>BSBK01002510.1:12500-1335000 GCA_027943335.1 Chamaecyparis obtusa | reverse complement strand
GAAGGGTCAATATTGAATAGGATTGATGAGGTGGATACAAAGTGGAGGCCAAGTGGAGGCCATGTATATTAGGTATTTTACCATTCAAAGGGGGGAAAGATTCTCACAGATGTGTGAGAAACCTTTGAAAGTGACATGTCAATGACAATGTGTAAGAGGATGAGATGACCAAGGTTTCTCTCACATGTGTGAGAAACTTGAGAAAATGATGGCTGAATGAAAAAGGTCAAAAGATTTAAGAGGATGAAAGAACCAAGGTTTCTCACACATGTGTGAGAAACTTTGGAAAATGACATGTCAATGACAAGGGTCAAGAGATGTAAGAGGATGAGAGAACCAAGGTTTCTCACAAGGTAGATCTAATATTTACCTTACATTTACATACTTTTATTTCATGCAATTTCATCTCTATTTCAAGGTTGATTCCTCAACTGGGGTTTAACTAATGCAAATCCCTTTCATATCAATATTTTCCCCATTTTTTTGTGTACAGGAATAGGTGGCGAACACATTATTTTAGATCTAGAGAGTACAAGATCTGACAAACAATGTGCAACTAAGTTCAATCAAAAGTATTGGGAATATGATCCATAACATTTCCCATATTATCCATAACAATTTTAAGCCCCTTAAAGATTATGCTCAAGGTCCTAGCTCAACTCAACCTAACACTAGTATTGAAACCTATATTCCTATTCCTACTTCACTACCTAGTGTTTCTACATAGACTCCACCTCTCATGACTACATTCATTTCAAAAACTAATCCTACACATTTTAGTCTTGGAATTATCCCTAATCCTATCATTCCTCCTCCTTTATTAGTTATGTGTTTCTCAATCTTCATCCATGTATACCAACAAAAATGTTCTATTTTTATTTTTAAATGTTCATTCTATTTCCCATATGTCCCAAACCTTTCACATATGTCTCATACCAACCTTTCCACTGAATCCACTATTAATAGTATTGCTCAAGATGTGTCATCCTTACAACAAAAATATGTCTACATGACTCAATCCAAATTCAATATTCCTACTTGTAACATTGATATCCCCTTTTCCTTGCATTATCCTTCAACACATTAAAATACCTAACTTGGAGACTTATACTGGAAAAGGTGACCCCTTGACTCACGTGAGAATATTTTAAACATTGTGTAGCGACTTCTCTCATGATCATACACTCATGGCTAAACCATTTAATATAACATTTAAAGATAAGGCCTTGAAGTTGTTGTACCATCCTAAAAATTTAGCACCCATAATTGGATGCTCAATTAGGCCCCATTTTGGTAATTTTGAGATTGCATGTATGTTATACTTACTCCATCTACTTATCTCCTCATTATTTGGCATTTTTTCTATCTGCCTGACTTCCCTTTTTTAATTTTGGTGCTTTTTCTAGGTACATAATGCCCAAGGCTTTTTGTTCCCCAAGAATTTGGCCCAAATCTGAACTAGATCCTCATTGCAATGTTTTGGTGGGAAATTAGATCTAGTGGTTGGCATTGCTTGATTTTGAATCTTAAAATGTGTGATGAGACATATAAACACCCATTCTCAATTCATTTTTATATCTATCAGTTATTAATTAAGAACTAAGAAGCAATCACGTAAATTTAGTATTTGAAGGAAAGCATCCAAGATCTAGCATTATCCAAGCATCCAAGCCATTTGAAGGTAATACTCTCCAGTTTAGAAGGATTCTCTCCCATAATGGCCAAGTAGAGGATTTCTCAAGCAACCAAAAAGATCATGTGTCCATCCTCATCCATTCTTCCTTCATAGAAAGTGTTCAACCAAGAATAACAACATTGAAGAGCTGGGAGTGGCATTTATAGATCCATGCATTTGTGAAGACATCCTTGATTCCTTTCTACATTCCAATTTAAACAACTATGATTTCAAGCAACATTCAAGAATATTCATGAATATGTGTGATCTAAATATCCATGCATGAAGGTATTGGAAAGGTAGATATAATATTTACCTTTACATTTATTTTCCTTTATGTAATCTTATTTTATTTTCAAGGTTATTTCCTAAATAGGGGCTTGACCAAGGAAAACCCCTTTCCACAACCTATTCCCTATTTTTTTTTATGTGTAGGTACAAGTTACACAACTATTAGGACAAAATCTAAAAAGATCAAGATTTATAGGATTATCTGTCAAACTTTCAAGAAAAATCCATGGGAATAAAATGCCCTAAGCTTCTTGTTCCTAGGAAAAAAATGCCCAAGGAATTTTTTACTTAGAAGATTTTTAGTTTACAAGTGAGTACTACTTTTAGGTTTATGTTTTAGGTCACTATAGCTTCTTGTCTATTTTCAATCAATCAGTCTTTTCTAAAACCACTCAATTTTTCTTATATTAGTATTTTATCTTGAATCATTAGATTATTTTCCCTAAATCCACCTCATCCTAATCATTTATCACAAAGTATCATCACAATCACTTAGCGCTTAAGTCCTACTTGAGCCTATTAGGTCATCTTCCTTCCAATTATGCAATAGGAAAAGGTGGACAAATACCTTGTGTATCTTGCTTCCATTTTTTCTATTATACATTTTGGTAAACTTGATACATGAAATTTCCATTTTTCTTTTGGTGTTAGATCCCCTTTTATGTGTGTATACACCTAAAAATGGTTTCATTAATTAATTAAATATTTATTATTTAATTACTATTGACTTGATAAATTAATTAAATATTTATTATTTAATTAATAATTATTCCTTTATTTATTAAATAAATTATTCAATTTATTTAATAAATTCACTATAGTCTAATTCTATATCCTAAGTCTTCTAAATAGTCTATTAAAGTGATTTAATTAAATACACAATCACCTAAATATGACTAAGTCTTCTAATTCACTTCATCCACCTAGTCACCTGACACATCACCTTGGCTAAAATAAATAATTATTATTAATTATTTATTCATATTTATCCTCACCCACACATGTACTATTCTTAAGGGCGATGTGGCCTCATAGGACTTGGTCTTATGACCACATGTCCTCTCAACAACCAAGTCAAGAGACATTTCCTATTCCTAAGGGACTTCTCAAGCCACCTCTAAGGGTCAAAGGTGACTCATGGGACACTTGTACAAAGAGTCCTCATGAGGAAAATGTCTCTCCCCCTTTCTCTCTTTGGTCTTTGTGAGACACTTGACATGTGTCTTTCCCTTCCACCTTCTTCTCCTCCATGTCAATGTGAGAGGAACATCATCCCTATTCTTTCTCTCACATTCCAACTACATCCCCCTTTCTCTCAACTCCTTCAACCAAGTCAATCCTAGGCCTAGATCCTCCAAAACTCTATAAAAGGAGCCTCATTTCCCATTTGAGAGCTAATAGGTATTTTTGATAACAAGCATCCAAGCATCCAAGCATTCAAGCAATCAAGCATTCCATAGCAATCACCATTTCATTTTCATTTCATCCATTAGTTTGCATAAGCTATTGTGCACTCAATTTCATTCAATCTCCACACTTTGGTAGCATCTTGGGAGAAGGCTTCATTTTAGAAATCTGAGAGCTCAACATCTTCAAGAAATCAAAGCTAGGAGGACAATGGAGACAAGCTACATGGTAGGTGAAGGTAATTAAATTAGTTTCATCATTTCATAGTAACTTTGCATTCTTAATTGTGTTTGCATTAGATAGATTCATTGGCTTTAATAGTTAATTTATCATTTCTAGTTGTTAGACATCTAATTTGCATACAATGTGCATTGGACCCTCACTTTTTATTTTATAGAACTATATGTCCTATTTATTAATTCAATTAATGTTGCATACATTTAACAAGTGTTTGCACATCTATTCAAATTTTCATACTTGAAATTTTTAGATCTATATGTTTCTTTCTTGTGCATAAGTGTTATAAAATTGAGTCCTACCTATAACATTCTCATTGGGAGAAGTCGTAGACTTATGGGTTCCTTTGATCTCGAGTCCTCTTTATTTCCTAGGAATCTTGATGAGACACACATGCCTACTAATTATATTCCTATTATGGTTGATAATCCTTCTTCCCACTCTTCTCATGATGAATATGTCTTTAAGAGTTCCTCTTAGCCAAGTGCAAAATTTTTCCCATGATTTTGAAAATTTCAACAATGGTTAAGTCAACAGAATTCTAATTCAGGAGTTATTTCCTTAGTAGAATGTTTAAGAATGTTTGTTCATAATGATGAACATGGTATCAATTTTATATGAACTATTTCCTATTTTTTTGATAGTAATGTTAAACCTCTTAAGGATTGTGCTCAAGATCTAGGTTTAACTCAGCCTGGAACACTAGGGTTTGAATTTCCCTTCCTATTCCTATTTCATTACATAGTGTTTCTACTTATGATCCACTTCTCAATGAAAAATTTATTTCAAATATCAATCCTATACTTGTTAGTCTTGGAAGCGTTCCTAATACTATTGTTCTTCCTTATTCAAGTGTTCCACATGTTTCACAACCTTCATCCATGCCTAAATACAAAAAATGTTCCATTTTCATATTCTAATGTTCCTTCTGTATCATTAGAAAATGGAAGCACTTCCATTTAGGACTATTTTATCCCTCCGAATAAGTGGTTTTGGGTCATGTCAAATTCCTTGAATAGGTCTCTAACTTATTTCTGGCTTTTTCCTTGTTCTACCCCATTTTCCACTTTGTTTCTGCATTATTCTAGCATCCTAACCTAAAACCCTAAGATTATTGACCTCAAGGTCAAGGTCAACCTTTTAGGTCAAGGTCAACCTCAATCCTAAACCAAGGTCCAAATTTCAAGATCTTGAAGTTTCTGGATGTCGAGTTTCTGAAATATTTATTTCCCACTTCTGGGTTGGCTGTTTCGGGCTTCGAAACAGTAAACTCTTAAATTATATTTAATTTAGGTCAATTTCTAGGGGTAACAGTTTAAATGGGAATTTAATTCTTTTATGTAGGCCTCTCTAGAATTTTTTTCCCTAGACTAGTATAAAAGGAAGCCTTCCTCTCTCATTTCAATCCATCTTTCACCTATCTTTTGCAATCAAGCATCCATCATCTTTTCATATGTCCATCTCAAGTAAGCATTATCAAGCAAGAATTCTCAATCAAGGAAGAATTCAATCAATCATCTACATTCAAGTATTCAAGTTCTCCATTGAAGATCAAGGTTTCAAGCATTCAAGCCTTTGGAGGGATTTGGTTCAAGCATTCAAGATTCATCATTCAAACCCTAGATCTATCCATCATGGTGGTGTGATCTTCCTTCAATATACTTTGTTCATCTTCAAGATCTATTCGTGCTCCCTTCAAGGTGGATTCCAAGCACATAATCATGGAGGTTTTGATTTACATTTGTTAGTGTTGAGTCCAAGCTTTCATATTAACATACTTGTTTACATTTCAAATACAATTGCATATCTATTGAATATCACAGCTTCATTGTTAGATCTACTTCTACTACTTGCTAGCGTTCTCTATTTCAATTCCATTTTTAAGGTTGATTCCAAATAGGGGTTTGACCAAGGCAAAACCCTCATCCAAACAAAAAAACCATTTTTATTACAGGAACATGTACGAAACAATGAATTATAGTGGAGATCTGGACACCCTTTTCAGAAAATTTTTGGGATCCGCAAATAGAATTTTTGTCAGACCAACACAGGGCAAGGTCAACATAAAGGGGAAAGATTGTGCCCCCATATTTGGGTCAAGGTTGACCTTTCTCAGAAAAGAAAAAGGTTTCTAGATTTTCTCTATCTCTATGTTTCTAGTCCAAATCCGGTTGCAGAATTTCCCGAAACTGAGTACAGACACTAGAAAACAGTGATTTTTGAATCTGCTACCTTTTAAGATAAGTGTTCATGTTTTATTAATTTTTGTATGTCCACAACATTTTCCATCACACACTCATATCATATTCTCAACCCTCCACACATCATCATAAGATATAAAAATATATCTTCATATATTTTTATATCTTACATTTTGGCAAACCCACGATAGACAACTCTTTCTTTTTAGTTGTAGACACTTTGCTTCTTTTCCTTAAGATTAGCTTTCTTTTATGCTCTTGCATTTTAAAATTTAAAAAAAATAAAAAAAATCTATATATTCTACAAAATACAAAAAAATTTCTTGCATTTCATTTACTATGAAGATTTTTAAGATGCTTTGGTGTGTGGCTATTTTCCTTATTATTATCCTCTTTGCATCTCTTTATCATACTTATGATGTTTATGAGAGTATCATCCATTTCATTATGTTTTTCACTCTTCATGTTTCACTTGCCTATGCTATTGTGAGATTGACTAATACTATTCTTCCTACTTTCAAAACTTTCATTAAAGATTTATGTGGAAAACTTATTTCTCTTTTGGATTATGTGAAGAATTTGGTAGATGATACACCATCTCCTAATCATCCTAATCCTAATCCTATCCTTCCTAATATAGTTCCTAATATTCCTAATCCTAATCCCATCCTACCAAATTTGATTCCTAACATTCCTAACATGCCTAATTCTCCATCTGCTATTCCTAGTTCTTCCCATACTTATGGTGAGGCTCAAACTATGGCTCATGATGCAGATGTGCAAGAATTCTTCTATTTACCTTCCCCTTCTTATCCGATCCATGATGATATTAAAGGGAAGAGAAAAGAAACTTCTTCTAAACCCATTATTCCACCTTATACAACCTTTTCTTATGATCACAATAAATAATCACCTCCTGTAGAAGCTTTACAAGATATGTACACTACAAGATATAATATGATGGCTAAACAAGGTTATATGGGTTTAGGTCTTGGTGTTAATGAACATGGTATTAATTATCTGGTTCATCTATCCCCTAAACAAGATATATGTGGACTTCACTTTCCATTATCTCAATTTAAGGTGGTTGATACTGATCGTCACCCTCCTCTTCATGTTCTTCTTCCAACACCTTCCTTAGATTACCCTGACACTCCTCAAGATGTGGCCAAGAAGGTGTATGTTCAATTAATGAATTCCAAGAAAGAAATCTTTAAACCTATGTTGAAAGATGCTCTCTATAAGTAAAAATATCCTTTTCACTATATTAATACACATTTACTTGCTAATTGTGTGCATTTCAAGTTGTATGTTAGAGAAAGAGCTACTTTAGGAATTATATCCCACTCTCGTGCAGTTTTACAATTCCTTCATAATTTTGATAAGGGGTATCCCCTTGACTCTTCCATAATGTAGATATTTTATCCTCTTGTCTTATGATTGGGGGGAAAGAGGTATTTCTTCTAGTTCTCTAGGATCCATTATGCTCTTAGCATGTCCTTTGTTTTGAGCTTAATTGGTAATCCTTTCTATATTTTATCCCTATGGTTTTGTATTATTTTCATAATCATCCATACTTCTCTTATTAAAGATATCTTTTCTAAAGACATTTCTTTTGAAAAGGTATCCCTTTCTTTCATCCTTGGGTGGAAAGGTCTTCCTTCTTTCTTTTTGTCTAGGGATCTACTTTCCCTAGCTTAGTGGCATTTGTTTATTTTGCAACATTATTTCATTATACTGACTGAGGTTTTGGCTATGGATATCCTTTTATGTGAGAGGTTGTTGTCCTAGGTCATCACCTCTTCTTTATTTTTCAAATTATGTTCTTTATAAACTCTTTCCCTTATTGTAGGGTTAGAGTTTGATTCCTCTTCCTCTCAATTGCAAGGTGCTTGATGATTGAATCTTGGTCCCTCTTTTATTTTCTTTGAAAGATGATATTTTATCTAAAGCACTCCTATATGGTGGGAGGTCTTGTTGATAAGATCTCTTTCTCTTTAAGGATCCTTTTTCCATAAGTGACATATTCTTTTTCATGATTATCTATGCTCTTTGATGTAAGGGTTAATACCCTTCGCTAAGACTATAGTGTACATTGTTGTTAAACTGTTATGTATGTGGAGCCTAATTAGACTTTTCTACGGGGTCAAGGGGCAGCGCCCCTTGTGGGGCCAAGTGGGGTTGAGGGGAAGTGCCCCTCAATGCTAGGAATGACTTAATAATATTGTCAAGGGTCAGCCATCTATTTTTCTATTAGTCGGAGTATTTTTGCCCTAATTTCATTATGTCAAAAATACTTGTAAAAGGGCTTAGGGTTTGAGATTCATTGTAAGATGGTTTTTGTAGCCTCCTGTGACGGTATTGAGTTGTAGGTTTCAGATTGTAATCGCTGGATAATAATAAAGATATTGGACTCACTGTTGGTGGATGTAGCCCAGGGATTGGGTGAACCACGTTAAATTCTGTGTTGTTGTGTTCTCTTCTATTTGTTAATATTTGCATTTTTTGCTTATTATCCTAACATAAACATGATATCTCCTTACTTTGTGAAGTAGGTATCCTCCTTATCTTCCTTATCATGTCTAGTAGACAACCATGACAAGGAGGGGGCATATATAGGGTCTCCCTTATGCTATAGTTTACATTTTGCAATATGCTAAATCCTTGGAAGGTAACACACATAAGTTGCTAAATCCTGAAGAGACATGCATTTTTCAATTTTCAATATGCTAAATCCTTAGAAGGTAACACACATAAGTTGCTAAATCTTGAAGAGACACACATTTTATATTCCATAGTGATAGAAGAATGTGGATCTATGGGTATTCCAAAAGCCATCAGAAGACGCATTACAACTACAAAGCACAGTTTTTGGGTGAACTATCAGGTTTTTCTCCCTATTGGGCTCTCCCTCCTTGGTGATTCATGATAAGGTGGGCATCTTACTGGGTGAGGTAATCACTCTCTCTTTTCTCTCTTTTTGCTTTCATGCTAGTAGGATTAGATCATGAAGCTATCTTATTTATAGTTTTTCTCTTGTCTTTCTTATGTACTCATTTACGCTTTTATGATAGATTTCCAAATATGATATTAGTATAGGAAGAATTTCTTAGCAAGGTTTCCTTTGCTAGTTTATTTGGGTTTGTTTTTGTACTAACCCCTCTTTTTGTGTCTTTTAGATTTGTCTTTATTTTCTCTTTATTTTCGCACCCTCATGCATGTATGTGGAGTTATAATCCTTATCTTGGGGGCTCATGTCCTCAACTAAGTGATATTCTATCTCATTGTGAATCCACTATAATCTTTCTTCTCCTTTACCAAGAGTTTGCATTGAATCCATACTCTTGCTAAAGTGGAGGCTAAATGTATCGTCAGAAAATGGAAGCACTTCCATTTAGGACCGGTTTAACCCTCTAATTAAGTGGTCTAGGGTCATGTCAAACACCTTGAATAGGTCTTTGACTTATTTCTAGATTTTTCTTTGTTCTACCCCATTTCCACTTCTTTTCTGCATTATTTTGGTATCCTAACCTGAAACCTTGAGATTCTTGACCTCAGGGTCAAGGTTGACCTCAACCCTAACCTAGGTCTAAATTTCAAGATCCTGAAGTTTCTGGATGTTAGGTTTCAGAAAGATTTTTATCCCGCTTTTGGATCAGCTGTTCAGGCTTCAAAATGGTAAACTCTTAAATTATATTTAATTTAGGTCCATTTCTAGGGGTAAAGGTTTAAATGGGAATTTAATTCTTCTATGTATGTCTCTCTAGAAGTTTTTGCCCTAGACTAGTATAAAAGGAAGCCTTCCTCTCTCATTTCAATCCATCTTTCACCTATCTTTTGCAATCAAGCATCCATCATCTTTTAATATCTCCATCTCAAGTAAGAATTCTCAATCAAGGAAGCATTCAAGCAATCATCTACATTCAAGTATTCAGTTTCTCCATTGAAGATCAAGGATTCAAGAATTCAAGCCTTTGGAGGGATTTGGTTCAAGCATTCAAGATTCATCATTCAAACCCTATATCTATCCATCATGGTGGTGTGATCTTCTTTCAAGATCCTTTGTTCATCTTCAAGATCTATTTATGCTCCCTTCAAGGTGGATTCTAGGCATACAATCATGGAGGTTTTGATTTAAATTTGTTAGTGTTGATTCCATGCTTTCATATTAACATATTTGTTTACATCTGAAATACAATTGCACATTTATTGAATATCACATCTTCATTGTTAGATCTACTTCTACTACTTGCTAGCATTCTCTATTTCAATTCCATTTTAAAGGTTGATTCCAAATTAAGGTTTGACCAAGGTAAACCCCTCATCCAAACAAAAAAACCATTTTTATTGTAGGAACATGTATGAAACAATAAGTTACAGTGCAGATTTGGATATCCTTTTCGGCAAACTTTCGGGATCCGCAAATAGAATTTCTGTTAGAGTAGCACAGGTCAAGGTCGACATAAAGGGGCAAGATTGTGCCCCTATATTTGGGTCAAGGTTGAGCTTTCTCATAAAAGAAAAAGATTTTTTGGCTTTATCTATCTCTATGTTTCCAATCTAAATCCAGTTGCAGAATTTCCCGAAACTGAGCACAGACACTAGAAAATAGTGATTTCTGAATCTGCTACCTTTTAAGATAAGTTTTCATGTTTTATTAAGTTTTATATGTCCATAAAATTTTCCATCACACACCCACATCATACTCCCAACCCTCCACACATCATCATAAGATATAAAAATATATCTTCATATATTTTTATATCTTACACCTTCCATTTCACATAATGGTCCTGACATTTCACATATGTCTCATATGAATCTCTCCAACGAATCCAATATCAAAAGTCTTTCTCAAACCATTTCATCCTCACAACAAAAAATTTCCTCTATGAATCAATCCAAATTCAACATTCCCACATGTGATATTTCTAGTCCTTTTTCCTTGGATATCATCTATATCATTATTCCTAAACACATGGAAATATCTCACTTGGAGACTTACAATGGTAAAAGTGATCACTTAAATCATGTTAAGTTCTTTCAAACATTGTGTAATGACTTCTCTCATAATCATAGGCTCATGGCTAATCTATTTACTAGAAACTTTTGAGATAAGGCCTTGCAATGATATTTTTATTTATTCCCTTATTCCATTTATTCTTTTCCTAAACTTGCTAATGTTATTATTCAACAATTTCAAAATAATATTGGTCCTAAGATTTATTTGATTGATTTAATACATTGTAAAGAAAGTGTTAAAGAAAAAATGATTGATTTCATTGGTAGATATAAGCATTTACATGCTTCGATTTCTTATCATATTCCTGATGTTGATATTTAATATATTTTCATTGTTAGTTTACAAAAAGACATTATGGATAAGATATCACTTTCTAAATTCTCCTCTTTTACTCAATTAGGTGCACTACTTCATAATTGTCAACTTCAAGTGATTAAAATTGAGAGCACCGCTCCAATGGCTCTGATTGAGAAGAGTGATGCCACATCCCATCCTTTTCAAAAGTTTCAAAAACCAAATGTCTTTATCAAGATCAACAATTCATCAAACAACATTAATGTGCAAGTGGAAAACATCCAAAGGTGTGGCTCCTTTGTCATCTTATTTTAGACCTTCTCATAATTTTAAACCTCTTTCTGAATCTTTACATAATATGATGAAGTTGATCAATTTTGATTTCTTAACTCTTCCTCTCATTAAGCCATTTGATCCTTCCAAATAGCCCAATAAGAACTTTGATTCAAAAGATTTTTTTCCAATATCTTCATCAATTTGGTC
This sequence comes from Chamaecyparis obtusa, assembly GCA_027943335.1. Taxonomy (NCBI): domain Eukaryota; kingdom Viridiplantae; phylum Streptophyta; class Pinopsida; order Cupressales; family Cupressaceae; genus Chamaecyparis; species Chamaecyparis obtusa. Next base: position 1,323,389 of record BSBK01002510.1, on the reverse strand, counting down.
ATTATAATAAAAAGTGTTTCCATTTGAAAATTACTATTGATGTCCTCATTGACTCTAATGCTATATCTTTTGAGGGTGTTAATGAATAAGGAAATAAATCTATTGGCTTTCCCAACCAAAACTTGCAAATTTATACATATCATTTACCTTCCCATTCAACTAATACCATTAAGTCTATTCCTTCTTCATATACCCATGTTGTTGACTCTCCTACCATTTAGACCTATGATATTATGTGTACCGAGGCCAAAAATGTCATCAACCTTATTATCAATCTGAACCTAAACCCGAACCCAAACCTGATATGTACATTGCATTTGACCCTAATGAGACTATTAAGTCACCTGATGGTCCTCTTTATATAGATACAAAGATTAATGGTCTTCCCTCTCATGGATTCCTTATAGATCCTACTATTGGAAATATAGATGGAGTAACTGAGAGGGGGGGGTGAATTAGTTAACCACAAAAATATTACCATAGATCCCTTAGATGTCTTATTAAATCATTTGCTACTATTACACAGTAAACATATAGAGAAATGTTGTAACTCAGTTATTGTAGTGAGTATTAATTATAACTGTTCTTAAGCATTCACCCGTGATTAACATGCATGCATAAAGAAAATAACATGAACACAAGAGACACCAAATTTAACGTGGAAACCCAATATGGGAAAAACCACCAATGTAACTAGTTACTATTTTCCACTCTTCTAAAGTGATGCCCTGTTAGGAGCCAACCTGGTAAAAGGTTACAAAACACACTATTAGGTGTGACCTTGTTAGAGGATTTAATCACCCTGTTAGGAGTGGCATTGTAAGAGGTCTTTGAACAATTCAATAGAACTGTCACCTTGTTAGAGGATTTACAAAATGGCTGTTAAACCAACTTGGTTAAGAGATTTAGGAATCACTACTACAATGGTGAGAAAGTAACAATGAAATGACCTAAATAATGATGCAACTGAATTGCTAATTATAGATCTCTATTCTACTTCACTAGATCCTTCCTGATCAAATAAATCTTTGCTGCTCCTCAAGGATATCTAACCATCCTTCAAAATTCGCACACACCTTCCTTCAAAATGATTCGCATGTTCACTCACAAACTTCCACACTTGCACATTATTCTTCACACACTTTAATTTATCACTTGACCTTCTATATATATACCATTCAAATTGTCAAGTCGGCACTAATAATCATTAACACTCATTACAACAGTCGGCTGGGATAAACAAACTTTATTTTTCAAATTAACAAAATCCTTTATTGGGCCGACCTTGCTCGGTAAATACTAATCCAGAAAAGATTTCCTTCGGTGACCGAGTGAACTCAGTAAACACTGTGAATTCTACAACATCCTTTGGAGACCGAGTGAACTTGGTAAACACTAACTTTCCTTCGATAACCATGGAAGCTCGGTTAACACTATTTTCTGGCATACTTTCCTTTGACACCCGAAAGATCTCAGTAGACACTAAAAACTGCCTGCTGACCAACTGAGCTCGGTAGACACACATAACTGCTTAATGATATGAAATTTGTGTGACATCAAAGACAACACACAATTAGATAATTGTATCCAATAGTCTCCCTCAGACAATTGTATCCAACACCTACATGCATGGTGAATGTTATAACTAAAGAACATCTTTACACTAGACAACTCCAACAAGATCTTTACGAAAAATTTAATGTGATTATAAAAACATTTCAATGGTTTCACTTATCCTACCATGGATCCATTAACTTTCCCTTAGAAGTTGGTAATAAAACTTTAGATGTCACCTTTTTCATCATCCTAACTTCCAATTAGTTTCAATATATACATTATATTCCTTGGATCACCTCCATGAAAGATATTCTCTCCTATCCATAAGTTTTTGAAATTTCCCCATGATTGAGAAATCATCATGATTAACCATAATATCTATCAACCTTTAGCTACTCAAGGGAACTTTTATCTTGACTTATTTTGGCCTTCTATGTCTCAACCAGTCCATCCTCATAAAGATGACTATTTCTTACCTTATTAAAAATCTAAAATTAAGAAGATTTGTGAACTTATCAATTTATCTCTTATACTTACATCTCCTTTCCTTGGACCTAGACTTCTTCTTACACCTTCCACACCTTCAATTTATGCTCTAGTTCCACCTCCTATATCCTATAAACATTTTTTAGTTACTATCTCTCAACCTAGTATGGTGCCTTTAATTCTTCCTCTTTAAGAAGAAAATGACTCAATGTTGATTGATCCTAAACCAACTCAAATTTTAAATTAAAAAAAACATAAACATTTTGATCATGACCGCCACTATAAACTTTTTTTTTAGAGCTCATGAACATGTTTCCCAAAATCCTTCCTCCCATAAGAAACCTAATCATGCTTTTATTCCATCTGATCAACCTATGCACACCCCAAGGGAGGACACTAATCTTAAAAAGATGAAACTAAACAAACATGGTGATTCTATTTGAATTAGAGATGATATCTTGATGAAGGGTGCTCCCCTTAATACCACAAACACATAACAGAAACAGAGAAACAACAATAATATGCAAGAACAGAAAACGGGCTTCTTATTATCTCCACAAATATGGAATTGCAAATTTTGAGAATTACAATGTGCAAAGCCACATGGGAATTTTCCTTGCAATATTATGAGGGACAAAGCCTCAAATTATTACCCAAACTACTATGAACTACTCCGAACTCCCAAGACAACACTACAACCTTCCTTATATAGGCAATTTTCCACCGCCTAGGAAGGTTCTAGAATTTTAGCCAAAAGGGCCAACCAAACTTAGAATTATTTTACTTTTCAATTTATTACATCAAAGTCGGCTCAAAATAACTTTTGAAACCCAAATAGAAATTTTGAAGGAAAATTATTTTTCGCCATTTCAGGTGACCCAACTTTTGGAGACCATAAGTCATCACCAGTTGACCCGATTGACTATTATGACCCTATTTCGGAAAGGGCACAAAGCACTCTACAACACCTAACTCATGCAAGCTCCAGTCAACTGAAGTATCGATCTCATTCGGGGCCTCTAAAGCCTTCAAAACTAAGTTCAAAGTTTCTATACCTTGTTGCCAATACTGAAAATCTTCCATATCTACAAAGCTAGACTTGATCTGTCAATGAAACTTTACTGGCAGGCTGATATGACCAAAATGAACCTCCAGGGAAGAAAATAGACCATACTAAGCACAAACAGAAAGCTTACTAAAAATAGTAACTTTCCAAAAATAGCATCTTTGCACAAGATAACCCTTATTGAAAAGAAACCAAAAATATTTTTGGGTGATGCAAGATTGCTCTTACACCCAGGATGCTCCTGCATCAGACACCCAGGGTAATTTGAGAAGTGACCCTATCATGACTCAGGTGTGAAGAGGAAAACCAAGGTGGTCAACCTCCTCCCTTGTTAGCCATGATGAATTTTCAATAGGTCATCCTTTCCATTTGACCAAATATTCTTCATATGTCCTATTCCTTGTGCTTCTACCAAGATGGCTATCCAGTGTGTCCTCAATCTATTTGGTATCTGAACTACTTGTTGGAATACTCCACTATGCTGTTGTGATCTCATCTTTAACACCTCCTTCATGATACTCTATCAAATTTGAAATGTTAAACATTGGTGAAATATTCAGCTCACTAGGCAATTCTACCTCATAGGCATTTCCTGAATCATGCTTCTTCAGTATCTTACATGGCCCAAACTTCTTCATTTTTAGCTTGTTATAAGTACCAACTAGAAATCACTCCTTCCACAAATGAACCATGACTTCATCTCCAACCTGAAATTTCTTATGCCTCCTTTTTTCATCTACCTTAGCCTTATACTATGCATTCATTTTGGTAATATGCTTCCTCACCTCCTCATGGATGTTCTTCAAATGTTCTGCAAAATCCTCAACTTTAGCACTACTTATTTATCCTTTATCTATCTTCCTCAACTCAAATGCATTTCTAGGGCTACTTCCATATACAATCTAGAATGGTGATCTACCAGTGCTCTTGTTGATAGAATTATTGTATGAAAATTTTGCCTATGGTAAAATCAAATCCCATCCTGTTGGCTTATCTCCAACCAAACATCTCAGCAAATTTCCCAAACTCCTATTCACCACCTCTATCTATCCATCAGTCTGTGGATGATGTGATGAACTAAACTTCAAATCTATCTTCAACTTCTTCCATAATGTATGCCAGAAATATTCAACAAACTTAGTGTCCCGATCTGAAACTATGGTCTTTGGCAAACCATGTAGTCTCACCACTTCTCTAAAAAACAATTCTACTACATGAACAACATCATTAGTCTTCTTGTAGGGAATGAAATGTGCCATCTTTGAAAATTTGTCAACCACCACAAAAATTGAATCATGTCCCCATTGTGTCCTTGGAAAACCAAGAACAAAGTCTATACTGATATCCTCCCAAGGCTTCTCTGGTACAGGTAATGGCTGATACAACCCCATATTTTGCTTCACTCCTTTTTCCATCTGACATACTCTACAACTCTGTACAAACTTCTTGACATCTTATTGCAACTGTGGCCAATAATAGTTCTCACTAACAATAGCAATGGTTTTATCCTGATCAAAATGTCCAGCCAATCCTCCACTATACTTCTCCTTGATGAGATTCTCCCTCATAGAACTTCATGGAATGCACAATTGACTCCCTCTGAATAGCATACCATCCTAGATGATGAAATCTAGCCATTGCGTCCTGTGTAGAGTAACAACTTCTTTACAAGCTTTCCAAGCTTCACCAAAATCAAGATCCTCTGGATACAAACTCTTGAGTTCCTTGAACTCAACCACCTCAATCTACATCTTTGTCAACAAAATTTTCCTTCTGCTAAGCGCATCTACAACCTTGTTAGACTTTCCACTCCTTTGTTTCAAAACAAATGTATAACTCTGCAAAAACTCAACCCATTTCAAATGCCTTTGATTCAACTTTCCTTGACTATTCAAATATTGCAAAGCTTGATGATCAATATACAAAACAAACTCCTTAGGAAGAATATAATGTCTCCACTTCTTTAATGCCTGAACTATAGCATAAAATTCCTAATCGTAAATAGAATATTTCCTCTTGAAATCATTTAACTTCTCATTGAAATAAGCAATAGGTTTACCTTCTTGACTCATAACAACTCCTATTGCAGTACCACTAGCATCACAGTCTACTTGAAACACCTTATTAAAATCTGGAAGTGCTAAAACAAGTTGTTCTATAACTTTTTGTTTCAACAATTGAAAACTCTTTTCTACCCCATTACTCCACTTAAACTCTTTTCTATCCCCTCTCATTATTTCAGTCAAGGGTCCACAAATACTGCTAAAATTTCTGATAAACTTTTTATAAAAGCTAGCCAAACCATGAAAAGATCTTACCTCAGTAGCACTCCTTGGAGTAGGCCATTTCAGGATAGCCTGCACTTTCTCTAGGTCCATTTTTAGACCTTCTGATGAAACTAAAAATCCCAAATATAGTAACTCCTTCTACAAAAACCTACACTTCTTCAAATTAATCAACAATTTCTCTTCTCTCAGCTTCTCAAATGCCATACGAATATGCATCATATGCTCCTCTAATGTCTTACTAAAGATCAAAATATCATCTAGGTAAACAATTACAAACTTGCCCATAAATTCTTTCAGAACCTTGTTCATCAGCCTCATGAAAGTGCTTGGTGCATTGGTTAGCCCAAAAGGCATGACTAACCACTCATATAGTCCTTCCTTTGTCTTGAAGGCAGTCTTCCATTCATCTCCTTCTTTGATCTAAATTTGGTGATATCCACTCTTCAGATCTATCTTTGAGAAATACATAGCTCCACTCAAACAGTCTATAATATCATCCATTCATGGCAATGGAAACCTATACTTGATTGTGATCTTGTTTATAGCCTTGGAATCTATACACATCCTCCATTATCCATTCTTCTTTGGTGCTAATACTACTGGTACAACACATGGACTCAAGCTCTCCCAAATCAACCCCTTATGTAACAACTCATGTGTTAGAATAACTGAGAGGGGGTGAATCAATTATCCAGTGTCCCGGTACAAAATATACAATCCAAAAATAAATACTTATAACTTCTGATACTCGATAACTTAAATACTACTTTGTCTATGCTTTTATCGATTACCAATCTAAAATATATAGAGATTATCCATCAAATCTAATATGCAATATGAAAATATGACATCAAACAAATATCACAATCAACACATAACACAAGAGATTTAATGTGGAAACCCTATGAAGGGAAAAACCACCTGGGACTGAAAAACCAAAAATATTCACTCTTCTGAAGTGAGGTCGGTGAAGACCCAACCCTGTTAAAGGTTACAAACACACTGTTAGGTGTGACCTTGTTAGAAGATTTTAGACCAACCGTTATTGTCCAACCAACATTCACTATGGGGTTGACAGGATAACAATGTTCATTCTATGAATGATACATAAAAGACTTTCAAGTCCACTCGATTAAGAGATTTGACCGTGTACAATGGTTAAAATGTAACAATAGGTGATCTGCCTTCATACAAATTCAATTGCAAATATACAGATCAATGTTAAGTTCATTCAATCGTCTAATCATTAAATCAATTCTATTCCAATCAATGTTCAGTAACTTACTGGTCCTCTGAGTCATCTTTCATAGCAACAAATACAACTTCTACATCATCATTAGAATCAGATTCAGATTCATTATCTTCAGCTATGTAACATACCTTTTTGCCTTTATCATTACTGTATCGGTTGTCTCTGTTGTTGTTTCGGTAGCCTCTGTTGACTCTTCTCCCATAGCTTCCTTCAGATCGGTCTTTGGTTCTTTCATCATCTTTCTTATGTGGAAATCTAGCAACAATGTGGCCAACCTCTTTACAGTTAAAACATGCCAAAGGTAACTTACCTTTATACCTTATGGCCATAAGAGCTTCAAGTTCATCAAGCTCACCATCGGTATTTCTATCACTATCATCATTCTTATTATTCCTACTAGACTTACGAAACTTCAAAGAAGACATGAAAGCGGATTCCATAGAGGGAACAACACTATTGTCAAAGTTATTCAATTCAAATGTTGTAAGTTTACCAATTAGATTGTCAAGTGTAAGGACATTACCAGATGCAAACCTTGTTTCATGAATAGTAGATATTCCGATTGCATAAACTGGCAATAAGGCTCTGAGGACTTTGCTTACAACTGTTTCTTCATCAATGACTCCATCAAATGCTCTGATAGCATGTACTACCTCTTTCAGTCTATTTGTGTACTACATAATATTCTCACCTTCCTTCATCTTCATATCATTGAATCTACCCCTTAAGATTTTTGCTCTGGCTCTTTTGACATTCACATATCCATTGTAAACTTGAGAAAGTTTATCCCACATGCCTTTAGCAATAGTGCAGCCTTTAATATCTTCAAATTTGGCATCAGTACAGGGAGCAACAATCTCCATCATAGTAACATTGTGTTCATGCTTGTCTCTCAATTGATTAAGTGTCACGGGACCAAAGGGTGGTGCAAGGTATCCATTCTCCATCAGATCTAGTGCAGAATTCCCAATTCTAGATATGTGCAACTTCATCCGACTTTTCCATACTGCGAAGTTATCTTTGTTCAGCTTTGGCACTTCCCTCTTATACATTTTGAGATCTTTGTACTGAAGTCCTTAAAACTCTGTTCTAAGCAACCAATGCTCTAATACCAATTGTTAGAATAACTGAGAGGGGGGTGAATCAGTTATCTAGTGTCCCAATACAAAATGTATAATCCAAAAACAAATACTTAAAACTTCTGATACTCGGTAACATAAATACTATTATGTCTATGCTTTTACCAATTACCAGTCTAAAACATATAGAGATTATCGATCAAATCTAATATACAATATGCAAATATGACATCAAACAAATATCAAAATCAACACATAACACAAGACATTTAACTTGGAAACCCTGTGAAGGGAAAAACCACCTGGGACCAACAACCCAAAAATATTCACTCTTCTGAAGTGAGGTCAGTGAAGACCCAACCCTGTTAAAGGTTACAAATACATTGTTAGGTGTGACCTTGTTAGAGGATTTTAGACCAACCATTATCATCCAACCAACATTCACTATGGGGTTGATAGGATAGCAATGTTCATTCTATGAATGATACATAAAAGACTTTCAAGTCCACTCGGTTAAGAGATTAGACTGTGTACAATGGTTAAAATGTAACAGTAGGTGATCTACCTTAAAACTCTTCAATTGCAGATATACAGATCAATGTTAAGTTCATTCAATCCTCTGATCATTAAATCAATTCTATTCCAATCAATGTTCAATAACTTACTGTCCCTCGGTAATAGCTTCATGTCACTTGGTAAAAAATCTACAATTAGGTTCTCACTAACTAGTTTGATCAAGTATGCATGAAAACTTGTTCACGTGATAATTCTACAGTCTCCTCCTTTTTTTGGCATTCTCTCTCTTCTCTTTATATAGAAAAGTAAATCATTTTCTTCTGCTCCATTAGATTTTTTCGCTTAATCATCTTCGTTGATTTTGTCGCTTAAACAAACCTCGGCTGATGTGTCAATAACATGTTTGATTCTCATTCTTTAGATCTTTCCTAAATTATTTTAGCCATGGATCTTTGTAACAGACATTATCTGTTACCTCGAAATCATACACTTTCCAGCTCATCAATCTTATCAACTAAACTAATCATTTAATTCCTTTGCTCTATTTGGTTAACAAAGAAATGCATCGGTAAACACAAGCTCGGTTAACAATGTGATCGATATACACTACACTTCGTAGGTGTACAATGAAATGCTTCATCAACCGAAAACACTACTTTGTGTCTTTCAGCTCTTTTCTTCTACTCTACATGTAAATTGAGACACTTTTTTTCTACTCTACACGTAAATCAAGACAAAAAAAATTGTAGGTTTGGCATGCAAATCAAGACAAAAAAATTCTACACATAAAATGAGACAAAGAATCCATACTGCCTAGCACTCATCCTAAGGTGCACGTGCAATTTTAAAAAAAACATTTTTTTGGGTTGGATGATGATGGCCATTTGGCCGTCAAATTTAAGCATGTCATTTGATGATGTCAACATGCATCATAATCATTTGTACCATTTTTGGGCCCGCCAGCACAACAATTGGTATTTTGCTCATAACTTGAGCATATGGTGTCAAAATTGGGCAGACAAGATATCGCTGGAAAGTTAGTTTTGAGCTCTACCCAGATTTGGAGGTTTTAATTTCTGATTTTTCTTTTTTGATAGTGTTATTTACTGTCAAAGCTAAATGTTCAATTTTGCACTCTGAGAGCTCTATCTTGTGCATCCGGACTCCATTTTGGGAAAACAATATATCATTGGAAATATTATTTTGAGAGATTTCCACTACTATGAGTAATTTTTCCAGATTCTAGTCCAGGTACATTTTATTCTAATTTTTGCAATCTAGTGGATATCTTGGATGTTTTAGGTCCTGAAATCTCTTCCCTTTGAGGGATGGCTCATCTTAGGTTGTTCTTTTTGTTTCAACAACCTTCACTCTTCTTTGAGTAGTGTATACTTCACTTTTGTAGCATTCTTTTATGCACACACACTGAGATAAAGTGTCATTCTATTGCATGTATGGGATTTTGCACATGTTCATGCTCTATGTATTTGCACTCCATTATAAAATGCCAGGGGGGTTTTATGTTTGCCTTTATTTTCCATCTACTTTTTTCATGTGAGTGTTCCTCCAATGACATTAGCCTTGAATATCTTTATTTGTGTTTGTACTCTCTTTGCACCTTTGATGTTTGAGATTCATCTTCATCATGCAGTTCATATTAGATGATCTTTTTAGTGTACCTGTCATTACTCCCTTGTCAACATTATGGGGGGGGGGGAGGTTTCTACTATTGGTTCTACTACTTCCTTGGTTCGATTGTGTGAGATATGTATTCAATAGTTGATTCTATGTACTAGGTAGATGCAATGGCTGGGTACCTATGCATTCTGGTGAGATGGATCATTTACCATATGGACACTCTTTCTTTCCTATTTTTGGAAGCACTCTTCTAGCTTTGATTGATCAACTCTTCAGACTTTGGTGTTTTTATGCCATCTATATCTTTGAGTTCAGGTGTTTTCCTCCTAATTTGAGTAGTGTCATTTGAGGGCACTCATACATTATAGTATTCTATATCTTTGACTTTAGTTGTTTGATTCAAGTAGTGTCATTTGAGGGCACTCATGCAGATTAAAGTCTTCTCTACCTGGTCATATTTCAATGGAGGATCTTTAGATCATCAGTTACTTCTTGACAGAGTTTGCAGCTTCTTGCTTCAGTGATGTACATGTTCATCCTTGTTCCTAGTTTCTGGAACATTCCTAGTTTTGGAGGCTTCTTTAGTTCTTCAGACTAATCTTGGTCTCATTTTGGAGTAGATTTTTTCCCATGTGGTTTTATCTATTTCTCCACTTTATAGAGACTCTCTTTTGTACTTGGGTACCTGATTAGGCCTTTTGTTTCCAGGATCCATTTTCTTTTAGTAGTTCTTTCTAGGTTTTTAGCTTCTCCCAAAGTTCATCTTAAGGGGGGTGTTAGAGTAATAAAGTGTTTGATTATTAATTAAATCATGTTTGATTTAATTACTAAGTCACTTATTACCTCTTTCTACTTAAGCTAAACTTTATGTATATAATAATTAATTATTTTATTAATTATTATTGTTGAACCTAGGTTTTACCCTTTTAGGGTTTCAGATCTCCTTTCATAAGGATTGATCTCCTTTGTTTTCATAAAAAAATATTCATTATTGAATTGCAACTTCTTTTTTTTGTACATCAAGAATGATTTCTCCTCTCTTGTTGATCAATGTGTTCAGGCCTCGATAGCTTATTGCTTCTTCTGTCTCTTTCTATGACAGGTGTTTGCATGCAGGTGTTCTTGGGAGTTGTGGGTTGTTTTCTCATCAAATCCAATAGATCCAACTACCTATCTCCCCTTGATCTGGTATTTATCTTATCCTTACAACTTCTCATTTGAATTTTGGTGCTTTTTCCTAAGTGCATAACACCAAAGGATTTATGTTCCTAGGAAAAAAATGCGTAATCCATTTATTCATATTAGGCCCAAATTTGAATCGGATCACTGTTGTGGTGTTCCGATGGGAAATTAGATCTTGTGGTTAGATTGGCTTATTTTTTAATACCAAAATATGTGATGAGGTATATGAAAAACCTACAACTCCTCATTTTGGTATCCATCCATTATTGAGAACCAAGAAGCAATAAAGTGATCATGTGAATTCAAGATTTGAAGGAAAGCATATGAGATCTAGGATTTCTAAAAGCATCCAAGGCATATGAAGATAATATTCTCCATCTTAGAAAGCTTCTCTCCCATCATGGAAAAGTAGAGGAGTTCTCAAGAAAGCAAGAAGATCATTTTTTGATCCTCATGCATTCTTCTTCCAAATCCACCGTTCAATCAAAGAATAAGAACATTGAAGATCTAGGAGTGACATTCATAGATTCATGAATTTTTGAAGGAATTCTTGATTCCTTCCTATATTCCAAGGTCAATAAATATGATTTTCTGCAACATTCAATTATCATCATGAATATGTGTGATCTCAATATCCGTTCATGAAGGTATTGACAAAATAGATCTAATATTTAACTTTAGATTCACTTTCCTTTATGTAATATTATTTAATTTTCAAGGTTGATTACTAAATAGGGGTTTGACCAAGGAAATCCCATTTCCACAACCTTTTCCCTATTTTCTTGTGTATAGGTACAAGTGGTGCAACTGCCAAGACAAAATTCAAAAAAATTAGGATTTGAGGGATTGGTTGTCAAAGTTTTGGGTAAAATATATGGGAAAAAAACACCCCAAGTTTCTTGGTACCAAGAAAAAAATGCCCAAGGAATTTTGTACCTAGAAAATCACCCTTAGATTTAGATCAAAGTTTAGTATTGCTTCTGAATTTCTATTTCAAGTTATTATAGCTTTCTTTTTGTTTTCCTTTAGTCTATCTTTTCAGAAACTAGTTAATTTCCCTTATGTTAGTCTTTTATCTTGCATCATTAGATATTTTTCCTAAATCTTGTTAGAATATTGTTGAGCATGTTAGATTTTTTTTGGGTGTTCTAACATTAATGTTTTTTCATTGATGTCAATATACTAGTTGTTGTTTCAGACAATGTGTTCGGTTATTCGGTATGAAGGATTTTAGTTGATTAGGTGCTATGTTGAAGATCTTGAGTTACGATAATGAGGTATCATTCAAAGGTGTGTGGATATCATATATAGAGGTTCACAGAAGTTGGTATGATAGTTTGAGTAAGGAATGACTAAATTTATGGTTGCTAGTGTCATAATGTTCATATAAACAATGGATTAGTATTTGGTTTGGTATGACTTGGATTTGATGTTTTAGAGGTTGTGAAGCGGGTGATTGCATAATGCCTTATAATTGTCTTCAAAACTAGTGTTGTGTTAAGGTTTTTAGGATCACTACAAATGTAATAGCACTGCTTGATTGTATGTGTTTTACAAATGCAACAATCTCTTGCATTTTTATTGAGAATGAACCAAGAAGAGACATGTCCCTTCATGGGACATGTCTATTCATTATTATGTAATTAATATAGTGACAATTATGATTATATATATACATATATATAATACCTCTTGAGTATTATATTAATTTCTCTAATATTTACATTATATATATATATATATATATATATATATATATATATATATATATATATATATATATATATATATATATACACATCTCATATATTCTAAATATATATATAGACATCTTCACTAGTATTGACTTAGTTTTTATCCGACTGAAGCTACAAAACATCAACACTCCCTCTTAGCCAAGGAAGATTAAACACACGATAAGGATCAGAAGATATCATTTACTATGATATTAGAGATATGGTTTGACTAGGAATATCAAGTCACACAATATTCACCATAAATCATAGATTCATAAGAATATCATCTCATGATATTCAGAGCATTGGCCACAGAATATCAAGTCGCATGATATTCACCAAGTACTCAAAAATTTATCAAGATATCATCTCATGATATCCTAAGCATTGGACACATAATATCAAGTGACATGATACTCACCAAGTACTCAAAATAATGTGAAAATATATATTACCTTAATGTAATATCAGATTTTATAGAGATATCATCTCATGATATTAGGACTAATGGCCACAAAATATCAAGTCACATGATATTGACCATGTACTCAAAGTATTGGCCTATCAACATCAAGTCTCATGATGTCCAACAGGTACTCAACACATATTTTAGATATCACCTCAATATGATATTAGAGATATGGTCCGACCAAGAATAGCAAGTCTCATGATATTCACCATAACTCAAAAAAATAATTTAGATATCACCTCAATATGATATCAAAGATATGGTCTGACCAAGAATATCAAGTCTCATGATATTCACCATAACTAAAAAATGTCCTATAGGTAATGTGCACAAGTACCCTCAATAATACTTACCATAGGAACATTCCTATCATCTATCATGATATGTTTCAACCATCATAAGATGCCTATCACAATAGAAGATCATAGTCTATTTAAGGAACTCAATCCACCATGCAAGATATAATCTATCAAGATCTATTTCAACCATCATAAGATGTCTATCATGATATACGATCAAGTTATTGTAAGATCATCACCTTCCAATAACTTTAAAAAATACAAGTGATAATCATTTGGAAGTCGTCACTTCCTCATGATTTACACAGGGCCCAAAAAGAATTCATGATTCCTAGTCCTCTATTTGTTATAGATTCTTGATCACTAGAGAATCCATCTCAGTATGGACTACTTCCTCTGAATCAATATGATCAAGATTATCAAAAGTTGATTTAACCATATCCTCTATCTGATCCCTCTGAATCTCAAGTTCTTGTATCAAACTCTTGTCTTCTTTTGAAATGTCAGACTCCCTCTACATCTTATCTTATCATCAATTCATTTGCAAGCATTAAGTTATTTCTCCCTTCAATGCAATTTTTTGGTGCTTCCATGTCAAAGAGAGATTACAAATAGCTCACTTAACTATCTCAACCAAAAATACCAATGATAGGAGCATACAAGATTTTACTAACCAATAGTATAACATGAATTACAAACTTAAAAAAAGCATGTGCATTAATAAAACATGGAATACTTATGTTTTATAAATTTCAAGTATTTCATTCTTTAAGATGAGCCCATATAGAAAATATCATGCAAATTCACGAAATGATGTTGCTATTCTTGAACATTACCAGAATTCTTCACATGACCTGTCTTGAATATCCAAAGGTTCTATACACTATGACAACCTTCAATCTAATCGGATCTCCCTTCAAGTGGTTAAGCTTTTAAAGAAGGAACCTCACTCTTTTACAAATTTCACATAGATCCATACAGAGTCGGTCATAACTTTTGAACATGACACTTTCTCGCCAATCGCAATGGTGAGATTCTTCTAAATTTTTTTATCACCAACATGTACAAAATTTAGAAAAATCTAATAGTGTATTTATGAGATATGCTCCTCATACTGATAATGTATTTTCTAAGACACTCACACATTCACCATCAATAAACTACCCTCTGACATTGAAACTTGGCTATGATACTATGTTAAGGTTTTTAGAATCATTGCAAATGTAATAGCACTATCTAATTGTATGTTTCTTATAAATGCAACAATCTCTTGCATTTATATTTAGAATGAACCAAGAAGAGACATGTCCCAGGAAGGGATATGTCTATTCATTATTATATAATTAATATAATGATAATTATGATTATATATATATATATATATATATATATATATATATATATATAGACACACACACACACACATGTCTACTTGCTTTGTTAAATGACCATATTTCATGCTTGATTTGGAGGCACAGTCAACATACCCGGTAGTTGGTCCAAAACACTAAATACTGAGTTTGTGATATGTTTTTAAATGATGAAAATGGTGTCTAAAAATTCTTTTATTTTATTTGTTTCTTTGTAAACTTTGTGATTAAATTTCCTATATGTACCATTGGAGACCTAATAGAGGGCTATTAGGCATGTTTGGTGATTTTGGCACTTTGGAGTGTTGGGTGTTTGTTGGGGACACAAAACTAGTTAAAACACTTTGAATCCACCTTAATACAATCAAATATAACTAGGTTTTCCACTAGGAAGGTTTTTTTGAAGTTTCAAGTCACTTGAGTATTGTATGGTGTTGGGGTATGGGCTTAAACAAATCAATCTTGAACCTTTGAAGAGTTGTTCTAAACCAACCTACCCAACCCTCTGTATCAGGTGGTATCAGAGCCTAGGACCATCCTAGGTGAAGTGTGGAGGAGAGAATATTTTGACCTTTGGTGTATTGGGATCCTTGGAGAATCCTTAGAGTTGAGCATATCCTTTGAGGTGAGTTCCTGAGTTGAACCTTGCAACAAGGAGATAAAGAGTAAAATTTGAAGGTAAAAAGAATATGAAGATTTGACAACATCAAGGAAATAGGACAAGCTATGAAACCTAAAAATCAGTTGGCAAGGGAGTTAGAAATGTTGAGCGAAGAATTGGAAAAATAAAGAAGGGAAAAGAGAGAACTAGAGGCTACTAGGGAAAGAGAGAAAAGACAAACAAGGAGGGATAGATTATAATTGATTGATAGGATAGAATCCTTGGAGAAAAGAGAAGAGAGCCAAGGAGAGAAGTTCATGAGGAGGAAGGAAAAAATAATGAGGGACAAGAAAATAGGGGTCATGGAGAAGAAAATGATCCTAAGGAGAGGAGATTCATAAGGTTGATAAAAGAAGTTCAAGGTACAACTCACAAGGGTATTACTGATTTGCCTTTGTATCAAGGCGGAATGGAAAGTGAAGAAGTCTTGGGTTGGTTAGAGGCCATAGATTTTTTTTTTGAGTTAGAGGACATGGATGAGGATAAGAAGGTCAATTTTTCTAAATTAAGGATGAGAGGTACAACATTGACATGGTGGATAGGTGTTCAATATGAAAGGATGGCTAGAGGATTGGGAAGAATCACTAGTTGGGATATGATGAAAGGAATGGTCAAGAATCAATTCTTTCCTAATGAATTTTTGATACAAACAAAGAGGATGAGACAAAATCTAAAGAAAAGAGAGATGGATGTAATGGAATATACTGAGAAGTTTCATAAGCTAAGTATCAAAGGATGAGAAAATATCAAGGTACATTAATGGACTAAGACTGAATGTTCAAGATGAGATTGGGCTAAGTATACCACAATCTGTAAGGGAATGCTTTTGGCTTGCAGTGAGGGAAGAAGAGAAGATAAAGAGAAAGAAAGAGAGAAAAAATAGAAATAGAGGAGGATCTTATATGAGAGGAAGAGTTGGAAGGAAAATTTATTATTATCAAGGCAACAATGACAAAGACAAGGACAAGGGGTCTACTTCAGAGACAAGAGGAGGACATAACCATATAGGTGATAGATTTAGAGGAAGAAGAAGTGGAGTATTTATAGGAAGATGTTTTCATTTAAATGAGGTGGGTCATCAATATTTCAGGTGTCCTAAGTGGAATGATTCAGGTCAGAAAGATACGAGAGTGAATCTAGTTCATGAAAAAGAGAAGCAGGAACCTCACCTACTACTACCAAAAGAAGGAGAATGTCTACTTATGAGGAAAGGAGAGTCACTACCACAAAAAAGCATATTTAGATCTAGATGTCTAGTTAAAGGAAAGGTATGTAATTTTATTATTGATTCAGGGTCACATAATAACATAGTTTTAGTTGATATGGTGACAAAATTGGGATTGACATTAGTAGATCATCCTAACCCTTACAAAGCCACTTGGGTTAATCAAGTGATGAATGTAGAGGTTATTCAGAGAGATCTTGTTGATTTTTCAATTGGTCCATATACTGATCAGGTAATGTGTGATTTCATATCAATAACTTGTGGGCATATGATATTGGGTAGACCTTGGCAGTGGGCTAGGAGAAATTTTCATGATAGGTATTCTAACACTTATGTTGTGCATAAAGGTAGAGAAAGATACAAATTACAACCTTTGACTTGTAGGAGGAATGAGAATATCATCATGTGCTTTGGAGACAATATTTTATAGGGTAAAGAAGGATCTGATACTAGTTGGGTTCATGAAAAATTGAAACACAAAATTTTGGTAGAGGAAGCACATATATTGTCACACAATTATGCCCTTGGAGTTAGAGATTCCTTAATTAAGATTTTCCTTTAATGGAATAGTTGACAATGACACTTTGAGAGAACAAAATCTTCAAAAATGCAAAATGTTAGATGAAAAAAACATTAATGCTCTTGAACACATCCACACATATCATAAACTTAAAAAGAAATACAACCATAAAGTGATTGAATGATCATTCTTAGTTGGATAGTTAGTTCTTTACAAGAATCAACATAATATCAATTCTCATCCTTGTGAAAGAGAAAAGTTTAGTCCTAATTGGCTTGGTCCATACATCATCACTGAAGTCTATGGTTCTAGCACATATAAATAAGCTATTATGTATTGTATACCACTTAAAGACCCTATAAATGCTATGCATTTGCATTGGTATTATGCTCTCTCTCTCTCCATTTTTATTTAAATAATTATGTGTTATTTCATTTTTTGCTTCATTCTTGACAAAAATATAAGTTTCTGGTCTTAAATATTATGAGCAATATATTAATCATTTATTGTTGGGATATTACTTAGTAAAATACTTGCACATAATCTTCATTAATTTCATATTTGAATAGATTAGTGTTTAGTTGTTTTATAGCTAAGCTACATGTTCATCTATTTACATAAGTATTTTGTCACATGTATATCACTTTAATCTTTATGTCATTGATTACATAATCAATCATGGATAAATTACACGTAGATATAGACTTGAAAGCATAGAAATGAATATATATATATATATATATATATATATATATATATATATATATATATATATATATATATATATATATATATATATATATATATATATAATGTTTGGTACATAGTAGGAATTATACAAGATACACCCTAGATATCTCAAAATATACATCATGCATAGCTCAAATTAGTTCTCCTACATAGGATGATGACTCCCTGATCTCTGAGGACCATGATGAGAAGTGTATGATCATAGCGTGCCAGATGTTCTATGGGATGTTGTATATTGAGAATGGATTCTAGATGTGCTCCACTCTAAACAAACCTATCCCTCACACATTTTTAGCTCATGATCAAACTTTTCCAATCATCACTTGAGTCAGTCTATGTCATCTCTCACTAGCTACATCTCTATCTGCACAAATGAGAATATATTTGTGTCACCTAGGATCTTATTGTGCCACATATCTATATTGATAGGATTGTGGTATCCTTGATGCTATGGTAATTTCCTTCAGGATATCACTCACAAAGTATCTCTATTCCTCAACCCAAAATACAACATGTAATATTAAATAACATTACTAACACACACACACACACATAATAAGAATAATAATTGACATTTAAGAAACTTTTATTATCCATACCTAGATCTCCCCCCTGATAGTTTGGATCATTAGTATTTGGAAACATTGGGGCTTTACTCTAGGATGTTGTTGGAGGTATGGACCTTCTATTCTCTCCATGCTCTTGGAAGCCCATATCTCTCAAGAAGCCATCTTTGATGGGGCTCTCGGTGCTTGTCTCCTAAGAGGGGTAGCATCTACCCTCTCTAATGGCTCCTCCTCAACTACACCATAGTCCTCTACCATGGGTTCTACCTCTGGCATGTCTCCTAGCCTCCCAATCACCCTCCTCCTCCTCCTCTTCATCATCATCATCATCCTCATATCCATCTACTCTCCGCTCTAGTCTAAGGCATGGCCTCAGGTCTCCTATAGGATAGCCTATTAGAAATATGTGTCTGACCCCCTCTACGATGATATATCTAAGGTACCTAGTCACACTTTAATTTTTTACTATGGATGCTACCTCAGTACCCTTCTCTCCTCTAAATTTATCATCACTATATCATTTATAGTAGTAGGTGGTATGGTCCTAGGTTTCTCTATGTATATGTGTCCATGTGTGTAATGGGGCATTTGTAGGGGAGGAACCCCTATTAGATCAAATTGACATAGCACTCTATCAAAATAATAAGGTGCCACTATGTAGCCATGCCTTCCCCCCAAAAATTTGTCTCTACATGCATCTCATTTGATGAGCAGTATTTGTCTAGGGTGATATGTGTCTATATGGCCTCCACATGATGTTGGTCACCTATAACCAATCTATGGCGACTCTCCAATGTAGAAAATCACCAAAATAACACATTGAACTCAATGGATAACAATATGCTCATGAATCACTTGCATCTATCTCCATTAGGAATCCCACAGGCTTGGTGCACATGATATGCTCATACATCCACACTTGTAGTAATGTACAAACTATCAAGTTCTATCTCTAATATCTTGAAAACCTAATGAGATCGTAGTATAGGTGGGATAGAATACTCCTACCCCATGAATATACTACCCAATGTCTCTCTATCTGTATAAATACACATGCTAAGGGCGTCAAAAAATTGGTCCCCTTACAGTCAAGAGAAACCATAATAAAAATTTTACAAATCAAAATTTGTTTGACCAAGCGTACATCCTCCTAGGATGCAAGAAATAGTGAAGTTAGTAGTATTTGATCACTCCGTGTACAAGTGAGCATCTACCCTAAATAGTAAATCCAATCTCTATCTATATCTACATCTAATATGTAAGTGAAGAATCTCACTATCCATCCTCAGATGGGTAGTTGCAGAATCTATTATACATCCTCCAAGGTGACAGTCATCTCACTAGTGGGAAAGTGAAAGGTACATGTATCCTCATCCCACCTCTCCACTAGTGCCATCAACATGGCTAGATAAAATCAAATCTATAGTAGGCAAGATATCCAATACAAGTCCACATCTCTCAACGATTAGATATCATGTGGTTGTAGCATGCCATACTGATCATGAAGGAATGTCATAGTCCTCATGGTATTATGTACCTCATTATTAGAAGGTCCTACAATCACAAATTAATAAATTTCTATTAGTAAAACATATACATCAATCAAAATCCTCCAAGAAATAAAAATAGAAACACCTAGGACTAGGATGACTTTCTCAAGGACTAGGTCAACTTTGTGGGACCAGGTTGAGTTTTTGGTAATTGGTAAATTTTTCCTTTAGACTAGGCCAACTTCTTTGGACTAGGTGAAATTTCTAGGTTTTCTACTCTAAACAACATCAAAACCCTATCTACAAATTGTATCATCTTAAAATGGAAGCACTTCTATTTTGATAGGTTTAGCACCCTCTTTTAGTACATTTATCATGATAGATTTGCATTTAGGATGCATTATGCACTTGATTTCTTCATTCTAGGTGAAATTAGGGTTAGGATCCCAAGGATTCTCCTTAATTTCCATCTTCCATGGCTCTATTTTCTAGGTAGGACTTAAAAATAGGTCCTTCTAGCCTTCATCACAATCATCATAGGATTTTATGCTTCTCCCTGGCATTCTATCCCATCCTAGCATCATTTCTAGGTCTCCGGGGACTCTCGGGACCTCCTATCCTGACTCTGGCTAGATTTGGGCCCACTGGGTCAAGATCAAGGTTGACCCTGACCTAGGTCAGAGTCAAGGTCAACCCTAACCTAGGTCAAAGTTGAGCTCATCCCTGACCTAGGTCAAAGATGAGGTCATCTTTAACCTCCTCTGGAATCTATGCCTCTTTTCTAGATTTGGTCCCGACGGGCCCCGAAATCAATGTCGGGCCCTCGGATCCGAGTATGGAAAGGTTTTAATTTGAAATTCATTTAATTTTTTTCCCTCCTTGGTTATTGTGATTGGACCATAATTCAAGGTAAAATTTGAATTATGGGTCGTCACATTGCTCTAGGAGCCTCACCTTGAAACCTCTATATAAAGATTCTCATTTGCATTCATTTTCACCAAGTGATTTCACACAAGCAATCCTATGGCAAGGAGATTAAACCAAGCAAGGAATGGTGAAATGAAGATGCAAGATTGCAAGAGGATGATATAGAAGATCAAGCCATTGTTGATATCAAGCATCTTTGTGAACACACCATTGCGAACACATACTTGGAGAAAGAGAGATCCTTTCTTCCTTGATCCATCATTACCAACTTTCAAGATTTCAAAGATACAATCATGGAGTAGCAATTATAGATTATGAGTTTGGTAGAAGTACTTTAGCCTCAGGGGCTTGGTATTCTTTTCTATCTTATTCAAATCTATGCATTGTTCTTTCATACATATTCATGCTAGGGTTTTGATCTAGAGGATTAGATCTTGGAATTACACTTTCAATACATGCACACACACATTCTATTTCAATCAGCTATTCGTGGAGGTGGAGATCACCAAAACGAGCATTTGACTAAGGCAAAACCCTATATAGCCACCCCAAAAACTCCCTTTTTCAGATATCTACAGTCGATGTTTCAGGAATTAGAGGACAGATTTGAGTACCCTTTTTGCTGAACTTCTGAGATCCGTGAACAAGGTCAAAATCAGCCTTCAGAATAAAAATGTAGCCTTTGACCTTTTATGAGCGTCAAAGACTACCTGCTGCCGGAAAGATGAAAGTTTTATGGGTTTTCTCTGTTATGACTTCCTGGTCCCAGATCTGGTTGTAGAATCTTCTGAAACTCCGCACAAGCTTCAGAAAATAGGTATTTCTAAATCAATTTCATAATGAGGTATGTATCTTGATCTAATTAATTTTCAAGCATTTCCAGATTTACTTATGCTATTCCAATTCAAAACAACAATTACAAATGAATAGTGTTGAATGTTAGGTGCATTGTTAAGGTTCCATTTTTAACCTATTCACAAACTAGTTTCTACATCTACAACAAAAAGACAAAATGTTCAAAGCAAAGACAAAGCACAAAAAATGAGACATATCTCATCTAGGGTCATATCATCCTCCACGAATCTCTTGAGAATCTCCAATCTCGTCATTTGCAAAGATTTCTTCCTCAACATATTCGTCCTCCTCTATTCACAAGAGAACAACAAAGGTAAAAGTTACAAATGAGCTTTTCAAGAGGTAATGGTTAACTTATGTGCACTTTTTAGGTTAAAAATATTTTTTCTTTTTTTCATTATAGGCATTGGAATCATGATGAAAATTCCTTTCTTTCTAAGTAATTTTTGAAATGTTTATGGCACATCTTGAATAGTTTTGGAAAAATAATTTTTTAACACTTTATGCTTACATTTCATTGTAGTAAACATGATTCCCCATTTCACCTTCCTAATATCAAGCTGAAATAGGGGGCATATAGCTACCCACGAAGTTCATCACCTTCATTAGTAATCCCTAGGTGATTATTATTTATCACTGACATGTGATTTCATAGGTTGCAATTACTAATGGTTTCTTGTAGGATCTACACACTGGAGGATTTGATATAGCTTTTTTCATTTACTAAATTTGTCTGTACTTTAGCTTTCATATGCACATAATGTCATATACCTCTAAAGTGAGGACTAAATGTACCATCCTAAACTGTAATCACTTGTGTGATCTACAATTTAGCAATTGTTTAGCACCTTCTTTTAGTGTATATTCACATTATACATTTTTATTTTAGGACTTTACAATTGCACTTATTGCATACCTAATTCAAATTGAGTCCTTTTTCCTCTCTAACTTGTACAAAAATTGAGGTAGGATCCAATCTCTATGCATCCTCCAATCACAAAATTAATTTCCTCTCCTAGACCTTATTTTACCTCAAAATTCAATCTTGTCATCAGAATCAACCATAGATTCTTATCTCAAATTGTCGAATCCTCCATAATCCATTCCTTGAGATCAATCAAAGTCCTCTTGGAATAGGCTGATTTTGACCTTTTTTTCCCAAACTTAGGGCCTAGGTCTTCAGAAGGTTTTGAATGGTTTCGAGATTCGTGGTTGTCTTTCTAATTCTAACTTCCAGAATCACTATAAAGCAACCTAATTGCTTTATTTTTTTAATAATGGAATCAAGTGCAAGGTGAACACCCAAATTTAAAGATAATAATCAATTTCAATGTGGAAGCCCTAGTTTAATGGCATTCATTGAAGCAAGGGTTAACTATTGAAGACTTCATTCAAGCATTCCAATCAAGCATATACAACTTAAAATCAAGCATTCAATACATCACTTTCTATATCATGAAGTTTCAATTGGATTGTAAGGATGTGTTGGTTAATAGATTTGTCCTCACCAATGCTATGTATTTTTCAATCTATAAACCTGTTTAAGGACCAAATTGATAACTGAAAATTGGGCTAACTATAAATAGTTACCCTCTCAATTAAGGTACTGTAGAGTCAAAAATTGCATACCCCCACTTGCACTTTAGGCCACACTTTTGTAACCAATTTAGTGTCCATTCCCCTAGCATTTGAATAGGTCCATTTAAGCCCTTATATCAACATTTCTCTCTTAGGATTCTTAGATTCCTCATCAGTAATTATATTCTAGCATCATCTTCACATTATCTACATGTTTCTTGTACCACAATTCTTTTTTTAGTGTGATTTATTTGGACACTAGCATTCCACATAGACGTACACATGTTGTACATTCACCCACCAACATCTCAATGTTCAAATGTTAGTCTTGTACATGATTTCTACTTGTCACTTTCTTTTGTCGGTGGAATGACTCATAATTTTTAACAATGGCCTGGATGCCTATTTTTCCCTCTTATTATCTCTTTAAATTAAGGTCTTTTGATTCATTGAAGCTCTCTTAGATTCTCTCTCTCTCTCTCTCTCTCTCTCTCTCTATAAGTTTTATCTCTATAATCTCTCTTGTGTTTTTGCTTTATCTTGGCTCTTGCATCTTTCTTGCTCTCTCATTTACTATGAAAATCTCTTGCAATAATCTACATAGCTCTTTTGGCTTCCTCAAGCCTATTTGGTAATATATTTTCAATTATCTTGTGTCTTTGAGCATCTTGGTATTATCACATCCTTTTTCTATCAATTATGTCATGCCATATGGGTTTTCCTCCACTAGAGGGGTTTGTTTCTATTTTCACATCTTATGTAATAGGGATTCTCCTCCATCTAGTGGGGTTTGTTTCTATTATATTATCATTTATTTGTCTTTACAATGTATTTATCTATCTGGTTGTTGTGGATGTGGAAACACCAAAGAAGGGACTTAACTGAGGCAAGTCTCCAAAAATCCCCAAATATTTTTCCCTCTCTTGCATGTGTGCAAGTTTATCAAAAGTGTTCAACCACATGAAGGTTTTCTTGTATTTTCATATCTTGATCATTTATTTTTATTTCTATTATAGAGTATTCATTATCATATATTCTAATTCTATGCTTTGCAGGTTATTCAAAATATAGACTTGGATTTTCTCCTCATTTTGAGCATTTTCTATCATGATTCGTACAAGACTACAACACATTGCGCCAATGTCCATGCACCACACTGGCATCCTTGGCTGCGACGCTCAAATTTAGACCAAAGACTCTAAGTCATCCAGTCTTTCTATTTATAGAACCAAAAAATTTCTTCTCTTTATCTATAATAAGATATTTCCATTGGTTTGGCTAGTTAGAGATATCTAAGTGTATGTTGTGAACTTGGCTCTCAAGGGAACATAGGTTCCTTTTGGTGGGGTCAAATTCACACCATTACATTGTAACTTCTAGGATATACGCCATCCTTCGGTTGACTTGTCCATATCTCTATTTTAAAATAAACTTTTTGTTAGATAACTGAGAGGGGGGAGGGGTGAATAAGTTAAGTCTAGTTATCCTACAGTCCCAAATTCCTCCCTATATGTATAATACCAACTTAAAAAGATAAACTCAACAACTCGGTAAAAAATTATATGTGCCTTTCTGATTCATTGACTGATTATTAGATAAATTATCTAGTGTTTGGTGTAAAATATGGATAGGGTTTAGAACAATGGGGGTTTACACAAAAGAGACCGTAAACCAATATTCAACACATACATGAAATTCTAATGATAAGGAATATAAATCTGGAAATGCTTGCAAAGAATAATGAAATCAGATAAAATAAAATGCATACCTCATAACATAGCAAATCTGCAAAAATATGATTTTTAGTGCCTATATCTTGTTTCTAGAAATTATGCAATCAGATCTGGAACATAAACACAGAGACAGAGAAAACCCATAAATATTTTTCTTTTATGAACCACGTCGACCTTAACCTAAATACAGGGGTGCAATTGTGCCCCTTTAAGTCGACCTTGACCTACACTGCTCTAACAAAAATTCTATTCACGGATCTTGAAAGTTTTCCAAAAAGGGTATCCAAATCTTCTCTGCAACTCCTGAAACAATGACTATAGATATCTGAAAATGGTGTTTTGGGGTGGCTATATAGGGTTTTTCCTTAGTCAAACCCTCATTTTGGTGATTTCCACCTCCACAAATAGCCAGATGTAATAGAATATGTGTGTTTTTTTCTCGTAGGAAGATCTTTGAATTTGCAATGCCAAGATCTAATCCTCTAGATTGAAACCCTAGCATGAATTGAAATGAGAGAGAAATGCATAGATTTGAATATGATAAAGAAAGCACACAAACTCCCCAAGGCTAAAGTACTCCTACCAAACTCACAATCTATAGTTGCTACCCCATGATTGTATCTTTAGAATGCTTGAATATTGAAAATGGTAGATCAAGGAAGAAGGAATCTTTCTTGCTCCAAATGAATGTCCACAATAACTTGTCCACAAAATGCTTGATTGCATCAAGGCATCATCATATCTTGTTATCCTATATCATCCTCTTGCAATCTTGCATCGTCATCTCATCATTATGTCATCTCCCCATAACTAATCAAAATGAAGGAAAAAGAGAGTGCTTATATAGAGATTTTAAGGTAAGGTTCCTAGGGAAATGTAAGGTCCCCTAATTTAAATTTCACCTTGAATTATGGTCTAATCACAATAGCCAACTAAGGAGGAAATGTATTAAATGAATAAAAACCCTTCTACATTCAGATCCAGAGGCCCATTTTTAATTTAGGGCCCTACTATGATCCAAATTTTAAAGTGGGAACCAAAACCTGACAAAGGTCAAGGTCAACCTTGACCCTGACCTGAGGTTTTAGGCCAGTCAACTTAGTGTTTTAGTGAAAGGTCAGCCAGAGACTTAGAATGATGGGAAAACATAATAGAATGTTGGAAAAGGGCACAGAGTCCTAAAAGAAATGTGATAAAGTCTAGGAGGATCAGCACATAGGTCCTACTTAGAAAATAGAGCCACTAAGAAGGAAATTGAGGGAATCCTCAGGATCCTAACCCTAATTTCACCTAGAAACAAAGAATCAAGTGCATATGCATCCTAAATGTAAATATATCATGAAAATACACTAAATGAGGGTGCTAAACCTACCAATATGGAATTTATTCTATTTTAAGATGATACATTTAGCCCCCACTTTAGCTTATATATGACACTACGTGAATATGCAAGCTAAAGTAAGAAAACATCATAATAAATAAAAAGGATATAACCAAGTCCTCAATGTAGAGATCCTGCAAAAAACCATTAGTACCCACAACCTACAACACACAAGGTTAATGAAAATCCATAAATAACCTAAGACTTACTAAAATGAAATTGAGAAGTGCATAGAGCCCCTTTATGCCCCCCTTTTTTGGCTTTCTACTTCTGAAGGGTCAAATAGGGTGATAAGGATAGCCCTATACACTGGATATGCAATTTGTTGAAAAATGCCTTTTCCTAAACTAATTATAAGGATTCCTACCCTTCCTAAACTAATTTAAGGAGTTAGGTATCTGAATCATGATTCTAATGCTATAGAGGGCACTGAAAATGAAGCTACATAACTCAAGTTATGATGAAAAGAGTGAAAGTCTATCTAAAAGTATATAAAGGGAAATTCAAATTTAACATAAATAAACCCTAAAAAACCCTAACAAAAACCCTAATTTTGATCTATAAATAAAGGAAGAGAGCACATACCTACTCATTCTTACCATTTTCAAAGTTTAGGAGAGAAAGCAGGATGTTGAGTAGAGAGCAACTTCAAGTGACATGAATAGAGCTCCTGAGACAGTACCTGGAAACATGACAGTTGCTTCCTAAGGTATATTTGTTGTTGTTAATATATGTAATCTCAAATTCCTATTTTTATAGGCAAGGTCGACCTTGACCCTGAAAGGTTGACCTTGACCCAGTTATGTCAACCTTGACCCTTTAAGGTTGACATAAACTGGGAAGGTCTACACCTTTCCTGGAGTGAGGTAGACCTCAACTCAAGAAGGTTGACCTTGACCCAGGAAGGTTAACCTTGAACTAATAGAGGTCGACCTTGACCTAGCCAAGTTGGATATATATTGTTGTGGTTCTATAGTTTTAATATGATGTCGGGTTGTGCTTATAGGACCTGGTTTGTCTCCAAGAGAACCCCTTGAGAGGGCCACTACTAATCATCAAAGAAAAATTGTCCAAGTTGAATGGGGATTAAATACAGCTATTGAAAAACATAGGATTGTACTAGGTAATAGTCCTACCATAAATGAGATTCAATCAAGCCATGATATCGACTCTATTGGAGATTTGTCAGCAAGCGAGATTGTTGACTGTATGTTTGTCATTAATGACAACATATGGTAAGTAGCATGCGTGGAAGCATAATGAAGAGAGCCTTGAGAAGATGTTGCATGGATATGTTATCAGCATGATATCATAGACATAGAGGTTGATTCTAAATAAAGATAGTTGTATAATTGTGTATACCAGTGAGTGTTCCTAATAGGTCCCAGGAACAATTATGTATGTAATTTGTAGTATGGTTGCAATAGAGCCTTGCCTGTTTATATTTATGTTGAAGACATACGTATGATGTTATGTTCATGAACATAGAGTTAGATATGTAGTATAAGTTGAGTTATGAAGTCTCCAGTTGACAGTTATAGTCTCTTAAGTTTATTTGGAAGAGATGATAGTGTTTATATGATTACGGTAGTTGCACCCATCATCTTGGTATGTGCACTCAGATTCATGATAAGAAGAGTATTACGAATGTTTGGTTAAGAGTGCATGATGTAATACAACATGAGAAGAAAGTTGGAGATAATTTGGTGAAGCTGATTGTGTGTAGCGTGGCGTCTACTCACATGGAATTATGAAGTCCTAATTTATGATGTGTGCTTAGTAGAGCCGACAGGGATGTTATTGGAGAGTTACATTTTTTATCTAATATGATTTCAAGATGGTTCTAATAGGCTGACTTGATTATATCATTTAGAGGAAAGATATTTATAGGCAGTCTTTTGTGATTGCTAAGTATGGTTCAGAGTTGTAATGAGAGAGCAGAACAAAGAGTGCAAAGTGTTGAGCCATTAGCAGAAGGTCTATATGACATAGTTGAGAGTTTATGCTATTCATTGGAATTGATCAAGACAACAGGTCTACACGCAGTTCACCAAGATCCAGATATAGTGTGTATCTATTAAACAAAAGGTTGCAGCCTTCACCCCTTTGAGAAGTGTGCTCTCAGACAGTGCATCCTCACCCCTAAAGGGTTAATTGTAAAAGACTCCTAATAGGGTCCAACCCTTGACTAGGTCACTATACTTATTACATTGTAAATATCAACTCCTAACAGGGTTTTAAGGTCTTCTAACATGGATCATAATACACTAGTGCATTTCTTAGTGGGTGTCAATTCCCACCGGGGTTTTTACCTATTTGGGTTTCCCCGTAACCAAAATTGTGATGTTGTGTTAAGTGTAATTTCATTGTGTTAATGCTTAATGTTATTACATACTTAATTGGATAAAGAATCAAAACTTGTAGATAACTGATTCACCCCCCCCCCCCCCCCCTCAGTTATCTCTTGGGACTATTCCTAACAATTGGTATCAAGCCAAGTACCTTGGATAGAAATTTTAATAGCTTGAGGTTGATCAGATGGAATTCTTTAGAAAAGAAAGTCCTAAGTTCAATGGAGAAAATTATCTTGACTGGAAGAACAAGATGATGACACATTTGCAGTGCATTGCCTTTGAAATTTTTGAGGTAGCTACTAAAGAAACTTAGATTCCTACTTTATCAGATCTTTCCAAGGATTATGCAACTCTTAATCAAAAGGAGTTGTTTACTTCAAATGCTCTTGCCAAAGAAGCCCTCATCAGCACCTTGTCTGACAGTGAATTTTTAGAGATCAAGAAATTGGATAAAGCCTACAAGATTTGGAAGTATCTAGAAGACATGTTTGAAGGAGACATCCAAGCCAAGAATGCATGTAGAAAGACTTGGAAGAAAAAGTACAATCCATTGGAAATGCTACCTATAGAAAGAATTAGAGCCTACAATCAAAGGATTAATGAAGTAGTATTAGGAATCAGAAATAATGGTGGAGAGATTTCTGAACAAGACATCATGGATAAGTTAATGACTACATTAACACTAGAATATGAGAACAAGATAAACATCTTGGAAGAGACTATACCATTCTCAAAAGAATTCAGGAGAGAGACCTTAATTAGAAAGATTTCAGCCTTTGAGATTTCAAGTTTGAAAACATAGCCTAAAAGTGAGACAACCTTCAAAGCTTCAGTCCATGGTAAGAAATCCTTGAACACCTTTGATAATTTTGATGATGATGATGAAGAAAAAACACTAGATGATTTCATTGCTATGATTACTAAGAGAGAAAAGAAAGGAAAAAAAAAATATGAAGGTCAATTACCATTCAAGTGCTTTTCATGTAACAAGATTAGTCACTTTGCATCTAAGTGTCCTACAAGAGTCAAGAAGTTCAAAAATAACTACAAGCCCAAGTATAAAAAAGAATGTTACTATGCTGGAGATGGAGTATCAGATGAAGAATCGGGAGAGGATGAAATTGGATTCATTTCTCTTGAAGATGAAAAGAATGCACAAGAGTTAGCACTAATTTCACATGCTGACATTAGTATAGACTAGATCATTGATAGTGGTTGCTCACATCACATGACAGGAGACAAAGATAGATTTATACATCTAGATAGATACAAAGGTAGTATAATTAGGTTTGGTGACAACACTCCTAAAACTATCATAGGTAGAGGAGACATCACCTTGGATGGAAAGAACAACACTGATGATTTTCTTTATTTTGATGGTTTGAAACATAACCTATTAAGTGTTGGAAAGTTGCTTGACAAAGGTTACCGGTTGGAGTTCAAAGACAAAAAGTGCATCATTAACAACAAAGAAGGAGAAATGATTGCATCAGGATCAAAGACTAAATGTAATATTTTCCATCTTAATCCTAAAGCTAGTTGTCTTGTTGCTAAAGTAGATGACA
This sequence comes from Chamaecyparis obtusa, assembly GCA_027943335.1. Classification (NCBI taxonomy): domain Eukaryota; kingdom Viridiplantae; phylum Streptophyta; class Pinopsida; order Cupressales; family Cupressaceae; genus Chamaecyparis; species Chamaecyparis obtusa. The sequence continues at coordinate 1,292,846 of BSBK01002510.1, read as the reverse complement.
GTTGGTTATGGCACAAAAGACTATGTCATATCAATTTTGATAACATAGTAAAGATAAGTAATGTAAAGGCAGTAAGAGATCTTCCTAGCATTGCAAAATCAATAGACACAATATGCAAAGAATGTGGGATGGGAAAGCATGTAAGGAACTCATTCAGAAGAAAGCATAATTCGGTAGAGAACAAGTTGGATCTGATACATACAAACCTATGTGGACCAACTCAAACAAGATCATACTATGGTGAAAGGTATTTCATTTTTTTTTTGATGATTATTCTAGAATGATGTGGGTTGCATTCTTAAAAGATAAATTAGAAGCTTTTAACAAGTTCAAAATATTCAAAGCTAAGGTTGAAAATGAGTCTGGGTTAAAGATTAAATGTCTGAGATCAGAGAGAGGAGGAGAATTCACCTTTGATAAATTTTATGTGTACTACGAAGAACATGGGATAAAGAGACAGCTAAGTGCTCCTAGAACCCCTCAACAAAATGAAATTGTAGAGAGAAGGAATAGAATCATCCTTGACACAATGCGCACCATCATGATTGAATGAAAGGTTGCACACACCTATTGGAGAGATAAAGTCAATATTGGAGTCTACACTATCAATAGAATTCAATTAAGGCCAAGTGTAGACAAGACACCTTATGAGATATGGTTTGGGAATGTACCTATAGTCAAATACTTCAAAATCTTTGGAAGCAAGTGTTACATCAAGAGGGATGAAATAATTGACAATTTTGATGCAAGAAGTGATGAAGGTATTTTTCTTGGTTACTCTACCAAAAGAAAAGCTTATAGATGTTTTAACTTAAGATTAAAGAAGATCATTGAAAGTGCTCATGTTAAGATTGGTGAAAAGTTTATGATTCAAGAAAGATATCATGATTATGCACCTATGATTGAAGAAGAACCTAAACTTGCCAGTAGTGAAGCAATTGTTGAAGAAATGTTTGACATCATTGATGTGTTATTCAATGACCTAGAAACAAGTGAAGAATAATCTCAAATGTCTGATGAGAAAGTCACTCCTAATATTCCTAAATTCACATCTAGATATCATTCAAAGAAAGACATTATTGGAGATCAGAGCAGTAAAGTCATGACAAGATCAAAAGAAAAAGGTTCCACAACAAATGAAGAGGTATGTTTACTATCACAGATTGAACCCTTAAGTGTTGAAGATGCATGTAATGATTCAGATTGGCATTAAGCAATGAAAGAAGAGCTAGATCAGATAATTTAAAATGATACATGGAAATTGGGCCCTAGGCCTAGTGATAAGAATGTGATTGGAACCAAGTGGATATTTAGAAATAAGATGAATGAAGATGGAACAGTCGTAAGAAACAAAGCTAGATTAGTATGTAAAGGGTATGCACAAAGAGAAGGGATTGGTTATGTCGATACATTTTCCCTTGTAAGAAGATTGGAAGCCATAAAGTTGTTTTTAGCTTATGCTACATTCAAGAACTTTAAGGTATACCAAATGGATGTTAAGTCAGCATTCTTGAATGGAGAGTTGAAGGAAGAAGTATACATTGAGCAGCTAGAAGGATTCACTTTATCAGACAAACCTGATATGGTATGTAGATTGAAGAAAGCCCTCTATAGACTTAAGCAAGCCCCTAGAGCTTGGTATGAAAGACTTAATGGTTACTTGACTAAGATTGGATTCAAGAAAGGAGTAGCAGAATTTGACTTATTCATAAGAGAAACATCTAATGGACTGTTGTTAGTTGCTATATTTGTTGATGACATTATCTTCGGTGGTAATGACAAACTTAGTCCAGAATTTTCTAAGGAGATGTAGAGTGAACTTTAAATGAGCATGATTGGTCCTATCAAGTACTTTTTAGGATTGAATGTGCAGTAGACAGCTAAAGGTATATTCATAAATCAGACTAAGTATATGAAAGAGATCTTGAAGACTTTCAAGATGGATGACTGCAAGCCAGTAAGTACCCCTATGATAACAGGATGCAAGCTTTCAAAAGAAGATGATTCACCAGCAATAGATATAACCTCATATAAGTCTATGATTGGAAAACTTATATATCTTACTGAAACCAGACCATACATTTCCAATGCAATTGGTATTGTTGGAAGATTTACAGCAGAACCTAAGGAAAGTCATCTCATGGTAGTAAAAAGAATATTCAGATACTTGAATGGAATCCTAGACTATGGTTTATGGTATCCTAATTTTGAGAATGTAGAGCTTCATGTATATACAGATGCAGATTGGGTAGGATGCATGGATGATAGAAAGAGTACCTTTGGAGGAGTTTTATTCCTTGGAGATAGACTTGTTACTTGGATAAGTAAAAAGAAAAATTGTATCTCTCAGTGAATAACAAAAATAGAGTATGTAGCAGCAGCATTGAATTGCTCTACTATTTTGTGGATCAAGCAGATGATAAAAGATTTTGGTATTTAGATTGATTATTCTATTGCTATTCATTATGATAACACTAGCATTATCAATATGTCAAAGAACCCTGTGATGCATACAAAGACAAAACATATTGAGATAAAGTATCATTTCCTAAGAGACAAAGTAGTAGATAAATAAGTAATGGTGGACTATGTGAGTACAAAAGATCACCTAGAAGACATATTCACAAAGCCTTTACCTAAGGATACTTTTGAGTATCTCAGGGAGAAGTTGGGAGTAATTCCCTTCCCTAAATCTGATTAGAGTTTATAGAATTTCATCAGTCCTCAGTGACTGATGAAGGGTTGACTACTCTATCTCAGGAGTAGTACCAATGCTTAAATGTTTTTGGCACCCTTTTCTATTGATGTCAAAGGGGGAGTTAGTCAGGAAAAACATAAAAAGAAATAAATATAAAGTAATAAAAAACAACTAGAAAGGGGGAGTAAAAAAATAGTCATGGGAAGTAGTACAGTTGAGGAAATGGAGAATATTGAAAGATATTGCAGTAGTAGGAAGATACTTCCTTGGGAGAGTTTTGTTGAGGAAATGGAGAATGTTATAAAAGAATTGGACGTTTGGATTGGTGGTGTTTTTCATTCCATATATTTCCATCAATTCCAAAGGGGGAGATCGTTGGAGATTTGCCAACAAGCCAGATTGCTGACTGTATGTTTGTCATTGATGACAACATATGGTAAGTAGCATGCGTGGACGCCTGATGAAGAGAGCCTTGAGTAGATGTTGCATGGATATGTTATCAACATGATATAATAGACACAGAGGTTGATTTTGAATAAAGACAGTTGTACAATTGTGTATACCAGTGAGTGTTCCTAACAGGTCCCAGGAATAGTTCTGTATGTAATTTGTAGTTTGGTTGTAGTAGAGCCTTGCACATTTATATTTATGTTGAAGACATATGTATGATTAATAATATCATATTTGCACAAGCCATTTTAACTGTATATGTGTTTTTGGATTTGATTGTGTGTGATTTTTGGTATAAAAAATCACACACAATCAAATCTAGAAATGCATATACACATATGTATGATGTTATGTTCATGAAAATAGAGTCAAATATGTAGTAGAAGTTGAGTTATGAAGTATCCAGTTGACAATTATAGTCTCCTGAGTTTATCTGGAAGAGACGAAAGTGTTTATATGATTACGGTAGTTGCACCCATCATCTCGGTATGCACACTTGGATTCATGATAAGAAGAGTTTTAATAATGTTTGGTTAAGAGTGCATAATGTAATACAACATGAGAAGAAAGTTGGAGATAATTTTGTGAAGCTGACTGTGTCTAGTGTGGCATCTACTCACATGGAATTGTGAAGTCCTAATTTATGATGCGTGCTTAGTAGAGCTGACTGAGATGTTATTGAAGAGTTACATTGTTTATCTAATATGATTTCAAGATGGTTCTAACAGGCCGACTTGATTATATCATTTAGAGGAAAGATATTTATAGGTAGTCTTTTTTGATTGCTAAGTATGGTTTAGAGTTGTAGTAAGAGAGCATAGTAGAGAGTGTGAAGTGTTGAGCCATCGGTAGGTCTATGTGACATAGTTGAAATTTTATGCTATTCATTGGAACTGATCAAGATAGAAGGTATACGCACAATTCACCAAGATCTAGATATAGTATGTATCTATTAAATAGAAGGTTGCAGCCTTCACCCCTTTAAGCAGTGTGCTCTCCGATAGTGTGTCCTCACCCCTAACAGGGTTAATTGTAAAAGACTCCTAATAGGGTCTGACCCTTGACCAGGTTAGTGTACTTATTGCACTATAAAGATCAACTCCTAACAGGGTTGTAAGGTCTTCTAATAGGGATCATAATACACTAGTGTAGTTCTTAGTTGGTGTCAATTCCCACAAGGGTTTTTACCTATTTCAGTTTCCCCATAACCAAAATTGTGGTGTTGTGTTAAGTGTTCTTTCATTGTGTTAATGCTTAATGTTTTATTACATACTTAATTGGATAAAGAATCAAAACTTGTAGATAACTGATTCACCCCCCCTCTTAGTTATCTCTTGGGACTATTCCTAACATGATCTTATAGAGAGGTGGGATGAGGACACATGTTCCTCTCATCTCCCCTTAGGATAGATCACAGTGACACTAGAGGATGTGTACAAGATCCTACAACTTATAGTTTGAGATGAGCCTGTCAGATCGACAATACATTGGGGTCCTAAGGATATTCATGTAGATGTAGAGTATTTCCTAGGATAGGTTCCACATATGTGAACCTGAGTAGACCATATCACCCTATCAGCCATACTAGTAGGTCTGACACCCTTGGTATAAAGGGTTATGATGTGTATACTTTCTTTGGTTGTAGTACCCAACACAAAGGGTATAATATTTTTAGCACCTTTTACCCATCTCATATGCAAGATGGAGAGTGATAGGACCATCTTCACATAGGGCTGCAACATGCTAGCCCATCTATACCACGAGTTATGTCAGTTGGTGAGATATCAGTGAGAGACTCTCATAGTATGCACACTATTACATATTTTGTTGTTCGAGCATTTCACATGTACACAACCATAGGGTGTTTCTGTGATGGTAGATGTGGGCACACTAAGAGCCTTTGATTATCCACTAGGAGATTTCTAGTAGCATGGAGATATCCTCTATTGTAGGGTACATCTAGACCATGTACCAGACATAGATGTGATATGGAGACCATATTGTCATGTGACAGAGTGGCCAGATACATGACATCATATGAGACACTCACAACAACACAAGCTGCTAGAGGGTCAACCTAGTCACATAGTAATATCATACTACTATGACAGAGTGATGAGATAGTTTGGTCTTATACAGGGGGTCCCTAGAGTAGTACCTCGGTACGCACAGCCAACAAGATACTATCAGAGACCTGACACTATACGTAGGCCATCAATAGAAGACATTATAATAATGATACAGATGAGAGAGAGGATACAGAGGTATCCCCTGATGCAGCCTATTCAGGTGTCAGTAGGGACTACATCAGATACTAGACTCTGAGGGGAACCCACCCCATCTTCCTTGATGACTATCCGATAGGTGATTCAGGCCTTTCAGAGAGGACACACTAGGATAGTAGCATACTTAAGGAGGAGGAGGAGGAGGATCATAGAGATGAGGAGTAGCCCATCATCATGAGCGATCCCATGGAGGAGAGAAAAATGGAAAGAGAAGATAGGATACCCCCAATTGATAGTACCAATGTGGATGTGCATGTTGTTCATGCATCACCACTAAGATCAAAATGACCTCCACACACCCATATAGAGACATCACCTGTGAGATGTAGACATAGCGAGCATGGAGATAGTAGTCACTCCATGCCCCCACCATCCATATCCTTCAGTGATACCCAAGAGGGAGATCTAGGTATAAAACATGTATTTGATTTAAATATTTAACTTAATTTGTGAAGAAAAAGGACTAAAAGATAAATATATTTTAATTCTATAGCTAGTAGAGTGGAGTGGAGGAGCTTTGTATTCGAGCTCCTAAAGGACACATGCCTATCCTACCAACTACTAGCCATCGAGCTAGAGTTCCCCATTGGTCACAAAGATCCCGACAGGCATGCTGATATTATTGGTTGTGTCCAATGAGAGTTGAGGTTATGTAGAAAAAGAGAGGAGAGGTTGATGGATGACCTATGAAGATCACATGAGTGCGTATATGAGATTAGCATATCGAGGAGCCACTCACTGAATACCATACAAAGACCTTCATCTTCTCATCATAGATCAGAGAGATCTGGGAGCCATCGACCACCAAAGCATAGGGATAGAGAGAGTGATAGATAGGACATTGTGCCACATATGTATCAAACTCAAAAGAATTTATAAATGAAAAACTCTCTTTGCTAGTTAGTTATGTGACTAATTACTATATTTTTACCAATAACATAAAACTTAACAGAAAGAAAGAACATGTATAAATGTATTCAAATGTAATTTGCTAAAATCACATAACCTATAAAACAAACATAGCCATTTTATAAGGAATACATAAATACAAAAGGAAATAAATATGTGTATGCACCCTAAAATGGTCGTCTAGACTTTGGGCCCCCATTCAGCAATTTATCAAATTCTTCAATCAACATTTTTTATTTAATATCAATTTCCTTGATCAAATCCTATTCTATCATTTATTCGATTATATTCTATGGATTAACCATTTTATCCTAAAGTTTCTATTCAATTAAAAGGAATTTCCTCCCCTTCTATTAAATAAAAGTTCCCCACCTTTCCTTTTATCCTAAGTTGCACAAATAAAACATTATTCTTACTTAATAAAAAGAGAAAAAGCACTTTTTGTCTTATATGGGACACAAAAAGTCAATTCTTATTTTCTCATTGGAGGAATCTTGTGCACATGGATTGATCTCTCTTCAAGCTCCACCCTTGATTAAATCTTTTGCCTGTTAATCTCCATGGTCCATTCTTTCTCACTTCCTATAAAAGAAGAGCTCTCTTCCTCATTTTCATATACAATCTTTGAATACTAATGTTATGCTGTAGGTTTTCTAGGTGACTTTGGAGCTTTTGGAGATCCTCTTATATTTAGCTATCATTCTTGCATCATAGCTTTATGTTTATGCTTTCTTAGCTTAGTTTCCTTTATGCTCTAGATTATCTCACATAGCTTAATTAGTAAGGATTGTAACACATGCATCTTTCATTTCCATAGCTTAGCTTGCATCTTCATTCTTAGAATAGTTGCATTGCATTTCACTCAAGATTCTTGAGGATATTGGTATTCTTTCCCTTGTCTCCATTGGATCTCCCATTGTGTGGTTTACTAGCAAGGCTATAGGATTAATAGCTCTAGCTGAGAGAAATACTCAAACAATCTTGTGACTCCATACCTAGGGAGCTCTAGGTCACTTTCTCAAGGTTTCCCATTCATGGATTCCCTTAGAAGTAATGACTTAGAGAAGTGCACTATTTAGTGTGTACAATATGTACTAGGGATAATAACATTTGAGATGCAAAATATTGATAGGTTCCTTAAAAGGCACACCATCCATATCAGCAATTTTGTAAGCACCTGAACCAAAGTCCTCAATTACAACAAAAGGTCCAAGCTAATTAGGGCTAAACTTTCCTTTTTCACCAGGTAAAGCATTCACATTTCTTTGATTCTCATATAATACTAAATCACCCATTGAAAATGATCATTCAATTACCTTATGATTATACTGCTTCTAAAGTAATTTATGATAAGCCTTTATATGTTCCAATGCATTTATTCATTATTCATCCAACATTTCTAATTCTTGTAATTGTTGTTCTTGAAATGTATCTTTGTCAATTATCCCACAAAATGAAACACGTAAAGAAGGTATTTCCAATTCCAAAGGCATAATATCATTAGTACTGTAGACAAGATTATAAGGAGAAGTACCTATGGCAATACAAACACTAGTCCTATAAGCCCATAAAGCATAGGTAAGTTGGGTATGCCAATCTTTCGCATGCTTATTAACTATTTTCCTCAAAATTTGTTCAATGACTTTATTTGATGCTTCAACTTGACCATTAGATTGAGGATAATAAGAAGTCAAAAATCTATGTTGAATTTAATATTTCTCCAAGAATTTTGTGACTTCTTTATTCTTAAAAGAGGTACCATTATCCAAAACTATCGTTGCAGGAATACCAAATTGTGTTATAATATTGTTAAGAATGAAATCACAAATAACATCCGTAGTAGTTGAATGGAGAGGGACAACTTCCATGCACTTCATAAAGCAATTTGTAGCTATTAGGATGTAAGTATGTCCTTGAGAAGAAACTGGTGAGATTTATCCAATAAGATCAAAACCCCAAATACTAAAAGGCCATGGAGCAACTTGATTATGAAGCTCACGAGGAGGAGCATGAATCAAATTACTATTTTTCTAACATTGAGGACATTTCTTAACAAACATGAAAGAATCTTGTTCTATTTTTTTCCAATAATATCTCATTCTAAGAAGTTTATATTGACTAAAGATTTTTCGCCAAAATGTCCCCCACAAGAACCAAAATGAGCTTCTGCCAAAGCTACTGGAATTTCAGTTCTACCAAGACATCTTAATAGAAAACCATCATAAGAGCATTTTTAAAGAATATCTCCTAAAATGATATAACGTGTTGCAAGCTTCCTAATACGATTATGCATGTTCCTTGTTGCTGATTCAGGAAAAGTACCATCTTTCAAAAAATGAAAGATATGAGAATACCATTCATCCAAACGCAAATTGAAACAATCAGAGGTAACCTTATTAGAAATTGCAAGGTTTTTAAGAGTATGCATAGTAAATTGAAAATTTTCAGCATTATTCTCAAGAAAAACCAAAGAAGTTGTGCTTGCCATGGCATCTGCATGTCGATTATCTTTCCTAGGTAAATTTTGAATCGTATAAGAAGAGAATTGTGAAAGAACATCAAGAGCCAAATCTTTGTATTGTGTCATTTTATAATTCTTAGTCTAATAACCTCCTTTAATCTATTCCACAATCAATTGCAAATCTCTATAAATTTCCAATTTTTTAATGTTAAGGGATGAAGCTTCTCGTAAGCCAACCATAAGAGCTTCATACTCCATAATATTGTTAGTACAAGGAAAAGTCAATTTATATGATAGAGGGATCATCTTTTTCATAGGAGGGATCAAGATAATGCCAACACTAGAACTTGTCTTACATGTAGATCCATCAAAATATAACTCCCAAACATAATCATGTTTAATAGCTAGAATGTTTTCGTCAGGGAATTCTATTGAAGTAAAGCATGTATCGGAATGAGGACAGGGAGCTTCAGCCAAATAATCTGTTAAAGCTTGTCATTTACTTGACTTTTGAGAAATGAAATTAAGATCAAATTCTGTAAGTAACATCACCCACTTTGCAAGACGGCCAGAGAGATCAGTTTTTGAGAAAAGATGTTTTAAAGGATCAAATTTAACAATCACATTGACTTCAACATTTAATAGATAATGCTTGAGTTTCTGACAAGCATAAACTAAAGCTAAGCATTGTCTTTCCAAATCTGTATATCTTTTTTTGTAATTGAGTAAAGTCTAACTAATATAGTACATAGTCTTTCCTTACCTTCACTATCATGCTGAGCCAACAATACACTCATCACATTCAAAGTGGCTAAAGTATATAGATAAAAGGGTTTATCAAATTGAGAAGGTTGTAAAATAGGAGGATTGGCGAGATAATCCTTAAATTTCTCAAAGGATTGTTTACATTCTTCATTCCAAGAGAAAGTGGTATCCTTTCTAAGCAAGGAAGTAAAGGAACAATTCTATCAGCTAAGTTCGAAACAAAGCAACAAATAGCTTGAATTTTTCCTTATAAGCTTCGTAACTAAGAAATGTTCTTAGGAGGGGGCATATTAACAATAGCTTCAATATTTTCAGTATCTACCTCTATGCCTCACTTAGAGATTATAAACCCCAATAATTTACCAGAATCAACTCCAAAGGCACATTTCTTAGGATTCAATATCATATTGTAACTTCTATTCCTTTCAAATATTTGTCATAAAATACTAGCATGACCTCCTCTTTGTATAGATTTTTCTAGGATATCATCCACATAATCCTCAAGAATCTTATGAATGTAATCATGAAAAATCAAAGTCATGGCTCGTTGATAAGTTGCTCCCACATATTTTAATCCAAAAGGCATCATGACCCAACAAAATGTTCCCCAAGGTGTTATAAAAGAGGTCTTAAATTGATCTTCAAGAGGAATAAAAATTTGATTATAGCCTGAAAAGCCATCCATAAAAGCTAATAAAGCATGACCCGTTGTTGAATCCACAATCATATCAATATTGGGTAATAGGAAATCATCTTTTAAGGATGCTTTATTTAAATCTCTAAAGTCAATACACATTCTTATCTTATTTTCTCCTTTTGAAACATGCACAATATTTGAAATCCAATTTGAGTAATCAATAGAGCGGATGAATCCAACATCTAATAATCTTTCAATTTCAGCATTAACTAATAAGGAAATTCCTAGATTCATCTTTTGTATTTTCTGCTTCACAGGTTTAACATTTGGTTTGAGAACAATATTGTGAGTAACAATCTTAGAATCTATACCCGAAATATCTGAATATATCCAAGAAAAAATATCCTTAAATTCAAGTAAAAGGGAAACCAACTGATCACGTTAATCCTGATTCAAACATTTCCCAATTTTTATCATCTTCTCAGAGTCATTTTCATCCATTTGAACCTCAACAGTTGCAGTTATTAGCAAATTACTTTGTATCAGAGAATCCATTGGTAAAGGAGAAATATTATATTCATCATGTTATCCAAAATAAGCTTCTATATTTAGATAATAGGGCTTTCATCTTTTATGATGAAGCATAGGTAGATCCTCATAAGCCCCTAAAAAATATGCTAAGGCTTCATCTTCAGGAAAAACATCAAAGATAGGTTTTTAATTCATGTCAAGGAGGAGCAGGTAACCAACTTCAAATGTCCACCACATATATGATTAACATTGAGAAGAAAAGTCAATGGTTGTTTCCAAGGATTGAACCCCAATCCATATGTATTGTTATAAATTTCATTGTCCGAAGGTACTTGTATAACTTGTTCATATTTACCACATCCTTTCCCATTAAATCTTGATTTCTTGAGTAGATGATAACCATAACCATATCTATCAGCCATATCAGATTGAGTCCAAGGAGTTGCATATGTGACAACATCATAGCAATCAGGTTTTATTGTTTCAATTGTTTCTTCAATCAAGGCAACAACAAAGTTACTTTTTAAAACCGTAGAAAGCAGGGAAGGAGTAAAAAGTTGTTCTTAAAACCCACTTTGTTGTTTCATGAATTCCAAATCAGAAACTTTATATTCTCCAATAAAAGAAGGATTAAAGTTCAATGTTCCCCAATAATCCCCAATCAAAGAAGAAGATGTAACTGTAGTTTGTTTAATCTCAAGTGGCCTTTTAGGCTTTTTACTTGGTTGGAGAGGTTCATAAACTTTAGCATATTCCTCATTTAAGAAAGAATTTGGTGCATCATTTGCATGCAACGTATACATAAAATTGTTATAAATGAACCTAACCTTGGGATGAAGAGTAGAACGAACTGCATGCATAGTATGTAACCAAGGTCTACCTAAAAGAAGATTATAATTGAGAGGTCCAGGCATAACATGAATAGGTGTATTGAGAATAACCAAACCAACTTTAATAGGTAACGTAATAATGCCCAAAGTTCTCTTTGCAATATTATCAAATCCATGAATAGGGACATTATCAAGTTTAATAGTTGTAAGATCAACCTTAATTTCCTTAAGCATATCCATGCTACAAACATTAAGCCCAGATCCATTATCAATTAATGTTCTACAAATGATATTTTGATTAATATAAACAATAACCATAAGAGCATTGAATATTGATTTTGCACCTCAACAGAAGGTAAATCATCATCGGAAAACACAATAGGAGGTACAGAAGGCATAGTATGCATGCACTCCAAAAAGGAATTAATGTTCTCTTGGTTAGGAGGTGAAGCATGAAGGGTAGATAAAGCCTTTTGTAATGCCTCATGATATGTCGGGGATGTTTGAAGCAATTCCCATAAAGATATCTTAGCAGAAGTAGCACATAATTGTTCTACTAAGTCATACTCCTTAAAGGAAGATGGAAACCTAGGGACTTGAGGAAGCATAGGTTGGGAAGGAGGTAAAGAAACTGGAACAATAGGCTGAGAGTTATTTCATGTGTGATAAGCATGTGAAATAGAATCTGTGTTATCAAAGAAATCCAAAGGATCTCTAGGTTTACCCTTAATTGTTATTCGAGGACATCCTTTTACCATCAAAAAAGGTTTAGCATATAACATTCTAGGTGCATCAATGTTGCAAATAGTGGAACATGAAGGTAACCATGCACACACCTTATGGCAAAGGTCAATTGAAGAGGTTATGGTGGAGGATGAAATAGGAATAAGATCAATGGAGATCTTATTCAAACAATTTTCATCCCCACTTCCATGTACCTCATTAGGGGATCTATCCTCTTTTGCAATAAAATCCTCATCAAAGTATTCAAAACAAAAATCATACATGTTGAACACAAAGTAGCACTACAAGCATGAAAAATGTAAATGTTTTTGTATTTTTAAAGAAATTTTGTGATTTTTTTTTAAATTTTTGAAATATAAATGCAAGAGAATAAAAGAAATCTACTTTTATATGCATGTAAGCTCTAACATAAAATGTAAATCTAACACCAAAAAGAAAGAGTTTTTGTAAACGGGTTCACCAAAATGTTTGGTGTAAAATATAGGTAGGGTTTAGAACAATGGGGGTTTTCACATAAAAGACACCCTAAACTAATGTTTAACACATCATGAAATTCTAATGATAAGAAATATAAATATGGAATTTCTTGCAAAGAATAATGAAATCAGATAAAATGAAATACATACCTCATAACATAGCAAATCTAGAAATACCTATTTTCTGGTGCTTGTATCGTGTTTCTAGAAATTCTACAATCGGATTTGGAATAGAAACACAGAGACAGACAAAACCCAGAAATCTTTTTCTTTTCTGAACCAGGTCAACCTTGACCCAAATACGTGGGTGCAATTGTGCCCCTTTACGTCAACCTTGACCTGCACTACTTTGACAAAAATTCTATTCGTGGATCTTGAAAGTTTGCTAAAAGGGTATCCAAATATGCTCTGCAATTCTTGAAACAACGGCTATAGATATCTAAAAATGATGTTTTGGGGTGGCTATATAGGGTTTTGCCTTAGTCAAACCCCCATTTTGGTGATTTCCACCTCCATGAATAGCCAAATGTAATAGAATATGTGTGTGTGTTGCTCATAGGAAGAGCTTTGAATGTGCAATGCCAAGATCTTATCCTCTAGATTGAAACCCTAGCATGAATTGAAATGAGAGAGAAATGCATAGATTCTAATATGATAAAGAAAGTATACCAAGCCCCAAAGGCTAAAATACTCCTACCAAACTCACAATTCATAGTTGCTACCCCATGATTGTATCTTTAGAATGCTTGAATGTTTAAAAGGGTAGATCAAGGAAGAAGGAATCTTTCTTGCTCCAAATGAATGTCCACAATAACTTTTCCACAAAATGCTTTCTTTCATAAAGGTATCATCATATCCTATTCTCCTATATCACCCTCTTGTAATCTTACATCATCATCTCATCATTATGTCATGTCCCCATAACTTATCAAAATGAAGGCAAAAGAGAGTGCTTATATAGAGATTTTAAGGCAAGGTTCCTAGGGAAATGTAAGGGCCCCTAATTCAAAATTCACCTCAACTTATGGTCCAATCACAATAGCCAACTAAGGATGAAATATGTTAAATGAATTTTGAATAAAAACCCTTCCATATTTGGATATGGAGGCCCATTTTTAATTTAGGGCCCTGCTATGATCCAAATTTGAAAGCACGAACCAAAACCCAACAAAGGTCAAGGATGACCTCAACCCTAACCTATGTCAGGGTCGACCTTGACCCTAACCTGAGGTTTCAGGCCAGTCAACTTAGAGTTTCAATAAAGTTTATGGGTCGGCTAGAGACTTAGAATGATGGGAAAATAGAATAGAATGCTAGAAAAGGGCATAGAGGCCTAGAAGAAATGTGATGAAGGCTAGGAGGATTAGTACATAGGTCCTACCTAGAAAATAGAGCTACAAAGAAGGAAATCAAGGAGAATCCTCATGATCCTAACCCTAATTTCACCTAGAAATAAAGAATCAAGTGCATATGCATCCTACATGAAAATCTATCATGAAAATAGACTAAATGAGGGTGCTAAACCTACCAATATGGAAGTGATTCCATTTTAAGATGACACATCTAGTATATATCAATCAAACCATTTATAGTAATGTGTAAAGTAAAATCATCAAACGTAACATGCATAAACATTTAACACTTGATTTTTAACATTGAAACCCTGATAAGGGAAAAACCACCAGGGACCGGTACTCAAAATATTTTCTCTCTTTTAAAGTGAGCTCGGTTAAGAGCCAACCTTATTAAAGGTTTCAAAACACACTATAAGGTGTGACCTTGTTACATGATTTATCACTAACAGTTCTTTGTGACCATACATTCACTTGGGTTAACAAGAAAACAAGAAACATTCATTGAATGTCATTCAGAAATAAACAAAGGCAGTTAAGTCTCACTTAGTTAAGATATTTTTTCTATAGAAATGGTTAGAATGCAACACTATATGACCTGATTCAAATGCAACTTTCTTTTCTCATTTTTAGATCCATTCTAAGATCAATATAACTCTGGTCATCATAATCTCTTCAATCTTCTTCTTCTTCTTCTAACTTTGTTATGCTCTATTATCTCCTTTTGACACTCAGTGTTGTCTGTAGAATCACTTGGTTCTTACTTCAACCTATCTGACCAAATTCACATGTATTCAATCTTCTCTTCATGTGCATCACTCTTTGAATTTCTTATATCCTTATATAGACATGATAAACCATTTTATTTTTGGCCATAGATTTTTCCTCTTAATCCCCATCATTGATTTTGCCTCTTTAACCTTCCTCAGAACTTGTGGCTTAAAACATTTTCAATCTTCATTGTCCAATCATCATTGAATTTTGTCAATAATAGATCTTCATAACTAACTCTATCTTTATCCTTGAAATCTTCTAGATTCATCCAACTCATCATCACATGTCAGAAATCACATGTTCCACATTATTCATTTTACTTGTTCAATACTGTGATGTGTCGATTAATTCCTACTCGATTAATATGAAACTCAATGTACACTACATCTTCTCAGTGTATACTAAGTTCTTCATATATTGACCAGAATAACTTTTATATTCTTGATCTTCAACACTTAACATAATCATGTAATACAATCAAATCACTATCATACTAGCATAGACTCATCAATAAGTTTTCCAATGAATACCATATTCATAATTTACTCATACATCTCATCTCCATGCTAATATCTCCTTTCCTTCACCAATATTACCTTCTTTAGATGTTTGCAACTATCATGATAAGTACAATCAAAACTAGTTGACATCAATGACAATATAACAACTAATATAATGTCTCACATATACCTTAGTAGCTCGGTGATCATCTTCTCATTCTCCTTTTATGTTCTCCAAGTAGTTCATCAGTTGTAGTCTAACAATATCTCCCTTTGGCATCGATGGCAACACAATATGAAATATGCTATAGAATACCAAATAAATCTTAAATGTCTACAACTCGATGTTTATGATGTGACTTGGTATCTCTCCCTTAGCTTATGCTTTTAATATGTTTAATCATTACACAACATCTATCTCTTTTTTGGTCAATGTGTATTCTCTCCCTTTCAGTTAGCTTCTTTCCTAACTGACATTTCACTGATATTTCATGTATAATTCTCTCCCATTGATAGTAATGCCAAAGATAAGCTCTCCAGTAGCCAAATAAGTATCTTTGTAGTTCCTTAGTAGATTCTTGTACCTTGCATGTATACATGTTCTCTATTTCAACTTGTCTTTTCACTTTCTTCACAACCTTAGGAATCCTAAAGTGTGAACATCATGTGTTAACATAATTAGATCTTCTAATAATAATAGGTTGATGCAACCCCATATCACCTTAGTGAATGTTAGATAGGGGATGGACCCCTAGTCTGCTTCTCAAGAACTCAAATATATCCTTTGGTAAGGGTTTTGGTGAATATATCAAGTTGTTCTTATGAGTTCACATATTCCAATGTGACTTGTTTCTCTCAAACTTTCTCCCCTAAGTAGTGATATTTGATAGATACATGCTTTTTCTTTGCATACATCATTGGGTTCTTTGAAATATTAATAGCACTTGTGTTGTCACAAAATATTATCATTGGATTTGTTATTTCTTCATTCATACCTTCCAATAATTATTTAATCTAGACTTTATTTGAACAATTAGCAATTGTAGCTACATATTTAGCTTCAACAATGGACTCAGAAATGCATCCTTATTTCTTGCTTATCCATGTTACTAATCTTTCTCCTAAAAAGAATTCTCCACTAGTAGTTCTTTTTCTATCATCAATATTTCCAGCCCAATCAGCGTCTGTATAGACTTTGAGTTCAAAATTTGCTTCTGTCTTATACCACAATCCATAGTTCTCAGCGTTCTTTAGATATCTCAAGATTATTTTCACAACAGTCATATGTGTCTCTTTAGGATTAGCATAAAATCAAGCTACAATCATAATAGCATGTGCAATATCCGGTCTACTATGCACAACATACATGAACTTTTCAATCATAGATATGTACAAGGTTTGATTTACCTCTATTGAATTGACATCCTTGGTCATCTAACATTCAATTACCATAGGTGTACCAACTATTTTTGAGTCTTCCATACCAAATATCTTCAAAACTTCTTTAATGTATTTAGACTGTGTAATGTAGATAACTTCCTTCAGTTGTTGTATTTGCAAACCAAGAAAGAATTTTATCTCTCCAAACATTGACATTTCAAAATCTTTTCTCATTTCATCAACAAAATATTTACATAAAGTATAATGACCTCCAAATATGATATTGTATCATTAGAAAATGGAAGCACTTCCATTTAGGACTGGTTTAGCCCTCCGATTAAGTGGTTTGGGGTCATGTTAAATGCCTTGAATGGGTCTTTGACTTGGATATGGATTTTTCCCTATCCTGCCCTATTTTCCAATTCCTTCCTACCTATTTCTAGCATCTTTCTCTGAGAATTTGAGGTTCTTGACCTCAAGGTCAAATGTCAACCTCTTGGGTCAAGGTTGACCTCGACCTTGACCCAGGGTTCAATTTCAAATTCTAGGGATTTTCGGATGTCAAGTTTCGGAAAGATTTCTTTTCCCGCTTCCAGGTCAGCTATTTGGGATTCAAAATAGTAAAATATTAAATGATATTTAATTTAGGTCCACTTCTAAGGGTATAGGCTTAATGGGAATTTATTTTTCCTATGTCGGCCTCTCTAGAAGTTTGTGCCCTAGACTAGTATATAAGGAAGCCTTCTCCTCTTATTTCAATCTATCATCAACACAAGCGATCACATAATCACATCAAGAAATCGGAGGAAGGATCATCTATGAAAAATTTATCCAAGTGATCATCAATCAATCAAACATTCAATCATTTAAGATTTAATTCATCAAGGAGATCCATTGGTAGCCATTGAAGGATTCAATCTCTATGGAGCCTTCTTGTTGAAGATTTCTCCATCCATATCCATTCAAGCTTCTTCTTATTCCCAAATCCATTAAAGATTGGTGTTGAAGATCTAAATACAATTGATTTGAGACATCCTAAAATTCTACATTCATTTGGAGCATCCATACTTGTGGATTTAAGGATTCAAATCCTCCACAAGGGTTTCAACATAGGCAAGGTGAATTGTTCTATTTGCTTTGTTTATTACTATAATTTCAATTCTATCTCAATTTAATTCCAAAACTAGGGCTTGACCAAGGCAAACCCCTCATCCAAACAACAAAACCATTTTTCTTGCAAGAACAAGTGCGGAACAATGAATTACATAGCAGATTAGGATATCCTTTTCGACAAACTTTCAAGATCTGTGAACATAATTTCCATCAGAGCTATGCAAGTCAAGGTCGACATAAAGCGGTCAAGGTTGACCTTTATTTGGGTCAAGGTCGACCTAGTTCAGAAAAAGAAAATATTTTTGAGTTTTCTCCATCTCTGTGTTTCCGTTGGAGATCCAATTGTAGAATTTCCAGAAACTCAGTATAGACACCCGAAAACAATAATTTCCAGATCTATTATACTTTGAGGTTAGTATTTGTCTTCAATTCATTTGAATTAATATTTCAATACTCTCTTCTAAAATGGAATTCAAGGTTTTCCTCTTTCTCCTTATTACTAATCAATTGATTCATTTATGCATTGACCATTTCCTTGTGGTTAATCAATTTGGATCTTTTCTTTGGGAATTTTGGATTAAGAAGAGAATCTTTCCTTCTCCAAATCCACATATTCATAAAGAACACTCTCCATCCCTATTTTATTCTTTACACATCATTACATCATCATAAATTTTATCCTTTATATTTTTGGTGAACTCGTGATAGACAAATCTTTCTTTTATGGTGTCAGATATTTCATGTATATTATATTAGCCTTCTTTTATGTGCTTGCATTTACATTTCAATCATATAAAGAAAAAATACAAAAACATTTATTTGTTCATGTCTTGTATTTTCCTAGTTTAGTTCATTTGCATTGCATTGGTATATGAGATTTACTACCTCTAGTCCTACGTATAATATCCTGGTTACAAGAAGTCACAAAATTATGGGTTTCTTTGATCCCGAGTCTTCTTCTCCTCTCCTTAGGATCTCAGATAAAAATTTGATTACTCATGATTCTAATCCTACTATGGAGCGTAAATCTTCTCACTTATCTCATGATGAGGATGATTCTTTAAGGGTTCCTCTTGAACAAGTCCAAAAAATTTCAAGTGAACTTGATAAAATTGAAGATTAGCTTATTCAAGAAAACCATAATCAAGATTCTATTCAAGCTATAGAGGCTCTTAAGAATGTTCTTCGGGATAGTGATTAAGGTGTTAATCTCTTGTGTGGTATCACTTATCTTATGCATTTAAATGTTAAACATTTAGCTCAAGAAGCTCAAGATCTAGGATTCACTACTCCCATCACCAGTATGGAACCTTATTTTGTTCCTTTACCTAACATTCCTATGTATACTCCTTTAGTGACTACATCTATTCCATCTATTCCTATGAGTGTTCCATCAGTGTCTCTACCTACCTCACAACCTTATTACCATAGTGTTCCTTTTACCTATTCCAACCCTCTTCCAACTGTGGTTCCAAGTGTTCCACCAGTTGTGTCTTCTATTCTTGTTGCTTCCTACACTTTCCCTAGTGTTTCTAATGTTTCTATGTCTCCTATCTCTTCTAATGATTCCGCAATCATTAGTCTGGCTCAAACTATGTCCTCTTTACAACAACAACTTGCATCCTAACTCAATCCAAGTTTAGTATTCCTACATGTGACATGGGTAGTCCTTTATCCCTAGATGTTATTTGTGCTCCCATCCCTCAACAAGTTGACATGCCTCATCTTGAGAATTACAATGGTAAGGGAGACCTTGTCACTCATGTTAAAACATTTCAAATCCTTTGTAGTGACTATGCTGATGACCATAGGATTTTAGCCATGTTGTTTGCTAGAACTTTTCGTGATAAGGCCTTGCAATGGTATTGTTCCTTGCCTCCTTATGTTGGAATTAGGAGAGATAGGTACTGAGAGGGGAGGGGTGAATCAGTGCCTTCAAAAACTTTAATTGAAAAACCTTTCAGATCTATAACTGTGTACTATGATAACCGATCAAAATAACTTGAATATAATTTTATAAATCAATCATCTAGTTAACTTAAGAAAGTAAACAACATGAAATCAATATGACAATCACATAACACAAGTATTTTGGTAACGTGGAAACCCTTTTTAGAAGGTAAAAACTACGATGGGGATGACACCTACAAATTCTTCACTACTGCAGATAGAAAAGGTTTGCCTATTAAGGCTACAAGTTTTGATCACTTCTGGTGATCTTACCCTATTAGGAGTAACATGTTAGATCAGCTAGATCTACCTAGTTATAGGATTTAAAAAACACTAAGTAAGTGTGTACTCGGTTAAGATATTTACGTAAGACTGTTAAGTCTACTCTGTTAAGAGATTTTATCAAAAACTCTATCACAATTGTTAGAAAGTAATAGGCAATTATCTGCTAGTTGACAACTCAATTGTTTGAAATAGATCTATAAGTGCTCATCAAAATATCACCTTATCTATGATGGTTCTCTACTCTATTCTGCTTGGTAGCCTTCTCTGATTCTGCTCAATCTGATATCCTTTGTACTCTGTTCTGCTCGGTAAATTGCTTGTCTTGAAGTTAGGCAATGTCTTCAAGTGCTCTATGATTCATATATATTAGTTCACCAACCTCATAAAATGGTGTGAACATACAAAATATATAGTGTTCTATTTTTGTCGCTTTAGCAAAATAACCTAGATCAACTATTACAATAAGATAAACATTACATTTAATGAGTATCTTTTACAATAAATGCTCCTTGATCTTGGTAAACCTTTTTACGATCTGTTGTAACCATTTGCATAGAATAATTTTCCATTTCAGATTACTATGCCATTTTCTATGGTCATCAATAAACACTATATAATTTTCTTGGTGTATACTATGATGCTCGGTGTTTACTGACCGTCAGTGTCGGTGTTGCTAGTGCTCGGTGAACTGTGTGATGCTCGGTGTAAATACTTTATTGACTGCTCTATGTTACTTCTGATTACCGACCAACTCAATATAAGTAACCGACCAGCCTGTTTACTATCCTTTGATACTAATGACAACCTTAAATGCTCAATAGAGATTAACAATCTCCCCCTTTGGCATTAGTATCAAAACTTTGAATGTATATAGACAAAATGTTTCTATATATTCCTTATGTCTCTACCATATACATATCCACAACAAAAAATTTCTAAGTACAAAGTACTCCCCCTTGGTGCATGCTCCCGGTAGTATTAACATACATATCAAAGTATACTTATTTGGCATATACATGTTTTCCCCCTTTTTGATAATAATGTCAAATGAAAAAATATATATAATGTATACTTACATCTTATCAAAAATGTTTTGATGGGTTTTCTTTACAGACTCCAAGAGGTTGTGCCATTCCTCTTTCAAGTTGGTAAGAGAAATATGCTCAAGATCGACTTGTGCATGTATGTCAAAGATATTATCCAACACCAAAATCTCTAGTGTTGCTACAAGTTGTTCAGCTTTGACAATATGTGCTTCAAAATTTTTTAGGTAAGGAGTGAGTTCTATTTGTAACTCTATAACCTGATCAGTGATGTGTGCTTCTTGTTTTCTTAATTCTACTATCAGTCGCTAGAGTTCCTGAACTCGGTGAATATGCTTTAAGAAAGCAGTTGGCTCGGTGATAGCTGCTTGTGTACTCAACTATATCTCTACTTCTAAACCTTTTATCTTTTCACTAATTTCTACAGTGAAGGTGTCTGAAGTACAAAGCTTGACTAGAAATTGGCAGATTATCTGGGTAATAGATTTTACCTCGGTAATGACCTCAAATAATTTTACCTTGTTCATTGCCACTTCTGTGCTAATCCTTTCTGCCAATTTGTTTTGAATCTTTGATTCTACCCGTTCTTCTATTCTTTTGTCTACATTTGTATTAGGGGTATTGATTTTGTCGGTGAGTGTAGCAAGTTGATCTAAGATGGGAGTATCTCATCAATATTTGTCTCTGGTACTATTTGTTGTAGAATATCCTTCACATCATTTAACACTTCTTTACATTTGTGTTCTTGCCTTAACTTTTCTTGTGTCACTTTCCTTAAACATAGCTCCCCATATCTACTTAGTTCCTCAGGGCTTAGGGTTCTTGGGTCACATTCTAGTATAATTATGACTTCATCAATGGTGACCAGCCCTTTGGCTTTCTTCTTCTTCTTCTTTGGTGCAAGAGGTGACTTCTTCTCACTTATAACAATAGTTTTTTCTCCACTCTTCGGAGTATCCTTCCCAATTGACACCGTATCATCCTTCTTCTGCTCCTCGGTAGATGGTGTGGGAGTCTCAGTTGTAGTGTCAAGTGGGTTCACCTTGGTCGACTTTGTTTCTTTTGGTTCCTCTATTTCTGTAGATTGTGCCTCTATTTTGGTAGGCTCATTTGTATCTGAAGGTTGCTCAGGTGCTTGTATCTCAGTTGTATCTTTATTTTTCTCAGGATGAGAATCATCAGATTGTACTTGTGAAATTATTTCAATTGCCTCTGCAAGTACAGGTAGTTCACCTGGTAGAGATGTGAACACACTATCAGTGTCTAATGCTTCATCTTTGTTTGGTGCAATTGTCACATCTTTTTCATCCTCATCATCAAGATCACCGTTAGTGATGTCCTCAATGAGTGCATTATCATCAATTTTCTTCTGCAAGTGGATCTTTACTTTATCTGGTGCATCCTATGAGATTCTTATTTCATCCTTTTGTTTGGTAATATCAATTACCTCGGTAACTGATATACCAGTGTCTTCTATTTTCTTTCCTTTGTTATCATCGATGAAAATACCTTTACCTTTTGAACTGTGTCTCTTCTTAGACAGTTTCAAAAATGCTTCCTGTTCATCTTTCTCTTCTGCTTTCAAAATTGATGTCCATAGAGAATCACATGTGACATCCATATCACCCACATTCTCATCCATTATCTGCATAGCTCTATTTTTTACTAGAAATCTAGCCTGATACTTTGTCATGTATTCACTTACAACAACATGGCTAAAGTGTGATGTTGCATGACTTAATGATCGTTCTCTTTTCCTTTTCTCTATATCTAGTGCAATAGCCCATCTCTCATTTATTTTGTCATCAAGCTCCTTCGGCAATTGACATGCGAATTCCATTGGTACTCTCTTGAATTTAATCATCATCTGGATGAAAGCATGTTCTAGCTTTGTCTTGTCCTCAATTGACATTTTGTCAAATTTGTCTATGCCAGGATCTATAAGATTTCCATTCTCAATTATATCTTCAATTATTTCTTCTATTGTACTTTCCTTGTTATGAACTAACTTGAATTGATCAGGATCATTTTCTGTGTCAGTCTCCTCTATATCTTCTTTACTTCTTATGTATTTCCTCTTTTTCTTTAGTGGCTCAGCTACTTTCTTGTTCTTTCTCTTAACATATTTTTGTGTTGGTGTAGCTGCTCTTCTTTTTTCTACTTTTACTACTTTTTCGGTAGGTTGTGCTGCAGTTGACGAACGTGTCCTCACTCCTTTAGGTTCTAGTAGCTACATTTCCTATTCAACATTGATGGGAGGAACCAGTGTGTGATCCTTTTCTTTGTCTGACTTGGTCTCCTTGCTATCATAGGGCTTGTCAGCTAACTGTAATTAACCTTCAGTTGTTTCTTTAACCAATGACTCCTTAGATGAGTCAGATGCATTTCCATATTTTGCTGTGAGATCTTTTCTCATTTTCTTCGCCCTTTTAGACATTTTTTTGATCTCTATGTTTGTAGTGATTTGTGACTTAGCTTCCTCATATACACCAAACCTAGTAGCAGTGATATCTATCGGTAATGCTAGCAATGCATTAATAGATTTTAAAGTGAAATCATGGTTCATTTCGTATCCCATCGGTGCTAACCATTTTGTTCTCGGTTCTACTACCTTTATCATAGAGTGGTCTGTGCTGACTACAAAACATATATCATCTTTAAATTTACTCACTAATTCCCTTGGAATTCTACTCCTTTGTTGCATTTTTGCCTTAAATTCCTTGAAATATGCATTAAATTCCTTATTCAAATTATCTCCTAGACTTTTCATCATTTCACCAATTTGTGCAATTATCGACTTGTCAGATTGCCAGTTTACTTTACCAATACCAGGTACATATTTTTGCAGATAGAAAAATGTACAGACAAGCAGTGATCCATACTTACATGTATTGGACTTCTTTTCTTTTATTGTCTTCATATTATCATGCAGTTGGTGTAGTAGCAGTTCGACAAGATCTACTTGGTGATCTTTCTTCACAATTTTATATGCCATGTCCACGACACTACAGGGTACACTATTTGGTCTGCTAGATTGAAATATCTTGTACCTGATGACATGTGCTGCAAATTTTACCACTAGGTCTTTGATGGTTGAGATTTTCAGTGCCCTACCATCCCATTGAGCTCTAGTGTTCTTTTCAACATCGGGACAAGATGAACTTCGAAAGGCTTTAGCTTTGTCAGTTGTAGGGTACCCAGTAACCCTACTAATAATCTTCTTTGTGACCTCAACAAGTTTATCTAACCAAAATTTGCCATCATGAAATCTACTTAACACGATTCTTATCCAGTCATTTTGGAAAGATTGCGGGAAGTATGTAAAACACAATAACCCTGACTCCCCAATCTTCTTGTATTCAGATTTTATCTTTCCATCTGGTCCACAGACTTGTTGATAAGCAGCAATGGTCTCAAAATCACATACTTCTCCAATTTTGTAGTGAATATAGGCCCTAA
Organism: Chamaecyparis obtusa; assembly: GCA_027943335.1. Lineage (NCBI taxonomy): Eukaryota > Viridiplantae > Streptophyta > Pinopsida > Cupressales > Cupressaceae > Chamaecyparis > Chamaecyparis obtusa. The sequence continues at coordinate 1,268,204 of BSBK01002510.1, read as the reverse complement.
CATCTTTTGTTAACAAAACCTTATTTGGAATGCTCGAAAATGTGCCCATATCATCTATTTGTGCTGCGACCTTGGGATGTGGTTTAAATTTGTCCTCAACAAAATGTGCTCTAACAATTAATTCTACTTCCTCCTCAATGTTTTACAATTTGCTTGCAATTGATGTTGATGCCATAAATTGGTTCTAGGGTTTCGGTAAGCAATAGATAACTAGTGTTCGGTAGGTAGATGAACTTACTCGATATCACCAAAGAATTATTGTCGATTCTATCTATAGTGGCTTTGAATCTTTTCTAAAAATATTTAGCTCAAACTCTTCTCTGTAAAAGCTCTATTCTTCGAAATCACAATGTAACAATGAACTCTATTTCTATGTATATATAGACTTTTTGATATTCCTGCTCAAACTTTAGTGCATTAAATGTGTGACCTAACTTTCGGTATGAAACATCTATCAGCTCGATAATGTCTATAATTTCCTTTGCTTGGTTAATATAGAATTTCTTCATCGGTTTTCACTGTTGTCGATTAACCTTGTATAGTGATTACCGATGGGTAATCAACTCTCATTTCTTCTTTTACCGACTAAGTGCCATTTGTAAACTTATAACACATAAACCATAGTGCATCTTTATTCATGAAGATTTGGTATTTGTACATCATATATAAGGAACTATATGTAAAATGTGATCATTTAAAATGTCAATTTCATACATACCTTTGTCATCTCAAGTGGAGGTACCGATGTCACCCAATCCAGTGGATGAGGTTTCACCGACAGTGTTACTTGACTCAGCATTCTCATTAGATGCTTTCTTCCACATTGTGTTCCTTAACTTCATAATTTCTACAATGTTATATCCACTCTCAAATATATGGTTTTTGTCAGGTTCTTAGTCTCTGCAGTTCTTGCTTACATGACCGACCTTGTGATAGTGCATACATGTCATTCTCGCATTTTTCCAGTTTCTTGATTGTCCAATCTGATTCTTTCTATAATAGTTAGCTACAATATGTCCATACCAACCACATACAACACAATTAGTCCATGTATTATAATCCCAAACATATGAGTTACCTTGTCTCTTTGGTTGATATGGCTTTCATTGTGGTTTCTCCTTAGGTGTCCAAACTTGTTTCATTTTTTCCTTGCAGTCCCTTACAGTGTGCCCATGCTTATTACAAGTATAGCATATTTTCTCCTCAATAGTGTTATTAGCAAAGTCATTCTTCTTAGCTCTGCATTCATAAATTGGATGTCCAAACTTACCACAGTAATAACAATATCCATTGAATTTTGGAGTGACAGAAGGTTTACCTTGTGCTTTGCTTTTGCACACATTAGATGTATGTCCTAGTTTTCCATAGTGATAACATGTCAACACTTTAGCTTTCTAACTTTGATTATTGTTGACTTTTTCAGCTTGTTGTGGTGATTCTCCTTCACCAGTGTAGCCTATACTGGCTATGCTTTCGAATCTCCTCTGATTAGTTAGGAAATCATCAATCTTTTTACAACTATCCTCAGCTATCTTCATCATTTCATTGTGTTGCTTTTGTATCTTTATTTCATTTCTCAATTTTTCATTATCTTCTCTAAGTATTGCAACATCTTCAAGTCTTCTTGATAATTCTCCATTTACTCAGTTCATTTCTTAATTAACTATCATCATCTGATTTGATACTTGGAAGTGACAATCAGTGAGTCTCTATATTTCACTTTCTTTTGCTTGAAGTTGTTCAGTCATCAATCTTTAGTCTTCAATAGCTAGATTCTAATCTTGTTAAGCTTGTCTAGCATTGTTCATGATTTCCACCATTCTCACCATATGAGATTCATGACCAATTTGAAGTGCTTTCACTTGCTCAAATAGATGTTGATTCTTTTCAGACAAGTCATAGATTATGCTTTCAGATCCGTCAGAGATGCTTCCAGAGCTTGATCCAATATGATCAAATATTTCATCAATAGGTTCTTCATGATAACTGATTTCATTCAGCTGAATTGAAAGGTTCTTCCTTTCAACCAGTAATTTCTTCAATTCTTCCTTGGCTTGTTTATACTATTCCACAAACATCTGTATTTGTATCTTCTGATTCTCAATAGTCTTGTCAAGCTTGTATCTCTCCATGACTTAGATCTTTACCCTTCAATGGTTAGACTACTCAACAAGAGAACTGAGCTCTGATACCAATTGTTGGAATTAGGAGAGATAGGTACTGAGAGGGGAGGGGTGAATCAGTGCCTTCAAAAACTTTAATTGAAAAACCTTTCAGATCTATAACTGTGTACTGTGATAACTGATCAAAATAACTTGAATATAATTGTATAAATCAATCATCTAGTTAACTTAAGAAAGTAAACAACATGAAATCAATATGAAAATCACATAAAAAAAGTATTTTGGTAACACAAAAACCCTTGTTAGAAGGTAAAAAATGTGGTGGGGATGACACCCACAAATTCTTCACTACTGCAGATAGAAAAGGTTTGCCTGTTAAGGCTACAAGTTTTGATCACTTCTGGTGATCTTACCCTATTAGGAGTAACATGTTAGATTAGCTAGATCTAACTAGTTATAGGATTTAAAAAACACTAAGTAAGTGTGTACTCGGTTAAGAGATTTACATAAGATTGTTAAGTCTACTTTGTTAAGAGATTTTATCAAAAACTCTATCACAATTGTCAGAAAGTAATAGGCAATTATCTGCTAGTTGACAACTCAATTGTCTGAAACAGATCTATAAGTTCTCATCAAAATATCACCTTATCTATGATGGTTCTCTACTCTATTTTTCTCGGTAGCCTTCTCTGATTTTGCTCAATCTAATATCCTCTGTACTCTGTTCTGCTCGGTAAACTGATTGTCTTAAAGTTAGGAAATGTCTTCAAGTGCTTTGTGATTCATAAATATTAGTTCACCAACCTCATAAAATGGTGCAAACATACAAAATATACAATGTTTTATTTTGGCCGCTTTAGCAAAAATTAGGTTACAAAAATAATCATAACCCTAAGATCTACGGTGCAAAATAACCTAGATCAACTATTACAATAAGATAAACATTACATTTAATGAGTATCTTTTACAATAAATGCTCCTCAATCTTGGTAAACCATTTTATGATCTGTTGTAACCATTTGCATAGAATAATGTGCCATTTCAGATTACTATGCCATTTTCTGTGGTCATTGGTAAACACTGTATAATTTGCTCGGTGTATACTATGATGCTTGATGTTTACTGACCGTTGGTGTTGGTGTCACTAGTGCTTGGTGAACTGTGTGATGCTCAATGTAAAGACTTTATCAAATGCTCTATCTTACTTCTGATTACCGACCAAATCAATATAAGTAACCAACTGACCTATTTACTATCCTTTGATACTAATGACAACCTTAAATGCTCAATAGAGATTAACAATTTATTCTATTCATTCTTTTCCAAAACTTGCTAATGCCTTTATCTAACAATTCCAAAATAACATTGGTCTGCAAGTGTCCTTAACTGATTTGATGCATTGTAAACAAAATACTAAAGAAAAATTGACTAAATTTATTGGTAGATTTAAGCATTTGTATGCTCAAATTTCTTATCCTGCTCTTGATATTGATATTCAACATATGATTACTTCAAATTTACAAAAGGATATTAGAGATAAGATTCTACTTACCGAATTTAACTCTTTTCAACAACTTTGTGCAGTTCTTCATCATTATCAATTACAAGTGAGTCAAATTGAGAGCAACACTCTAATGGCTCCTGTTCCAGTTGATAAGAAAGATGTTGCTCCTAATCCCAACAAGTTTTAAAAACCTAACAATTATGTCAAGCTAAATAAGCAAGAAAATACAATTGCTGATCAAGTTGTTGTTGCATCCAATAATGCCACTTCTGCATCCACTGCTTTTTGTCTAAATCATACGTTTACTCCTGTTGCTAAATCTTTACATTTTGTTATGAGGAAATTGTTGAATGCTAATATGATTACTTTGCCTCCTATTCGACCTCTTTTACCTACTATGATCACATCTGAATCCTTTGTTCCCAAAGCCTTTTGTTAATACCATCATTAGAATGGCCATGATATTGAAAAGTGTTATTCTCTAAAACATAAGGTTCAAGACTTAATTGATTCTAATGCTTTATTTGTTGATAATTTTGATAGTAGTGTTAGAATAACTAAGAGGGGGGGTGAATCAGTTAATCATTGTCCCAAATCAAAATGTATAATTCATAACAAATACTCTAACTTCTACTACTCGATCAATATAAAATACTTTCTATGTCTGTGCTTTTACCGATTATTAGTCTAAAACTTATAGTAGTAACTGATCAAATCTAACATGTAATATGCAAAGTATGATAACAAAAAAAATATCACAATCAACACATAACACAAGAGATTTAACGTGGAAACCCTGTGAAGGGAAAAACCACCTAGGACTGGCAACCCAAAAATATTCACTCTTCTGAAGTGAGGTCAGTGAAGACTGTTGGGTTACAAACACACTGTTAGGTGTGACCTTGTTAGAGGATTTTAGACCAACCGTTATCATCCAACCAACATTCACTATGGGGTTGATAGGATAACAATGTTCATTCTATGAATGACACATAATAAGACTTTATAGTCCACTCGGTTAAGAGATTTGACTGTGTACAATGGTTAAATATGTAACAATAGATGATCTACCTTAATACAACTTCAATTGTAGATTACAGATCAATATTTTGCTCATACAAATCCTTCTGATCAATGTAACACTTCAGATTCAACAATGTATCAACTTACTCTCTATCGGTAATTACTCTTTGTAGCTTAGTAATTGTTCTACAACTTGGTTCTTACTAACCAGTATGATTAGAATGCATGAAGCTTGTTCACGTGATAATTCTGCAGTATCTTCTTCTTCCAGCTTTTTCATTATAAAATCTCCAATCTCTTATATAGACATGTAAATCATTTTCTTCTCCTCCATTAGATTTTTCTGCTTAATCATCTTCGTTGATTTTTCTACATTAAGCTTCCTCGACTAATGTGTCAATAACACGTTTCAATCTACTCCATTAGATCTTCCTTTAATTATGTTAGTTGTCGATCTTCATAACAAACATTATCCATTAGCTAGATTTCATACAATTTCTAGCTCATCAATCTTATTGGCTAAACTGATCATTTAATTCCTTTCTGTTCTTCTCGATTAACTAAGAAATGCATCACTAAACATAAGCTTGGTATATAGTACACTCTGTCAGTGTATAATAAAATGCTTCATTTACTAACAACACTGTGTCTTTCAGCTCTATTCTTCATCATAGATGAATACAACATAATAAAGTCAATATCATAAGGTCATAGACTCATCAAAAAGTTACTCAATGTATTCATTATCCTCATCTGACATATACATCTTCCTCATGTAGATATTTCTATTCTTCATCTCTTTCACCTTTCTTCAAATGTATTGGTATAGTAACTTATAAGATAAGTGTTGTCAAACTAGTTGACATTAATGACAACATAATACTAATTTAATCATATTCCATATCTAATCAGAAACCCTTCAATGATCCTTAAATCACACATTCTCCAATTAGGTTCCAAATCAGTTGTAGTTCATCAATCTCTCCCTTTGGCATTGATGGCAACTCAAGTAATATGAAATGTACCATACACATACCAAACATGTATTTTGCAACTCTGTGAACAAATGTTGTAAGTCAAATAGACTTAATATGTTTAATCACTATGTTACTCAACATTTGTAATGCTATGAGGCCAATCATCAGATATGATCTTTTCAGTTCTCCTGTTCCTGCTTCTGATTATCTCTCCCTTAGATAGTTCTCATTGGTGTTGTTTATCTTTCTGTTCATATTATTTATCTCTCCCTTTGACAATAATGCCAAAGAAATAAATAAACATACAACTCTATCTTGTTTGATTAGTTGTTAGACTACTAAAGAGCTCTATTGTCCACTACATTCTCTATATCTCAATATACTGATATCCCAATCTGTTTCAGTTTTCCAAACTTAATCACAACCTTGAACATGATTCAAAGTGTGAACTATGCTACATCAACATGAATGATCTTCTGATAAGATGAGGTTGATGCAACATCCAGATCACCTTAGTGACCAGTAGACAGGGGACAGACCCCAAGTCTAGTCCTCAAGTATTCAAATGTGTCCTTTGGTAGAGGCTTTGTAAAGATATCTACAAGTTGTTCTTTAGATGTAACGAATTCTAACTTCACTTGCTTCTCCTACACTTGCTCTCTTAAGTAATGATACTTAATAGATATATGCTTTGTCTTAGAGTGCATCACTAGATTCTTTGAAATATTAATGGCACTAGTGTTGTCATAGTATATAATCACTGGGTCAATGATTACCTCATTCACTCCTTCCAACACTTGCTTGATGTATGCAATATTTGAGAAATTAGTAGTAGCAGAAACATACTCTACTTCAGCTATAGACTAAGAAATACAAGCCTGCTTTTTACTTGTCAAGGTTACAAGTCTTTCACCAAAGAAAAATGCTCCTCCAGTGGTGCTTTTTCTATCATCTACATTTCCAGCCCAATCAGCATCGATGTATACCTTCAGCTCAAACTTTCCTTCCTTACGATACCAAACACCATAATCCTCTATCTTTTTCAGGTATCTTAAGATTCTTTTAGTAGAAATCATGTGTGATTCTCTACGGTTAGTAGAAAATCTAGCAATAATTCCCACAACATGTGCTACATCTGGTCTACTATGAACTACATACATTAGCTTACCAATCATGGATCAGTAAAGTGTCTGATTTACCTCTGTAGTTTCATCCTCCTTTGTCAGTTTACATCTAGTAGCCATCAGTGTTCCCATAGGTTTAGCATCTTCCATGTGAAATGTCTTCAATACTTCTTTTATGTATTTAGATTGTGTGATCAATATCCCATCACTCCGCTGAATCACTTGTAGTCCTAGAAAGAACTTAATCTCTCTAAACATAGACATTTAAAACTCCTTTTTCATTTCATCCACAAACGCTTTGCATACATGATCTTGTCCTCCAAAAATAATATCATCCAGAAATATCTCAGCAATAAGAATAGTATCATCAATATCACCTTTCATATACAAATTGTTGTTTTCACTTGTTCTAACTAATCCAATATGTAGCAAGTAAGTATGCAGTCTTTCATACTAGGCTCTCAGTGCTTGCTTCAAACCACATAAAGCTTTGTGTAGTCTACATACCATGTCTCTATTGTCTGGATCAACAAACCCTTTAGGTTGTTCTATGTAGACCTCTTCTTCAAGTATACCATTCAGAAATGCTGACTTCACATCCATTTGATAAACTTTGAATTTCATGTGTGCAACATTTGCAAGTAGCATTCTAACTCCTTCCAATCTAGAAATAGGTGAAAATATTTCACCATAGTCAATGCCCTCTTCCTATGCATATCCCTTGCATACCAATCCAGCTTTATTTCTTGTAACTTCACAATTTTCATTCAGCTTGTTCCTGAATATCCATTTAGTATCGATAACATTTTTGTTCTTTGGTTGAGGTACTAAGCTCCAAGTTTTTTTCTTTTCTATTTTCTCTATTTCCTCTTTCATTACATTAACCTATTAATCATTCTCTAATGCAACTTTCACATTTTTCAATTCAAATTCACAAACTAGACATGTACCTTGTCTTGCTTTGCTCCTAGTTTGCATTCCAGCTTGTCTATCTCCAATAATTTGTGTCTTGGGATGATGTCTCCTGACAAATCTAGTCATTAATCAGTCTCTTCTTTCTTGTTCATCCTAATTAGGTTCACTAGCTTGCTCAGTAGCTCCATCTTGTTCGTCAGTTTGTTATTCTTGTTATTCTGCATTATTTTCCTGCTGACCGGTTATAACAGGTTGCAACTTTGGTAGATAATCAGATTGTTCAATGTAAGTGAATCTACCATAGTCTTCTAGTTCCTTTCTACTATCATATATGTTCTTGTCATCAAACTCATCAACACAGACATTACTACTTTCAATTATCTTATTTGTAACCTTATTCAGACATTTATATGCTTTACTTTTAGTAGAATATCCCTTCATCTCCTTTTGTATCAAATTTTCCATTTCTCTCATCTTTCAAAATAAAGCATTTACTTCCAAAAATCTTGAAATAACTTACAGTAGGTTTGTGTCCAAACCATAATTCATAAGGTGTCCGGTTGGTGTCCTTCTTTAGTTGTACTCGGTTAAGAACATATACAGCTGTGCTAATAACTTCTCTCCAATATGTCTGAGCAACATTCTTCTGTATCATCAATGTTCTAGCATAGTCAATTATTGACCTGTTCCTTCTTTCAGCAATTCCATTTTGCTGAGGTGTCCTCGATGTAGAGACCTATCTTTTAATACCATGCTCATTACAGAAATTAGTAAATTCATCAGAGATAAATTCACCTCCTCTATCAGATCTTAAGCATTTAATTTCTTTACCAGTCTCTTTTTCTACCTTAGCTTTATACCATTTGAACATTTTAAATGCTTCATATTTTTCTTTCAAGAACATAACAGTCATTAGTCTAGTATAGTCATCAACAAAAAGAATAAAGTATCTATCACCAAAATAACTTTGAGTTCTCATTGGACCACATAGGTTAGTATGAACCAACTCAAGTATCTTCTTTTCTTAGTAGTCTTTACTTTTGAAACTAGACTTAGTCATCTTACCTTTTTGACATTCATAGCACATAGCATGATCAGGTTTTGACAAGTTAGGCAAACCTATAACTCTTCTCTTTTTGCTAATCTATCATGTTGTCAAAGTTCACATGGCATAACCTTTTGTGCCACAACCATGCATCTTCATCCTTCATTAACAAATAAGAAGACTGATCAATATCAAGATAAAATAGGTTACCTCTAGATTGTGTACCAATTTTGACAAGTCTTCCTCCATCATCATAAATCTTCACCTTTTTTCTCTCAAAAGCAAGTCGGTGGCCTGAATTGTTTAGTTGTGCCACACTTAACAGATTATAGTTCAGTCCATCTACCTAGTATGCATTTTCACATCTTATTCTATCATTAATCATCAGTGAACCTTTACCTCTTACTATACAAGGTGCATCATTGTCCATTCTCATAGATCCTCCATTGTATTCATCAAGTTGATCAAATTTCTCTACATCACCGGTCATATGCTGTGTACAACCACTGTCTATGATCCATGTATCATTTCTACTTACTCTAGAGATCAATGTTGTTTCTTCATGTTGTTTCTTCTTCCTTTGAGTCATCTTTCATAGCAAAAAATACAACTTCTATCTCATCATCAGAATCAAATTCAGATTCAATATCTTCAGCTATGTAACATACCTTTTTCCTTTTTTCATAACTATCTCATTTATCTCTGTTGTTGTGTCAGTAGCCTCTATTGACTCTTCTCCCATAGCTTCCTTCTGATCGGTCTTTGGATCTATCATCATCTTTCTTATGTGGACATCTAGCAATGATGTGGCCAACCTCTTTATAATTAAAGCATGCCAAAGGTAGCTTACCTCTATATCTTCCTTTTCCTTTGGGTAATCTTCTGGCCATAAGAGCTTCAAGCTCATCAAGCTCATCATTGGTATTGCTATCACTATCATCATTCTTAATTTTCCTGCTAAACTTACTAATCTTCAAAGAAGACATGAAAGTGGATTCCATAGAAGGAATGACACTATTATCAAAGTTATTCAATTCAAAGGTTGTAAGCTTACCAATTAGTGTGTCAAGAGTAAGGTTTGATGTAGCCCTTGTTTCATGTATTGCAAAGATCCTGATTGCATAAACTGGCAGCAAAGTTATGAGAATCTTACTTATCATTGTTTCATCATCAATAACTCCATCAGATGCTCTAATAGCATGTAATACCTCTTTTAGTCTATTTGTGTATTGCACAATGTTCTCACCTTCCTTCATCTTCATTTCATTGAATCTGCCTCTTAGGCTTTCAACTCGGGCTCTCTTAACATTCAAATCTCCACTATATATTAGATCTAGCTTGACCCACATCTTCTTAGCAGTATCACAAACCTTGATGTCTTCAAATTCGGCATCAGTACAGGCAGCAACAAGTTCCATCATAGTAATATTGTGTTCATACCTGTCCTTCAATTGATCAAGAGTTAAGGGACCAGTGGTCGGTTGTATATAGCCATTCTCCATCAGTTCTAGTGCAGAATTCCCAATTCTAGATATGTGCAGCTTCATCCGACTTTGCCATACTGCGAAGTTCTCTTTGTTTAGTCTTGGCACTTCCCTCTTATACATCTTGAGACCTTTGTGCTAAAGTCCTTAAAACTCTATTCTAAGCAACCATAGCTCTGATACCAATTGTTAGAATAACTAAGAGGGGGGGTGAATTATTTAATCACTATCCAAAATCAAAATGTATAATTCAAAACAAATACTCCAACTTCTTCTACTCGATCAACATAAAATACTTTCTCTATCTGTGCTTTTACTGATTATCAGTCTAAAACTTATAGTAGTAACTGATCAAATCTAACATATAATATGCAAAGTATGATAACAAACAAATATCACAATCAACACATAACACAAGAGATTTAACATGGAAACCTAGTGAAGGGAAAAAGCACCTGGGACTGGCAACTCAAAAATATTCACTCTTCTAAAGTGAGGTCGGTGAAGACCCAACCCTGTTAAAGGTTACAAACACACTGTTAGGTGTGACCTTGTTAGAGGATTTTAGACCAACCATTATCATCCAACCAACATTCACTATGGGGTTGACAAGATAACAATGTTCATTCTATGAATGATACATAATAAGACTTTATAGTCCACTCGGTTAAGAGATTTGACTGTGTACAATGGTTAAATATGTAACAGTAGATGATATGCCTTAATACAACTTCAATTGTAGATTATAGATCAATATTTTGCTCATACAAATCCTTATGATCAATGTAACACTTCAGATTCAACAATATATCAACTTACTGTCCATTGGTAATTACTCTTTGTAGCTCGATAATTGTTTTGCAGCTCAGTTCTTACTAACCAGAATTATCAGAATGCATGAAGCTTGTTCACACGATAATTCTGCAGTATCTTCTTCTTCCAGCTTTTTCATTGCAAAATCTCCAATCTCTTATATAGACATGTAAAACATTTTATTCTCCTCCATCAGATTTTGCCACTTAATCATCTTCATTGATTTTGCCACTTTAAGCTTCCTCGACTGATGTATCAATAACACATTTCAATCTACTCCATTAGATCTTCCTTTAATTATGTTAGCCATCAATCTTCATAACAAACATTATCTGTTATCTAGATTTCATACACTTTCTAGCTCATCAATCTTATCATCTAAACTGATCATTTAATTCCTTTCTATTCTACTCGATTAACAAAGAAATGCATTGGTAAACACAAGCTCAGTATACAGTACACTCCGTCGGTGTATACTGAAATGCTTCACTTACCGACAACACTGCTTTATGTCTTTCAACTCTATTCTTCATCATAGATGAATGCAACGTAATAAAGTCAATATCATAAGGTCATAGACTCATCAATGAGTTACTCAATGTATTCCTTATCCTCATCTGACATATACATCTTCCTCATGTAGATATTTCTATTCTTCATCTCTTTCACCTTTCTTCAAATGTATCGGTATAGTAGCTTATAAGATAAGTGTTGTCAAACTAGTTGACATCAATGACAACATAATACTGATTTAATCATATTCCATATCTAATCAGCAACTCCTCAATGATTCTTAAATCACAGATTCTCCAATTAGGTTCCAAATCAGTTGTAGTTCATCAGGTAGTGGGAACAAATCTATCTGTCCTCCTAATCAAAACCTCCAAATCTATACGAATCCTTTTCCTACACATGATACTAATACCATTGTTTAGCCATCTTTTGTGAATATTGTTTATGATTCAAATATGGATGATCTCAATCATATTGTTAACCATGTGGAGCATGTTGTTTTGTCTAAACCTGTATCTCCACCACAGCCTCAATCTCAACCTCAACTCCAAGTTACACCTCAACCTAATCCTAAACCGAAACCTCAACCTAAACCTTGAAAACAACCTAAGAATAAAAGACCTAGGGAAATCTTGAGCACCTTTGATGATTTTGAGACTATTAAAGCTCTTGATGGTCCCCTCTACATTTATTCTAGGATTTATAAGATACCTATGCGTGGTTTTCTTGTTGATCCTATATCCTTAGTCAATGTTATTACTAAAGAAAATCTTTTTATGAAGAAATTACAATGTAATTGTTATGATACATCTAATGTGTGGATCCAAACTTGTAATGGTTTTCTCTATCCATCATTTGGTTGTATTAACTTTCCTATTGAAACTTGTGGTAAAGTTGTGGACACTACCTTCATTGTTGTCCCTAATTTTGATCAATTTTAAGTTAAGTTTGGTTTTCCATGGTTGAATGCCATGCATGTTGTTGCTTCTCCTATCCATAAGTGTCTTAAATTCACTCATGATGAAGAAGTGAAAATGACTAATCATAGTTTATATCAACCTTCTAGGCCTAGGGATTGTGCTACCCTTGACTTCTTTTGGCCTTCATTACCTAATTCATGTCCTTTTCAACCTAATAACCATTTCGCTCATATCAATTTTATAAACACCACAAGATTGATGAGTTAAGCATGCCTCAGATGGATCTTAACCATGGTCTTTTGCCTAAGCCTTCCATACCTCCTTTATCCATTGCTTCTAGTTCTGTTAATAAATCTCCTAGTGTTTCTTTTTAGTCTACTAAGAATCCTACTAATCCTCCTATAGACCCTATGAAGGAATAAGTGGTTGTTCCTCCTAGTTCTCAACATATTTAAAACAAGAAAAAATGTAACCGATCTACCAATGAATGTTGTAAGAAGCATCAAGCTCAAGCTAAGGCCCGTGCCTCTATTCTTCAAAGTTCTTTACCTTCTTTTGACCAGCCTATGCTTGATGTGTTGGAAGAAGTTAATGTTAATAATGATGTTAAGATGAATGATTATGATGATTCTATTCATATTTTAGATTCTATTTCGATTAATCTTGATGAAGAAGATGCTATTGATGATACTAATGATGCTAATGATGAATATGAGACTATTGACATTGATATTGATTTACCTAATATGCTTTCAAGACAATTGATAATTACACCTAGTATCAAGCATCAAGATTCTCAAGAGGATCCTTATTTGGAACTGGCTATTATTCCTACCGTGTTGGATATAGTTTCTCTTGCGATTTTCCCACCTTCCCTAAATGATATAGATTGAGATGGGGAGAGTACACAATGTGCTTGATTGGATTGTCCTCTATGGTATCTTTTTGTGTGTTTTCCTATTGTATTGTGCTTCTCCCGTAATGTGTATGTTAAATGTTTGTTAGATTCTTTTATACAACCCTTGTTACTTTGTTGGTGCAAGGTGATAAAGCAATTGAACCTATTGTACTATTCCTCTATATATATCTCTATTCTTCTATATGTTGTTTTCATGTTATGTTGTACTTGTGCTATTGTTCATAAATATTTTCCTTGTGTAGTCCACTTGGATTTGCGACTTGGTAGCACTGATTCTTTTTGGTCTCCATGTTTTGGTCTGAAAAGACTCTTCTTCGTAACTCTTGCACTTTCTTTCCTCCATTGTGATTGTAGTTCTACTTTATTTGGGGAATGATGTCAATTCATTTGCAATAATATTATATATATACATTATCTTATGATCATACTGGCCCCATGGTAGGTAGATCCCTTGTATGTTCTCTGTATGTTTATGTGGTATTTCCCTTGATTTTTCTTTGCTTGGGGGCATCTCGTAGTGGAAACGTAATCAGTAGAGTTGTTTATGTTTCCCTTCAAGCCATTTCTCATGTTAAAGTCTTAGCAATGACTTTAATGTGGGGGCATATGCTCTACTCACTTTTTGCACGCACGCACTTTCAAAATATTTTTGAAAAACTTTTCTCCCTTTATGGATTAGAGACTAATCATTAAAGCATGGATATTTAACTTATAGGATCTCTTGATTCCTCCAGTTTCAATTTTGAAAGTTTTGATTCCTTAAGGTTGAAGGTGTCTTTAAGAATGGATCTCTCTTCTTTTGGCTTTTCTCTTTTGGAATAAGAATATTCCTAAGGGTGAATCCTTGATGGGTTGACTAGTGAGTAGCCACATTCACTAGGCGGTTCAACTCCATCTTTCCAGTTGTGTTATTTCCTTGTGTGATTCACAATGGGACATAAGTTCTCATTGGGCAAGGTAATCACACCCTCTTCTTTCTTTTTTCTAGTGATGTCTCTCTTATTGTAATCTTGGGGTTGATAAAGACTTAAGTCTCTAGGGGCTTGAGGATTGCTTTGTCCCTATGATTTCAATAAGATTTTTTTTTCTTTGTGATCTCCTTTACCAAAAGTTTGCATCAAGTCCATACTCTTGCTAAAGTGGGGGCTAAATGTATCATCAAAAAATGGAAGCACTTACATTTAGGACTAGTTTAGCCCTCCAAGTGGTTTGGGATCATGTCAAATTCCTTGAATGGGTCTTTGACTTGGATCTAGCTTTTTCCCCTGTCTTGCCCTATTTTCCACTTTCTTCCTACCTATTTCTAGCATCTTTTTCTGAGAATTTGAGGTTCTTGACCTCAGGTTCAAGGTCAACCTTTTGGGTCAAGGTCGACCTCAACCTTGACCCAGGGTTCAAATTTTAAATTCTGGGGATTTTCAGATGTCGGGCTTTGGAAAGATTTCTTTTTCCGCTTTCGGGTCAGTTGTTTCAGGCTTCGAAATGGTAAAATCTTAAATGATATTTAATTTAGGTCCAATTATAAGGGTATATGCTTAATGGTAATTTATTTCTCCTATGTCAGCCTCTCTAGAAGTTTGTGCCCTAGACTAGTATATAAGGAAACCTTCTCCTCTCATTTCAATCTATCATCAACACAAGCGATCACATAATCACATCAACAAATAGAAGGAAGGATCATCTATGCATAATTTATCCAAGAAATCATCCATCATCAAACAATCAATCAATCATTCAAGCATTCAAGCATTCAAGATTCAATTCATCAAGGAGATCCATTGGTAGCCATTGAAGGATTCAATCTCTATGGAGCCCTCTTGTTGAAGATTTCTCCATCCATATCCATTCAAGCTTCTTCATAGTCCAAGATCCATTAGAGATTGGTGTTGAAGATCTAGATGCAATTGATTTGATACATCCTACAATTATACATTTATTTGGAGCATCCATACTTGTGGATTCAAGGATTCAAATCCTCCACAAGGGTTTCAACATAGGCAAGGTGGATTTTTCTATTTACTTCATTTATTACTACAATTTCAATTCTATTTCAAGGTTAATCCTAAAATCAGGGTTTGACCAAGGAAAACCCCTCATCCAAACAACAAAACCCTTTTTCTTGTAGGAACATGTGTGGAATAATGAATTAAGAGCAGATTTAGATACCTTTTTTGGCAAACTTTCAAAATCCACGAATAGAATTTTTGTCGAAGCTGTGCAGGTCAAGGTCGACATGAAGAGGTCAAGGTTGACCTTTATTTGGGTCAAGGTTGACCTAGTTTAGAAAAAGAAAATATTTTTGGATTTTCTCCATCTCTATGTTTCTGTTCTAGATTCGATTCCAGAATTTCTAGAAACTCAATACAGACACCCGAAAACAACAATTTCCAGATCTGTTATACTTTGAGGTTAGTATTTGTCTTCAATTCACTTCAATTAATATTTCAATACTCTCTTCTAAAATGGAATGTAAGGTTTTCATCTTTCTCCTTATTACTAATCGATTGATTCATTAATGCATTGACCATTTCCTTGTGGTTAATCAATTTGGATATTTCCTTTGAGAATTTTGGATTAAGAAGAAAATCTTTCCTTCCCCAACTCCACATATTCATAAAGAACACTTTCCATCCCTATTTTATTCTGTACACATCATTACATCATCATACATTTTATCCTTTATAGATATCATCAACAAAAATTTCAACAATAAGAGTCTTACCATCAAATTCACTAAATATAAATTGTTGTTATCACTTGTTCTAACAAATCCAATTCTTATAAGATAAGAATCTAGTCTTTCATACCATGCTCTTGATGCTTGCTACAGTCCATAGAGTGCCTTATGTAGCTTGCAAACCATGTTCTTATGATTTGGATCTACAAAACCTTCAGGTTGTTTAATGTATACAGGTCTTGTTTAAGCATCCCTTGTCAAAGGTAGAGGAAGAATAAGGAATGTGATATGGATAGGGATTGGATATGACTTGAGGATTGGGATTTGGAATTTGAAAGTCCTCAACCATTTTGTTAAACCAATACATATTCATGATATTTGAATTAGAGATTTTGGATTGGATTAGAGGAAGATGATGTAGAGCAAGATTGGAATTAAGAGTGAAAGAGTTGATGAAGGAGAAAATATGAACTTAAGACTAGAAGAAATTTGAGATTTTTCTTTAAAGGGACAGGGCCTCAAGAATTTTGATATGATTTGATGATGGATTTCATTGATTTAGAGGGCAGGGCCTCAAGAATTTTGATCGATTTGATTTGGTTTTGATTTTGGATTTGGGAGGGTAGGGCCTCAAATTTGGATTTGATTTGATTTGATTTGGATGATGATTAAAGCCCAAATATTATGATGGTGCTCCTAAGCCAAAAGTGGAAGATTAGAAGATGGTGTTGATAAGACTTGGATTAAGAATAGATGAAGTGGAAGGATAGAATAGGGATGCTTGAAGGCAAGAGGAATGGATGATGTGACTGATTTGGATGATAGGGGATATATGGATTGAATTAGAACATAGAAAGAAATAGTGCAATGTACATGTCCAAAATATTTTCACGGGTTTAGTACAATCAAAGACACATCAAGCACACACTACATAAGGTCAAAAAGGAATTCTTCCAACCTTTGACCATAAATTGATTCTCTTAGCCCCATAATTAAGTGGTTGAATTGCCTTTCCTAGGACTATGCAAGTTATGGATCAATTAGAAGAGATCAATGCTTGCATCATGTCTTTCCACATTGCCATATTCAAGCTTTAGCATCCAAGGGAGCACATATGGTGAGTATCTTTGGGTGATCCAGGTAAGTCCAATTGGATCAATCCTTGCACAAAGGAAGTCACACGGATAAAATGGTTGGCCTCTAATTTCTTAGGTGTCTAGTAAGGTCCTTCGTTCATGACTATCCCCTGTAGTTCCGCAAGCAGAATTAAGACATATAACCCTACAAGCATCCAAAAAGTATAGTCTCGCACGCAAGATTCGGACCTCTCAGCCCTATACTAGATGCATGTATTCCCCTTGTAGTAAACAAGATTGAGAATGTTGATGGCCCTACAAGCCTTTAATCAAATGTAGTCTTGCTTAGCAAGATTGAGGCAACTAGGCCCTACACATGAAGAAGCATTAGGAATAGAAAATAGCCAAGTCTCCCCTTTCTTTGGATTGAAAGAATATTTTTATCATATTGAGACAGAGTAGTCAGGTTCTCTTGTTCCCCACTTGGGTCATTCCCAAAATATTGCTCTCTTGGTAGGCCCTCTAAAGGTAAATGCAAGAAAGTAAAAGGGTAGCTAATGGAGGTCTAGATTACTGATTTTCCAAAAGGAAAAGAGCATAGTCTCCTACTCCATAGTGTCTCCCAAACACATCAAGCACATGTTCATTTACCCAAGATTAATTTCTAATGACCAAATTAAGTAGGTCTAGATTTCTGATTTCCCTTTAAAGAGGAAAGAGCATACTCTCCTACTACCCAATTAAATCACAAGAAATGAACCTTCCTAATTAAAATAGGTGCCTATAAAAATCAAATTAAAGTAGACACAATGTTTTCTTGAACCTCCAAGGCAACCTACAAAACCAATGCATTAGTAGTCTCAAATCTTTTCAAGATCTCCAGACAACATCTTACAAAATAATTTGATTAGTAGTCTCAAAATGTCTTAATCTTGTTCAACCATTCTACAAAACCACTATTAGAAGATTGAAAATATCAGAAACTTTTAAGAAAACTCAACAATGCATTGAACAATGTGTAAATAAAGAGTAAAATTTTAATTTTTTTGCATTTGTCCTAGTCAACAAGATCTTATTGGTTTGATATGATTTTAGACACAAAAATAAAAATGCAAAGAAAAGACCCCTACTAAAAAATAAAGAGATTTCCACAAATGTAAATTTTTTGGAAAAATTCCTTAATGTGTGCCCTAAAGACCTAATTTATCAAAATAGACCAGTTTTCAAAGATTGAATGTTTGAGCCATATTCGTGCACCAAAATAAAAAATAAAAAGAATATGCCATGTGTAAAATTCACAGAAATTTCTGAAAATGTAAAGTTTTTTGAAAAATACAGTGATTTGTGACCAAAAATTAATTTTCATTGAAAATCATAAAAAAATTATAACACACGAAAAACTAATTAGAAATATCTAAGTTTCAGACTGAGACATACTATGATGATCCCCCACCTGCAAAAAAAATTCAGACCAAAACTCCAAGCCATTTGAAATATATGATCAAATCTTTCAAAACAACCCTAGGGTTTTATCTTCAACTCAACCTACACAAGCATTAGCATAAAAAATCTTCAAAAGTGTAGATCTAATAGGGATGTGGGTCCCACCGAGCATGCCAAAATGTATGTGTGTGATGATGATATTCACCTTCATGAAATTAAGATCTAATAGCAACAATTTAAAGAAAATACAATGCAAATCTAATTTAAAATGAAACTATAATCTAGAACATCTCATGGCTCTCTAGAAAGAGGTGGTAAGTGAAGCTCTTAGCTCAAATCTCCACTAGTGACACTTCTAAAATGAGAATGTATGCTGCTATGCTTTTACAAATGCTTCTATAATGCTTCTATGATGATACTTCTACCATGCTTCTAGCTCAAAATGATACAATTATAATGCAAAATGCTCAAAATGCTCTTAGAATGCTCTTCAATTGCCTATAATAACTGTAAGATTTGAGAAATACAAATCCATAAAACCCAAAGATCACTTGCATACAAAAACCTATTACAAGGAAGTAGAGACAAGAAGAGAACAAGGGTTTGACTCAAAAATATGAAGAAGAAGATATCCTCAAATAATGAATGAATTGAATGTACAATGGATCATCCTTATAAAGGAGATCGAAAGCCTTGAAAGGCAAACCTAAAAAGTAGAATTGCAAGTAATAATTAGTTAAATTATTACAAGACTAATGCATGCAAGTTTATATTTAAAACAACTAGTGCATGAGTTTAAAACAACTCGTGCATGTGTGTTTAAATATAAACAACTAAAAAAAAAGAGTTGACATCTTAAGAAGGGAGTAAAGTTAATTAATAAAATTAATACTTTACTCTAACACCCCCCCTTAAGATGAGCAACAATGCAGCTACAAACAATGCAAGAAGAAAGCAAAGGAAACTACAGTGCAAAAAGCATAAAAAAATGGGTCCCAGCAACATGGCCTGATGAGGTACCTAGCACAACCAAATCTCTGTACAATGGAGAAATAGAGAAAACCCAGTGGGAAAAAACTCTACCCCAAAAAGAGATAGAAAATGCAGAAAAAGAAATGGCTCAAGAGACTCTCTCAAAACCATAAGTACAACTAGCCCCCCCATGAGAGAGAGATGAGACACCAAAGCCCCCCCAAAATGATGGAACCCCTGTGGAAATTATCAAACCAATGCAACTCCAATGCAAAAAAAATAAAGGCACAGAACAAGGAAACCCTTGAATGAGAGGTGAAACTGAAAGGCCTAATTGATGCTCAAAGGAGAAAACATGAGGATCCTGAAAGGGAATCCCCAATGTAGGTGGTGTGATTGGTGTGTTGACACTGTCATGAAAGAGGAGATGAATGTCCTCTGTAGAATCCTCAACAAGTGCACCTGATGGCTTGATGAATGGAGCTAGAGGGTCAGGTAGTGCTGAAGAAGAATCCTGCTGAAGATAAAAGACCTCAACAAGATGTGGTGTGGTAGTCATAGAAGTGATCTCAGGAACAATACAAAAGTTCAAGCGACCTGACTACACCACATGAGGCTCTCGCGAAAGAGGAGAGTTGTGCTTCGACAATGGAGATGGTGGACCAAAGTGTGAGAAGGTGTACAGATAGGTGGAATGATCAACTATCCTTGTAGCAACAATCCCTCCTATCGCACTATCCCAAATGAAGACTGAATCTATAGTGAACTCAACTGTCTTCCTTGATCCACTGTGTAATCTAATAAATCAAGAGAAGGTTTACAGATAGAGATGGAACATATAATACATCATTGAATGTACCATCCTAAATTCCTACTGAACCTTTCCCATAGACTATCAGGACAATGTTATTCCCCATGAGAATATGAGGAATGGGAGAAGCCTCAATAGTAGAGAAGACCCCTTGACAAGATGCCATATGGTGAGAAGCACATGAATCTAGTATCCAAGGGACCTGTGAAGGGGATGCATTGGATGCTCGTAATGCATGACCCTATCCAAAATACTATCCAGATGTCAAAGATGTGGAGGAGGACTGAAAAGTAGACCCCTGTGAGGTAGAAGAGGATGGAGAGGAAACAATGCTTTTTTGAAGAAGAGCTTGCAAATCTACAATCTGTTTCTCATAGCCATCAAATATCTTTTGAAAATAATGTGACTCATCATGAGGTCCCTTCTGACAATAGGAACATGTAGGTCTCTCAGTCTTTTGTTTCTCCTTCTTAGAAGAAGATGGTGGGCCAGTAGAGTGCTCAGAAGAGGAATCTGATATCTGCTTCAGCTTCAGCTTCTTCTTTTCTTTAGATGTTTGGGCAACCAATGCTTGGTTCTTTGATCCTGTTAGAGAGTCCAACTGAGTAAGCTTGGCCTAATCTCAAGTCAAACAATCATAGAACACCTCAAAAGTGGGCATGGTTAATATAGGTCCCAAAGCGTCCATGGTAGAATGAAAGGTAGAAGAGAAGATCTGAAAGTTTCCCCTAAGCTTAGATAGAATCAGATAAATGCATTCTTTATCAGTCTTTTTCTTTCCACATCTAGGTAACAAAGATCTCTATTGTTTTAACTTCATCAAAAAGTCCTCAATAGAGAGAAAAGAATCAGATACAAGAGAGGTAAGCTTTGTCTCAATCTGAAGTGCTCAGAACTCATTCACTGTACCAAACAAAGTGTTAAGCTTGGTCCACATAGCTAGAGGGGTATTGCACCCATCAAGATGAAACTGCAAGCTATCTGATACTTGTAAAGCAATCAACCCCATATCCTCATCCATCTTGTTTCGATGTTGCAAGATCTCAAAGGGCCTTTGTAATACTGGCTGCACTACATCTAGACAAGACCAGAGCCCTTTTGAACAGAGAAGTCATGTCATCAGGGTTTTCCATGTGTGATAATTATGTGGGGTCAGAAGTTCTAGACAAGAAGAGGTCTTGGCCATATTTTTAGAAGGGGTTTTTTTTTAATAAATATATGGTTTAACTGATAGAAACAAGAAAATAACACCCCCCCACAAGCCAAATATCAAACCCCTAAGCCTAGAATGATATGCATTTTCAAGAGAAGAGAAAAAAATATTCAGATCTGAATCTTATGTACCTTGAAAAAAATTTGATGAAAAATAGGTAGAAATTTGGATGGTGCTCGAGAAGAGCTTTCTAACGCTTCTTTTGGATCGAAAATCGAAGCTAATTTGAGCAAATTAGCCCCCCCCCCCCCCCGAATGTAAAAAAGATAATCTAGTGTTGACAAAAAAAATAGATAGCTAGATGACAAAAATTACTAGATTAACCACCATGAGAGTGTCGGGCTTAGAACCAGCTTTTCGGTGATATTTTGTTTGTCGAAAAATGATGCCTGAAGCTCCCGAAAAGCCAATTTTAGTGAAAGATGCTCCAAAAGAGAAAAAAAATCCCAAAAGGAGGATTGTCTCTAAGCGCTAGCCCCTGGTCACATGAGGCTCCAAGTGTTGGGGCTAGAGGGCCTGTCATTAGTGGTTTGAGCCTACTGCTGGCAATTTAGGGCTAGCCGCTGGCGGTTAGGGGCCTGCAACGGGTGGCGGTGCCTGGTTGGCAGTGATTCGGCGATGGCGGTGCCCGTGTTGAGCACGGGCAGCGCACTATCAGTGCTTATTTTTTGTAATTTTTTTGATTTTTCCACTTTGTACTGCATAAAATTTATTGCCTCGGGGTGTGTGCACTACCATACGGCCCTAGGGAAAAAAAAATCTGCCTCTCCCTACAACGTTGTCCAAATTGGACATGTTTTGTATTGAAATAGGGGTTTTTGGATGTTGTGAGCTCAACGGTGAGGTTTGTTTGAGCTCAAAGTGCACCAAAATTTAGGGACCCCCTAATTTCAATAAAAAAAATTTAAAAACCCTAAAAAAGTGCCAAAAAAAAAATTTCTTTTTTGTAGGCAAAAAAGAAACAAAAAATAACATCCTCCAGAGAATACCAGATCTAAAAACTATAACCAAAACCTCTCAAATCTGCTAAAAAATCTTGAATTTGAATCCTTCAAATGCAAACAAGTTGTAGCAGGTTAGGCTCTGATGCCATGTAGGTTTTGAGCAATACAAATCCACAAAACCTAAAGATCACCTGCATACAAAAACCTGTTACAAGGAAGTAGAGACAAGAAGAGGACAAGGGTTTGACTTAAAAATATGAAGAAAATATCCTCAAATAATGAATGAATTGAATGTACAATGGATCATCCTTATAAAGGAGATCAAAAGTCTTGAAAGGCAAACTTAAAAAGTAGAAGTGCATGTAATAATTAGTTAAATTATTACAAGACTAATGCATGCAAGTTTATATTTAAAACAACTAGTGCATGCATTTAAAATAACTCGTGCATGTGTGTTTAAATATAAACAACTAAAGAAAAAAAGTTGACATCTTAAGAAGGGAGTAAAGTTAATTAATAAAATTAATACTTTACTCTAACAGTAACAATGCTTTGCAAATGAATTTTTAAGATATCAATTGCTCTCAAAATGCTCCATATTTATAGTAATTTCCCAAGGGTAGGGGGTAGAGTGAAGTAATCATGGTTTACCTTAGGTTCAGTCAAATACTTTGCATTGTTCTCAAATGGGGGGACAATTTAAAGGCTTGTCTCAAAGCTTTATACAAAAGGACAAGATTGAGTGGTTGAGATTGAAAATAGAAATGAGTGGTGGAGATTAATCCTTTTTGAGTGATTTATGTCTCTTTGTCCTCAATTCTTATTGGTTGCTCAATTTTGTTGAAAGATATTAAGAATTATTAAATTTAATTAATTAATTAAATTTAGCCATGTAAGGGTAATGGGTTCATTTTGATTTTTTATTAAACAACTATACAATTAATTGATTAAAATCAATTATGTAGTGTTTTTCACCCCTTTGAGCTTTGATTTAATTATTTAACATCATTATTTGATTTTTCCTTTGCTTTAATTTGATTTTGTCCATCTTTATTTAATTATGTCCATTTTAATTGATTTGATCCCTTTTTTATTGAATTAGTGCATTTTGATGATTTTAAGCCATTTTACCGATTTTTGCAATTTTAAAAGCACTTGTCCATTTTCACGTGTCTACAAATGCCCCTCTTTGAATTGATGTGTGAAGAACATTTATTCAAAGATCCTTTTGAGTCTTGATCACTTTTTAGGTCCTGATTGTTGGTTTTCTAATATGCCTTTGATATGATTGATTGCTGCCTTTGATGCTAATATGATGATACAAAATTTTGGATGCCCCACTAATTCCAATGATGTTTTGATGCCACTTTCACTTTGATATCCTGATGCCCCCTCAGAAATTAAAACATATTGATTTTTGGCTTTGAAAAATTTGATAATGTTTGAGTAATTATGTTTTCATTTCTGAAAAACATTGATGAAATGCCCTGCATTAAGGATGCCTTGGGTAATTTAATAGTTTCAACCCATAGGTCTAAGTCACATTCCGCCTCCAAATTAGGTCAAAATAGATTTAATAGGTTGAAAAACCTTGTTTTACTATTCATTTTTCTTTTTATCTTGGGTGATTTTGCTTTGGTCCTATGGTGAATTTCGAGGTGGTTGTCCCTATTCAAGAGCATCGATTCAAGCCTTGTCAGAGATACGTGAGGCCACTTGACTATGGACCTCTGGTAAGCTATGTCAAACCTCATATTTTCATTTATTGTGCATTTAATAGCATTTATTACAATTTTCAAACTTTATTATTGCCTTGAATCAATAAAATCTCGCCTAGGAAAAATTTAATCCTGCGTAAGCATTTTTAATGTCACCTCTGTGCTTTTATCTCACGCCTCCATATAGTATAATGTCGCTTAAGACATGTTTTTTTCTCACCTATTAATAGGATAATCACACGTAGAACTAGGTCAAAATGCCCCTTTTCATATATGTTATCATGTCTCAAACCCTAACAAATTTGCTGTCACCTAGGCCACCTTCTATTGTCACCTAGCGTGATTTACTGTCGCATAACATGAAATCTGTTGCCTAACAGCAGAATGATGTCACGTAGAAACCTTTGGATACTGCCTCAGTGAAATGTTGCCTGCCATGATTTAAAATCATGCCTGCAGACTTTGAAAAAAAAATTGTGTACTTTTTCACACTTGTACTTTATTGTGTCTGATGAAATATTTGATGATTATTGATGCTTGAGTCGAATGATTAGATTAGGTCTGTTGCATTCAACAAAACAAATGGTTTAGGATATCAAGATAGTATTACCAACAAATGTCATGTGTCAATCTGGTTAGGGTAGGATATTGATAGGATAAATCAATCAGTGTGAAAATTGATATGATTAGATATTATTGCTTCGTTCTTAGGACACAGAGAAATGAACAAATGGTACTTGGTGTGATTGCTTGATAACTTGATTGATTTGAAATAATTCCTTGATATGATATACTGATATGATTCCTTTGCTTTGCCAACAGGCAAACTTTCCCAGCCTTTAAATTTGTACCATGGCATCTTGGGTTATTGATTTGGGTCAGACACTTACTGCTACTAAGTTTCATGTGATTGAGTTGTGCGGTTTGAGTTTCCTCCTTGATCTTCCACAGTTCCAGCTGAACCATGGATTACTGACTGTAGTGGCAGAGTGATGGCACTTCAACCATAATACCTTCTATTTGCCTTATGGAGAGATGACTATCACGCTAGAGGACGTGTATAGATTACTTCATATTCCCTACAGAGGAGAGTTGGTCTACTATGATTCCGTCTATGATTCTACTATCTACCGATGAGTGTTTGAGGATAATACTATTGATCATGATACTATCACCTAGCCTCAGTTTGCTTCTTTTCCTACTTCGCCAATAGTACTTGGTGCAGTGATTGGTGGATTACTTCTTCCGACTGGCGAGGTCATGGTTTTTCTGTTGGATGGGGTAGGATTTTGGAGGATTTGCTTGCTCATCCTTGACACTTTGATTGGGGTTCTTGTTAATATGATTTAGAATAATAGAGAGGGGGGGTGAGTCAGTTGTTCTCAGGTTCTGATGTATAAAACAATCTCATAAACTTATCCTTAAATCAGATCCAAAACCAAAACAAACTCGGTCATCACTGATTCACTAATAGAAACATCTAACAATGCAGTCCACTACCCAGTTGTAACTTAACTTGTAAAACATATCAATGTTTAGATCTAAACATTCACACAAGTATAAACACTAGGATTTATAGTGGAAAACCAATTTGGGAAAAACCACTTTGTAACATGCTACTATTATTTTCACTCTTCTGAAGTGAGATCGGTAAAAATCCAACCTTGTCAAAGGTTACAATACACACTATCAAATGTGACCTGGTTAAAGGATTTCAATCACCCTATTAAAAGTGAGCCTAGTCATAGGACTTACATACACTCCATTAGAATGCAACCTTGTTCAAAGGATTTAACATATGACTGTTAGGTCAACCTTTGTTAAAAGGATTTTGATTGTTACAATGGTTAGAAAGTAGAAGCAGTATTATCTAAAAAATATACAACTCACTTTGAAAATATCAGATCTGATTCCGTACACTAATGTTGGTTTACTGACTTTGAAACTTTTTCATTTCCATCTCTGATCTACTCGAAAATTTTCTTCAAGCAATCACCACACTTCTCCTTCAACCTTTTTCGCTTATTCAGTCAATAAAACTTTTCTCTTCCAGCATTCTCTGTTCACCA
The DNA here is from genome assembly GCA_027943335.1 of Chamaecyparis obtusa. Taxonomy (NCBI): domain Eukaryota; kingdom Viridiplantae; phylum Streptophyta; class Pinopsida; order Cupressales; family Cupressaceae; genus Chamaecyparis; species Chamaecyparis obtusa. The sequence continues at coordinate 1,241,921 of BSBK01002510.1, read as the reverse complement.
TGTGCATACATATCACAATGTTTAGGTTCCCTTATATTTTCTTCAATTAGGTTAACTTATCTTTTGCTGCTCAATCTCATTCATAGATCTTAGGGTTAGGTCAGATTCATTGAATCTACCCGCTTTATGTTCTTCAGCTTCTTTTCTAGAATCATCTCAAATCTCTTAAAGATTTACAATAAAATGTTTTACAATGCATTTAATGCTTCCAAACAATCAATAAATAAAGTCAACATGTTTTACATAATCCAAGAATTCAATAATGTTGGCTCCAAAATTAAATTCTCTTCAAATATAAAATTGTTGTTGCTTAGTCAATATTGTGATTGTTCACTCGGTCTTCATGTAGAATGCTCGGTCAATACTAAAACTATTTCCTCAGCTTGCACTGTCTTCCTCGGCAATTTACTGATGCTCGATCGACACTATAATTTTGCTCAGCATATACTAACTCGATCGACACTAACATAACTTGGTCGACACTAACATCACTCAGCTTAAACATGATTTTTCCATTCTTTTCTTGGTTAAGCCTACCAGTTTAGTCTTCAGTCTTACTAAGATAAACAATACATTATCTCATCATAGTGCAACATAGTCAAGTACACTTTGTAGTATTAAGATAACTCAACCTTTCCCTAGGTGCTATTGTTACCAACCTTGCTTAGCCCCTTAGCAACACCCAAATACATATAGTACTTTCCTAAGTAGCAATAGTCTTACCAATTAAGGTTTGACATCAATGACAATACAATAATTGTTTCAATTCAGTTTCCAACAGTTCTTGCGTCCTTGCCCAGCTCTATCATGATTTACATGAGGTAGTTTACAGAGAGAGTTCTGCTCTATCAACCGGTGTCGTTGTTCTTCAGTTGTGGATATGGGAGCATCTTCCCATTACTAGGCCTATTTTAGACAGGAGACGGCCTCGTGGTTTTCCATGTGCATTTTTATACATTGGTATGGTCATCCAGCATCATTTGGGTCATCTGGATTATTGGCGCAGTCAAATAGATGATCTTGACCAGGTTTTGTGGTGTCCATACGTTGATTGCGAGGGTTGCAGAGAGGATGATGATGAGTTGCCTTATATGTTCACTCCTTGCTAGATGATTGGCAGGTCTGATACAGTTATTGAGCGATTCTGCTTTGGTAGAGTTTCTAGGTAGTATGGTCGGATATAGGATATGCCTTAAGGTAATGCTTTATATGCACGAGTATAAGTAGAGAGATATTTATGGGGTCCCTATATTGACTATTAGTTTGCAGTGGATCAAATTGCTGGTATGGCTTACTGTAGATGGGAGATGTTGCCAGGTATGTTTGATGCAGGGATGTCGCATGAGTATCGAGACTGGTGGGATCGTAACAGATTTCCTTGTTTCACAGATCCAGCTTGACGTGGTGGTGGTGGTGGCAATGATGGGCATGGTGGTGGTAGACATCAGAGACAACGAGGACATAGAGATCCCCCAGTTGTTGCTGATAGAGGATGGATGAGGGATAGGCATGATAAAGGTAGAGCCAGAGATAGGCAGGCTGATGCAGTCTAGGCAGTTCCTCCTAGAGCAGATAAATAGCATAGGGCTCATCGACGACAAAGAACTCAGAGGCAGGCTTGTGTGGATGTTGCTAGGGAGGTTCCTAGTGGTTTAGATCCATTGGTGCAGTTACAGAGATTTTTCCTAGCACAGCAGGATGATGGTGCTTAGCAAGATTAGGTTGTAGCACAATAGGTGCCTCCATAGGTTTAGCAGGTTCCTTCACCAGTTCAGCAGCCACAGGATCAGGGGCAGGGGTCATAGGATGTTCCCACTATTGGTTTATTAGCCTAAAATGTGCAGTTACTGAGGACAGATATGTCCACTGTTGTTGGATAATTAGATCAGGTTGTTGCCTTGATGTAGCAGTTCATGTCAGCAATGATTGTTCAGAGACAAAGTGGAACAAGCCATTCTTAGGCTCCTCCTCCACATGATGATAGAGGTCCAGATGGATCTGGTGCTACATGATCTTGATTGATTGATGATAGATTCACTCATTGTTGATTGTCCTTGTATCATGTTCATGTTTTTGATTGATTGGAACATTTGATGTACCACTGTCATGATATTGTATTTGGATATACTGATGTTGATGGATCATTGATGAACACTCTTTTGATGATATATGATGATGTTCTTCTAGATTCTCTTTGATGAGTTGATTTATGAGATTATCTTTATATGAAGCTATATGATGTGTTATGCATTTACATTGTTTTAATGCTATGGATGCAGTTATCTTATGTTATGATATAGATAAATGATGTATGAATGCAAGGATGTATGATATAGTTTTCCTTTTATTCTCAATGTATGGATGCAAGGTGTTATATGGAAATGCATGTGAAAAATGTCCCTTCTATTTTTGAATTTTTTCAATGTATGCAATGTTATCCTTAACTATATGTATGCAAATGATATATGGATGTTTTTCATTTCTTTTCTAGTATATGGATAATGATGAATGATTTAATGTTATGCATGAATGCAAAAGATAATCTCATTTTTGTTTAGTTTGATTGATCTAATCAAGAGTAAGAGACTTGATGGAATCCCTCATTGCGTTAATGTTTTGACTAACCTTGATTATTGATGTACCCCCTTTGCCCTTGGAAAATTAACCACAAATAAATGAAATTAATCTAACATGATAATGCAATCTAACAAGATAATGCAATGCAACCTAAGTGTCACCAATTCTTTTAGCAAAGAAATGCCATGGAGATAAATTTTCATCATTGAGTAGTTTGGGACTGGAAAGCTAGTACAATCACCATTGACCACATCATGATGATATGAATATCGTTATTTTTTGTTTAACTCTTTTTTGGTAACCTCCTTTTTTGAACCAAGTACAACTCTCACTAGTTGGATGACCAAACTATGGGAGTCTAAATACCGGTGTCAATGGATTCAATTTTGCAAGTGGATTTTTGGTATTAAGATATAGAAGATCGAAATAGCCAAGGGATCCGTTTGTGTAAACAGGAAAAGGTCAATCTGTCATGCTATGAGATAGTCCTTGATGGTTCTTTGATGACCATGTCATTAGACAATGCTCATAAGGTGATGAATCTTCCTCCAAACAATCACTCAAAGGCAATAAAATATCATGTCTTTCTCCTAACTAATCTAGTCAAAACATCATCGATTAGCTCAAAAGATATGATAAAATCAAATTCATGAAGATTTATGAAAAAGAAAGTTTCAAGTGTGTTTGTAATGTTTCTTGATTTTCAACAAGTATTTCCAAGTATTTTAATCTTTAAGGTGTTTTGTCAATTTTTAATCATGAATTAATAAATTCAATGAAGGCTCATGGATCATGTTGTAGGATCAAATACTTAGGTTTTTTTTTTTTTTTTTGAACAATGATATCCATAAAAGGTTCAAGAAAGTCTCTCTCTTCGAAAACTCTGATAAATCTTCCTCTGTTGTGACTGATTGTGGAACTTATTGAATCCATTTGGTACCAAATTTCCAATCCTTTTCTTCCCCCAAGTGATAAATGGTATTGTTCAACAAACTTAGGGCTGATAGGCAATGCAACAATGCGACTGAACAACTTTATTATGACTATGTACAAATGACGGATGCAATGGCAGTTGTACAAGTGAGATGTTGGAAATGTAATATGGACATATGTGACTAGGAAAGGATAGACTTAAGGGAACAAAAGGGGCTTGTTTACCAAGTTTTTACCTTTTGGATTATTTTCTCTTTTTTGCTACCAAGGCGCCTATTGCTAGGTTTTCACCAAGGCACTTTTTTCTTTTTTTTTTCTTTTTTCTTTTCTTCAATTTTTTTGTATTTTTCAAAATCTTTTGACTATGTGCAATAAATATGATGCTCCTCATCTAATACTCTTTATACTCTATCATCTATCTCATGTGTAGAATATTTTGAGATGAATGTTTTTGATGGGCTCTTGAAGTTCCTCTCCTTCACAATCAGATAACTTATAGGTTCCTATCCCAAATGAAGAAACTATTATGAATGGGCCAAGCCAATTAGCCTCCCATTTTCCTTTCTTCTCTCTTTCAACTTGATTCTTTGGGTTTTCTCTTAACACTAAGTCTCCTACCTGAAAGACTCTCAGTTTGATATGTTTATTGTAGTTCCTTGAGATTCTATTTTGATATACTTTTAGGTGTTCATAAGCTTGTGTTTGGTGTTCTTCTAGTAGTTCCAATTGTTGAAGTCTAGCAACTCTATAGTCTTCATAAGTAATCAATCCTTGTAACAACACTCGGAGAGATGAGATTTCAACCTCTAATGGTAGAACTGCTTTGGCCCCATAAACTAATAAAATGACATGGCTCCTATAGGTGTCTGAATGCTCATTCTATAGGCCCATAATGCTGGATTAATTTGCACATGCCAATCCCTTCCTAATTTATTGACCGATCTCTTCAAGATTTTTTAGGATATTTTTATTCGTGGCTTCGGCTTGCCCATTTCCTTGAGGGTAATAGATAGATGAAGAATGGTGAATGATATGAAATGTAGCACAAAGTTCATCCATGTCCTTGTTTTTGAACTATTTTCCATTATCTTTTATGATGGCATGAGGAATGCCATATCTGCAAATGATGTGGTTTAAGATAAACATGGAAATTTTCTTACCCATTGTTGTGATCAAAGGAACCGCTTCAACCCACTCAGTGAAATACTTTGTTGTCATTATGATGTATTTATGACCATTGGAAGAAGATGGGTAGATGACACCAATTAGATCAAACCCCCATTGATAAAAAGGCCAAGGTGTAACAAATGGGTGCAATTCTTGTGCTGGTGCATGTATCATGTCGCTATGATATTGACACTTTCTGCATATCCTGACAAAGTGGCAAGAATCTTTTTCTAATGTCTTCCAGAAATACCCTAAGTGAAGAATTTTCTTAGCTAGATTTAAACCGCTTGAGTGTGACCCGCAGATGCCTTCATGAACTTCATGCAAAGCTAACTTAGACTCTTCCTCCTCTAGACACCTAAGTAACATCCTGTCAAGACCCTTACGATACAATGTTTATGAGAGGATTATGTAACGAGCTGATTGGCATATAAAGTTTCATTTTTGAGCTCAGGTTTGGTCTAAAGGTAGGACTTGGTCTTGGAGATATGTATATATAGGGTCGTACCAAGTGGAGTCATGTCCATGTAATAGGGCAACAATTTGGGTTTCAGGAAGGTCAAATGCTGGTTTTATCGACTCTTCCACCAAGAACTTGTACTTCTCATATTGATCTGATTTTTGTAACAAGGAAGCCAAGGTGGCCATGGCATCAACTGCTCTATTTTTCTCTCTCAGAATCTACTCAAAAGTGATCAAGGCAAATTATTTCTTCCATCCATCAATCATGGTCTTATATGGCATCAAATTTTCATCTTTAGTGTTATATTCATTATTGACTTGATTGATAATGAGTTGAGAATCTCCATATATTTGTAACTCCGTGATATTCCACTCTAAGGCCTTTTTGATGCCTATGACTAGTGCCTCATATTCTGCTATATTATTTGTGCATGGAAACAAGAGTTTGTAGGACTTAGGAATGGTGTACCCTTGGGGAGTGACTAATAATATGCCGGCCCCAAAACCTCCTCGAGTATATGAGCCATCAAAATATAACTTCCACATTTTTGCCTCTATGTTTACAATGGTAGAATCTGGAAATTCCACTTGAATCATTTGTGTAGTAGTCATGGGATTCTCAGCTAAGTGATCTACTATTACTTGCCCTTTTATGGCCTTTCTATCAACATACTCAATGTCGAATTCACTCAATATCATAACCCACTTTGCTATCCTACCCATTAAGGCAGTTTTACTTAGCAAATACTTGAGAGGATCAATTTTGGCAATTAGCTTGACCTTATGCATCAACATATAATGTCTCAACTTTTGAGATGTAAACACAACTGCTAGGCAAGCCCTTTCCATGAATGTGTAATTAAGCTCGTATTTGATTAATGTCCTACTCAAATAGTAGATACCTCTTTCCTTTCCTTATTCATCCTCTTGCACCAAAAGCACTCCTAGGGATCTTTCGGTAGCAGATATGTATAGAAGCAATTCTTTTCCCTTGATTGGTGGCATTAAGATAGGCAGATTTATCAAATAGGTCTTTAATAATGTGAAGGCATGATCACATTGTTCATCCCACATGAATATAGTATCCTTATGTAGCAATCTTGTGAAGGAATGACATTTTTCGGCCAATTGAGAAATAAACCTTCTTATGGATTGTATTTTGCCTTGTAAAGATCTCATTTGGTTGATGTTCTTTGGTATCTCCATATCCATTATGGCTTGTAGTTTTTTTGGGTCCACCTCAATTCCTTTGGCTGAAACTATATAGCCTAATAACTTGTCGGATTGGACACCAAAGGCACATTTCTTTGGGTTTAATCTGAATTTGAATTGCTCCAATCGAATGAATATCTTTTTCAAAATTTGGAGATGTTCTTCTCTTTTGTGGGACTTTGCCAATATATCATCCACATAATCCTCTAAAAATGTATGCATCATGTCATGGAATATAGTTGTCATGGCCCTTTGATATGTGGCTCTGGCATTTTTAAGGCCGAAGGGCATGACATTCCAATAAAAGGTGCCCCAAGGGAAAGTAAAGGCAATCTTCTCTTGGTCTTCAGGTGCAATTTTGATCTAGTTATATCTGCTGAAACCATCCATTAAGGAGTACATGGAATGACCCATTGTCAAGTCAACTATTGCATCAATGCTTGACAGTGGGAAGTCATCCTTAGGACAAGCAAGATTTAGGTCTCAAAAATTTGTGCATACGCGAATGGACTTATCATGTTTTGTGACCAATACAATGTTAGATATCCATTCAGCATAAGCTATTGCTCTTATGAATCCCACCTTCAACAATTTTTCTAATTCTGCCTTGACTAAGAGAGCTATGTAGGGGTGCATTTTCCTCAACTTTTGCTTAATGGGCTTAACCCCTGGTCTAACATTCAAAGGATGCATTATAAAATTAGGATCTAAATCAGGGATGTCGGCATATGACCATGCAAAGTTTACTTGCTACTCTTGGAAAAACTTGATGAAGTCCTCTCTTTCTAGAGGTGTAAGCAATGCTGCCAAGTGTATAAATTTTGGATCCACTTCTGTACCAATGTTAACCTTTTCTATCGGCTCTATGAGTATAGGTGACCTTTCTTCCTCATGCTCCGGTAAAGTATCCAATCTCTCTTCCTTTGATGCCACAATTGGGTTTTCACCAAAGGAAACATCTTTTATCTTTACTTTTTTGGGTTCTGATGCTGCCACATAATGGTTTTCAACATAAGAACTTTTCTTTTTCTTATTTTTTTTCATTTTTTTCTTTTGACTAAGAGATTGAACTCCCGCTGCTTTGATCATGTTTAGTTCAAGTTCATTGGTGAAAGAGGGCTCAACCGCATTAAGGTATTGGTTTGCTACTTGGTCATTCAGGAAATAAAGTAAGTCACTCGGCTCGGTTTGATCCCAATCAATAAGATGAGGGTTTATCAAGGATAAGGTTTCATTGGGTAAGCTTTCATCAATTTGGTTTATGGACATGACTTCATTTGAGGGCTTGTACACTGTATCATTTAGATCTATGACATGTGCTTCCTCGAGGTGGTCCATGGAAGAAGGGTCGCAATCCCCTTCACTTGAGTCCTCATCGAATTCTATGGGAAATAGCGTGGGAAAAGCCACGAGAGGATTAAAGCTAACATTTGAATCTTCCTCCTCTGAAGGCATCCAAAATGTATCTATCCATAGCAGATTAGTATATGCTTGTCCTATGTTAAGACCTTGTATATTAGGCTCTTCATTGATTTTAATTTCTTGTCTTGGGGTCTTTGCATACCTATGTATTGTGACGACTTCTTTATCTTGGCATGATTCATTAGATAGGGTATCCCACTCATAATCCCAAGAGTCATCACTATCTCCATTGGATTCTAAAGCATTTATTTGAGGATAGAAATCTTGCATTGGGCTGGAACTTTCACCTTTGTATTGGTAGCCTACTCCGGATCTTTCTTGTTTTGCCCTCCAAGTAGGTTCAATGGGTTATAGTAAACCTCTATTCCTTTGGCCTAAGGGTCCTCTTCCCTTGTATCCCATCTTCTGCATTATCTCAAACCCTTTCCCATGTTACTCAATTTGTATATTAACATGCTGGATTCTTTCCATGGGAGTGTTTGAAGTATCTTCTTCCTCATGATAAAGCCATTGAAGGACTTCATCCTCTTCCTTGCCGAATGTTTCTTTATCACTTTCTCTTATGAAGTAAGAGTTATACTTATGAGGTAAGTGTGCTTTTGATGGTTTACCATGTGTTCTTGGAGATGTGGGCATGTCGAATAGGGAAACGGAGTATTCCCCTACTCCTTTGGAATTGATTTTGCATTTTTTGTCAAATGCCTCCATCATCTCATCCATTTTCTTGTATTTTTTCCTTTTAGTTTCATCTTTTTCTTCTCTAGTGGGTTTGTAGGGCACTATCTCTGATTTGGGTGCTTAATTTGAACCCTCATTTGCAATTGGACCCTCATAGCTCATCTTTTCCTTTCCCGTAGTTGATGTCATTGAGCTAGCTTGAGGAGGGTTTTGAGTTATTATAGGATCATCCATTTTAGTATCTTCAATGGTGGCTCTTTGAATGATTCCTTCTTGATTATGTGGAATAAATAGTTCATGAAGGGGTTTGAGTGCATTGCAGTATTGGAATGGGTTTGAGTCCCCTCCAACCGTGATTTCTTCACCCATGTATGGAAATTTGATGCATTGGTGGTACGTGGATGGGACTGCTTGCATCTAGTGGATCCATGGTCTCCCCAAAAAAATATTATAAGTTAACTTCATGTCCAACACTTGGCATTTGGTGTCCTTTTTGACAGGTCCCACTTGAATGGGTAATACGATCATGCCTTTAGAGGCCCTTTCAGCTTCATCATAAGCCTTTATTGTGATTCTTTTTGTAGGGTCAATGCAAGACTCGGACAACCCTAAAGATTTAACAATACTTAAGGTGCAAATATTAAGGTCAACTCCACCATCAATGAGAGCTCTTTTGACTCTATGGCGTTCAATCAAAACCTCTATATGCAGTGGTAGGTTTTGAGGATGGGTAATAGACATGTCATCTTGGTCAGAGAATGATAAGCAATGAGGTGCAATGATATGACCAACCATGTTTTGGAACTTCCCCTCTTCTAAGTTAGTAGGAACATTTGTCTCTACTAGAGCCTTTTCTAAAATTTCCTTATGGTTAGGGGTTATCTTCAATAGCTCTAAGATAGAGATTTGTGTTGGAGTTCTGTGCAACTGATCTACCAAGCTATAAGGTTTTGCTGCTATAGAAGATTGCTTGATCACAATGTTGGACTGTGGAGTGCTAATAACTATAGGATCAACCCCTTGTAAGGTAATCTTTGAAGTCTGCCCTCTTGTAATAACATTTGATGTCTCTTTAGGGAGTTGTTCCTTGATGATTATAGCATTCACAATGTTATCATAAGGTGGTGTAAAGTTAAGGTTATTGATGCTTTATTTCTTTCCATTAGATGATTCCCCTTTGTCGTGTTTATAGAATGGTTATTTGAATGTTGTATGGTCTTCATTGCTCTGAGGTCCATCAATGGTGATCATGCCATTATCGATTAAATCTTGCACTACATTCTTTAGCTACAAGCATTTGTTTATTGTATGTCCTCGAATCCTATGGTACTCACAATGGCTATTAGCACTCCACCAACTCGGTTTGTTGTGTGGCTCATAAGGCTGAATGCTAGGTAGGGTAATAACATTATTATTCATGAGAGTCTTTAGTTCCTTTTCGAGGGGTTCACCCAAGGGTGTGAAGTTCCTTTGAAGAGTTGGCACCAAATATTTATCAAATTTACTATTCCTTTGATTATTCCCTTGGTTGCCATTATTAGCCTTATTATTGGAAGGTGCATTGGAGGTTTGGTTGGCATTGTTCACTTGATTGGGTGTTCTTGTAAGAGCAAAGGGTGTTACCTTCAAGTTGCTAGGGTCAACAACCCCATCATTGACTATCCCCTTATTGTTGTTTTTATATCAACTATTGCTATTAAACCAGTTCTTATTTTGATTGTTGGCATTGTTGGAGTTGTTGTTGTTAGAGTTGTTCTTGCTATCTTTATACAATTTTAGTTCTCCACTCTTAACCAACACTTCTTTTATTGTTACTCCATTTTCTATGAGGTCTTGGAATGTCTTCGGACATTGCATTCTCAACTGGTAGTTCATCTCGGTGCTCAAACTCTTAATGAATATGTCCATTTTTTCCTTCTCGGGCACACTCATAGGATATCTCACAAATATTGTCCTCCATCTTTGTAAGAAAGTGAGGAATGCTTCTCCATCTATTTGTTTAGTATTGCATAATGTTATCATCGTGACCTCATGTTTGATGTTGTATGATTAATGAGCCATGAATTTTGAAGCTAATCCTTTGAATGTTTTTATGCCGAAGGGTAACTTAGAAAATGACTCCATAGCCATGCCTCCTAAGCTTCTTGGGAATAGTCTCATTAAATATGTTGTATCGTGCATGAACTCTAAGCTCAATGCACAAAACCCCTGCAAGTGATCTTGTGGATCCAATGTTCCCTCATACTTGTCATATTTGGGGAACACTACATTGATTGTGAATGGTGCCATTATTAAAATTTTATCAAATGGGAATGGGCACAATGCTTCGATGGAAAAGGGTTTAGGAGCCCCACTTTGTTTGATTGTATCCAATTGCATCTGAAATATCTTAAACTATTTGTTCATAATGTCTATGGCACTTTCTTCAACTTCGGGGGGTTTTAGTTGATTCACATCATAATCCCATGGAAGTTTGAGACCGGCTCGGTCTAGGTCCATGAAATACTTCTCTTTATCTCTTGCCATTGCCTTTTCCATAATTTTTAAGAAATAGGGGCATTGAATAGCTTTGTCAACTTTGTCATCGGTGGCATCATCAGCCATTGGTTTGGTGTTAGTTCTTTGGTGGGTGGTATCAATTCCTTGAGCATTTTGTTTTGCCTCCCCACCATTGATATTGCCTTGGTTATTTATGTCAATGCCCCCATTAGTTGCATCACCTTGGTTATTAGGATCGATGCCACTATTGCCTTTATTACCCAAGCTATCATAGTAAATCATGTTATCTTCTCCTTCTTGTTCAAGTGATTTTTGGGGTATTCTTGGAGTGGTAAACTTGTCTCCCGAGTAAGGAATTTCTTGTCTCAAATAAGTTCCGTCTTCTTGCAAGGTTTGTTTGATGTAGTAGGATCTAGTAAAAGCAGGCATGAACCTTGGAGAATAAGAGTCAATATTACCCGTGGGCTAATCCTTTGTAAAAAATTTAAAATGGTGTTGAGTAGGATTTTTAACCAAGCTAAAAGTTGAAGTAGTAAGAACACGGAAAAGGGTACTTAGATATATGATCAAAATTTTTTGACTCCCCCTGCAAGTACTCTTTGTTTTCCCTTTTAGATTTTTGAGCGTCATTGAATTGAGTGTAGGCATGACCAAATTTTGCATACGTGTGTACTGGTATATTGTTAGGTGGCACACTGTAGGGATGCACGCAACACTTTCCTATTGATAGGCAATTTTCCAATTTTATCAGGCGTGATTCAATAGGTTCTAGGTGTGACTTCTCTATTGATAAGCGTGTTTATAAAAGTCACAGGTGTGACCAAATCTCTAGTAGGTGATATTTCTCTATGCACAAGCATCACTTCTCTGACCAGGTTGTAAGATTTTAGATTTTTTAAACTTTTAAGATCAGGTCCTTTGAAATTTCCTTGTTTGAAAATAAAAAACAATCGTAACACACACATCAATTTTTCATCATGTCCCTAAAAAAATCTAATGTGCATATTCTCGAACATTTTCACAAGTATAACACAAGAAAGAATTCCAAGTAGCCTACCTAAAGTCAAATTTGGCTTTTAACATGGCTCTATAAGGTGGCTTTGCTACTTTATCAGGATTTAGTATATATTCCATTCAAAATGGACTTCAATCTCTCATCCCCCAAGTATGTTAAGGGGCTTCCCACATGCAACAAGGTACAATTTTGTGCAATCCATGAGGACTACTAAAGGAAGTTCAAAAAATTAAGATCCTTTGGCCATGCACCCCATTAAGGATACATGCGTTTCATTTTATAGTGGGTCGGATTCCCATGGCAAAAGCAAGTGTATCCCACTTTGGGTTGTCCCTCTCACCGGCCTCATTAAGGAAAACTTGGGAGGTGAGCCCACTAAAGCTCTAACATGTTCATATAAAGCAAGGAAAATGGAATTAATGTTAAGTTTTTGGGAATTTGGTTCACCTAAAAGGTGAAGAGCATATCCCTAACTTTCCCTTTAGTTCCTCAAACACTCAAGCAATAAGGTTCTTTTTCAATCTCGTAACAAAGAGATTCTTAGAAATGGAAGTGTTTGGTCAAATTCCTTGTTTTAATTAAACTATGTTCAAAAGAAATACCGCAATTTAATCAAATGCAAGCTTGAATAGAAGAATACCTTTCCTTTGTAGCTAGCCTAAGCTAGGGGCATTTTTGAAAGATTTTGTCATTGTTTTTCAACTCACCTTGGCAATAGCCTCCTCCAAATGTGCTTGTCCACCAACAAGTTAGTCAACACTACCAAACACTATGAGGGGAAACCAAAAATTGAAATTGATGAAGCAAAGATTTATGTATGAACTTTAAGAACCTTATTTGCAAATTTTCAAAAGAAAATTTAATCTAAGGACTAAAAATCCAATTCAAAGAGACAAACTTCATTTTGTATGCTTCAATAACAGCAAGATATTGCTGATATACCCGATTGTCTTCTTCTTGCATTGTTTCAAGAACCGCTTTGATATGAGCTATATTTTCCTTCTTGATCCTCTTTGCTAAAGCCTTTCCTTCTTTATTAAATCTACTTTCTGGCTTCTGCACTTTCATGTGACTGCTCATTTACTGTTAAATCATATAAACAAAGAATTAGACAACTGATTTAATCAATCTAATAGTAAATATAGACAACAGACACCAGACGACATTGTCCAGCTAATAGGCGTGAACAAATTGTTATCAGGCGTGACTTTAGTGATAGCAAGCGACACTTTACGATGACATAGGTGACGCTGAAAATTACACAGGCATGAACAATTTATTCCTGAGCATGAACAAAAGTTAAAATTGTGAAAAAGAATTACTGCTAAGCGACAATTTAATAACAGAAAGTGTGAATTTATAGATTATAAGCATGACTATTATTTAAAAGTGTGAAGAAAAGCTTGAAGATACACGATAATAAATTTGAGAAAAGCAATACTTCCTGAGTCATAGGCGTGACTTTAAGTAGAAAAGGAAAGACATCTTTGACGCACAGGCATGAGCTTCTGATTTCCAGGCGACTGTAGAATTCTCAAAACCCCGTAGAATTTGCATACCAGGTGTGAATCTTTAGATAATAGGCATCAAGACAGAGATTGTAAGTGGCAATAAAATGACTACAAACGTGAACAGATCTCATGTAAGCGTGACTTCACTAGTTTCTTGCAAAATATTCACGGAAAATAGAAACTACAAGCATGCAAATTATGATGAAAATGATAAAATGAGACTTAGAGCCCCACGGTGGGCACCATTTGTGTGATGATGATATTCACCTTCATGAAATTAAGATCTAATAGCAAAAATTTAAAGAAAATACAATGCAAATCTAATTTAAATGAAACTATAATCTAGAACATCTCATGGCTCTCTAGAAAGAGGTGGTAAGTGAAGCTCTCAGCTCAAATCTCCACTAGTGACACTTCTAAAATGAGAATGTATGCTGCTATGCTTTTACAAATACTTCTATAATGCTTCTATGATGATACTTCTACCATGCTTCTAGCTCAAAATGATACAATTATAATACAAAATGCTCAAAATGCTCTTAGAATGCTCTGCAATTGCCTATAGTAACAATGCTTTGCAAATGAATTTCTAAGATATCAATTGCTCTCAAAATGCTTCATATTTATAGTAATTTTCCAAGGATAGGGGGTAGAGTGAAGTAATCATGGTTTACCTTAGGTTGAGTCAAATAATTTGCATTGATCTCAAATGGGGGGACAATTTAAAGCCTTGTCTCAAAGCTTTAGACAAAAGGACAAGATTGAGTGGTTGAGATTGAAAATAGAAATGAGTGATGGAGATTAATCCTTTTTGAGTGATTTATGTCTCTTTGTCCTCAATTCTTATTGGTTGCTCAATTTTGTTGAAAGATATTAGGAATTATTAAATTCAATTAATTAATTAAATTTAGCCATGTAAGGGTAATGGGTTCATTTTGATTTTTTATTAAACAATTATACAATTAATTGATTAAAATCAATTATGTGGTGTTTTTCACCCCTTTGAACTTTGATTTAATTATTTAACATCATTATTTGATTTTTCCTTTGCTTTAATTTGATTTTGTCCATCTTTATTTAATTATGTCCATTTTAATTGATTTGATCCCTTTTTTTATTGAATTAGTGCATTTTGATGATTTTAGGCCATTTTACCAATTTTTGCAATTTTAAAAGCACTTGTCCATTTTCACGTGTCTACAGTATGCAATGAAAATATAGACCTATTTGCTGCAAATACAAAATACCAAAACACCAAACAATCACATTAGATGTTAGTCGTTTCAAATGCAACAAAATAAGTGACTTTCACTATAACCTCAATGAGTTAAAACCAGGGAACCCAATGACCTTGTTTGATTTGCTCTTCAAGATTATTGTGGGTATGCCCAACACAAATGAAATACAATCTAAATACAAATCTATGAAATTCAAGATGAAAGTTTTGGAGACAAGTATGAGAAACTTGTCCCAAATCTCACAATGATATGCAAGTGCAAGATCTATGAAGAAGATAGTGCACAAGCAAAATGATGCAATATATTTTGATTTTTTTGAATAAGAAATGAAATGCAAACTAACCATGAATGAGAATGCAAGATTCAAACTATGCTATGAAATCAAAGTTAATCTATGATGCAAGAATTGAAATCTAAACTAAGAATGAAGATGCAAATAAATTATGCTAAGAAATTGAAATGTTACAATGCTAGATTGCTAGAATGCTTAAAATGATTAGAATACTTAATGATTATGCTTACAAGACTCCTATTAGCCTACAAATGAGAGAGAGAGACCTTCTTTTATAGAAATTACAAAAGGATTGGATGGTGGAGATTAAGAGGCAAAATAATGAGGGGCTAGGATTAAAGGTTAGGTAGGGTTTGCAAGAGATGTTAGGTAGGGTTTAGAAAAGTCAAACTTCATTGTAGGACCCCTTAAAACACACTTGAGCCATCTAATGTGTCAATAGGGGTCATGGGGACTTACTAGGGGTCCTAACATGGGATAAGGTGTGCTAGGACCCCTAGGAAATCCACATGACCCCTTTTGACACATTTGAATGCTCAAGTGTGTCCAAAGGGGCCGTAGGACCCCTTTAGACACACTTGAGCATTCCAATGTTTCCATAGGGGTAACAGGGACTTCATAGTGGTCCTAACATGTGATAAGGCATACTAGGACCCCTAAAAAGTCCTCATGACCCATTTTGACACATTTGAATGCTCAAGTGTGTCCAAAGGCATCATAGGACCCTTTAGGACACACTTGAGCATTCTAATATGTCAAAAAGGGGTCATGGGGACTTCCTAGGGGTCCTAACACATGATAAGGCCAACTAGGACCCCTAGGAAGTCTCCATGACCCCTTTTGACATATTTGAATGCTCAAGTGTGTTCAAAGGGGCCATAGGACCCCTTAGGACACACTTGAGCATTCCAATGTGTCCATAGGGGTCATGATGACTTTCTAGGGGTCCTAACAAGTGATAAGGCCTATTACAACCCCTAGGAAGTCCCCATGACCCCTTTTGAAGCATTTGAATGCTCAAGTGTGTCCGAAGGGGCCGTAGGACCCCTCAGGACACACTTGAGCATTCTAATGTGTCTATAGGGGTCACAGGGACTTCCTAGGGGTCCTAACGTGTGATAAGGCCTATTAGGACTCTTAGGAAGTCCCTATGACCCCTTTTGACACATTTGAATGCTCAAGTGTGTCTGAAGGGGCCATAGGACCCCTTAGGACATATTTGAGCATTCCAATGTGTCCATAGGGGTCACAGGGACTTCCTAGGGGTCCTAACATGTGATAAAGTGTACTAGGACCCCTAGGAAGTACCCATGACCCCTTTTGACACATTTGAATGCTCAAGTGTGTCCAAAAGGGCCGTAGGAACCCTTATGACACACTGAAGCATTCCAATGTGTCAAAAGGGGTCATGGGGACTTCCTAGGTGTCCTAATGGATGATAAGGCCTATTATGACCCCTAGGAAGTCCCCATGACCCATTTTGACACATTTGAATGCTTAAGTGTGTCTAAAGACATCAAAGGATCCCTTAAGACACACTTGAGTATTCTAATGTGTCCATAGTGGTCATGGGGACTTCCTAGGGGTCCTAATGCACGATAAGGCCTATTAGGACCCCTAGGAAGTCCCTATGACCCCTTTTGACACATTTGAATGCTCAATTATGTCCAAAGGCATCGTAGGACCCCTAGGACACATTTGAGCATTCAAATGTGTCAAAAAGGGTCACTAGGACTTCCTAGGGGTCCTAGTATCCCTTATAAGGTGTACTAGGACCCCTAGGAAGTCCTGGTGACCCCTTTTGACACATTTGAATGCTGAAGGGTGTCCAAAGGTGTCATAGGACCCCTTAGGACATGCTTGAGCATTCTAATATGTCAAAAGAGGTCACGAGGACTTCCTAGGGGTCCTAACACATGCTAAGGTGTACTAGGATCCCTAGGAAGTCCTCATGACCCCTTTTGACACATTTGAATGCTCAAGTGTTTCTGAAGGTGTCATAGGACCCCTTAAGAATAATTTGAGCATTCTAATGTGTCAACAGGGGTCACGGGGATTTCCTAGGGGTCCTAATGCATGATAAGGCCTATTAGGACCCCTAGGAAGTCCTCATGACCCCTTTTGACACATTTAAATGCTCAAGTGTGTCCGAAGAGGCCGTTGGACCCCTTAGGAAACACTTGAGCATTCCAATGTGTCCACAGTGGTCACGAGGACTTCCTTGGGGTCCTAACATGTGATAAGGCCTATTTGACCCCTATGAAGTCTCTATGACCCCATTTGACACATTTGAATGCTCAAATGTGTTCGAAGGGGCCGTAGGACCACTTAGGAGACACTTGAGCATTCCAATGTGTCCATAAGGGTCATGCAGAATTCTTAGGGGTCCTAATGTGTGATAGGGTGGACTAGGACCTCTAAGAAATCCCCATGACCCATTTTGACACATTTGAATGCTCAAGTGTGTCCGAAGGGGCTATAGGACCCCTTATGACACACTTGAGCATTCCAATGTGTCAAAAGGGGTCACGGGGACTTCCTAGGGGTCCTAACGTGCAATAAGGCCTATTAGGACTCCTAGGAGGTCCCCATGACCCCTTTTGACACATTTGAATTCTCGAGTGTGTCTGAAGGCATCGTAGGATGCCTTAGGACACACTTGAGCATTCTAATGTGTCCATACGGGTCACAAGGTCCTCCTAGGGGTCCTAATGCATGATAAGACCTATTAGGACCCCTAGGAAGTCCCCATGACCCCTTTTGACACATTTGAATGCTCAAGTGTGTTTGAAGGGGCCGTTGGACCCCTTAAGACACACTTGAGCATTCCAGTGTGTCCATAGGGGTCATAGGGACTTCCTAGGGGTCCTAACATGTGATAAGATGTACTAGGACCCCTAGGAAGTCCCCATGACCCCTTTTGACACATTTGAATGCTCAAGTGTGTCCGAAGGCATTGTAGGACCCCTTAGGACACACTTGAGCATTCCAATGTGTCAAAAGGGGTCATGAGGACTTTCTAGGGGTCCTAACATGTGATAAGGCCTATTAGGACCCCTAGGAAGTCCCCATGACCCCTTTTGACACATTTTAATGCTCAAGTGTGTCTGAAGGCATTATAGGACCCTTTAGGACACACTTGAGTATTCCAATGTGTCAAAGGGGTCATGAGGACTTCCTAGGGGTCCTATTGTGTGATAAGGCATACTAGGACCCCTAGGAAGTCATATTATTTTCATGCATTACTTCATTAATGTCTGCTCTGGGAGGAAGATTATAATTTCCATATTTCTGCAAGCCCTGAAATATTTTTTTCATTATCACTCTCCACCTTCGCTCTCTCAATTTAGTTCTTTCCCTCTTCGCTGCACTCAACTTAGCCATCCTTACCTACTCTTTAACAAAGATTCTTCAAAATTTGCAAAATCCTTACCCACTGTCAAATCCTCACCTATGTCATGCAAAATGAGAAAAGCAAGTGAAATGAAAGAGAAGTATGGATCAAATAGAGAAGGTGCATCAAATCAGATTAATATCATAATATATGCAGAAAATATTGTTACAGACAAAAAAAATTGTATAAATTATTGGGAAAGAGTGGGAAGAGCTTCTTGGACCCATGATAGAAACTATTAAGGAATTGCATGATATATTACTCAACGGTGCAAGGAATATTATTGATGAACATGGGATTGCAACTACATCTATTCAATATATAGAGGAAGATATATAAAATCTTCTTAATAGAGAGATTAATGTGAGAGAAAAGGACATTTCAGAAGAAAATGGTTATCTTGGTGCCATCCAAGGTATGCCAATTACTCAGGATGAAGAGACAAAGTCCACAGTTAATGGGAAAGAATGGGAAGAGCTTCTTGGACCCATGATAGAAGTTATAGATAAGGAGGAAGAGCTAGGAAGGGGAAAACAACAAAGGAAAGAAGTAAGATATGCACATGTGAGCCTATGTCAGATGATGATGATGAGTACTCACCATTTGCTAGTAGCTCAAGTAATAAGTGTTGTGGCATTATCCACAGAGCAATGTGAAATGAAGCCTCAAATTGGTTTAGCAAGCAAAGAATTTGGTCATGCACTTCATTCTAGAACCATAAATATTTCTATTAGAAATGTCTATTCGTCAATGACCTTGCATTTATGGGACTTGGGAAACCAGGTTACTCATGTTGGGCATTATCCCTCAAATGTAAGTTCACTGCCACCTTTGGCAAGCCAATCTCACTCCTCATTTTACAACAAAGGGCAGCCATCTATGGTCCAAGGTTTTAATTTAGCTGACAAGTGGAGAGCTTCTCAAGGTACTAATCTCTTTCATAGAGAAGTTCCTGATTCATCTCAAGGTTCTCGTTTAGGTGACCAACACCTTGGAGGTCCACAAATAGACCCATTGATTTCCCAAATTGGTAAAAGGGTAGATGCAATTTTGGAAAGAGTATCCCAATTGAAGAGAAATTGAAATTTCAGTGAGCATAAAGTTATTGCAGATCCAATGGGTGTATCTCCTCCACTAACAAATATAACTGCTTCCAGAGACTTGAGTTTAAATGGAGACTGTCTGTTCCCAAACATGCCCCAGTCGAGCAAATGAACTAGATGTTGCTTGAGTAAAGAAGATAGTGGTTTATTAAATCATCTACATTATCCCACTTGCTATCAGTTACTACTTTTTGAGTGGCTTGCCAGCTGCTTCTATGTAGGATTTCTATAATATATAATGTTGTCATGCAAGTACATGACAATTTTTGTAAACATTTTCTGTTGTAAAGGGTTAGTGAGCAATATCAAAGAAAAGGTTCTTGCATGTATTATTTAGACACATATCAATTAGGAAACCATTTTTCTCCCATTACATGGTAGAAATGCCTAGATTCACTTTGTGGATATCAATAGGCACCAAGATTAGGGAAGAAATATTTGAGAAGAGGAAGTACAAATGTTATTGTCCAAAACCATTTTGAGAGTAATATTCTTCTCCTGATTGTAATAAGAAACTCAAAATGCAAAAGACAACAAATAGTTGGGGCATTTATTTCCTATGACCTATGCCAATTTCAGTTCAATTCCTATTGATGATATTCTCAATGTGTAAAAATAAACTGATGTGTTATTTTAAAATGGTGTTGACTGAAATTTATGAACATATGTCAAATATCCATTTTTTCCAAAATTTGAAATAGAACTAGTGGTAATATAATCAAATTTGTGAATTTCACATCCAATCATTGGATGTTAATCAAAAGTACAACATAGTAATATTTTTGAACCGATAAACAATCTTAGTCTTACTTCAAACCTACTCCTGTGCATGTGGGTTCTTGGAGGTATCTACTAAGCAATGTGTGGATCTATAATGTCCCTATCCAGGACCTTACTCACTTTGCTTAAAAGTCCTAATTAGAATTTGGATTTCTAATGCTTGTTGTGATATTATTTAAGTTTGCCTTGCTCTTTATTGATTAATATTGTAATGAATTGGTTATCCTTCCCCTTCTCTCTCTCTCTCTCTCTCTCTCTCAGCCCCCACCACCTTCTCACTCTCTCTCATCCTCAATGGTTGCCCATGAATTTTTTAAATGGCTGATTGATTTCCTTTGCTTCTTTCAATGGCCATCAATGATTTTTTTGCAATCTTCCAACCTTTCGTACATAGTTGTAAAATACATATTAATATATATTATATACATGTAAAATAATATGTAATATATGATATATACTGTAACATTCAATATTAATATATATTAAATAATAATATTTAATGTAAAATGTATATTATATAATATTTAATATATATAATATATAATCTAATATATAGTTTTTGATATATAATATATAATCTAATCTAATGTAGGATGGAGAAATGGGAGGGAGAAAGGGGAGGGAAAAGTGAAAAATCAAAATTTTGCCAGCCTTTTTGGGTACCCAATTAGGCTCGGTGTTGCTTTGTGCACCAAACCTACATGGTCAACTATTGAAATGTCTTAAAAACATGTTTTTCCCCTATTTCTCTGAGTTCCAGACTTCGACCATGTAGCTGACAAATTTTTTTTCACCCGAATTTGATGAAATGAAAAGGGTATCTTAAGGAGATTATCAGCTTTCTATCGATATAATTGCTGTCAAATTTTGAATTCAGTAAGTAATTATTAGTTATTTTCTAATTGAGTTACCTCTAAAGTGCTGATTTATATATTGATTGAAAAACAACTATAACTTTTAGATGGTATAACATTTTTGAAATCCAAAAAATGTATCACATTCTATGCTTTGCCTACTATAAGGAAAAAAAAATAAAATTGAATTTTGTAAAGTTTTGAATGAGTTAAGGTGGTCAAACACGAGACTTTTTTAATTCTAAAAATGTTGTAGCAAAAAAATCATAATTAATTATTTATTTGGAATAAAATTACAAAAAAATATGCATCACATCTGGGCATGAGTCTACTACTTATATATAAAATATTATAATAAAATATTATCATTTGATTATGATTAAGGTGGTCATACATACACCTACTTCTTATTTTTTTCCTGAAATTTTTGTACTGCTGCATTGAAATCTATACTTTTCACCAATCATACTAACTTTTTTTCAAAAAAGGCCTAGTAGTTTAGAAACTGCATTCAATTTTCTAGAAATTCTATTCTTACAACTTTTTGATATTAGGTTGATAGCTAGTTGAAATTTTCACGTCAAGTTGATTAACCCTGATTTGCTGATTTTTCATTGCCACTTAAGGGCATAGTTTGGCCCCTCATGATCTTGCACATACCCATAAGTGGAAAAAGAAGTGGAATAAGTTATAACAAAAGTTCAAGTTCCTAGGTGAAAAGGAAACATGTTACCGAGATCCAGAGCTGGTGAAGAATGAAATGAATGGTTAAGATTAATTAAAAAAAATGTAATAGATGAGATTAAGAGGAAAAATTTTTTATATAAAGGATGATCTTGTATGGACAATTGGCTGGAAAAATGAATAGTTGAAGGGTTACCGACTATTGCAAAGAAGAAGGAACAAATAGATTCTGAGTGGGAAAATAGTGATTTGATGCCAGTGGAAGATGAAGAATTGAAGTGAAGATTGAAGAGAACACAAGGATATCATTGGGAAAAGATAGTTGCACATCTACATGTCATTTTTATTAAGTTGTTTCTTACTAGCATTTGTAATAGAGAAATCTCTTAATAGAGTGGACTTAACAGTCTTAAGTTGTAAATCCTTGAGAAAGGTGACATTCTAAAAGAGTGTTCAAAGCCCTCTAACAAGGCCACTCTTAATAAGGGTGAAGATCCTAACATATATGAGGTTAATCCCTTAACCAGGTCACACCTAATAGTGTGTTGTGTAATCTTTAACTAGATTGGCTCTTAACTGTGCATACTTCAGAAGAGTATATTTCTTAGTGGGTGACAATTCCCATAGTGGTTTCTCCCAAAGCTGGGTTTCCATGATAAATATTGATGTTATACATTGTGAATGATTTTTGTGAATGATTTATTGATTGATATAGTTTATTAACTATTGTCAGTAAATAGAAAATTGTGTTTCTACTGAGTAGTTACCGAGTTAATCAAAGAAAAGTATTTCAAGATATTTGTGATCAGGATTATTGATTCACTCCCCCTCTTCGTAATCCAACAATTGGTATCAAAGCTAAGTACTTGGAAGAGATAAGTTTAAAGACTTGAGTAAAAGATCCAAAAATGTATAGGAGAGAGGTAGCTAAGTTGAACAAGAAAAGTTTCTCTACATGGGAAAGTAGAATAAAATTATATAGATATTTGGGATTGATGAACATACCTTGTATCTATTGGAAAATGAATAATCTCCACCGCCTACTGGACCATTGACAATTGATCAGATGAAAGAAAAGAATGAACATAACTCAGCTATGATAGAGATTGCTTCTTCTCTATCTGATTTGAATTCAATGATATCAAATATTGTACTAATTCAAAAGAGATGTGGGACGGGCTTATAATTATCTATGGAGGAGACCACCATGTCTGGAAAGCTAAGGTTGACAGGTTGAGAGGAAAGTATGATGAGATGAGAATGAAAGATGAAGAGAACATCACACAATATAGCACTTGAATCAAATAAGTTGTTAGTTCCATCAGAGGTGTTGGTGGATCAATGACTAATGAAGAAGTGGTAAATAAAATATTGAGAACTCTTTCTTCTAAGTATGCTATTAGAGTATCTGCAATTCATGAATTGAGATCTATACTAAATAATATTGTTATTCTTGAAGCCCTAATTGGAAAGTTGACTACTTTTGAGATAAGTAACAATGATAATAGTATACCGACTATTGAGACAACCTTCAAGTCATCTATGAGCATTGGAACATCAAGAAAAGAAAGAGAAAATCATAGTACTTCACATGGAAATGAGTATGAAAGCATCTTGACCAAAGAGAAAGAGAAAGAAGAATTTGAAGTACTGCTAGCTAATAGACTACCTAGAGGAAAATGAAAGTACAAAGGTAAGTTACCATTGAAATGTTTCAACTGTAATAAGATTGGACATATTGCATCTAGATTTCTTGACAATGACATAAATGATAAGAATGATAAAAGAGACAACTGACATCGAAGATTTAGAGATTTTAAGGAAAAAGGAAAGAAGTCTTGCTACCTAGCCGAGGAATATATAATTGATGATGAATATGATGATACCGAGGAAGGTTATGAAGTTGTTTTTGTTGTAGTAAAGGAAGAATAAGATGAGGAAAAGTTTGAAGATGAAAAAGAACTTGTTTATCATGTAAGTAAACCAGATCATTGGATTATTTATAGTGGTTGTTCACACCATATGACTGGTGATATTGATAAATTTGATAATCTAGATGAATATGATGGAGGATTTGCCAGATTTGGCAATGATGCTCCATGCCCTATGAAAGGTAAGGGATCTATTGTGTTGAATGAGAAGATGAAATGTAATGATGCATATTGGGTTAGAGGACTGAAATATAATCTATTGAGTGTTGCATAATTGAACAAAATTGGCCACCGAATGGAATTTTAGAACAAAAAAGTTAAAAACTATGGTGTTGATGAAAATCTAATTAGAAAATGAGGAAAATCAAGAGGTAATCTATTTTATCTTGATACTTATGCAAAGAGTTGTTTATTTTCTAAAACTGAAGATGTATGGTTATGGAATAAGAGACTTTGTCACATGTGTAAATTTTGATAATTTGATCAAAGTTAGTAAGAAGAGTAGAGTCAGAGGACTACCGAGATTAAGAAAACTTGATAAAGCTATGTGTAAAGAACGTTAAGTTGGTAAGATGACCAAGTCAAGTATTCTAAGTAAATCTTATTCTACAAATGGTATTTTGGATTTGATTCACACTAACCTTTGTGGTCCTGTGAAAGTTAAAATCTATTATGGAGATCTGTACTTTATTTTGTTTGTTGATGATTATACAAGAATGATGTCAGTCATGTTTCTAAAAGAAAAATTTGATGCATTTCAAATATTTATGTGGTATAAGGCTAGAGTTGAAAAGGAAACAGGTAAACAACTAAACTTTTTAAGATCTGATAGAGGAGGTGAATTTATCTCTAATGAATTTATTATCTTTTGTAATGAGCATGGAATTGAAAGAAAAGTATCTGCACTAAGGAGATAGATGAGAGAAGAAACAAATCTATTGTTGAATGTGCCAGGACTTTGTTGATTGATAAGAAGATTGCACAAAAATTCTAGAGAGAAGCTATAAGCATTGCAATTTACACACTTAACCAAATATAGTTGAAGAAAGGTACAAATAAGACACCTTATGAATTATGGTTTGGGAGGACATTGAATGTATGTTATTTCAAAAAATTTGGAAGTAGGTGTTATATCTTGAAAGATTCTAGAAATGGAAAGTTTGACTCTAAAGGTGATGAAGGAATATTTCTTGGTTATTCTTCAAAGTATAAAACATACAAATGTTTAATCAAGGATTCTAACAAAATAGTTGAAAGTGAAAATGTAAGAGTTGATGATTTTGCAGAAAAGAATGATGAGGATGGATAAAGGAACTTGAGGATTATAATAGATTTTTCTATGTAGAAGATGGTAACTCATTTGATACAACTGAGAAACATCAAGCAAAAATTGATGAACAAGATGACCCTCTACCAAGAGATGAAAATAATGATGATCAATCCACGAAACCTGTGTTAGCAAAGTATGTGAGAAGACACCACTGACCAAGCATAATTAATGGAGACAAGAATGCAAGCATTTTGAAAAGAAGTAAGTTAAGAGATAACACCTTGTTTGATTACTGAATTTGAGGCTAGATTGGTTAAGGATGCACTATAAAATGAAGATTGGATGAATGTTGTGAAATAAGAAATAGATCAAATTGAAAATAACAACACATGGTCACTGGTACTGAGACATAAGGATAATAATGTGATTGGAACTAAGTGGATTTTCATAAATAAACTCAATGAGAAAGGAGATGTGATCAGAAAAAGCTAGACTAGTTTGCAAAGGGTATGTACAAGAGGAAGGTATTGACTATGGTGAAACTTTTTCTCCTATTGCTAGATTAGAAGGTGTTAGAGTACAACTTGCATATGCAGTTTGAAAAGGGTTTAAATTTTATCAAATGGATCTTAAATCTTTATTTCTGAATGGAATACTTGAAGAAGAAGTCTACATCGAACAACCTGATATAGAGTTTTTGACAAGGACAATAATAATATGGTCTACAAATTGCATAAAGCTTTGTATGGATTGAAGCAGGATCCCCGAGCATGGTATGATAGACTACACTCTTATTTATTTAAGATTGGATTTGAAAGAACTAGTGATAACAACAATTTATACTTGAAATGTGATAAATCTAATAAAATTTTGATTGTTGAGATATTTGTTGATGATATTATATTTGGTGGTAATGAGATAATGTCTAAGTCTTTTGCTAAGGAGATGAGAAATGAGTTTGATATGTCTATGATAGGAGAGATATAATTATTTATTGGACTTCAAATATAACAAATTAAGGATGGAATATATATCACTCAATCTAAGTTTATAAAGGAGATCCTGAAAACATTTAATATGGAAGACTCAAAACTGGTTGGAACATTGATGGCTAATAGTTTTAAATTGTTAAAAGAAGATGATACTAAGGAGGTGAATCAAACACTTTACCAATCCATGATTGGTAAGTTACAATATGTTGTACATAGTAGACCTGGCATTGCACATTTAGTTGGTATTGTTGAAAGGTTTTCAACAAACCCCAAGGGGCACATTTGTCTACAGTTAAAAGGATATTCAGATATTTGAAAGGGATTGAAGATTTTGGCCTATTATACATAAGAGGGGGAAATTTTGATCTTAAGGTTTATACTAATGTTGATTGGGCATGAAATATTAATGACATGAAAAGCACTAGTGGCAGAGCTTTCTTTTTAGGACAAAGACTAGTGACATGGTTAAGAAAGAAAAAGAGTTGTATTTCACAATCTACTGATGAAGATAAGTATGTGGAAGAAGCTATGAGTTGTTCTAATATTGTATGGATCAAACAACTACTGGAAGGTATGCATGAAGACATTACTAATCCTATTACAATTTATTGTGATAACACCAGTGCTATTAACATATCAAAAAATCTAGTGATGCGCTCTAAGACAAAGCATATATCTATTAAGTACCACTACTTAAGAGAGAAAGTACAAGATAAGAATGTGACATTGGAATATGTGAATTCTAAGGAGTAGATAGCTAATATATTTACTAAACCATTACCAAAAGATACTTTTGAGTATCTTTGAGGTAAATTAGGGGTTCTTCCCCTATCCAATATACATTAAGGAAAGATGCATGTTACATCTATTCAAGGACTCAATAGAATATCTATCTTGTGATTTGATGCTAGTATTTCACTCTTTAGGTGAATCCTGAAGTTGTGAAAAAGGATGTTTATGTTTCTTTGGCATTGTTGTCAAAGAGGGAGAAGTCTATTTATCACAAAGGGAGATGAATATGAAAATTTAGAAGAATATGAATCAGTATATGTCAACGAGGGAGAATATAATAAGGGAGATGAATACAGTAAGAGGGATACAAATCAGATGAGTATAGTAGAAAGATGAGATGAATAAGAGAATTTTGTTGATAGAATCATAATCAAAAGTGTTACTGATAAGAAGAGAAAGAAAGATCAGGAAAGGAGAAGTTAATACTCAAAGGGAGTACAAAATATGAATGAAAGTGAAGTGTACCATCATTAATTGAACATTGAAATTGTTAGTGTTTCCATCAATGCCAAAGAGGGAGATTGTTATCATAACTTATAATAATGTTGATGATTGATTATCAAATGGAGCTGATGATGAAGACCGACCAACATCGGAGGAGTGCATGATATTAGAAATATTAGATCAATTATAGTATTTTCATTGATGTTAAGAAATTGATTTCTGATTTATATTATGTTGTCATATCATTCGGTAATGATAGAAGATGAATGATTTAAGGAGAAGAGGAAATGAGAAGTTGAGAATTTGTAGAACTTAAATGGGAAAGTGATATAGATCATACAATGATTTTATTATGTTGATATGATTGTTTTGTACCTAACAGATGAGTATGTTAAGTCGGTAAAGTATGGTGATGAATTTTTGACAACTCGGTAAGTAAAGTTGTTTTGGCTACTGAGATGGGAATGTCACTCGGTAAGGTAAAGAGAAAAAGTTGGTCACTCGGTAAAGTGGAAAGGTTTAGGCACCGCGTGATGTAATCGAAATTCTAAGTGAAGAACATCGAGCAAGGAAAAGATATTAAATATGGATAGAATTGATATTTAATGATTAGCTATGATGAGTTGGATGATCATGATGATGAGGAAAGTTAGTTACAAGAGATCTATGGTAAGATGTAAGTGGCAAAAGAAGTGGAACAAGCTACAAGAAAAGTTCAAGTTCCTAGGTGAAAAGGAAATGTGTTATCAAGATCCAGATCCAATGAATAATGAAATGAACAGTTAAGATTGATTAAAGAAAAATATAATAGATGAGATTAAGAGGCACAATTGTCTATAAAAGGATGATCTTGTATGGAAGATTGGTTGGAAAACTAAATAGTTGAAGGGTTACTGACTATTGTAGTGAAGAAGGAACAAAGAGATTTTGAGTGAGAAAATAGAGATTTGATGAAGTGTTGATGCCAGTGGAAGATGGAGAATTGAAGTGAAGATTGAAGAGGGCACAAGGATCTGATTGAGAAAAGATAGTTGCACATCTACAGGTCATTTTTATTACTATTGATTACTAGCATTTGTAATAGAGAAATCTCTTAATAGAGTGGACTTAAAGTCTTATTGTAAATCCTTGAGAAAGGTGACATTCTAAAAGAGTGTTCAAAGCCCTCTAGAAAGGCCACTATTAATAGGGTGAAGATCCTAACAGATCTGAGGTTAATCCCTTAACCAAGTCACACCTAATAGTTTATTTTTTAATATTTAACCAGATTCACTCTTAACCAAGAGTACTTTAGAAGAGTATATTTATTAATGGGTGACAATTCCCAAAGTGGTTTTTCCCAAAGATTGGTTTCCATGTTAAATATTGATGTTATACATTGTGAATGATTTGTGTGAATGATTTACTAATTGATATAGTTTATTTACTATTGTCGGTAAATAGAGAACTGTGTTTCTACTGAGTAGTTACCTTGTTAATTAGAGAAAAGTATTTTAAGGTAATTGTGATTAGGATTATTGATTCACCTCCCCTCCCCCCCCCCCCCTCTCCATAATCCAACACTTTTTTTCTCAAAGTAATTGTGGATGAAACAAAACTTGAAGGATATTGGTGTCTAGTGTTTGATGAACCAATTTAAATCCTTTATGATAACACCTTCATAATACATATGATATATCACTCCACATCAAGACGTATTCTGATTTGGTATCTCTTTTTGAAGGAAAAGGTGTTAGACTCTAAAGTAGAACTTGTGAAAGTACCCACAAAAAATATATTGCAGATATCTTTACAAAATCTTTGTGCAAAGATACTTTTGAGTATCTCTAGGAGATCTTAGGGATATTACCCTTTCTTATTTCAAAGTAAGTATCTTTGGTACTATATTAGTCCAAGGAGCTTCTTACACATTCTTGGGTTGGAATAATGTATGGGGCTTCCCTTGAGGGGGAGCAGTGTGTGCTATCCATCTTTTCCTTGATGTCAAAGGGGGAAAGAAATGGCTATGTGATGAGACTGTATTCGGTTGTGAAATTATGTTTATTTTTTATGGATGTTTCCATCAATGACAAAGGGGGGATTATTGACACAAGGAGTTTGTTGTTGATGTTATAGAGTATTGATATTTTAGATTTGATGATGTTGTAGTTTATATATTGTAAGAGTTTGTTTTTGTAGAGTTATATTATTTTTTGTTGCAATGTTTTTGATTAAGTAAAACAGGTTTTACAAGGTGCCTGAAACCCACAAGTCTAGAGCAAAAGAAAGAAAACCAAATAGAACAAACAAGAGGTAGGCCACAGAAAGGCCAGGGCTAGAAAAACATAGTAGAGCAGGACGAGCAAGGCTAGAGACAGCCAGGGCATTACCCAAAAATTGAACAGAAGGAAGGACTGAACAAAGAGAGACAGAAGAGAAGCAGCCATCCCCGACCACTGAGCGAGGGGCTAAGGTTGTAAGATTTCTCCTTTTCAATGCACTGGAGTCTATCCTTATCCAAGATGCTCTTCACGTCTGTGGGAAAGTCATCTCCATTAAGTTTATCCTTATCCAACCATATTTGTTGTTGCAATGTTGCAAAGTTGATGATATTTTTATTATTCTATTATTTTGTATGATGGAAAATTATTTATATTTTTGTAGAGATGTTATTATCTCAATATGGTTTTCATTGATAGAAACATATTTCTTTGGTGAATGGTATTGTGATTAGTATTTCTATTATGTTGATGTCATTTTGAGGTTCTGTTGGTTTAGATGCTGGTGCTTTAAAAGGATGGTGCTCCAAAAAATGTGCTATGGTGGTGTTATATGATGTTCTTTTTTTATTAAGTTTAAGATTCTCTATTGTTCTGGATATGGTTTGTGGCATTATGGTTTTTATATTTTGGGTTGTGTTGATGTGGTTCATAGGCATAATTGCTAACATGTTATTTATTATTGGATTTCATTTATTATGGCATTTGGGTAACATGTTATTTGGTCAAGGTAGTGTGTGTGGTTTGGTCCACTTTTCATTCCTCCCCATAACGAGAATGTTTAGTTTGGACCTATTTCAAAATTATGTTGGTCGACTTGGTAATTTTAGTTCAGTATAAGTAAGAGGTTGTTTGTGATGGACCAATGAGTGATTTTGTTAGAGGAGAAGATCCATCAGATATATTGTGAAGGTTTGGCAGAAGTGTGAAGTGGGGTTATGTAAAGAGCATGCATTGTTGTTGTTAGTCACGAGAGGCCACATGAGCTAAGAGTTTCTTTTGGTAGTTGCACTACGATGATGAATTTATTTTTTCTCTCTTCTTTCTCGAGGAAGGGGGCTCTTTTCGATAGTGAGCCCGTAGTGAGCATTTTGGCAGCGATCCACCCTTTGTAAAAATTACCTTAACCAATGTCACCTTAATTAGTTTTTTTCATAAGAATTCACATTCTAGGTGGTTTTCCCATATCAGTTTTTCCACGTAAAAATATGGTGTTCATTGTGTATGATTCATGTGTGTGCTCTTTCATGTTTACATATAATTTGGTTAAGTGGACAATGCATTAATTTGTTGATTCCAGATCTATGAAAGTAATAAAAATTTTATTTGACAATTGATTCACCCCCCCCTTTCAATTGTCTAAGACATTAAAAAAAGTCAATGGTAAGTGACAATAATCAAAGTTGAAAAAATTGATCATGGATGAAATAATTATTCATCACCAAAAGGAGTTTCTCATTTCTAGAAACACGATTTATTATTAGAAATATTGTTACTACTAAAAACATTATTCATAAATATGTGTAACTTTTGAATTTTTTTATTTGAAATTACTGCAATTAAAAATATAAAAATATAAAAAATACAGTCAAGTAGGTTGTCAAGAGATTACCATAATGGGTTTAGACATAATCCAACAATAGTAAAAAAAATATTGAAACAATTAAACCTATTTCTTCTTTTGTACTCCTAAAATTGAAATAAATTTGCCTTATCTAAGCTCCAAATCCTTTTTCACAACTTAACCATATAATCTTCAATTTTGTTGAAAAGATTTCTATTTTGACTTTTTTGAGCCTTCCAAATATAACATAATTAGTAAAAATGATGTATTTGTTTTTAAAAATTTGTACTCGCCCAAATTGCTATAAATAATACTTATGTAAATAAAAATTTTAATAGATTATTGTAAACCTTTCCTAACTCTCAAAATTATCATAGAATATAAGAAAATACCATGAATGTGTTTCAAAAAACTCCAAGGAAATAGAACATTCTAAACCTCAAAATAGAAAAACTTTCTCAAAAAGTTAATACATCTTAGAATTTAATAAATAGACGATTAATCCAAAAACATAAATTATAAAAATATAAATATGTTGTCTTGAAAACCACCTCTATTAATTTGATTTTAGTAATTTTGTTCATTTATAGTTTAATAATTCTATTTATTGCATTAGTTATAAGTTTATCATCTATTTATCATATTTTAATATAGTATATGAAAATTATAAATTATAAAATTATAAATACTCTTTAGATAGATGATTTTTCTTTCCATTTTTTCTCAATTTTTTTTTTTTTTTATAAATAAGTATCTAACATGATCTTGTAGTAGGACAACTCTTTGTACTTTTATATATTTTCATACATCCTAACTTTTTGTGAAGGAGTGATTTTGGTGTAATGATAATATATTATTTAATTTTCTAATATTAGATCATTTTACATTTCATTGTATTTTTACAATTAAAATTAATGATAAATTATGCTTTTATAGTTTTTATATTTTTTTACATTTTTACAATGTTGTAAAAAATATTATAAAAATCAGACAATTAAAAATG
Source organism: Chamaecyparis obtusa (assembly GCA_027943335.1). Taxonomy (NCBI): domain Eukaryota; kingdom Viridiplantae; phylum Streptophyta; class Pinopsida; order Cupressales; family Cupressaceae; genus Chamaecyparis; species Chamaecyparis obtusa. The sequence goes on along the minus strand of BSBK01002510.1, from coordinate 1,209,846 downwards.
TAAAAATCTATTGTGATAGTGCAAAATTTGATTTTGCTATGATATATACTTGAATGCTACTCTTTTTAAAGATTAACAACATTCTTAATAAAATTTGTTTGAATAAAAGTTATTAGTACTTGCCGATAGGCTAATCAACTACTCTTGCATTAGTTTTTGGATTGTTACTCTTAACTAGTGATTAAATGAATTTTTTTGGACCAATTTCCACCAATTAAATTTAAGTATATTTCATATTGTGTGGAAAAATTTATAGTTTCTATAGTTCAGATGCACAATTTTTATGTTTATAAATTAACAAAATTAGTTTATAGCTTTCTTATTGATTGAAAAAACTAGTCTTATACACGCATTTCATGGAAGCACTATGTCTATGCAATTTTTAAGGCCACGTAATGACTAGTACTTGCCCCAAATATTATAATACGAATAATAAATATAATAATATTAATATTAGAATAAAATATAAAATATTGGAACAAGTACTAGCCATTACATGACACTTGTTATAATAATAGATACTGTCAGTTGCAATTATGATCGATATTTTATGAAAATATAAGAGTTGATATTTGAACATAATGATAAATTAATCAAAGAGAAAGACAAAGATAATGGCAAAGACTTCCAACAAACTGTAAACCAAGAGACAGAAAGAATATAAATGAAAACCATGTTATTCTTATACATTTTAAGATTGTCACGTCGTCTTTGGATCCACCTCAACTTGGCCAATGAAACGTTAAAAATATAAAACATCTATCTCAAATATGGCATGACAGAAATTGATTTTTTTGTTTGGACTCTAAAGATAATTTTAAGCAAAATTAGCACACTATGGAGCTATAATTTTTTGAGAAAGAAGTGGCTCTTAGGGAAATTTTTAATACAGCTCATAAGTCAGAACTATAAAATGTGTGCAGAGAACATTAGAAAAGGATATTGTGTTCTGCATGGTAAGTTACATAGTGATGTCCTTAGAAGTGTATAAAACTTTCTTCATAGAGATATTTAGAAAATAATAAAAAGCCTATAGTTCAATGTTGAGTGATTTATTTCTTCTAAAATGTTATAGAACTTCATCAAGTAGATTAGGAATTATATATATATATATATATATTTGTATATTTTATATATGTCAAGTTAAAAATATGATGTTATAGCGGAGGAGATAGAGGAGAAGATATATAAAGAAGAGATATAATATGATAATGTAATAATGAGATGTAAGGATATTGTGAATGTAAATATATCAAATTTTCATATAATATGTCATGTCTTATGAATGATCTATGTTTTTAATATTATGTTTATTAGTCAGGATATTATCTTGAATATCTCATTGCTCTCTTTGTATAATGGTACAAATACAACACATAAGATTACTTGAATCTTAGAACTTCCATCTATGTTCTTCCATTTTTTACTAATAGACATAAATGTATAAAGTAATACAGTAATTATTCTCATGATTTTAAAATCCAAATGATAGTTATCTACAATTTAAGTGTCTTCTAATCATAACATTCTATCAAACAATTCTTATTTTAAAACATTGTGTCATTCAATTGCCTTAGTATATGCTTCCACATTTTGTGTACACGTCTACTACTGCAGTATAACCCCTAACAAAGCTTCTCATTTCTATCATAAGATGGATGTTCATACCCATTGCAAAGTTCTTATTTTGAGACAAGGAGGATGCTAGAAAAAGTTGTGGAGTTTAGCTTTATACCTACCAATTACATTTGATGGGAACTACTTAAATCCTTTTTCAATAGATGATACTTAAATCCTTTTTCAATAGATGAATTTGCTAAAATCATAAGATTTCTTAACACATTCATTCAATTCATGTCATGTGATTAAATATCTAGTCTATGTCTCCATATTTTAAATACATATTTAGCAAAGTATTTCTATCTATAATATCTAACAATAATCCTAATCCTCCTTCCATTATGCTTTGATGGATGCCCATACCCTGTTCAGACAAATCTCCCATTTTGGAAGCAATCAGCAATTAAAAGTGATGAAGCTCAAAACCCATTGTGAGAACATTGGGGATCTATTTCAGCCCATGTCTTATGTTCGCTGAAACTTTTATACTGGTTTTGAAGGAGAAGATATTTGATAAAAGAGAAATATATTAAATTCCAGCTACTCGTTAATTGAAATGTATCAGTGAATCTCAACTTTTTAAAATGGGAGGCACATTTCGTTGTGTGTTATTAAAAGCATAGTATGGCAGTATAAGTTTTGATCTCTGAACATAATCATAATTTAATCAAAGAGAAAAATGAAGAGCATGGCAAAGACTGCCAACACACAGTAAACTACAGAATATAAACGGCTGCAAGATATGCAAAGCATGTTATGCTTATACATTTTAAGATTGTCATATCATTCTTGGATTCATCCAAATTTGGTAAATGAAACCCTAAAAATATTAAACACCTGTCAGAAAATTGTCAGAGTTGAGAATCAGGGCTATTTTTGGTTGATGAACCCCTAAAAATACTAAACATTGACCATAATTATTTTGAGATTGGACTTTTATTCTAATGTCATTGTTTTGTTGCCAATGGACGCTGTACTTAAATAGTGTAATAATGCAATTGAACCATCTTGTATGCTGTATTTATACGTTTACCATAATCGAAAGATTCTAGGCAGATTCATCACGTTTAAAACCACCAGCAACAAAAGAAAATAATACTAAGTTAAGGGGAAAAAAACAAATCAATATTTATAAAGATGTTTTAATTAGAAGTAATAAGAAACAAGGTTGCATAGCAACGAAGTTCCTGTCAAAATTTTGACAGGATTAAGAAAATATAATTTAAGTTTAAATAACATATTTCCATTTTCAAAAAGTTTGGATATGTGAGAGTGATAATATTAAAAATTAATTACTTTATTTTATTAAAAAAATAAAAATTCTTATTTTATTATTTTATAATTTATAATTTTAATATTATATAATCTTTCATATCATAAAATATTTATATTTTATAAAAAAAATATAATATAAATATATCGAATGTAATATATCATATTTACTTTAATACAATATATGAATTTTTTTTTGTTAAAATAAAATCATGATTTTACTATTAAATAAAATAGAGTACAAAATAGTGTACCAAAATTTAAAGATATAATTTTATATTTGATATACATTATGCTTTCATGCTTTCATTGTTTACAACATTGTTATGTTAAAGTGTATATTTTAATAATTAAAATATTAATAATTATATGCTTTCATACTGTATATAAAAATATAGATATAATTATGCTTTCAACCAATATGCTTTATAATTATAATTTCAACTATATATATCTATATCTATATATATGCACACACTTTCAACCAAAACAATATTAGTTTTAAAATATAATTACTAAAATAATATTAGTGTATATATAAAATTACTAAATATAATTATTAAAATAATATTAGTGTATATATATGATTTCAACCAATATAAAATAAGAAATAAATAAAATAATAATAAATATGTGAGGTTTTCATTAAAAAAATTCTATATATATATATATAGACTAAATATAATTATTAAAATAATACTAGTGTATATATATGATTTCAACCAACTATTAATATACACTAAAATTTTAAAATTAATATTTTAATAATAAGCATTAAAATATAAAATATTAGTTTTGGTTGATTAATTATTAAAATATACATAAAATATAAAATAATAAATAAATAAAATAATAATAAATATGTGAGGTTTTCAAAAAAAAAATTCATACTTAAATAAAAGACATTAAATATTTTGCCTTTGTTTGGTAAATCAAAAAAAAATTTCACATGTACTTTGGCCTATTAGATTTTATTAAACATTTTGATGAAATTTGATTGGTTGAAATTGCATATTTTAATAGGAACTAATAATATTATTCTGACTACAATCATCCATATCGAACTTTGAAATTAAACAAATATTTCCAAGAAATCCGCCCTTATCGCTCAATTTATCTTAGCCAATGAGATCACAGAAAATTAATTTTCTATATTTATTCTGTTAAACAAATTGCATCTTACTTTAAATAAAATAAATATTTTTTCAATATCACAAAAATACTGATATGTCATTTGTTAAAAACTTAGTTATTAATAACGAGTTAAAGTTCAGTCGATGCCTATAGTTCTAGGCCTTCGGCAGGAACTAAAAAAGGGGATATAATATTTATAATGACTAAATGTCAATTGTTTTTTAATAGAATTTATAATAATAATTGAAATTTGGTGTACAATGGTTATACAAAGGAAACTTTTCATAAGTTTGAAATTATATAGGTATATTATATTGTTTGACTTAAAAAATAATAGAATGTTAATCTGTGTGGGTCCCCTGTGGGTGCAATTTAAACAAAAACAAATTCTCATTTCTGAGTGTAGAGAAGAGTGAAGAGGAGAGAGATTGTAGGAGTGATAGAAGAGAGTGCAAGTGAAAGAGGATCAAGAAGAATAAGACGAGGAAGATTCTAAACATTCCTTGCAAAGATTCATCAAGCATAAGAGAAGGTTCTTATTTTATTTTCTAAATTGTAAATTATTTTTAAAAATTTAAATCTTGAATATTCATTGTTCATTGTAAATTGTTTTACAATATTTTTTATTATTGTTGTTCAAGAATCAAATGACAAATGTTGAATGTAAATTAATAGTTAACATTTTTTAGTTTCTTAGTTTTTTATTTCTATTTTTGTTGTTTCATATTCTAATTGTATTATTGTAAATAAGTATTAAGAATTTATTTATAAATTTATGATGAATCTTGAGGGAAAAATGAAGAATTTATATTGATTTTTCATTTTTCCCTCAACACTCATCATGTTAAAATCAATAAATTTTAAATATTTTAAGTAGGTTGAAACTGGTTGCTTACAAGATTTATTTTCATTTTATGAAATGCAGTGTCACAATGAGATCTTCATAGTCATGATATGCATGAAGATGAGATGGGAATTCAATCTTGGGGTCGAAGTCAATAAGAATATGAGGTTGAGCTTGAGGAGAGTGACCATGGCGCTCATCTAGATACCCAAACTAGTTCCATGGCTAGTGGACTAGCTTCTATAGATTGTCCCTCCGAGGTTTTGAAATATTTTTATAGGGATCCTTTTGATCACAGGCCTCCTCTCAAACAATTTACAAAAATAAAAACAATCCCAAATAAATCAGGTGGTGGCAACAGAAAATAGAAATGCAACATTTATAGTGAGGGATGGTAGAGGAGCATCACTAGAGTCAATGCACATTTCATCTTTTGGATAGGACATGGTGTAAATCCATGTAAATTTTTACAAAATCCTAAAAATATTAAGTACAAAATTGAGCTCAACAAACTTTGGGATGTTCTTGAAGATGATGCGACTCAAATGCTTACTACTTTGTCTAATAGGCAATAGGTTCATACAATGCTGTAGATGTAGGGGAGAAAATATGTTTCTACTCATACATTGCATCAGAGAGAAAGAATGATGTTAGGGCCAGCCTCAGGATCATAGCTAATTTGTTCAATGTGCAGTTGAAGGACCAAATTGATGATTCCATTGGTAGGTTATTCTTTGCCAATGAAATCCCATTGCATGTAGCTCAATCTCCTTATTATAAGGAGATGATGTTGATGGTGGAAAAGGGGGGAGCATCATATGTGCCACCAGGTTAGTATGAATTGAGGACCATGATCTTGGATAAAAACTATAACAAGATCAATTTTTTGACAGAGTAGATGAAGGAATGTTGGATAAAGTCTAGATGCTACATAGTTATGGATGAGTGGATAGACATTAGTTATCATCCACTCATAAAAATCATGGATACATGTTTAGAGAATCCATACTTTCTCAAGGCACTTGATTGTTCAGGGCATCACAAAGATGTTTATTTTTAGTTTGAGATTCTCGGGGAGGCTATTGAGAAGATTGGACCACATGGGCTGAAATAGATCCAGAAGTAAAGACATGGGCTGAAATAGATCCACCAATGTTCTCACAATGGGTTTTCAGCCAGAAATAGATCCATGGGATGAAATACAGTGAGATTGGTGTATCTATTTCAGCCCATGATCCTCTTTCACTTGCACTCTATTCTATCACTAGAGTCAATGCACATTTCATATTTTGGATAGGGCATGGTGTAAATCCATGTAAATTTTTTCAAAATCCTAAAAATATTAAGTACAAAATTGAGTTCAACAAACTTTGGGGTGTTCTTGAAGATGATGCGACTCAAATGCCTACTACTTTGTCTAATAGGTAATAGGTTCATACAATGCAGTAGATGTAGGGGAGAAAATATGTTTATACTCATACATTGCATCAGAGAGAAAGAATGATGTTAGGGTCAGCCTCAAGATCATAGCTAATTTGTTCAATGTGCAGTTGAAGGACCAAATTGATGATTCCATTGGTAGGTTATTCTTTGCCAATAAAATCCTATTACATGTAGCTCAATCTCCTTATTATAAGGAGATGATGTTGATGGTGGAAAAGAGGGGAGCATCATATGTGCCACTAGGTTAGTACGAATTGAGGACCATGATCTTGGATAAAAACTATAACAAGATCAATATTTTGACAAAGTAGATGAAGGAATGTTGGATAAAGTCTGGATGCTACATAGTTATGGATGAGTGGATAGACATTAGTTATCATCCACTCATAAAAATCATGGTTACATGTTTAGATAACTCATACTTTCTCAAGGCACTTGATTGTTTAGGGCATCACAAAGATGCTGATTTTTAGTTTGAGATTCTCGGGGAGCCTATTGAGAAGATTGGACCACATAATGTGGTCCAAGTAGTGATAGATGCAAAATATGTGTGAAAAAATATAGGGAATTTTATTGAGACAGTCTACAGACATATTAAGTGGACTCCATGTTGTGTGCATGCCATGGAAAATGGACTCAAGGACATGGGGAAGATTGAGTAGATTAGAGAAGTGGTTAGTGATCTAAGAGACGTACAGATGTTTATTTGAAACCACCACACTTCACATGTACTCTCCAAGACCTTCGATAAGAAGGATTTCTTAAAACCAGTTGAGACCAAATATGCATCCTATTACATTCTTTTGGAGAGAATGCTTGAGTTGTAAGAGGTGTTGCAACTCATAGTTATGATGAACAAGTAGAATTAGTGGGATGAGCCCAAGACAGAGTAGGGGAAGAGGGTGATGGAGATAGTGAAAAGTGCTCAATTTTGGAGTGATGCACAATACATTGTCTCTATCATTACTCTAATTTTCCAAGTGACCAGATGTGGAAATGGAGATACACCTAACCTTGGAAACATGCATGAGTGCACTGATTCTATGCTTGACTAGATGAGGGTTGCTGTATGAGTGAAGGACCCAACTTTAGCATTTTATAATGAGTACATTTGGTCAATAATTAAACACAGATGGAACAAGATTAACACTCTCTTACACATTCCTTCTTATGCATTGAATCCAAAGTGGTACATGTCTAGGCTTGGTATAGTTACATTGCTTAAGGATGATGAGGTGAAAGTGAGATTCCTCAAGTGCATTGATAGGATGTTTGATGGTCCTATTGATAGCCAAGTTCATATTGAATGGATAAAATTTTCCACTCTTAAGGGTTATTTCTAAAAGTTGTGAAGATGGATATAACAACTATGGCACAAAAGGACCTAATTTTCTCATGGAAATGTTATGGAGTATAGATAAAATTTTACCACACTAGCCATTTGTCTACTATTTCAATCTTGTAGTTATTTAGATGCAAAGAGGAATTGGTCTACGTATAGCTTCATCCACTCTCATAAGAGGAACAAACTTACCTCTAGGAGAGAGAAGAAGCTAGTGGTTGTACATAGTAACTTGCATATCATTGGTCGCAAGACACACACGTACAAGCAGAGATCAACAACACAATGGGATCTATAGATCCAAAGGAGCTAGTAGATATTGACGAGGATGATGATGCAATGCCTTCAAATGTAGGGCTGGTTGGTGTTCATTCGGTGGATCTTGACCGTGAGGAGTCCAACAGTTCTAGTGATGAGGATTTTACTTAGAGGGATGATTAGAGGCCTCCCTTCACTACATTTTGACATTTTGTACTTTTTTTATATCATACTATCATGCTATGCATTCTAATTATCTTTATGACACAAATATTTTTAATATAATAGAAATCTTCTATTCACCATTTTGATAATTTATAATTATATTATTCTATTTTATAATTTATAATTCAATATGCAATGTTTCATTGTTCATTGTTCAAGAATTTAGTGTATGGAGTTTGTAGGTTTACTATTCGCTATTTACTATTTTACTTCTTATACTATTATAAACCTATACATATTTTTATAGCTAGCATTTCAAGTAATATATGTATAGTATATAGTATATTCAACCCCCCCCCCCCCTGCCATCCCCAAATTGGACCCCCTTTTCCCCCCATTCTATAAACCTATCCCGTCGTCCCCTGGTCCCCTACAACCCATGTTAGACTAAAACATAATTATTTGTTTTATGTAGGTATATAAAATGGAATTGAGTTTACTAGAAAATAAGACCAATGCATTAAATTGTTTATATAAATGTGCTTAAAATAAAAATGTATAGATCATCACACTATGAAAAATCTTATGAAAAAACAATTTCAAATGCATACTTGATTTGAACCATTAATAGATATTTTTTATACTTTTCTAATAAAAGCAATAAGATGTTGATGTCTTTACTATGAATCTTGAGGGAAAAATGAAGAATTTATATTGATTTTTCATTTTTTCCTCAACACTCATCATCTTAAAATCAATAAATTTTAAATATTTTAAGTAGGTTGAAACTAGTTGCTTACTAAATTTATTTTCATTTTACGAAATGTAGTGTCTATTGGTGCTCAAAAATGCTAGACCATTTTTGACCAACTGACAGGCACACACTACCTCTGCAATTCTGGCTTGATTGAGCCAAGGCTGGTAGGCCTAAATTTACAAGTGCCATATGCTACACAAACGCATGCACAGAAAAACTTTCTTTCCAAAGGGGTAAACAATCCTTGGAAGAAAATAATGCAATCTCCTAATAGTTGAATTGTATAAAATCTAAACTAAGATTGCACTATTACTAAAACCTAATTATGAATGCTTTATAAAGAAGAAATTAGATTTATATGTAAACTACAAAGAAGAACCATATAACAACTTCAAATGAAATGAGATCAGTGCCTAATGCAAATCTGGGTATAGAGTCAGATATTTCAATCCTACGTATAATCAGAGACAGTTTTAAGGCAACTTACTCCTTTAAAGTAAGACTATCATCCTACAAGCTTCCGCTTGATCCACAATTCAAAATAATTCATACAATTAATCCTATCAATTATAACCCAAATTAAGGGACCGACAAGAACAATGGTAGGTTCACAGACCATACAATTGCTATTTGAATTGCATAAATTAACTTTGAACTATAAAAATCAGGGAATAGAACATAGTAGAACACCCTGGCACACAGAGTATCTGAAAAACTAACTGAAAATAAATGATATATAACCTCAAAAAAGAATAAAACAACTTATCTGATGTATAACATTTGAAAAATTGCATCTGAAGTCCAAAATCTGTAGTTGCAGGAGATATTGTCCTAATTTTGTCATGTTTTTTTTTGTTTACAAATGTTTCAATATAAATATATTAATCAAAGGTTTCTTGTGAAAAGACATACCCCTTCACAAAAACCTAATCCCGACAACTAACCCTAAAAATTACAAACTTAACCATATAATTGGTTTTAGGGAAAAACATTTCCTGTATAACAAACTTAATTTGTTATATCTTTAGGTGTTGTGCATAATAATCCACATGTTTTAATTCCTACACAAAACACCTGACATTAGATAGTCTTTTAATAAAATTTAAAATTAAAATCATTATATCTAATAATGTTTTAAACTTTCAATATAATTCTTGTTTAAAATTATTCACTTATTAATCAATAATAAATCAAAATAAAACATTAATGAAATCAAGATTCTGGTCAAGATTATGCTCCTGGGAGTTTGCTGGTTGTCGGTGCTTCGACTGGGGTTTTGTCTCCCGCTGGAGGGCTTTCTGGGAATATTCTGGCATTTTCAATTGCTGGTGAGGCTATGACTGGTGTATCATTGTCTATTGGTGCTTCACTGGTAGCTCTGGCAAAAGTTTCATCTCCTACTGGTAATTCTTCTGGGAAGTTGCAGGCTTCGAAGGTTGTTGGAGTTACTATGGTTTTTCCAACTGCTGGATCTTTTCTATTTGTTGAGTCGTCGTCTCTTGGTAATAGGGAGGCTATTGCTCCTGATTGATCAACTGGTTTTATGGCTGCCTCTATTGGTAGCCAAGTTTGCTTTGATTCGACTGATGATACTCTACTTTGGTAGGTTGAGGCTACTAAAGTTGAAGAGGGTTGGACAGTTGTCAAAGGAAAAAAATTAAGAAGGCCCCCTCTTCATTTGATATGTCCCTTCATTCCCACAAGAAGGGTGTTCCAGGAAAAGCCTAGTCTTGGATTTCTTGTTAGTTATGGGTTCCATGATGGTTGTTTCATGCTTGAATTATCCAAGTTGTGGGTGTCTGTTGTAAAACACTCTCTTTGGTCTTGACCTGTTTCATTCAGTGGGCTTTTATTGAATATCATTTTAGTGACCTTTTTGTAAAGGGTTTTGGGGCCCCTTCAAAACCTGTTTTTACCTTAATCAAAAACATTAATGAAATTAGGACATAATTTACACAAATTTTTCGATAATATAAAAGCACCCATTAAATAATTAACCATGAGTTTCCCACTTTTAATTATAAAAACATAAAAATTCCATTAATAAGATATCACCTAAAAATATCAAATACCTAAATATAATGTTTAAATTTAAAATTTACTTTTAAAATATTAACCATAATGTATTTACTTTAAAATACTCCTTCACAAACATAAGACAATATAAATAACATATAGAGATATTCCTAAAACATTAGGGTGCAAAAGATTTATAACTCACCCTAAAAAAGGGGAGCACTTACCCTAATATCACAATATTTTAAAATAATTGACATAGGGCAAGTGTATTAATATTTTAGAAAAATAACAACCCTAATGCTTAGAAACACTTTCTAATGTAAAAATAAGATAAAATCTTTCAACCATTTTATAAAAATGCATTAAGTCACAAGGCAAAATAATTTTACCTTCTAAATAAAACCCTAAATATGCACTTTATGAAATGAAGGTGAAGGATAAAATAAAAGCACACATTTTCATATCAATTAATTAGTATTTGCAAAATTAAAAAGTTAAAATCAAATAAGGTAAAATATAATCAACTATCCCCTTTTACCCTAATAGTTTGATTTTTAAAATTTACAATAGGGTAAAATAAAAGATTACATTTAGGTATTTTGAAAATTAAAGATTTATGCCAATCACAATTATTTCAAAACCCATAAACATAGTAATTCTTTCTAAAATGAATTTCCTTAATACACTTTTTGACTTTAGGGTTTTAGAGTAAATTAAAATGAGATCCAAAAGGAGTACATACATGTGAAAAATCTAAATCACGTAAAATATAAAATCTTTTAAATACATCATGCAAGAGAAATCCAACTACACTTCTAACCTAACATTTTATCCCTAAATTACTAAAGGGAATAAAATAATTTATAATTTATCCCTTTATCTCTACCCATATTCTCAAGGAATACAATAGGACAATCGATTAGGGTGGGTTGGGCAGTTAGGATAGGAAGAAAGGGTAGGTCGAGAGGTTGAGTGTTCAACTCTCTCTCCCCACTCTTTTTTCAATACATAAGAAAGGAATATTCATTTTAGAACTTTAAAATTATTTAGGCAAGAAATACTCCCATGAGAATTTTGTATTGATTTTTCACCTACACATGAGAATGCAAGTAAATTAGTTCCTCTTCCAAATCCTCTTGAAGAATAATAATAGACTAATAGGTTAGAGGGTAGAAAGGTAGGTAGGTAAGAAAAAAGGTTGGCTTGAGAGGTCGAGTGTTCAACTCCCTCTTGCCACCTTTTTTATTTAACCACCTTATTAATTATTATTTTTTATAATTATTTTATTTCAAAATATACATGCATTCAATTTATTGAAATAAAATAAATAAAAACCTATTTCATGAACATAGAATATTGACAAATATTTATGCCTTTTTAATCATTTTAATTTTTTACATAGGGAAATTATATAAAAATGAAAATGAAAATTATACTTCCCTGATATTTTGAGTATTTAGGACCTAAATTTTTAGGTGTCAACAGTGTTAGAATGAGATCTTCATAGTCATGATATGCGTGAAGATGAGATGGGAATTCAATCTTGGGGTGGAAGTTAATAAGAATATGAGGTTGAGCTTGAGGAGAGTGACCATGGGACTCATCTAGATACCCAAACTAGTTCCATGGCTAGTGGACTAGCTTCTATAGATTGTCCCTCTGAGGTTTTGAAATAGTTTTATAGGGATCCTTCTGGTCCCATGCCTCCTCTCAAACAATTTGCAAAAACAAAAACAATCCCAAATAAATCAAGTGGTGGCAAAAGAAAATAGAAATGCAACATTTATATTGAGGGATGGTATAGGAGCATCACTAGAGTCAATGCACATTTCATCTTTTGGATAGGACATGGTGTAAATCCATGTAAATTTTTGCAAAATCCTAAAAATATTAAGTACAAAATTGAGTTTAAAAAACTTTGGGGTGTTCTTGAAGATGATGCGACTCAAATGCCTACTACTTTGTCTAATAGGCAAAAGGTTCATACAATGTAGTAGATGTAGGGGAGAAAATATGTTTCTACTCATACATTGCATCAGAGAGAAAGAATGATATTAGGGTCAGCCTCAAGATCATAGCTAATTTGTTCAATGTGCAGTTGAAGGACCAAATTGATGATTCCATTGGTAGGTTATTCTTTGCCAATGAAATCCTATTTCATGTACCTCAATCTCCTTATTATAAGGAGATGATGTTGATGGTGGAAAAGGGGGGAGCATCATATGTGCCACCAGGTTAGTATGAATTGAGGACCATGATCTTGGATAAAAACTATAAAAAGATCAATATTTTGACAAAGTAGATCAAGGAATGTTGGATAAAGTTTGGATTCTACATAGTTATGGATGAGTGGATAGACATTAGTTATCATCCACTCATAAAAATCATGGTTACATGTTTAGAGAACCCATACTTTCTCAAGGCACTTGATTGTTCAGGGCATCGCAAAGATACTGATTTTTAGTTTGAGATTCTCAAGGAGGCTATTGAGAAGATTGGACCACATGGGCTGAAATAGATCTAGAAGTAAAGAAATGGGCTGAAATAGATCCACCAATGTTCTCACACTGGTCTTTCAGCTAGAAATATATCCATGGGCTGAAATACAGTGAGATTGGTGGATCTATTTCAGCCCATGATCCTCTTTCACTTGCACTCTCTTCTATCACTAGAGTCAATGCACATTTCATCTTTTGGATAGGACATGGTGTAAATCCATGTAAATTTTTGCAAAATCCTAAAAATATTAAGTACAAAATTGAGTTCAGAAAACTTTGGGGTGTTCTTGAAGATGATGTGACTCAAATGCCTACTACTTTGTCTAATAGGCTTGATAGGTTCATACAATGTAGTAGATGTAGGGGAGAAAATATGTTTCTACTCATACATTACATCAAAGAGAAAGAATGATGTTACAATCAGCCTCAGGATCATAGCTAATTTTTTCAATGTGCAGTTGAAGGACCAAATTGATGATTCCATTGGTATTTTATTCTTTGCCAATGAAATCCCATTGCATGTAGCTCAATCTCCTTATTATAAGGAGATGATGTTAATGGTGGAAAAGGGGGAAGCTTCATATGTGCCACCAGGCTAGTACAAATTGAGGACCATGATCTTGGATAAAAACTATAACAAGATCAATATTTTGACAGAGTAGATGAAGGAATGTTGGATAAAGTCTAGATGCTACATAGTTATGGATGAGTGGATAGACATTAGTTATCATCCACTCATAAAAATCATGGTTACATGTTTAGAGAACCCGTACTTTCTCAAGGCACTTGATTGTTCAGGGCATCGTAAAGATGTAGATTTTTAGTTTGAGATTCTCGAGGAGGCTATTGAGAAGTTTGGACCACATGGGCTGAAATAGATCCACCAATGTTCTCACAATGGTTTTTTAGCTAGAAATATATCCATGGGCTGAAATATAGTGAGATTGATGGATCTATTTCAGCCCATGATCCTCTTTCACTTGCACTCTCTTCTATCACTAGATTCAATGCACATTTCATCTTTTGGATAGGACATGGTGTAAATCCATGTAAATTTTTGCAAAATCCTAAAAATATTAAGTACAAAATTGATTTCCAAAAACTTTGGGGTGTTCTTGAAAATGACGTGACTCAAATGCCTACTACTTTGTCTAATAGGCAATAGGTTCATAAAATGTAGTAGATGTAGGGGAGAAAATATGTTTCTACTCATACATTACATCAGAGAGAAAGAATGATGTTAGGGTCAGCCTCAGGATTATAGCTAATTTTTTCAATGTGCAGTTGAAGGACCAAATTGATGATTCCATTGGTAGGTTATTATTTTCCAATGAAATCCCATTGCATGTAGCTCAACCTCCTTATTATAAGGAGATGATGTTGATGGTGGAAAAGAGGGGAGCATCATATGTGCCACCAGGTTAGTACGAATTGAGGACCATGGTCTTGGCTAAAAACTATAACAAGATCAATATTTTGACAGAGTAGATGAAGGAATGTTGGATAAAGTCTGGATTCTACATAGTTATGGATGAGTGGATAGACATTAGTTATCATCCACTCATAAAAATCATGGTTACATGTTTATAAAACCCATACTTTCTCAAGGAACTTCATTGTTTAGGGCATCACAAAGATGCTGATATTTAGTTTGAGATTCTTAGGGAGGCTATTGAGCATATTGAACCACATTATGTGGTCCAAGTAGTGATAGATGCAAAATATGTGTGAAAAAATACATGGAATCTTATTGATACAGTCTACAAACATATTAAGTGGACTCCATGTTGTGTGCATGCCATGGAAAATGCACTCAAGGACATGAGGAAGATTGAGTAGATTAGATAAGTGGTTAGTGATCTTGGAGATGTGTAGATGTTTATTTGAAACCACCACACTTCACTTGTACTCTTCAAGAAACACTTACCTCTAGGAGAGTGAAGAAGCTAGTGGTTGTACATAGTACCTTGCATATCATTGGTCGCAAGACACATGAGTACAAGGAGAGATCAACAACACAATGGGATCTATAGATCCAAAGGACCTAGTAGATATTGACGAGGATGATGATGCAATGTCTTCAAATGTAGGGCTGGTTGTTGTTCATTCGGTGCATCTTGACAGTGAGGAGTCCAATAGTTCCAGTGATGAGGATTTTACTTAGAGGGATGATTAGAGGCCTCCCTTCACTACAATTTGACATTTTGTACTTTTTTTAATATCATATTATCATGCTATGCATTGTAATTATCTTTATGACACAAATATTTTTAGTATAATAGAAATCTTCTATTCACCATTTTGACAATTTATTTAATTATATTATTCTAGTTTATAATTTATAATTTGATATGAAATGTTTCATTGTTCATTGTTCAAGTATTTAGTGTATGGAGTTTGTAGGTTTACTATTCACTATTTACTATTTTACTTCTTATACTATTACAAACCTATACATATTTTTATAGCTAGCATTTCAAGTAATATATGTATAGTATATAGTATATTCAACCCCCCCCCCCCCCCCTCCACTCTCCCCCTACCATCTCCAAATTGGACCCCCTTTTCCCCCATTCTATAAACCTATCTCATCGTCCCCTGGTCCCCTATGACCCATGTTAGACTAAAACATAATTATTTGTTTTGTGTAGGTATATAAAATGGAATTGAGTTTACTAGAAAATAAGACCAATGCATTAATTTTTTTATATAAATGTGCTTAAAATAAAAATATATAGATCATCACACTATGAAAAATCTTATGAAAAAACAATTTTTGATGCATACTTGATTTGAACCATTAATAGATATTTTTGATACTTTTCTAATAAAAGAAATAAGATGTAATTAAATATATAGTTTTTAGACTTTTCTAATAAAAGAAACAAGATGCAATTAAATATGTTGGCAAATTACTAATCATGGACTATGGTGCACAATTATGGATTTGTTTGGAAAATAGGGTCTCTCGGTGATTTGGTGTTACAATCCTTAAATCTAGATGTTATCTTATTCAATATCTTAGCGAGATGACTCAAATGTAGACGATTCAATGTTAATGTAGACTTTGTTAGTTGGCCTTATCTATGGTAAATTATGTTAATAATATAAAGAAGAAAGATAACAATATAGAATACTCTTCAAATAATAATTTTTTTTTTATAGCATCAAGATGGAGACTCATAAAAGATAAAGAATTATGACTCAAATGTGGACCATCTATATCAATGACACTAATTCAACATTGTTAGTTGGTTGTATCTATGGTCATTTATTATTTATACATAATCAATGATTACAAGGTTTTCTATAGAGAAATCCTTTAGAAATGAAGATGAACAAGTGCACACATGCAAGTCCTAAATTCTAATCTACAAAGTGTGACACAAAAAGTTAAAATTAGTTTTGTAATCAATTAATCTTAGGACATGATCAGTTTTATGGATCAATCTATAAAGATTAAGTCATGTATTAAGAAGAAGAATGTGTGTTTCTATGTACTTTCACCAAGACTTGTATTTACAATTGTTCAAAGTTACTAAAACATCAAAGTATAGATCAATGTGCACATAAAAATTAAATCTTTTAAGCTTAAAATTTCATAATTAGTTATAAAAAATCATAGAAAATTTAAAAAAAGACACACAAGACATCTTGTATTTTTATAAGTTCTTAAATTGGAACTCCTGAAATTATAAAATTTAGCAGTTAATTTTTCATATATTTAACAATTATTTTTATCAAATTATAATCTTTTGAAAGCCCAAAAAAATCTAAAACATGAAAATTATAATCTTCTTACAAGACGAAAAATTTCTAAACTACACCAATAAATATATATATATATATATATATATATATATATATATTAAAAAAATGAAACCTATAAAGAAACATGTTTGTGACATTTTTGAAAGTTAAAAATGATTGATTTAAACTCTAAAAAATCTTTAAGACAATAATAAGTTATTTGAAAAATATATTTATCTTAAATAAATTAAAAAACTATTTGAAATTATACTTCAATAAAAAATGCACCCAACAAAACCTCTTTTTGGCTAAGAATCCCACAAAGTTAATGTGAAAAATTAAAGATGTCAATGGTGAGGAGTTGAGGTTAAAGACACTTTTTGTAACCTAAAAAACAAGATAGGTCACTCCTAAATAATAATCAAAGTTGAAAGAATTGTTCATTGTTGAATCATTATTGATCACCAAAAGGATTTTCTCATTGTTAGAAACACAATTTATAATTAGAAATGTTGTTCATTACTAAAAACATAATTCATAAAGATTTACAACATTTAGATTAAATTTATCTTATCTTTTATACTCTTAAAATTCAAATAAGTTCCCCATATACAAGCTTCAAACCCTTTTTCACAACTTCACCATCTAATTTTCAATTTTGTTGAAAAGATCTATATTTTCTTTTGTTTGTAAATTATTGACTTCTATAAAAATCAATCAGCATGTAACCTCCATCAAATTCCCATTCTCCACCATCTTCTAAGAAGAAAAACAAAATAAAATCAAAACTTTTCATCAAAATTCAGAAAACTAAATAGAAATTTTTAAAATAATGATTCAGATTAATAATAATTAATTTGTGAGCGTAACAATGCTTCTTGTTTAAAATTGCCCTAATATTAAAGTTCATTATCCATCTGAACTTTTCAAATTACAGATCCTGTTCTTTCACTCAAGAGAGAATAGCAAAAAAAAAAATTTTAAAATGACATTCAATATGTTGTATTTTTAACAAAATATTGGAATGGCAATATCAGCAGCAAATAGGCAACGTGATTGTCCCAGGGTATTTCATCTGTACTACAACTTTGATGACTGGAAGTTTGAAGCCGTGGAAATAGATTTTGCATGCAGAGGTGTTTTTCTTCTAAATAATCTTTGAAGTTCACCAAACAAAGCTGATATATCACAAAAATCAGAATTTTCTCGGTAGTAAATTATTATATTGGATAATTTAATTTCAGAATAGCGTATTATTTAATAGTTCTCACTGTTCGCCATACAAAATGACATCACTCTAAAAAAAATATTAATCTGCATTACACGAAGTGTTTTCATTTTACAATATTGCAGAGGCCGATTATAAAGATCAGACCAGGAAAATGGCATGAAAAACTTTTATGATATTGTAAATTTTAGTTTTGTTGTAGATAATAACAGCATCAAAATTATAATACTAATGGAAACTGTCTTGAAATTAAAGTAAAAATAAGTTTTACAGGAATCAGAAATCTAAATAGTTACAGAAACAGAATAAGTTCACTAAAGAAGTTCACTAAAAAAGAATAACCAAAACAGAAAGGGGACAAACATCTCAGACCAACTAAAACTAACAACACAGGAAATAAAAAGAGAACCAATTACTGCCACCCTTTCAGAAACTGTCAGTTGTATTTATGAATGATATTTAGTGGAAGCCTAAAAGTTGATATATGAACATAATGATAAATTAATCACAAGAAAGATAAAGATAATGGAAAAGACTGCCAACAAACTGGAAACCAAGAGACACAAAAATATAAATGAAAAGCATGTTATTCTTATACATTTATGTTTGTCATATCGTCTTTGGATCCATCTCAACTTGGCCAATGAAACGTTAAAAATATAAAACATCTATCAGAAATATGGCAGAGTTTTAAACCATTGTATTCTTGGTGTTATAAGAGGCACGTTTAGTTGTCTTAGACCTAGCATCATTATTTCGTTGATTTTTTGGGTTTAACTATGCAATTGGACCATCATCTCTGTTGTACTCATATAAGCTTACTATAATCAAAAGATTCTAGGCTGATTTATATATATATATTAGGACAGACAATCTTGTTACTAATTGATAGTAGATTTCTACCTACAAATTTATAGATAAATTATCTTTTTGTTAAAGAAAATTTAGAATAGAAAATATTGATGGATTTGTTGTTCTTTATATTAAGATGAATTGGTAACCTAGTCTCACTCTTGGGATCACAAGGCATGTGATGAATTTTATATAATTGGTATAAGAAAAATAGAATTTTTGTTTGGACTCTAATGATAATATTCAGAATTTTAACACACCATTTAGCTACAATTAAGATCATTTGAAAAAGAAGTGTCTCTTAAAGAAATTTCTAATAGAGTGCATAAGTCAGAACTATAAAATGCACGGAGAGAATATTAGAAATAGTAATTTGCATAGTGATGTTCTTAGAAGTGGAAAAGGGTAAGAAACAAATTATTCATGGAGATATTTAATAAATAATAAAAATGTATGTTTTAATGTTTAACATTTATCTCCTCAAAAAAGTTACAGAGCTTCACAAGGCATCAAATAGATTAGGAATAATATGCATGGTCACATCCCTATGTAGTCAAAGATACATGTAATAGAGGATGAGATAGAGGAGAAGATATATTGTGGATGTGAGATAATAGAATATATATAAAGAAGATATATAATATCTAATATGAAAGGGACATATAATTCAATAAGGAGATGTAAGGATACTGTGAATGTATATAAATGATATTTGATAATATAAATATATCAAACTTTCATATATGATATGTCATGTCTTACAAATGTTCTATATTTTTAGTATTATGTTTACTAGTTAAGACATTATCTTGAATATCTCCTTGCTTTCTTTATGTAACTAAATATAGGATATAAATACAATACATAAAAATTACTTGAAACTCAAAACTTCCATCTATGTTCCTTCTCTTTTTTTTTACTAAAAAGCATTCATGTATAAAATAATATAATTATTATTTTAGTGATTTCAAAATCCAAATGATAATTCTATCAAACAATTCTTAGAAGCATTGTGTCATTCACATGCATCAAGTACATGCTTCCACATTTTGTATACACATCTACTAATACAGTTACAACTACAGCCCCTGATAAAACTTCTCATTCCTATCATATGATGAATGTTCATACCCCCATTCCAAAGCTCTTATTTTCATACAAGCAAGGATGGATGCTAGCCAAGGTTGTGGAGTTTACCTTTATATCTACCAATTACACTTGATTGGAAGTACTTAAATCCTTTTCAATAGAAGACTTTTGTACATATCCCACAACCATAAGATTCCATGAACACATTTGTTTCATACATCTAATCAAACAATTCATAACTAGTCAATGCCCCATATTTTGAATGCATGTCTACCAATTTTTTTTTTTACCTGTAATGTCTAACAATAAATTTTCTTCTATTATGCTTTGATTGATGTCCATACCCTATTCCAAAGCTCCCATTTTGGGAGCAATCAGGAGCACGGTAGCAATTAAAACTGATGGAGTTCAAACCTACCGTGAGAACATTGGTGGATCTATTTCAGCCCATACCTTTACTACCTATGCTGCTACGTCCCCCATGTCTTATGCTTGCTGAAATATTTAGACTGGCTTTGAAGGCGAAAATATTTGATAAGAGAGAAATACATTGAATTTCTGTTTAAGTGAAGTACAGTTTTTTTAAAAGTATAGTATGGCAGTGTAAGATTTGATCTCTGAACATAATCATAAATTAATCAAAGAGAAATACGACGATCGTGGCGAAGACTGCCAACACACTGTAAACCAAAGAGTATAAACGGTTGCAAGTTATGCAAAGCATGTTATTCTTATACATTTCAAGATTGTCATATCGTCTTTGGATCCGTCCCTATTTGGTCAATGAAACCCTAAAAATATTAAACATGTCAGAAAGTTGTCAGAGTTAGGTATCACGGCTATTTTTGGTTAATGAAACCCTAAAATTATTAAACATTGACCATAGTTATTTTGAGAGTGGACTTTTATTCTGGTGTCATTATTTTGTTGTCATTTTCTTTCAAATAATCAACTCAAGAAAACATAAACATAAATAAGCTCAAACTCAATATATATTAGATTTGAATATATTATTTATTTTGTGAATTAGTACAAATTCTATTTTTACTCAATATTTTTAAATGAACAATTTGAAAAATAACATAAATAAGCTCAAATGTTTTGAATATAGGACTTAAAATATAAGAGACAATGTTATTTGATCTTTTATATTGAAAAGTAAAAGAGAATCAAATTTAACAATTCCAACAATATTTAAGTACTTTCTATAATATAATCTATAGTTTAGAAATAAAAATTTGGTTGGTAAATAAATTATTTCTAAACTATTAATTTAAGAGAAGAGAATAATTTTAAATAATAAATATTAGTAATGTTAATTATAACGATAGTTGAATCTTATTTCTGTGTAATTGAATATTCTTACATAGTTCATATAGTTCTTACAAAAGTTATAATGTTTTAACAATATTAGTGTTAAATAATTATAGGAAAATTTTTAGCTATTTTGTAAAATTTTCCTTCATAAATGGAAGGCATTGTAAAGTTGAAATTTTTTCTATTTTTTTTAATTAGGTTTACAAGTAAAATTATTTTTATTTTCTACTTAAATAATTGTTTCAAGAACACTTAAAAATAAAATTTTGGTAAGACAATTGTAGTTGCACACATTTACATTTTGTCAAAATTTGCCTTCTCACATACTTCTCTACAAGTAATTAAAATTATATATTATCATAACAAAATAGGCTTGTCAATATTTGGCATAAACTTTGTTGCACTGCAACCTTGTTTAACAAATATTCAATACTTTTTAATAGTAAAAAAAAATTATTAAAAAAACATAAAGAAAATTAATTAAAATTAATGATGTTAAAAACTTAAAAGTTGGAAACTTTGAATTAATGAAAACTCAATTATATATTATACCAAAAATAAATTATATAAAATAATAATTAAAAACATTCATTATAGGAACAACCAAAGAAAAAAAATAAACATTTTCACCAAGGGGCCTAAATTGTTATAAAAATAGAGAGTTGTTCATGGTTTCATGGTTGTCCATTGTTCGTCATGCACCTATGAAATTGATAAAATAAAATATAAATGCATCGTGACTACAAAAGTGCCAATAAAACTTGATATGTTTTACAGTCTGAGAATTTCCTCTATAAGACTTAAACTAATTCAACCAATCAAATGATAGAAAAATGGCTTTGTAAATTATAAAGTTAAACAATGTTATTTAATCCCTAATCGGCAAGTACTAATAAGATGATAAATATCTTTTTAATTGTGTGAAGTGGTTTGCATCTTCATTGATAATAGTTTTGTTAATATTTTCAATATGAATTCTTATAATCTTTAAGACTTAAAAAACATACAAGCTTAATCTCACATATATTCTGGGAGATGTACAATATTGAAGATGAATAATATATTACTTGATTAGATTATGAATATAATGGTGATAAAGCTAGATATACTTTGATCTACCATTAAGTAGTTCTTAGAAACTATCTTGACACTTTTATATTCATAATTAAATAAATAAGGTCCTACTTGATGTTACTTGGGAACTTAAAAAGGGTTCTATAACCAAGTAATTCCTTTATTTGTATCTTATTTTTTAAAATGTTGCTTCTTACTATATAAGTTTAGAAAATAGAGAAGATAAATTATGGAAGATTTTGTAATCATTTTTAAAAAAATTGAATAGTTATTGACATATTCTCTATCATTCTCTATTAGGTTATTCATTTGACTAGGTTTCCACTTTAATTTTATATAAATTCTTTAAACATTCCAATTTTCCAAATGCTTCATCCTTTTCCTTTAAGAATCCTTAGGATGTACCTAGCTTCCCTCTTGATAGTAGATTCATCCACTTGCATAGATCATTATGAACAAGGTCAAGAGATTTATTTTCCCTACACTTAGACCTATACTAAAAAAATGTGTTCTTATCTTATGTAGGGAATTCCGTGTATCATATTCATTTGAAAGAAGAACCAAACTTTGATAATTGAGGTAATCAATAATGGAACAAATCAGTTTTAGCTTGAAACCTAGATAGTAATGCAAATTATCTTAATATGTATGCTAAAACTTAATAGATGTCACTACTAGCTATAATTTTAAAATTTTAATCAATAATATTTATTAAATACTTATATCAATAGCACTCCACTTTATAACAATTTCACAATCATATATATTTTGGGTAGAATACATATCTACATCATCATAATGTAGAGAATAATATTCAAAAGAAAAATTTGGCTTCATGAAGAAAGACTATAATCATATACAACTTCAAATTAAAAAAAGCTCACATAAATAAATTAAAAATTTAAGAATTAGAGATTTTTCACTATAATGAAAAATAAATTTTTTGGCATAAAATAAAATAAATTAACATTTTTTACAAGGATGGGGTTTTCTTCTTGCTTCTCTCCCCCTTAACCTCTCCCAAGAAGTTAATATTTATAAATGTATAATGGCTCTACCATTTTTTCAATAAAAAAATAAATTAACCATTTCAATAATATAAAACAACCATTAAAATAATATTAAATACAACACAAATGCAATCTTTGTAAATATACACTATTTAAAATAGTGGAATCTTACAACTCATGTCATGTCAGAGGAACACCTTATAGCCAAAGTCATGCAAAGTAATTTAATACACAATCTCACACATTTTATTGTTGATCCATAAATTTAAACACAAAATTAGTAATTAAAAAAAATAAAATTTACATATAAAGAAGTTAAAATTCAATAATATATTTTTAAATGGGCAAGGTTTTACCTTTAAAATCTATTATCTGTTTTTGTCAAAGAACATAGTTGCACATTTATTGACCAATAGAATAACAAGGTTGCAAAGCAACTAAGTTCCTCCAAAATTTTGGTGTAGTTGAAAAATGTAGAAATATGTAATGTTAGTATTTATCACAAATATAACTATTTGTCTACAATTAAATTATTTTAATATTTTATTCATTGTTATTTTTACATTGTCATATTTGTATAAATTTTTATAAATATGATTTTTAATATATATAATTAATATTATTTTACTATACATAATTCACATTAATAATAAATAATTTTATATAAAATAATAATAAATTAATAAGTATAAATAATATTCATATATTACAAATAACTTGATATTAATAATTATTATTTTATTCTATTTAATTTTTTTAAAAGTTTACAAAGATAAAAATATATTAAAAAATTATAATAATAAATTTCCATTTATACAAAGTGCACAAGTTTTATATTTTAAATAATATATTATTTTCTTATTTCATGAAATATGTATATTTTTTTATAAATATATAAAATAAAAAATATAGTATAAATATATAATTAATACAATTTAAAAATAATAGTTTATATAAAAAATATATGTAATGTAATATATAGTATTATAATATATATTATAAAACTTTTATCATAAATATTGTAAATTACATAAAATAAAAAATTATGGTAAAAAATTTATGAAATATAATAAATAAAATCTGTCTTATCTCTATTTTTTAAGTCAATGAGATGGATTTCCTACAAAACTATTATAATAAATTTTAGAATATCTAAATCCTAACCAATGAAACAAAAGATAAATAATTTTATAAATTGAAAAATTTAAATATTGTGCATTTTACTTTATCAAATATTAGAATTTGACATAACAAAAAGAAATAATGAAATTTGATCGGCTGGAATTTACTAGTTTAATCATTAGTTAAAAATAGGTTGATGCCTATAGTTCTATTGCCTACGGCAATAACTAATAATGAAAGAGGGTGTGTGAAGGAAGAAAATGAGAACCCTAAAATAATAACTCATTAGTTCATAATATATAGAGAAATTTTGTAAATAAAATAATTCGCTGTTTGTGGCATTTTTTGAATTCAAATTAGAAAACTAATTCTCATTTTAATTCTAAAAAAAACTTGGAATTCATTTGAATAAGTTTTGATGGATTTGAAATTACAAAAAAATGTATAAGTTTTTTAGGTCCGTGCGTGAATGGTTAAGGGATTATAATCTTATTTTTTTTACAATTTTTTTTTATAATTTTTATTTTTTTTTAATAATTTTTTTTAAATAATTTTTTTTTTTTGGGAAATTTGGAAGCGAAATTTTGCAATGTTATTTTTAAGTGTTTTTTAGCAGGTTTATCCTCTGGCGGCTCCCCGGCTTGCTGCGTCGCACAGATGGTGACGCGTGGTCTGGAAACCTGGATCTGATTTGAGGGGAATTTACTCCTCCGTTACGGTTTGATCTTCCTTACCTTAGTGCATTTATTTTGCTAGATCTACATTTACTCCCATGGAAACGGGCTCGGATGGCCTGGATAAAATAGGAGATTGTATGATGTCTTCTGCGTTACCCGAGGTCTCTGGCTCTCCCTCAGTGCCCCCGGCTGATAGTTCTAACCCTAGTCCTTCTTCAGTGCCACTGAGGAAATCATTCACTGAAACTGTGGCTCCGAGAAACCATGGGGTCTCCACTGATGTGCATTTTGTGCAGGTGGTTGGAGGCAAAAGATCGCTCGAGGAAGGTAAGGGTGTTGCCCACATCTCGAATGAGTTTGTCATTTCACCGAATGAAGCAATGCTCAAGGAAATTGCACTGGAGAAGTCTCGGCTCTGTGACACTACAATTTTCTTTGCTTGTGTAGATATAGAGAAGTGTCCTCCTAGGAAATTTCTTGATGATTAGTTTCATAATCTGTGGAATTTAAAGCTAGGGCTTAAAATATCTTTTTGCAGGCAAATTCAAAAAGGTTTGTTTATTGTGTTTTTTAATAGTCACGAGGCCCAAGTCGAAGCCCTAAAATGACAGTATTGGACTGTCGGTAAAACCTCATTTAGGGCATTGGCCTGGTCTCAAGATGCTATCTGTGATGAAATCATTGCTTTGTCCTCCCCCCGGTGGGTGATTCTGAAAGAGGTTCCTCCATTTTTATGGAAATTCCTTGCTCATTTATTAGCACCCTTTGGTTTTGTTATTAGAATTAATGAAACTTCCAGACTGGTTTCTAATCTTGATGCTAGGGTATTAATTTCCCTAAAACCCGGTGTTGATATTCCTCAAAAAATTTCTTTAAAAATCCATGGCGAAACTATTACTTGCCCAGTGGAAATTCTCGGAGGCATTAATGCTTGTTATTTGTGTAAAAAAGAAGGGCATATTTGAAAGAACTGCTCGATTATTAAGAAGAACTCAGAGCCTATGCAAGGAAATAAGGATAATGGGGTACCAAACAACAGAGAACTGGTGTTGGTACCCCCGAAGGTTTATCCTACACCAGATAAACTTTCGGGCTCACAAATTGGGAAAAGCTCTGATATTCCTAAGGGTAATGATCAAACCAATTTTCACCAAAACTCTGCTATCCCTGAACAAGATAATCTTCTAATGGATAGTGAGGGTTTCCAAACTGTTAAAAATAAAAAGCCTAGGAAAAAGAGCACTCAAAATTTGGCTTCTGACCGAAATCATGTTACCTCGAAAACTAATCCGTTTGTTGCCTTAGCTTCTCCTACATTGTTGACTGAAGATGGCTTTTGTACTGATAGAGGGGTTACTTATTCATTTAACTTGAAAGGGAAAAGTCCTACTATTGGAAGGGCTGGTGATGTTACCATGCAAGAGGTGTCTATAGATTTGCTTAGTAACAGAGTGTGCCCTAACCTCAATGTAGCCCCCCCTTCTGATGGTAATATCACCATCCCTCCCAGCTCTGCCCTTAACGAATTAGATGAATATTCCTTCATTGAAGTTATTTTAGCTAAAGATGGCCCCAACTCTAAAAAATTGAGGAATTCGGTTGATAATAACTATAACAGAGCTGCTGAAATTTCTGACCATAGGAGGTCCCAGATTGTAGATGGATCTCATATGACCGGGAATTTTAGTATGAATGGAGCCCAACCAAGCTCTGCTCAACTAACTTGTGATGAGGAAGAAGATGACACCCTCATGGGATCCAATGGATCTAAGAAAAAAGGTAGACCCTTGGGATCAAAAAATAAAAAGAAAAATGGGGAGTTGATAGCCCCTCTTACTGGTTTCTCTTTACCCCCTTCATCATGAATTTTATTTCTTGGAATATTAGAGGGATTGAATCCCCTGATAGGAAGGCTATCATTAAGAGATTTCTTCTGGGACATAAAGACCTTGATTTCTTCATGATGCAGGAGCTAAAGGCGGTTGACTTCCTTCTTAATTCCTCCTTGGAATTTCTGTGGAGGGATGCTCTTAAATTTGTTACTAACCACCCTAAAGGGAAAGGTGGTGCTGCTTTACTTATTAACCCTTTTTGGGGAAGATATATAGATTCTGTTGGTTGCTCCCCCTGTAACCATGTTGTTTGGTTTGTCATTAAATTTAATGGCTCCTCTTTCAGGGTATGCTCCATATATGCTCCTAATGAGGTTAAGGACAGGATTACTTTATGGGATTGGATTTATAATCTCCCTGACATCCCGTGGATATTGGGTGGAGACTTTAATATGATTGAACATCATGAAGATAAGCTTGGTGGTCTTCCTTTTGCCTGGAAACAACAAGAGAAGACTCACTGGGATCGCTGCAAATATAAACTCAATTTATTTGATCCTCTGCAAGGATGTAAAAAAATATTTCACGGGTCCTTGGTTCACCTGGTGTAATTTTCAGATAGGAGTTAAAAGAA
Source organism: Chamaecyparis obtusa (assembly GCA_027943335.1). NCBI lineage: Eukaryota > Viridiplantae > Streptophyta > Pinopsida > Cupressales > Cupressaceae > Chamaecyparis > Chamaecyparis obtusa. The sequence continues at coordinate 1,181,909 of BSBK01002510.1, read as the reverse complement.
TCTATTCTAGACTTGATAGGTTCTATGTGAATGCTAACTTTTTTTCTTTTTCTCCTAATCAACAGAATTCTCCTGTTCTTGTTTCTTCCTCTACCTTATCTGATCATCTCCCTATCATTGCCAATGTTAACATTAGGAATGCTCTTGCTCCGAGTATGCATCATAATGAAAAATTTATTCTTAATTCATCTCTCCTGAATGATCAGGATACTATTGTTGTTGTTAAGATGATCATAATGTTTAACCTTAATATTAATTACTCTTCTCAAATTGATAAATGGAATATGAATGTCTCCTCATGGAAAAAATTGTTTCAGACTCTAGGGCAGAGAAAGGCTAAAAATTATAGGAGAGTTGAAAATTTGTTAAATGAACATCTTCAATCTGCTGAAATTGAAGCTCAGGCTAATCCATTCTCCATTTCCCATGTCGAACGGGTCTCTGCTGCCAGGGATTCTCTAAGGAGACATCAGCATGTTAAAACCATTGGGGCTTCTGTTAGAAGTCACTAGCAGTGGATAAAACATGGGGATAAGGGATCTAAGTTCTTCTTTAACTATCTTAAGAAAAAGCATAATAAGGAAAGGATTGACAGGCTTGTTGTGGATAATCAGGAACTCACTGATGTTAATGAGATTGCTACTACCTTTGAAAATTTTTATAAAATCTTATTCCTTTCGGAAGACAGCAGCATAGCGAAAGATCTTAGGAACAAATGTAAGGCGCTTATACCCAAGAAAATTAATGAAAAAGATGCCTCCATTCTTAGGACTAGGATCTCAACTCAGGAAATTACTGATGCTATTAATACTCTTAAAAAAGATAAGGCCCTTGGGCCTGATGGTCTCCCTGCTGAATTTTATAAATCTAATATTGAGTGGATTGTCAAGGATTTGTTTGATTTATACTCAGAAGCTTATGATGGTGGTACCCTTGGCAATCGTATCAATACTAGGATTATTAAACTTATTCCTAAGGATGGAGATAAGTCCCTCATTAAGAACTAGCGCCCTATCACTCTGCTTAATGTTTCCTACAAAATTTTAGCCAAAGCTTTGGCTTCTCGGCTTGTTAATATTCTCCCCAATTTCATATGTCCCACCCAAATTGGTTTCGTTAAGGGTAGGTATATTCTCGAGAACCTTGTTACGAGCTGGGAGGCTATGGATTGGGCCAAGGGCTCGAACCAGAGGTCTGCTATGTTTCTTTTAGACTTTGAGAAAGCCTATGACCATGTTGAATGGGACTTTATTCTTGTTATTCTTCAGGCCTTTGGCTTTCCTGATGAGTTTGTTAGATATATTCAAGTTTTACTTAAAGATTCCTCTGCTAGAATTGAAATAAATGGGCTGTTGACTAATCCTATTACTCTGTCTCGGTCTATTAGGCAGGGATGCCCTCTTGCTCCTGCCCTCTTTGTTATTGCTTCTGATGCTTTATATTATGTTCTCAGAGATAATAGTATCTCTCCCAAAGTTAATGGGATTCTCCTCCCTGATAACTCTGATTTGCTTAACATCCAGTTTGCGGATGATACTTCTCTATACTTGGAACTTTCATGTTCTAATATTCAACATCTTAACCAAAAAATTGAGTTTTTTGAAATTATGTCTAGTGCTCGTATCTCTAAATCTAAATCTATTATGCTTGGATGGGATGAGGAACCACCTGATTGGTTTCCTCAATTCAGGTACTCATGGGGTGGACCTAACAAGATTGTCAGATACCTGGGGGTTCCTTTTTCTATCTCCCCCTCCCTCAAAGATATGTGGACTTGGGTCAAAGATAAAATTGTTAAGAAATTGTATAACTGGGATAATAGAGTGCTTTTGCTTGCTGGCAGGGTGCAGGTTTGTCAAAAAATCTTGTCATCCTATAGTATATACTATTCTTCCGTGTGGATGTTTAGTAATTATCAAATTTTGGAAATCCAGAAGGCCATTAGGAGGTTCCTTTGGTCAGATGGCAAAGGAAATAAAAAGAAACATGCTGTTAGATGGAATTGGTGTCATATTGAGAAGAAATGTGGTGGTCTTGGTCTTAAAGACTTGAAAACGCAAGGTATAGCCTTGGCTGCTAAATGGATCTTCCAGGCTCTTGATGGTCAGGAACCTTGGAAGATTCTTATTAGGAATAATATTCAGAATGGTTATCCTAGGCAGGCTAAGCATTGGAAAAGTCTACCATTCACTGACCTTGTTGCTGGGTCATTCTCGGTGACTGTCCAAGGCTCCCTGGTCTTTAAATCCATTTGGAAGGCCTGGGAGCTTGTGAGGGGATATATATATATAATTCTAAATTTAGTGACATCAACTCTATTCATGGGGAACGTTCCATATGGTGGAATCTGAAACATAATGGTAAACCTCTTGCTATGATTCAGGGCTGCTCTGCGAAGCATTGGAATAGCCAAGGTATTAAGTATTTTATTGATCTTCTTGAGGAAGATAGTCTCCCTAGTTGGCAGCACTTTAAGGATAAGTTCAATCTTCCTGATTCTCATATTCATACTTATAATATGGTCTCTCATGCTTGTCGTAGTATCCTTAACCTTCCTTGTAGATGTGATGTGGACTCACACCGGTTTTTGCAATTTAGATGGAATGATGGATCTTTGCTGCATAAGGTTAAGGCCAAAGATATCTATAAAGTGCTTAACAAGGATAACTCTATTATCCTTCATTTAAATATTATGTGGTATATGAATTTGAGTCCTCTTGAATGGAAAAAAATGTTTGAAATTTTTTGGAAAGCTCATATTCCTCCTAAAATCTTGCATTTTAAATGGCAACTTCTTCTTGATAGGCTTCCTTTTAAAAATCAGACTGGTATCACTGATAATTGTTCTTTTTACAGGGCTCTTGAGAATTTGAGGCACCTATTCTTTACGTGCCAATTTTCTAGAAATATCTGGAAGTCTTTTGGTTTTTCTATACCTGATCATATCTCTGTTTTAGATACTATTTTTGGAAATATACATGGTTTTAAAAAGGATTCTACTTTTTATGGAATATTATTTCCTCTCATATTCTTTGGTTTATTTGGAAAAGTAGAAATGAAAGAAAATTTCAAGATGCTGATAGTACCCTTACTTTGTTTCAATTGAAACTTATACGTTTTAAGATTGTCTCGCAGATTCATTGTATCATGAAGCTCGAGAAAGAAAAACTTAAAAGATTTCTCCATGATGGACTTGCTATGATGTTCATCTATGAAATGAAACATGGGCTGGAATGGGCCACTATCATTGATAACCAGGCAGCTTTTGAAGGTGCTTTAAAAGAACTGCTTAAAGAGATGCACGCTACCAGAGGCCCCTTCTCTGATAGACTGGAATTCTTCTCTCAGATTCTGGATCAGGAAAAAATCGTATGGATGGAGGGTGAGCTTGGATGGACAACATGGATTGATGATCAGGATGATATTCTAGAATAGTTTTGTTCGTTGGTGCACATTTTTTTGTGCTGGTTTTTTGTATTGGACCTTTGTTGGTGGTGGTAGGCTTGCCTCCCACTTCTTTTTGATTGTATCAGCTTGTAAACTCTCGATTATTTAATTTAAAAAAAATAATTCTTTTTTTATAATTTTTTTAATAATCTTATTTTTTAAGTTAATAATACATATTTTAATTTAAAAATATATAATTTAAAAATACATATATATTTTAATTAAAAAACTAGCAATGAAAATGGTAAGTTCAAAAATTAAAAATTAAAAAAATATAAAATAATGCTTATTCCAATTTCACATTATGGGATCTAAACATAGAATAGATTATTCTAGCTTTGATTTTGAGGATTAATTAATTTGGTCCTTATTCTAGAATAGGCCTATTCTGGATAAGTTAATTCCATGCAGCAAATAGGTTGATTATTTTTAATTGTATTAAATTTTTAATGTGTTAGTTATGTATGTTTAAAATTAAAATAATTTTTTAAAAATTTTATAATATAAAATATTTTCAATGTAATCATCAATTTATTTCTTATAATAATTTTAAACAAAGTTTGTATGTGGAAAGAAGGTATAAAATGTTCAAATGTAAAAATGATACTTGATTTTTTTATACAAATTCTTTAATTATTTGAAGATGACCTAAAAAAATTGATATTATGAACATGTCATTTTTATTTTATTTTAAAACTTGTATGATCAATATATCAAAAAAACTAATACAATTATAACAAGTGCCACATATGGCCAAGTACTTGCCTTTAGTAATTAATTTTAATTTTAATTTTTAATATAAATTTAATCTTAATTTTAATAAATTTATTATAATATATAAGATATTTTAATTAATTATATAATTATAATTTTTTATATAATGATAATTGTAGTAATAAATAATTTTTAAAATTATAATTATATAAACAATTATTGATTGCAAATTATAATTAATTTAAACCTTAATTTTAATTTTATTTGTAAATATAACAATAGTGCTAATTTTATTTTATTGATATATATTTTTTATTACATATGATTACTATTATTGTATATATAATATTGTATTATTATATTATACATAAATTATAATTATAATATAATATATTTAGAATATATAATAACTATAAATATAATATTATTATTTTAATTTATATTATAATCTATATTATAATAATAATATATAATAATTTATCTTAGAAGATTATATAATAGAAATATATGTTAATTAAATCGATGCAAGAGGCCATAGGAGGAAAAGTCAGTCTTGCATGTGCAAATGTGAAAAATATATAATACTAAAATAAACTTAAAAATTTTAATATACAACTAATATAAAAAGAAAAAGATTAATGAAAATCCTAATTAAAGATAGAAACAAAAATTGTTAAATTGTTTCCAAGCCGAAAACTATGCAATATGGAAGGAGCAATGCATTTTCATTATATTAAATATAAAGTGTACAATAAATAACAAACGTGGTAAATTTTAATTGGTTCACTCATGTAATAAGACTTCAAATGATTTAGCCAATCAAATGATAGAAAAATGATTTCTATAAATTATAAAGTTAAAAATATTGCATCTAACTTTACAAAATACAAAATCTAAAAAATTCTAATTGGTCTAAAAGTTTTATTTAATCACTAGTTAACACTAAAAACTAATGGATGCAATAGTACTTGCTTAGTCTATCGGCAAGTACTAATAATAGTATAATAATTAAAATAATCTATAAAAGCCTTAATAATGAAATTAAATTAATAGGAAATTTGTCTTATAAAATATGCTCAAATATCAAGCATACTTGTATACATATATTTGAAAAAAGAATTATATAATATATGTCTTAAAAAATAGAAAATCAGTCCTAAAACATTTGTAAGATCTTAAAAAGAATTTTTCTACAATGAGTTGAAATTTTTATAGATGTCAATAGTACTTGTAAGGAAAGAAAGGTGCAGAAACACCTTCTGAATGACAAGTTCTTAGAGGAATACACCAAAGATGGATTTTAATTTCAATTAAAGTTACAAAGATGCACATGAATGAAATAGAGTAAACAAAACCAGACTGAATAATCAAAAAATGAACATAGAGATTCGTCATGGGAAAAACCCACATACCAATACAGAGCTCCCTTGCATTATAGTAAAACAATTTACATACAAGTATACATTAATCTTTGATGATTTTACAGTGTCTGATCAGCAAACAACTCTACGAAAAAGTTCCAATAGAATTCAATTCTACAAATTCTCAAGGTTAGATTAGTTTCTTCTTCATAGTCGGTTCACTTTACTCACACTAAAGTAACTGATTCATCCTTCGGGTATATTCATCTTTATGTGACAATACAATTCTAATTTTTATAGATTTAATTATTCAAACTATAAAATAGCTTCGAACAAACTTTCTACCTTAGCATAAGACTTATCGTTTAACCAATCACCAAAAACCACATCTGCAAAGTCAACATTGTCAACTAGTGATCACCACCTATTTGTTTTGACAACCTGTCGATGAAGCCTTCAAAACACTCTTCGAACACAAATTTATATTGGTAAGGTTCATCGAAGAAGCTACACCGATAGAAGTCATTGTAGAAAGTCACACTATCAGAAGTGCCTTCAACTTCCATTCTGATAACAGAAGTCCCCCCGATCATCACTCATCTGAGAAGCTACACCAATGAAATTCATTGGAGAAACATATACTAACAGAAGCTCTTTCACATACAAGTTCGATCACCGATGGAAGAAACCCAATAGAACAATAGAGTTTAGTATCGAGCTTGAGCCTTTTCTTTGTTCCATAGAAAAATGACTTCATAGTGAATAATGATTGCACATCGATAGAACCATTTGTTACTTATAATGAAACTATAAACATAGCATTTTTCATCGATATAACCTAAATCGATTACACTAGAAATGTCCATTAATGAGGATGCTTACCAATAAGTACGAGACACCATTTTCGATCAATCTTCCACTTGTCAAAGTACTTACTGGTATCCCAACAATTCACAAAAGAAATCATGAGAGTTGGGGGAAATAAGCCCCATTGAACTAGCACACATTATTTGAGCTTGGGTTTGCTCATAGGCTTTGTCAATGCATCTGCAAAATTTTCCTAAGTGTCAACATTTTCAAGATTTATCTTCCTATCCTCTATCATGTCAGAACAAAGTGATACTATACATCAATGTATTTCCTCCTAGCATGGAAAGTAGGATTTTTTGCCAAAAAATAGCACTCTGACTATCATCAAATATTATAATATACCCTACATTAAAGCCAACATCAAAACACAAGCGCTTAAGATAAAAAACTTATTGGCATGCATGAGAATATTTTGTATACTCTTCCTCTATAGTAGATAGAGCGACTACAACTTTCCACTTTCTCATCCAACTAATAGCACCACCATTCATCATAAATACATATCCACTGGTGGATCTTCTTCTGTCAATATCCCTTGCCCAATCAGAGTCCACATAGCCTTGGACATTGATAGATCTCTTTGATCTAGTTGAGTTATCCTAATAGCATAGAGCATACTTTGATGTACCCTTTAAATATATAAACACTGTTTCCATAGCATCCCAATGTGGCCTACCTATATTAGCCATAAAATGACTCAAATCTCCCACTGATTGATAAATTCTTAGTGTGGTACAAACCATTGCACACATAAGACTTCCAATAGCACTTGCATAAGGTATCTTCTTCATATAATTAATCTCATCTAGATATTTTGGACTATCATTAATAAATAGTTTCATTCCCTACAAGACTGGAACTACTTGTTACTTGCAATTAGAAAAATTAAAACTATCAAGCACATTAGCAATATATTTTCTCTAACTGAGCCAAAGATTTTAACTAGATCTATCCCTTTTTATTTTGTTCGTAAATTGTATTTTAGTACCCCCATATCTTTCATTTCAAACTTTGAAGACAACTAAGAATTTAAATCTGAGATCATACCCTTACTATTTCCAATAAACAATATATCATCTACATACAAAGCAATAAAAAGTATCAGATCACCTTTAGCTTTATAGTAAACACAATGATCAGATTTAGACCTCACAAATTCCAAAGATAAATCATATGTAACATATTTGTGATACCACATTTTGGGAGATTGTTTCAAACCATAAAGAGACTTTTTAAGTTTACATTCCAGATGTTCTTTACCTTTCTCCACAAAGTGCTCTAGCTAGGACATATAAATCTCTTCTTCAAGATCACCATAAAGAAAAGTTGTGTTCACATCCATTTTCTCAACTTCAAAGTCATTCACTGCTACAAGTGACAAAATAAATATAATGGATGTCATTTTAGCTATAGGAGAGAATATTTATCCATAATCAATCCCTTCCATTTGAGAATACTCCTTTGCAACCAGTCTCACCTTGGACTTTTTAATGCTACCATCTAAACCATATTTCTTCTTAAACACCCACTTACATCCCATATGATTTCTACCTTTAGGAAAGGGTACCAGATCATAGGTCCCATTCTTCTTCAATTATGTCATTTCATCATTCATGGCTTCCAACCAAAAATCTAAATCAGATATGTTGATATCCTCTTTCATAGCCCTAGACTCATTTGTATTAGTAAGAAAAGCATAGGAATAATTTACATTCAGCACTGAATATCCGAACCTATCTGGTGAATAACCATACCTATTAGGTTGTCGTCTTTCCCATGTAGACCTCCTTAATAACTATAGTGGAGGTTCTTTTTCTCATTCTTCTTCTAAAATTTTTGATCTTCTTGAGTCCTCCTAATTTTCAGGCACATATGGAGTTTGTAGTTCCTCTCTTTTTGGAGCTTGAGGAATTTCAACTACTTCTTTTTATTTTCCTATCTTTCCTAACAGTCGATCTACTAAGATAGGTTTCAACTCACAAAAGATAACGCTTCTATTGTACAACACTTTCTCAGTAATTGAATTTTAAAGCTTGTATCCTTTCACACCAATGCAATAGCCAATGAAGATACATTTTACAACCTTGTTGTCCAATTTTAGTCTTTTTAGTTTATGTACGAAGATATCTTAAAGAGGGATTTTTACTTGACCATGCTTCCATTGGCATTTTGTCAACCAATGTTGAAGTAGGAGAATGATTCAGTAAGTAACATATTGTAGAAACTACCTCATCCAAGAACCTTTTCTCTAGACTAGCACTACCTAAGATACTCCTTGTTGTGTCCATCAGATATCAATTCAACCTTTCAATGACTCCATTCTATTGTGGAGTATAAGGCATAGTAGATTACACCTTTTAATTCCATGGTTTACACAATATTTTCCAAAATATGTATTGCAATAGTCACCACTATTGTCTATTCTTAAATATTTTATTTTCCTCCTAGTCAAATATTCAACAAGATTTTCAAAATCTTTAAATTGACTAAAAACATCTAATTTAATTTTCAAAAAATAAATAAATTCCTTTCTTGAGTAATCATCAATAAATGATACATAATACCTTGACTTAGACAAATAAGGAACATCCATAGGACCAAAAACATCAAAGTGGACATAGTCCAATATACTAGAATATTTTTGAGATCTTGAATAGAACAAAACATCGTTAGATTTTCCATAAATGAAATGTTCAAAGAAATCAAATTCAAGATTGCAATCTATCAGCCCACCTACCATGTTTTTATTCTTCAAAATTTTTAAACCTTTCTCAACAATATGGCTATTGAGCTATAATGCCAAAGCATCATTTTATCTATTGGAAGTTTAACCTCCATAGATTTTACATCATGTGTTAACACAATAGCTTTTTTAGACTTTACAAAGATATTATTACAACATACAGGTTTGGCATCTAACTTATATAGAGTCCCAATGTGTTCACCCTTAGCCAATAAAATAGAACCTCTATTCATATTAAAACTACCCAACACAAAAGTTACCTGAACTCTGACATAATTTAACTTACTAATAGAGAGTATATTTCAAGCCAGACCTGGTATATGAAGAACTCCATCGATTCCCTTATTCAGCCATTTGGAACCGAAATCTGACTTTACCTCTCCCTACTATTTCCAATTTTGAATCACTCGCTAGGAACACCTTCCTACCATCATACAGTTCATACTTTGAGAACCAATCTTTATGAGATTTCATATGGAATGATGCCCCATGAATCAACTAACCATACAACATCAAATGCAAGCACTACCAAGGATTCTACAAAGGCATCTACATCACTCTGAGAAGAATCAGTATCTTAAGTTCTCTTCTTTTTCTTCTTCTTCTTATCCTCTTTGCAATCTTTTTGGATATGGACTTTCTACCTACAATTTGAGCACTTCACCTTGGACTTCTTTCTTAGAGACATTGATCTTTCTTGTGACTTGGAATTGGGCTTCTTGTCTTTATTTTCTCTTTTTTTCCTTTGATTTGCCTTGAATGTAAAGAGCCTCTTTAGCCATCTCAAAATACCTCCTATGTATCTCTTCTGACAGAAGTGTAGCAACCACCTCATCCATTTTAAACTAGGTAGTAGTACTCCCATTAACCATTACCAAATGGCCTCGCACGTTAGACAAGGAACACAATAACAATATACAACATTCTTCTTCACTAATGGTTACACCAACAGATGTCAATTGCGCAACAACCATATCAAATGCATTAAAATGATCTTCTATACAAATACCTCCATCCATCTTCAAGAAGTATAAATTCTTTCTTAAGAAAATTTTATTCACCAAGGACTTTCCCTAATAAATATCTCCTAATTTCTTTCACAGAGAATGTGCGGTGTTAAATAGAACAAAATCTGCAAGGTTCAATCTTATAAGTTCTTGGCCTTTTAGTCTACTAAGTCACAATCTTCTTTCTTCATGCCTAAAGGTTTATTTCAAGACATAGTGACCCAAAAATCTTGGTCAACTAGCAAATATTTAACTTTTTTCACAAATGAAAGTTTAAGCTATGAATTTTCCAATGTCTATTTTCTAAAAAGTGATGGCCATATCAATCTACAATCAAGACAAATAAAATCTTTGCAAGACTCCCACTGAACCAAATTGACACAAAAAACCAACCCTACCCAATAAGAATAACACAAATGGTGAGACTTTGATACCATTTATAAGAAAAGAAAGGTGTAAAAATATTTTCCTTAGTGTCAAGTTCTTAAGGGAGTACACCATACATGGATTTCAATTACAATTAGAATTACAGAGATGTACATGAATGAAATGGAGTAAACAAAAATAGAACGAACAATCACAAAGTGAACAACCCTTACGGGTGAAAAACTCATACACCAATATCGAGATCCCTTGTACTATAGTAAAACAACGTACATACAATTATACGAAACTCTTTTATGATTTTACAACCTTTGATTAGCAAGGAGCTTTATGAAAAAGTTCCAACATAATTCGCTTCTGCAACTTCTCCAAGTTAGTTCAGTTTCTTCTTCACATTCGGTTCACTTTACTCATACAAGTAACTGATTCGACCTTTACATATATTCATCTCTGTGTGATGGTTCAATTCTAATTCTAGTAGATCAACTCTTCAAAATAAAAAATGTCTTTGAATATACTTTCCACCTTAGCATAAGACTTATCATTCAATCAATCACTGAAAACCACATCAGAAAATTCAACAGCATCAACCAGTGATCACCACTTGTCTATCTCCACAACCTGTCGATGAAGCCATCAAAAAATTCTTTGAACATAGAGTTATATTGTTAAGGTTCATCAGAGAAGCTACATCGACATAAGTCATCAGAGAAAGTCACACTATCAAAATTGCCTTCAACTTCCATCTTGATAATAGAAGTCACCCCGATTATCACTCATTAGAGAAGCTACACCGATGAAAGCCATCGGAGAAATATATACTGTTGAAATTTCTTTCACACACAAGTCTGAACGCCAATGGAAGACACCTAATAGAACAATAGAGTTTAGTATCGGCAAAGCCTCTGTTGTGTTCCGCCGAAAAACCACTTCATAGTGAAGAATGATTGCACATTGATAGAACCGTATGCTATTTATAATGAAAATATAACCATAGAATTAACCCTTAATATTACCAAATTTATTTCACCAGAAATGTCCATTACTTCAAGGATTCTTACCAGTAAGTATGTGATACCATTTCCGAACAGTACTTACTTAGGTAGGAAGTATTTTCAACAATTTAAGCAATTGTGAAAATGAATACTTATATATTCTATACCAAAAGTATCAAAAGTGATCAATCCTCAACATTTATTTCATTTTCTCTTAATTGAAATCAATTCAGTTCATTTTGTAAAGCTTCAACCTTTTTGATAAGTAGGATATATGTTCTACAGCAAATCAAATTGTGATATTGCTATCAGGATTCAAGTGTATAGTTTTTTGAGTCAAACTAATTGACCCATGTTTCATGAGTAGTAGTTTACACGAATGCATATCTCATGAGATTGAATGGAACACTTAGCACTCATTGGATCTAGGTGATGCTCATAGAGGTGAAGCATTGAGACTTCTCGGGAGCTCACCCATCCCAGTAATACTCCATCTTGAGCGCGCTTAACTATGAAGTTTCCTCCATGGTTAAACCCACTCTACTTGTAACCCCATTTTCAAAACCCTGAGTCTTGTTCCTTATGAGGAAACTTCATAGTTAAGTGCGCTTGAGCTAGAGTAGTACTGGGATGGGTGACCTCCCAAGAAGTCCTGGTGCTTCACCTCTATGAGAATCACCTAGATCCAATGAGTGTTAAGTGTTCCATTCAATCTCATGAGAGATGCATTCATGTGAACCACTATTCATGAAATATGGGTCAATGAGTTTGACTCAAAAAACTACACACTTGAATCCTGGTAGCAATATCACAATTCAACCTTTTTGTTGTATTCTATCAAAATAGTTTGTTGTTTTATCTAGTGCAGATCCACTTCCTAGAGATGGTTCAAAATTCTATGTGAACTTGAACCAAACAATTCTTAATACTATTGAATTATTAAATTGAATATCTAAATATATAGTATATTAGTAAAATAAAAAATCAATTAATGATCATATGAATTCTAATTTATTTCCTTTCTATATTATTTTATATATAAATTAAATATCTTCACCACTAAAGCCATCATAAATGAACATAATCGCATATCATACTTGGTGTTCGAATTCTTCTTTGCCTCTAAAGATTAATGTGGTTTTCCCACATGATGATCTAGCTATGATTTCTGCTGCAATATCCATTCCTTCTCCATTACCCTATATTTTAGAAGAATGATCTCTATACTATTTGTTTGTTAGTGAGTAGTTCTTCAGCTACTTGTAAAAGGTTTCAGGGGCCCTTCAAAACCTTCTTGTGTTAGATTGGCTATTTGTTTGCAAAAAATGGTTTTCTCTTATATAGCTCAAGGTTTTTGTTTGGATATCTTATCTTGTACATCAACTTTTTATCTTTGTAAAGGGTTTTGGCTCCCTCAAAACCTAATTTACCATTAATTGAAAATATTCCGTACTCAACTAAATTACAACGAAAATAGGATAGTGTTGATGAACTTTTCTAGGAGACATTGCTCACAATCAACTAAATTAAAAATAAAATATGATAGTTTTGATAAACTTTACTATGAGACATTGCATCACCATGTATACATTATCTTTACAAATCAAGCCACTATAAATGAACATAGTAATATTTTGTATTCAGCTAGGTTACGAAGAAAATACAACAATAATAATCTACATTTGTTTTTGATTAAGTAAAATAGGTTTTACAGGGTGCCTGAAACCCACAACCAAAGAGGAGAGGTGATCAAAGTTAAAAGAATAGTTTTAGAAAAACAACCAAGAAACATGCCACAAGTCGGCCAAAGACTAAGAAGCCATAACAGAACAAAAAAGATCAGATTTTAATGATTCCCTCAGTACTTTGGAGTCTTTCCTTGTCAAGGAGATCCTTCACTTCACTTGGGATGTCTTCGCCATGTTGCCATGTCATCTTATCATCCTTCGTGATAGCCAAGTTGGCAAACAAATGAGCCCCACTATTGCCTTCCCTGTACACATGAGATATGTACACCTTTTCAAAGAATTAAGAATTGAGCGGGTTTCTTCGATCATATTGGATATTGTCCAAGATGGAGAATGAATGAGGTTTAAGCAGTTGATTATGTTCATCGAGTCACCTTCGAGCCAGAGCTTCTTGACCCCCGATTTCCTAGGATAGTTTGGTGACTTGGAGAGCTGCACAAGCTTCAACAAAGTGGTTGGATTGAGAGCCCAGGATTAATATGAAAGTCGAAAGACCAAAACCAAAGTTGTTTCTAATTATCCCTCCACTTCCAAATAGGCCAGGGTTCCCTTTGGCAGCTCCGTCGAAGTTGGCTTTCACCTATCCAATCGGTGGACAGCTCCATTTGCAATTCTTTCTTTTCTCCTGCATTGCTTCCTGAGCCTTTCCTGCAAGATGGTTAATTCTTCCACAATAGAAAAAGTTTTCCTTAATAGCATGTTGGATTTTTTCAAAAATAATTTTGGGGGGAGAGGAGAAATCATGGAAAATGTGATTGTTGCACTCTTTCTAGACTCCCCAGCAGAGGTGAGGAAGGAAAACATTTTGAAAGCCCATTGAGAAAAGAGATCATTAAAAGATAGGGGAAAATACCAGGATAAGACCATGACTGGCAAAAGACAATTCCATATGTTACTTATAGAAGAGCAGTGAATAAATAAGTGGTCAACCGTTTCTTCATGGCATCTGCAAAGAACACACCTATTGGGGAACTGGAATCCATGCTTGATGAGATTATCTATAGTGAGGATATGGTTCTGGAGTAGGAGCTAGAAGAAAACATTGATTTTGGGCGTAAGGCCTAGAATCTAGGCTTTGGCCCACAATGGATTAGCTTCTTGGGTTTGAGATATCTGCAAGGAATAGGCAGAGGCCGCTATGTATATACCGTCTGGATAATCTTCCCAAATGATCTCATCTTCAGTAGATTAGAGAGAAACCACATTGAGAGCTTTCATCAGAGAAATCGAATCCTGAGAGATCTGGGTGAGATCCACCCAATTGTCGTCCCTTCTATAGTTTCTAACTTGGGACCCAAAATTTTGGGTGTAGACATGTGTCCAAGCATTGAAGGTCTCAAAATCTCTTAGACAACCCATCTAGAGCCATTTGTCATTCTAGAAGTTGACAGATTGTCCATTCCCGATCTTCCATTTAGCTTTGGATTTAGCCAACTCCTTAGCACTAAGAAGACCATTCCATATGACAGATCCTCTCAAGGTATCTATCTCTTCAAAAAAGAGATTAATAAAGTTATGCATTAGGTATTTTTCTTTGATGGTGTCCCGCCACTCTCCTTTGTTGTTGAAGATTCTCCAAATCTGTTTGGCTTGAAGAGCTTTGTTGAACGGTCTTAAATTCATTATTCCAAGACCACCATCTTTTTAAGGGCAAAAAACTTTCTCCTAGATAATAAGAGGGATGCGCTTCTGATCCTCTGTACTTGATCAAAGGAATCTTCTTTGAATTCTCTCCATAACCTCTGCAACTTTGGTAGGAATGGAGAAGAGGCTAAGAGCATAGGTTGGGAGGTTTTATAAATTTGATTTGATCGACTCAATCTTTCCTACCTGACTGAGGGTTACCCCTTTCCAACCAGCAAGCTTCCTATTGAATCTGTCTATTATTTTGTTCCAGAAGGCTTCCAGAGGTTTGATGCCTAAGGGCAGGCCCAGATAAGAGGATGGGAAAGCATTAATACCACATCCTAGGATGTTGGCTATTTTACTCTATCTTCCCTCTGGGGTGTTCACAAAAAAGATTGAGCTTTTATTCCAATTGATGGTTTGACCAGTGGCTCTGATATATACATTTAGAAGATCCTTCACCACATTGGATTCTCCCATCGAAGCCTCTGCACCAAGGATGGTGTCATCCATAAATTTTCGGTGTGAGAAAACATTGTTGCTTGAGGAGGGGTTGATGCCTTTCAGGTTCCCCTCCCTTTTTGAAGCAAAGATGAGTCTTCCTAGGCACTCAACGAGGATAATGAAAAGAATAGGGGAAAGGGGGGGTCTCCTTGCCTTAGGCCCCTAGAAGGCTTGGAAAAGGAGGAAGGAGAGCCATTAATCATTATTTCCAGAGAAGGGGTAGATATAATTTGATGTAGAATCTTGCAAGATTGGGAGTTGAATCTGAAAGCTTCAAGAACACTAAGAAGAAACTGCCAGTCTACCCGATCATAAGCCTTGGAGAGATCAAGCTTGAGAATAAATCATTCCCTTTTCCCAGCTTCTAAGGAGTTAATAACTTCATGCACCATCATGATGGAATCCAAGATCTGTCTACCTGGCACGAAGCCCGATTGTTGCTACGAGATCAAGGAGGGGAGGACTTTGAGAATCCTGAAAGTTATAACCTTAGATATGATCTTTAAAAAAGAGTTACAAAGACTGATGGGTTTGAAGTGCTCAAAATAATTCACTCCTATAGACTTAGGAATCAACACTAGAAAAGTAGCGTTGAGCTCTTTAAGGAGATTTTTAGAACCAAAGAATTCCCGCACCACCTTAACCACATCTTCTTTCACCACATCCCAGAACATATGAAAAAAAAACATAGGGAAGCCATCAGGACCAGTGGCTTTGTCTCTAGGAAGAGAGTCTAGAGCTCTCTTGACTTCAATCATGTCCATAATCGCACATAAGGAATTATTTTGGCTTTTAGTGATTATTTTTAGAATGTTATTGAGGAGTTTGAGCTGATCTTGGTTAGATAGCTCCTGGTTTTTTGAAAGGAGAGATGAAAAGTAAGAAATAGCTTCTTCTGCGATATCCTTGTCCTCCTTCAGGGCTTGATCGCCCTTCTTTATGTTTCTTATCCTGGTAGCAGCTCTGTGTCTCCTTGTGGAAAGGTGAAAGAAGTGAGTATTTTGGTCTCCTTCCCTAAGCCCAATGGATCTCGATCTCTGCTACCAGAAAGTTTCCTCCTGCTTGATGATATTGTGGTATTCAGAAAGGATGGATTTCTCCTTATTTAGTCTATCTTCATCATATCCCTATTTTTGGATTTCATCTTGAATAAGGTTTAGATCAGTAAGAGTCTTGTCTTTGGAGGTAAAGATATGACCAAATTCATCTTTGTTCCAAACTTTGACATTGAATTTGATATTCCTTAGCTTTTTCGTCACTCTAAACATAGCAGTGCCCTCAACATCAATGTTCCACCGATCTTTAATTTTATTAAGCAGATTAATAATTTACATTTGTTATAATACACTCGATCACCAATTATCAGTTCTCTTCTCTTTTCTAATGATATAATAATAGATACGTGCTTTTTTGTGTGCAATGGTGAGTTTATACCTTTCATTTTTTAAATTAAAAAGTAAGAAATTAAAATAAAAAATTTAAACATTTAAATTTAATTTGCTTGTTTGTGCAGAAAGTAAATGTGTTGCAAATAAATATAAGGATATAATAAGAAAATTAGATAATCAATTCATATAATCCTTTTGTGAAGAAGAGAAAGATAGGAAATATGAACTCCCCTGGGTGCAGCGTTTTGTATGACTATCTAGAGACCTACACATAAATTCTTATTATTTATTGAAAATACTAATATTCAAAGGAAAGATAGATTTCCTATTATTTACTAATACATAAGTGATAATTATTTTTTATTGTTATTTTTTAATGGATAAAGTTATAAATATCTTTGGCATTTTTTGAGGTTTTATTTGCTTTCCATCTATAAAGGGAAAAAACCTCTCTTGTTGGTATTTGATTTTATTGTCTTCTACTATTATGATTTTAAACTACATTAAATTATAGAACACCAAAAAGATAAGATGACATTATGGAAAACTTATGATGAAAAAATAACAAACTATTTGATAGAGCACAATTGAAATGAACAATGGAACTCTTTTGTTAAATACAAGTTATTTTATCAATCCCCAAACACATGAGCAAGAACCAAATAAAACACAAGAATACAACCACTTATACAGTTTATTTTTACAATGATATCCAAATTCACATAATAGGAAACGTAGCTTTATGTCCTTAAACCATTGCTCAAGATAGTTACAATGACTAATGATCTTCTAAGGATCGACTCAACACCAACACATGCCATATCATTACACTTTATTAGCAACACCAATCCACTACTGCTACTTCAACAATCCATTCCTTCCTTTTGTTGGCACTGAACTGATTC
Organism: Chamaecyparis obtusa; assembly: GCA_027943335.1. Classification (NCBI taxonomy): domain Eukaryota; kingdom Viridiplantae; phylum Streptophyta; class Pinopsida; order Cupressales; family Cupressaceae; genus Chamaecyparis; species Chamaecyparis obtusa. The sequence continues at coordinate 1,164,217 of BSBK01002510.1, read as the reverse complement.
TTTGTGTCTTTCTTTTTTCAAGTTTGGTTGGCGTTTCCCTATTCTTAGTTCTACCCTCTCTTCCAAAACAAGCACACCCACCTTGCCTCTTTTCACATCGATGGTTGTCAATTTTTGTTAACTAAAAAGTGTCAAGGTGTTTAGTGTAACCATTGGTTTGTTGCTTCTTGTCTTCCTATCATTGATTAGACAAAAAAAAATGACAAGAAGCTCACTTACAAATTAAACGAACGTGCAAAAACAAACTGAATTTAAACAAACCAAAATTGAAAAATAATGACAATGCAAAGAAAGGAGATGCACCTGCATTAGATTCCTCAAATAGGGAAGAATCATGAGCTCCCTCTCATAATATTTGTTATAGTATGACCTAGCTTAGTGATCTCTAATTTAGTGAGCCAAGAAAAATCCACTACTGGTTAATGCTGCCACTTAACCATATATTTGAAATACTCGTTGCCTTGGGTATTCTTCCATAATTGCTTATCAAGAATGCATTCTATATATGATAGAGTGGAATGAGATCCTTGTTGTTCTAGATTGAAAGAGATCTTTGTTTCTGTTACATCCTCTACCCCATCTCTTCTATATGGTTACATATCTACCACATTAAAGATAGGCGTGATGCCCAATTAAGAGGGAAAAACTATCTCATAGGCATTTGCAATGAATTTTTGAATCACTTTACAAGGACCAACTTTTTTCATTTGGAGTTTATCCTAAACACCAATAGGAAACCTTTCTTTCCTAATATTAGCCAAGACAAGGTCTCCAACCTCAAACCAAAGTTCCCTGAATTTCTTATCATCTTGCTTCTTGTATTCAAATTGTCATTTTCAATATTCATCTTCACCTCTTCATGCATATCATGGATGGCTTTAGAAAATTCTACTCCCAAGATCTTTTAACTCAAATACCCCCCTTGGATGCATCTCATATAAAATATAGAATGGACCAAATCCAATGCTCCATTTATGTGAATCAAACTATTCAAACTCATCTTGATCCAAGGCTAGATCCCAATTACTTGGTATTTTCCTAGTAATGCATCATAACATGTTACCAAGTCTTTAGTTAAAAACCTGTGTTTGACCATCCATTTGGGGATGGTAACCAGAACTAAAACTTAGATTAATTACTTGGTGTTTTCCTAGTAATGCATCACAACATGTTACCAAGTCTTAAGTTAAAATCCTTTGTTTGACCATCCATTTGGGGATGGTAACCAGGACTAAAACTTAGATTAGTTCCCAATTTCTTCTTAGGGTCCTCCAAAAATGACCCATAAATCTTGAATCCCTGTCAAATACTATACTCTTTGGTTTTCTATGTGTATCATCTTAAAATGGAAGCACTTCCATGTTAAGAGCGTTTAGCCCTTCGAGTAAGTGGTTTGGCTTTTCCCCCTGTTCTACCCCATTTCCCACTTCTTACTAGCATTTTCCTAGCAATCTAGACTATGAATCTGAGGTTTTGGACCCTAAGGTCAAAGTCGACCTTATGGGATCAAAGTCAACCTCAACCCTAACTAGGTCAGGGTCGATCTCGACCTTGACCTAGTTAGGTTTGAGCTCGACCTTGACCCTAAGGTCTAGGATCTTTAGGGTTAGCCTCCGGTTGCGGGATTTCATCAAAAACTTGTCTTTTCCCTCTTTGGGGCCACTATTTCTCGGATTAAGCATCGAATTATCAAATTAATATTTGAAGTGGACCTTTCTCAATATTTGTATAGGATTCCTAATTTATTATTGGAGATTATCCTTTCTCGAGTTTTGTGCCTAATGCTCAAATTAACTTTGGGGTTGGCCTTACCTCAAATTTTGTAACAAGGCTCTTAAATAATTATTTTATTTTTATATTAAGGTTGGTACCCTCCTAGAAGTTTTGTGTCAAGACTTTAATTTAATTTCCTCTCCATGTGCACCTCTCTAGAGTTTTGTGCCATGGGCCCTTAATTATTGTTTTCTACGAGGCCCCTCTTGTGCCCTAGATCACTATAAAAGGGAGCCTTCCTCTCTCATTGTATCCATCTCATCTCACAATCTCTCAAGCTCTCAAATGCAAGCAAGCAAGAAGATCAAGCATTCAAGCATCCAATTCATCAAGGAGATCCATTAGTAGCCATTAAAGGATTCAAGCTCTATGGAGCTCTCTTATTGAAGATTCCTCCATTTCTATTCAAGCCTCTTCCTAGTTCAAGATCCATTCAAGATTGGTGTTGAAGATCTAAAGACAATTGATTGGAGACATCCTATATTTGATTCTACATTCATCCATTCTTGTGGATTCAAGGATTCGAATCCTCCATAAGGGTTTCAACTCAAGCAAGGTGAATTGTTCCATTTACTTTGTTTATTCCAGCAATTTCAATTCAATTTCAAGGTTAATTCCTAAATTGGGGTTCGACTGAGGCAAACCCCCCAAACAAACAACCAAAAACCCTCTTTTTCTTGCAGGTACAGGTGCGAAACTTTGGATCTAAGAGTAGATTTAGATACCCTTTTCACCGAACTTTTGAGATCTGTGAACAAAGTCAAAGTCGACCTTCATTTTCCTAAGGTCATCCTTGACCTTTTATGAGGGTCAAGGTCGATCTGATCTCATCTCAGAAAAAAATTTCTAGGTTTTGTAGATCTCATAGTTTCAGTTCAGGTATGCAGGAATCAATAGTTTTTTAGATCATTTGATAGGGTTTTCAGCCAATTCTTTTTCGGAGGTAAGTACCTTTATTTCTTAATTTCAATATTAGTCATCTATATTTACTTTCTATATCAATACAATTTCATGTAAGTGTAAACTATTGCCTTTGGGGTCTCTTTTATGTGCAAAACATTGTTCTAGGACCCCATACACTATTTTATCCTATACACTATGTAATCTCACTACTTCCTTAAAGAATAAGTTTACAATGTTAGTGACATCACTAGTTTTCTTACATGGTATGAAATGCACCATTTTATTAAATATATCTACTACAACAAATATAGAGTCATGGCCCCTTTGTGTATGAGGCAAACCCAATAGTCTGGAATTATAAGTGGCTGATATAAGCCAACATTCTGACTTCTTCCCTTGCTATGTTGACAAATGTTGTACCTTTCAACATATCTCCTCACATTGGCCTGCATCTTAGGCTAATAATAATGTGTACATAATTGCAAATAGGTTTTATCTTGTCCAAAGTGACCAGCAACACTACCACAATGTTTTTCCTTAACCAAATTGTCTCTCATAGATCCTTAAGGAATGAATATAACCTATTCCCCTTTAAAAATAAACCATCTTCAATGGTAAACTCCATCCATGTCTCTCTATTCCTACAAATTGGATTGTTTCAAGCTTCAAATGCTACCTTAAAATCTGCATTTTTTGCATACACAACAAAAACTTATTTCAACTCAAAGCATCATTAGCTTTATTCATTTGACCACTTTTATGTTTCAAACAAAGTTAAATATTTGGAGATACTCAACCCATTTGGCATGTTGTTGATTCAACTTGTGCTTGTTGTTTATGTACTGGAAAGAATGATTATTCACATGTATACAATGAATTCTTTTGGAATTATATAATGCCTCTATTTCTTTAGGACTAAACCAAAGAATAAATTTTAAATCATAAGAAGAATACTTCCTCTTTTCATCATTTAGTTTTTGACTAAAGAAAGCCACTAGTTTACCTTCTTGACTCAAGATATCCCCAAAATCCAATCCACTAGCATCACACTCCACTCGAAACACTTTAAATCAAAATTGGGCAAAGAAAGAATATGCTTCTCACTTACCTAATGTTTGAGAAATCTAAAACCATCTTCAGCCATCCTAGTCCATTCAAATGGTTTCTTATTCCCTTTAATGGTCTTAGGAATGGGTGCTACCAGATGATTGAATTTTCTAATAATGTTTTTGTAAGGCTTACTCCCAAAATCAAATGCACATGATGGTTGATACTCCTCATGAGAGGAAACTCACTAGGTAAATTAGATGCAAGTATGTCCATATATTCATTCAAGATATCCTCAACTTCATGGGGAAAATAATCAAGTTTTGAAGAAGTTAATACAAATCTAGGTTTAAGAACCAAAAAAATCCTCACTCTTCATTCTTCATGTCATGAATTAATTCATTATCACTTACCAACATTACCTTTCTAGGCTTCTACCTATATTGTTGTCCTCCTCTTACTCCTTTATAGGCACAAAAATATGATTCACTCCATCCTTCTCAATGGTATAGGTATTCTCCCTTCCATCATGCACCACTTTCTTGTCAAATTGCCATGGTCTTCCAAGAAAAACATGACATGCATCCATGGGTATTACATCACATAAAACACTATATTTATATCCACCAATCTAAAAATAAACATGACCCTATTCACTTACCAATAATTGATGACCTCTATGTAACCATGAAACTTTATAAGGAGATGGAAGTGTATACACTTAAAAATGGCTTCATTAAGTAATTAAATATTTATTATTTAATTTATATTGACTTGATAAATTAATTAAATATTTATTATTTAATTAATAATTATTTCCTCTATTTATTAAATAGATTATTCAATTTATTTAGTAAATTCACTATAGTCTATTCCTCTATCCTAATTCTTCTAATTAGTCTTATTAAAGTGATTTAATTAATTACACAATCACCTAAATATGACTAAGTCTCCTAGTCCACCTCACCTACCTAGTCACTTGACATATCACTTTGGCTAAAATAAATAATTATTATTAATTATTTATTGATAATTATCCTCACCCACACATGTCTTATTCTTAAGGGCTATGCGGCCTCATAAGACTTGGTCTCATGACCACATGTCTTCTCTCAAACCAAGTCAAGAGTCATGCCCTATTCCTAAGGGGCTTCTCAAGCCACCTCTAAGGGTCAAAGGTGACTCATAGGACACTTGTGCCAAGAGTCCTCATGAGGAAAAAGTCCTTCCCTCTTCCTCTCTTTGGTCTTTGTGAGACACTTGACATGTGTCTTTCCCTTCCACCTTGTTCTCCTTCATGTCAATGTGAGAGGAACATCATCCCTATTCTTCCTCTCACATTCCAACTACATCCCCCTTTCTCTCAACTCCTTCAACCAAGTCAATCCTAGCCCTAGGATCTTCCACCTTTCATTCTCCACAGTAGGATTGTGCCACCTAGCCTTAGATCCTCCAAAACTCTATAAAAGGAGCCTCATTTCCCCTTTGTGAGCTAATAGGTATTTTTGTAATCAAGCATTTAAGCAATAGGCAATAAAGTATTCAATAAATCAAGTAATCAAGCATTTCAAGAGCATCTCATTCACCATATTTGCATAATTAGGCTTTAGTTTTGCATACATTCATCATCAATCTCCACACTTTGGTATCATCTTGGGCAAGAGGCTTCATTTGGAAATTTGAGAGCTCAACATCCTCAAGAAATCAAGGCTAGGAGGGCAATGGAGACAAGCTACATGGTAGGTGAAGGTAAAACCTTGTTTTAGCTTCATTTTTAGTGTATTCTTCATTGTTATTTTCTAATTAGTTTGATTTATTAATTTTAGAATAGTTAATTTATCATTTAGATGTCATGCCCCGCAAGGGAACCGGGGAAGAGAACAAAGATTCTCTTTGTAAAAGAAAAAACCTAAGTAGAGATTTATGAAAAATTTTCAGCTTTTTTAAAATAATTACATGAACAAAACTCAAACTTGGTTTCCTCCCAATGTTCCCTTCTATTCAAATGCATGATTCATTTAAGTCCATTAAGTAAACTAACAACAAGATATTCTTCTCAAAGCAAATTACATCATACCACTATAAGATTCTTCATTAAGAACTACAAAGTACTTTCATTTCAATTTTCCATTTAAGATCATCTTTATTCCTAAGTAACCTTTAAGAACAATATAACGTATAAACCAAATAGAATTTATCTAACTCATTTGATACATTAAAAATATGCTACATTTGATTTTTCAATAGCTTCACTTAAACAATAATAATGAAAACATACTACATAACTTGGAACTTTACAAAATCCCTTTTCTTTTCCAACATACATCTTTAATATAAAGTTCACATTTTCCTTTTTCCCTTTTTCCTAAGTCTACCCATTCCAAATACATCATTTTGAATTACATTATTGATTACATTACATTCAACTCCTCATGGGAGATAACAAAATTTTACATCATGAAATATAATTACAAAGCCTTCATTCTACAACTGGAACATAAGCAAGCATGGATCTTCAAACACTGCATCTGCAAAAGATACCTCGATAAAAGATTTACCACCCAACCACATGGATACCCAAAGGCCCACTCCCCCATGCTAGGAGATAAACACCAGGGTCCACAAGAAGGAATAGCTAGGCCAAACCTAGGGTTGAGTAATCTTTCCCAAATAACAAATGAACAGAAGGTCAAAGTATAAACATTTCCCCAAATAGGTTCTCAGGCTTGGTAGAAACTCTAAGCAACAACCAAAGTGAGTGTCATCGCATAGCCCTCACCCCTTGGGTTGTCCTAGTACTAGCCACTCTGGGCCCCGGCCCCCAAGTAGGCACATACTGGATCAAATGCCTTTCGTACAGACAAGCATCATTCGATCGTACCTACGCATAGGTACCTTCTCCCACTCCCACCCATAGCCTTTACTAGCGCTAATGGCATGGGCGAGGCACAATTAATCTTTGTAATGTTTGAACCCATTCCCATAAATTCAATTAAGTTTTCACTTGTTACATAACTCTTCAGTCGATTATCCTGGTTCTAGCCACTTAGGGCCTCGGCCCCGCACTGAGAGCCACTCACTTAGTGTTCTTAGGTTTTCTACCCATAACCCACACATCACAATTACAACATACATGCAGTTAAAACATTTTAAAGGTCTACACCAAATTCCATATACCAAAATAACACTTCTTAAATTTCAATCTAGGCCTGAAATTTGGCTAAGTCTAGTTTTCTAAAAATCTAAAATCTAGAAGTCGTAGCTTAACTCCTAGGAACCTGAAACCTATTCCAATCAATTCAACGGGTACCTAATCCCTTTATACAAGTATAACTTAAAGTATAAGGAATTAAAGTACATAAACTTATACTTAATGTTATACTCGTGTAAAGCGAAAATATGATTATTATACTACTAGCCTTAACTATTCTTTTGTTTCAACCCTCACACTAATATAATAAAAATAACATAATACATTATATTATTAAAATACCCATTGGAACTTGTTTAACGTTTATATAGAATTACATTATTAAAATCCCTAAAGTCTCCACGATAGACAAATCTAATAATATAACGATAATTTTATATTATTATGGTTCAGTTTGATGAAAGGACTCAACAATATAAGAATCAGATTTACCAACTTATACGTGAACTGTATTAAACAAACCGTTTTACTATTGTTTTGATTTCTTGACTATGATTTCGATTTCTTCACTACGGAATTTGCTTTTGTTATTTCTATTGGTTTTGTTTAATTTTCCAATCGAAAATAATTAATAATACTGATCATTACCGTAATCAACAATATCAATAATATAAATCAATAAATAGTAATAAAATCAACATATACGGATGCTAAATAAATGACATCTTATAATTATCGACTCAAGGATTATTATGTCGAGTCACCAATAAATTAATAATATAAAGATCTGTGGTTAATAAATAAACAGCCTTAAATATTATATTTATGTCCTCGTGGCGAGCCTGTTGTTACCGATATTGGGTTTATGACTGTGTGCCATGTCTAGTGCTTACACAATACCTCCAGGATAGTCTGAAACAAATAGAATATCAACAGTCAACTTTATCACTGCATGATCACTATTATCAGGGGAACATTGCAATACTGTGACACAGTCTACTTTTGGGATTGAACATGTTTTGACTATTATGCACTGCATTTTTTTCTAATCTGCAAAATGAAAAAGGTAATCATGCTACTCATAGAAGTTTTGAATGTCATGCACTGCGTGCCCTTGCTAGGTCTTCCGCATATGGAAATCTTCAACCATATATTGTCATCTAGAACTTAATCTTTAATAGCGTTTTTCAATTTATAGCTCCGAAAAAGAGATCCAACTTTGTTATGATCTATAACAACAATATCCAGAAGAAACTGTAGGTATGAAATAGTCAACAAATATCGGTAACTACATCAGTGATTAAGGTTATGAAGTATAACAGTTATCTAATGTTTTTATATTGACAATAGTTCAGTATTGTTATTGTCAATATCTGATGGAAGAAAAAATTGATATGTATAAACCTGGTTTCCTTTGTATTGGATTCCATTGAAGCTATTTGATGTTTGTATTGAATTGAGGAGCATAACTGTTGCTTGAACCAGTTTCATAATTTCATTATAGAATTTGATAATTCAGCAAACGTGATACATGAGTCCTAAATAATTCTTGGTTGTCAATTTTTATTTTTGTTATTTTTTTTTTCCCTCAAACAAAAATGATTTCAATAAAGTTTAAAACTCTAACGAACTCGATTCAAAGCTCAATTAAAATTAAAACAGAAAACTTCCAACCAATCTAAACCACATTCACACTACTAAATTTAAATCTATTTCTCAGGATGAAATTCCAACCTGGAGTCCTGTAGAATCCGGTTGGTGAAGATGAATCCTTTCCTCTCAGTCTCCTCCCAGCAATCCTTAAAATCTCCCTGGATGAAATCTCCAGCCTCTATTTGCCAAAATCCAAATGCCAAAACTTTTCAATATCAAAAATTTTTCTCCTTCAATAATAATATTTTCTATCCTCCCCTTCACATAGGAAATCTTTCCTGTAAATAAAATGGAGGAGGTGGTTGCACGGGTAACCCAACTGTGCAACCATCCCAACCTCTCAACCGTTAATTTTGTTATAGGAGTTAAGCTATGACTTCATTGTTATTTTCTAATTAGTTTGATTTATTAATATTAGAATAGTTAATTTATCATTTAGAGTAGTTAGACATCTAATTTGCATACATTTTTGGTGCCCACTGTGTGCACAGATTGTGTGATCACACTTCTATGAGTCTTTGTATGCGAGAGTGCTCAACAGTGAGTTCTCACAAAATGACCCATAGCTCTCTATCTGAGAAGAGCATGGTTTGAATGTGGCCCTCAGATCAGCCTATTTTACCCATGCAAATACAACTCAGAATGAGAGATTCGAGTTGATCTAAATGAAACTATTCTAAATGATTTGCAATGCAAACTAAGCTAAACTAATTTATTGAAAATGAAATTAAGCTATATGTAATGGATTTAAACTAAAATGATTTGCAATTAATCTAAAATGTAGATTAATCTAAAATGTGAATGTGCAAGTTGAAATGCTAAATGATTACAAGCTATGAAATTCTGCAGCATAAGTTCGATATCAAAATTCGGGATGATTGAATGAGCATGAGAGGTCTCCTTTTATAGGAAAAGTTGGATTCGAATGTGAAAGTAGAAGCAATGTGGGATAAATGAAAAAGAGGAAACAATCATCATTTTTAGAAGGTTTGTAATAAAATGGAATTACATTTTATTTTCTTTTATTTTTATTCAATTTGTTTCCTTTTTCATCACAGGAGATCTTTTGAGAGAATATTTCATTTATTTAATTTTAAAGAATAATATCTCTTTTAATTAAATAAGGTAATATTATATAATTTAGAAATGAATATTAATTCAATAAAATAAAACCATTTAATTAAAAGAGGATTTTAATTAAATAACATTATTTCATTCAAAGAATATTAATTTCAATTAAATAATATTATTTTATTTATTAAAAAGGGATATATTTCTTTTAATTAAAAATTGATGGGATATTCAAACTTTAGGGAAAATTGAAATATTTATGATTTGATCAATAAATTTGATTCGAATGTATGACAAATATTGATTCAGGAATTGATATTGATAGATTAAATAAATGGGGCCCAAAGTCTAGGCGACCATTTTATGGTGCATACATTTGCCCCTCTTTGACTAATGTGTGATCGATTTGGGAACACATGTAGTCAAAGAAGAATTGAAATGTGAGATCGATCTGGGATCACAAAACAACTTAGATGTGTGTTCGACGGATGGGAACACATCAGGACAAACATAAACTAAAGGTCTTTGAACATGAGGTCGATTTGGGATCATATCCAAAGTGAGAGATAAGAATCTCAATCAATGTTGCCCCAAGAGGAGCAATTGATAATTTGATAAAACTGAATTAAGGTTTGAAATTTGATAGGTACTGCCCCCTCGTGATCGAAATCGAAATGAGATAGAGGAGAAACAGTAAATTGATAAATTTGATCAAATCAAATGAAAGATAAGGTTCACAGCAAGAAAGATTATGCCCCAAGATTGAATTAGAAGAAAAAAAGTGGGGTGAATAGTGAATGGAAGATAGAAGTTTAGAAGAAATGGAAAGAAATGGAGAGAAGAAATAGAATCAATCAACTGTTTAAGGTAGAGAATTTCGATTGAGATCACGAAAGAAAGTAAGGAAATGAAGATTAGATCGTGACCACAGTTGACGGAAAAATCCACAAGAAAGATGAGGAAAACTCTCTCAAACTCATAATGCAGCCTAAAAGTGCAAATGCTAACATGAAGCCTAAATAATGCAAGCTACATGAAAATGCAAAGATGTACTTGCATGGGTAACATAGGTATTTTGTGTTCATCATTCATTAGAGAATGTAAGAAAGCTTATTTTCATCACTGGGCCGTTATTACCGGACATCGGACAATCACACAACCATCACTAGTCACAAATGCAACTATGAAGATATGAATGTGATTTATATCGGTTTGGAATGTGGAAAGATTCTAACATGAGCATCAAAGACATAAAGGTCAAGATGACTACAATGTTAGCTTACCCAATTTAATTTAGCAAAACCATGCTCGCATCAAGGCATAAATGCCATGAAAACCATGAGGACAGTTGTGCAAGAAACAGTCAAGGATGATGTCTCAAATATCCTAAGTGTGTCAAGGAGACAACAAAAAACACTCAAGAGGTTCAAGACAAACACCCACAAGCAGAAAGCAAATAAAAACATGCCCCATGCCCCAAGTCCTCTAGCTATGCATCACGGAGAGACCTGTTTAGGCAAGGACACTCAACGAAAATCAATAACAGTCAGCACACAAAGAAAAGATCATGACATATCTCAGGCTGAAGTGTTTTAAAAAGTTTAAGTGTGTAAACTGATACTGAGTTTCGAGGGTAAAGGTCGAATGCTTGCTAATGGGTAAGATCACATGACCGAATTGGATAAGACCAAACTGATAAGTGTTAGGAAACACTCGATGTCAGGGGTTTTGTGTTGAAAAGCACAGTTGGGTTGGTGTTGAAAAACACCATTTGTGAGGTGTCCTAAAGACAGGCATATCCAAGAGACCAAAGCTAACACAATGATGCCCCCCCTAAACACAGACAAAGACTAATTCCAAACCAAGGCAACAAGGACAAGGCATGATGGAGAATGGCTAAGTGTCGAGAGCGCATGCTAAGAAATAGGGGTGCAGAGGCCTCAAGTAGCGCCTATTTCTAGGTTTTCACCACTTGGAAGTTTTTTGTTTTTTTTTTTTTCAGGACTTTTTATATATTTTTTGTACTTTTGCTACCAAGGCGCCTGTTTCCAGGTTTTCACCAAGGCACATTTTCTATTATTTTTTTTTTGTATTTTTTGAATTTTTTATTTTTTTGTATTTTTTTTAGGATCATATATCAATTTTTTGGATTTTTTCAGGACCATAATTATATACAAAGGATGCCCCCAAACAGAACGGGCATCAAGGATAGAACTTCTTCAGGTGCTGAACATTGATAGGCGTAGGGAGCTGTTCCCCCTCTGCAGTAGATAGTAGATATGCACCTGAACCAAAAGCTGCTGTGATAATATAGGGTCCAAGCCAGTTAGGTTCGAATTTTCCCTTTTGTTCTCTATGTTGTTGGTTCTTAGGATTCTCTCGCAGGATAAGATCTCCTACTTGGAATTCTCTAGGGCGAACCTTTTTGTTGAATGCTTTGGACATCCGCTTTTGGTAGACCCTCATATGGTCAAATGAAGCTTTACGCTTTTCATCCAGAAGTTCTAATTCCTGTAATCTCATGGCACGATAATCTTCATCTGTAATCAGACCTTTGAGAGAGACTCTTAGTGATGGAATCTCAACCTCTAAAGGTAACACTGCTTCAGCGCCATATGTGAGGGCAAAAGGAGTAGCCCCCGTTGGAGTACGAATACTCATTCTATAGGCCCACAAGGCCGGATTTATCTGTAGGTGCCAGTCTCTACCATTCTTGTGAACTGTTCTGTGTAGAATCTTGAGAATGGTTTTATTTGAAGCCTTTGCCTGACCATTTCCTTGCGGGAAGTAAATGGAGGACCAATGTTGTTTTATCCTGAATCTTTGGCAGAGTTGTGTAAGGTCCTTGTTATTGAACTGACCTCCATTGTCAGTGATGATTTCAGATGGAACTCCATATCGACAGATGATATGCTTTAAGATGAATAGAGATACTGTCTTGCCTGAGGCAACAGAAAGTGGGACAGCCTCTACCCATTTTGTGAAATAGTCAGTAGCAGTGATAATGAATTTGTGCCCACCTGATGAGTTGGGATGAATCTGCCCAACAAGGTCAAAGGCCCATCGCTGAAATGGCCAGTGAGAGATAGAAGGAATTAACTCCCTACCTGGAGCATGTATCAGGTGTCCATGTTTCTGACATTTTTCACAAGATTTGGCAAATTTTATCGCGTCCATCTGCATTGTAGGCCAATAGTATCCCGCCCTAAGCAACCTTCTAGCCATGGAAAGACCATTAGAATGTCCCCCACATATGCCCTCATGGATGTCAACTAGCGCTTGATCGGATTCCTCCTTTTCTAAACACCTAAAAAGTGTCCCATCTAGACCCCTCCTATACAAATCACCAGAGATGAGGGAATGGCGAGAGGCATTACGGATGAGGTTTCTTCTTTCAGACCGGTTGAAAGTGTCAGGGATGATGCCATCACGGAGATAGGAGTAAATGGCACCATAGCGGGAGGATTCATGGTTGATTATGGTACATATGACATGGCTTTCGAGTGAGTCAAATATGGGATAACATAGCTCTTCCACTAGGAACTCATATCTGAACTCGTGTTTTGTTAACTGCAGAAGTGAAGCAAGGGTGGCCATAGCATCTGCCGCTTTGTTCTCAGCTCTGGGGATTTGTTGAAAAGTGACAAAGGTAAAATACCGTCTTAATGAATCAACCATTTTTTTATAAGGTATCAACTTGTCATCTTTTGTTTGGTATTGCTCATTAACCTGATTAATGATTAGCTGAGAATCCCCATAGATATGTAGCTCTTTGATATTCCACTCTATAGCCATTTTGAGTCCATTTGTTAAAGCCTCATATTCAGCTATGTTGTTTGTGCATGGAAATAGTAACTTGTAGGATTTGGGAATAGTATACCCATGAGGAGAGACAAACAACACGCCAGCTCCAGAACCATTGTGCATGTAGGAACCATCAAAGAATAGCTTCCAGGATCTCTCAGTCATGTACATGAGATGTTCATCTGGGAAGTTGACTTGAACCGGCATATTATCTTCAATTGGAAAGTTAGCCAGTTGATCTGCAATAGCCTGGCCTTTGATTGCCTTGCGTTCGATATACTCTATGTCAAATTCAAAAAGAATCATCATCCATTTACCAAGTCTACCCGTGAGAGCAGCTTTACCAAGCAAGTATTTGAGAGGATCAATTTTTGCTATAAGATGAATGGTATGCGCAAGCATATAGTGTCGCAGCTTTTGAGAGGCAAACACTACTGCAAGGAAAGCTTTTTCAATACTTGTGTAATTGATCTCATAAGCCACTAGAGTGCGGCTAATATAGTATATGGCCCTTTCTTTCCCTTGTTCATCTAATTGAGCCAACAGTGCTCCCAATGAAGATTCAGTAGCTGAGACATACAAAATAAGGGGTTTTCCTGGAATGGGAGGCATTAAGATAGGAGGATGTGCCAAATATTCCTTAATCTGATCCATGCTTTTCTGGCAATCTTCATTCCAGATACATTGAACCCCTTTATGCAGATTTTTGTTAAAGGGTTGTGCCCTATCAGCTAATTGTGAAATAAACCTCCTTATGGATTGAAGGCGTCCTTGAAGACTCCTCATTTGACTGACATTTTTAGGAGGTGGCATGTTTATAATGGCCTGAACCTTTTCAGGGTCCACTTCTATCCCTTTAGCTGAAATGATGAACCCCAATAGTTTTCCAGAAGTAACACCAAATGCACACTTTTTTGGATTTAACCTCAGTTGAAATTGTTCCATATGATCCAGAATTGCTTCTAAATCAGCCAGGTGTGTTCCTCTTTTCTTGGACTTAACGAGGGTGTCATCCACATAATCTTCCATATTTTTATGCATCATGTCATGGAAGATGGTTGTCATAGCTCTTTGATAAGTAGCTCCTGCATTTTTTAATCCAAAGGGCATGACGTTCCAACAGTAAGTACCCCATGCACATGTGAATGCAGTCTTTTCTTGATCCTCAGGAGCAATCTTGATCTGATTATACCCAGAAAAACCATCCATCAAGGAGTAGATCTCATAGCCCGCCGTCATGTCCACTATCATGTCTATGTTAGGAAGTGGAAAATCATCCTTTGGGCATGCTCTATTAAGATCTCTAAAATCTGTGCAGATTCGGATGGATTTATCGTGTTTGGAAATAGGTACAATGTTGGAAATCCAGTCAGCATAGTCTACTACTCTAATGAATCCTGCACCAAGGAGCTTTTCTAATTTAGCTTTTACTAAAAGAGCTATATGAGGGTGCATTTTTCATAACTTTTGTTTGACTGGTTTCACACCCGGAGCTATGGACAAATGATGCATAATGAGATTAGTGTCCAACCCTGGCATGTCTGAATATGTCCATGCAAAATTAATTTGCTTCGTTTGGAGGAACTCAGTGTAGGCTTTCTTTTCTTGAGGTGATAAAGATTTAGCCAAGTGTACAAGTTTTGGAGCCTCTTCTGTGGCCAAATTAACAGCATCTATAGGCTCCACCAATACTGATGATTTGTCATGAAAATAACTTGGGAGACTATCAAGTACCTCATTCGTAGGTGCCTCAGAGAGGTTTTCACCTTTGGATACATCTTTTATTTTTACTTTTTTTGGTTCTGACACCGCCACATAGTGGTTTTCGCCATCAGAACTCTTATTCTTTTTTTCTTTTCTTTTTATCTTGTGACTAAGGTACTTGATGTCTGGTTCTGTCATGCTGGTAGCTGGTTCACTGGTGGAAGAGACTATAGGTTCAACAGCATTTAGGTAGCAAGTGATCTCATAGTCATTGGAAAATGTCAAGAGTTGAGGCACTTGATGACGTTGAGACCAATCAATAAGGTTGGGATTAATGAGGGGTAGATTGATGTCTGGTTCAATATTAAGCATATAGGGGATGTCATCTCTGGTGACCGCAGAATCGGAGTCTGTCAAGTATCCCTCTAAGGTGTCTAAATCAAGATTCATCCCATCAAGTGAAGAATCATCTACTAATGCGACATGTGGGTTTGAATCTTCTAATCTAACACATGACTCATTAGCTACGTTGGGTTGAGTACTATAAGCATGAACAACATCCATATCCAAATCAACTGTTGCATCTGAGAGTGAATCCCATTCATACTCATTTGAGTCTATGTCTGAATCCTTGCTAGGATGTTTACACCAGCTGGGTTTCCTAAGCCTCGAGGTAGAAGCCTGGACATCTTCGAGAGGCACACCTTCTCAGATGAAATTTTCAGCATGTCCTTCAGTAGTGATTTGGTGTGTACTGGTAGTCATATTTTCTGAATCTCCCCAAAGGAGATTTGTTGAAGGAACCCAATCATCTGTCATGTCTTGTTGATTGGTCAAGTCTGGTACATATTCTGTGTCAGCTTTGCTATCCCGCTTATCAGGAATGGGGACAGCGTGCTTGTTTTTCTTCATAAAGCCTAGGCCAACCGGTTTCTTAGACTTACGTCCAAAAAGATCATGATTAAGTGGTTCGGCTCTAGCATCTAATCTGTGGTTAAGAGGGCCATATCCTGGATAACCCATCTTTTTGACAAGAGTATATCCTCTCCCATAAGGCTTAGGAGAGGGGGAGAAATTTTCATTGTGCTGGTATTTCTCCGCTTTGTACATCCAATCTCGAACAACTACTTCCTCTTTTTCATCTTGTATTGGTACTGAGGATTCAAAAAATATGTCAAATAGTGTCATCGCTGAAGAAGACAGTTTCATTTCCTGTGAAGGTTTTCCATATGACCGAGGGGAAATTGGCATCTTTGCAAAAGAGTCAAGTTGATACCCCCCCATGCCAAGGTCTACTGATTTAAATTTGTTTTGACAGTCTGTTAAATTTTCTTGATAATCCTCTGCATCTCGATTAAGAGGGACATGAACATTAGCTGAGATTGAATTAACTGATAAAGTGTTATCCCCTGGTATGCAAATTTCAACTCCATTGTAGGGGAACTTAACACATTGGTGGTAGGTAGATGGCACTGCCTGCATGTCATGAATCCATGGTCTACCGAGTAAAATATTGTATGCAAGGGGTCCAGTATCAACAATTTGGAACAAGATGTCTTTTTCAACTGGGCCAATCCTAACAGGAAGGACAGCTAACCCCTTGGAACTTCGTTCTGTCTCATCATAGGCCTTTACAGTGATCTTCTTTTTACTATCGATCACCTCCTCTGAATAGCCCAAGGTTTTTAACAAACTTAATGTACAAATATTTAGCCCAGCACCCCCATCTATCAACACGCACCTGACACAAGTTTTATGAATCATTACTTCAATGTGAAGGGTGAGATTGTGTGGGTGGCTTAGGGATTTGTCATCATCTTCTGAGAAAGAGAGGTAATGTGGGCTGGAAATGTGGTTAACCATGCCTTGAAATTGGTCTATATCTATGTCGTTAGGGACATTTGCTGTGCGCAAAGCATCCTCAAGGATCTGCTTATGTCTAGGGGACAACTCTAGAAGCTCCAGTATTGATATTTGCGCTGGAGTTTTTTGTAGCTGATCTACAAGATTATAGTTTGGTTTGGGAGCAGTGGTGGACTTAGTGACATTCTTGGATGCCACTTGCTTGGGTTTATTGGATGGACCTGAATTAGGACCTCTAAGAATGATAGGACCTTGACTCCTAGTAACAGCATTCAGGGCTTGGGAAGATGACCTAGAATGAGGACCTCTCAGCACCACAATAGGTTCTTTGTCAAAGATAGGGGGAGAGTCATAACCATGTGGGTCCTTACTCCTCATTGTGTTAACACTTGGCTCCACAACTTCAAGCATGTTTATCACATTTTTTGCTGCTGTATACGTGTAGTTGATAGTAGCCTTGCCATCCTTTTGTTTAGAGGTTTCCCCCTTGTCATATTTAGGCAATGGTTCTTTAAATGCTTTGTGATCAGCATTGGTATTTAGTCCATCCACCTTAAGTTTTCCACTCTCAATGAGGTCTTGGATAATGTGCTTGAGTTTCCAACAATTTTCAATGGTATGCCCAATGCCATTATGAAATATGCAGAAAGCCTTCTCATCCCACCAATGTGGCTTAATGTCAGGGATGTAATGTTTTGCTGGATCTTGTGGATGCACAAGATTATTGGCAATGAGCATTTTGAAAACATCCTCGTAAGAATCACCAAGCTTGGAAAATTGACATTTTTCCTTTTTAGGCTTCTCTTGATACCGTGGCTTGCTCTCTTGTTGAGGAGGTGCATTGAGCTTCATAGCTTGAATTACACTGGACAAGTGAAGAACGGCTTGATCTTTAGGTAGGGGAGCATCTACAACTCCTTCATTGATCTTTAGCCTCTCACTTGTATGCCTTGAGGCTGTTCGGAGTGGAGAGTTTGGTCTTGAATGTTTGTACAAATCATTGGTATACATTGCATTGACATGAGCATCACCAGGTTCATTGTCTTGGTCTTCATGTTGTGACCATTGGTCTGGGTGAGCTCGTCTCTCATGCCTATCAGCTCGTTGATGTGCATCTAGGTACCTAGTGCTGATGGGGGGTGAACTAGGTTGAGCATCATGAGAGGAATTACCAAACAAAATCTTGTCTCTGTGTCTTTCATAGATATCATCAAGGGTTTGATCCATAGCTTCCCTCTCCCATCGAGTCATGGTATAACTCATATCCATACCTGAGTGTGAAGGTGCTGAGGGGGTACTCAAATCACTAAAATGGCTCTTTGGGTCAAACCAGGTGTCAGACTTACTCCTAGGTGATTGGTCAAATATTGGTTCCTTTTCCTTTCTCTTTTGACGAGTTTGAACTGGGGGTAGTTGGTTGAAGACTATCTGGGGTCACTTTCCTTGGCTCACTTGATATCTTGTTGTTACTGACATGAAAGGGAGAGTTCAGGCAAATAGACAATTCTAAGAAACGTCAATACCAAACTAGGATAGTGAAAGTTTTCTCTTGTCTGAGAGAGATGGTGAAAAGAAGTATTTGTAAATAAGTGCAAACCAACACTGCCACAGAGGTGCTCAATTCCTTTTGGGTGAATACCCTAGCACGTATGGATCAGGAGGATGACTTTGCACAAAGTGTATTTGAGTTTGATTGTATGAAAATGAGTGGACAAAGAGACTACTAACACTCTCCAAGTGTGTTATCAAAAGAGTCTAAAAATTTATCTATTTGACAGAAACAATTCCTAACTTGCCAATCTCAAGAAAAATTGCTTATGAGATCAAGGATTACTATCTCAAAAAGGTCAAAGACACAAGGACCCTAAATACAGGACAAGTCAATCTTCTGGCTCAAGGTTGATGTACTGACGGTTTACTCGGAATCGATAAGCAAACTGTTTAATTCTTGTGTTATGGGCAATGTTCTCAAGTCTGGTTTGTTGTTTCTCTTCGGCTTGGGTTGCTTGGATGGTGGATTGATAGCTCTTGAGGTTTCTTTTGGCAACTTTTTGCTCTTGGTAAACTTTTGATTTGGGTAACTTTGCTTTGGGATGCTTGAGCTGATTGGGCATCACTTGGAAAAGGCTTTGCACCTTAGTAGTCTAAAATCAGAAAACTTGAGTGAAAACAGGCTTCTAGGGCAAGGTAAGTCACTGATTTTATGACCAAATACGTTAAAAAGGCTTATGAAACACCTGAAACTGGGCATGCAACAAAATGATCTTAGGCGATAATATTCAGGCAAGCCATGCGATGCTTGTTCTGGTGAAGGCAGGCGACACTGTTACCAGATTATGTCCGTGGGTTGCAAATTTTAGTGTTTTTGAGTTGTTTTAAGCACATGTGAAGCAAGCAGTAGTCATTAACAGACCTATCAAGGACAAAGCAACTTGATAGTATTAGGGGAGTCTTGTTTGAAGATGTTTTGGACAATGTTTAAGATTCAAAAAAAACAAGCACATAGTTATCCCTACCAAATAAAATGGTGAGAAGTCAAAATATTTGCCCCATTGCTTATGTGCATACGTGCACCTCACACAGCCGTGTCACCCCCTAGAGGGCACCCATGTTTTTGGTGTTTCCAAAGACTCAACAGTGTACGTTCAAAGGTTACCCTTGTAGCAGGGGCCAGTGTCGCAACCGCCTCCAAACGTCCAGGTGTATGCCTATGATGGGAATTTGTGTATGATAAACATACGGAGAGATTCTTCCCCCTCCTTGTGCAAATATTATGATTCCTTTCGGAGATGAACTGGGTAGGCCACTAACTAAGAGGTTTTTACTTGGCTTCCGTTCACAATAACCTTCAGTGCCTCTGATACAGAGCTGGGGCCTCGCAGCCACACCAACACCTGAAAGTCACACACCCCCGCAAGCAGGGCTCGGAGCGGTGCCGCTTAGTGCAACAAACAGAGCCTTTCCATGATGATAGTCAAAGTCATGAAAAGGAAGTTACTATGGTTTTTGAGTCTTTAGACTCAACAAAACTTGCTTTATTATAGTGAGGTGGAATCACCGGCAATAGGTGTGTACTCACTTGGGTCGTTCCCGGAGGTTCAACTTCCGGCAGGCCCTCTAAAGGTGACTTAGGACTTGGCTCAGATTCGGGTTTCTAATTTTCTGATTCTCCCAAAGGGAGAAGAGCATACTTCTCTAGCCCGTTTCTTTACCCAGACACACAAGACAAACTTAATCACCGAGTTAGTTTCACTCCACCAAATCCACACGCTTTTGGGTTTCTGGTTCTCTCTCAAGGAGAGAAGAGCATAATCCCCTGGCGAATAGAAATGCTAAAGATTCGCTAACTTTCTCCGCTTCCCTACGGATTCGTCATATTAGTAAGATCATTAGAATTCTAGGTTCATTCATGGTCATCACGTCCATGTAATGAAGAGCCAAAATTCCTACTCACTATCGAAATCCACAAGAAATTTTAACGGAGCCCTAATTAAACTATGTGAATAAAGCAGGAAAGCAAACACAATGTTTTAATGATCTTCGGCAAACGTCCTGCATTCACACCATTAGTATGTTTTTTATGTCTTTGTCAAATCGTCCTGCAGAAAACTGTTATGCTGCAGAAAATAAAATTATTTTATGCAACAGAAAATAGAAAACTTGTTAGGAAAATGAAACTGTAAAACAAAAAGCAGGAAATTTTAGTTCACTGCCCCAGAATCTCACGCGAGGAAGTACCTTGAGCGCGCGAGAAAACACAGGGTCCGCGCGAGAAAACAACAGTCCCACGCGAGGAAACACCAGTCCCGCGCGAGAAAACACACAGTATCGCGCGAGAAAACACAGAACCAGGGGTGAAATTTTTTACAGTCTCGCACGAAGAAACGCTACAGGAGCAGAATCTCGTGCGGATATCTCTGTACCCTTGCGCAAAAATCTGTACACAGACAGTACGGACTCGCAGAAAAAAAAAAATTTGTCGTTTAGAGAACCTGTAAAATTTTTTCTGAAAACCTGTAAAAAAAACAAAAAAAAAAGCCAAAAATTTTTTTTTCTTTTTTGCAGGCAAAAAATAAACAAAAAATAATGTCCTGTAGAGTATACCAGGACCCTTGAAACCCTTAGCCTCAAAGCTAGAAAATTAATGAAAATGAAAGGAAACCCATTTTCAGGGCCCCACGGTGGGCGCCAAAAATGTGTGCACAGATTGTGTGATCACACTTCTATGAGTCTTTGTATGCGAGAGTGCTCAACAGTGAGTTCTCACAAAATGACCCATAGCTCTCTATCTGAGAAGAGCATGGTTTGAATGTGGCCCTCAGATCAGCCTATTTTACCCATGCAAATACAACTCAGAATGAGAGATTCGAGTTGATCTAAATGAAACTATTCTAAATGATTTGCAATGCAAACTAAGCTAAACTAATTTATTGAAAATGAAATTAAGCTATATGTAATGGATTTAAACTAAAATGATTTGCAATTAATCTAAAATGTAGATTAATCTAAAATGTGAATGTGCAAGTTGAAATGCTAAATGATTACAAGCTATGAAATTCTGCAGCATAAGTTCGATATCAAAATTCGGGATGATTGAATGAGCATGAGAGGTCTCCTTTTATAGGAAAAGTTGGATTCGAATGTGAAAGTAGAAGCAATGTGGGATAAATGAAAAAGAGGAAACAATCATCATTTTTAGAAGGTTTGTAATAAAATGGAATTACATTTTATTTTCTTTTATTTTTATTCAATTTGTTTCCTTTTTCATCACAGGAGATCTTTTGAGAGAATATTTCATTTATTTAATTTTAAAGAATAATATCTCTTTTAATTAAATAAGGTAATATTATATAATTTAGAAATGAATATTAATTCAATAAAATAAAACCATTTAATTAAAAGAGGATTTTAATTAAATAACATTATTTCATTCAAAGAATATTAATTTCAATTAAATAATATTATTTTATTTATTAAAAAGGGATATATTTCTTTTAATTAAAAATTGATGGGATATTCAAACTTTAGGGAAAATTGAAATATTTATGATTTGATCAATAAATTTGATTTGAATGTATGACAAATATTGATTCAGGAATTGATATTGATAGATTAAATAAATGGGGCCCAAAGTCTAGGCGACCATTTTATGGTGCATACACCCACCATGGGGAAACCCACATTTTTAACATTCTATTTTTAGTTTTCTATGTGTAGATTTTTCTACAGGTCGCTTATGTGCATTTGTACCTGATTCCTGTGCATTCATCCATTTTTGCTATGCATCCATTCTGGCATTTTCTGCAATCTGTCCTTTTCATTTTCCTGTGCATTTACCTTAAGTTTATGCGCTTCTAACATTTTATGCTGCGCATTAGTTATTTCTGCACATTTACGCCATCGCACTGTGCATATATTTCATTTTGATGTGCATTCATCAATTCTGTGCATAAATTCATACTTGTTGCGCATTCATTTCACTATTCTGATTATTTGTTAATTACTATAGTAAATTTTAGTTTTCTGTTAGATTTGAGTTTAGCTAACCTTTTGATAGGTTTATGTTCATTCTGGTAGTCTCTAGGCTATTTTTACAGGACGTTATTTTGAAGACCCCATTGCTAAATTTCTAACAAGTTTGTTTGCAGGATTCTTAAGGGGTTTTGCAAAATAAACTATAACCTTGTTTGGGCTTTAAAATATGACATATTTTTGCTTTGTGCGTCTTCTTTAGCATAGATTAATTGTCTGTTGTGTCTTGCTTAATAGCTATGTATAATCTCAAAATTATAACAATGTATCCTCTCCCCTCACCATTCATGGACCTTGGGTGTAAGAGAAACTGTTATAATTTTTAGAGGGCGGTCTTTGGTGGGAAAAGAAGTACTCACCCCAAAGAACAACCCAACCGGTAACAAGCTAAAGCCAAGCCCTTCCAAATTGGTATATAAAAAATGCTAGTGTGATTTGTCTCACATTAGACAAGTGCGAATTCATTGTGGCAACCAAAATCTCCTCCAATACCCCAGTGGTGTGTTAAAGTCCTACTTAGTAGAGGTGAAAACCTTGCTTTGAAAGGATTGAGAGAGCCCCCTTAATTGGGAAAATGACTTGATCACAACCACCTGAATAGATGTCCTTATTAAATACTTCTATATAGTGGCCAAAAATTTTCTATTTGCTAGCTCAAGGGGTCACTCAAGCCCGTGAAGACACCCCACATTACTCACAATTCATAGTAGAGATAGCAGTTCTTTGGGAAGTAATGACCCATTGAATTCAAAACTTGGTGTGCCTGAGAAGTGAGTGCACTGTAAGGAGGAGCCCATGCCTCCAAGTTCCTAGGCTGTCCATTGTGGATTTGCATGGCTAGATTTTATTATCCTAGTGGGGATTCAGCAGATATTGTCCTTGCCAACCTTAGGATTGTAAGCATGTTTGTGCATTCATACTAGGACAATTAGATTAAAATCATTTCTATCTTACGTGTGTGTGTTTATGCATTTTATCTTTGCCGAAAAATAAAAATATCAGAAAAAAAAAAAAAAAAAACATTCCAAAATCTTGCTGTTGCAATCCATCAAAAACAAAATCATGCGCATTCATACAATTTTCTTGCGCATACATTACATTGTTCTGCGCATTTTTTAATTTTCCCACGCATCAGTTCCTAATTACTACGCATTTGATTCATTTGGTTGCGCATTCATCAAACTGTCCTGTGCATTTGTCACTGCGCATATACAACAATGAGCATTTCCACAAGCTTTGAAAATTTCACAATCACTTTTTCAGATACCCATTTTCATCCTTAGTAAGATTTTGGAAAAATATTCACATTACACAAACCTCTAATCTTTATTTTGACCATTTTCATCAATGTTCATCATCCTTCCTTCACCAAAAGTTATCAAATCAATCCTTCTAATCTTCTAAAAATCCAAATATAGTGTTCAAACATCACCTTATCTATCAAATTTTGATCTTTGTGAGTTTATCCTATTAGGATCTATCATCCTCAATCAAACTTACTTAGGTTACTATCTCTTGATTTTTCTTTGTCATATCATAGTGAAGTCTATACCTCCTATTGACTTAGATTTTATCAAGTTGTCTCATCACTTTTCAACACTTTTCAAATATCTTTTCCATCAAACACTCTTTCCATATCTTTTCATCAACAATCTTTCATCCCACAAATCAATTTTCACATTTTTATGGTTCAAACTTGATCTCAAAAACTTAAACAAACCGTTGATTTAGAATCTCTAGACACGATGGAAGGAAACAAAAGCAATGAAGAAAATCCTTGGTCTAGAATTCCTAAGAAAACTTCACTTTTTACATCAAAAGAGGAACCCACAGATTAAGAACTTAGGGATGCTACACAAGATCCTAGATTTTATAATGTCATGGAAAGACTCCTAGACATGGATAGAGAGATGTATTTCCTCATGCTTGCTCAACAAGGAGCCAAAATACCAACTGATTTTGATGTTTCCCATCTTAGAGAACCTCCTAATACAAACAATCAAGAAATCCCTAGTGGTTCTCAAGATACTCATGGAGCAAAGGAAACCAATCAGCAATCCAATACTTCTCAAAACAACCAACAAAACAATACCTCCCAAAATAATCAGCAATCCAATGCTTCTCAGGTTACTCAACAACAAAATGTTTCCCCAAACACTCAAGGAAACACGTTATCTTTGGATCTCATTCTAAAATAAATTTAGATGCTTCAACAAAAAATTCATGACATTCAAACTGGATCATCAACTAAGAAGTATTCCTTGGATGATATATGTCCTTATCCTTTTGATAAGAATTTGGCAATGATTCCATTCCCTCCTCATTTTGAGGTACCAAAATTTGACAAATACAAAGGGAATTTGGATCCACAAGACCACATTCGTGAGTTTTGTGCTGCTTGTATTAAAGTCACTCACAATGACACTTATCTTATTTGACTATTTCCATGAAGTTTAGGAGGACAAGCCATGGAATGGTTCTCCAAACTACCCCTAGGCAGAAAATCTTTCAATGACCTTCTTGACAAATTTGTGACTCATTATTCATATAACATCAAATATGAAGTCACTTTGCTTGATCTTTGAAATGCACATCAAAAGAATGGAGAACCCTTCCTTACTTTTTTGCAAAGATGGCATCAATTATTTGCCAAATATCCATGAATGATTCCTAAGCAAGAAAAGATGGATATCTTTGTGAATAACCTTACACCAAAAATGAGTTATAGGTTACAATTGAAATGTCCACCAAACTTCAATAAGCTCATAGAAAATGGTATCAAGATTGAGGAAGCCATGGTCAGAAAAGGTGAGATAAAAATTTATTCCAAGGACAATGCTAGGTCCTCAAATTCCAATCCCAACAATTATAACAATGACAAATCGAAGTTCTGGAATAAAAATAAAAACATTGTCAATGATGGGATTGTTGATAATCATAATGTCAAACCAACACAACCCCTTCTAAATATCACAAGTTAGGCCAATGCTACTCAAGCTACCTACAACAATCAATCAGAAAATCCAAACACCAATAAAGATTCATCTAAACCAAGATTGCCTTTTATATCACCTCGAAGAAATTTTACTTCATTAGGGGAATCTCTCGAATCAGCATTATGGAAGTTAATCACAAAGAAACTCATTACACTCCCTGAAATGAAAGATTTTGAACCTAGAGTGAAACCTTCTTGGTGGAATGGGAATGATTATTGCAAATTTCACAGAGGAAAATGACATAAAACCAATGACTGCCAAAGACTCAAAAATGTAATTCAAGACTTAATTGAAAGTGGTGAAATTGGTGTTGATGGACATACCTCGAATGAATCACATACGACTTTCAAAGATCCACTTCCTGAGCATGAAAAAGGAGATTCTTCCAACACTAAGGGTGATAATCAAGCCAATTATAATAATACGCCCTATAGATATGTTGGTAACATTTTTTAATGTCATCCTTCTAAGTACTATGCCAATGTCATTACCATAAAGGAAAAATCAGAGAGTCAACCAATCCATGTTACTACTCGTGCTCAATCCAAGGTTACTCTCCAAGGAGTCCCATCTAAACCAAGCACCTCTCAAAACAAGTTTGTTTATGTCCCAAAGTCTACACCAAATATCTCCAACCAGTACAATCTTTTTGAACAACTCAAGAAAACACCTGCCCAGATATCCATCTTAGAGCTTTTGCGTCTATCACCATCTCACAAAGATATCCTTGAAAAATCTCTCGTAGAGACCCAGGTCCCCACAAATCTAGATCATGATCAATTTCAAGCTATGGTGGGATGTTTAACAACCCCACATTACATATCCTTCACTAAAAATGATGATTTAGCTATTACCCAACCTCATAATGCTCCCCTACATATCGAAGTCCTTGTACAGAGTCACAAAATCAAGAGAGTACTAATAGATGGAGGAGTTGGCTTGAATATATGCACATTGAAACTAGTCCTTGCATTGGGATTTTCTAAAAATGTTGTAGATCCAAAGAAGAAAATCATAATAAAAGCTTTTGATGAAGAAGAGAGGTCATCCAAGGGATCTGTTGTTCTTCCTATCAAAGATGTACCTTGCCAAGTTCTTGACATGGATCTTTCTTATAACATTCTCTTGGGAAGACCATGGATTCATTCCATGCAAGATGTGCCATCAAATTATCATCAGTGCTTGAAATTCCCTCATAATGGTCAGGAGATCACTATCAAAGGAGATACTAATCCATTCCAATATTGTAGCTCTGTGAAGACATCTAATTCTTTGGTACCTTATAATCGTACTGGATCTTCTACAACTACAGCCATTGATCCTAGTAATATAGCATCAACTTCTAAATCAAATGGGATCAAGATAGACATAAAAGAAATATGGGAGAGTGCACTTTAGGTCAAGCTCTTTGCATCACAGAGTTACCTTTATCTCCTAGATCATGTGGTAGATCTTTGATCATTAAACAACAATCAGAACCCCCTTCAACACTTGTTTATGACACATTTATAAGTGGGGGCACAATATCCAAAGAGGCAACTGAGCATAATGCTAATCATTTGCTTAAGTCATAGAATAATGAAGAGGATATCAAACATGAATATATATCACCTGATGTCTATGGTAAAGGGTATACTTTTCTACAAAAGATGGGATACCAAGGTGCTGGACCTATAGGGTTACAAAGAGAAGGTGTTATAAAACCAATTGTGCAAAATCCAAACTATCAAAGAGACACTACAGGATTAGGATACAAAGGAGAAGGACCAAAAGAACCAAAAGGAAAAGAAAATATCACACCTTCTCATGAGACATATAAAGCTCCTGCCTTACAGTTCTGAAAACATGGTATGTATGTAGATCCAGACAAACAAAGGATAGCACAAAGAATCATTGATAGACTTGGGGATAATGATGATTCTGACTCAAATGATTATGAATGGGATTCATTATCTGATTGTACTGAAGAGATAGGAGTTGATGTTGTTCATCACTATAGTAACGATTTCCATGAGGGAGAGAGTTCAAGGACTGACTCACTCGGATTAGTCCCATGTAATACTACTTTTTTCGATTGTGAGGAAAGTGAGCTTTATCTTGCGATAGATGAATCAGATGAGAGTATGGAAATAGAGCTTGCTGATACCATCATAAACCTTGACAACTTTTCCATCAATACCATCTCTGCCTTTGAAACTGACCCGAATGATCCAATGCTCCTTGTACATCCTGAACTTATTGATTGGGATTCTCCTGATCATCTAGAACTTGATGTCTTCCATAATGATGATGCCATCATTGACTATCTCAGAATCAGGGATCATTTACCACTCGGGGATCACAAGTCAGGATTTTCGATAAAACTCAATGACATGGCCTACTTTGGAGAGAGTGACAATCCTTTCAATCATAAAAATATAAAAATAATCAACAAATCTAATGGTGAAAACCACTCAATGGCAGTGTTAGATCCAAAAATAGTAAAAAGAAATGACGCATCTGATGGTGAAAACCTCTCTGAGGTTCCTGATGATGGAAGGATTGACACTCTTCCCAATTATTTGTATCGAGAGAAATATACCATTCTTATAGACCAACAGTACCTCTTAACATTAGAATAAAGGAGTCTCCATGCATCCTCAAAGTAGCAGCATCATTGACAGAATCAGAGAAAGAAGCTTTTGCAAAAAATTTCAAAGAGAGACAAATCAACTTTGCTTGGTCCTATGCTAATATGCCTGGGCTGGACCCTAATCTCATTATGCATCATTTATCTATCCAACCAGGTATAAAACCAATTAAGAAAAAGCTCCGCAAGATGCACCCACACATTGTACTAATGGTTAAAGCAAAATTGAAGAAGCTCTTAGATGTTGGATTCATTCGGGCTATTGATTATGCTGAGTGGATTTCAAATATCATCCTAGTCTCAAAACCAGACAAGTCTATCTGGATTTGTATTGATTTTTGAGATCTTAATAAAGCTTGTCCAAAAGATGACTTCCCTCTGCCAAATATTGACCTCATTGTTGATCTAACAGTTGGGCATGAGATGTTATCATTAATGGATGGTTTTTCTGGCTATAATCAAATCAAGATTGCACCGAAAGATCGGGAGAAGATTGTATTTACTTGTCTGTGGGGTACATATTGCTGGAATGTGATGCCATTTGGCCTCAAAAATGCTAGAGCAACTTACCAAAGAGCTATGACCACAATCTTTCATGACATGATGCATACCATTGTGGAAGATTATGTTGATGAAATCTTAGCAAAATCTAAAGACAGAGATGGTCATTTGAGAGTATTAGATAGAATATTCACTTGGATTGAAAAGTATCAGATTTGACTCAATCCAAAGAAATGTGCATCCAGAGTAACATCCGGTAAACTATTAGGGTACATTGTCTCAGCCAAAGGAATCGAGGTAGATCCAGAAAAGGTTAAAGCAATCATGGAGATGGCTTCCCCCACTAACATCAGTCAATTAAGATCTTTGCAGGGATGTCTCCAATCCATTTGAAGAATTTTTTTTCAACTAGCAAATCGAAGTCATCCCTATCAACATTTGTTGCATAAAAATATCTTATTCCAATGGGATGATAAATGTGAGGAAGCTTTCAATAAAATCAAGCAATATCTGGGGAATCCTCCAACTCTGATGTCACCAATTCTAGACAAGCCACTCTTGCTCTACATTTCAGCTATGACAGTATCACTAGGTGCTCTTCTGGCTCAGCAAGATCATGAAAGGAAAGAAAAATCCATCTACTATATCAGTCTCACCCTAGTGGGATATGAGCTAAACTATTCTCCTATAGAAAAAGCATGTCTGGCCATTTTGTTTTCTTCACAAAAGTGGTGACATTACATGTTGTCACATTCAATCAAGCTCATTGCAAAGATTGATCCTTTAAAGTATCTGTTAAGCAAGACAGCATTAACAAGTAGATTGGCTAAGTGGGTCATGCTACTTAGTGAATTTGATATTGAATATGTGGACAGGAAGGCTATCAAAGGCCAAGTGATAGCAGATCAGCTAGCTGATGCTCCATTAACAGATGACCAACCTATACACACAGAGTTTCTTGATGCACACATCTTGGCTTTATCTACACAAACATGGAAACTATACTTTGATGGATCATGTACTCAATAGAGTTCAGGAGATGGTATTCTCTTTATCATGTCGCAAGGATACACAATTCTGAAATCATACAAGCTGCTCTTTCCTTGCATCAATAATGTAGCAGAATATGAAGCTTTGCTGATTGGGTTAAAGATGGATTTACAATGGAAAGTAACTAAAATGAATGTCTACGGGGATTCTCAGTTGATTATAAACTAGGTTAATGATGATTATCAAACTAAAAATGATAAGCTATTACCATATAAGCGTATGGTTAATGGCTTCAAACAATATTTCTCAGTTATCACTTTTGAGAAAATTCCTCAGCATGATAACAAGGTTGTTGATGCAATGGAAATGATTTCTTTTTTGTTTGATACAAAGGATACCAAGGCCCATTTTGAGTTCTTGGTGGAATCCCTGACTTGTCCCGCATATGATGACCTTGATATGAGTATTATATGTCATCTAATTGGACACGATTCCCCAATTTATGGAAAAATCTATTCTTATCTGAAAAATGACATCCTACCCCCTAACCTATCCCGAAATAAAAAATGAACTTTTCTCTGCCAAGCCTCCTGCTATGTCCTAATATCCAACACCCTTTATCGGTGAGGTCTTGACGGTACTCTCCTACGATGTCTCAAGCATGATGAAGCTCAAACTACCTTGCGAGATGTACATGAGGGTATTTGTAGGACACATTTGAGTGGTCCCTCTTTGGCTAAGAAACTCATGCATATGGGTTATTATTGGCCTACCATGGAAATAGATTCCTTTCATTTTCCTAGGGCTTGCAAGAAATGTTAGATACATGGAAACCTTATTCATGCTCCAACACAAGAATTACATCCTTTTACAACTACCTTGTCATTCAGTCGGTGGGGACTCGACCTCGTGGGTGCTATCAACCCTCCATCTTCCAACAGTCACAAATGGATTATCACTGCAAAAGAGTATTTTACTAAATGGATTGAGGTCGTTCCATTGATTACCACCACAAGGAAACAAGTATCCATGTTTATCCTAAATTATATCATTTGCAGATATGGTATACCTATGTATCTCATTACTAATCATGGGAAAAAATTTCAAAATTGGGACATGGATGAACTGTGCACAAAATTTCATATCACCCATAACTATTCCTCCATATACTATCCCCAAGGAAATGGCCAAGCTGAGGCGTCAAACAAAAAAATTGTTAAAATCTTGCAAAACACTATCAATGACGCTGGCCGTGACTGGCATATCCAACTGAATCCAGCCTTATGGGCTTACCACACCTCCATCCATACTCCCATTGGAGCCACCCCATATTCCCTTGTCTATGGATCCAAAGTAGTCCTACCCCTCGAGGTCGAGTTGCCTTCACTTCGTGTTACTCTCAAAGATTTGATTCCTGATGAAGACTATAGAGTTGCATGAATGACTGAACTAGAACTACTGGATGAACGCCGTCAGAGAGCTTATGATCATTTGAAATTCTATCAGCAGCGTATGTCTTGTCAATATAATAGTAAGGTGAAAATTAGAGACTTTCAGCTAGGTGATTTAGTCCCTCGAGAAAATCCAAAGAATCAACAACACCATGAGAAGAAGGGCAAGTTTGAACCCAATTGGTTAGGTCCTTTTGTAATTACAATAGTTTATGGTTCTGGGGCTTATCAATTGTCCACGCTGAGGGAGACCCTTTGGATGACCCTCTTGACAACATACACCTCAAGAAGTTCTATCCTTGAAATCCCAATGCAAGGGCTATGTATATATTCTGTAAATAAAAATACAAAAATACGAAAATAAAATAAAAATCAAAAGAAAATTGCAATAAAAGCATGTGGTGAAAACCAAGAAATAGATGCCATGTGTATCATGTTAGCTCCTTTATCTATTAAGATTCTTCTAGTGTATCCGTTCATTGTATCCACAATAAAATGGCTAGTCAGTCCTCATCCCCACCATGTATATATCATAATAAAATGGCCAGTTCATACACCATCCATTGTATCTACCCATAATAAAACCCCATCATAGCTTGATCTTTTGTCATGGTCTTCATCCTAGTCTTGTTGTGTCCTTCTTCATCCATAATAAGTCAGTCCATCACCTAGCTAGGGGCATGTCCTCGACCTAGTTTGGGAAGTGGATCTATGATAGTCATGACTCTTAGAGGACAAAATGGAGTATTTTCACTAGACAAGTAAACACAATCAAACGTTCTTCCACAATGTTATCTTAATGATGAATCCTAATTTGTGATCTATCCTTCGAAACATGGCCGCTTATCTATCATTCTTGACTATACATCATCAATAGAATTGATCACTATATCTTACACTATCTTTTGGCAAAAGAAATGTATATTCATGATAGGCATGTTAGAATGATTTGTTGTAGATTATGCATTCATATCTAGATTTTATTGTTATCATGTTTCCTATGCTATTCTGGGATATCTTTGACATGAGTTTGCAACTCCCATATGTCATTGATTAGAATAGCTAGGATGGGGCATGTTATTTTCTTTAATTTCTATTTTTGGGGTATTTTCTGATGAAATCGGAGGAACAAATAATTGGGGTGTCTGTGCATAAGTGCCTTAATCAGTTTGATAGTATTGACAACATACAAATCATGTTGTTTTATAAATGCTATTAATGGTGATACGCCAACACATACCTCAACTCCAAATATTTGTTCCCTGATGGAGGGGGGAATATTCCTTGTCTATTATGCAAATGAAACTCACATCATCTTAGTTCAATTATACCTAGATGCTTGTCAAGTTTTCTATATTAAACTCCATGCTAGAAGTGCTCAAGTCATCCTGGTTTAATTATAACATGATGCTTGCATTTTCTTGCAACATAACGAGCTCAATGATGAAAATCAAATTCTAGTTATTATGAAGTTCTAAGATGTTACATGAAGATGTGGAGATATATTCATTTCATATTCCATTTTTGCATTACATTTAAGTAGTTCACGACTTGCATATCAGTGCTCCTTTTATAGGGATTTGTAGGTTATCCTTCTTATTAGGTCATCTGTTCTCCTAGTTCATTCTTCTTGTGTCAGATACATTGTTATTTAAGTTGAGGACATTTGGACAAAAAAAATAATAATTTTTCACCTTGAATCTTAGAACATTTAACAAATTCATTTAGACAATGTATTATCTTCATTTGGTATGTTCATTTGTATATTATCCATCTATATTACATGCATATTTCACGTGAGGTTTTGTTATAGTTGTCATAACATCTCATTATCTTTTTATTATGATGTAAGTTGTTATATTTTAGTCATCTTAAGAACATTTTCATTCATTACATATCATTTGAATTATATCATTTATTATCCATTATATGTATTATATCATCATGCATTTTATATCATTCATTTATTCTCCATTCATTATCCTTTTTCTACATTGTTCTTTACATCCTTGCATTAGTAACCACATAGCATTATCTAGAGTAAAATCATTTAGGACATGCATTTACATCAACATCATATGTTAGGTCATTAAACATTATGCATCAAATAGAAAATAAATCATTTTGCATTCTAGGGCATACATTCTATGCATATTAAAGTAAATCATCACAACCTGCATATGTCAGTAACATACACATGTATATACATAATCAAAGAAAATCATGATAGAACTGCATCATCATATAGAGAGTCCACCATATAAATGTCCATAAAGCACAACAAAATGTCCAAATGTCCAATGATATATCATATATAACAATGTGTCCAAAGTAATGTCTATCAAGTCAATAATATAATGATACAATGATACAAATGATACAAAGAGTGTATACAATGATATCCAAAATCTATGATCCGCTGTCTCCAGACTCTGTCTGTCACTACTTGTGAGATGCAATGAGACCCCGTGCTATTGAACCACCTAATCCTGAGGCTCTGACCTAATCCCTTGAACCTGTGGGTGCTCTCAGAGGGTGTGATGATACACCTCCACTACCAGCTGGTACCTGTCTATCATATACTGCTATTCTAATAGAAACTGAGCTCTCTCTATAGCTCCCGATCCACTGATCCCTAGGAACTACTTGTCTATAGGCCTCTCACCAGTAGGATATCTCCTTCCTGGCCCTATCATAGCTCTCAGACTATCTCCATGAGGACCCAAATCCTTTGTCCATTGCAACTTATCCAGTAACATCTCTGACTCCCTGAGTATCTCTATAACCACATCACGCTCATGTCTAAACACTCCCATCTTGCTCTCTAGTCTCTCTATCAATCTCTTCAGTCTAGGGACATAGTCTACCTCCACCTATGTCATTGCTAGTCAGACTAGCAATGAGTCAATATCTAGATCCTCCTCCTCTAGAGCATCTCTCTATAAATAGGGATACTGTCCCATGATATCCATCCCCATTGGCTCCTCTTGAGCATCCACATCTGGCATCTGTGCATCCTGCCCTGCTATATCGAGCATCTGCTCATCCTATATATCATCATGGATCTATCCACCTGTACCACTCTGCCCTAGGCTAATAAAACATCTGTCTCATCCTGTCCATGTCCTACCTATATCAGCACATGTACCTATACATCTGGTCCTTGTACTGGGGTAGCTGGTATCTGTACTTGTCAGCTGGTATCTATGGTGCAGATCCTATTGTTGGCTATGCTAGAGGCTATTTCCATCCCTATCTAGCCAGAGGGGGCATCAAACCCCTCTATCTCACACGACCACCTCTCATCTGAGGTCTAGCTCTATCTCCTCTCCCACCATCTCCTCCATCTCATCTCCCACCGTCTCCACCATCTCCTCCATCACCATCTCCACTATCACCTCTGCCTCCCCTTCCTCATCCTCTCCTATCTCACCCTCAGTGTATCTCTGTTAGATCCCTCTCTGGTGGTCTAGCTACCGGATCTATCAAGCATGGTATGGGAAAATTTCTCAAGTACTTCTCTAGATGAGCATTCATCCCTGGGTCTACGACCCCCTACCTCATTGTCCATGCCTGAAATGACATGTCAAGAAACTCCTGTCTAGCTATGTCAAATGAGACCATGGGCCCCCAATCATGCCTCTCCTGATGAGTATGAGAAAACTCCATGACTCCCTATGGCATGCCCTGGATCCTGCCAAACTATCACAGAACCTGGCTGACCAGCTGTCTCTCAATGATATAGGGTGTCCGCCCTATCAACCATCATGACTCAAAACAAAAACCAAGATGTCTCTCATCATCCTAGGGCTCACACCCTAGGTACAGTCTCCATGTGACTATGTCCAGTGTGTCAAAAGTGTATCACCAAAACTCTAAGTGTCCCATTTTTGCCTGAGACAAAACTGATGAACATAAATGAATATACGGCTATCCTATGCCATAGAATCTAATCACTACTAGCCATGTCACTGCAATATGCTCCCATGCCCATACATGGAGCAATGTGATGCCTGCTGATAATGATGCACCCCTATGGTACACCACCTGATGAAGATCATGGTATAAATGGGCTAAAAGGAAGACACCCCAAGAAAATCGGGTCCCATCATCCATCATCCATTGCAATGTGTGGCCCCAACCAACTGCAAACCCGTGTGACCTACGAGCAAGGCAGATGAATCCCCCAATCACTCCTGCTAACACCACTGGTAGAGGCTCATATAAATCAACCATATCCTCCCACCTAATCTCCCCCTCCTTAATATCATCATCACCAAACACTGCTCTACACTCCATCACTCTGCCATGCAGATCATAGTGTACCACCATGCCTATGATAGGAAGTTGAAGGATGCGATATACATCCTCGAGTGTAACTATCATTTCTCCTATCGAGAGATGAAATGTACTCATCTCTGAGTGCCATTGCTCTGCTAATGCAATCATCATACTCAAATTCACCTGAATCTCAGGTGTGTAGATCACATGGTACAAACTAGATGCTCCAATCAAATGTTTGTCAGTCTCTGACAGCGCCAGTCTCAAGTTTTGTGTGATGGGATATCTCTCTCGTGACATCAGAATATTGGTAATATCCTCCTATTAAAGTCACCAAATTCAAGCTATCAGATTTTGATTAACTGATCTATCAATCTATCTATCCTATCATATCAATTACAAACATGTTTATCACATGTTTCAACAGATGATTTTATCAATTATCTAACATCAAGACTGGTTAACTAGTGACCATGCTAGGATGTTGCCCATCTTGACCAAATCAATCAAAATCAACCGCCGATAGATCAAATCAACTTATCGACATCAAGTTTGACCTAATTGACTATCTAATTTGACCAAATTCTACCATCCAAAACAAATGCGCAACATAGAAACATGCATGCGTAGCATCCCCTAACATTTGCGTAGATTTAAACATTTGCACAGTTTTATTCAACATTTGTGCAACTTTATTTGACAAATGCGCAAAATCCACATATGCACGGATTTAATTCACATTTGCACAACCTAAATCTTATTTCTACACGTATGCGCAATTCTATAACACATGCGCAGAATTACCAATTTGTTGTGCAAACATGGTGAATTGTTGTGCATATGTGCACCGCAACTACGCATTTGTTTTCCGCACAAGAAATAAGAAAATTTTCAAAAATTTCCTAAGGTTCAATCTAACCTAAACATGCTACAAATACTACTCTAACATGCTAGAAATCAAGAATTCACAAAGAGGATCAAATCACCTACTGGCTCTCCTCAATCGGGTGGTCGTTGGAAGCGTCTGGCCCTCTCGAAGTGATGATCTGACAGTGGGAACGACATCTTGGCAGCTCTACTCTTCTCTCTCTCACACTCTGATCTCTGAATGACAAGTGTGCACAATGAGCCTATTGTGGACCCGATGTGCTTGGTGTGTGGAGCCTATCTCCCATTTTTCTTCAGTTTCACCCCGTTTTCACCCATCTTTTCTCCCATTTCTTTCATGAGATTGATTATCCAACCCGACAATACTAAAAAAAAAAATTCAATTAAAATAATATTTTTTGCCAATCAATCTCTCAAGGGGGCATGCATAGGTCATCTGAGACATTGTCTGGGGCAGGGGCAAAAATATTTGAAATTTTCTTTGAAACAATGTGACACACATTATTTCAAAGAGGGGCAAAATGTATACACTTAAAAATGGCTTCATTAAGTAATTAAATATTTATTATTTAACTGATATTGACTTGATAAATTAATTAAATATTTATTATTTAATTAATAATTATTTCCTCTATTTATTAAATAGATTATTCAATTTATTTAGTAAATTCACTATAGTCTATTCCTCTATCCTAAGTCTTCTAATTAGTCTTATTAAAGTGATTTAATTAATTACACAATCACCTAAATATGACTAAGTCTCCTAGTCCACCTCACCTACCTAGTCACTTGACATATCACTTTGGCTAAAATAAATAATTATTATTAATTATTTATTGATAATTATCCTCACCCACACATGTCCTATTCTTAAGGGCTATGTGGCCTCATAAGACTTGGTCTCATGACCACATGTCTTCTCTCAAACCAAGTCAAGAGACATGCCCTATTCCTAAGGGGCTTCTCAAGCCACCTCTAAAGGTCAAAGGTGACTCATAGGACACTTGTGTCAAGAGTCCTCATGAGGAAAAAGTCCTTCCCTCTTCCTCTCTTTGGTCTTTGTGAGACACTTGACATGTGTCTTTCCCTTCCACCTTGTTCTCCTTCATGTCAATGTGAGAGGAACGTCATCCCTATTCTTCCTCTCACATTCCAACTACATCCCCCTTTCTCTCAACTCCTTCAACCAAGTCAATCCTAGCCCTAGGATCTTCCACCTTTCATTCTCCACCATAGGATTGTGCCACCTAGGCTTAGATCCTCCAAAACTCTATAAAAGGAGCCTTATTTCCCCTTTATGAGCTAATAGGTATTTTTGTAATCAAGCATTCGAGCAATAGGCAATCAAGTATTCAATAAATCAAGTAATCAAGCATTTCAAGAGCATCTCATTCACCATATTTGCATAATTAGGCTTTAGTTTTGCATACATTCATCATCAATCTTCACACTTTGGTATCATCTTGGGCAAGAGGCTTCATTTGGAAATCTGAGAGCTCAACATCCTCAAGAAACCAAGGCTAGGAGGGCAATGGAGACAAGCTATATGGTAGGTGAAGGTAAAACCTTGTTTTAGCTTCATTTTTAGTGTATTCTTCATTGTTGTTTGCTAATTAGTTTGATTTATTAATCTTATAATAGTTAATTTATCATTTAGAGTAGCTAGACATCTAATTTGCATACAGGAAGCTTTGTTCTTGTAAGGTATAATGTATCTATCATCTTGGTTGCCACAATGTTTTCTATAATACCACTATCTATGATAAGTTTACAAACTTTACCTTTGGACTTACACTTGATTTTGCATCATGCACCGCTTTCTTGTCAAATTTCCATGGTCTTCCAAGAAAAACATGACATACATCCATGGGTATTACATCACATAAAACACTATATTTATATCCATCAATCTAAAAATAAACATGAGCCTATTCACTTACCAATAATTGATGACCTCTATGTAACCACGAAACTTTATAAGGAGATGGAATCTTTGTTCTTGTAAGGTCTAACGTATCTATCATCTTGGTTGCCACAATGTTTTCTATACTACCACTATCTATGATAAGTTTACAAACTTTACCTTTGGACTTACACTTGATTTTGAACAAGGCTCTTCTTTGGAATAGTTCTTGGCTTTCTTAAAATCCTTTTAAATTTTGAGTGTCCTGCTTGAGTTGATTCAAAGCATTCCCAACTCTCAAGTCCATATTGGTCAAGTAGTTAAAACATTTTCCATTAAACTGTCTACCTCTACCTTGAGAACCACCAGGTCCATAATATCTTCACCCTTTGTTGTG
Organism: Chamaecyparis obtusa; assembly: GCA_027943335.1. Taxonomy (NCBI): domain Eukaryota; kingdom Viridiplantae; phylum Streptophyta; class Pinopsida; order Cupressales; family Cupressaceae; genus Chamaecyparis; species Chamaecyparis obtusa. The sequence goes on along the minus strand of BSBK01002510.1, from coordinate 1,125,680 downwards.
GTAACTTCAGTGTCTTCTCCACTAGAACTCCTAGCCCCTTCTTGATGTTTCTATTCTCTACCAGTTTGTTGTCCCCTTCCTTTAAATCCTCTTCTTCTTTGCCTCTCTTATTGACTTTGATTCCTCTGCAATTTCTCTTCTACCTTTAAGGAAAGTTGAAACTATCCCCTTCCTTTAAATCCTCTTCTTCTTTTCCTCTCTTGCTGACTTTGATTCCTCTGCAATTTCTCTTCTAACTTTAAGGTAAGTTGACAAGCCTTCATCAAGGCTTCTAGGGACTCAAGAATTAATTTATCTTGAAGACTATACTTCAAGCTATTCATATATCTGGCCATTTTATCCATATCCTCCTCACAATGGCCCAACTTTATAGAATTCTTTGGTGTAATCTCTGACTGTCATGTCTTTTTGTTTCAAATTCTTTAATCTGTTGAAGAGATTTGTTGTGACATTTATCACACACCGCCCATCTGCATGGGACCCCCTTTTTTTTTCCTTCTCCCACTTGGCCCCTGTTCAGTCTTAGTAGGCTCTAGGCTGCAACTCTATGTCCCCTCTTGATTCAGATGAGGAAGCAAACTAATGAGATAGAGCGATTGGGGGAGATTCCAACAGAAAGAATCCTCTGCCATTTTGTTTGAATAGAGGTCCCTCCCAAATTTCTTCAATCAGACCTAGCATATTCTAAAGGATAGTTTTTTACCATCCCAATAGAAGAAAATACTCACAGGATAGCCCAAACACGTTAAGCACATTTGGCCATGACTGGAGGAAACAAGGCATTGTTTGGAGGAAGACATCCCCACTGGCGTCGACTGTCAGACGAAGCCCTTTCTCTTTGTTGGAAATTTGGCTGAAGTGAGTACATAGATGTTGTCATTATGGCAACATATGATCCTCATGAAGATTGCACAAGTCAGAGAGCAAGTATAGCAGAGCGCATCACAAATTTGTCTAAGTGTGAGACAGTGTTTTCATAGTGTACCAAGACACAGTTTTTGTTTGCGACATTGACTAGAGTCAGTTCAATGCTTGTGCACTTGAAAATAGACTCTATGATGGCTAATGATGACCCATCTCAGAGTGCAAGTTAGTATGGCATGTACGGAATTAGTTATGACAGTTTTACCGAAGACAGTGTGAAGCCGACAAGACAGAATATGAAGGTAGAATTGGTAAAGAGTTAAGGGATTATTTTGTTTATCAAAATAATGACTTAACAATATAAAGGGATAACATCCTAGATGTTAACTCTTAGATAATTATATATGGAAGTTGACCATGTAAAGTTATTTGCCTTAATAACTTTTATATATATGCAATTGTAATTGTAAAGAAAATATAGAGAAGCGAATATAGAAAAGTGATGTATTAAATGTAATAGTGATGATGCAAAGATAAGAGTAGAAAAGGAATATTGACACAAGAAGAATAAGGTTATGTACCTTGACCTATTTTGTATACATTGTATATTACTTGTTTGGGCAGCGGGCTCATCTAGTAATCAGATTTTGTATTGACAACTCCTAACAGGGTTGAGGCTTCTAACAAGGCCTATAGTCCTTTAATCAGGACTAATACACTATATGCTTGTAATAGACTCCTAACAGGGTCAATATCCTTAACAGGATACTTTTGATTAGTGGATCTTTATGGGTACCATCCCCACCGAGGTTTTCCCTTGGCCAGGGTTTCCTTGAGAACAAACAATGTGTTATGAGTTCTTTGATGTTATTGCTATGCATGTTATTTAGTTTCTTATGTTATGCATGTGTGAAGAAAATCTATTATATCCATATTTGGGCAAAAGATAAAGTTTTTAGAATACTGATTCACCCCCCCCCCCCCCCCTCTCATTATTCCCTATTTCTAACAATTGGTATCAGAGCTTAGTTACTCGAAGAAGAATCATTCAAGGAAAGCCTAGAAACTTGAGTAAGATCTCTATGGATATGGATCAGCTACAAAAGAATCTTGATGAAGCTCTTGAATAGATTGATATGATTACTGATGAAAGAAACACTTTGAAAAGGAAATATGATGGTGCAAAGAACCTTATTGAGAAATTGAAAAACAAGATAGAAGACCTGAAATCTGAAAAGGAATCTGAAGTTCTTATTGAAGATTGTGATGACAAATTAGAAAAAGAAAATGTGATCCTTAAGCATGAACTGGATAGCAAAACTGAAACTAAGTTTGAAAGATGGAAATGACAAAAATGAAGCAAATCTGAGATTTGAGAATGAAAGATTGAAGATTGAAAATGAAGAATTAAGATCTAAACTTGGCAAAGTAATATCTAAATTTGAGAAAGTAAATTTGTAGCATACAGAACTTGAGAAATACAATAAGATTGTGAAAGGTGAATTGACTCAATCCAAAAAACAACTTGAAAGGCTATATTCAAACAATGAGAAGATCGATGAACAAGTATCTTTTGGGAAACCATCCTATGATAAGACTGGACTTGGATTTAATATATTTAGAACAAATGATGAAAGAAAAGAACCAGATCTGAAAGTATGTAAAAGCATTGATGAAAAGAAGTCAGATGAGATCAACAAATCTGAAGATGCACCTAAAGAAGAAGAATCACCAAAGAAAGAAGAATCACCCAAAGGTATGCAAAGATAATTCAAAGGTAGATGTTTTGGTTGTAATACTATTGGTCACAAGAAGAGAGATTGCATAGGTAAACAATTTAAACCTCTTAATGGTTATTGTTATAATTGTCATGGTTTTGGACATAGAGCTATTGAATGTAGAAAATCTGAAGTTATTGGGAATAATTATGGTAGTAGAATGTTTAGGAATACTAACAATGCACATAAGAGACCTACTGAAGATATGAACAGAAGAAATGGAGTAGTATGTTATAGATGCAACAAGGTTGGATACATTGCTAGAAATTACGTCATAGATCAATTAACAAGGACCGAGATATGGGAACAATGGAATTGCTTGTCAGATATGTAACAAGATTGGACATACAACAAAATTTTGTAGAATGAACAATGGAACTTATCATCCTAACCCTAACCCTAGGAATCATGCAAGAAGAAATGAAAGTACAGGAAACAGTCAGAAAGGTTGCTGCAGTAATGAAGATGAAGTAAAGTTTGTTAAAGGCACAGATCAAGGAGACATATTCAACATTGAAGGTAATCAGAAAGGTGAAGTATCAAGTGGTAAGAGTGAATCCTTACCTGACCTATCTTTAAGTCTTGCGCAGTTAATGTAAGGTAGTTTATGATGTACTAATGCTATGGTTAAGAGCACAAAACAAAATATTATGTTTTGCGAGATCACAAGAAGTTTTAAGTTTTGCAGGTTAACAGAAACAACTTTTTGGAATGAAGCGGCAAAAGAATTGAATGCGATGCCAGACCTAAGTGAGATTAAAGTGATAAAAGGTTATGATCGAAGTTATTTTCCTATCAAAGAGAATTGAAGTATTTGGAAGAGCAGAAAGCGGTGATTGGAAGCACTTTGCAGTGATTTGGTGAAAGATTGAAGCGCCGAATCTACGGAAGCCCTAAAATTGTGAATTTGAGGTATTTATCTTGATAGATCTTTGAATCGGTATAAGAGATTAGAAGAAATCATCGATGTATCCTTAATTCAAAATGTCAAAGATAAGAATAGACCTAGATTGAAGAAAGAACCAGTAGAACCCTTGGAAGATGATCCTAAGTTAGCACTATCATCTGTACCAGATGAAGTTTTGCATTTGGAAAATGTAAGAAGTTAACTTGGATGTAAGATTGAAACCCTAAGTGACAGTGACTTTACCAATGAGTATCAGAAGATTTAAAATCATGATATGTCTTTGAAACAAGAATATGAATATTTGAAAGACAATGAGATTGTTATGTATTCATTGAAATGTGAGTTTGACAATGAAGAATGCACTAAGATCATTTTGAGCAGAATTCATAATGGGAAATTTTGGCTAGAGGATAGAGTAATAGACATTACTACTGATTTGATTCATGATGTAACTGGATTATCCAAATCTGGTGCTATTCCCTTAAATGAGAAGAATATGAGGAAAACAGTTACTGATAACACAGGTTCATCCTATAATGGTAGAGGAATTGTAATCAGTAAAATCAAGCAAGATGATGTGAGGTATTTGTGCAAAATCATACCACTAAGTTTTGTGCAAATTCTAGAGAAGATGATATGGTAGTTGGTATGGTACATATAGCATATTTGATGTGTGTTGACAAGGTACCAGTAGATATGTGTGAAATACTGAGAATTCAATTGTTTGAAAACTTGGAGAAGATTAAGAAGACCAAGTATGCACAATTTAGATTTTCTTCTTTGATCACTTATATGTTTTTCCACCTATTAAGAAGATTTCCTTACACATTTACAGATGATTGGAATAATGGACAAAACACTATGGAAAGAATCAATAAAGTATATTTGAAACATGTCATTGATAAAGTGAATGAAAGTACTATGTTGGTATTGAAGACATTTCAGAGAATGGTATCTAGCAAATCAAGGATTCCACAGTCTGTTGTGGAGAAATATAAAAACAATATATGTTTCATGGTTGACACTGACTTTACCTATATTGAAGTAGTAGAACCTAGAATTGAGTTCATAGACCCTCTTGGCTATGAGATATCTGAGGCAGAGATAGAAGGATATGTTGGCAGGTTACTTAAGAGTAAGTTGGACACCTAGTGCAAGAGATTTGGAACATTTGAAGAGAACCTCAACCTTGCAAAAGCTATAATGGAAGAAAAGTAGTCTAAGAAGAGAGTGGACAACACTGTAAAGAAAATATTAAAGGATTCTGGCATGACAGAGCATGAGTTTGATATTGCTAAGAAGATAGCAGTAGCAATCAGAGGTATTGAGCAGAAAGAAATCTTGTCTATACCTCCCTTGTCATCAAGTGCAGTTGAGCATGAACCTACACAAGTAAAGGTGAATTTTGAGGAACCTGAGGAAGAACAAGAAACAAGGAAATCCACTAGATCCTCTTCTTCCACACCCAGCAAGAGAGTGAAGTGCTAAAGGACCTGGTAAGAGGCAAAAAGTTTTGGTGCCACTAGTCCCTAAGACAATTGCAGTAATTAATGATGATGACACTACTGTGAAGAAGAAAGCATGGAAACCCAGAATTGAGAGAGTGAATGAAGAAATCATACAAGATGGATACTTTACTAAGATGAATAAGTACTATGACCTTTATAACTATTCTGAGAGATTGAATCTTGAAAATTCTATTGTTAGGTACATGATTCTAGCTAACAAGAAGTTTGATACTATTTAGGGCAAGATTCCTAATGACCTATTCAAGAATCTTGTTAATAGGAAAATGAGATCACAAGAAGAAGATAAAACTATGAGAGAAAATATGGTGAAGAAACTATGTGTTGTGAAAGATGATGAGCATCTTAAACAAATTTTGAAGTCTCTTGGCACTCTTTTGAGGACTAAGAGGAGAACCATTCAAATCATGGTAGGACAGTATGAGCAAGTGAGAACAGAAATAGAACAAGCAATAATTAAAGTTATGGCAAATATTTTTGGAGAGACTTCAATTGCAGCAGAGCAAGAGAAAGAAGCAAAATAGGAGGATATTCCTTCTCCGCCTGCTATAAATATTGAAGAAGAATCTATGAATGTTGAAGGTACAAAGATTACTTTGGACACTAAAGAAAATGTATTTCAGAACTTAGAAAACATTGTTGACAATTCAGCTCTTGATGAACCAGATAGAGCTGAACAAGCAGGACTAACCCAAACCTAAAGAAACTGAGGTAGAAGTACCTCTTCCTACAAAAGAAGACATAGTCTTACTCCTAAGACTAAAAAGAAGAAAGAAATTGGATCTTTATTTGAAGATTTAGGAAAGGAAGTTGATGATGTTGATCAGTTAGAATTGATCACTTCCCTAAATAAAATTATTGGTAAAAACAAGAAGGTAAAGAATCTTGAAGGTTTTCTGAAGGACTTAACTGAAAATTTACAAGGATTTGTAACCACACAGATTGCAAATGTAGACCCTCTGGAGAAAGAAAAGAAACTGATGAGAACCTTTGATGATGAGTTTACAAATTTATCTGAGATTGCAAAGGTAAAGGCACAAGAAAACTATGAGGCTGGAATGCTTTTGAGTATCAGTCAAAATATCAGAGATGATGTCAATAGTCTTGATATCTATATCAAGGATTTGAGAAGACATTTGGGAATAGGAAAGTCTTTGTACATACAGTGTACAACACCAGAGATTTTGGCAGAAAAAGAAGACAAGCAGATCAAGCTGAAGGAAGCAGAGATTCAGAATGAATCAAACCTTCTTTCTAATCCTAATGTGAAGATTAGTCATGTTGAGAAGAAAGTTCGGTAGCTGTATGATGAAATAAGAATTTTGCAAGATGAGAGGAATAGAAAAATGAGGAGACTCACTCTTCTGAGAGAACATACTTCCATGAAGATAAGTGTTATTGAAGAGCAGCTAGAAGAATGTCTTACAGCTAGGATATCATTTCAAAAATTCAACTTTGAGACCCTCCAAGCATGTCAAATTGTAGCTTATGGACTAAGCACACTACTTAATGTGGTAGATTCCATCAAGAAGTCATGGGAAAAGGAGTTAGAAGCTATAAAAATTGATTTTTCAGATTGTGTTGCAAGCCTACCGGCTTTGCAATAAGACATTTAAGGTATAATCTTTTGTGTTACAATTTTGTTAACCTCCCTACTTTATTTTGTCATTGTTGTCAAAGGGGGAGAGATACATAGAAAATTGAGAATTATATAGAGCAGAAGATTGATAGTATTACGTATACTCTTAGGGGGAGTATTGCAATATATAAGAATTATTTTTGAGGAGATATAAGGATAGTATATATCTTATACTATGGCCAATTTTGAGACAATTTTGAAATTTTGTTATTGTACACTTAGCCAATTTTCTCATATGTTGCCACCAATGACAAAGGGGGAGATTGTTGGCAATTTGGATGAAGTGAGTACATAGATGTTGTCATTATGGAAACATATGATCCTCATGAAGATCGCACAAGTCAGAGAGCAAGTATAGCAGAGCGCATCACAAATTTGTCTAAGTGTGAGACAGTGTTTTCACAGTGTACCAGGACACAATTTTTGTTTACGATGTTGACTGGAGTGAGTTTAGTGCTTGTGCACTTGAACATAGACTCTATGATGGATAATGATGACCCATCTCAGAGTGAAAGTCAGTATGACATGTACGGAATTAGTTATGACAATTTTACCGAAGACAGTGTGAAGCTGACAGGACAAAATATGAAGGCAGAATTGGTAAAGAGTTAAGGGATTATTTTGTTTATCAAAATAATGACTTAATAATATAAAGGGATAACATCCTAGATGTTAACTCTTAGATAATGATATATGGAAGCTGACCATGTAAATTTATTAGCCTTAATAACTTGTATATATATGCAATTGTAATTGTAAAGAAAATATAGAGAAGCGAATATAGAAAAGTGATGTATTAAATGTAATAGTGATGATGTGAAGATAAGAGTAGAAAAGGAATATTGATACAAGAAGAATAAGGTTATGTACCTTGACCTATTTTGTATACATTGTATATTACTTGTTTGGGCAGTGGGCTCACCTAGTAATCAAATTTTGTATTGACAACTCCTAACAGGGTTGAGGCTTCTAACAAGGCCTATAGTCCCTTAATCAGGACTGATACACTATATGCTTGTAATAGACTCCTAACAGGGTCAATATCCTTAACAGGATACTTTTGATTAGTGGATCTTTATGGGTACCATCCCCACCGGGGTTTTCCCTTGGCCAGGGTTTCCTCGAGAATAAACAATGTGTTATGAGTTCTTTGATGTTATTGCTATGCATGTTATTTAGTTTCTTATGTTATGCATGTGTGAAGAAAATCTTTTATATCCATATTTGGGAAAAAGATAAAGTTTGTAGAATACCGATTCACCCCCCCTCTCAGTATTCCCTATTTCTAATCCTCTTTTCAAGGTAGTCGCAGTTGTGGAAGGTTGGAAAAGAAGAAATGCAGAGCGCATATCCCTCAGTCATAGAGGATGAAATTAAAAAAAACTCTTCTTTCTGCAAAGTGTGCTCAGGGCGCAATGTGGAGGCACTCACGGAGGATAAAAAAGGTCAAAATCTACAAACCACATTGAAATGCGCTCAGAGCAAGAAATCCTAGCAGTGAAGGAATTTATAAAATGAACAAATCCTTAACCCATGCCAAAACGCACTAAGAGCGCACTTTTCACCTAGTCGCGGAGAATGAAAAGAATAGAAATCTGGGACCCCATGCAATATGTGCTCATGGCACAAAACAAGGGTAGTGGAGGAATGTGAGAGGAAGTAAAATCCTTCACCCACGCCAAAGTGCACTCAGGGCACAAAATGAAGATAGTCGTGGATTGTCCGAGAATAATAAATCCTTCACTCAGCATGATATGCGCTCAGAGTGCTAAATAGACTCGGTCCCAGATTGTTAAACAAAGAGGAGTCCATGAGTCACGCTAATGTGTGCTCGAGGCACAAAATGGAGGTGATTAAGGGATGCAATTAAGGAATGCAATAAAATGAAAATCCTTGACTGAAGTCAAAGATCACTCAAAACACAATCCAAATCATTGGAATTTTGGAGAATTCAGAAAATATGAAAGGTCTTGAAATTTCCAAAGCATGGAGAAAAGATTTTTTTTTAAATTTGAAGAGAAAAAGCAAGGAAAAAATTGATTTTGGGATTCAAAATTTTAATTTTAATTAAATATTGGTTTTTTATTAATATTTAATTACAACACAAAAAATCGATAAAAGCAACAAAAAAAAAATGAAAATCCTTGAAAATGGAAATTGCTTTAAATGTTTTTTTTTAATTTTATGTTTCAAAATTTGAAATTAATTAAATATTGACTTTATTTGATACTTAATTAATTAACCAAAAAATTAAAAAAATTTTAAAAAATTGGAAAATTGGAAAATTTTAAGGAGTGGGAAACTTCTCCATGAAGAAAAAGTGCTCAATTAGCAGATTCTAAAAAAGTGAGGAAAAACACAGACAAGTGGCAAAGAATCTTTTCAAAAACAAGGCAGCTACCTAATTATAGCCTACAGTCTTTAAAGCAGCTTTTCGAGTTTTTTGAGGGGTTTATAAAAGGGACCCTCTCACAATTCATTTCTCACAAGCAAATTTTGAAGAGCAAGCTAAGTAGAGAGAGAAAGAATCATGTTTTTTCTTGGAAAGTGAGGTGGTTATTTTCGAGTTTTCTTTTCAATAAGTTGGAAGGATTGTGCAAATTCTCGGGAGAAAAAAATTTCCTATTCCAAGGAAAAATCCAAGAACTTCAAATTTCTAAAATCTTCTTCTCTGGAGAAATTTATTTTAGTTTATGTTTTCCTGCATGCTCTTATGTATGTTTATTTTCTATTTTGCAGGAGAGTGAGATGGCAGAACCTAGAGGAACAAACATGACCAGGAGGTAGCTGATAAAGAATGAGCAAAGTAGATTTTATCCAGAATCCAGGATCATGTCAAAATTGTTAGAAGTTAGCGATACCAACCTTGGAGGACTGGACCTGAATGAATTCCATAGGAGGATGTTTGGTTATAAAGAACATCATCTGACACACCTAGCCAGCTAGATTGTAAATAGTGGCATGGTGGCTGCAGCAGGATTCCCTCTTGCCTTCCAACATCCTGAATTGATCATGGAGTGTGCAAGACACTACCACACGAGAGATAGAACAATCAAGGATACTAATGGAAACTTGCTTGCAGACCTTTCTCCGCCAACAATTTCAAAAGCCTTCGGGATTCCTTCCTCTCGAAGATTGGTGATGAAAACTAAGGACCAAGCAGAAAGAGTCTTCACTCTTGGAGTTCAGTATTGTGAAGAGATCATCAATAACAAGTGGCTAAGAAAGAACATATCTCATTTTTCCAAGCTACCAAAAGAGATAGTATGGCTAGATTTCCACCGTGAGTATAGCGACATGATAATGATGTTGAGTAGGATTTTTGGCCTACCTCAGTCTTATCTCTTTGAGAGTTGGATGTGGTACTTTATCGAGCAGGTAGTGGAAGAGCATAATCATGTGGATTGGGCAGGGTTAATCAGTGACAACCTGAGCGAGCAACTAGAAAGCTTGGAGCAAACAAAGAAATTCTACATGAGTTTGTACCTCATCTACATGTTGGCACGGGTGACAAGATATGAAGGACTGAGATGCAAGGGAGCAATCAGGAGTAGAACTCAACGGTTGAAAGTATATGATTGCTATCCTCAGTTGCATCTGCATGCAATTGATGATTATGTCCGAGTCAATGATGCATTTGCAATGTGTATTGTGCAAACTTTACAAAAGAAGCTACATGTGAGATTGTCAGAGGAAGCCATAAAGTTGGTGGAGGAATACGGGGCATGGTTCATTCAGTTTCCTCCTTTTTCCTACATTAGACTTTAGGGATTCTCAAGGCAACCATACAAGCTTCCTAGGTATCCGACAGATAAAATGGTCCTACTAGAGATCACCCGACAACTAACCATCTACGACAAGATTCAGAAAGGAAAGAGGAAATTGGGACTTGATTTTCCAATTTCCATAGGCAAGGATGAAGCTAAATTGTGTCCATGTCTGAAGGTAGCTGAGAAATCTCATGAGGAATTGTCATTCTTTTATCTTCCCCTATATATAGAAAGGTTAAAGTTTGATCCTTCAACAAGATACAATCAGTGGCTAGGATCAAATATCAGTATATGGCAAATCTTGAAGATTTTTGGGCAAATGCTACAAATGAGCACGAAGTGAAGAAAAGAATGCATTCCAAGTTGCCACTAAATCTGATTAGAGCGTGCAAGACTTTTTATATTCCTAACCAAATGGAGGAAGGATTAAATATGGTCCAAAAAGGATACTGCCCTGAAAAGAGAGAAATTAGTGCGTATGATTGGTCAAGGAAAGAAGTTCTAGACCTTGACGCTTTGTCTAGACCAGTCTTGGATTTCGTGAGGTACTGGATTGGGAGGTAATTGAGCTACGTGTCTGTACCAAAGGAATAATGGACATACCAACTAATGGGTCATCAAACACTAAGGGATGAAAGATCGAGGCAGCCGCAAGGAAGATTAATGGAAGAGGGACAAATTCCATCAGGTAGTAAAGAACTTAGAAAAGATAAGGGTGTTTCTTAGGAAATACAAGCAAAAAGGAAACTGGACCTCCACAATGATGAACCACAATAGAAAAGATAGAGGTCTATGGATATGCCATCCTCGCCTAGTTGGACTCCTAGTGTGAAAGAAATTGGAACTTTCACCAGGGAGGAAACAGATATCACCAAGAGAATGATGGAGTTGGACCGTGTAAATAGGTCAGTTCAGGATAGGCTAAGTATCAATGCCAATGAAGGGTTTCCACAAAGAGGGGGCAAAGAGTAGGATATCACCACTAAGGAGAGTCTCGGTAGGCTACTAGAAAGAGAAATGATGGAAGAGGAAGTTTCAGAAATAGTGACAGAGGTCCCTACAGCAAAGGAAGGATCTCCTACAATGGAAGTTGTAGCGCCTATGGAAATGACAGAAAGTCCAAGGGCTGAGGAAGAAATTGATATTAGGACAGTCCAAGGACAAGAACATTTGGCAGTGCAGAAAGACCAAGACATAGATGTTCTAGAATGGCTGAGACAGAGGATTCAAAGGAGCTAGGAAAAGGAGATTGACCTAGCAGCTGAATTGAAGGAAATCCTAGATCGAGCCAACCAATCAAATGAAAAGGGAAAGGCAAAGAGGTTCACAAAGATTATCTTTGGAGAATCTAGAGCCAGGATCTTGCAGGTTGCAACACCAATGGTAGATAAAGCAAAGGATCAGATTGCTCCTGAAGAATATAATGTAACTGAAGTTGACTTAGGTCATGCATCTAAGGCACAAGTCATGGAGGATTTCGATGACTCCACATAGGCCATGAAGGACAAAATGAAGAAGCTTGAGGAGAAGTATCAGAAGCAAAAAGGTGAAATTAAAGCCCTATGTGATTACATAAGCAGCCTATCGCATCCAGTCAGTGAGAAAGATCCATCATTCATTCCTCCAGTTGTCCCTACTAAGTTTGTTGAAGGAATAGATAGAATCAAGTGGATTGCACAAGGAGTAGAGGTTTGGATGGATGGCATCCGGAATGAGGCCTACAAACACACTGAGGATTTGGTGAAGATACATAACAAAGCACTTGCCATTCTTTCTCGAATTCAGTGTATGGAGGGATCTTGGGAGGATGAACACATCTACAAAGATGAGGTAATCACAGAGTTGCACGAGCTGATGGAGACACCTAGTGAGAAACTGATTGATGGAGGGGTTGTTAGAGAGGGTGAAGCCTATGACTTTTCTAGATGGTATGGAGCAGTGTTGTTGGCCAAGGAAATGTTTGAGTATTTCATTAAGGAATCCACTCGACTGAAGGAAGTGGCTGATAATATCTGGCAAGAGGTTTCCAATAATGTTTCCTCTCTTTTATCACAAAGGCTCACTGAAGAAGAGATAACTCTAGGCAACCTGAAGATAAAGTTGGAGGAGTCCTTTAAGTTGATCTTTTTCATGAAGGATGATTATGAGAACCTTTCCATATTCTCAAATGATATGCATTCCGCTCAGGACTTGGTACTAAATTGGGATGATAGTTTGAAGAAGTCCAAGTGAGCAATGGTCACCTTGGAATTCAAGCAGGAATTGGCACCCAGCGTTAGCGTGGAAGAATTAGAAATAGTGGTAGATAGATTTTAGGCATTCAAGCAAAGAGGTCAAAGATAGGACAACAGGTGCATCTAATGCATTGTGGGAGCATGTAGCGGTCATTTATTGCACCCCACCTTCCTTTTGAGTGTGCATGCATAGTGGGAATTTATTACCCACTATAGTAGTGGACTTTTTATACATTGATGTAGATTCCTTTTTGTGCCCTAACCCTAATTGGGGCTGAGGTGGCAAAATTTGGGCCATTGGTTATTGTTTTCATCCGGGCCTTTCGTTGTTTTGAAGACCTATATAAAGGCCTCTTCTTCTCATTTGTAAGGAATGAATTTTGAGATTGTTGCTTATGAGCTATTGAGACAATAAAATTTTCATTGAAGTGTGGTGATTATTTGATGTGTCTTAATGCTTGCTTGGTTTCATTATTCTCTCAATTAGATTAAGTTTAGTGGATGAAGTGTTGTGATTGTTTTTGGAGAATATAATGATGTTTTGATGAGTTCCCGTGGTTCATACTTTTGATGTTTTAGTGATTCTAAATCATCGTGCAAAGTTAGCCTGAACCCCTTATCCACGAGCTTAAATTCAATCATTCGTACAAACCCTTGAAGATTGCACCAGTCCACGTGTAGTTGTAGCTTGACTTGGTGAAGCGTGACTTGGTAATCAAGGAACTCGTCCATCAACGTACTTTCCTTGGCTATCATTACCCTTAGGATTAGATCAAAATCTCTGAACCCTAAACCCTTTTAATTTCTACATATCTAATGAAAAACCCAAAATTAGTACTTAATTGAAAATCTTTTGATAGTACCCATATTCATCATGACATAAAGGATTGAAAATGTAAGGCCCCTTGTGATCATCAGCAAATAACATCAACACCGAGCATATCCACGAGTCGAGGAACCTTGGAGTTATCGTATGATCTTTTTCAATCTTAGCATATGCAATACTTTGTTCAAGAGAGGATAAGATATCTTGGCATTTTGTTCTACTGTTTGGTGAGTCATAAAACGTGCATCAACAAGATTCAATTGGCAATCTCTAGGAAGGAACTTGGCCTTCAAATTTTCCACTATACGATCCCACGACTTGATCTTATCCTTATTCTTCTTTTGTCTCTCCTCTTGGAAAAAATTCCACCACATTGCAACATGGCCTCTCAATCTCATACAGGAAAACTGCACTTTGTTCTCTTCTACCACTCCTTCAAAATCAAAATATTGACAAGTTCATGAATCCAATCCAGAAGTTCCTCTACATTGAGGCTTTTGGAACACATAGAAACTTCTACCGTAGGCTTGGATCCTACACTCATGATTTCTCTTATCAACCTCTCATCATCTACTGCTAGTTCCACAAAGGTTCAATCATTAACTTAGGAGTTCCTCTTCTTTCTCTACATCATTTCATTAATCACCACACGTCTTCTCAGTTTCCTCTCCATGGAATCCAACCTTTCCATTATGTTTTGTATCATCTCAAACATTTCATCTTATTGGCCTCTTCCTTAGGCTCCTCCTCTACATCCATTCATCATGGAAAGCACAATCTCTTTTAGGCTCTGATACCAAAATAATGGTAGACTTCTGATAAACAGAGAACAAATAATTTGACAGAGCACAATTGAAATGAATAAAGGAACTCTTGGACTAAATACAAGTTATTTTATCAATCCAAAAACACATAAGCTAGAACCAAATAAGATACAAGAATACAACCTCTTATACAATTTAAATTCACAATGATATCCAAAATCATAGAACAAAGAAACCTTTCTTTATTTCCTTAGACTATTGCTTAGGATAGTTACAATGACTGGGAATCCACCAAGGATCGACTCAACACCAATACATGCCACAACATTATATTTAATTTGTGACGTCATTCCACTACTGCTTCTTCAACAAGGCTTCAACCATCCATTCTCTCCTTCTGTTCACACCGAACTGATTCTTAACACCTTTCATTTTTTCAAGGTTAGTTGGTGTTTCTCTATTCTTACTTTTCCCCTCTCTTCCAAAATTGACACACCAACATAGCCCCTTTCACATATATGATTGTCAATTTTTGTTATGACAAAGTGTTAAGGTGGTTAGTGTAACCGGCGGTTTGTTGCTTCTTGTCTTCCTGTAACTGATTAGATAGAAAGTTTGATAGGAAGATCACTTCCAAACTAAACAAACCAGAAGAAATAAACTTTATCAAAACAAATCAAAATTGAAAAAGAATATCAGAGAAAGGATATGCCCTTGCATCATATGAGCTTAATCTTACAACTTACATTCGGTTGGAATTATTTAATTATTGGATTGTTGCTAACACAATTAGCTGAAGGTTCTGTGCTTCAACAATGCGAGAATGTATTTCTCTCTTAGCATTAGCTGAAAACAATTTGACATAGCACAATTGAAATGAACAATGGAATTCTTGGGTTAAATACAAGTTATTTTATCAATCCCCAAACACGTGAGAAAGAACCAAATAAGACACAAGAATACAACCGCTTATACAATCTACTTTCACAATGATATCTAAAATCATAGAACAGAGAAAACTTTCTTTATTTCCTTAGAACATTGCTCAGGATAGTTACAATGACTGACGATCCACCAAGGATCAACTCAGCACCAATAGATACCACAACATTACACTCTATTAGCGACGCCAATCCACTACTACTACTTTAGCAAGGCTTCAACAATCCAATCTCTCCTTCCGTTCACACTGAACTGATTCTTTACGCCTTTCTTTTTTCCAAGGTTGGTTGGTGTTTCTCTAGTCTTATGTTTCCCCTCTCTTTTAAAACTGACACACCAGCCTCGCCCCTTTCACATAGAGTATAGTTGGTTTTTGTTAACGAAAAAGTGTCAAGGTGTTCAGTGTAACCATCGGTTCATTGCTTCTTGTCTTCCAGTCATTGATTAGACAGAAAGTTTTGACATGAAGCTCACTTCCAAACTAAACTATGCTGCAGAAACAAACTTAATCAAAACAAACCAAAATTGGGAAAGAATGGCAAAGTAGAGAAAGGAGACGCCCTTGCAACCTGGATAAGCCTAATCTTGTAACTTACATGAGGTTGGAATTATTTAATTCTTGGATATTTGCTAACACAATTGGTTGAAGGGTTATGTGCTTCAACAATGTTAGAATGTGTTTCTCCCTTAGCATTAGCTCTAAAAACAAAGCAACGTCAAGAGAATTAACTGTAATTAAGAGCACAAAAATTGTGAGTGAATGTTTATTATGTTACAAAATGAAGGTAGGATGTTCCTAAGGATGTCGATTGCGTACATAACTAATCGATATGTGCATTCATAAAATCAAGGAAGCATTATCAATGAATCCAACATTGCTAAAACGTTAAAACTATATAGCTTGCAAAAAAAAATAACAGCACTTTGCCAATTATAGTAAACATGTGAATAATGTCCTGAATTGAGAAAATAATTGGATTTGCTATAGTGAGCAGGGCGTACAAAGGACATGATTCTATTTAAAAATTGGTGATGGTATCCTGTTGGCAATGGAAGCTATTTGAAATGAATTTTGGGATATTTCAGTGGTGGGCATTAATCATAATGAACTTGTGTCAAAAGAAGAAATTGTAAAACTAAATTTTAAAGTGATATATGTTTTGAAAAATTAATTATGTAAAATTTCAAAATTTTGTAGTCAAAGTAAAATAAATGAAATTATAGTTAATTTCAACTACAATCACCTTGCACAAATAGGGTATGTAAAGGAAGAGGAAATGTTTTAATCATTAGAAATACTTTAGACAACTAAATAATTTTAAGACTGTTGAGCATTTAAAGCACCAAAAAAGACAAAGCTTACAATGAGCCACCATATAGGTAATACAAACAAAATGTGGAGTGCATAGGTATAAAGACCAATAATGTATTTTTTCTTATAGAAAACTTTTTGCCTTGAATTAAATGTTGTTGGTATGAAAGTATGGAAACATTTAAACAAGCTTGAACAACTTACACTTTTGAAATGTTGGCATTGTTATATCTTAAAGACAAATAATATAGTATTTTAGTGTAGTGATTAAAAAAAAAGAGTTAGAAATGTTACAAACTAGATGGCTTTATCATTCCCTTTTTGTTCAAATGAGGATTAATAGTGAAAGTCCAAGTGATTGATAATGTCCAAGTAAAGTGCAACAGTAGCCCACATATGCTCATCATAGCTTTACCACTTAATGAGATTGTCTATGTCAAAAATAATGTAATCACTGAATATTATAGAAGCCAAGACCTTACATATCATTAAAGAAGTCCACCCTAGTGGGAAAAGCAATGTCTTTTGTAAGTTTCGAATGCAAAGAATCAAAAAGTTTTCAAAATGAAATGATCAAAAAGAGTTCCATGGGCATAAAGAAATATTGATTCACAAGATTTATGAGGTTGAAATTGAAGGGTGTCTATTTATTTGGTGACTTTCACAAATTAAGTTCCAATATGTCAAATTTGTCTTGAGTTTGGGCAATGAGGTTCTCACATCTCATATTGGTGTTTGGTTTGTCCTAACTAAAACAAACTTTTTCTATTATAGTTGAACAATTACGCAATGAACTTTACATAAATATAGGCCCTAGGAAATTGAAGTCATGTCTTTTCTTGCAGCCCAAAAGGTATATAGAGTAAGGCCACACATAATTGCCACTGTAAGGATTGCTCTCTCAAATATTACCTTCCCTATATCACCATCACCAAATCAATTTTTTTTTTAAACATGAAAGTTCAGTATTTAATATAATTGTATCAACAATTATGAACTTGAAATCAAGTAACTAGAGCTAAAATAAATTGTAATAAATTAATGTTACACAATTTTCACCACTTAAACCTATTGGTAGGCTAATGCAAGGTGTGGATACACCTAATAAAATATAATTAATGGGATGGTATCAATGAAAATAATAAATACCACAATTTTTCACTTCAGTTTCTTTTTAATGATCCTTAAAAAAATTTAACCCCAAATCTAGACAATGGTATTTATTTTTAAGCATAAAAGAACACTCAATGCAATATTATTATATAGTGATCTTTAGTAATGTAACTTGCTTTTCCCTATGTTTTTTATTAAGTAAAACAGGTTTTACAGGGTGCCTAAAACCCACAAGATTAGAACAAAAACATACAAGAGGTAGTCCACAAAAAGGCCAGGGCCGGAAAACCACAGCCAGACAAAACGGGCCAGGCTAGAGATAGCCAGGGCACTACCCAGAAGACGGATAGAAGAAAGGATAAAAACAAGAGTGGCGGAAGAGAAGTAGTAGCACCCGCCCACCAAGCGAGGAATTAAGATTGTAAGATTTCTCCCTCAGTACACTGGAGTCGTTCCTTTTCAAGGATACTCTTCACTTCTTTGGGAAAGTCATCACCATTATGCCATGTCAGCTTAGCATCCTTAGTGATAGCCAATTTGGCAAACCAGTCTGCCACCCCATTGGCTTCCCTATACGTATGCGAGATGAACACCTTCTCAAAGGAGTTAAGAATGACCCGAGTTTCATCTATAATGTTGGCTATAGTCCAAGAGGGAGGGTGAGAAAGGTTGAGGCAATTGATAATGTTCATTGAATCACCTTCCAGCCAGAGCCACTTAACCCCCTAATCTTTAGCAAGTTTAGTTACTTGAAGAGTTGCGTAGGCTTCAGCGTAGTGATTCGTTTGAGCACCCAGGGGGAGACTGACAGCCACAATGCAAATGCCAAAGTTGTTTCTAATTATTCCTCCACTGCCAACAAGACCAGGGTTCCCTTTCACCACACTATCAAAGTTGGCTTTGGTCTAACCAGTTAGAGGACTAGTCCACACACAGTTCTATCTTTTTTCCTAAGTAGCTGCCTGGGCATTTCCTACAAGAGGGTTAGATCTACCATAGTAGAGAAAATTATCCTTAACAGCATGAATGATTTTTTCAAAGATAATTTTAGAAGGAGAGGAAGAGTCACAAAAGATGCAATTATTGTGCTCCTTCCAGATCCCCCAACAAAAATGAGGAAGAATCTAGGTACAGAGTAATCTGAAGTCCTGATCAAACCTTTTGAAGACCCATTGGGAGAAGAGATCGCTAAAAGACAAGGGAAATCACCATGAGAGATTTAGGACCGAAAAGAGAAGTTTCCAGATTTGACTAACAAAGGAGCAATGAATGAAAAGGTGATACACAGTCTCCTCTTGACATTTGCAGAGAAGACATCTATTTGTGAATTGGAACCTGTGCTTGATGAGATTATCCACTATGAGAATACGGTTTTGAAGCAGGAGCCAGAAGAAGACATTGATTTTGGGCTTGAGACCAGGAATCCAAGCTTTGGCCCATAGCGGATTCAAATCATGGATATGTGTGGTCAATGAAGAATAGGCAGAAGCCATAGTGTAATTCCCATCCGAAGAATCCTCCCAGATAATCTTGTCCTGCTTGGGAGAGAGAGTAACTGCATTGAGAGCAGTCATCAAAGGAGACAGGTCCTGATAAATTTGAGTGAGATCCACCCATTTTTCATCCCTTTTGTAATTGCAGACCTAAGTTTCATAGGTTTGAGAGAAAATATGTCTCCAGGTGTTTAGAGTATCAAAATTTCTCAGACTGCCCATCTGAAGCCAGTTGTCATTCCCGAAATTGATAGAGTGACCATTAACTATTTTCCACTTAGCCCTGGATTTAGCCAGCTCCTTGGCAGCAAGGAGACCATTCCAAATGATAGAGCCTTTCGGGGAACCCACCTCTTCAAATAATCGATTGAGTGAGTTATGCAAGAGGTATTTTTCTTCAAAGGTATCCCTCCACTCGCCGATGCTATTGAAAATTCTCCAGATCTATTTGGCTTGAAGGGCTTTGTTAAAAGGTCTCAATTTCCTTAAGCCTAGGCCACCAACAATTTTAGGTCAGAAAACTTTCTCCTAGGCAATTAGGGGGATGTGCTTGTGGTCCTCAGTGCCAGATGAGAGGAATCTTGTTTGGATTCTTTCCATGGCTTCCATGGCTTTAGCCGAGATAGGGAAAAGGCTGAGGGCATAGGTGGGAAGATTCTATAATGTAGACTTAACCAGTTGGATCTTACTAGCCTAGCTAAGGATGACCCCTTTCCAACCAGCAAGCTTCCTATTAAATCTATCTATCAGTTTGTTCCAAAAAGCTTCCGGAGGTTTGACACCTAAGGGCAGCCCCAAGTAGGTAGAAGGTAAGGTGTCAATGCCACATCCCATTATTTGAGCAATTTTCCTTTGTCTCACTTTAGGAGTGTTGATAAAGAATAGAGCACTTTTATTCCAGTTGATAGTTTGGCCAGTAGCCCTGGTATAATTGTTAAGAATATCCTTCACCACTATAGCTTCTCCCATGGAAACCTCACCTCCAAGAATGGTATCATCCATGAATTGATAGTGTGTAAAGACAATGTCACCAGAGGAGGGATTGATGCCTTTCAGGTCCCCATTCAATTTAGAAGCTAAGATAAGTCTCCCCAGGAACTCAGCAAGAATGGTGAAGAGTATGGGGGATAGAGGGTCCCCTTGTCTTAGGCCCTTGGAAGGTTTGAAGAAGGCAGATGGGGAGCCATTAATCATGACCACCAAGGAAGGGGTCGAGATGATTTGAAAGAGAAGCTTGCAAGAGTGGGAGTTGAAACCAAAAGCTTCAAGAACTCTAAGAAGAAACTACCAGTCCACCTAGTCATAGGCCTTGGAGAGGTCAAGCTTGAGAAGAAAGCCTTCCCTTTTTCCTTCTTCAAGCAAATGAATAACTTCATGCACCATCATTATGGAGTCTAGAATTTGTTTGCTAAGCACAAAGCCAGATTGTTGCTGTGAAATCAAAGAAGGGAGGACTCTGAGAATCCTGGAGGTGATAACCTTTGAGATGATCTTAAGGAAGGAATTACAAAGGCTTATAGGTCTGAATTTCTCAAAATAATCCACTCCAGAGGTCTTCGGAATCGGCACCAGGAAGGTGGCACTGATATCTTTGAGGAGGCTCTTCGAACCAAAAAATTCTTGCACAGCTTGAACCACATCGTCTTTCACCACATCCCACTAAAGGTGAAAGAAGAACATAGGTAAGCCATCCAGACTAGGGGCTTTGTCCCCTAGAAGAGATTCCAGAGCTTTCTTGACTTCAGTCATGTCTGGGATATAGCATAAGTATTTATTTTGATGGTCAGTGATGATTCTCAGTATATTATCAAGGAGATAGACCTGGTCTTGTTCAGATATCCACTGATCTTTAGAGAGGAGCTGAGAAAAGTAAGCGATTACCTCATCAACAATATCCTTGTCCTCCTTAAGAGCTTGGTCTCCCTTCTTGATTCTACTTATCATGTTAGCGGCTCTGTGTCTCATAGTGGAGACGTGGAAAAAGTGAGTATTGCAGTCCACTTCCCTGAGCCAGATGGATCTCAATCTCTGATTCTAGAAAGTTTCCTCCTGCCCAATAATATTATGGTAATCTGAAAGGATGGATTTTTCTTTTTGCAATCTATCTTCATCATAGCCCTATTTCTGGATTTTGGCTTGAATGCAGTTAAGTTCGTTGAGAGTCTTATCTTTAGAGGTAAATATGTGACCAAATTCCTCTTTGTTCCAATTTTTAACATTACTTTTGATATTCCTTAACTTTTTTGCCACTCTAAACATGGTTGTGCCTTCAACATCTATGTTCCACCACTCTTTGACTTTATTGAGAAAATTAGGATGGGAAACACACATCTTTTCAAATCTGAAGGGAAAGTTCCTTTTCTTGTCAATCTAATCGAGGGAAAGTGTGATGGGGGAGTGGTCTGAGCCAACTCGAACCAGGGTAGAGAGGTTGAGACTGTAGCTATCTAGCTAGTCTAGTGAATATAGGGCCCTGTCCAAACAAACTTGAATGTAGTCCAAACCAATCCACCTATTAGACCAGGTGAAGTCAACTCCTTGAAGATTCATATCTAGTAGAGCCAAGTCATTGATGAAGTCCATTAGGTCTTGTCTGCTTTCAGAATCAGGTGCTAGTCCTCCCTTTTTTCCCCTTCTTTAAGTCGATTGTTGAAGTCCCCCATAATGATACCTTTAGTCTAGTTAAGAGGGGAAATGGTGGATATGATCTTATTCCAGTAGGTCTTTCTTTCTCTTTTTGAGTTAGGAGCATAAATATTCAAAATAAACCAACTTTCATCATCTTTTATTTTATTAAAATGCATGAGAAGTAGGTTACCTCCTTCATAGATGACATGGGCTCTGAAGTGATGTGAGTTCCACATAGTAATAAGGCCCCCAGAAGCTCCCTCAGAGCTAGTAGCTCTGTTATCCATAGCTTTGTTGAATTTAATTTTCTCTAAATTATCCTTCTGTATTTTTGTTTCCTGGATTAAGAAAATGTTCGATCTATGATCTCTTATCATATTTTTGATGGCATCCTACTTGTGTGAGCTACTTAACCCATGAATGTTCCAAGAGATGACTTTCATTTCTTTATGGGGGTGTTGTTAGCTTGGATAAAAACCCAGTTTCCATCCATTTTATTCAGGCTCGCTTCTACTTGCCTATTTTGGCTTGTCCTTTTTCTTTTTGGGGTATTGTTTCTACCGCTTCCCTCTGCCTTTTTCCTGCTTCTAGTGGCTATTGGGGAAACTGGAGATGGGTCTATGCTACTTGATTTGTTCTTCTTTTGAATTGAGATCCATCCCTCCTTATCTTCCTTATGCTTGGCAAAAAGCTCCACCATGATGTTGAATTGGTTTGGGGAAGCTGAGACCATCAGGTCCTCAATCTATTGGTACTTCCCAGATTCCTGCAACTCTGAGCTAGGAATGGAGTTGTTCACACCAGCCACAGGGGGAGAAATGGACTTCAGGGCTAGGGTAATAGAGATGGTGCCAGAGAATGAGTCACCACCTTCAATTTGAGCTTCATTCTTGTTTTCCTCCTTTGATTCTTGTTGATTGGCTGCATCCAGATATGGACCCAAAAGAGGGGGGGGCTCCACTAGTCTCTTCAAGTTGAGTCATCTTCAGCTTCTCCACATCCTTGGGATCCTTAGTATCTGGATTGGGAACTGGTTGTTCTTTTTTCTTCCAAATTCTATTGGTTTTGGGCACTAGTTCCTCCTAAGAAACTTTATTTTTCTTTCGAAGTACTTGTTTGGCTTTCCTTTCTATCTCTTTTTCCCAGAGGATAGGACAAGATTTGGCTTTGTGACCTACTTTCTTGTAGTGGAAACAAGCAAAAGGGATGCTTTAATAGTCCAGTTTCTGCACACACTTTCCCAGCTTGGAACAAAGCTCAATAACTTCCGGCATATCCTTGCCTTCTTCCACTCTGATATAGATCCTAGCAAAGGTGAGCTGGCTCCTAGAGACAGTAACAGGGTCAATGGAAAGAAGGGTACCAAAATATTTGGCTATCCCCTCAAAGACATCTTCATTCCATAACTCCATAGGTAGTTCAGGTAGTCTCACCCACACCAAGGCCTGGATGAAGAAGGAGTCATTAAGATCTAGATTAGGTGTCCATTTTTGTAATGCCAAAGTGGCCTTTCCAATGACCTAGGTGCCAACATAGAGGATCTTGTCCAAGTCCTCTTTGCAGGAGAACTCAAAGGACAAAAACACCTTAGCCATAGCAGAGACCTAGACATGACCCTTCAAGTCCCAATTTTTTTTTGCAAAGATCCTAACAATGTCAATGTTTGGCCTAGAGCCAACAAACTTTCCCACCAAAGTGTTGTCCATGGATGCAATGTTATGGTCAACCAATTCGTCAGGTATTTCTAAAACAAAGTTGCCTTTTTCCTTGTCTGATAAGTCCTTAATGGATGGGAAAGAGGACTTGCTTGATGGTTTTATCCCAAAGAGTGTTGACCACCAACGAGGAGGACCATCCTGGTCACATGCCTGGGTCTTTGTTGAAGAAGGTGGCCTAGGGAGGCCCTTGTGCATAGCTCCCACTCCTGCTTCCTTACCTGGGTCTTTCTCCTTTTTACGTGGGACCCCATCCTTTTTCTATGGGTCTGTAGAGTCCTGATCTGCAAGGGAATCAACACAGCAGGCATCCCCCGAGGAACCCGCAACCTGCAATCCAGGGTTCCCACCCACCAGTGAATTCAAAATTCCCCCCATTCGCACACCCGCTGACTTTATTACCTGTTGATTATAATGAAACATTTTCACCTATGTTACTTAGGTCTCTTAGATAAAATAGTAGACAATTAAATACCATTTAATATAAATAGATCATTCATTTGATCAAAAGCGTAAATTCCATCAAGGTAAAAGTCATAATAAGAAAATTTTCACGTAGAAGAACTATAATTTGCACTATTTTCTCTTCTTTCCTGACATTCACATTTAGCTATAATTCTCTATAAATATTATACATTCCATGAAGCTAACAAATATTTCTAAAACCTGATGTGGGCAGAGGCAAAATAAGAATAAAGACACAATGCTACCTGATGTGTATTGCTCCACATCCAAAATGATGTACAAGGTGCCTTTATATATGCATTGGAAAAATTTATGGAAGCTACTAAACAGTTACAATTCTAGAAAATGTAAATTTCATGAAACTTCTAGAAAATCACTATTCCAGAAAATTCCAGCATAAAGGAAAAAATTCTGGTAGAAATTACTAGAAACTTCTAACACTCCCCCCTAATTTCTACCTCTAATTACTCATTACATTAATATTTACAATGCCCAAAAGGTATCTCAAAAATTAAAATTATCCTTGTGTTAATTCCTTTGTGAATATATCTGCAAGTTGCTCCTCTGATCTGCAATGCTGAAGATTGATTTCTTTGTTGTTGACCAACTCTCAAATGAAGTGATATCTAGTATCAATGTGCTTTGTCCTCTTATGAGATACATGATTCTTTGAAAGTGCGATGGTGGACTTATTATCACAGTAGATTGTAATAGGTTTCTCTTGCTCATGCTTCAAATCCTTCAAGATTCTACGCATCGATACTACTTGACATGCTATTGATGTACCTATGACATACTCTACTTCAGCTGATGAAATAGTCACCATAGGCTACTTCTTGGATTCCCATGCCACAACACCTATTCCTAGATGAAATGCATATCCAGATGTGCTTCTTCTATCATCAATATTTCCTGCAAAGTCACTATCTGTATATCCAACCAATTTAAAATCATTTGAACTAGAATACAATATGCCATGATTTATAGTTCCTGCAATTTACTTTAAAATTCTCTTTCATGCCTGCCAATTTTAGTTCTTAGGTGAATCCATGAATCTAGAAATCAAACTCACTCCATACATCAAATATGGTTGAGTTGCTGTGAGATACATCAAACTACCAACCAATTTTCTGAGTAGAGTTGAATCAAAATCTTTCTCATTATCTTCTCTAATTAGTTTTGTGCTCACTACTACAGGTGTAGAAACTGGACTGCAATTAATCATTCTAAACCTTTTCAAAACATCCTTTGCATACTTACTTTGACAAATGAAAATACCTTTATCATTTAATGTAACTTCTATACCCAGAAAATATTTCATCAAACCCAAATCTGTCGTATCAAATTATTTTTTCATTGTAGACTTGAACATATCAATAGAGAGATTACCTGTAAAGATCAAATCATCAATATACAAGCAGAAAATCAAAATTTGACCTTGTTCATTGACCTTAGTGTATAATGTAGGCTCACTAGTGGGTGAACCCACAATAGTGGGTCACAATTTTTTGCCTGAACGGACACTGAACTCTACATTTTGAAAAAAACTTTTAGATTAGAATGCATATTCTCATTAAACCGTTGGGAATCAAAAGATGAAGTAAATTAGAGTCTTATAGGATTTCCTTTCTAAATTCTAAATATGTTTTTTTTTTAAATTTTTTAATTGATTTGATTGGTTTTTTCTTTCTCCCACGAAAACTGGTATGTTGCTGAAAACATCATTTTCAAAGAGTTACATTGTTTTCATAAAGCATAACTCTTTTTCTAAAATAGATATCAATTTGATTCTTTCAAATTTAGTTTTTTAATGTTGATATGGAGGGCATCCAATTGGTTTGATTACATTATCATGATTATTTTATATTTTATTAACGTTTGAAGTTGACTAAACCGTAATTTTGACATACCTTGACTACATAGCTTATAAATCATTGTGTATTTGTCCAATTTAATTTTTATTTTTTTTGACAGAAAGAGAACTTCAATACCTAGGGCATAGATATTTTTTAGAATTTTCTTTCTCTCATTTACTATTTTTCCATAAGCATCAAACATAGAGGTAGACATACGGTGAAATATCTATGTTTAGTAAAACTAAAAATACAAAGTCATAATAAACTTAATATATATTAACATTATAATTATTGGAAAGAGTTTTCTCAGTAGTACCTTACTACATAGATAATTTTTTCAAATGGACTCATTTGATCTACCAAAAGATAAAGTCAAAGTGATTTTTTGTCAGCATTTTAATAGGTGCGAAGGAGACTCCTTTATAGGTATGAATGAGGAGTATAGATGTTATATCAATGTTTTTTTTTATCTAAGAGGCTTTGAGATAACCATTTGTAATTAATTGCTTCAAATGGAACCTCTCAAGGCTTAAATAATCATATTTTATCAAAAATATGTTATTTCAGCAAAAACCAGCATGTCTAAAAAAGTGTAACCCACTATTGTGAGGTCACCCTAGTGCTTCTGTTGAATCCATTCTCTATCATGTATGAATCTATCATGTTGTACCATGCCCTTGGTGCTTGCTTCAATCCATAGAGTGCCTTCTTCAACCTGTAAACTTTGTCTTTATATCCTTTTATTTCATACCCTGGTGGCTGTTGCACATAGACTTCTTCTTCCAAATATCCATTCAAGAAATCTGATTTAACATCCATTTGATATATCATCCAATTGTTTTGAGCTGCAATAGCTAGAACCATCCTAATAGTATCAAGTCTTGCTACAAGTGAAAATGTTTCATTATAATCAACTCCATATTCTTGTGCAAACCCCTTAGCAACTAACCTTGCCTTAAATTTGTCTACTTCTCCATTTGCTTTGAACTTACTCTTATAAATCCATTTCACACCAATACAATCTTTGTCTTTAGGAAAATCAACTAATTCCCATGTATCATTATTCTCAATAGATTCCATTTCATTATTCATTGCATTAATCCAATGTTCTTCCTTAATTGCATCTTCAAAGTATATATCATCTTGAGAAAATAAAGAAAAATTTGATTGCAAATCTATATTACTTTCTTGATCATAGATATCTTTCAATTTTCTAGTTTTCTTACTTGTAATTCTTGATCTTAACTCTGTAAGTGTAGGATTTGATTCATTACTTAATTGTGCACTTGAAGATTCTCCTTCTTGAAATTCCATTTGTGGATGATCTTCTTGAGGACTTCTTAATGGATTTCCTCCTTTATCCTCTTGATTTTCTTGATCTTAACATCCTTGACCATTAATAGGTATTGCTACATCACCTGTTATTGTTTTGTCTATGTTTCCATCCCAAGACTCTTCTTCTTTAAAAATAACATCTCTACTCACAATTGTGTGCTAAAATGTTGACACACTTCTATGAGTCATTATATTCAAGATTTCTCAAGAATGAGATCTCAAATAGCAGCTCATAGCTCTCTATTCATGGAGTGCAAAGGTTTATAATGAAGGCCCTCAAATTAGACCTAGTTTGTGCCCATGCAAGTACACCATAAAACAATAGATTCAAAGAGGAAAAGAAATAATGCTAATCTCCATGATCATCAAGTATGCATGCAAATGAAAATTAAAGCTATTCTATATGATAACAATGCATGAAAGCAAACTAATCTATGAAAGGAAATGCTTATGCAAGATTATTCTATGAAATGAAATATGAAACTAATCTAATATGCAAGTGAAAGATTAATCTAAATGGATTGCCATGGAGGCATGAGAGAAGAATATAAGAAAAGAGAAGTTGCAATATCCAAGCTCAAGTGCTCCAAACTCTTCTCTAAAATCGTTCTCCAAACCTGCATAACAATAACATAAAATCTAGATCTCTAAAATTGCCATGCATAAAATGAGAAGGAGAGGGCTCCTTATAAAGGATTTTAGAAATGAATGGGCAGTCAAGATTAAGAGGAAAAAAGAAATGAGCAATGGTGGAGATTAAATTTTGGTTGATCCATGTGCTCAAGATTCTCAAGAGGCAAAATCAATGGACATGGTTAAGAGGCAAAAAGATGTGTGGAAGTGATTAAGAGGCAAAAGGAGATTCCACTCATCTTGGAAAGTGTGCATTCAATGTGTAGACAAAAAGTCTTTTTCTTTTTTCTTTTTCTTTTTATTATTTATTTATTATTTTTAGCAAAGTGATTTCTATTATTTAATTAAAAGATTTTTTATTTATTTAAAAGAGATTTGTTCTTTTAATTAAATGTGGCTTAGCATAAAGTGATTTTAGTATTTAATTAAAAAGATTTTTTTTATTTAATTAAAAGGCAGCATGTTCTCTTAATTAAATAAAACTTAGGATAAAACGATCAAACCTTAGGAAATATTTGAAATAATTGAATTAATTATGATTTGATCAAAGAAATTGATTTAAATTAAAAATATTGCAAAGCATTGATTCATGAAATTGATGAATTGATGAATGGGGGCCCAAAGTCTAGGCAACCGTTTTAAGGTGCATACAAAAATGACTTTCTTAGTTATCGGATTAAACAACTTATATGACTTAGATTGCTCATCATAACCAATAAAAATGCATCTTTCACTCTTATCATCCTATTTACTTCTAGTTTCCTTAGGTACATGTGCATATGCAATACAACCAAATATTCTTAAATGAGAAATGCTATGATGCTTACCACTCCATGCTTGTTGTGGAATCATATCCCTCACAATTTTTGTTGGACTCCTATTCAAGATATAAATTTCACAAGTAACTGCTTCATCCCAATACTCATCTAGAATATTCTTACCTTTCAGCATGCTTCTTGCCATCTCCATTATTGTTCAAGTCTTTCTTTTTGTAACACCATTTTGTTGTGGTGTGTAACTTGTAGTGAATTGCTTCTTTATTCCATGATACCTGCAATAATCCAAAAACTCATTCGAATTGTATTCTCCACCTCTATCAGATTTTAATACCTTGATTGATAGGCCACTTTGTTTCTCAACCAATGCTTTGAACTCTTTAAACTTGCCAAATGTTTCAGATTTGTATTTGAGAAAGTAGACCCATGTCTTTCTACTAAAATCATCAATAAATGTTAGAAAATAAAGGCTCCCCCCCAATGATGGTGTTTTCATTGGACCACATATATCTGTATGCACAATTTCTAAATGTTCCAATGCTCTATATGACATTCCCTTTGAAAAAATTTCTCTATGATGTTTAGCCAAAATACAACTTTCACATATATTTGACGATACTTCAATAGGAGGTAAACCTCTTACCATTTCCTTTCTTTGTAACAAACAAAATCCTTTGAAATTTAGATGCCCATACCTCAAGTGCCATATCCATTCTTGATCTTGACACGTTGTCTTAAAAGTTTCTTGAATTTCCTCTACCATCTTACTCTTCATTTGAAGTGGGAACATTCTATTATTTGTCATATAAACTCTGGCAATCACCATGTTACTAGGAGGAATATCAAATATAGTGCACACATTCTTTTCAAAAGTAACTTTATAACCTTTTTGACTAAGTTTTCCCACACTTATAAGATTATGCTTCAATCCAGGTACAAAATAAACATTAGGAATAGATTTCTTACCAATTTTTATCACCACATTTATTGTACCTTTTCCACTTACTTCCACTATGTGATTATTGCCCAACTTCACTTTTGCTTTGACTGAAGTATCCAAACTTTCAAAAAAATCTTTATTTCCTATCATATGGTTACTACAACCACTATCTAGAAACCAAAAATCATTTGAACTCTCTTGATCCACATTGCATGTAATGAATAAAGTCTCTGAACTACTTTCAGTAAAATTTGCATTTTGCTTGTCTATATCAGCTTGCTCCTTTCGACTCTCATTTGCAAAGTGACCAAACTTCTTGCAATAATAACATTGGATGTTTGATTTATCATACCTTTGTGATGGCTGATTATTATTGCACCCCCTTGATTTGAAGCTTTGATTTCTCCTTCCTCCTGTTTCTAGACTCCTTTCCTCTCTTCGATAATTATTTCTTCCCCTTCCTCTCAAGCTTGGATTTCCTCTTCCTCTACCTCTTCTGAATGTCATTTGTTCTTTGAATGCATTCTCTAATAAAGTATTATTTCATTTGTTCAACCTATCTTCATGATTTTGTAATGATCCAAACAACTCATTTATAGATAATGTTGACAAATCTTTAGTTTCCTCAACTGTCACCACAATAGAATCAAACTTACTAGGAAAACTTCTTAAGATCTTCTCTACAACCCTCTTATTTGTTAATTTATCACCATTCATTCTTATTTGTCTAACCAAATCCGTAATATGATTTGAAAACTAATCTACAAAATTAGAATCCTTCATTTGCAACAATTCAAATTCTCTTCTTAGAGCTTGTAGTTTAGAAACTTTTACCTTACTTATACCTTGATATGTCATCTTGAGGATCTCCCATGCTTCCTTAGCTGTAGTGGCTGGCATAATCTTTCCAACAATAGAGTCGTCCAATCCTTGTCCAATTATCTACAAGACCCTTAAATTATTTTCCCTATTTTCTTCAAGCTTCTTCTTTTCATTAGCATTTAAAGTAGACTCATCTTGTGGTTCTATGTAGCCTTTTTCAACTATATCTGATAACTTTAATGAACTAAGTATAACTCTCATTCTATAAGACCAATGTTCATAATTCTTGCCAGAAAATAATGGTATTATAGGTTGAAAACTGCCTGATGCCATACTTCAAAAAGTAATTTTCTCCACAGAAAAAATATTCCAGAAATACTTACAAACTGATAAATATATGCTTCCCGTAATCTCAGAGAACTTCTTCAACAATATCCAATTGCATGAATTGAATTGCACTGAACCCTTTATCTTTAATCAAAGACTCTTACTTCTTCAGATTCAATGATATGTGTTTGTTGTCAATGGAAATTCCTCCCTTTTTAATCCTTCTCTAATAGATATACCAACTTGGTTCTGATACCACTTTGATGTGGGTAGAGGCAAAATCAAAATAAAGACACAGTGCTATGGCATAATATAAGATAGATTTTATATTGCTCCACATCCAAAATGATGTACAAGGTGCCTTTATATAGGCATTGGAAAAATTTCTGGAAGCTACTAAACCATTACAATTCTAGAAAATGTAAATTTCTGGAATCTTCTAGAAAATTACTATTCCAAAAAATTCCAGCATAAAGGACAAAATTTTGGTAGAAATTACTAGAAACTTCTAACAAAACCTAGTAATACAGTTATAGATGAATTGGATTTAGATTGTTATTTCCTTTCTCTGATAGATTGTTGATACATGATCATCTTGGGTCTTGAGCAATCTTGCATCACCAAAAAAATAAACATTTTTTGTTCATGTACCTGTCTAATGTTTGTAAATAGTAGTTGTTGATGTTGGTTTCCTACCTTGCGAAGTTAATGTAGTGTAGTGGACCTAATTGTGAGCATTATCCTAAGGGCATAGGTCCTACTTCATTCAAACCTGGAAGTTATCGTCATTTTCCTTGGGCATAGATTTACTGCTAGTTTTGCCTGAAACGTGTGGTATTTCATCTTGTGCAATTTTGTGTGGGGAAATTGGAGCTTGTGCAATTGGGGATATGTACTTGGATCTTGTGTGGACCTAAATCTATCTTTGCATTGTGTTTTTTTATTTCTATCTTTATTTTTGGTATCTCTCCTTAGGCTAGACCTATAATGTAATTAATTCTTGACTGGCTAGCTCATGGCTTAGCTAGCTATATATTGGGAGCTTGGGTTGATGTAGAGTGTGGAAGAGGTAGTATGAGATGAGTTATATGGGATTAGAGTAGAGTAAAATCATAATTGGATCCTGTGAGATCTTGAAGGTCGAATGGTTTATATGATATTGTAATAGCAGAGATAGTGGTTTGCATGCTTAGAGATAAGGAGATTGCTTGGAGGCTTGCGAGCTCAAGTTTATATATGCCTTAGTGTTTCCATTAGTTGCTTATGTGTTTCAAAGTTGGACTAGCTTGGATACTTTGTAATTTCATTGTATAAGGCAAAAACCCAGAAGGCCTCATAGTCGGGCATGTTGAATGAAATTCTATTTTGAAGCATTATATTGTTTTATTCTATTGTGCTTGTTGTTATTATGGTTGCTGGTGTAGCTTTGGAATGTCCAACATTGGATCCTCCATCCCTACCCTGCGTCAAGTGGTATCAGAGCTTGAAGATTCTGAGTTTGTGGAAAGATCGTCGAAGGTGAGGCATTTTGCACCAGGACCTCGGATTGAAGATGCCTCTGAGGAGAGCTTGTGAGATCTCAGAGGAAGAACCTATTGAGGAATTCAATCGTGATGATTTTAGGGCTTTGCACAAACAAGTGCAAGATCTACAAGAGGAATTGAGAAAGAAGAATACATTGAAGGATGATAGTGATGATGAGTTTGAGGAAGATCACTTTGAAGAAGCTATAGAAGAAGCCAGGGATCTAGAAGAGACTAGAATCCTGAAGGCTATGTCTAAAATTGGGAAAAGACCTAAGATCAAAGTTTCTACATTTGTTGGAAGCCTTAAGCTAGATGATTTGATTGATTGGATTAATGAGATTGATGAATACTTTGAGTATGAAGAAATAGAAAATCCTGATAGAGTTCATTTTCCAAAGACCGGGTTGAAAGGTCATGCAAATATTTGGTGGAGAGAAGTTCAATTGGAAAGAAGTAGGAGAGGATAAGAAAAGATCACTACATGGAATTGAATGGTTGACAAATTGAAAAACAAATTCATTCTGATGGATTATGAGTTACAAATTTTTAAGAAGATGCAAGCCTTGAAGTAGAACAAAAAATCAGTACAGGAGTATACTAAGGAGTTTTATAGAATCTTGATTAGGACTTGTCATTCTGAAGCTGATAAAGAGAAGGTTTCTAGGTATGTTTATGGCTTAAGACCTAGTATTCAAGAAGAGTTACTTACTATTCAGATGACAACTATAGTAGATGCTTATCAGATGGCATTGAATATTGAGGAGAAGCTAAACAAGAGGTTTGAAGGAAGACAAAATAATAGGAACCAAGGTGGTAAGACTGGTGAAACAATTGTTGTAGGTAATGTGGTAGAGAATCCTAAGAAGACTGATGAAGGATCTGGCAGTGGTCAAGTCACTAAGAACTACAATAATGGATAGAGAGGGAGATGGAAAATGGAGCTCACTGGTACTTGTTTTCAGTGTGGTGAAGAGGGTCATAGAAGTTTTCAATGTCCTAGAAAAAGAGTTGCGCTAACTGCCGATGAAGACATAGTGAATGTTGCAGAAAAAGGTGAATTTCTTATCACTAGGAGGTTGGCTACATGTGTCTAGGAACTAGTACAAAGAAGAAATCTTTTCAGAACCAAATGTAAGTGCAAGAATAAGGTATGTAATGTTATATTTGATGGTGGCAGTTCTAAAAACTTTGTTTCAGAAGGTATGGTTAGTAAGTTGAACTTGGAAAGGAAGAAACATCCTCATCCTTATCAGATTAGTTGGATACAAGATGTGTCTAAGGTTAGGATTGAAGAGAAATGCTTGGTTAATTTTTAGATTATATCTTATCATGATGAAATATTATGTGATGTATTGCCTATGGATGCTTGTCACTTGTTGCTAGGGAGACCTTGGCAATTTGATAGACATGTTTTGTTTGATGGTCCTACAAATTCATATGTGGTAATGCATGGTGGATCCAGACATAAGTTATTACCCTTGCAGGAAGTTGGGGTTAGTGGATGTGGAGTTATCAAGTGTTGTCCTTGTGACGGTGACAAACATCAAGAGCAGAGAGTTGATGAACCTATTCTTGTGGATAAAAGGTGTTGGAAATATAGATGTAGTAACTGAGAGGGGGGGTGAATCAGTTAACCACAAAAATATTACCATAGATCCCTTAAATATCTTAACAAATTATTTACTATGCCACTCGGTAATTATGCTGAAAACTTGATCCTTGAAGTGTGTAATAATTAAACTATTCTTAAGCATTCATCACTAAATAACTTACATGAATAAAGAAAATAACATGAACACAAGAGACATAAGATTTACCATGGAAACCCAATATGGGAAAAACCACCAATGTAACTAGTTACTATTTTTCACTCTTCTGAAGTGATGCCTGGTTAGAAGCCAACCCGGTAAAAGGTTACAAAACACACTGTTAGGTGTGACCTTGTTAGAGGATTTAATCACCCTACTAGGAGTGGCCTTGTAAGAGGTCTTAAAATAATTCAATAGAACTATTACCTTGTTAGAGGATTTACAAAATGGTTGTTAAACCAACTCAGTTAAGAGATTTTGATATCACTGCTACAATTGCTAGAGAGTAACAATGAAATAACCTGCAACTAAATTGTTGAATATAGATCTCTATTCTATTTCACTAGATCCTTACTGATCAATTAAATCTTTGCTACAAATCAAGGATATCTAACCATCCTTCAAAATTTGCACACACCTTTCTTCAAAAATGATTTCTGTATGCTGTATATATTTTATTCACCATTTGACCTTCTATATATATATGCCATTTCATAATCATTTAGAATGACAAGTCGGCACAAATAATTATTATAACAGTTGGCTGGGATAAACAAACTATGATAACACAACTCTTTGAAAGGGCCGACCTTGCTCGATAAACATTAATCCTGAAAAGATTTCCTTCAATGACCGAGAGAGCTCGGTAACCACAGTGAATTCTGCAACATCCTTTGGAGACCGAGAGAGCTCGGTAACCACTAATTTTCCTTTGATAACCGAGGAGGATCGGTTAACACTGTTATCTATCATGTTTCCTTTAGACACCTGAGAGAACTCAATAGACACTAAAAACCACTTAGCTAACCGACTGAACTCGGTAGATACTGAGAACTGCTTAGCTGACCGACTGAACTCGGTAGATACTGAGAACCGCTTAGCTGACCGATTGAACTCGGTAGATACTAAGAATGATAATTGATATGACATTTGTGTGACATCAAAGACAACACATAGCTAATCCAAAAATGTCCTTCAGACAATTGTATCCAACGATCTCCCTCTTTGGCATTGATGGCAACACAACATGTCATAGAAAAATGAAATTTCACAAATAAACCAAGAGTAAGAAACATATCCTTAGCTTCATTCTGATTCTCATAATCTTCAAACTTCTTTCTCTGACTGAGAACTCTCCCTCTTAACTTCTCAAATTATTCTTCTTAGAAATTTCTTGAAATGATAGCAAACTCTCCCTCTTTGACAACACATGCCAAAGACAACTTACACAGTTTCGGTAAATATCAATGTACCTTATGTACTGATTCATATGCAATGATTCCCTGACTATGCTACATCAATTGATTGGTCTTCAACATGTTCTGGTTGATGCATCACTAAAAATTTATTTAGTGAACCTCAGACAGGGGAGTGACCCCTAACTTGCCTCTTAGATACAAGAATGCATCCTTAGGTAGTGGTTTGGTGAAAATATCTGCAATTTGTTCTTTTGTATGAATATATTCCAATCTGATTTCCTTGTCCTACACCAATTCTCTGACAAAGTGATATTTAATTGCAATGTGCTTGGTTTTGGAATGCATTACTGGATTCTTTGAAATATTTATTGCACTTGTATTATCACAAAACATAACAACTGGTTCTTTGATCTCAACCTTCATGCCTTCCAAAAGTTGTTTAAACCATATAATATTAGAGCAGTTTACTGCTGCAGCAACATATTCTACTTCTGTTGTGGATTGGGATGTGCAATTTTGCTTTTTACTAGTCCAAGATACTAACCTCTTGCCAAGAAAGAATGCTCCACCACTTGTACTCTTTCTGTCATCAATGTTTCCTGCCCAATCAGCATCAGTAAACACTTTTAAATCCAGATTGCCTCCAAATTTATACCACAAGCCATAATCTTTAGTTCCCCTTAAATACCTCAAGATTCTTTTGATTGCCATCATGTGATTTTCTCTGGGTTTAGCTGAGAATCTTGCCACTATTCCAATTGCTAAGGCAATGTCAAGCCTTGTGTGTACCACATACTGTAATTTTCCAATCATTGATCTATATAAGGTCTGATCTACTTCTTTTGAATCATCATCTTTGGTAAGCTTCAGTCTAGTACACATGGGTGTACCAACTGGTTTTGAATCTTCTATACCAAATTTCTTAAGTATTTCCCTGATATATTTAGACTGAGTAATGTAGATACCATTTTTGTTCTGCTGAATCTGAAGTCCAACAAAGAATTTTATCTGACCAAACATAGACATTTCAAATTCTTTGTTCATAAGCTCTGAAAATTCTTTGCACTGATCATCATTTCCTATAAACACAGTATCATCCACAAATATGTATGCCAAAACAATTTTGTTATCCGATCCTTCTTTTATGTATAAATTGCTATTGTCATTAGCCCTTTCGAAATTAATCTAAGTAAGATAGTTATGTAATCTTTCATACCATGCTCTAGGAGCTTGTTTCAGACCATGCAATGCTTTGTGTAATTTGTAGACCATATCCCTTTTGTCTGGATCAATAAAACCTTCAGGTTGCTCAATGTAGACTTCTTCCTCAAGAATACCATTGAGAAAAGCAGATTTGATATCCATTTGATATACCTTAAATCCTTTATGTGTTGCATATGCAAGTAAAGTCCTCACACCTTCTAATCTTGCAACAGGAGTAAAAGTCTCTCCATAATCTATTCCTTCTTCTTGAGAATATCCTTTACATACCAATCTTGCTTTGTTTCTTGATACTTGACCATCTTCATTCAACTTATTTCTGAATACCCATTTTGTCCCAATTACATTTTTATCTTTAGGCCTAGGTACAAGAGTCCATGTCTTATTTTTCTCTATTTTCTCTATTTCTTCATTCATAGCCTCAACCCAAATTTCATTTTCTAATGCATCTTTGACATTTTTAGGTTCAAAATTAGCAAATAAACATGTACCTTTTAGTTTACTTCTTGTCATAGTACCATCTGATTTGCTTCCAATGATCTGATCTGGTTTATGATGCTTTTTGACGTACTTGGCTAATATAGGTTCCTTGCTTCCTGAATGAGTTACATTGTCATCTTCTTCATCTTCAGGTTTAGATTGCTCGGGCTCGATACTTACTTGCTCGGTAGCTTCAGACTGAAACTCGGTACTTTGTGACTCGATCTGAACTTCTTCTTGTGACTCGGTTACTGTACTGGGCTCAGTAGATGTAGTCGCCTTACATGTGTCTGGCAATGTATCAGGTTCGATGTAAACAAATTTTCTGTAGTCCTCTAGTTCCTTTTTGCTTTCTTCTTCAATCTTTTCTACAAACTCATCAATTCTCACATGTGCACTTTCTATGATTTTGTGAGTAGACAAATTTAGACATCTATATGCCTTACTTTTGCAAGAATATCCCAAAAATATTCCTTCATCACTTTTTACATCAAATTTTCCTTTTCTAGATTCTTTCAAGATGTAACATTTACTACCAAATACTTTTAGATAACTTACATTTGGTTTGTAGCCATACCATAGCTCATATGGAGTCTTGAATGTGTCTTTTCTTAGCTGTACTCAGTTCAAGGTATGAACTGCAGTGCTGATAGCTTCCTTCCAATATTTCATAGCAATGTTTTTTTCAATCATTAGAGTCCTTGCACAATCCATGATAGATCTATTCCTTCTTTCAGCTATTCCATTCTTCTCAGGAGTTCTCGAGGCTGATACCTATCTTTTGATTCCTCTTTCAATGCAGAAATTATTGAATTCATGGGAGATGAATTAACCACCTCTATCTGATCTTAAGCATTTTATTCTTTTTCCTATTTCCTTTTCTACTCTTGCTAAATACCATTTGAACTTCTCAAATGCTTCAGACTTTTCTCTTAAATACATAACAGTCATCATTCTAGAATAATCATCAACAAAGAGAATAAAGAATTTTTCTCCAGTATAGCTCTCAATTCCAATAGGTCCACATAAATCAGTATGCACAATTTCCAAAATATCTTGAGATTGATAGTTTTTACTTTTGAAACTAGACTTTCCCATTTTACCAATTTGACAATTCTTGCATAGACCAACATCAGGTTTCTTCAAAATAGGAATACCTCTTACTTTCTTGAATTTTCTTATTTTCATCATGTTGTCAAAATTTACATGACATAACCTTTTGTTCCATAACCAACTTTCTTCAATTTGAGCAATAAAACATGAGTAATCACCAAGATCAAGATAAAATAGGTTACCTTTGGTTTGTTTGCCTGATCCTATCAGTTTTCCTTTGTCATCCAGTAGTATTGCTTTTCCGTTCATGAATTCAACCTTGAATCCAATGTTGATTAGCTGTGCTACACTTAAAATATTATGCTTTATTCCTTCGACCCAATATGAATTATCACATATAAGTTCTTTGGTTAATGAAATTCATCCTTTTCCTTTTATACAACAGGGTTCATTGTTTCCAAACCTTACATTACCACCATCAAATTTTTCAAAGTGTTCAAACTTGGTCCTGTCACCAGTCATATGATGTGAGCATCCACTGTCTATAATCCATGTATCATTCTTGCTTATATGAGAGATAAGTGCCATCTCATCTTCATCATTATCAGATTCATCTTTTACAGCAATGAAAACAATTTCTTCTTCACTATCATTCGAATCTTTAGCTAAGAAACATGTTTTCTTACCTTTATCCTTGAATG
Organism: Chamaecyparis obtusa; assembly: GCA_027943335.1. Classification (NCBI taxonomy): domain Eukaryota; kingdom Viridiplantae; phylum Streptophyta; class Pinopsida; order Cupressales; family Cupressaceae; genus Chamaecyparis; species Chamaecyparis obtusa. The sequence continues at coordinate 1,087,027 of BSBK01002510.1, read as the reverse complement.
GTTTGAAATTTTTCTTGCCATTGTACTTGTAATTTTTCTTCTCATCTTTGCTTTGCTTGTTTGGACACCTAGCTGCAATATGACCAATTTCTTCACATGAAAAATAGATTAAGGGAGTTTTACCTCTGTATTTTCCTCTGCCTCTTGAATACTTCTTTGCAAGTAATGCTTCAATAACTTCATGATTGCTGTCAAAACTTTCCTCTGATTCTTCTTCACTTTCTGATTGGATTTTCTTCCCTTTCTTGAGTGAAAGTTTGGCCTCAAAAGCTGATTCAATATTTTTTGAAGTTGGAACATAGTTGTCATAGTTATCCAGTTCAAAGGCTATCAATCTTCCAACTAAGGCATCCAAAGTTATATTGTGATTTTCTTCACATCTTCTTTCTTGAATAGCAGAAACTCTTATTGCATAAATAGGGAGTAATGTTCTAAGAACCTTACTTATAACTGTTTCATCATCAATTTTTCCTCCAAAAGCTCTGATTGCACTAACACTTGTCTTGATCCTTTCAACATATTTTGCAATGTTTTCTTCTTCTCTCATTTTCATTTGATCAAACTATCCTCTTAGGCTCTCTGCTTTGGCTCTCTTCACATTGTCATCACTGCCATAGATTTTCTTCAGCTTGTTCCACATTTCATGAGTAGTTGTGCAGTCTTTGATTTCATCAAATTCTTCATAGCTAAGAGCTAATGCAATGTCTATCATCATAGTGTTATGATTCTTCTTCTCTGCAATGTCTTCAACAGTTAATGTGCCAGTAGGAATTGTATATTCTTGATCAATATATTTGCATCCTGAATCACCAATGGAAGTCAGATGTAATCTCATGAGACCTTGCCATGCTGAAAAGTTATTTCTATTAAGCCTTGGAATTTCTCTTTTGTAAGACATCTTGATCTTTAGCTTAGGTCCTTGAAACCCTTCCTGCAAGCACCAAAAGCTCTGATACCAATTGTTGGAAATATAGATGCAGTAACTGAGAAGGGGGGTGAATCAGTTAACCACAAAAATATTACCACAGATCCCTTAAATATCTTAACAAATTATTTACTGTGCCACTCAGTAATTATGCTGAAAACTTGATCCTTGAAGTGTGTAATAATTAAACTATTCTTAAGCATTCATCACTGAATAACTTACATGAATAAAGAAAATAACATGAACACAAGAGACACAAGATTTACCATGGAAACCCAATATGGGAAAAACCACCAATGTAACTAGTTACTATTTTTCACTCTTCTGAAGTGATGCCCGGTTAGAAGCCAACCCGGTAAAAGGTTACAAAACACATTGTTAGGTGTGACCTTGTTAGAGGATTTAATCACCCTGCTAGGAGTGGCCTTGTAAGAGGTCTTGAAATAATTCAATAGAACTGTTACCTTGTTAGAGGATTTACAAAATGGTTGTTAAACCAACTCGATTAAGAGATTTTGATATCACTGCTACAATTGCTAGAGAGTAACAATGAAATAACCTGCAACTGAATTGCTGAATATAAATCTCTATTCTGTTTCACTAGATCCTTACTGATCAATTAAATCTTTGCTGATCCTCAAGGATATCTGACCATCCTTCAAAATTCGCACACACCTTTCTTCAAAAATGATTTTTGTATGCTGTATATATTTTATTCACCATTTGACCTTCTATATATATATGCCATTTCATAATCATTTAGAATGACAAGTCGGCACAAATAATTATTATAACAATCGGCTGGGATAAACAAACTATGATAACAAAATTCTTTGAAAGGGCTGACCTTGCTCGGTAGACATTAATCCTGAAAAGATTTCCTTCGGTGACCGAGAGAGCTCGGTAACCACAGTGAATTCTGCAACATCCTTTGGAGACCGAGAGAGCTCGGTAACCACTAATTTTCCTTTGATAACCGAGGAGGCTCGGTTAACACTATTATCTGTCATGTTTCCTTTAGACACCCCAGAGAACTCGGTAGACACTAAAAACCGCTTAGCTGACCGATTGAACTCGGTAGATACTGAGAACCGCTTAGCTGACCGACTAAACTCGGTAGATACTGAGAATGATAATTGATATGACATTTGTGTGACATCAAAGACAACACATAGCTAATCCAAAAATGTCCTTCAGACAATTGTATCCAACAAAAAGGAAGCCAAGTTTTGACATAGTTGAGAAATTTATAGAGATTAAGAGACAGATGGTCTTTCTAACAAAGATAGTGAAGAAAATGATGACAATAGTGACATAGATAGATACAGATGATGCCAAGCTGATTAGTAAGTCTAGAGGAACTATGATTCACCAAAGTGCTAGTGTAATCGACAATGGAAAAGTTTCTCATAATTAGTTTCTGTCAGCTACAGAAAGAAAAGATGAGAAAAGTGTAGGACAAGAAGATTTACTGGGTGTAACAATAGATAAAGTGAATTCAGTATGGAATGAAGAAGTAGAGGAAATATGGATTAAGAATAGATATGGAATACCTATTCTAATTCCTTTCAGAATTTCATGAGAACATTCTTTTTATTTACCTAGGGTGTCTAATGTAGGAGCATCTTGGGTCTTGAGCAATCTTGCATCACCAAAAAAAAAACATATTTTATGTTCCTGTACTTGTCTGATGTTTGTTTAGTAGTTGTTGTTGTTGTTGGTTTCTTGCCTTGTGAAGTTAATGCAGTGTAGTGGACCTAATTTTGATAATTCTCCTAAGGGCACACGTCCTAATTCATTCAAACCTGGAAGTTATCGTCATTTTCCTTGAGCATTGATTTGCCACCAGTTTTGCTTGAAATGTGTGGTATTTCACCTTGTGTGGTTCCGCGCAGGGAAATTAGAGCTTGCGCAGTTGGGGATATGTTCTTGGATCTTGTGTGGACCTAAATCTATCTCTGCATTGTGTTTTGTTATTTCTATCTTTAGTTTTGGTATCTCTCCTTAGGCTGGACCTATAATATAATTAATGCCTGACTGGCCGACTTGTGGCTTAGCTAGCTATATATTGGGAGCTTGGGTTGATGTAGAGTGTAGAAGAGGTAGTATCAAATGAGTTATATGGGATTAGAGTAGAGTAGAATTATAATTGGATCTTGCAAGATCTTTAAGGTCGGATGGTTTATCTGATATTGTAATAGCAGAGCTAGTGGTTTGCATGCTTGGAGACAAGGAGATTGCTTGGAGGCTTACGAGCTCAAGTTTAGATCTGCCTTAGTGTTTCCATCAGTTGCTGATGTTTTTTAGAGCTGGAATAGCTTGGATACTTTTTAATTTCATTTTATAAGGCCAAAACCCGGAAGGCCTCACAACCAGGCATGTTGAATGAAATTCTATTTTGAAGCATTATATTATTATATTCCGATGTGCTTGTTGTTGTTATAGTTACTGGTGTAGGTTTGGACTTTCCATCATTGGATCCTCCATCCCTATCCTATGTCAATTGTTAACTGTGAATTTTCCCAAATTCTTAGAGGGTAAAAGAGGCTTGACCCATAGAGCTTTTTCTCCATAGATTAGCTTCAACATTCTCTTTGAACGTTGAAGACAATGGAAACTTATGCATATCTCTTATTTATTTCAAAGAAAAGAAATCTAATATAATAACACCCAATCCATGAGGAATATGAAGTTTATTCCAAAGAAAAATAATCTAATTAACCATCATTTCACTTGGGTGAGCAAAATCCAACTCCAAGGCCATAATTTCAAATATTACAATCTGCTCTTGACAATCATCAAAGTTGAGGCATTTTGGGAGGTCTAGGAGACATGAATAATCATAATACTTCCTAATTGGCCTTGCACACAAAAATATCAACACCAACAAAACAACATATTTCATACCTGCCATTCTTTGTTTCATACCTGCTATTCTTTATTTTGCATGGATAAATTGATTCAGTATTTTGATTGCAAGGCATTACTCAAATATGTGGGCTTCACACCATATTTGTTCCTTGATATTATAAGAATGATTTGATCTACCAATTTATTTATTTGTATTAAATATGATTATATATTTGATCACCCATTTATTTATTTGCACATGTCCAAATATTCAAAGTATTTGTCTTTCCTGTCCGATTGAATCAAAGAGATTTTACCTTTATATTTGGATATATCTATGTGATATCTTAAATAATAATAAGTAATAATATAATATATATAATAAACAATAATGGTATTTTATTGTTCACTATTTAACATAAGAATGGTATCTTAGACCATAAATTTTTTCATATAAAATATTCTTTTAGGAAAATGTTTCAGACCGGCGTGTGTCTATATATACATATATAGACATGCACCAAAGATGATATGAAAAAATAAAAATAAGAGATTTAGGGAGCAATGCTCAATCCAAACTAGGAAAATAATTAATATGAACCAAAGGGAGATATTTACGCATGTACATACATACATATATATACACCAAAGACTATATGATAGATAAAAATAAGAGATTTAGGGAGCATTATTCACTCCAAACTAAGAAAAAAGTTAATGTGAACCAAAGGGGGGCAAGGCTCCATCCCAAAAAGACATCTTCTAGAACCTGACTTATAACCAATGAGAGATAAATGGGGAGACAAGCTCGGCACCAAAGATCATTCCTTGTTTAAACATTGCATAGAGATATACGCATGGTTTCATAGAGAAAAAACTTGTTTGCTATGGAGGCCACACACTACTTTTAGATATCTTTACACTGTTTGGAAGGATTGTTTACATTGTCCTAGTAAAAAAACCATGACTAATCTAGTAGAGATTCTTCAAAAGTACTATAATTTCCAATCAATTCTTTGAGGGGTTTCATTTATTAAAATAGGTAGATATAAACATTGTCTTTGGTGAAATCAAAATATGTCTCGAGGAGATATGACTGATTTTTTATAAGCAATGACTATTTTTATTGAGGGTCAAATAGGTTTTGAAGGGGCTTCAAAACTCCTTACAATCAAATTTTTCAGGGATCTAGAACTCAAGGAAATGGATATTTCTAAGGGTTTGCCTACAAAAATATCATTAAAGCTATGAAAGGATGTTTGGTACAACCTTTGGATTATGAAGGGATTCCATTCTGGTGTAGGATGTTTTTTCAAACATGTTATAAGGCAGACCAATGTTCCAAGCAGAGAATAGCCAAGGTAGCATCCTAGTGGAAATATCTCTCACGCAATCATTATATGGTGGATAAGAAGGAGAAGCAGCAAAAGAGTTATTCTCAAGTTGTGCATGCAGATACATCGAATTGGGAAAGAGAAAATTGATTTCAAATGACCAATGTTAAGAATGGACTGGATGGTCATGAAGTTTGGCAAAATGATAGTAAGGTTGCAGCAACATGGTAAGATTGGCTTGGGTGAGGGATTTAGTCCATATTTTAATCTAGTGGCATGGAAAAATGAGGCAACCAAGGTGGAAGATGGTGGGAAACTATGAAAGGGAGAAAAAGGGAAAATGTTCAAATAAATCCTTTGATGTGATTCTTCATTCTTAGAAGAAGGGTGTAGACAAGAGTAAACTTTGATGGCTATATTTTTTCTGGAGTTTATTTGTTAATGTTTCTATGGGTTTACCTTGTATTTGGGGAGATGGCTCTCCTAGATATAGCCATCCCTCATTCGGGCAAGGTTTTAACTCGATTAGATTAATAAATAATTACCTATTATCGATTTAAAAGGAAAAAAATGTAGTGTTCAAGGGGTAGCTTTCACATCTCGGTGATGGGTATTCCCTAGATGGGGTCATCCATCTCTTCTTTATGGTAAAGCATGAATGAGGGAATGTACCCTTGATATAAATATAATTCTAATGAAGAATAATCCCTTGAGTAAAAAGAATTTAAATTTCATTAGGGATAAATTTTATTAGGTCAAGAATGAGATTAACTCACCAACATCTAACTAAGTTTCTTTTTACTTCCTCAAGCCTCCATTAAACCCATGAAATCTAAAGTGATAAAAGGCGATGAGACCATTGGGCTCAAATCTAGAGAAAATGGATCATTCAACAAAGACATTAGAGATTGTAATGTGGGCCCTCCATTAATAAATTATAGTGGAAACTTGGTCACTCTCTCTTACCATGAAATCAACTATTGAGTGGTAAATTATCTAAACAGCTTGCCGAGAGGAAGATTCTAAGGATTCACCTATGTACTTGGTGTGAATTCTATCACAAGCTATGTGAGAAAGGAGATCTTTTTAACTACTAGGGCATTGCACCAAGATAATTTCAACTACCTTATTCGTTCATGTTAAATTAATACATATAATAAAATACATTGAATTAAGTTTAAAAAATAAATTTGTATAATTCTTGAGATCAATTATTTTAGGGGTTTGCAAATTGTTACATATATGTATAAATAGAAAATAAAAATAAGGATTTAAATAATTAAATTTTAAAAATTAGAACAGAACAAATTATATTAGAAAAAAATAAACAATACATACATAATAAATTTTATTCTATTTTAATTTTATACTTTAAAAAAACCTTCATTTACATTATTTGATTTATTTTTATTTAAGACTTAAATTTTACACAAAATGCTTATCAATAATAATTCTTCAAATTATTTAATTATTAAGAAATATTCTTCATGTGGGCATCAATATGAGAACAATACAAGTTCTTGAGAAGACAAGCATAAGACCACTATAAAAGTTAAAAATTAAATAAAACTAATAAGATATAAATAATTAAATTTTAGAAAATAAAATAAAAATTTGTATTAGGGAAAAAATAAAGAATATAGATGCAATAAAATTTACTACATTTTATTTTCTAATTTAAATTTTACTTTATTTACATTGTTTGTGTTATTTTGATTCAAGACTCTTAATACTATGTAAAATTCTTATTAATGTTAATTTTAAAAATTATTTAATTATTAAGAAATATTCTTTACGTGAGTATAAGCATGAGACCAATACACAATCTCTTGTCACGACAAGCATAAGACTAAGACTAAATTCTTTTGAGAAACCACCTATAAAAGACCAAGAGTCACAAGTTAGAAATCCATTTATTTATAGACCACCTCCATGACAAAACCTAATTGGATTCCTACTTGGAATTTGAACATAGAGCCCAAAACAATTAAAATCAACCCTTTGAACAATTAAGAAAATATATAAATATATAAAAGATAATTAAAATATAAAATTGATTAATGACCAAAATCAAATTTAGTTTCTATTTATCATATTCCTTATGTATAGAAAATATCTTCACCGGTCAAGCCACCATGAGTAAACATGACAAAATTTCAAATACAACTAAATTAGAAAGAAGATATAATAGCCTTGATCAACTTTTAAAAAAAATAAAAACATAGATTAGCTTCCACATTCACTATTTCTTTAACATAAGAATTATTTTATTTTTATTTGAAGAACTATTTTATTTATTTAAGAGTGATTTTATTTTATATTATATTTATAATTTAAACTATTTAAGATATTTTAGGCACTAGATAAACATTGTTTCTTAGTGACTTTTTAGAACAATTAAAAATAGTCTTTAAAACCATCAATAGGTTTCCTCTATATATGTTTTGGGGAAGAATTGAGGAAAAAAATGATCACCATTATAGAGTAAACATAGACATTATGTCAATGTTTGTGACCATTTTTCTAGATATTGGTGAGGCTAAAGAAATTGTGAAATATGTTTTATTACATAAAAACTAGGTTTAGAGGGACTAACTTTTCATTTTTTACTTTTGCTCCTTAATCTTGTAGCAGGTCCCCACATGTCCCCTTGGCTTTCTCAAGCCCTTAAATGTTTACCAATATTAATTCTTAATAATTATTGAAATACAAAAATAACTAATTATCAACTCAAATCTAATTTATCTCTGTTTTATAATGTTCCTCATATAAACCAAATATCTTCATCAATAAGACCAACATAAATGAACATGACAATATTTCATATTCAACTAAATTACAAAGAAAATACAATAGTATTGATCAATCTTTCTAAGAAACATTGCATCAGGTATTAAGAATTATGAGCTACCTTCACTAGCAAAGACACCATAATGAATATATAACAACATATCATATTCAAAATCTTGTCAAAAACATTTATATTTTGTACTTGTGTTTTAGATTGTGTAAAAATAATCCGCCTCTATAAGTTCACCTTAACAACTTGTTTTATCTTTAATCAATAATATTCTATATTAAACTAAGTTACAAAGAAAATACAAAAATATTGACCTACATATATATATATTATTATAAATGTAATTTGTTTTTCAGGTAAATCAAATATCTTCACCACTAAGCCACCAAAAATGAGCACGAGACAACAATATTGATCTACTTTTCTAAGATATATTGCATCACCAATTATAAATTATGAATTACATTCACTAATAAAACCACAATAAATTAACATAACAACATTTCATTTTCAAAATCTCGTAAAAAAATATTTCATATTCTATAGTTCCCGTCAAAATTCATATTTACAAAATTTCCAACCTATTTTACCCTTAATCAAAAATAGTTCATAATCTACTTTTCTTCCTCTATCTAATACTATACTAAGAAAAGAGAACTTCTCAACTTGAAAGACAATTCCTCTATCTAATACTATACTAAGAAAAGAAAACCCTAATTTAGATCCAAATCTTTTCTGAACTTGAAAGACGATAGAAACTGATGCATGTCTCTTATTTATTTAAAAAACAAATAATCTAATCAATCTAATAACACCCAATTCATGAGCAGGGTGGAGTTTATTTAAAAGAAAGACAATACAATCTAATCCTTCCAGTCACAGATGTGGGTGCAAAATCCAATTCCAAGGCCACAACTTCCAAGATTACAGCAGACTCCCTCATCTTCTGTTTCACAACTATCATCGCTCATGCATATTGAGACATTTGGGGGACAATAATAAATCTGCCCACTCGCGCATACACACAATATCAACACTAAAAATACAACACATATTAAGCCTGCCATTCTTTCTTTTGCATGGATAAGTTGATTCAGTATTTCACTTTGCAAGACAACACTTAAATACGTGGGCAGGTGACCTTTTTTGTTCATTGAACGTAACGAAATTATAGCAATTGTTTGATCTGCAAATTACTTATTTGTATTCTTCGTTCTAAGAAATGCTGGATAATGGCGGCAGAATATTAGAATTATTTGGCATTTGCTGTCCGGTTGAATCAAGAGCTTTATCATATAAGGCATTTGATTTGATTTGGAGATTTCTATGTGATGTCTTGAATAAAAATAAATAATAATGATAATTTGTATAATAAACACTGACAAAATTTTATTATTTACTATGTAAGGTAAGGATTGTATTATAAATAATAATAAATAAACGGGGATATCGAGGTTTTATTTTATTAATAAAGTTTTTTTATTTAATTTGAATAAAAAATTTTAAAAAAAATTGTATTATATATAAAAGGATCAAAAAGATACAAAGTCAGATTAGTTTCAACGAAGAGTACAAAAGAGGAGGTCCGGCCTCACCAAAAAGAGACTACATTGGAATGTATAATCTAATAAATTCAGAGTTCATAAGGAGAAAGCGAAAAAAAACATTAGTGCAAGATATCAACATGGGTGTCAACCCAAGCAGTCCACCCCATAGATCCCTCCATCCACACAATATTCTTCCACTCCTGGATTTGAGTTAGCATGAAAATCTGGTCCTTTTTAGACTTGATTTTTTGTTTTAATCTCTTGGTTGAGTTTCTTGCAGGTCCTCTCGAACATCTGAAGATCATCCAGGCTCCTTCTCCACTCGTAACCATGCTTCAACTCATAAATGAAGAAAGTGGCATAACCATCTTTCAGGAATCTCCTAAGCTTATCCTTCCCCATCATCATAGTAGTGTGAACTTGCAAAAAGATTTTGAAATGAGTGAGTTTTCAAAAAGACTCAGTAAGAACTTTGGGGTTGTTCTGATACCTTTCCTCGTTCCTACATTTCCAAATCTGCCAAAGAATATTAGAAGAGAGAATATTCCAAAAGAGGTTATAATCATTTTTAATACCATTAATGTTCCCAGTGATAATTTTAAGAATATTCACATGCATTGGGTAAGTGATACCAAACATACTCTAAATTTCTTTAGCAAAAATGTAGTAAAAAAGAATGTGTCTACCAGATTCTGGAAGTCTGCAGAGGCTACAAAAGTCATTCATGGAAGTATCATTTCTAACAGGAAATCTATCAAGAATAGCCAGCCATTTAAAACATTTAATTTTTGGTTCAATAGTACCTTTCCAAAGAATATCAAAAAAAATCTTCCAACAGCCGTTATCAAGGGTGGAATACCAAACAAAATTAACATGATCAATGATGGTCTCATTGTATCCAATAATATTGTATATATTTTTAACCTTGATTTTGGATATAATGACTCCATCGGGCCATTTACATTTCAAGTATCTATGAGAGTCCACATGACAGGTAGTAGGCAGGCCCTTAGCAGCTTTAAGAATCATATTATAAGTCTTCTTCTGAGAGACCGGGATATCAAATCTGCTCCTAAGATCCTCCTAGCTAATAATCTTGTCCTAATCGAAGAGATCAACCAATTGAGATATGCCCATATTAGACCAATGCTGAGCAGAGAAACCTTGGGAGAGGGAAAGGGTTTGCCAGACAAATGTAAATTCCACCAGATGGATCTTTCTCCATAAAGATACTTATCATCATGGAAATCCTTGTTGGTAATATGCTTCTTAACATGATCCCAAGCTTTCCATATGGATCTTAAAGTAGCAGATCCTTGAACCACAATAGGAAAGTCACCAAAAATCAAGTCACTAAAAGGAAGATTCTTCCAAGTTTTAGCATTTCTTGGGAAACCCCTTTCTTTGTTATGTCTAACAAGGATCTTCCATGGGTCATTACCATCCATAGAGAGAAAGATCCATTTGGCAGCAAGGGAAGTCCCTTGCAGTTTAAGATCCTTCAATCCCAAGCCCCCAAGGAGTTTGTCAGTTCGGCACCAATCCTATTTAATAGCGTGCATCTTTTTATTTCCTTTACCATCAGACCAAAGAAAATTCCTAACAGCTTTTTGAATTTCCAAAATTTGGTAATTACTGAACATCCAAACAGAAGAATAATTAATATTATAGGAGGAAAGAATTTTTTGATAGACTTGAGCCCTGCTGGATAGAGACAAGGATCTATTATGCCATTTATCCAACTTCTTGGTAATCTTGTCCTTAACCCAGCACCACATATCCTTAAGGGAGGGTTCAACAGAAAAAGGGATGCCAAGACATCTAACAATCTTATGAGGGCCACCCCATTAAAAGTTGAAATGTTTAAACAGCTCAGGGGTCTGATCCTCCCTACCAAGACAAATGGACTTGGTTTGAGATAACCAGGCACCAGAGATAGTGCAAAAGACTTTAAGCTTGGTTTGTAAGGCCTCAAAATTATCAGCATTGGCTTCAAAGAAAATGGTAGTATCATCAAAAAACTAGTAGTTGATAAGCTCATCATTATTAGGGAGAGAAATACCTTTAATAGCAAGGGACAAAGATTTATCCCTAAGGATGTAGTATAGAGTTTCCGAGGCTATGACAAAAAGGCCAGGTGCCAAAGGACAACCTTGTCTAATGGATCTACCAAGGGGGAAGGGGTCAGAGAAGGAGCTATTAACATCAACCTGGGAAATGATGTCATTAAGAAACATATGAACCGTATTGTAGAAGATACTAGGGAAACCAAAAGCCTCAAGCATCATGGAGATAAAGCTCCATTCCACTCTGTCATAAGCTTTTTCAAAATTCAGGAGGAACATGGTAGAATTCTGTTGAGAGTGATTAGCCCAATTCATGGCTTCCCAACTGGTGATCAGATTTTTAATAATATATCTACCCTTAATGAAGCCAATCTGGGTGGCACAAATAAAATTAGGCAAGATATCCACAAGCCTCAAACCAAGAATCTTGGCAAGATTTTTGTAAAAAACATTGAGGAGAGTGATAGGTCTCCAATTTTTAATGAGCGCTTTGTCCCCATCCTTTGGAATAAGCTTAATGATGCCTCTATTGATAGTATCCCCAAGTGAGCCACTGGTAAGGGCTTCCGCCTAGATGTCTTGCAGATCTTTGCATATCCAACCAATGTTAACTTTGTAGAATTCCATAGGAAGGCCATCAGGCCCAGGGGCCTTATCATTGTGAAAAGAGTTAATGGCTTTTTCAATTTCGTCCAAAGAGATATCCATAGACAATCGGTCAGCATCAGTACTTGATAGCTTTTTAGGAATAAGAGGTTTGCATTTAATTCTAAGGGCAGCAACCTCCTCCAAATCCTCAGAGGTGAAGAGATTTTTGTAGTAATCAGCAAAAACTTTTTTAATGATGTTTGGGTCAGTAATGTCTTGATTATCCACAAAAATGCTTTCAATAGTTTCATTTGACTGCTTGTGTTTTATAAGATTAAAGAAAAATTTAGAGCCGGGATCACCAAATTGAAGCCAATGAGCACGCGATCTAATCTCATCTCCTCTGATCTTGACTTGTTGATGCTTCCTCGGGGCTTCTTTTGCGGAGATCACATGAGACATAAGCTCCTCATTTGAGGGATAATCTTGGATGTTAGCTTCAACTCTCTGGAGGTCAGAGGAGAGGATCTTTTCATTGAATCTATAATCTTTGGCCCTTTTTTGGCCAATGGTTTTAAGTAAGTTTTGCCAGGCAAGCAGGTTCTTATTCCATTTGCCTACGTGGGAGCAAGTGGGAGAGTTAAAATTATTGATACGTCGGATGATGTGGATGGCTGCCAAAATGTCTTCATCTTTGAGAAGGCTAGTATTCAAGATAAACTTAGGATTGGGGCCTCTAGTGTGCACAGGGGCATTATAAAGGCTGACACAAGCAGAAATGGGATGGTGGTCAGACAGGGCAGTGGATGTGACAAGGACATAGTTCCCCTAATTATCAGGAAGGAAAGAGAAGAAATTTTTATTACCATAGAATCGATATAATATAGAATAAATCCCGGAGGAACCTTGTTGAAAATTACACAAAGTATGCCATAACTTGGGATTAGTGTCCTTATTACCAGATAATGGGTTGAAAAGATGTTTGGAGTTCATCATCCTATTCCAGTGAATCTTTTCTTGGTCCTTCCAAGAAAATGGGAGGCCCCTAGATTTATCTTCCTGGGATTCCACCATGTTTAAATCTCCACCAAGAAGCCATTATATTAGGGAGCGTCGCCAACCAATCCCAAAGGTTCACTCTATCCCTAGCGTCATTCGGGGCATAGATAGAGCATATGCCAAATATATGATTGTTATAATTAATGGCAACCCAAACAGCTATGTTACATGGGGAGAGGCCATTTCCAATTATATAGTTACCCCATTTAGGGTTAATAAGTAATGCAATGCCTCCCCTGCCTCTGGGATGAGCAGTGTAAAATTTGAGCGCATCCTTCCATAAGTAATTAAGGTTGGAGTCAAGCATGAAAGTGATAGCTTTAATTTCTTGCAACATCAGAAAATCTATGGAACTATAAGTATCAAGAAAATGCTTAATAACAAACTTCCTATCTGGGGATTCAAGACCCCTGATATTCCAAGAGATGCAATTCATGGGGAAACATGAGAAAGGATAGGACCCTGGTCTTCATCACCTTCAATTGGGGACATATTAGCGGGGGAAGATTCTCCATTCTTCTTGTGAGAGGAATTCTTTTTTTTGGAGCCTATAGGCCTCCCTCGCCGTTTAGAAGTGGTAAGGTCAGTTTTGAGCTCATCTTCATTATCAGAATTAACCGGGGATTGGGAGTCAACATCCATGGATTTTTTAAGAAGGATGGGGATAGTCAAGGGATCCGAAGGGGATTTAGAGGCCGGGATAACCTCAAGCATACAATCATCACTAATTTCTTTAAAAACCTTTTGCGGGAATTTTTGAGAAGGTTCTGGGTTGATGCACTTGCCGGAGGGGTCGATGTTGATAACATTCAAGGGAGGGGAATTAACTTGGAGATCCTGCGAAGTGGGGATACTTGAGCTAGAAGGGGCCAGATGTTTACCCAGGTGGGGAGCAATCAAAGATGCTTTATCAATCTTTGTAGCCTTTCTTCTTCATTTTTTTGTAAAATTAAATTTTGGATATTCCTAGATTTATGTTCTATGTGTATTTGTAGTATGTGAGGTCTCCTCCCAAGTTATGTAGTACAAGAGGACATCTAATCATGATTATAGTACTCATTCTTCATATAAGTGTCTATATGTGAGTATAATATGTCTTGAGCATAATTATTTTGTATAATATATAAATTAATATAAATATTTAAATAGTTTATTTAAAAATGTAAATGAGATATTTGTATCTATTTATTTACTAAAAAATTATTTATTTTACAAGAGTTATTAAGTATTATATTCTAGAAACATAAATTCAGTGTATGATTATTTCTAAAATATTTTTTTTATTATTACACAATAATAAATTACATATATGTTATTTTGAGATATTATATTTCTAACTACTTCTCAACATTTCAAAAAAGAAAAATCTTTGATAATCATGAATAATAGATCATAATGTGTAATGAAGAAACATGTATGCTATCTAATCTAGAAATAATAATAATCACATATGCTTTATCAATCTTTGTAGTCTTTCTTCTTCGGTTTTTTGTAAAATTAAATTTTGGATATTCCTAGATTTATTTTCTATGTGTATTTGTAGTATGTGAGGTCTCCTCCCAAGTTATGTAGTACAAGAGGACATCTAGTCATTATTATAGTACTCATTCTTCATATAAGTGTCTATATGTGAGTATAATATGTCTTGAGCATAATTATTTTGTATAATATATAAATTAATATAAATATTTTCAATTGTTTATTTAAAAATGTAAATGAGATATTTGTATCTATTTATTTACTAAAAAATTATTTATTTTACAAGAGTTATTAATTATTATATTCTAGAAACATAAATTCAATGTATGATTATTTCTAAAATATGTGTTTATTATTACACAATAATAAATTACATATATGTTATTTTGAGATATTATATAAATATAATATCTGAACCCACTATTGTTAACTTGGGGAATTAACATTCAAGGGAGGGGAATTAACTTGTGAACCCACAATAGTGGGTTACACTTTTTTGCCTGAACGTACACTGAACTCTACATTTTGAAAAAAACTTTCAAATTCGGATGCATATTGTCATTAAACCATTTGAAATCAGAAGATGAAGTAAATTAGATTCTTTTAGGATTTTTTGTCTAGATTCAAAATATATTTTTATTTTTATTTTTGAATTGATTTGAATGGTTTTTTATTTCTCCCACAAAAACTGGTATGTTGTTGAAAATGGCATTTTCAAATAGTTACATTGTTTTCATATAGCATAACTTTTTTTCTAAAATAGATATCAATGTTATTGATTCGAATTTAGTTTTGTAACATCCATACAGAGGGCATGCAATTGTTTTGACAACATTTTCATGATTATTTCATATTTTATTCATGTTTGAAGTTGACTAAACTGTAATTTTGACATACCTTGACTACATAGCTTAGAACTTGTCATGTATTTGTCCAATTTCATTTTATTTTTTTTGATAGAAAGATAATTTAAATACCTAGGGCATAGATATTTTATACAAATTTTTTTCTCTCATTTACTATTTTTCCATAAGCGTCAAACATAGAGGTAGACATAGGGTGAAATATCTATGTTTAGTAAAACTAAAAATACAAAGTCATAATAAACTTAATATATATAAACAATATAATCATTGGAAAGATTTTTCTCAATAGTACCTTACTACATAGATAGGTTTGTCAAATGGATTCATTTGATCTTCCAAAAGATAAATTCAAGGTGATTTTTTGTCAGCATTTTAATAGGTGCGAAGGAGACACCATTGTAGGTGTGAATGAAGAGTCTAGATGTTATATCAATATTTTTTTATTAAAGAGGCTTTGAGCTAACCATTTGTAATTAATTACTTCAAATGGAACATCTCAAAGCTTAAATCATCAAATTTTATTAAAAATATGTTATTTCAGCAAAAATCAACATGTCTAAAAAAGTGTAACCCACTATTGTGGGCTCACCTATTTCTAACTACTTCTCAACATTTCAAAAAAGAAAAATATTTGATAATCATGAATAATAGATCATAATGTGTAATGAAGAAAAATTTATGCTATCTAATCTAGAGATAATAATAATCACATGTATATATAGTTATTAATTTTATTTACAAATTATATATTATTTTATTTGATTTAAAAATTTATTTAACATCTAAATTTTATTTTATTTTTTTTCTTTTGTCCTGAATTTATAATTTAATTCATATTTCTTAATAATCTTTTTCCTTTGTTGCTTATAATTTATATAATTTTATTCAACCTTTTTATTAACTTTTTCATGTTTTTATTAAAATCCAAATTAAGATCTTGGAGACTATTTTATTTTTATTTTATTTTTAAATCTTTCTTAATTAAAATTTAAGTGTTATTATTATTTTATAAATAAGTGTATGCATTATCATAAATATTAAAAAATAATAGTACACATTCAAAAAAAGGTGGACGGATAATTATATCAAACTTTAATAGTACACATGGGGCTAGAGCTCAGATAAAAAATAATGAAACAATCGTCTGCAATGACAACAATAGTGAAAGGAGGAGGTTGAGGATCTTAATCATCAAGATTATCCCATACATCACCAGAATTTGGAGTGTCCATAGGAGAGCTCCACCCTCATCACATTTTTCTTATTTTCATAATCACAAGCCGAAGAAGTAGCCAACATGAGATGTGTTTAGAGGCACCACTAAAAAGCCATCTAGGAGCTCTACCAAAAATCCACCAAGAAGCTCCACCAAAAGGGGACAAAGAGCCAAAACATCACTAAAAAGATCAGAACACACTCTTATGTCCATGATCACTTCACCTAGTGAGGAGAGAAGCCTATGCTTAACTAATTTGGTTTCCACGAGATGACATACTCTTGCCACTTTGATGCTCTTGATGATTATTAGGGTCTATTTGAGTCACCATGTTAAAAGTATCTTTGACCCTTTGATATATTTTATCATTGTCTGGTTTCCTCCTCTTTCAAAGTTTGCATCAAAAGGTCTTTAAAAGTCGGCTTTTCCCTTGAGTTAACTATTGTGACAATTCAAACTTATTTTGGTGTAGTCGGCTCCCTTTGGCCAAGTGTTATTAGTCCTTCATCACTCATGAACCACTTTGAATCACTTTGAACTTCAGTTCAAAGTAGTTCAAAGAGGTTCAAAGAATCATTTCAAATTTTCAGTTAAAAGGTGCACCTCACGAGGTTCCACAAGTTTGATGGAAAAATCTGAAACTGCAAATGGCAAAGTTTTTATGGTCAGTTTGGTTCAGCATAGCTCCTGAGAGTTCAACTCCATTCAAATGTTAAGATCCAATATGGTTAATTCTTTGTTTTCAAGGTATAATTTAGAATTCATCCACCTCAGCCAAGGTCAAAGTGGTGCAGCAAGTTCAATGGTTTAGCAAAACTAACACAGCAAGTTTGATTGTTCTAGCATGTTTATTACCTCCACTCAGAGATGCATAACTTTTTCTTTAGATAGAATTTTCTCAATTGCTCTAGTCAAGTTGTGCGCAATTAGGATCTCTCCAACATATCTGAAAATGAAGGAAATCCAATGATGGAATAAATAGTTATGCCCCCCGCACCGAGGCCTAATTTGACTGTCATAAATATTTTTAAATCCACCCAGCATCAGGAATATTTTTTTTTATGACTAATGTATGTTTATGCCACCTATCCAAATATCATTTAAAACATTGAAGTATATCTTTAAAATATTTTCATAAATAGTTCATGAAGATATCAAATTAAAGGAAGCAGACATATTATCAGAAAGAAGGAAACAGATTAAAGGGTTTAGTGGAAACAGTTTCAAGGATCGGTTATGGTAACTGATAAGAATCATCGGGAAAGACAATAAATAAATGATAGAAAGATGGAGCAGGGGTTTTGGATTCCTCTTCTTTTTTTGGAGACTGTGTGCTACAGCCAGGGAGGGGTTTTTATTTTTTTAATTGTATTTGCAGAGGAGAAAGATATATTTGGTTTTTTCCAAATTGTAATTTGTGAGGATGGAAGCAATTAGATCTTTTTCATCTTTTTTATATTCAAAGAAAAGGAATGTTTGTATGCCAAATCTTTGAGTTTGGATATTTATTTTCTAATTGAGATCAATCTATGAATTGATCTAATCTCTTGTGAGTATAATTTTGTCTCGTGCAATTACATGCATGATAATCTTTTGGTCTTTGAGCCTCAATTATTCATGTATTGGAAAGAGAATGATATGTTTTTCTTCTTGTATTTTCTCTGTAATGTAAGGTCTGAAACAATGGACTTTGTGCCATTTTTATTTTGTGTTTAATTGTTAGATTAGCTTCTTTACATCTTTTCCGTGTTTACGGGTAGATGTTTGTATACCTTTCTTTCTTTCAGGTTAAAAGCATCTTTGTAAGTGGTTTTGTGAATTCATTGGATATCTTACACAGGGAGCTTAACCCAAATAATTTAGAGGAAGATTATCAATCCCATGATAATTTGTCCAACTGTTAGTATGATTTGTACTTCATTGTGGGTGTTTGGAGTCAACTTGTGTGTTTATGTTTGAAGAACAAATCAGTTCACCAATAGATTTTTGGCAACTCTACGGGGGAAAGGAATCGCAGTCTCAGTGTTTTCTTTTCTCAGAAATTTGAAGGTACCTCCCCGAGGATGGAGGTTGGTGGGTCTATTGAAGATGAATACCATGAGGTATTTCAAAACTATCCAGAAGTTTTAAAAGATTGGGTTCTAGCAAGAAGTGAAGATATCTCTGATATTTTTATCTTTATTCCACCATTTAAAGAAAACCCAATCAGAGAAGTTACATAAGACTTGGCAAGGGAAGTAGGATTTCTAAAATCCTTCTATGGTGCTATCCTTATCAAGAGAAAATTTGTTGTGCAAAAACCATCAGCGAGCAAGAAGGATCAAATTGATGCTGAAGAGCTCATGAATTCAAATGACAAGGTTTTGTCACAATCTTTCTTCAGCCTGGTAGTAGAATTTCTCAACTCCATAGGTATGGGATGTCATCTAGATTCAATTAGTTATAATAATAAAGATTTTTAGATTAGTATGCAACAGTGTGAGACTTCTAGTTTCCTTGAAAGGATGAACAAGGATGATTCTTTGCACTTTGAGATTTGTAATCAACCAACTAAAGAATCTGTCAATGGTGATAGTGAAGCAATATCATGTTCTCCTATCAGAATTTGTGCTGATAATAAGATGTCATATGTTAATAATAAAGATTTATCCAATTCTGAAAATCTATTTTACAAAAAGAATGTTAAGATGGAACGGGAAGATGACTGTGCCTATGAGATGCCACATCAACAAGAAAGATCAACTATCAAAGAAGAGAACCCCATTGTGGAAATTCCAGAATATAGAAATGGGGTTGAGCACCATGATGATTTGATAAATGAAGAGATAGATGGGATGCTTGGTATGCATAATGATGATGTGCTTATTTCACAAAGTAAAGTAAGTATTCTTCTGAGAGCAAATTTTATGCTTAATAAAACATCTTGCTTTGCTGAAATATGTCATGATACTAGAGATTTTGTAAAAAATGATGATCTTGGTATCATTTATTTTGAAGATTGTGTAGTTTCCCTTGAGGAGGTTTCTAGACATCATTTCTTTCAACCAGATATTGAAAATCATTTGGGAAATGATATGCAAAAAGCCCAAGAAAAATCAGAAGTTTATAATGAAGAATGGCTTTTCAGGTGTGAGTGGCTATTCAGCAACTCTCTGCATGCTCTTAATTTGGTGTTCATTGCCGAGGTAGTCTCCAGAAGACATTGGTTTGGAGCTACTTTGTTGAGGCACAATCGGTCACTATGGAAAGGTTCCTACTTCTCTCAGCCAGTTGATGGCTTTGTGTAAGCTTTTCTTGCTTCTAGTCCTAGTGG
This sequence comes from Chamaecyparis obtusa, assembly GCA_027943335.1. NCBI lineage: Eukaryota > Viridiplantae > Streptophyta > Pinopsida > Cupressales > Cupressaceae > Chamaecyparis > Chamaecyparis obtusa. Next base: position 1,066,984 of record BSBK01002510.1, on the reverse strand, counting down.
TAGGGGTTTTTCCTACCTATGTACATGTTTATAAATATGTCTTTCCTTTGAAAGTTTTTGTTGTGTGTGGTTTCAGTTTTGGAGGTGCTTTAGTCTTAGTGCTTTTAGCTTGTTAGTTTCCCTGCTCCCCTCCGTCCATCTGCAAGAAGCTCCCTATGCTTATTATTTTGACTCTATTTGCCCAATGGTGCTAGGCATTTATCTTTTACCCAAAGATTGTTGGAGTTCTCTGCTTTTGCATTAAAAGCAGTCCCCCTGTAGAGCCAATGTTAGGGTCTATTTGAGTTGCCATGTTAAAAGTATCTTTGACCCTTTGATATATTTGATCATTGTCCAGTTTCCTCCTCTTTCAAATTTTGCATCAAAAGGTCTTTCAAAGTCGGCTTTTCCCTTGAGTTAACCGTTGTGACAATTCAAACTTATTTCAATGTAGTCGGCTCCCTTCAGCCAAGTGTTAGTAGTCCTTCATCACTCATGAACAATTTTGAATCACTTTGAACTTTAGTTCAAAGTAGTTCAAAGAGTTTCAAAAAATTCATTTCAAATTTTTAGTTAAAAGGTGCACCTCACGCGATTCCACAGGTTTGATGGAAAAATCTGAAACTGCAAATGGCAAAGTTTTTATTGTCATTTTGGTTTAGCATAGCTTCTGAGAGTTCAACTCCATTCAAATGTTAAGATCAAATATGGTTAATTATTTTTTTTCAAGGTATAATTTAAAATTCATCCACCTCAGCCAAGGTCAAAGTGGTGCAGCAAGTTCAATGGTTTAGCATAACTAACACAACAAGTTTGATTGTTCTCGTAGTTTTATATACCTCCACTAAGAGATGCATAACTTTTTATTCAGAAAAAATTTTCTCAATCTCTCCAGTCAAGTTGTGATAAATTAGGATCTCTCCAACATATCTAAAAATGAAGGAAATCCAACGGTGGAATAAATAGTTATGTCCCCCGCACCAAGGCCTAATTTGACTATCATAAATATTTTTAAATCCGCCCAGCATCAGGAATATTTTTATTTATGACTAATGTATTCTTATGCCACCTGTCCAAATATCATTTAAAACATTGAAGTATATCTTTAAAATATTTTCATAAATAGCTCATGAAGATATCAAATTAAAGGAAGCAGACATATTATTGGAAAGAAGGAAATAGATTAAAGGGTTTAAGTGGAAATAGTTTCAAGAATCGGTTATGGTAACTAATAAGAATCATTGGGCAAGACAATAAATAGATGATAGAAAGATAGAGCAGGGGTTTTGTATTCCTCTTCTTTTTCTGGAGATTGTGTGCTACAGCCAGGGAGGGGTTTTTCTTTTTTTAATTGTATTTGCAGAGGGGAAAGATATATTTGGTTTTTTCTAGATTGTAATTTGTGAGGATGGAAGCAATTAGATCTTTGTCATCTTTTTGATATTCAAAGAAAAGGAATGTTTGTATGCCAAATCTTTGAGTTTGGATATTTATTTTCTGATTGAGATCAATCTATGAATTGATCTAATCTCTTGTGAGTATAATTCTATCTCGCGCAATTGCATGCATGATAATCTTTTGGTCTTTGAGCCTCAATTATTCATGTATTGGAAAGAGAATGATATGTTTTTCTTCTTGTATTTTCTTTGTAATGTAAGGTCTAAAATATTGGACTTTGTGCCATTTTTCTTTTGTGCTTAATTGTTAGATTAGCTTCTTTACATCTTTTATGTGTTTACGGGTAGATGTTTGTATACCTTTCTTGCTTTCAGGTAAAAAGCATCTTTGTAAGTGGTTTTGTGAATTCATTGGAGATCTTACACAGGGAGCTATACCCAAATAATTCAGAGGAAGATTATCAATCCCATGATAATTTGTCCAACTGTTAGTGTAGTTTGTACTTCATTGTGGGTGTTTGGAGTCAACTTGTGTGTTTATGTTTGAAGGACAAATCTGTTCACCAACAATGATGAAAGAGACAAAGGAACTCTAACCATCGTATATGGTTAATTCCCCCAATGGTCAAACAAATCCTAAGGGTGGGCTATTTTTAAGGGGAAAATATAGTTTGTGGTTCAATTTGTATGGGAAAATTAGAAAAAAAATATTACTTAGAAAAGAGTAAAACATTCTAGTCAACATAACAATGAGAAAAACTTTCAAAATTTATATCTTCCATATGCTAAAGAGCATCTCCACTCTGAAATCATTTGATACTTGATTAGATGTGTTGTATATGAGGTCAATTTCCCAAAATGACCATGTTATAGGTGTTCAAGTGGAAAATGGTATCAATGAATTTGGTAATGTAAACTATGTAAGATGTGTTCATTAATTAACCATTTCCACACTAAAATTAGAAATACAAGAGAAAGAGGGGCTTCGAGGCGTAACTCTCAATATAACCTAAGTTAGATTAGTAAAAATCCAAGAAGATGAGAGGATGCTAATGTTAAACCCAAATTATACTAAGGAAATACACAAGAAAGTCATCTTTCATACAATGTAAGATTTAATTAAGGTTGTATAAATGTACTTGTAAAATTGAACTAATTGATTTAGCATGATAAGCAATAGAGATCTAGGTGCTAAACATAAGAAATCAACCCAATTAAGATATGAAAATAGATCTAAGTTAAGATATGAAATAGATAATGAGGTACTGACCTTGAAGTATGAGGAGGAATATGTTTTTTTGCTCTGAAAACTATTATTTGTGGCCTGTAGCTGAATTTTTTACTACGGATCTGCAATCATGGCTGGAAACCTAGAAAATATTGAAAATCTCAAGCTGCTAGAAATAGGTCGACCATGTCATCATGTTTCGGAGAAAGTTGACCAAGTCACCATGTTCCTGAGGCACTTTACTGAAGTTGACTTGATTATTCTAGTAGATCTTTGTCTGCAACTTCCAAATTTGTGTCTTCAATTCTGAGATCCTTCTCTTGCACATAGAAAACTAGGTTTTGGGATTGAGGTGGATAAGGGCTTTCCTTGGTCAATCCCTAGATTGAGGAATCAACCTTGAATTGAAATGTAAATGTGTAAATGAAATTAGACAAATGTAAATATTCACCTTGCTTGAAGAAACCCTTGTCAATAAGGATTTTGTTATGTTTGTATGTTGATCTTGAACTTGCAATGTAATAAATCTCCACAAATTATATGGATCTACCAAAATCACTTATTGGAGCCATGAATGTAAGTGTGCATCAAATGAATAATATAATGAATGTCTCGATGTAGATATCCTCCCTTGATGACCAACAATACACTAGATCTTGAAGATGAAAGATGCCCACAATGGATCCTTGAATCTTTGATGACTTTAATGCTTGAACATGAGATTTTTCTCATGAATCATCCCTTCTCTTCTTGCAAAATGAGGTTCCTAGGCTTCCTTTTATACTAGTTTTTGGATAGGAAAATAAAGTAAGCTGATGGGGTCACCAAATTTTTCAAATTGAATCTCTCAAACAACATCTAGCCTGAGGGATACAACCCTTGGGGAGTAATTTGACATGGTCAGCCTATTCCCAAGGAATAAGTTGACTTGGTCGACCTGTTCCATGGTTGGACCATGGAGAGCAAGCCCTGAGGTCTCAGAGACTGCATAGTTTAAAAGGAAGAATAACAAGGTTGAACAAGAGAAAAAGGGCATTGAGCACTAATCCATCCATGGTCCAAAAATTTGATAAAATACCGGAGCTAAAAGGTCTTAAACGAGGAGTGCATCCATTTTAAAATGGTATAATAGGAAAAAGGTTTATTTTCACAAAGATCAAAAGAAATGAATTTAATTCCAATTTTTGTGAGCTTGGGGACTATTGGAATTGTTCCTGACCTGTGTTTTCATTGATGTCAACATATGTTTCAAAAGATTTACTTAATTATGTTTGATGTTGTAGTAATGTTGGGTAAGACAAGAATAGGCATAATCATCATGGTTGTACAGGTTGTGCATGGAATATCTAACTCTGCAAGCTTGGATTTATGTTTCAAATGGAATTTAGATCTTATATCTAAGATCGCATGTAATAATTTAATTAGAGGAATAAGTTACAATAGTTTCAGTACAGACTAGTTGTAGGAATAGAAACAGAGGTCTATGGCAGAGTTAGTCTTTAATTTTTTATGTTTTCTTGGATGCAAGATGGATTCAGGATATAATAGAAGACTCATTAAAGAATAATTTCCCTTGCTCCTTCATCGCCACACTCTTGGTGACGTCAGTTGTAGCATGTGACCTTGTGAGTTCTTATTTGGTGCCAACCTATGGGATGTGGCTTGTTCTACCTTATGTGAAGATAAGTTATGGATTATGGAGTATGTTGGCCGACTGATGTAAATTATTTTCTTGTCCAAGATCCTATGTATATCTTGATAAGAGCTTATGTAAATTATTTTTATTAGGAACTTCCTAATCAGTGCCGACCTAATAAGTCATTTGTATCTTTTATAACAGAGTAAAATAAGAGATGTGAAGAGTGTGGGTGTAGACGTGAATGGGTGGATGTGAGAACTGATGATGTAGAGAAGGAAGTGTGATTATTGTACTTCATTAGAACTATTTTAGAAAAGGAGTTGTTGTTAATCATTTCATTATCTGTGATCAGTATATTTATATAGTCGCATTTCGATAGTGATTCCAAAAGGTTGGTTTAACCTTAAGAAGATTGATTTAACCTTCACATTGGGAAATTTTCTCTGAGTGGAGAAAGGCTCATCCTATCAACTCCTAACACGGTTGCTGACTCGAAGAAAGGATTCTTTCCTTTAACAGGGACTTTATACTGGTTGAATTTATCTTATCCTCACATGGAAAGATCTTTTAAATGAGATACTTTATTACTAGTGTATTATTTATGGGTTTCATGCCCACTAAGGTTTTTCCCTTAACAAGGTTTCCTCGAGAACAATTCTTGGTGTTCTTATCTATGTTACTTTTGAGGTTTTAGATTTGCATTTACTATTTTGATATGAAAAGATAAATTTTTATATTAATAGCATACAACTGATTCACCCCCCCTCTCAGCTTAGAGAGAAAGCTTGACTGCTTGAGGGGATCTGAAGATGGCTTATTATAGGAAGGATAGTTCTAAATTTGATGCTGAAAACTTTGACAACTGAAAGGACAAGATGAGGACACATATTTTTTTTTCCTAGGAATTGATTATTGGATTTTTATAAAGAATGAGGAAAATATTGTTGCAGAAAGTAATTTGCCTAATGCTATTGATGATGAAAAGAAGATTTTTTCTTGCAATATGGTTGAAATGGAAGATTTGATAAGAACACTATCTGAAGTAGAATTTACAGAAGTTAAGGACCTTGATTCATCTCATGAAATTTGGGGAAGACTGGAAGCACTTTATGAAGGATAGAAGTATACCAAGAAGGAAAAGTTACAAAACTAGAAGACAAAGATGCAAAATGTAAAAATGTGAGAAGATGAAAATGTCAGAGTTTATGTCCAAAGGGTTTCATAAGTTATTGCAAGGATCAAAAATTAAGGAGTCACTTATACTGAAGAAGAGGTCATCACAAAGATTATGAGATCTTGCGATTGAGGAGATCATTCTATTGACTTGGGGATTCAATAGAGAGATGTTTATAGCTAAGTTAACTAACTTTGAGGTGGCATAATTATAGGATTTAGTACCTAAGATAAAAATTGCATTCAAGGCAACTGTTCATAATAACAAAAAGATCTCATCAAGCCTTGTGAGAATTATTAGGGTCAACAAATATCATGAGCTTGGAGACTATGGATATGATCTAATGGAAATTGATGATAAAAATAGGAAGATGGACGAACTTGTTGCTTTGATCGCAAGAAAGGAGAAAATAGGCAAGGGTAAATTTAAAGGAAAATTACCTTTAAAATGTTTTTCTTGTAATAAAGTTGGTCACTTTGCATCTAGATTTCCTACAAGGGTCTCTAAATACAAACCTAAGTTCACTAGGCCATATTTATATGATGAGGAATGCTATTATACTAGTGAAGGTATTTCTGATGATGATTCAATAGTAGATGAGATTAGTGTTATAGCTATAAAGGATAATAAACCTATTCATTAATAAAAATCCTTAGTATCACATGTTGAAAAGAAACCTGAATGGATCATTGGTAGTGGATGCTCACATCACATGACTATAAATCCTTTGACATGATCCTTCATTCTTAGAAGAAGGGTGTAGATAAGAGTAAACTCTGATGGCTATATTTGTTCTAGAGTTTATTTGTTAATGTTTCTATGGGTTTACCTTGTATTTGGGGAGATGGCTCTCCTAGATGTAACCATCCATAGTTCGAGCCAAGTTATAATTCGATTAGATTAATAAATAATTGCCTATTATTGATTGAAAAGGAAAAAAATGTAGTTTTCAAGGGGTAGGTTTCACATCTCGGTGATGGGTATTCCCTAGATGGGGTCGTTCATCTCTTCATTATGGTAGCACGAATGAAGGGAAATGTACCCTTGGTATGGATAGAATTCTAATGGGGAATAATTCCTTGAGTAAAAAGAATTTAAATTTCATTATGGATAAATTTTGTTATGTCAAGAGTGAGATTAACTCGCAAACATCTAATTAAGCTTCTTTTTACATGCTCAAGCCTCCATTAAACCCATGAACAAAAGTGACAAAAGGTGATGAGACCATTGGGCTCAAATCTAGAGAAAATGGTTCATCCAACAAGGTCGTTAGAGATTGTAATGTGGGATCTCCATTAATAAATTCTAGTGGAAATTTGGTCACTCTCTCTTACCATGAAATCAACTATTGAGTGGTAAATTATCTAAATAAACAACTTGCCGAGAGGAAGATTCTAAGGATTCACATGTGTACTTGGTGTGAATTCTATCACAATCTATGTGAACAAGGAGATCATTTTAACTAATAGGGCATTACACCAAGATAATTTCAACTACCTTATTTGTTCATGTTAAATTAATACATATAGTAAAATACATTTAATTAAGTTTAAAAAATAAATTTGCATAATTCTTGGGATCAATTATTTTAGGGGTTTGCAAATTTTACATATATGTATAAATATAAAATAAAACTAAGGATTTAAATAATTAAATTTTAAAAATTAGAAAAAAATAAATTATATTAGGAAAAAATAAACAATACATACATAATAAATTTTATTCTACTTTAATTTTATACTTTTAAAAAAAAAAATTCATTTACATTATTTGATTTATTTTTATTTAAGACTTAAATTCTACACAAAATGATTATCAATATTAACTCTTCAAATTATTTAATTATTAAGAAATATTCTTCATGTGGGCATCAATATGAGAACAATACAAGTTCTTGAGAAGACAAGCATAAGACCACTATAAAAGTTAAAAATTAAATAAAACTAATAAGATATAAATAATTAAATTTCAGAAAATAAAATTAAAAAAATTATTAGGGAAAAAATAAAAAATATAGATGCAATAAATTTTACTTCATTTTATTTTCTAATTTAAAATTTACTTTATTTACATTGTTTGCGTTATTTTGATTCAAGAATCTTAATACTCATAGTAAAATACTTATCAATGTTAATTTTTAAAAATATTAAATTATTAAAAAATATTGTTTATATGAGCATAAACATGTGAGACCAATATACAACCTCTTGTCAAGACAAGCATAAGACTAAGACTGCATTCTTTTCAAAAACCACCTATAAAAGACCAATAGTCACAAGTTAGAAATCCATTTATTTACAGACCATCTCCATGACAAAAACTAATTGGATGTCTACTTGGAATTTGAACATAGAGCTCAAAACAATTAAAATCAACCCTTTGAACAATTAAGAAAATATATAAATATATAAAAGATAATTAAAACATAAAATCAATTAATGACCAACTGAAATCTAGTTTAGTTTCCATTTATCATATTTCTTATATATAGAAAATATCTTCACCGGTCAAGCCATCATAAGTAAACATGACAAAATTTCTAATACAACTAAATTAGAAAGAAGATATAATAGCCTTGATCAACTTTTTCTTCTATATATGTTTTGGGGAAGAATTGAGGAAAAAAATGATCACCATTATAGAATAAACACAGACATTATGTCAATGTGTGTGACCATTTTTCTAGATATTGGTGAAGCTAAATAAATTGTGAAATATTTTTTATTAGATGAAAACTAGTTTTACAGGGACTAGAAACCCAAGTTTAAAAACAAAATGAATCATCCTATCAAATAGATAAACTAGACCACAACCAAACAAGATCCAAGTGCTAAAAAAAAATAGGGGACCACTAGCCCCTAACCATACTACAAAATATTAACTAACTTTTCATTTTTCACTTTTGCTCTGTAATCTTGTAGCAGGTCCCCACATGCCCCCTTTGCTTTTGCAAACCCTTAAATGTTTACCAAAATTAATTCTTAATAATTATTGAAATACAAAAATAACTAATGATCAACTGAAACCTAATATATCTCTTATTTATAATGTTCCTCATATATATTTGATATTTCATATTCAACTAAATTACAAAGAAAATACAATAGTACTGATCAATCTTTCTAAGAAATATTGCATCACCAATTAAGAATTATGAGTTACCTTCACTAGAAAATCCACCATAAATGAATATAACAACATTTCATATTCAAAATCTTGTTAAAAACATTTATATTTTGTAGTTGTGTTTCAATTGTGTAAAAAAATCCCTCTCTATAGGTTTTTGTTCACCTTTAGAACGTGTTTTATCTTTAATCAATAATATTTTATATTCAACTAAGTTACAAATAAAATACATATATAGATATAGATATAGATATAGATATAGATATATATATATATATATATATATATATATATATATATATATATATATATATATATATATATATATATATATATATATATATATATATATATATATATATATATATATATATATATATATATATATATATATATGTATATCTATATCTATATCTATATCTATATCTATATATCTATAATTGAAAATGTAATTTGTTTTTCATATAAATCAAATATCTTCACCACTAATCCACCAAAAATGAACATAATAATATTTTATACTTAACTAAATTATAAAGAAAATACAACAATATTGATCTACTTTTCTAAGAAATATTGCATCACCAATTATAAATTATGAGTTACCTTCACTAGTAAAGCCACAATAAATTAACATAACAACATATCATATTCAAAATTATGTAAAAAAATACTTCATATTCTATAGTTCCCGTCAAAATCCATATTTGCAAAATTTCCAACCTATTTTACCCTTAATAAAAAATATTTCATATTCAACTAGATTATAAAAAAAATAGTACAATTTTTAATCTACTTTTCTTCCTCTATCTAATACTATATACTAAGAAAAGAAAACTCTACTAATGATTGATGATGGTTCTTTGAATCTTCTACATTCTATCTATGCACGTATCTTGGTCAAAATGGATATTTCTAAGGCCCGCAAAAATATTGCTTAAAACTGCAAAAGGGTGTTGGGTACAGCCTTTGGATTATGAAGGGATTACATTCCGCTGTAGGAGGTTTTTTCATACAGGATATAAGGCAGCCCAATGTTCCAAGAAAATAATGGCCAAGGTAGCATCCTAGTGGAAATATGTCTCACGCTATCAATATACGGTGGAGAAGAAGGAGAAGCAGCAGAAGAATTATTCTCAAGCTGTGCATGGAGAGACATCAAATCAGGAAAGAGGAAATTGATTTAAAATGACTAGTATTAAGAATGGAGTGGATGGTCCTGAAGTGAGGCAGAATGCTAGTAAGGTTTCTTTCACACTAGAGGGTAGAGAAAATAAAATACCTATAGGGTCCCGAGACTAAGAAGATGAACTATCAGAAGGAAATTTGCAACAACGTGGTAAGATTGGCTTGGGTGAGGGATGTAGTTTAGAGTTTAATCTAATGGCAGGGAAAAATGAGGCAACCAAGGTGGAAGATTGTTGAGAAACTATGAAAGGGAGAAAAAGGGAAAATGTTCAAATAAATCCTTTGATGTGATCCTTCATTCTCAAAAGAAGGATGGAGATAAGAGTAAACTCTAATGGCTATATTTGTTCAGGAGTTTATTTTTTAATTTTTCTATGGGTTTACCTTGTATTTGGGGAGATGGCTCTCTTGGATGTAGCCATCCCTAGTTCAGGCTAGGTTCTAACTTGATTAGATTAATAAATAATTACCTATTACCAATTTAAAAGGAAAAAATGTAGTGTTCAAGGGATAGATTTCACATCTTGGTGATGGGTATTCCCTAGATGGGGTCATTCATCTCTTCTTTATGGTAAAGCATGAATGAGGGGAAATGTACCCTTGATATGAATAGAATTCTAATGGGGAATAATCCTTTGAGTAAAAGGAATTTAAATTTCATTAGGGATAAATTTTATTAGGTCAAGAGTGAGATTAACTCACCAACATCTAACTAAGCTCCATTAAACCCATCAAGCCTCCATTAAACCCATGAAAGAAAGTGATAGAAGGTGATGAGACCATTGGCCTCAAATCTAGATAAAATGGATCATCCAACAAGGGCATTAGAGATTGTTATGTGGGCCCTCCATTAATAAATTCTAGTGGAAAGTTGGTCACTCTCTCTTACCATGAAATCAACTATTGAGTGGTGAATTATCTAAACAACTTGCCTAGAGGAAGATTCTAAGGATTCACCTCTGTACTTGGTGTGAATTCTATCACAAGCTATGAGAGAAAAGAGATCCTTTTAAATAGGGCATTGCACCATAATTCTTGGGATCAATTTTTTTAGGGGTTTGAAAATTTTTACATATATGTATAAATATAAAATAAAAATAAATATTTAAATAATTAAATTTTAAAAATTAGAAAAAAAAATATATTAGGAAAAAATAAACAATATAGACATAATAAATTTTATTATACTTTAATTTTATCCTTTAAAAAAAACTTCATTTACATTATTTGATTTATTTTTATTTAAGACTTAAATTCTACACAAAATGCTTATCAATATTAATTCTTTAAATTATTTAATTATTAATAAATATTCTTCACGTGGGCATCAATATGAGAACAATACAAGTTCTTGAGAAAACAAGCATAAGACCACTATAAAATTTAAAAATTAAATAAAACTAATAAGATATAAATAATTAAATTTTAGAAAATAAAATAAAAAAAGTGTATTGGGGAAAAAAATAAACAATATAGATGCAATAAATTTTACTTCACTTTATTTTCTAATTTAAAATTTACTTTATTTACATTGTTTGTGTTATTTTGATTCAAGACTCTTAATACTATGTAAAATACTTATCAATGTTAATTTTAAAAATTATTTAATTATTAAGGAATATTCTTTATATGCATAAGCATGAGACCAATACACAATCTCTTGTCAAGACAAGCATAAGACTAAGACTACATTCTTTTGAGAAACCACCTATAAAAAAATGAAGAGTTACAAGTTAGAAATCCATTTATTTACAAACCACCTCCATGACAAAAACTAATTGGATGTCTACTTGGAATTTGAACATAAAGCTCAAAATTTAATAGTTAATCAATTAAAATCAACCCTTTGAACAATTAAGAATATATATATATATATATATATATATATATATATATATATATATATATATATATATATATATATATATATATATATATATATATATATATATATTGTAGGATTTGAGCAATACAAATCCACAAAACCCGAAGATCACCTACATACAAAAACTTGTTACAAGGAAGTCGAGAAAAGAAGAGGGCAAGGGTTTGACTCAAAAAATGAAGAAGAAAATATCCTCAATTAATGAATGAATAATAATGTACAATGGATCATCCTTATAAAGGAGATCGAAAGCCTTGAAAGGCAAAGTCTAGTGCATGCAATAATCAATTTGACTATTATATGACTAATGCATGAGTTTAGACCAACTAATGCATGTGCTTTTAACTAAAGAAAAAGGAAGTTGAAATCTTAAGAAGGGAGTAAAGATTAATTAACATAATTAATACTTTACTCTAACACCCCCCCTTAAGATGAGCAACGATGCATCTACAAACAATGCAAAAAGAAAGCAAATTGGTCCCGGCAACAAAGGCCTAATCAAGTACCCAAGTACAAGAAATCTTTGTAAAGCGGGGAAATAGAGAAAACCCAGTGGGAAAAACTCTACCCCAAAAAGAGATGAACTAGATGAAGGAAACAAAGCTTCCAATCTAGGGAATGTCCCAAAGAAAGGAACAAGAAAGAGCATGAAGCATCTCAGAAGCATGAAGCTGCAAACACTGTCAAAAGAAATTGTTGGAACCCCCACTGAAATAGTGCATGACCAGGTAGAGAAGAAAAAGTCTGAAGAGCTGATCAATCGAAGAGGTGACCTCCAAAATAGGAATGAATGAGTGTCTATATAGTAGATGAACCATCTCACCAAAATGCATAGGTGCCTAGCCACTGCATCCGCCTAGTACATAGGAACAAAAATTGAATACATAGATCACTCAACCGAACCAAGGAAGCAATAGAGCCAATAGGTGAACCCCCCCCCATAATGCTGAATAGGGAGAGGGGTGACAGCAACACTGAAATGCAATGCCAGAAACATATGCAAGAAGAAGAATTAGGAACACCAACAGTGCAACAGAAGTACAAGCATGGGATAAAGGGTTGTGTCACAGACACACAGCATGGGCTAATGTCATGGAAGAAACATTCACTTGACAAAAGTGGATGAGCACAAAAGGCAAAACATCATAACCCCCCATGGCACTTTATAACTGAGTGCGAGTACAAAAAAACACAAGGAGTACAAGATCTCAGATATGCAAAAGCAGGCACTTTATCTTAGTGCATTTATAGAATCAAAAATGCTATAGAAGAGAAGCATACAATGCTTAGAAGAAGATCAAAGGATTCTAAACCAAAAGAACAACCTAAGATGAGCCATCCCTCAAAGGGAAGAGATCCCAGGACCTAAAACAACCAAGATATCCACTAGACTACAAAAAAGAAAGAATCTGAATAAAATGAACCTAAAGAAGAATCTGGAAAAATGACTCATAGCACTGAAAAGCTTTCTAAACAAGCTTTCCAACGATATATTGCTTTCCAAAAATGGAGTCCGGATGTGCAAGATAGAGCTCCCGGAGTGAAAACTTGAAGATCTGGCTTTGACAGAAAAAAACACCATTAGAAAAATAATACCAGATAAAATAACCTCCATATCTGGAAAGATCTCAGAATCATCTTTCTGATGATATTTTGTTTGCCAAATTTTGACACCGTATGCTCAAGATATGAGCAAAAAACCAACAACTGCGCTGGAGGGCCCAAAGAAGGTGTCTGCAAGGATCTGAGGATGGGTGACATCAAAAAAAGGATACAAAACCACATGAAACCATTAGATCTAAAAAAATCTTAGAAAGAGCTTTCTGGAAATATCTCATTTGCCAAAAACGGAGCCCGAATGTAAGAGAAACAAATCTCGGAATGCAGGAGGTCTGAAAACGCCACGATCACAGAGAACATCTGACTTTGACAGTAAAAAAGAGCATCAAAATGTCAAAATCACAAAACCATACCAACAAATTCAGATCGGGCTTGGAACTAGCTTTCCGACGATATATCGCACTCCCAATTACGATTCCATATGCTCGAGATATTGCAAAAAAATGCCCAATGACCCCTAAAAAGCAATGCATTTTTAAAAAAATCATGCAAAAAATGAAAATGTTTGCATGAGGGCTGACATCATGCTGACATCATCCAATGCTTGGGAGCTGAACAGTGGGCCCTGAGCATGTAGGATTTGAGCAATACAAATCCACAGAACGCCAAGATCACCTGCATACAAAAAACCTGTTACAAGGAAGTAGAGAGAAGAAGAGGGCAAGCGTTTCACTCAAAATATGAAGAAGAAAATATCCTCAATAATTGAATGAATAATAATGTACAATGGATCATCCTTATAAAGGAGATCGAAAGCCTTGAAAGGCAAAGTCTAGTGCATGCAATAATCAGTTTGACTATTACATGACTAATGCATGAGTTTAGACCAACTAATGCATGTGCTTTTAACTAAAGCAAAAGGAAGTTGACATCTTAAGAAGGGAGTAAAGATTAATTAACATAATTAATATTTTACTCTAACAGATATATATATATATATATATATATATATATATATATATATATATATATATATATATATATATATATATATATATATATATATATATATATATATATATATATATATATATATATATATATATATTAGGAATAAGGTGTCTCAACCTTGGATAATTCCTATTCTTATTATTTGTTTTGTAAATGTATTTTTTTTCAAATAATGTAATTAAGTGTGAGTGTACATGTCTAGTTGGCATGTTGATGTGTCACTCCACTTGATGTGTTGGCATCTTGTGCATAAGGAGATCATGACTGAAATGGTCATGACAAATTCCTATGATGCGTAAGAACTATTTAAGGATTGTGCTATGACAGGTGTAAGAGCATCTTATGACTTGGGCCTATTTGGGTGCCCAAGAAGAAGTGGTTGGTGTGTGTAAGAGAATATGCCAAAAATAGGTTGGTATGATAGATTCTCTTACACTTCTCTTGTGACCGTTATTTTTGGCGGATTCTATGACAAGCTATCATAATCTATTCTAGGGATGGATGCCTATTCTTGGGATTGCATGTAACAACTGTGTACATGTGGCTTTGTGCATGGGTCTTGGTGGTTGTGCCTATTTGTTGGGTCCTGAGGAGTCTATATATATGATGCTACTCCTATGGGAGAGATAGAACAAAATTTAAGTCTTGTTGGCTTTGTCTCTCATTTCCTGAAAGAACTTGCATTGCAAGTGTATTGTAATCTTTGTGTTGAAGATAATACATTGTGCAAGTTTTGGAGTGCTGGGGTTTTTAACCGAAAGGTTTTCCCCAGGGTATATCATTGTCTCATTCTCTATTTTTCTGTATGCTTTGTATGTGGTTGCAATATCTTTGTTAAAGTAGTTAACGAATCTGAAATTGTAAGGATTTATAAGAATTTGCACAATACTCTCCTATAGAGATTAGCGTAGGAAGCTGTTTCTGCACCTGAGTTTCCTTACAAGTGGTATCAGAGCTTGATCAACTTTTGATCCTAGTTGTTGGGTAGGGTTTTTTGAGCTGATCTCAAGTTCAAGAGTGGGAGTTTTTTTGCAGAGCATTCTAAATCTTATTTGCAGATTGAGATGGCAAGTTCATCATATGGAAGAATGGAGGTGGAGAAATTTAATGGCACTAATTTTGAGTTGTGGAAACTCAAGATGGAAGACATGTTGGAAGATCATGACCTATGGGAAGTGACTCCAAGTGCTACAAGACTAGCAACTATAGCTCAAGTAGATTGGGATATCAAAGACTGTAAAGCTAAGGGTCTCATCAGACTCTGTTTAACCGATGTAGTTCTTCTGAATGTTCTAGATGAGAAAACCGCAAATAGTTTGTGGGAAAGACTTACGGTCGTGTATCAGGCCAAATCTCTGGTGAACAAGTTGTTCCTGAGGAAGAAGTTGTACTCTCTATGAATGGAGGAAGGTGGATCCTTAACAAATCATTTAAATGCATTTAATCTGCTGGCTGCACAATTGACATCAGCTGGTGTCAAGTTAGAGGAGGAGGATCATTGCTACACACTTTTGTGTTCTTTACCAAATTCATGGGACCATCTTGTGATGGCTCTCAGAAGCACTTTAGTCACCTTCAAAATGGATGATGTGGTGTCTTCGCTGCTATCAGAGGACATGCGGAGAAAGGCTTCCATTTCAGAAAAAGATGCCCTTGTTGTTCATGGGAGATCCACTGAAAGAGGGAAGAAAAATGACAATAAGTCTGACAATAAGGGTAGATCCAAATCTCGTGGGAAGTCAAAGACTTCAAATAAGTCCAAGCCAAAATGTTGGAACTGTGATAAATCTAAGCACTTCTATAAAGACTACAAAGAGCCGAAGAAGAAGAAGAAAGGTTCAGATTCAGCTTCAGAAAGATCTCAAGAAGATGGCGATGCATTCATCGTAGCTTTGGCAGCCCATGCATCTGATGATGTGTGGTTGGTTGACTCGGGCACATCTTTTCACATGACCTCTCATCGAAACTGGTTCTCAAAATATGAAGAGTTCGATGGTGGAAAGGTGTACTTGGGTGATGATTCTCACCTAAAGATAGTTGGACACAGAAGGGTCACTATCAAATTTCCTGATGGATGAGTAAAGGGAATCAACAGAGTTATGCACATTCTAGGTTTGGCATGAAACCTATTATCTATAAGTATGCTGAATGATGTAGGTGTGCAAGTTGTTTTTTCGAAAGAAGGATGCAAGATGATGAGAGGATCGATAGTGCTTGCAAGGGGTACTAGGAGAGGTACCTTATTTCAGCTAGATGCATGTATTCCTCTATGTAATAGTTCTTCATCCTCACCATCTAAACAAGCAGTGAAGAAGTCTGTGGCTATTGGTTCCGATGGTAGTGCAAATACTTTGGAAGGTAAGCTTCCTGCAGAAAAGACAATGTTGTGGCATATGAGATTTGGCCACATTGGTGAAAAGAGTCTCAGAACCCTGAAAAATAAAAATCTCGTTGAGGGGTTAAATGATTGCAATCTCGAGTTTGACTTCTGCGAACACTGTGTCTATGGTAAACAAAATCATGTTCAATTTTACTCTAGTTCTCACAAATCTTCTGATGTTTTGGATCTTATTCATTCTGATGTATTTGGTCCTGTAAAAGTTCCTTCAATCTCCAAGTCTGTATTTTTTGTATCTTTCATAGATGATTACAGTAGAAGGACATGGATTTATTTCCTTAAAAGTAAGACACAAGTCTTTAGTTGATTCAAGGAATTTAAAGCTCTTGTAGAGAATCAGACTAGTAAGAAGATTAAGTGTGTGAGAACTAACAATGGTGGTGAGTTTTGCTTAGTAGAGTTTGAACAGTTCTGTAAAGAACAAGGTATCGAGAGGCATAAGGCAACTCCTTATACCCCATAGCAAAATGGAGTTGTAGAGAGAATGAACAGGAAACTGATGGAGAAGGCTAGGAGCATGCTTAGTGGAGCTAGTTTAGAACAAAGGTTTTGGGCCGAAGCTGTGGCCACTGCTTGCTATCTGGTTAACAGATCCCCTACATCAGCCCTTGTTGGTAAGACACCCATGGAGGTGTGGTTTGGTAAGAAGCCTTCAATTAGACATCTTCATGTTTTTGGTTGTGAAGCTTATGCACATGTTCCAAAGGAGAAAAGATCTAAGTTGGAAAACAAAGCTGTTAAATGTATTTTCATCGGATACAGTGCTGGTGTGAAAGGATACAAGCTTTGGGATCCCGTGACTAGTAAGGTGTTGTATAGTAGAAATGTTATTTTCAGAGAGCTAACATCTTCTCCTATTGTGCTACAACCAGATGAAAAAGAAAAGGAAAAAGATGTTGTTCAGTTGCCTCCTACCCCTCAGAAGACTGAACAGAGAGACCATGTTGGGCCTAATGATGAGGAGAGCTCTAGCAGCTCTGATAGTTTAGAAGAAGAGGAAGAACAACCTCAACCACAGCCCTTGAGGAGATCCACGAGAGAAAGAAAGCAACCAGAAAGGTTTGGTTATTCTATGTTAGATTCCAGTTGTGCCTTTGCTTTGATTACTAACACTGATGAGCCTAGATCTGTGAAAGAGGCTTTGGGCATGGAAGATGCAGGTTCCTAGATTGAGGCTATGGATGATGAGATGGCTTCATTGGAGAAAAACAAAACTTGGGACCTTGTACCTTTGCCTAAAGGGAGAAAATCTGTTGGTTGTAAATGGGTGTTCAAGAAGAAATTCTGTGCAGATGGCAGTGTTGAAAGGTATAAAGCTAGATTGGTTGCAAAGGGGTATTCACAGGTAGAGGGAATAGATTATGGTGAAATATTCTCTCCTGTTGCAAAGTTGACATCCATTAGATTTCTGTTATCTCTTGTTGCATTATATGATTTAGAGATAGAACAGATGGATGTGAAGACAACTTTCCTTCATGGTGATTTGGAGGAAGAGATTTATATGTCACAGCCTAAGCACTACATTGTTAAAGGTAAAGAATCCTTAGTTTGCAGATTAAAGAAATCTCTATATGGTTTGAAGCAATCTCCTAGGATGTGGTACCTTAAGTTTGATGCCTTTGTGTTGTCAATTGGATTTGTAAGATCAAAATTAGATCATTGTATTTATTTCAGAGTTGAAAATGATCACCTTCTTATTGTTGCATTATATGTTGATGATATGTTGCTATTTGGGAAGGGTACGGGTATGATTTCTAATTTTAAATCTCAGTTGTCAGCATAGTTTGAGATGAAAGATCTTGGGGCAGCTAGGTACATCTTGGGTATGGAAATCAATAGACACAGGTCTAACAGAAAACTTTGGTTGAGTCAAAGTAGGTATGTGAAGTCTATGTTGGACAGGTTCAGCATGGCAGATTGTAGACCACTATGTGTTCCTATTTCTATGGGAACAAAGTTACTTGTAGATGATTGTCCAAAATCTCCTAGTGAGGTGGAGGACATGAGTAGAGTACCTTATGCTAGTGCAGTTGGCAGTCTTATGTACACTATGCTCTGTACTAGACCAGACATTGCCCAAGCAGTGGGAGTCCTAAGTCGGTTTATGGCTAATCCTGGAAGGGTACATTGGGATGCAGTTAAGCAAGTGGGTACATCAGATTACTCCATATGTTATCATGGTAACTCTTCTAGATCTCCGCATTCAGTTTTTATTCATGGGTTTGTGGATTCATATTGGGCAGGTGATATTGACAGCAAGAGATCCACCAGTGCTTATGTGTTCACTATGTTTGGTGGTGCTATCAGTTGGATGAGTAAGCGACAACCTATGGTTGCTTTGTCCACTACAGAAGCTGAGTACATGGCTGCTACTCATGCTTGTAAAGAAGCCATTTGGCTTAGAAGATTGTGTTCTGATGTTGGTGTTGATGCAAAATAGATTACTATTTGGTGTGACAGTCAGAGCGCTATTTTCCTTGCAAAGAATCCAACTTTCCATGCCAGAACGAAGCACATTGATGTGCAGTTTCACTTTGTGAGAGATATGGTGGAAGATGGAAAAGTAAATTTGGAGAAGGTAGATACTATGAAGAATGTTGCAGATGCATTAACGAAACCAGTGGGCACTCAGAAGTTCAGATGGTGTTCGAAGTCTATGGGTCTTTTGGCCTATAGCGGTTAAAGTTCCTGTTATGTTCCTGTTGCTCTTACAAGGTGTTCAACAAGTGGGAGAATGTTAGGAATAAGGTGTCTCAACCTTGGATAATTCCTATTCTTATTATTTGTTTTGTAAATGTATTTTTTGCAAATAATGTAATTAAGTATGAGTGTACATGTCTAGTTGGCATGTTGATGTGTCACTCCACTTGATGTGTCGGCATCTTGTACGTAAGGAGATCATGACTGAAACAGTCATGACAGATTTCTATGATGCGTAAGAACTATTTAAGGATTGTGCTATGACAGGTGTAAGAGCATCTTATGACTTGGGCCTATTTGGGTGCCCAAGAAGAAGTGGTTGGTGTGTGTAAGAGAATATGCCAAAAATAGGTTGGTATGATAGATTCTCTTACACTTCTCTTGTGACTATTATTTTTGGCGGATTCTATGACAAGCTATCATAATCTATTCTAGGGATGGATGCCTATTCTTGGGATTGCATGTAACAACTGTGTACATGTGGCTTTGTGCATGGGTCTTGGTGGTTGTGCCTATTTGTTGGGTCCTGAGGAGTCTATATATATGATGCTACTCCTATGGGAGAGATAGAACAAAATTTAAGTCTTGTTGGCTTTGTCTCTCATTTCCTGAAAGAACTTGCATTGTAAGTGTATTGTAATCTTTGTGTTGAAGATAATACATTGTGCAAGTTTTGGAGTGCTGGGGTTTTTTACCGAAAGGTTTTCCCCAGGGTATATCATTGTCTCATTCTCTATTTTTCTGTATGCTTTGTATGTGGTTGCAATATCTTTGTTAAAGTAGTTAACGAATTTGAAATTGTAAGGATTTATAAGAATTTGCACAATACTCTCCTATAGAGATTAGTGTAGGAAGTTGTTTCCGCACCTGAGTTTCCTTACAATATATATATAAGATAATTAAAATATAAAATCAATTAATGACCAACTAAAATCTAGTTTAGTTTCTATTTATCATATTCCTTATGTATAGAAAATATCTTCACCATCAAGCCATCATAAGTAAAGATGACAAAATTTCAAATACAACTAATTTAGAAAGAAGATATAATAGCCTTGATCAACTTTTTTTAAAAATAAAAAATAAAAACATAGATTAGCTTCCACATTCACTATTTCTTTAACATAAGAATTATTTTATTTTTACTTGAAGAACTATTTTATTTGTTTAGAAGAATGATTTTATTTTATATTATATTTATAATTTAAACTATTTAATATATTTTAGGCACTAGATAAACATTGTTTCTTAGTGAATTTTTAGAACAACTAAAAATGGTCTTTAAAACCAACAATAGTTTTCCTTTATATATGTTTTGGGGAAGAATTGAGAACAAAAAATGATCACCATTATAGAATAAACACAAACATTATGCCAATGTTTGTGACCATTTTTCTAGATATTGGTGAAGCTAAAGAAATTGTGAAATGTTTTTTATTAGATGAAAACTAATTTTACACGGACTAGAAACTTGAGTTTAAACAAAATGAATCATCCTACCAAATAGATATAATAGAACACAACTAGACAAGATCCAAATGCTAAAACAAAAATAGGGGACCACTAGCCCCTAAACATACTACAAAATCTTAACTAACTTTTTATTTTTTACGTTTTCTCCTTAATCTTGTAGCAAGTCCCGGTATGTCCCCTTGGCTTTCGCAAGCCCTTAAATGTTTACCAATAGTAATTCTTAATAATTATTGAAATACAAAAATAACTAATGATCAACTAAAATCTAATTTATCTTTGTTTTGTAATGTTCCTCATATAAATCAAATATCATCATAAATGAACTTGACAATATTTCATATTCAACTAAATTACAAAGAAAATACAATAGTACTGATCAATCTTTCTAAGAAACATTGCATCACCAATTAAGAATTATGAGTTACCTTCACTAGCAAAGCCACCATAAGTGAATATAACAACATTTCATATTCAAAATCTTGTCAAAAAAAATTATATTTTGTAGTTGTGTTTCAATTGTGTTAAAATAATCCCTCACTATAGGTTTTTATTCACCTTTAGAACTTGTTTTACCTTTAATCAATAATATTTTATATTCAACTAAGTTAGAAATAAAATACAAAAACACTCATCTACATATTTAAATACATGATATATTGTTGAAAATGTAATTTGTTCTTCATATAAACCAAATATCTTCACCACTAAGCCACCAAAAATGAACATAAGAACATTTTATATTCAACTAAATTACAAAGAAAATATAACAATATTCATCTACTTTTCTAAGATATATTGTATTACCGATTATAAATTATGAGTTACATTCACTAATAAAACCACAATAAATTAACATAGAAATATTTCATATTCAAAATCCCATAAAAAAATATTTCATATTCTATAATTCCCATCAAAATCCATATTTACAAAATTTCCAACCTATTTTACCCTTAATCAAAAATATTTCATAATCTATTTTTCTTCCTCTATCTAATACTATACTAAGAAAAAAAAACCCTAATTTAGATCCAAATCTTTTCTCAACTTGAAAGACAATAGAAACTTATGCATGTCTCTTATTACTACTTGCCAATAGGCTAAGCAAGTACTATTGCATTCATTTTTGAGTTTTTAGTGTTAACTAGTGATTAAATAAAACTGTTTAGACCAATTAGATTTTTTTAGATTTTGTATTTTGTAGTAATTTCATATTTTGTAAAGTTAGATGCAATATTTTTAACTTTATAATTTATAGAAATCATTTTTCTATAAATCATTTGAAGTCTTATTATATGAGTGAACCAATTAAAATTTACCACGTTTGTTATTTATTGTACACTTTATATTTAATATAATGAAAATGCATTGATCCTTCCATATTGCATAGTTTTCAGCTTGGAAATAATTTTTCTTCTACGATAAAAAATTATATATTATTATTATAATATAGATTATAATATAAATTAAAATAATAATATTATATTTATAATTATTATACATTCTAAAATATATTATTTTATAATTATGATTTATGTATAATATAATAATACTATATTATATATACAATAATATTAATCATATGTAATAAAAAATATATATCAATAAAATAAAATTAGCACTATTGTTATATTTTCAAATAAAATTAAAATTGAGGTTTAAATTAATTATAATTTACAATCAATAATTGTTTATATAATTATAATTTTAAAAATTATTTTTAACTATAATTATCATTATATAAAAAATTATAATTATATAATTATATAATTAATTAAAATATCTTATAT
Organism: Chamaecyparis obtusa; assembly: GCA_027943335.1. Lineage (NCBI taxonomy): Eukaryota > Viridiplantae > Streptophyta > Pinopsida > Cupressales > Cupressaceae > Chamaecyparis > Chamaecyparis obtusa. The sequence continues at coordinate 1,044,436 of BSBK01002510.1, read as the reverse complement.
ATTATAATAAATTTATTAAAATTAAGATTAAATTTATATGAAAAATTAAACTTAAAATTAATTACTAAAGGCAAGTACTTGGCCACTACTTGGCACTTGTTAGTACTTGTCGTAGGCTAAGTACTATTGTATCAGTTTTTTCTACACCTTGGAGGAATGCATTTGAACTCCACGGATTTCTCGCATTGTGAATATAATATTTTATGAAAACAGGAAAATGGATGGCCCACAAAATCAGGGAGGAATGCCACGAGTAAAAAAATAGGAGAGGAATGGGAAGGAATAAGGTTTTGTTATTTGCTTTTATCATGAATAATGTTGATAATTAAGAAAAAAATTTTACTTTGTGGGTGCAAATTTTTTATTGGTAATATATTATATAAATTAATAAATATTATTGAATTTGTTGGTAATATATCACACTTTTACAAAATAAGAATTAAATATTAGATATGTTAACATGCAATAAATAAATATATGGAGTCTAGTTTAGTTAGAAGAGTAATAAAATTAATTATAATTTTATGTGTAATTGATAAGAATGTTTATATGAATGATAATAATTAAATTTTTTAAGATAATATACTAGTAGTAATATAGCACACCTTATAAAATAACTATTAATTCAATTATATATACTATTTATAATAAATATAATTAAATAGATTTAAGTTAATCTACAATGAAATTTATAATTAAATCCAAATAGAGTTTATTTAAAAGAAAGACAATCCAATCTAATCCTTCCAGTCACAGATGTGGGTGCAAAATCCAATTCCAAGGCCACAACTTCCAAGATTACAGCAGACTCCCTCATCTTCTGTTTCACAACTATCATCGCTCATGCATTTTGAGACATTTGGGGGACAATAATAAATCTGCCCACTCGCGCATACACACAATATCAACACTAAAAATACAACACATATTAAGCCTGCCATTCTTTCTTTTGCATGGATAAGTTGATTCAGTATTTCACTTTGCAAGACAACACTTAAATACGTGGGCAGGTGACCTTTTTTGTTCACTGAACGTAACGAAATTATAGCAATTGTTTGATCTGCAAATTACTTATTTGTATTCTTCGTTGTAAGAAATGCTGGATAATGGCGGCAGAATATTAGAATTATTTGGCATTTACTGTTCGGTTGAATCAAGAGCTTAATCATGTAAGACATTTGATTTGATTTGGAGATTTCTATGTGATATCTTGAATAAAAATAAATAATAATGATAATTTAGATAATAAACAATAACAAAATATTATTATTTACTATATAAGGAAAGGATTGTATTTTAAATAATAAATAAATGGGGATATCGAGGTTGTATTTTTTCAATAAAGTTTTATTTTTTAATTTTAATAAAAAAATAAATTTTGGATATTTCTAGATTTATTTTATATATATATTTGTAGTATGTGAGGTCTCCTCTCAAGTTATGTAGTACAAGAGGACATCTAGTCACCATCATAGTATTCATTCCTCATATAAGTGTATATATGTGAGTATAATATGTCTTAGCATTATTATTTTGTATAATATATAAAATTAATATAAATATTTTAAATGATTTATTTTATTAATGTAAATGAGATATTTGTAGCTATTTATTTACTTAAAAATTATTTATTTTATACTAGAGTTATTAATTATAGCAGCAATACGCCTCAAAATTATTTATTTATTTGGGCCGCTTTCTTAAGCTTCGTGCTCATAAGGGTTTGATTCATGGGTGAAAATGGGGTGTTGGCTTGCCTCCTCTTTCACATCTTCAGTTCGTGGATGATACTTCATTTATGGGACAAGTCTGTCTTCAGGAAGCTACTTCTTTTAGGCATGCTTTGGATGTGTATCTTGCAGCTTCAGGTCAGAAAGTTAATGAGAACAAATCCTCCATTTTTTTCTTCAATACTCCCTAGGCTATTCAGAGGCGTATTGCTGCTATTTTGAGGTTTCAGATTGGGACTCTTCCCTTTGTTTATTTGGGTATTCCTCTTACTGTTGGTAGACATCCTAGATCTTCCTGGCAAGTTTTGCTTGATAAACTCCGACAAAAGGTTAACCATTGGACTCATCGATGGCTATCAACTGCTGCTCACTTGACTCTTTTAAAGTTGGTCATTCAAGCCCTTCCTATTTACATGTGTTTTGTCCAGGCTGCTCCTATGTATTTTCTTCAGGAATTTGATGCTCTCTCCCATCAATTCCTTTGGAGTGGGAACCTTTCAACTTCTAAATGGAGTCTAGTTAAGTGGGAAACAATGTGTAGACCACAGAAGGAGGGTGGCCTTGGCTTAAGATCAACTATTTTAAATGGATAGGCTCTCACTACAAAGCTTTATTGGCACTGGTGTACTAACCAGCATCAACTTTGGGTTTGTATTCTCACCCATAAGTATTTTCCAGATATTGATGTGGTTGAAGTTCAGTGCTTTCCTCTGGAAGGGAGAGGATCCATGATTTGGAATACGCTAAAGTTTGGAGCTCAGTTGGTTAAAGATGGTCTCTTTTGGATTTTTCATTCAGGATCACAAGCTTTATTTTGGCTTGACTCTTGGGATGGGCACCCTCCTATCCTTTCCACTCATCCTCAACTTCATGCCCTCTATCAAAATTTTAGTGCTTCTGGTTGGGACACAGTTGATTTTTATAAGATAGGGTGTGTTAGAGGTTTGGCTCCTTCCTTTCGGTGGAAACACCCTTCTGAATGGCCTCTAGGAGGATCTGGGGAGGATAGGCAGGAGCTATTTCAGATTTTGCAGTCTTTTGAGTGTACTACTTTGGTTGGTAATGATGTTCTTTCTTGGGATAGCAAGGATTTGCCTAGGAAATTTTTAGTGTCTGCAAGATATGTTGAGCTTCTTCGACAAACATTGGGGGATATTCAGGTGCCTTGGTGGAAGCAAGTCTGGTATAAGTTTTCCTGGCCCAAATGCAATTTTTTTATGTGTTTGGTAGTCTATAGACGGTGCCTTACGTGGGATAATTTATGTAAGCATGGCTTCCAAGGACCCTTGATGTGTGTTCTGTGCCAGACTAGTGAAGAAAATGTCTCTCATCTCTTTTTCCAATGCTCCTTCACTAGACATATTTGGCACTCTTGGTGGAATGTGTGGAAGCAATCATGTTGGCATGTTTCCTCATTGGCAGAATTCTTTGCATCCTGGGGTAAGGCTCTTGTCAAGACTTCTTTTCTTCAAGTTGCCTAGACTCTTGGACCCTCCTTTATTATTTGGCATATCTGGTTGGAGAGGAACCGTCGAATTTTTAAGGATGAGTTTTTGGAGGTTCCTCACTTATGGTGGAAAATTCTCCATTATTTGGGGGAAACTGTTTCTGCAAAATGTGACACTTCTGAGGCCATGGAACTAGGGGAGGTTGTTTTCAATAATCACCTGAATATCCCCCCTCACATGGAAAACTGTTGAGAAATATGTGAAGACATCCCTTGCGAAAGATAAATAGGGTGGGGAAGTGGAGTGGCCCTCCGCAGGGTGTTCTTAAAATCAACATAGATGGGTCTTCCAAGGGAAATCTAGGCCCTGCTGGCTGGCAGAGATAGTAAGGGGGATGTTCAGTTTGTGTTTTCAATTTATAAAGGTCATCACACTAACAACCTGATGGAGGCCATAGCTATTTTGTATGTTGTGAAGAATGCTTGTGACCTTTGTTGGAGAAGGCTTATCTGTGAATCTGACTCACAAGTGGTGATACGTCTATTGAATCACCAACATTCTGAAGTTGTCAGTTGGAAGTTAGCTTTGATTGGGGACCAGATTCATAATTTGTGTACTTCTTTGGAGTCTGTTACTTTCACTCATATTCCCAGGGAATGGAATAGTGTTGCTGATTGTCTGGCAAAGTGGGCTTCTGATCATATGTGTAATTGGAACATTGTTGATAAGACTCAACTTCCTATGTGCTTGTCCCATCAATTTGATCATTTGGTGGATCTTGATAGGGTTGTTTGATGCCCTTTCTCTATTTTTTCTTGTTTCTCTTTCAGTTTGAATAAATTTTCACCCCTCCTTTATTTCAAATTATTGTATTCTAGAAACACAAATTCAGTGTATGATTATTTCTAAAATATTTTGTTTATTATTACACAATAATAAATTACATATATGCTATTTTGAAATATTATATTTCTAAATACTTCTCGACATTTCAAGAAAGAAAAATATTTGATAATCATGAATAATGGATCATAGTGTGTATTGAAGAAACATGTATGTATAGTGCTTAATTTTATTTACAAATTATATATTATTTTATTTTATTTAAAAATTAATTTAAAATCTAAATATATATTTTTTGCTTTTGTCTTGAATTTATAATTTAACTCATATTTCTTTTTAATCCTTTTCCTTTGTTGCTTATAATTTAAATTAATTATATTCAACCTTTTTATTAAATATTTTAAGGCTTAGTGGTTATAAATTATGTTTTGATTAAAGTCCAAATTAAGATCTTGGAGACTATTTCATTTTATTTTTATTTTTAAATATTTCTTAATTAAAATTTAAATGTTATTATTATTTTATAAATAAGTGTATGAATACATTAGTAAGTCACTCAGTCCAAGAATTGTACCTACTAAAAGTTAGTTTAATTAAGATTATATTAATATAATATAATAATTATTCATGTATTAATAAAAAATATAATATCATTCTTGGAGATTGAAGAAATGGGTTACTCTGCGAATTAGCGAATAAGCGAAAATCTCTACTTTAAGGTATTCAAACGGAGCTAAGGTCTCTAAGACCACCAGTATGGTGGTTGTTGACGGGAAGGAAGATCAAGAAGGTGCGAGATATGGATACCCTAGCTTGGGAAATGAAAACAGTAGTTACCCTAATAAAGGTAGAGCATCCAAGCCCAAATTTTCAAGCTACTACTTTAATTGTTATGATTATGGCCATATGGAAAAATATTGTAAATTACCAGACCTTAGATCTGGTAGGCCAACATACGATCATTTGAAGGAATTTATCAGGAAACAAAAAGAAAAGAGTCTTAAAGAAAGTGAAAACAATAAGATAGAGATAGAGGTTGTGTGTTCAGATGATGGAAGTAGTAATGGACTCAAATCAAGAGGAGATATCTCTAAATCCAGTCTAAACATTTTTATCGTAGACTCATTGGATCGGCAATTAGTTGTGTTCCCTAAAACTAGATATGTGAATAGAAGAAATGCTTACCCTGGGAGGGTTAGGGCTCCCCAATCCTGGTTATATCTGGCCCAAAGCCCCTACGATCCCCATTCTGCATTGGGGGGAGGTGGATTGAAGGATGGCCTAATGTCCCGAGGGTGTCCAGAGAATTCATCGAATGGGTGGCAAAAAGTCAAGCAGAGGAGAAATCATGTAAAATCTGTAGCAACGCATAATAAAAATACCCTAGCTCTAAGGAATTCCTTTGAATCTTTGAGAAAATATGAGAATAATTTAAGTAGATACTCCCCTCCACATAAACGCTATGAAGGGTTGAGGAAGACAAGGCCTTTGATACCCTCCCATCAGGAGGATAGTGAACTTCATTTTGATGAAAGCAGATCTCCCAAATTATCATACCCCAATACATGGAAAGTAAACTCAGCTAAATCTAGGCCTACATGGAAAAGAAGACTACAAGGAATGGGTGACATAACAGTAAATAATAACCCTAAGGTATACACCCCCCCGCATCGGAGAAGGGTTGACAGTGTGCATGCACACAGAATAAATATAAAAGAAGGGCTAACAGGTAACATTAAGGCAAGTGTATTTCAGGAACAAAACCTACAGGTATACATGCCCCCTTATAAGCGTAATAAAGTTGTTAACAGTAACATTGGTAAAATGAAAGATAATTACTTTCAAGATCCTAACATGATTAGAATAGATCTAGATGGAAAATGCATAGAACAAAGACAAAAATCTTATGCAGATACAGGGATGATCTGCCGATGGTCTGGAGTAGGAATTTCAATTACAGAACTGGTAACCTGGCTGAAGTCTCAATTTCCGAATGAGGTAAGTATTTCTATCTTAGTAGAAAATTTTATTTTCATCAATTGTAAAGATGGAAATATTAAAAGGAAAATTAGAAATGAAGGGATAGCTAAGTATAAAAATGCAGATTTTTATATTTTTGACTGGGTTCCCCTCTTCAATCCAATAAATCTTAAGGATTTTTTGGTAGAAAAAGTTGTTGTTCTTAGAAATTTTCCTATAGAATTATCTGATGAAGAAACTGTCAAATTAATAGGAAAACAAATTGGTGACTTTCTAAGCATTATTGATAATGATAATAACCAATCTGAAAAAATTGTTATAGTAAAGATCAATTATCATAAAAAATGGATTCATCCCATTAGATTGTGTTTTAATTCAAACTCTATTATCATTAACCCCATTATTCTCGAATATTTCATAGGAAGACAATCAAAGGATCTAGAAACTAAAAATTTGAGTCAACATGAGCAGAAAACACCAGAATTGGAGGTGAACTTTAACTCAGATAAAGGAGGCTTTACCTTAAATTCTTCTAAAGAAACTACTCCGAACTGTACCTCCACTCATTTTTTAGACTCTTTGTATCAATTCCCTTTGGCTCTTAAAAATTATATATCAGTTAATGAAACCTTAAATGACAAGGTCAATTGTCCTATTCCCTTATCCTCGGATAACCTTAATAATCAGACTACAAAGCAAGGAATTAACACTGAAATTACCCCCTGTAGCATGATTAGAACCCCTAACAGCACAGAAGATCAAGATGGTTCTCTTCTAAAAGATAACCAAAATATAGAAGAAGAAATAGTTGAGATTACCAATGAATTATTGGATACCCTTGTAGAAGAAATATGTGACAAAGAGGAGCTTGATCACCAAAAAAGGTTGCTAATCAAATGCATTAAGGAGGTGTCAGTAGCAAACAATACTCAGGAACTTGGAGAGGAAAATTTGGAAACAAAATGCTCACCAAATCAAGATGAGATAGGATTTATTGAAATGGATCTTAATGACATAGTAGATCCCCTATATGATAGGAAAGAAGATTTAAATAATATAGGGAATCAAAATGAGAAAGAGATCAGACAATGCCTAGAAGGAATTAACAATGATGATAGACAATTAGGCATAGCCACAACCATTGAGGGACTTACAGCTCCTGTAACCCTAAAATCCAAGAAAAAAAGAGGTAGAAAGTCTACCAATGAATTAAGAAATTTGGATGGGCTAGCAGCAAATCAACCAAATCTGTTTGAGCTTATTAATGCAGGGAAGGGGAAGTACCTTCCCAAGGAACAATGAAACTGACAACTTGGAATGTTAGGGGTCTTAATGCCCCTAACAAGCAAAATTTAATTAAAAGATATTTAAAAGTTTTTGAATCAGATATAATTTTAATTCAAGAAACTAAACTTAGTCAAGAAGAAAGTATTAAGTTCAGCCAGAGATTAGGAATTTGGAAGGCAGAGTTTTCAGCTTTTAAAGGAGCCTCTGGTGGGTTAGCAATTCTTTGGGATCCTAGGAAAATCTGTTTAGAAAATACAATGAAATCTAATAACTGGATAAAAGCATTAGTAATTAGTTGGAGAACAAACTTAAAATTTAAACTTATCAATGTGTATGGCCCAACATCGTATTTAGATAAAAAAGCTCTTTGGCTGGACCTCAAAAATAATATAAACTCTAATGACCATATTACCTATATATTAGGAGGGGATTTTAATGCAATTCTAGACATCTTTGAAAAGAGTGGAGGATCAAAATATATATCACAATCCCAAAAGGACTTCAGTCAATGGGTGCATGAAAACAATCTAAAAGATATTCATACAGACAATGGGAAGTTTACTTGGAATAATTGCAGGTCAAGTTTTAGTCATATCTCAGAAAGGCTAGATAGATTCCTATTGAAAGGAGACTTGAGTAATTTTAACTATAATTTCAATTCGGAAATTCTGACCAGCTTAGGATCTGACCATTATCCAGTAAGATTAAATATTTATGAAAATATCAAACCACCCAAAAATCCATTTAAATTTGAATTCATGTGGTTTCAAGATAAGGATCTCCTACAGCTTCTAGAAAATTGGTGGAGCCAAATCAAGGTAGAAGGCTCTAAAATGTACTGTCTTATAACTAAATTAAAAATCCTAAAACATAAGATTTTGGACTAGAATAAAGAAAAATTTAACAATATATTTGAAGAAAAACTCAAGATAGATTCAGAAATTGGAGAGTTAAACGAGATAGTCTTACAACAGGGAATGAATAAAGACTCATGCAATAAAGAAAAAGTGTTGCTGGGTAAATATGTTGAAGTCCTCCATAAGGAAGAGATTTTCTAGAAGCAAAAATCCAGAGAAGTGTGGCTCAAAGAAGGGGACAACAATACAAAATTCTTTCATAACAGTACTAATAACAACCGAAACATTAATAGAATTTCAAAACTTAAGAACTCAAGTGGAGAAATTATGGAAGATCCAAATCATATAGTAGAACATCTAGTCAAATATTTTAGAACTCTCTTGAATAACAATGATTATTCAGATTTGAAAGCCCAGAAGTAGATACTACCTTCAATACCTAAACTCATATCAAAAGCAAATAATAAGTGGCTTAATAGTAAGTTATCATTAGAAGAAGTTAAGACAGTGCTTTTTCAACTTCATCCGAAAAAAGCTCCCGGGCCAAATGGTTTTCAGGCAGGTTTTTTCCAGAAATGTTGGCACTTTATGGGTGAAGATATATGGAAAGCTATAGAAGCAACCAGAAATTCTGGGACCCTCTTAACAGAAGTTAACAATACTTTCCTTTCACTAATTCTGAAGAAACATGACAGTCTTGAATCAAGGGATTTTAGACCAATTTCCTTGTGTAACACTATATATAAAATCTTATCCAAATGTATCGCAAACAGACTTAAAGTTATCCTCCCCAAAATCATTTCGAAAGAACAAACAGGTTTTGTCCCTAATCATTCAATCTTAGATGGTATAATAATTGCTCAAGAAATTATTCATACAGCACAATATAATAAAGAATCGTGCATGCTAATTAAAATTGATATACAGAAGGCTTATGATCAAGTAGACTGGAGATTCCTATGTAAGTGTCTAGAAGCATTTGGTTTCTCGAATCAATGGATAAATCTCATTTTTAACTGTATCTCGACTCTGAAGATCTCTCTTTTAATTAATGGTACCCGGGAAGGCTTTTTTGAAATTTCAAGGGGAATTAGGCAAGGAGACCCTCTATCCCCTTTTTTGTACGTAATCATGGCTGATGCATTGGGAAGATCTCTTTCGTAGGCTAGAAGAGAAAAGAAAATAACAGGAGTCAGAATTACTAAAGACATCCCAAATATTACTCATCAGTAATTTGCTGATGACACCATTCTCCCTGGAGCCTGCACACTAACAGAAGCTAAAGCCTTTAAGAACATCCTTCATTTATATTCTATGGCATCAGGACAAAAGGTCAATCCGAATAAATCAAAAATCTATTTCATAAATACATCAGATCAAGTGACAAAGAAAATTTGTGATTTCTTAGGATATAAAAAAGGGTCGTTCCCTTGTAAATATTTAGGGATTCCCTTAGACTTAGGATCAAACTGCTCTCACCTGTGGGATTTAGTGATATCCAAAATTCAAAATAAAAAAGGTAGCTGGAAAGGCAAGTGGCTCACTAAAGCAGGTCGTACCACGATGATCAAATCAGTCCTTTCTGCCATTCCTATATATCAGATGTCCCTTGTTCCTCTTCCCCCTAAAGTAAAATCCAAAGTAGACAAAATTCTTCGAGACTTTTATTGGCAGGGGAATGCTAAAGATAAGAAAGCAGCTTTAATAAAATGGGACAATTTATGTAAACCTGTCTCTCAAGGTGGCCTAGGTATTAAAAACCTTATTTGGAAGAACTTGGCATTAGGTGCCAAACTAGTATGGAATATGTATAGTAATCTAGAGAGTAAATGGGCCAAGGTCCTTCTCAATAAATATGTCCCCAATGCTGATCCTATTAATATCTTCAGAGCTAGATCTCATACGAAGGGATCCAGAATATGGAATTTTATTAATAATGCTAGGAATACCATTAATAATCTCCTTACATGGGATGTGGGGCTCGGCAATAAGGCTATTTTCTAGGAAGATTCATGTGGAGGTTACCCCCCCCTTGACTAAAGATGGCTTCTCTCAGGGTTTTATTAATATGTGCAAAGAAAGCTTAGGCCCTTATCTTAAGGATTACATACAATCAGGTTTGAACTCTTGCTGGAAATCCCCAATCCTTCACTTATAGATCTAGAGGAACTTAAAAAATTCTGTGCAATCCTTAGTAATAGAAATATAGCCATTAAAAATAGGGAAGATCGCCTTATCTGGACTGGTTCTAATGAGGGAAGCTACAAAGTAAAAGACGGATACAAATCAATCTTGGAAAAACAAAATATGGAGGCAATAGATATCCCCCTTAACCTATGCTGGAACAAGATGTGTCTCCCTAAAGCAGGGCACTTTCTATGGGCAACGCTTCAAAATAGAATCCTCACTTGTGATAGAATTAGAAATTTGGGTTTTGCAGGGCCATCAAGATGTTCCCTATGTGAATGTCAAGAAGAAAATGTTAATCACTTATTTATTAATTGTGTTTTTTCTCAAGAATGATGGAAATGGTTAAGTAAATGCTTGAATTGGTCCTCAGCTATACCTAATAATCTTTTGGACTTTCTAAAGGCATGGCCTTCTCCTAACAAGGACAGCTTGTATAAGGACATTTGGACTGTAGCCCCATCTATAGTGGTTTGGGAAATCTAGAAAGAATGCAATAATAGGATTTTCAACAACAAAAAATCTGAAGTCAAAACTGTTACTAACAAAATAGAAGTTTTGATTATCGAAATTATTAATAATAGACTCAAGAGCATGCATAACTTTGAAAGCACTTTAAAGAAAGTGATAATAAATTGAGGAAAGTATGGCCCAACCTTGCTATCCCCCCTTTATTTGGTGAAGGGGGAAAGAAAACTCAAGAAAAAAGGATTTCTTGTAAATGGAATCCCCCTAAAGCTGGCTGGGTTAAACTAAATTTCGATGGAGCCTCTAGAGGTAATCCTGGAGTAGCTAGCGCAGGTGGAATCAATCATGATGATAAGGGAGTTGTCAAAGAAAAATTTTCTTTGGCAATGCCCCCCATGACCAATAACCTCACTGAGTGTGAGGTTGTTTTAACAGGACTTAGATTATGTAAATTTCTTAATTTTACACATCTGGAAATAGAAGGCAATTCCCAAATAATTATTAATGCCATTAGAACTAGAAGAACTCCAAATTGGAAGTTATCATCAAAATTAGAAGAGATTGTAGAGCTGATAAATTATTTTAAATACATAGAGGTTAAACACATTTACAGAGAAGGAAACAAGGAGGCTGACCTCTTAGCAAATAATGGTGTAGATGGATCAACCTTTTACCATATTATCTCTACATGATTAACTGAGACTAAAATTTATAATTGGTTTATACTAGGACTTAATTTAATCCTCATATAGTGGCATAATTATAGACTTTCATCCTAACTTTTAGTAATTATCAGGTTCCCGGTAAGTTTTAAGACTAGTAGAACAGAAATTCTATTCTATTTAGAGTTGGATATTGCTTTCCATTGCTACTACCAGAGAAGTGATCTAGATGTTAATGTTCTTCCAGAGACCTTTAGTCATAAGACCATTAATTGCTATAGTCCCTAAGTAGGCCAAGATTGAGTAGGCATTATTGAATGTTAGATTTAGATAATGTGTTAGCAGATTCTCTCTAGAAATTAATCTAGCTCTCAGGCCTTTCTTAGGTAAACATTGGTTACATAGGATAGGATACCTATGAGATTTTGGAGAGCGTCAGACTTGAAACAATTGACATTTAAATTCTCAAACTTATACTAATAACAGAACGCTGCTTTGTCTATGGTTTAAGCTCTTTTTAAAAACTTTAGAAAGTATGGCTATGAACGGTAAATCCAAATCTTTCATAATCATGGGGTTATCAAATTCCTGAATCCATATCTTAAACATTCATGCCCTCAATGTAAAAATCTTACTATAAATAGTATAGCTTAAGTTTAGGCATCACTTTATCCCTGTTAGTCGCTGATCTTTGGATTGTTTTTCTATTGGGAAGGATATTCAGGTGCTAAGAGATCCTCAACTTTTAGCTTCCTGTTAGTTATTATGTTTGTTTATTTTCTCCATCTATATCATGCTAGATCTGCATATATATATACATATAAACTTATTTATATTGATAGAATAGTATCTGCTTTTCAGGGTGCTCGTATTGTAGTATAATATGATTGGTAGAGCTCACCAATTAATCATCTCTGTAAACAAATTAATAATGGCCCTCCAATTATTAAACCCCGGCTTAGCTATTTGAAACAGCGCATAAGTTGAGTACCAACGAATGTCTGTTTGGCTTTCTAATTATCTAAGAGGCCGTTTGAAGTAAGATATTCGGGCTTTTCTGAAGGTATAATCCAACTAATAGGCATCCTTTTATTTCAATCATGAATAAGTACATTAGTAGGAGGTTGTGAGTCTTAAGATAAACCTAGTGAAGGGAATGCTATCATTAAGACAAATGAGGGCTCTCTGTAACAACGGAGTATAAAATCATTGTCAGCAGTGCAATTAAAAGATTTATACAGATAATCATTACTCCTGGGGTAGTTACAGGAACTGAATGATAACCCTAGTGGCTGGCAATGAGTTAGGCATATCAAGGATAGATAATCATTTAGGGATAAGTCTGGAAATAAAATTTCTTTCTACAGTCCAGCGATCGAGAAGATGCCTACAAAGGACATATTTCATCATTTCTTTCCATATAGCAATCACATTGTATAGTCTTACATTAGCATATAGTGGTGTATTTATTAAATATAGCAATTCTCGAGATCGATCTCAATAATATTATGTACATCACTTATTAATCATTAAAGATTAATCCATAAAGGGTATGTATTGTTATAATAGGAAGTAAAATAGCAGTAGATATGTCGAACAGATCTACTCGGTAGTTGTTTCTTAATCATGCTCTATCATCATAGCCCTATAGGGTAGTAGTGTCTGCCTCAGTATTTATGGGATATTATTGAGTAGAACCCAAATTGATCCGAGACCTACACCATATTTTAAAACCCATATTTGAGCAATGATAACAGAAGACAGAATAGAGGTTTCGGACCTATGGAGGCATACTGGGCAGTTTTTTAATCATGATCATTTCACTTTTCTTTCTTATTCCTGAGTTATTAGTTCTTATGATTGTTAGCTATCCTCCGCTCTTTTTTAGCTTTTTGGTTACTCAGGGGTATTTAGCTTTCTTCTGTATAGTAGCGAAATAGATCGCTAAAACTTAATATTAACCAAGCGAAAGATTCTGGGTCATCCAGAAGGTTCGCAGTGATACTTTATATTTTAGGTGGGCAGTTAGGAGTAGTCAGTAGTTTCAACATGGAGATGAGGATTAGTACCTTTCAGACTAATTATGATCGAACAATGGCATTTAGGGGTTGTATACTTCCTGAGAGGTGGAACCAAATCCTTAATCCACTTCCTGATTCCACTAGAAGGGTTGTAGAGAAATCCTTCGGTGATCATCACTTTGATAATTCCTTCACTTACAGAACTAATGGGGGTATAGTAGGGATGTTCATTGCTCTGGCCATCTTTGTAGGGAAAAAAAGGGATGACATTATCAGTGTGGCTAAGGAAATTTTCATCGAAGAAATTTTAGGGGGCTTAGATAAGATGGTCTTTAGCGTTGATAATGAGCTCACAATTCCGTATCCAAAAGTCACCATGAAGACGGACATAGAAGAGTTAGATAGGATCCCTCAATCTTAGAGAATTGCTATGTTAACATTTAAGGAGGAAGATAGCTTTGATGAACATTGGCCGAAAATGGCCAGGAATCTGGATTATTTATTCCAGGAAGTGATGGATGGAATTCAGGATATTAGCTGGCTTCTCAATTACTGGAGGTTGGAAGGCTTCACGTTACCAGAAGAATTGGACAACATTGCCCCCCCAAACATCCACATTTTGGTGCCAGAAATCTCCAAGTGTACAAGGAAAAATAAGAAAGGTTCGGGAGATGAGGAGAGTATTATTGTTATGCTCAAAGGAAAGAAAGAATGGAAACCCACATCCTTTCAGAAGAACCAAGTATAGTTTTAATTCCTAATAGAGAGCTTTATGTCTATTTTCATGTACTGGGTATAGTGGTTCAAATCTTAGTATTAGTCTTTCAAAGGACATGTAGATATAAGGTTTTCTCTAAGGCTGAACAAAATAGCAAGACATATCTCTTTACTATGTAATTATATTAGACTAAGGTATTCAAAATGTTTATACCTTACACTTTATACTGTGTTATTATACTATTATGTAATTATAATACTTTTAATCATGCTAGGAGAGTATTATCATTATGGTTGGATAGGTAAGAACTACTGATAATACCTTCAAAATACTATTAATGCTCTGTTTAATCTTTCCCATTTCTTAGATAAGAAGTAAATGTGGCTTATGTAGACCGTAAGCTTTATCTGCATGAGTCAATATTATTGTAATTCAAATCCTAAGTTTTTGGCTCGCTTTAGTTGTCTTTATGTTAGCTTTTAAGATTAATGTCATGTTATTCCCAGCTCATCTTAGTTAGGTCAATATATATAAACGTTTATACAGGATGAGTTTGGTATGTCTGTAAAGATATATACTACTAATTAATGATTTGAGCTAAACCAGGGTTAGAAGAGTATGGATAAGTCCCTATTGTGTTCTGCTGAAAGTGGCTAAGCTCGAGTCATGGCCCCTAGCTTCCCTCACCAATCTTGGTTATTAAATTATATATAGTATGGGTTGAGCCTCACATGGCACCTTGGTCTTAGATGGATTTGCAAAGGAAGGGTAGTAAAGGTTTAGTATAGATTTTATCTTTGATCCTGTATTCTTTGCTAAAAAAGATTAAGCTCTATTTCTTTAGTTCTTAGCTTCCCAGAAATGGAAATATAGTTCCTAGATTCGATATTGTCTTAATGTTATGAAAAGATGTTTCTTTTAGTACTTTCAGCTTGAAACAGTCAATACTAATTTTCTTATAGAAATAGTTGTAGCAGACGAGATCTCTTTAAGTAATTTTAATTGCCTTGTTTAAATATGTCATAGTTAAGTCGCTCGGTGTTAGATTATATGGTTCATTAGTCGTAATGGGCTGATCCTTTTGACAGCTTCTTAAATGACCTATAAAATTAATAAAAAGAATTCAGACTGATATGTAAATATCTGTACTACCTTTATATAGAGATGGTTGGGATAGCTGATAAGCTGTAGACCTTTACATTTTATGTGATTAACCTATCAGGCCTTATAACCTCCAAATTATATGTATTAAAGCTCTAGCATAGTGATGATAGGTTTAGCTGGTGTAGATTTTCAAGCCTATACAGGGTAGTAGTTATCCCAGTAATCTTGCTATGAAGGAAGGTAATTACGTGACTCTTAACTTGGGATTTCTTTATGAATCTTCTTAATCAAAATTTTAATTTTAATCCCCTAGCTACTAATCCATTTAAATGAATATTGGTTTTTTTTCATGAATTTAAGATTTCCTGGTCTAAAGTAAGACTAGCATCATAATCTTTGTATTAGCATCTTTGTATAGAATTTTCCTCTTGTGTAAAATATTTAATTGGGTAGACATTCTTATTTTTTGTATCAATAATAATCACTAATTACTCTAACAATTAAATTCAGCACAAGGTGGTATAATTGTGAGTGCGTGATGAGGGTTAACCAGTAAAGGTGGAGATTCTCTTTTTTGTTTTTATCTGATTTTTCAGGTGGATAGCATCGTATGGAAGCCAGTCTCTCCTCCCATCCAAAGAATTAAAAGCAGAGAATGCGCATTAATAAAGCTATTTACAAATGAGCAGTTAAATCTATCCTAGATCGAAAACTTTAGATCAAATCTTTCTGTGTATCGATTGGTTGGTATTTTGATGACATTTGTATACCTCTAAGTAGCACTGAACCCTTATATCTATACATCTAGATATATTCGAGCAGTGGGTATGCCCATTGAAAGTTTGTATTTTAGAGGAAAATCTTGACTGATGTTGAATCATGGGAATGCCCATGGTTTCTTTTTGTATTTTAGCAAATCTCGACAAAGTCGAGTCGTGGGTATGCCCACATAAATTTGTATAAGTACAGGACCTATGGTCCCGGGCAAGGCTGGAGGTTTTCTCAACCCCGCTCTTTCCTACCAACACCTATAGTGAGCGGGGATACAATGTAAGAATATTATTTATATTAATAAAAATCTTTCAGGGCTTCGGCCTTTTACCGATCAAAAATAAAAAATAAAAATAAAAATAAAAATAAAAAAATATAAAATATAATATAAAATTATTTAATAATTTTAATATATTAAATAATATAATATAATTTATTTAGAATAAATATGCATATAATTTAATAATTATTCATATATTTATAATTTAACATTAATAGGAAAAATAATTTATTATTTTTTTGATAAAATAATACAATATATGAAGTAGTATAATTAGAATTAAAGTATGCTATTATTATAATCTAATATAATACCATAAATAACAAAATAAAACATTTATTTAATTAATAATATAAAAAATAAATAATATAAATATAATATAATTGATAAATTAAATTATAACCTTAGAATATTTTACTTTAATTTAATATTGATATAAATATAGTATAATATAATAGAAAGATAATTTAATATTATAAATATTACTATTCATATAATATAATATAAAATATAGTTTATTAAGTAATAATCATAATGTATTTGCATTTCTTAAATAGCTCAATCAAAGAGCCAACTATAAAATATAACATTCATTTTTATTTTTCTTAATAAAATAGAACATGAACTATAATTTGTATATAGATTTGTTAGCTTAAAATATACCTTATAAAACACTTTCATATTTCCAAAAAAAGGGCTTTTATTGCTAAAAGTTTTTAGCCAATGAAGTGGCAGAAAATGTATTTTGCAAATATGTTTTGTTAAAAAAATTGCAACTATACTTTGGTTAAGATACATTATTTTGAAATAAGGAAAATATCTTTCAACTTATTTGCTCATAAATGAATTATTAATAACCAATTAAGTTCAGTTGATTCCTATAGTTCTAGGCTTGTGATAGGAACTAAAAAGGTGAATGGATAATTAAATCAAACTTTAATAGTACACATGGGGCTAGACCTCAGATAAAAAAATAATGAAACAATCATCCACAATGATAAAAAAGAGATTTCGCCTAGGGAGTACATCCCTAGCTTAAATTTTTACGGCATCACATTTCCTGTATCCTTCGAACATGGTATCCATCTTCCTTTCTAATGTTATGGACATTATGCAATCTCCTCTACTTCTTCAGTCGCTGGCTCACAAGGTAATATGGCCACATTTTACTGTAGATAATAAGTTAACTATGGCTATGCAAAATTATGATCTTTGGAGTGGGATGGCTCTAGTGGGGGGTTTATTTTCGCATTCACAATTGCTTCATAAGCACAAATGCTTGGTCATGTTTGAAGCCCTAAAAAAGGCAATTGATAAACGCACTCCTTCCCACATGAAAGTTGCGCTACAGGTCACATCTCGAGCTCTCAATTTTTAGTTAGAAGAAAGAGTCAAGAAAGTTGGGTATGCACTTCTAGACTTGCAAAGATTTTCCAATGTGCTTCAAAGTCAAGGTCCACATATGGTGCCAACGATTTGTCAAGCTGCTCAGGTGGGTGAGTGGAATGCCTGGCTTCCTCTAGCTTCATCAGAATTGCAGCCATCTCTTGATGCGGATCAAGTAGGGTCTGGATGGTCTCCTAAAATAACAGAGGAGTATGTTGTATGGGACTCCATCAAACCTCAGTGTGCTCGTGGTTGGGACAGGGACTTTGAAGAATGCAAGAATTCAAAAGTGTAGGGTGACACAGAGCATGGGTGACCTGAAGACAGGGTGGAAATTAATCCTAAGGCATGCAATGGTCTTCGTGGGTGTGACGTCATGGAGGAGTGACCAGTGAAATGAATTTTTGGTTTTTTGATGATTTGACAATTTGAGCATTAGCTGATATGGTATTTTACTTTTGCATATGATTTTGTAAATTGGAGGCGTAATCATGGGAGGTAGCTGATACTCCATAATGTATTCATGATGCACTCTTAATGTTGCTCAAAATTGTAATTTTGTAAAACTATGTCGATGTAATTAAAAGGGACGATGTTGGGTTTTCTTACTGATTCTTTCCTAGTTGACCTATTTTGAATCAATTTTTTTATATATATAATATATTATAATGGCTTGCCACTTTTGCCTAAGAAAAAAAAAACAATAGTAAAAAGAGGAGGTTGAGGATGTCAACCATCAAGATTATCCCATACATCAGCAAAATTTGGAGTGACCATAGGAGAGCTCCACCCTCATCACATTTTTCTTATATTGACCATCACAAGCCAAAGAAGTAGCTAACATAAGATGTGTTTGGAGGTGCCACTAAAAATCCATCTAGAAGCTTTACCAAAAATCCACCAAGAAGCTCCACCAAAAGGGGACAAAGAGCCATAATGTCACTAAATAGGTTGCAACACACTCTTATGACCATGATCACTTTGTCTAGCTAGGAGAGAAGCCTATGGTTGATCAACTTGGTTTCCACAAGCTGACATACTCTTTCCACTTTGGTGCTCGTGAGGATGAATGAGACAAAGGAATTCTAACCATGGTATATAGGTAATTTCCCCAATGGTCAAACAACTACTAAGGTGAGCCATTTTTAAGGGGAAAAATAGGTTTTTCTTTGATGTGTATGGGCACATTAGAAGAAAATATTACTTAGAAAAGAGTAAAACATTCTAGTCAACACAACAATGAGAAAAAGTTTCAAAATTTATATCTTCCATTTGCTAATAGAGCATCTCCACTCTAAAATAATTCCATATTTGATTAGATATGTGTTGTCTATGAGGTCAATTTCCCAAAATGACCATGTTATAGGAAAAAGGTTTATTTCCACAAAGATCAAAATAAATGAATCTGATTCCAATTTTTGTGAGCTTGGGGATAAAACTAGAAAAGGTACTTAAAAGAATCCAAATACTCAAAAAAGAAGAAAATAGGGTATTGGATGCTCACATGAACTAATTGATATCTAAAAAGTAAGCCTTAAAGAAAATAAACCAAGATAATGGGTCAAGTTAAGCTCCAAAATAGTAGAGTGGGTAGTATTAAATATGCATTACCAAACTAAGATCAATGAGTACAAATTTGTCATTTTTGGTTTCAAATGGAAACTATGAGAAACATGGAGAAAGCTAATGGTATCTAAGAGGGTGGTCCCACAATAGTGGGTTACACTTCTTTGCCAACTTTGACACTGAAATAAACATTCTGAAAAAAAAACTTTGCATTTAGACACCTATTGCTGCAAAACTGTTAGGAATTTCAAGATGATGTAAACAAGTGACTTTTAGAGATTTTTGTATATATTCTATTTTTTTTTCAAAATTTTAGAATTGATTTGTATGTATTTTTCCATCTCCTTCAAAAAGTCATTTTTTCCATCACAAATTTTCCCAAGGGAAGATGGAGAGTAGGAGATCAAGCGGGAGAGTGGGTGGGAGAAATCAAATTTTGAATTTGGTTGTGGATGGGAAAGAGCCCCCTACAGTGGATCAACTTGCTAGGGGGGAGTGGGAGGAGAGTAAGGAAACATCTAGTAAATCAAAAAAAAACCCTATTGCTATGTTGGAAACCTCATTGCAACCTAGGGACCTAGGAGGGGGACCCATCTTAGGAGTTTCTTTGGGGGTTCAGCCCAAAAAATGGTCTTCTTCATTTTGGGTCAAAACTTCTGGTAAGTCCACACTACCTAAAGTCCAAAATATTTTTGATCCATCATAAGGTAAATTTTCTATCTCTATCTTGGATCTGGTTATAGAACATAATATAGCTATGATGATGAGTTTTCTAGTTGGGAAGTTTTTATGGCCTAGACCCAATATTGAGGTTGTCAGAGCTTATGCCTTGAAGAAGTGGGCTCTAAAAGGAAAATTTGAAGTTACAACCATGAATAAGTGTGTTTTCTCCTTCTCATTTTCCCGCAAAGAAGATAAAGCTAGGATTTTGTGGTGGCCCTTGGATGGTAGGAAAAATTGCTTTAGACCTTTTAAAATGGCTCCCTAATATGGATTTTAATGATGAATCATTTATTTCTGAAGTTCCCATTTGGATCAAGCTTCCAGGATTACCTATGGAATATTGGGTAGAAGATGTTTTTCTAGGGATAACTAGCTCATTTGGTGAACTCCTATTCATTGATTTGGTGACGTCCCCAAGGAGAAGGTTAACTCATTCTAGAATTTGTGTGTGTTGTTCATGATTTAGATATGCCTAATTCTATTGAAATCATCTCCAAGTTGGGAAAATGGAACCAATGGGTGGAATATGAATTAGTTCCTTTTGCATTTTTTCATTGTAAGAAAGTGGGACACTAGGCCAAAAGTTGTCCCTCTAAACCAAGAAAGCTAAAGAAATCAAACCAAAAAAAAAAAAAAATTGGCAAGACAAAGAGAAAAATGTGGCAGTCAAACCAGTAGAATCTATCAAGGAGATCACCAAATAAGGAAGGGAAACTCTACAGGTGCATAAAACCCTAGAATGTGATAAACATGTAAACATTATAGTCTAGGAAGAAAGTTTTGTTCCTAAAGATGCTGATCCTATACTTCAAATTTTGGAAGATTCTTTTGAGACCGATAATGAAGGGGGAAAACCATCCTCTTTAGAGGATTCCAATCTTCCTAAGGAAGGGGAGATACCAGAATCAAGTGAAGAGGAAGGAGATTCTACATCTAGCTCTAAGGAATTCAAAGATTCATTTTAGGAAGCCCAACATTGTATTATCTTGGATCCTAGTTGTCTAATCTATCAAAAAGTACTGTAGATTTGGTAAAGAGCTCCTATCCTGAAGTTGAAAAATGAGGAGATGTTATGGATATAAATAGGGCTCTGGGTAAGGAGAATGGGGATACATGTGTGTCCTCCCCAAAAATGAAACATAGTAAACCTAAAGGTAAAAAGAATAAGATAGGCCTTAAAAATCCCAAGAATATTAGATCTTCTATTAGATTGGTTGTAGATGTAGGTCAAGTCTTAGGATCACCGTGAGACCTTCAAATTCTAAGAAGAGAATTATAGAGGCTAATAAAAACATAGTGGATGGAATACAAAAAACCCTCATAGAGGTGTTCTTTCTAAAGAAGAAATGAAATTTCTATCATGGAATATAAGAGGATTGAATAATCCTCATAAGAAAGATATTATTAGGAATATGATAAGAGATTATAAAATGGACATTTTTTTAATCCAAGAAACCAAGATGAGTAAAGATAAGGTGGAAGGAATTAATATGTTTATGAATGGTGGGGTTAGTGGAGGTAGCTTAGAGGGTGCGTCAGGTGGTATTGCTACCTTATGGAACCTCAATAGCATTAGAGGGGATGTTATTATCCATGATAATAACATTTCCTATATTAGATTTCAGCATATTAAAGATGGTACATCCTAGATGATCACTAATATCTATGCTCCAAATACTTTGAAAGGGAGAAACAAATTTTGGAAAAAGTTGTCTATGGTCAGATCTAGTTCTAAAGATGATAATTGGCTAATTATGGGATATTCAATACTCCACTTAGGGATCAGTAAAAGTATGGTGGGTGCCCTTCTCAACTGGAGAGAATATTGGACCTTATGAACTTCATTGGCTCTCATTCTCTCAATGATCTGGATATTCAAGGTGTTTAATACACTTGGACAAATAGAAGATCTGGGAAATATTTGATTCAATTTCATTTGGACAGAGCTCTTATTTCCAATGAATGTTATGATCATTTCTTTCGTTATTTGTCTTCTTGTGATAGAATTGGTTTGAACCACTATCCTATTTTCTTTCAGGCTAACTCTATTAAAAGTATGAGATTCCCTTTCAGATTTGAGAAGATGTGGACTATGCATCCTAAGTTGGAAAACAAAATAAAATAATGGTGGTAGATCCATGTGGAGGGAACTGCTATGTTCAGAGTGGTTAAGAAACTTAAACATGTCAAAGATTGTATAAGGAAGTGGAATAAGGAGTGCTTTGGAGATATCTTCTCTTCCAAAGTTACTGTCCTTAAGGACCTTAAAAATATTCAAGATCAAATCCAAGTTGAAGGTTATAAAAACATAACCATAGATTAGGAGAATGACATTCTCAAGAGATACCATGATATTGTCTCCAAGGAAGAAAAGTTTTGGAAATAGAGAGCTCATTTTAACTGGCTGACCGGGGGGGACAAGAACACTATATATTCTCATATGACTATAAAGAAAAACAAGGCTTCTAACAGAATAGCTAATGTTAAGGTGAATAATGGATTAATTAATGATGATAATAAAATTAGACAGGAAGCTAGAAATTGCTTTTTTGATCTTCTTTCTCAAGACCCCAATCTAAACTAGGAGTCTTAAAAGGATTTTCTTCAATGTATCCCAAATGTTATTAATGAAGATCAGAACTTTGCTATTTAGAAGATCGCCTCTAAGGATGAAGTTAAGAAAGTTGTTTTCTCCTTTGAGGGAAATAAGGCGCCTAGTCCAAATGGTTTCCCTATATTTTTCTTCTGGATGTATTCGATCATTATGGGAAAAGATGTCACCTACATTGTCAAGGAATTCTTCAGGGCTATGAATATATTAAAGGATACTAATGGTACTTTCCTAGCTCTGATTCCCAAAGTTGTTGGCACTGATTATTTAGATCTGGTACATCTCATAAGCATTTGAAATTATTCTTATAAAATTATTTCTAAGATCCTGACTTCCAGGATTCTCATTTTTCTTCCCTCTCTCATTTACCCTCAACAAAATGGATTTCTTCTAGGGAGACAAATTCTAGATTCCATTGTTATAGCCCATGAAAATATCCACTCCTTAACGATGGCAAAGAGATAGGGATTTTTCCTCAAGCTGGACCTATCTAAAGCCTATGATAGAGTTGATTGGGCTCTTCTTTAGAAAAATCTTTTGGCTTTTGGGTTCAATCTTATTAGTGTCAGATTGATTATGCAATTGATTTCTACTGCTACTTTACTTGTTTTGATCAATGGATCTCCTTCTCCATTCTTCAAATCCTCAAGGGGTTTGAGACAAGGGGATCCTTTATCTCCTATATTGTTTGTGATTATGTAAGAATGCATGGGTAGATATATCTCTCACTTGGTGAACAATGGGTCATTAAAAGGGCTTCACCCTTCATCCTTTCATCGGGTCTATTCTCACCAACAGTTTGTTGATGACTTGATTATCATGGGGGAAGCTTCCATTAAAGAAGCTAAGATTCTAAAGGATATTTTAAATAAGTATGGCCTTGCCACTAGTCATCCTATTAATTGGGCCAAAATTAGTGTTTATTTTATAAATACTCTTGATAAAATCCAATTGAGAATTAGTAAGATTCTAGGATGCCAGATGGCCTCTATGCCTGCTACTTATTTGGGACTCCCAATGTGCATCAACCCTCCAGACTCCTCTTGGAGCTTTATAGTGGACAAATTCAATAGTAAGTTAGTGGGATGGAAAGGCACTGTCCTAAGTCAAGTTGGTAAGGTCCATCTCCTCAAGGCTTCTTTGCAGAGTATTCCTTTTTATGTTCTTAGCTTGTTTAAAATTATAGGTAAACATGTTGATGCTATTGAAAAGATTCAAAAAAAAATCCTATGGATGGGTGTTGAGGAAACAAAGAGAATGTCTCTTATTTCTTGGGATAAAACGTGCAGGACAAAAAAATAGTGTTGGTTTAGGTCTCAAGAGGATCCAATTAATGAACACAACTTTAATTTCAAAATAGATATGGAGAACTTACCACTCTAATGGTGAATGGCATCAAATTTGGCAAAACAAATACTCTATAAATTTCCCTACTTTGGAAAGTTGTAATTTTTTAGATGTTATCCTCAATGGATCACACATTTGAAACAATATAGCTAACAATAGAAACTTGGTGATCAAGGGTCTTCAATGGAAGGTTAAGAATAGTAAGAAAATCAGGTTCTTGAAAGATCACTGGATTAATGATTATCCTCTTATTAATCATCATGAATGGGGTCCTTTTTCTTTAAAATGAAAAATAAAGTTTGGTAATTATGTTGTTGATTAGTGGGATAAGGACAAATGGAGGGACATTGAAGATATCATCCCTAATTTGACATATCTTAAAAAGATTATGTTTTCTATAATCCTTAATGAGGAAGATGATACTTTAATATGGAAGATGAATTCTAAAGGTATCTTCACAACTCCTTCCATGATCAACATGATATCTAGCACTCAAGAAGAGCCTCCCTTGTGGTCTAATGTTTGGATTAAGGGTCTAATGTTTTGATTAAGGGTCTTACTCCTAAGATAAATATATTCTTCTAGATCTTAATTTCTGAATAAAGTTCTTACTATTGACAACGTAAAGTCTAGAGACTTTATGATCCCTAATTGATGTTATCTTTGTGTCCAGGAGGAAGAGATGGTGGAACATTTGTTCATTCATTGTCTCTCTGTGGTCCAAAATGTTAGAGTTATTTCAAATTTCCTAGGTTTTCCCTAAGGATATGAAGAGATTTTATTCCTCTTGGCACCCCCCCTCAAAAATCCATGTTATTATTAATCTCTGGATATTTTGTATGCCACACTTGATGTGGGGATAATGGAAGGAGAAGAAAGACAAAATTTATAGAGACAAGAATTTTCCATCTCAAGTTGTTTGAACCAAAGGATTCAATGAGCTATCCATGAAAATAATCAAATCCTCGGTAATTATAGTATGCCTAATAAGAAATTTGATGTGGATATTCTTGAAAATTGGAAAATACATGGTATAAATGAGGAGAATAATAACATCATCAATAGGAAAGAAGCTATATGGAAAGCTCCCCCCAAGGGATGGATGAAAATCAACTTTGACATGGCCTATAAAAGTAACCCTAGACCTATTGGTTGTGGTTCTATTCTTAGGGATGAGGAAGGAAAATGTAAAGAGATTATTTTTGTCCCTCTTGGAAGACAAACTAATCACATGGTGGAAGCTATGGCGTCCCTCCATAGTCTTCTCCTAGCCAAGAAACGGAATTGTAAAAATTTATGGGTGGAGGGGGATTCTAAAAATATTATAAATTGTCTCACAAAAGATTATGACCCCTCATGGACTATCAACAATATTATTAAAGCCTCATGGGATATTATTTCCAAATTTGATAAGTGCACTATTACCCATGGTTGCAAGGAAATAAATGGTGTGGTTGGTTGGGCTTCCAATGTGGCTGTGACGAATGATGAAATTAAGACTTGAAGTGGAGAAGACAACCTAGCATATGATGTCAAATCATTACTCTTCAAGGATAAAATCCAAAGTACGCAATGTGTAAAACTAAATAAAAATAATGAATTATGACATGAAAAGGGCATAAAGGATCATTATTTTTTAAGAAGAGATTGTAATACAAAGTTCTACATCATTATTATCTCGCACATTTTCTAGGTGAATTGGGATTTATTTCTTTTGGTGGGTATTTCTTTGTATTACTAGTTCTTGCACACTCATTAGATATCTAAAGAGAGGAAACAACTTGAGTGAAGTAATTGGAAGAGAAACATGGGAGGAAACTGAAAGAGGATGGAACTTCTTTCCTACAAAGATTGGAGGGACAAGGATAAGGTCTGGGACATTCTCAAGCAGGGAGGTCTTTCTGTGTTTATGGAAAGGTTACATGGTAGGGATTATGTCATAACCGAGTTTTTACTTAATCACTAGAAGAAGGGAAGCTTAAAAATAGGGGACCAAACTATTAATATTGATGATTCCCTAATGTCGGATGGGTGAACCCACAATAGTGGGTTACACTTTTTTGCCTAAACGGACACTGAACTCTACATTTTGAAAACAACTTTCAGATTCAGATGCATATTGTCGTTAAACCGTTTGAAATCGGAAGATGAAGTAATTTAGAGTCTTTTAGGATTTTTTGTCTAGACTCTAAATATATTTTTTATTTTTATTTTTGAATTGATTTGAATGGTTTTTCCTTTCTCCCACAAAAACTGGTATGTTGCTGAAAATGTCATTTTCAAAGAGTTACATTGTTTTCATAGAACATAATTTTTTGTCTAAAATAGATATCAATGTGCTTCTTTTGAATTTGGTTTTTTAACATCCATATAGAGGGAATGCAATTGGTTTGATGACATTATCATGATTATTGCATATTTTATTAACATTTGAATTTGACTAAACCGTAATTTTGACATACCTTGACTACATAGCTTATAACTTGTTGTGTATTTGTCCAATTTCATTTTTATTTTATTTTTATCAAAAGAGAACTTAAATACCTAGGGCATAGATATTTTTTAGAATTTTTTTTCTCTTATTTACTATTTTTCCATAAGCGTCAAACATAGAGGTAGACATACCGTGAAATATCTATGTTTAGTAAAACTAAAAATACAAAGTCATAATAAACTTAATATATATTAACATTATAATCATTGGAAAGATTTTTATCAGTACATAGTACCTTACTTCATAGATAGGTTTGTCAAATGGATTCATTTGATCTGCCATAAGATAAAGTCAAAGTGATTTTTTGTCAGCATTTTAATAGGTATGAAGGAGACTCTATTGTAGGTATGAATGAGGAGTATAGATGTTATATCAATATTTTTTTATCTAAGAGGATTTGAGCTAACTATTTGTAATCAATTCCTTCAAATGGAACCTCTCAAGGCTTAATCATCATATTTTGTTAAAAATGTGTTATTTCAACAAAAATCAGCATGTCTAAAAAAGTGTAACCCACTATTATGGGGCCCCTCGGATATTATTGGTATGTTGAGCGATGAAAGTATGTTTTACATAGACATGAAGATGAAAAAAGGTTTCATCAAACATTTCCCCAAGATGGACAAGGAGAGGAAGAAATTGGTAAAGTATGGTAATACTTATTTCTCTCCTAAAAATATCTATAATCCATCGAGAAAAGTCTTGTTTGCTGTTATGAACTATATTAAGCTGGATGGTAGATACACTAGGGCTTATGGTTACCATTTCGTCCTTAATCATTTTTTCCATGGGGAAAAATTATCTTTTCCTTGTTATTTAATTTTTTCTATGAATGCAACCATGAAAGACAAAAGGAAAAATCCCTGAAGGGATCATTCTTTGCACGAGGGTTGGATGGTGCTCATTTAGGACCATCTGAAAGCCAAGTATATTGTTCACTCTTTATCTTTGAATTCCGATTTGGAGGATTATGAAACTGATGAGGAATTTTCTGAGGGTTTGAATTCGAAGAGTGATTTGATGTCTGAGATAGACTCCTTTGAAGATAGAAAAGGGCAATGAAAAATATCTTCTAACAAAAAGACCAAGGCTTCCCCCTCAAAATATAGAGCTAAGCCTAGGAGGAAAAAGGCCTTTACTATTAAGGATTCCTCTTTTGAGGAGGAAGAAGTGGGTGTTTCTAATTTAGATGGGGGTGAGCACAGATTATTAGTGGGTAGGATAAAGAAAAAGGTAAGATATAGAGGTTCAGCTGAAAGATGCAAGGATTCAAGATAATACTTCCATCCCAATGGATAAATTGGGGGTGAGAAATTTCACCAACACCATTGAGGGGATAATTGATGACAATGTGCATATCAAGGATGAGATAAAGGACTACTACAAATGCATCCAAATTCTTGAGGCTATGGGGTTTGGAAAAGATAAATCTTTTCTATATATATATATATAGATAATTATTGAACACCTAGTTTTTGGGCTTTTTAAACTAACGATTTTGAAATGTGGTTTTTGCATTTCTTTTGATTTTTTTTTCAAACAGAGGAATGTAAAGAGTCATAAGTTACACAAGATGAGGATTCACCATCAGATTATAAAATGGACCTCTCTCCATTTCATTGTTATTTTGCAAACAGATTTAGCCAAACAATTTGGAGCTCAATTGCATATTGCCAAAGAAAGGATTTCAACACAATAGGGTTCTCAAGAAAAAGGATTTGAAAGTAAGACACTTGCACCAGAGTTTTACAATATTTGGTACTATTATATTTAGTTTTTATATTTTCTTTTCAAATGTTGTATTCTATTTGGAAGGCAATGCCACCAAAAGAAGAACAGGTTCATGAATACAACCATATGATATTATATCTATATATTTTTATTAAAACATAAAAAGGATAGGTTCATGAATACTATTCCATTATAACTAAAATGTAAAGTTCAAATTTATCTATGTAACATCATTTCCTCATAATTTCTAAATACATTTTTTAAATTTTAGAGTCCTGTAGAAATATCGTCAAATCTATTCTTTATGGTAAAGTTGTTAAGAAATGATGAAGTGGGTCTACCGTATGGTGGAGGCAATCTCACCATATGGTGAAGAGTTGCGTTGGCAGAGCGGAGGTGAAGAGTTGGCATAGTGGAGGTGAAGAGTTGGCATGATGGAGATAAGACCTCACCGTACGGTGAAGGTGATTATACATTGGCATTGTACGGAGTATGAAACCCGATGGAGGCAAAAGTCCCAAAGGGAGAAGTCACCGACATACGGAAAGATGTGGCAGACACAAAAGTTTCGAAGGGAGAAGTCACCCTAACTATGTACAGCTAGTTGCGCTGGTGAAGTAGGAATTGGTTTGGCAGACCGTTTTACCTGTAACGGTTTCTTTACCGAATTCTACAATGAATTGCAGTGTGCATAAATGGCTACAAGATTCATGAAGAATGTGTGGTTGAATATTAGGTTGATTGGAACAAAATCTGAGCCTATGAGCCTATACGAAAAACTAGAGATTTTGTATGTAAATTGTTTATTGTAATACAAAGTTTCTCGATGGTTTTTTGGTGGTGGGTTTTTTTCCCGTAAGGGTTTCCCACATTAAATATGGTGTTTTCTCTGTGTGTTTTGTGTCTAGTAATTCCATAATTTATTGGCTTGCACATCTCTAAGATATAGTTTCTTATTTCCCTATTAATTTGGCATTCGGAAAGTGTTTTCACACTGTTGCTTTCCTAAGAAGTGGTATCAGAGCCTGGCCAATTGTGCTATCCCTGTCGGGTAGGGTTTGGTTTTTTGTGCCAATTTTTTTTCAATGGGAGTTTGCAAAGGTTTTTTGTTTGTATATTGAGATGGCTTTTACGTTAGGAAGAATATACATTGAAAAGTTCAATGGCACAAATTTTGAGTTGTGGAAACTTAAAATTGAAGATGTGTTGGTTGATCAAGATTTATGGACTATTGTGTCTGCTGCCAAGCTTATAGGCATGAAGCGGGAAGATTGGGATATAGAAAACTAGAAAGCCAAAGGAATCATAAGATTGAGTTTGGCAAATTTTTTTCTGTTGAATGTCCATGAAGAGAAAACTGTGCATTTCTTGTAGAAGAAGTTAGGAGACATTTCTCAGGGTAAGTCCTTGGTAAATAAACTCTTCCTGAGAAATAAATTGTACTACTTGAAGATGGATGAAGGAACAGTTGTTACAAATCATCTGAATGCATTCAATATGGTTATCACATAGTTAACATATGTTGGTATAACCATTGGTGAGGAAGAATGTTGTATGCTCTTGTTGTGTTCCTTGCCTGATTTGTGGGACCACTTGTTGATGGCTATTGGAAGTACTACTACCCTGTTAAAAATGGATGAGGTAGTTGTTGCACTCTTGTCAGAGGAGATGCAGAGGAAGACTTCTGAAGTGGCCAAAGAGGCTCTCTCTATTCAAGAAAGATCAAAGGATGGAGACAAATGGGAGGACAAGAAGACTAGGTATAAGTCTTCTGGAAATAAGTCCAAAGTGAAGTGCTGGAACTATGGGTAGATTGGTCATGTCTGAAAGGACTGCAAGGAGAAGAAGAAGAAGAAAAGGGATGACTCTTTGAGTTCTAAATCTTCTCAAAGTGATGAAGATGTTAGTAGTGCTTCTTTCGCTAGTTGGTCATCTAATGGTGACTGGTTCGATTAATTTGGTCTTCATGTGGAAGAAGTTTGTCATGATACCATGTGTGACTCGACACCACAATTTCATGGGAGTTGTTGGTAGCGACGTAGTGAATGATCTTCATTAGTATTACAAATATTGAAGGCATGAGATTCTGATGTTGCAGAAGGATCTTTTCACATTTGTTGAAGTACTATTTGGAGATGTTTATCTTCATGTGACTAAAGATGTTGACATCTTGAGGGCTCAACAAAGTCTTTGATAAAGGTGTAGTTTATGGTATGTTCATATGGATCATGTTATCTCTTTGGTTGAGATGTTTTAGATCATGTTGTCATGTTTATGTTCCTAAGGCCATGGTTGGAATTTTGACATTGATCTTGGTTTTGTGTCCGTGTGTTGAGTAAATTGGTCATTTGCTTGACACTTCATGAAATGGTTATTCTGCATTTGGAGTTGGCATGGACTAATCAGTTATAGGTGCTC
This sequence comes from Chamaecyparis obtusa, assembly GCA_027943335.1. NCBI lineage: Eukaryota > Viridiplantae > Streptophyta > Pinopsida > Cupressales > Cupressaceae > Chamaecyparis > Chamaecyparis obtusa. The sequence continues at coordinate 1,013,804 of BSBK01002510.1, read as the reverse complement.
ATGGATACTGAAAGATGGTGATGATGGTTTATCTTGTGATTAGAGATGTGTTTGTTGAAATGGTTGATGGTTTCAATAGGAATTATGACAGGCATTTAGAGGTGTACGTAGAAGGACATGGTACATGGTTGATGTACTATTGATGTTCTTGATGCTACAAGTTTGTTTTTGCACTTCTATGTGATGTTGTTAAATGGATTCATATAATATTAATATTACTTGTGCAGTGGGAGCTTCCTAGCGTGTATGTGACAGGTATTGCACTTGAGGCTTGAGACTGCAGGTAACAAGTAACAAGTTGAATATGGTGATGTTTTGGAATCCATGTTGGTATACCTTAGAGGTATTTATAGTTGGATGTGCTAGCTGTGGGTGCTATTTTAGCTATGATTGTGACAAAATGTTGATACATTCGATTATCTTTTGGATCGAGGGTTTTGTGCTTTGGGAGATAGAGTGTATATAGTTTTCTCACTAGATAGATTCTATGTGTATCCAGTGGCAATGGCATGGTAGAAGGTGGGAAAGTCCATGAATGAGATGAGACTATTTTGTAAGTATCTCAATGGTGCACATGGTAGATTTTGTTCTTAAAAATTTTGTGTTCGAGTGGTATATCAACATTGATGGGCTTTAGAGTCCATGATTCTCTATAATCTCTATATTCACCGGTCCATGGTTATGACTCCATACTTTTTCAAGTGGGAGATTGTTAAGAAATGACGAAGTGGGTCTACCATACGGTGGAGGCAATCTCATCGTATGGCAAGACCACCGTACGGCTGAGGCAATCTCACCGTACAGTGAAGAGTTGCATTGGCATGATGGAGGTGAAGAGTTGGCATGGTGGAGATAAGACCTCACCGTATAGTGAAGGTGATTCTACATTGGCATTGTACGGAGTATGAAACTTGACAGAGGCAAAAGTGCCAAAGGGAGAAGTCACCATAACTGTGTATAGCCAGTTGTGCTGGTGAAGTAGGAATTGGTTTGGCAGATCATTTTGCCTGTAGTGGTTTCTTTACCGAATTCTACAACGAATTGTAGTGTGCATAAATGGCTGCAAGATTTGTAAAGAATGTGTGGTTGAATATCAGGTTGATTGGAACACAATCTGAGCCTGTACAAAAAACCAGAGATTTTGTATGTAAATTGTTTACTGTAATATAAAGTTGCTCAGTGGTTTTTCAGTGGTGGGTTTTTTCCCGTAAGGGTTTCCTATGTTAAATCTAGTGTTTCTCTGTGTATTTTGTGTCTGGTAATTCCAGATTTTATTGTCTTTCACATCTCTGCGATATAGTTGCTTATTTCCCTATTAATTTGGCATTCAAAAAGAATTTATGCATTGTTTCTTTCCTAACAAAAGCATGAATGTGGGGAATTGTACCCTTGATATGAATATAATGCTAATGTGGAATAATCCCTTAAGTAAAAAGAATTTAAATTTCATTAGGGATAAATTTTGTTAGGTCAAGAGTGAGATTAACTCGCCAACATCTAACTAAGCTTCTTTTTACATGCTCAATCCTCCATTAAACCCATGAAAGAAAATGATAGAAGGTGATGAGAGCATTGGGCACAAATCTAGAGAAAATGGTTCATCCAACAAGGGCATTACAAATTGTAATGTGGGCCCTCCATTAATAAATTCTAGTGGAAACTTGGTCACTCTCAACTATTGAGTGATAAATTATCTAAAGAACTTGCCCAGAGGAAGATTCTAAGGATTCACCTCTGTACTTGGTGTTTATTCTATCACAAGCTATGCGAGCAAGGAGATCCTTTTAACTTCTAGGGCATTGCATGGAGATAATTTCAACTACCTTATTCATTCATCTTAAAAGAATAAATTCAAAGCATAATTCTTAGGATCAATTATTTTTTTTATTTGCAAATTTTTACATATATATGTATAAATATAAAATAAAAATAAAGATTTAAATAATTAAATTTTAAAAATTAAAACTTAACAAATTATATTAGAAAAAAATAAACAATACAGACATAATAAATTTTATTCTACTTTAATTTTATGCTTTAAAAAAAACTTCATTTACATTATTTGATTTATTTTTATTTAAGACTTCAATTCTACACAAAATGCTTGTCAATATTAATTCTTTAAATTATTTAATTATTAAGAAATATTTTTCATGCGGGCATCAATATGAGAACAATACAAGTTCTTGATAAGACAAGCATAAGACAACTATCAAAGTTAAAAATAAATAAAACTAATAAGATATAAATAATTAAATTTTAGAAAAAAGAAAAATTGTATTAAGGAAAAATTAAACAATATAGATGCAATAAACTTTACCTCACTTTATTTTCTAATTTAAAATTTACTTTATTTACATTGTTTTCCTTATTTTGATTCAAGACTCTTAATACTATGTAAAATACTTATCAATGTTTATTTTAAAAATTATTTAATTATTAAGGAATAATCTTTATATGAGCATAAGCATGAGACCAATACACAATCTCTTGTCAAGACAAGCATAAGACTAAGACTACATTCCTCTGAGAAACTACCTATAAAAGACAAAGAGTCACAAGTTAGAAATCCATTTATTTACAGAACACCTCCATGACAAAAACTAATTGGATGTCTACTTGGAATTTGAACATAGAGCTCAAAATTTAATAGTTTAATAAATTAAAATCAATCCTTTGAAAAAGTAAGAAAATATATAAATATATAAAAGATAATTAAAATATAAAATCAATTAATGATCAAGTGAAATCTAAATTATTTTCCATTTATCATATTCCTTATGTATAGAAAATATCTTCACTGATCAAGCCATCATAAATAAACATGACAAAATTTCAAATACAACTAAATTAGAAAGAAGATATAATAGACTTGATCTACTTTTTCAAAAAATAAAAACATAGATTAGCTTCCACATTCACTATTTCTTTAACATAAGAATTATTTTATTTTTATTTGAAGAACTATTTTATTTATTTAAGAATGATTTTATTTTATATTATATCTATAATTTAAACTTTTAAAGATATTTTAGGCACTAGATAAACATTGTTTCTTAGTGACTTTTTAGAACAACTAAAAATAGTTTTTGTTGTGTTAAGACATTATTTATATTAATATAAATCCTTCCGCTTCTGCTTCTTATCAACCAAAATAAAAATTTTAAATTTTTTTTTAAAAAATAGCCTTTAAAACCAGCAATAGTTTTCCTCTATATATGTTTTTGGGAAGAATTGTGAAAAAAAATTATCACTATTATAGAATAAACCTAGACATTTTGTCAATATTTGTGACCATTCTTCTAAATATTGGTAAAGCTTAAAAAAATTGTGAAATATTTTTTATTAGATGAGAACTGATTTTATGTAGACCAAAAACCTGAGTTTAAACAAAATGAACAGTCATCCTGTCAAAAAAAGATAGACTAGCCCCTAACCAGACTAGAAAATCTTAACTAACTACTCATTTTTCCTAATGATATCTTCAGTGATATCCTGAGGAGTCGAACCCTTACTTTTTCTCCTTAATCTTGTCAGAGTTGGTCTCGGGCTCAATGTGCACATTCTGCTCCTTGTCCATTGTTCTTTAATTCTTTTTCTTCAACCGCATAACCGCATATTCTCTGTTCTGTAACTGGTGGTTGGAGAACTGCAGAGTTGCCTTTGGATAAACGGTGAATAGCTTCAGTCTATTCATTAAGATTTTGTGAGTCCTTAAATGTTTATCAATATTAATTCTTAAAAATTATTGAAATACAAAAATAACTATTAATCAACTATTCAATCTAATTTATTTTTGTTTTATAATGTTTCTCATATAAACCAAATATCTTCATCAATAAGACTAACATAAATGAACATTATAATATTTCATTTTTAACTAAATTACAAATAAAATACAATAGTATGATCAATCTTTCTAAAAAACATTGCATCACCAATTAAGAATTATGAGTTACCTTTACTAGCGAAGCCACCACAAATGAATATGGATTTGTATTCACCTTTAGAACTTGTTTTATGGTTAATCAATAATATTTTATATTCTACTAAGTTACAAAGAAAATACAAAAATATTGATCTACATATTTAAATATATACATTATTGAAAATGTAATTTGTTCTTCACATAAACCAAATATCTTCACCACTAAGCCATCCAAAATGATCATGAAAACATTTTATATTCAACTAAATTATAAAGAAAATACGACAATACCCATCTACTTTTCTAAGAAATAATGCATCACCAATTATAAATTATGAATTACCTTCACTAGTAAAGCCACAATAAATTAATATAACAACATTTCATATTCAAAATCTTATAATTCCCATCAAAATCCATATTTACAAAATTTTCAACCTGTTTTACCCTTAATCAAAAATATTTCACATTCAAATAAATTATTAAAAAAAAATACAACAATACTAATCTACTTTTCTTCCTCTATCTAATACTATACTAACAAAAGAGAACTCTAATGTAGATCCAAATCTTTTCTGAACTTGAAAGACAATAGAAACTTATGCATGTCTCTTGTTTATTTAAAAAACAAGTAATCTAACCTAATGACACCCAATTCATGAGCAGGGCAAAGTTTATTTAAAAGAAAGATAATCCAATCTAATCCTTCCAGTCACAGATGTGGTTGCAGAATCCAATTCCAGGGCCAAAAGTTACAAGATTACAGCAGACAACCCCATCTTCTGTTGGACAATTATCATCGCTCATGCATATTGGGACATTTGGGGGACAATAATAATTCTGCCTACTCGCACTTACACACAATATCAACACTAAAACTACAACACATTTCATGCCTGCCATTCATTCTTTCGCATGCATAAGTTGATTCAGTATTTCGTTTGCAAGAACAGACTTAAATACGTGGGCAGGTCACCTGTTTTTGTTCATTGAACGTAACGAAATTATAGCAATTATTTGATCTGCAAATTACTTATTTGTATTCTTCGTTCTAAGAAATGCTGGATAATGGCGGCAGAATATTAGAATTATTTTGCATTTGCTGTCCGGTTGAATCAAGAGCTTTATCATATAAGACATTTGATTTGATTTGGAGATTTCTATGTGATATCTTGAATTAAAATAAATAATAATGATAATTTATATAATAAACAATAAAAAAAATATATTATTTAGTATGTAAAGTAAGGATTGTACTATTAATAATAAATAAACGGGGATATCGAAGTTTTATTTTATATGTGTATTTTAACTATGCTTAGTCTCCTCCCAAGTTACGTAGCACAAGAGAACATCTAATCACTATTATAGTACCCATTCGTCATATAAGTGTCTATATGTGAGTATTATATGTCTTGAGCATAATTATTTTGAATAATATATCAATTTAATATAAATATTTTAAATGATATATTTAAAAAATGTAAATGAGATATTTGTTGCTATTTATTTACTTAAAATTTATTTATTTTACAGTAGAATTATTAACATATTAAAATAATGTTTATTTTTCCTGCGGAAAAAATTGGCTCTACTCTCAATAGATGAATATGCGAAAATGAAATATCGGAATTTGTTTTCAGGAAAATAAAATATGCTCAAAATGCAAAAAGCCTTTAGGGGAACCCGACTTCTCCTCCTCTCCACAACATTAACCAAGAATGGATGACGGTGAAATCCAAAAGAACCATGAAGGCTAAAAAATAGGTTGGAAACGTTTCTATTGGAGAAAGCAGGGGAACCATCATTGCCCTAATCCCAAAAGATCAAGATTCACTCTTCTTGGTCATAATAGATATCAATCTATCCAAAATATGGAGGAGGGCTTATTAAAACTAGTTCCCAAGCATTTACATAAAAGAAATTTTTCCTCCCTATATCAAGATCGAAAGATAAATAAGGGAAACCCTAAATTGATAGAAAGACAACGAAATGGGTTGGTTAAATAATAGCAAATGAAACCAAGGAAAGGAGAAGAAGGAATGGGGCTGAACATTATCAAAATGATTGAAGAAGAGGAGATAGTCTTGGAAATCAATGATAAGGAAAATTGGTAATAAACTAGGCACATTTTTTGATATAGAGGAAGGAGAATTTATTAACGCAAATTCTATTATCTTAGTAAAAATAGACATAAATACTAGGTCATTAAAATCAGTAGTAATTAAATCTAAGAAGAAGACCTTGGAAATTCGACCAAAATTCTTTCAAGGTAAGATTAAAGAGGAGGATTCAACTGAGTAAAAAGAACCCCTCAAGAGAGGATGCTTTGTGTTAAAAGATAAATCCTATAATGTAGAAGACGAGGAAGTTGAGGAAGGAGAGATAGTGGAAGAAAATGGAAAAGGAAAAAAGGAATCTAAGAAGAGGCCGGAAGTGTTCAAAGAAAAGAATAATGCAAATAAGTAAGGAAGGTCCTTAGGAGAAAGAGAATGTTCTAAGAAGATTAGTATATAAGATTAGGAGTCATTAAAAAGTATTTTGGAATAAGCAGAAGAAATGAGGGAGGTGGAGAATTCTAAATTAGGTAATATTGAGCAAGGTATGGTAGATTTTGTATGGGATGAGGATTTCTTCCAAGAAGATGATGAGAGACTGGAGGAAGGCATTAAAGATCCACTAAAGATATTAGGAGAAGAAGATCTGGAAATCCAATGAGATGGAAAGGATAGACTTGGAAGACTTAAATGATTTTTTTGGCTTGGATTTAATATAGGAAGGGGAGAAGCTCATGGATTATAGTCAAGAAGTGCTCAGGATAATGGTTAATACTCTAAATGATGAGGAACTGGAGAAGGGAGGGGAAACACCAGAAAAAGTGGTAGCAAAGGATAGAGGGGAGGAGGTAATGAATATCAGTATTGCCTTTAAGGAAATGGGGGAAATTCAAGTGGACTACAAAAGAGAATTTAAAAAGAGAGGTAGGAAGTATTTGAATGAGTTTAGACATATAGATGCAGAGGCAGTAGGGAAATTGAAGATTACATTATTATATAGGGCCCTGAAGGGGAAGGACCTTCCCACAGAGAAATGAAGGTGATAACATGAAATCTTAGGGGCATAAACACTCCTAAAAAAAGTGCATATGAAAGTTCTCTATCAGTACTTTTGAGGCAGATATTGTGTTACTGCAAGAGACTAAGTTATGAGAGGAGGATCTTCTAGGACTCAAAAGGAAACTAGGAATATGGGAAGTAGTAGGAGAAGTGGTTATAGGAGCCTCAACGACTCTATGGATACTGTGAACGCCTGTAAGGTATCATTTGTAAAATTGGGAGGAGGTAGACTTTGGATGTGGGAGAAGGTTAAAAGAATTAACAAAAATCTTAGTTTTCAGTTAATGAACTTTTATGTCCCTTCCTCCATCCAAGAAAAAAGAGAAGTATGGAGAGAAATTGAAAACTTATTTATTGCTTTTCCCCATCAGACCTATGTAATAGGGGGTGATTTTAATGCTCTTCTTAACTTAAATGAGAAATTTGGAGGTCTATTAAGAACAATGCTGACTATAGAAGAATTCAAGTGGTGGCTATGTAGGAATGAACTGATGGATATTAAGACCAACAATGGAACGTTTACATGGACCAATTATAGATTAGGATTCAGTAACATGACAAAGAAACTAGATAGATTCTTCTTCAAAGGGAATTTGATCAACTTTAATTTTGACCTAGAATCTACTGGGTGGTTGCAAAATGTTGAGTCCCACTTTTGGGCAAATAGTGGAAGTGTTTTCCGTGTTTTTCAATTTTTTGTCAATTGATGTCAAAATTTGAGGCACTTAAAGATTGAATTTTAGAAAACTTGAGTAATATAAAATGTAGTTCTCGGAGTCTACTTTTCAAATATGTAATTTATTTCAATACCCACATGGTATAAATTAAATTCTAGTAGGCATGTTTAAAAATCACTTTTTTAAAATACCTATTTCAGGACCACACCACACGTGTACGACCACCCTTTTTTGAAGTAAATAAATGAATTTTTGTGAATCTTTTTGGGGAAAGATACCTAAAACACTAAAGATTGATGAGAATTTTTTTTTTTTTAATTGAATTTTTTATTATTAATTTTTAATTGACTATAAAGTACATTTTCAAAATCTCTCGTATACCACCACAATAATTAGATGATAACTTCACTTTTTTCATTTTTTCCATTTCATTATATCTTGAAGGAAATTCTATGTAGATTGATGTCATATAATTCTTTTTTTTTTTTAAATGTAAAATCATAAAAGTGATTAAAATTTTAGTTAACCTTAGTATTTCAAGTTTAGGTACCACATTGGCTTGATAAATATTGTAAAAATAATAAAAAATTTCATATCGATATGAAATTTATATTTTTAGAATCTGTACAATAAGAACTAAAATGTGTTTTTGTTTCATCAAAAACTTCATTTGGGAAGGCGTCCAAAAAATTATGACAAGGTAGAAATTTTATATTCCAATGCCTTAGCCATTTTTCTTATAGGCCCAAGCATAGGCTTAGTCCTACCAAGCCAGTCCTGAACCAAAAACCAAGGCAGCGGTATAGTTTGCACTCATAGTTTAAAAAATAGGTGCCTGTTTCTATTTGGACTATTGAAACTGAAATGAGCACCCCATTTAGAAATGGGCTCTCGTTTTATTTAAATAACGAGTGCCTATTTGTTAAAGAGTCATTGCAAACACAAAAAAGGATTGTGGGCCACATCTCAATAATTGACAAGTATTCAATCATTTTTTTGATTGATCTATACTACCAACATAATAATTTTACTCAACATTCTCTTTTATGTCTTGTTTTGAATCTGACATGAAGAGAATCCTTTGAATTCAAATTTTGGTGCAAACATGGGATAAAATAATGCAAAAAGAGGCTAAGGAAGGTTCTGACAACTAAGGAGGTTGCAAAAAATAGAGGGGAGCTAAAATAACAACAAGAAAGAATTCAAAAATTGAATATTGTTGGAGCATTGAGCTCAACAATTGTTTCAGAAGAAGAGAATAATGAAGAGACCATTATGGATACAGAGGTTGAAGAAGAAAATATAATAGAACAAAATTTAGGTGCATCTTCTAATTTAGTATTGGATATAGGTATGTCCTCATAGCCAACTGTAACTTATTCTGATAAATAACTTGATCATTTGGTAGAAGCAAGTTACCATATAAATGATTTAGATTTTATTCCTAAAAATAGAATAAATATTTTTATTTCACATCAAACTCTACAAATAAGTATTGTTATTCATAATGATAAAGGAACTGAAAGTCAAACCCAAATTGAATGTGAAATTCAAATCCCAACTCAAATTGAAATCAACAATGTGGATGTAGACATCAAAACACCAATTAAAAAAAGAAACCCCTTTGAATGATAATGAAATGAATGAACAATTTAAAATTAAAAGTGATGTGTTAGACAATCTAAGTCATTTGGTTTCATGGAGATAGATTAGGAAACACATGCCTAAATTGTTTGGGCAATTTTTTTATAATAATACATTTGGGTTTCAATGTCAACTAATGTTACAATTAATTAAAACTATTGCTAGTGCCTTTGACACAATTGGAAATAAAAGTCGTTCTATAGATAGTAATGCAACATGATGAACAATAACAATAGCAAGTTAGTAAACAAAACTACTACTGATAAAATAATGATTATGAACATAAGAGGATATCTTTTAATATTCATCGTAAAACTTTAGCAAGAGTTGTAAAGAGAAGACTTAACTTTGAAAGTGATCTGGCAAACCATTTATGGACCTTTAGTAGAAGACTCTCGAGGTTTGACATGAAACTTACTGGTCAAGTCAAAATGTTGATTGATAAATTTTGGCACGATAATACAAGAGTATCACCTAATGCCAGAGATGTCATTAAATTAAGAATCAACTCAAAAATTTGTGATCTGCATCCAAAACGCCTTTTGGATATGACTCAAACTAAATTTTATGAAAAAATTGTGGATGATAAGGTGTTAACTATTAGTATTAGTCAAATATTTTTTGAAAAATGTAAACCATGGTATGTAAGGATTAACAAGGAAAGAGTCACCTATTGTTGAAAAACTCATGTTCAATTTCATTGTCATTATGATATTTTTAGAGCTATACATTCTACCATGCATACTAATGAAATATTGCAGGAATATGGTATAAATATACCACCTCAAACTGTAAAGGATTTTATATCATGTTTGTTTTGTAACCCACCTAATGAGCAATTTTATCTTTTGAATGCATGTGTTTCTAGTGTATGTGATGCATGTCGCAATCTTACATTATTAGATGAATGTTTTCATGAAAATATTTTAATTGATTTTTGACAACAATTATTTGTTGTACAAAGATTTAAAACTATTGAGTATCCATTGAAGGATGGAAAGGTTGGAAAATGGTAAGATCTAACAACTGAAAAAGTTAGTGTTCAAGATTTTATGAATGAATTCAAGAGTAAGGTCATACCTAAATATGTAAAACACTCTCAAAATGCTAGATGGATTTGTTGGAGACTAAAATTGAAACAATTGTTATATTGTCATTGATGTCAAACCTTAACTAGTAAGACAATTGCTATCTAGTAAAGTGCCATATCATTTGATTGATGAAGAGGATTTGAAAAGAGTTAATAATTAGAAGACCTAGTGAAAGGTTGAGTTATGAGAAACTACAATGAGTACTTGATTAGTTAGAACATTGGCAAGGTAATGTGTTGTTTATCCATAACACTAAGTGAAGAAGATAGTTGATTTGAAGCATAGAAGAGATGAGGTAAGAAATCCTGCAAGCATAGGATTGACAGAGCAAAAGAGAAAAAGATTAAGAAACTTAAGTATAATCTAAGTGATGCTAGTGTTGACCAAGCACTAGTATAAGCCAAGAAAATATAGTGTTGACTAACCATGTCAATAATTACCCAGTATCAGGAATTGGACCGAGAAAAAATAGTGAATGTCAAGAAGAAAAGTTTTAGCGATGACTGAGAAGAAGAACACAGTGATGCCCAAGTGTCATTATTTTATAGTTTGTAAAGGATTTAATATTCCCAGCCGACATAGTTGAATTCTTGGAATATGTAAAATGTGTTGAAGATAAGGATCAATGACCTAGAGTATTTAATGCATGGTAAACCATCTTCTAAGTTATGGATTCAAGGAAAAGTTTTAAGAAGTATCTAGAAGGATAAGAAGGTGAATGAAATGTTGGAAGGATTCGTTGAATCTAACCTAAACCTAAGATCTATGGAGATGATTAAGTGGAAAAAGATTAAATGATGTAGTGGCATCCTGGCTTCTTGTTCATCTCCTTGTGATTTTTTGGCACTCGGTCAAGGAGGTGGATGAGCTTAGTAAAGACCTACTTTTACTCAGTTATTTGGGTGATAGTTCTCAGCTAAAGTTTGTTTCACTTCACCGATGGAGATCAGTGATCTTGGTGGTGATTCTTAGTTGGAAGTTCTGGAGTTTTTTGGTGGATGATGGTCACTCGGTGACTTGGTGTTTTGTTGCTCGACGCTTGGTTGCCGATGGGGTCTCGGTGTTTATGTCTTTTGCTTGGTCACTGAAGTGGCTTAGTCACTGGAGGACTCGATCGCTGAAGGAAGCTTGGTCATGGAAGGAGACTTGATATTTTTTGTGCTTGGTAATGCTTGTGGAGCTCATTTGACATGTTTGCTCGGTATACTTCCTGGCAGTCGGTAGTTTGGCTTACCGACGGGTGTTCTTGGAGATTTGGGAGGTTGACTTGGTGCATTTATTATTGGTAGTTGATGTCACATTCTCCTATGTGGATCTGGAGGCCGACATGTTGAATTTAATTATTGTAAGGCTATTTAAGATCTGACTTGTATTGCATTTAATATTTGTTTGTAGGAGTTAATTATGTCATCTAGCCAACTTGTGGCTGAAGATTAGTATTTAAGGGGTGTTTGGGTAGTTGTTTAGGGAGGAGAGTAGAGATCTAGAGTCAGAGAAGATCTAGATAAAGGGGAGAAGAAGTGTAGCAGAGTTAGTAGATTGTGAGTTTAGGAACAAGAGGATTGCTTGGTGGCTTGCGAGCACAAGTTTAGATCTTTCTTGGAGTGCCTACTAGTGTCCTGTTGTGTTACAGACCTAGACTAGCTGAGAAGTGTATTGGATCCTACGTGATCTTGTAGATCTATTTTCTTACTTTGTAATTGGCCTTAACTAGGAAGGCCTTATAGCCTGACACATTGCATGATATTAGTTGTTGATGAATAAAGATATCAGTTTTCTTTCAGATCTGGTTTCCTTATTGTGTTATTCCACTGTGTTGGTGTTTGGCTACAAGTTTGGGCAATTCTTAATTGGATTCTCCATCCTTGACTATGTCAGTTGGTATCAGAGTGAAGCTTGATCTTGAGCTAAGTTGATCTTGTTGAGCGAAGCTTAACCTAGCAAGGTTGATCTTGCAAAGTTGATCTTGTTTGGAGAAAGGTTGGCAAAGAGATCGTATGATCTGAGTTACAGATCCGTGGCACTGAACTTGTGAAATTGTGGCCTGGTTGTTCATGCGTGGTGACAGGTTGTAATCTGAATTGCATACAACTTGGAGGTTGTCACAAGGTGGTCAGTGTTGGGTTTGTTGTAGAGGGTTTTCAAAGATCTTTTGAGAATTCTTTGAGAGGATGGAACCCTAGTTCGATTGCTTCTCTTTGTGATGTGGTGGAAGTGAAGATTTCTAAGAGGTTTTCTCAGTGGGAAATGGATTTTTTAAGCCATGTGGAGAACCAAGTTGATAACCTTTTGAAGGAAAGTGTTGTTGAGCTTTGTAAAGCTTACCAGAGTTGGGACATGCCAATCTGGAAGAAAGTTGTCTGGCCTATTAGAAGACTAGTCTGAGAGAGAAGACATCCAGAGGTATGTGAAATTGGTTTTGATGTTCAGTTGGTGGAGTCTGACATGAAACCTGCAGAGCAACTTGTGGCTATTGTTGAGTTACCTGTGCTTATCAATGATGTTTTTGACCTTGTTGAGGCTGGTGAGGAGATTGGTTTTAATGTTCAGTTGGTTGTTCTTGACATGGAGATTGCAGAGCATCTGGTTGTGCTTGATCAGGTTGTTGTAGATGAGGAGTTACCTACTGTTGAACACCTTTGTGATGATGGTGTTACTGAATTGCTTTTTTTTGGTGTTGAGATTAAGAGGTTGTTTTATGGTTGTGGACTTGTGTCACTGGTTGATAGTGATAAGTCTTGTGATGAGATTCTGAGATGGGATTCTTCCTTGGTCCTTGGTGATGGGTTGAAGGCTCAGTTTGTTAAGGATGTTGGACATGCTGATTGGTTGAGTTGCAGATTAGTTCTCTTTCATGTGATGGAGTGGAAACCTTTGGTGAAGATGAAGTGGAGTTGGCGTTGTTCAAATGTTCCCTTTGGTGAGAAAGTGTGGGACACACTTTTCTTTGTACCCTAGGATTCTAATGTAGTGGCATCCTGGCTTCTTGTTCAAATCCTTGTGATTTTCTTGCACTCAGTCAAGGAGGTGGATAAGCTCGGTAAAGACCTACTTTTACTCAGTTATTTGGGTGATAGTTCTTAGTCAAAGTTTGTTTCACTTCATCGATGGAGCTCAGTGATCTTGGTGGTGATTCTTAGTTTGAAGTTCTGGAGTTTCTCGGTGGATGATGGTCACTCGGTGACTTGGTGTTTTGTTGCTTGATGCTCAGTTGTCGATGGGGTCTCAGTGTTTATGTCTATTGCTTGGTCGCTAAAGTGGCTCGGTCCTTGGAGGACTCGGTCACTGAAGGAAGCTCGTTCATGGAAGGAGACTCGACATTTTTGGTGCTCGGTAATTCTTGTGGAGCTCTGTTGGCATGTTTTCTCGGTATATTTCTTGGCACTCAGTAGTTTGGCTCACCAATGGGTGTTCTTGGAGATTTGGGAGTCTGACTTGGTGCATTTATTATTGGTAGCTGATGTCACATTCTCCTATGTCAATCTGGAGGTTGAGATGTTGAATTTAATTATTGTAAGGATATTTAAGAGATGACTTGTATTGCATTTAATATTTGTTTGTAGGAGTTAATTATGTCATCTAGCCGACTTGTGGCTGAAGATTAGTATTTAAGGGGTGTTTGGGTAGTTATTTAGGGAAGAGAGTAGAGATCTGGAGTCAAAGCAGATCTAGACAGGTGGTAGAAGAAGTGTAGAAGAGTTAGTGGCTTGCGAGCTTAGGAACAAGAGGATTTCTTGGTGGCTTGTAAACTTAGGAACAAGAGGATTTCTTGGTGGCTTGTGAGCACAAGTTTAGATCTTTCTTGGAGTGCCTACTAGTGTCATGTTGTGTTACAGACTTGGACTAGCTGAGAAGTGTATTGGATCCTACGTGATCTTGCAAAACTATTTTCTTGCTTTGTAATTGGCCATAACCGAGAAGGCCTTACAGCCTAGCACATTGCATGTAATCAATTGTTCATGAATAAAGATATCAGTTTTCTTTCAGATCTGGTTTCCTTATTGTGTTATTTCGATGTGTTGGTGTTTGGCTACAAGTTTGGACAATCCTTAATTGGATCCTCATATGAGCTACATTAGATCTATATTTTCAAAGTGAGTTTTATTTTTAAGATCAAACCTGATGTTACTTTCTAACCATTGTATTAGTTAAAATCCTTTAATCAAGGTTGACCTAACAGTCATTTGTAAATCCTTTAATCAAGGTGACATTCTAATGGGATGTTTGTAAACCCTCTAACAAGGCCACTCCTGACAGGGTGATTAAATCCTTTAATAGGGTCACACCTAATAGTGTGTATTGTAACCTTTAACATGGTTGGCTCCTCACTGAGCTCACTTCAGAAGAGTGAAAATTTGGTAGCATGTTACTGGTGGTTTTTCCCAAATTTGGTTTCCATGTTAAATCTTGGTGTCATACTTGTGTGAATGTTAGTTCATGTGTTTTATAGTTAAGAGTTCTACATTATGCAAGTTGATTACTTTTGGACAGTGGACTACAAGTTTATGTTAGTGATTATATTTTATAGAGACCGAGTGAATTGCGTAATAGATCTAAGTTGGTTGAAGTGTTGAAAATTTGAATTGGTACATCTAGACCCAAGGATAACTGATTCACCCTCCCCCTCAGTTATTCTAAAATCATCCTAAATGTTAGTATCAAAGCTTTTGGTGCTTGTAAGACATTTTTTAAAGGTACTTAAAGCTAAAGATCAAGATGTACAAAAGGGAGGTACCAAAGCTGAACAAGGAGAACTTCCCTGCATGGAAAAGTTTGATGAAGTTACACCTAGCTAGAATTGGTGATGCAACAAAATACTATGGAACATGAATACATAATAGTACTGACACCTTTGATAGCTCAGAAGATGAAGGAGAAGCAAGAACACAATTAGGAAATGTTGGAGATTGGATCAGCCCTAAGTTATCCTCAATTTGAAGACATCAAGGATTGTACTACTACAAAGAAAATATGGGACACACTAACATCTATCTATGGTGGAGACACAAATGTACTAAGATCCAAATCTGAAAGCTTGAGAGGTAAGTTTGGTGAAATGAGAATGCTAGAAGGTGAGACTATTGTTCAATATTGTGCCCCGGTTAAAGAAGTTGTGAATTCTATTAGAGGAGCTAATGGAAATATTGATGATGAAACTTTTATTAGCAAATTATTGAGAACCCTACTTCCTATTTATGCTATTAGATTTTCTACAATACAAGAAATGAGATGTTCTCCTAGTAATAAACTAACTTTGGAAGGTCTGGCTGGTAGACTTTCTTCTTTTGAATTGTCAAATTTTGATTATTTCACTACTCATAATATTGAATCTGTATTCAAATCTCTAATGGTTCTTCATAAGTCCAAGAAAGACAAAGAAAAATGTGTGAACAGTGACAGTGACACCTTTGATGATGATCTTGAGGTACTGATGGCTAGAAGACTACCTAGAGGAAAAGGAAAATTCAAAGGTACACTTCCTATAATCTATTTTCATGTAACAAATTTGGCCATATTATAACAAGATATCTTGACAGGAATGAAAAGGATGAAAGAAGAGAAATAAATTACAAAGAAAAAAGGGATGAAAGAGACTACAGAAGATATAAGGACCACAAGGAAAAAGGTAAGAAATCTTGTTATATTGTCGAAGAAGAAACCGATAGTGAATTTGATGAGTATGATGATCATGATGTAGAAGTTGTTTATGTTGCTATGAAAGATGATTCTCATGAAGATGAGAAAACTGCACTTGTTTCATATGTAAGTAAAGGTCATAGATGGATAATTGATAGTGGTTTCTCACATCATATGACTAGTGATAAAAGTAAGTTTGAAATCTTAAATCATTACAAAGGTAGCAGTGTTAAGTTTGGTAATGATGCACCATGTCTTGTGGAAGGAAAAGGATCAATAAGATTGACTGATAAGATCAAATGTGAAAATTCTTATTGTGTTAAAGGACTTAACTATAATTTGTTGAGTGTTAAAGAGTTGAATAGTTCTAGTTGCCAAATTTAATTCCATCACAAAAAGGCTAAGATCTTTGATGCTATAGGTGAACTAATTGGAAGTGGAGAACAAACAAGAGGTAATTTGTTTTATCTAGACCAATTTGATGAGACATGTTTGTTTGTACAATTTGATGATGTATGGTTATGACATAAGAGGTTGTGTCATGTGAAATTTAATAATCTAGTGAGAATTAGTAAGATGAAAAGAGTAAGAGGGTTACCAAGATTGAAGAAACCTAATAATATGATGTGTAAACAATGTTAATTGGGGAAAATGACAAAGTCTAGTTTCAAGATAAAAATGTATGCTTTTGATGATATTTTGGAATTGGTTCATACTAACCTATGTGGACCTATTGGAGTGCAAAGATACTATGGTGATAAATAGTTCATTATATTTATTGATGATTACTCTAGAATGATGAATGTGATGTTTTTTAAAGAAAATAATGATTCCTTTCAGTTGTTTAAGTGGTATTTGGAAAAGGTTGATAAAGAAATAGGTAAGAGCTTGAAATGCATAAGATATAATAGAGGAGTTGAGTTCATATCTAATGAGTTCAATATATTCTATAATGATAGAGGAATTAAGAGACAAATGTATACACCAAGAATACCTCCACACAATGGTATACCAAAGAGAAAGAATAGATCAATCATGGATTGTGCTAGAACACTGATGATAGAGAAAAATGTTGCACAAAAATATTGGAGAGAAGCTGTAAGTACAACTGTCTATACCTTGAACCGAGTACAAGTCAAGAAAGGTACAAATGCTACACCTTTTGAGTTATGGTATGGTTATGCACCTAATGTGAAATACTTTAAAGTCTTTGGAAGAAAATGTTATATACTGAAGGACAATAGGAATGGAAAACTTGATGCTAAAAGTGACGAAGGCATATTCCTAGGTTATTCCACTAAGAGAAAATATTATAAGTGTTTGAATTCTAACACTAACAAAGTTGTGGATAGTGCAAATGTAAGAGTTGATGGATATGTGGAAGAGAATGAAGTTGAGTGTAAGCAGGAACCTAGAGATTACAGATCATTCGTATACATGAATGAAGGAGAGCCTAGAAATTTATTTGAACGAGAAAACAAAGCTGCCAAACAACAACAAGAAGATGTCAAGCATCACGAGGAAATTGTTGAGCAATCATAAGAGGAAGTAGAGATACAAGATGAACCTAAAATAAATTTTTAAGATGAACCTAAAGATCAATAGAAAGAAGAAAGAAGAAATAAGACCAAATCCTACATTAGTAGAGAATGTGAGAAGACATCATAAGCCATATCAGATCATTGGAACAAAAGATTCAAGAGTCATGACAAGAAGTAAGTTGAAAAACCAAACATGCTTATTATGTGAATTTGAGTCTAAATCAATGAAAGATACTTTGGAAAATAAAGATTGGATTCAAGTCATGAATGAAGAAATAGAGAAAATAGAGAAGAATAAAACCTGGACACTAGTACCTAGACCAAAGGACAAAAATGTTATTGGAACCAAGTGGGTGTTTATAAATAAGCTAAATTAGCATGGAGAAGTCACAAGGAACAAGGCTAGATTGGTATGCAAAGAGTATGCACAGGAAGAAGGCATTGACTATAGGGAGACATTTTCCCCAATTGCTAAATTGGAAGGATTGAGAACTCTACTTGCATATGCAGGTTATAAAGGATTCAAAGTGTATCAAATAGATGTCAAAACTACATTTTTGAATGGAATACTAGAATAAGAAGTATACATTCAACAAATAGAAGGATTTGTAGATCCAAGAAAGAAGAACATGGTTTGTAAGCTACACAAAGCACTGTATGGATTGAAACAAACCCCTAGAGCATGGTATGAGAGATTTCATAAGTACTTGATCAGGATTGGTTTTCTAAGGACAAATGACAGCAACAATCTATACTTGAAGACTACAAAAGGTAAAGGGATATTGTTAGCTGAAATATTTTTTGATTATATCATATTTGGAGGACAAGATACACTATGACAAACATTTTCAAATGAGATGAAAACTAAATGTGAGATGTATATTTTTGGAGAGATCAAATTTTTTGTTGGTTTGCAAGTTTATCAGATGAAGAAAGGTATCTACATTACTCAATCTCAATATATCAAGGAGATACTAAAAACCTTTGGCATGGAGGACTCTAGACCAATAAGTACACCCATGGCTACTAGACATAAACTATCAAAGAATGATGATACAACTAAACTAAATCAAACCTTGTACAGGTCAATGATTAGAAAGCTACAATATGTTATTCACATCAGACCAGATTTTGCACTAGTAGTTGGGATTGTTGCAAGATTTTATGCAAATCCTAAGAAGAATCACATGATGGAAATGAAAAGGATACTGAGATATCTAAAAGCAAGAGAGGACTATGGATTATACTACAAGAAGAATGATAAGTTTGAACTAAAAGTTTATACTAATGCAGATTGGGCAAAAAATGTGGATGATAGAAAGAGTACAAGTGGTGGTGCAATATTTCTAGGAAAGAGATTATTCTCATGGACAAGCAAGAAACAAAATTGTATTTCTCAATCTGCATTAGAAGCTAAGTATGTAGCAGCAAAAATTAATTGTTCAAACATAGCGTGGATCGAGAAATTGTTAAAAGGTATGAAGGGAGAAATCACTGATCCAATTGTTATTTTCTGTGATAACACAAGTGATATCAATATATCAAAGAACCTTGTGATGTACACTAAAACCAAGCATATTGCTATCAAATATCATTACTTGAGAGAATTAGTTCAAGACAAAGAAGTGAGACTAAAGTATGTGAATACAAAGGAACAATTAGCATATATTTTCAATAAATCTTTACCTAAAGATGCACATGAGTATCTTAGAGGTAAATTAGGGGTGATTGCCCTAACTAAGGCTACCTAAATCAAGTAGGAGCATTGCATCAAATGTATTACTCAGAATATCTAAAAAACTTATGTAGGGAGGTCACACCTTACGAGTTGCCTAATGTTGTGAAGAGTAAACCACAAGATGTTGATCAGTCATAAGCAAGATGACAGAGGGAGGATATAGTTCAAAAAAATGACATGAAGATATCTACATGGTGAAGATGAATGAGAAAGTTAAAAGCGTCTTTGGCATTATTTTAAAAGAGGGAGAGATTCAGAAGGAGATACCATAAGAAAATTAGGGATAAATTTAGTAAACTCAAGGGAGAGATGTAGAAGATGAGAGATTTAGTAAAATGGATGCAAGGACAAAGAGGGAGAAATCTATCCAAGAGGGAGATGATAGTTGCATTTGAATGAGATTTAGAATGAGGCTAAGGATATTAATGAAGATCTGAACACACGGGGTAAATACTCTTACCAGGGTAAATACTCTTAATAGGGTAAATACTCTTAACAAGGTAAGCTATCAAAAATAGCTAAACTTTGCAGCTCTAACCGAGAAATTTTTTTATTGTAGTAGTGAAGTATTGTGGGTGTCATCCTCATCGCAATTTTTCCTCTAACCAAGGATTTCTACCATACCAAAATCATGGTCTTATGAGTTGTGTTTTATGATTTTTATTTATATTTTTTTATGTTGATTTATGCAAATTTTTCTATTCGGTGAATGGTTAGAAAAGTAGATAAAAGTTTTTGGAGCATTGATTCACCCCTCCCCTCTTAGTACTTATCTCTCCATAATTAATCTAAAATACATACATACATACACACACATACACACACACATATATATATATACATATGTGTATATGTGTGTGTGTGTGTACATGTGTATATTTTCATATATACATATGTATGTATATATGTATCTATATGCATATGTATATATACATATATACATATACTTATATATATATATATACATATACATATGTGTGCATGTACATGCACATGTATATATACATATTTATACATATTGACATACACACACACACACACACACACACATATATATATATTTGTGTGTGTGTGTACATATCATATATACATACATGTGTTTGTGTGTCTATATATATATATATATATATATATATCCAAAAAATTGTGTTGAGCAATTAAAGCACCAAAAAACAAAGCTTACAATGATCCACCATATAGGTAGTTTGCACTACCAAAGAAACAAAATGTGGAGTGCTCAGGCACAAAGACAAATAATATAAAGTTTTGACAACAAACTTTATATTATTTGTCTTTGTGCCTGAGCACTCCACATTTTGTTTCTTTGGTAGTGCAAACTACCTATATGGTGGATCATTGTAAGCTTTTTTTTTTGGTGCTTTAATTGCTCAACACAATTTTTTGGATAATTACACACACACACACACACACACACACACACACACACACTATATATATATATATATACATATATATATATATATATACATACATATATATATACACATATATATATGTATATACATATATATATGTGTATATATATATATACATATATATATGTGTAGATATATATACATATATATGTGTACATATATATACATATATATGTGTACATATATATACATATATATGTGTACATATATATACATATGTATACACACACACACACACACACACACATATATATATATATGTATGTATATACATATATATCTATGTATATATAAGTGTGTGTATATGTATGTATGTATGTATATATATATGTATATATGTATATATGTATATGTATATATGTATATATATATATATATATATATATATATATATATATATATATATATATATATATATATATATATATATATATATATCATTTGTCTTCAGGTTATCACAATGCCAACATTTCAAAGTGTAAGTTGTTCAAACTTTTCTAAATGTTTCCATACTTTAATACCAATAACATTTAGTTCAAGAAGAAGCTTCTTGGAAGAAGTTTGTTGTCAAAACTTTATATTATTTGTCTTTGTGCTTGAGCACTCCACATTTTGTTTCTTTGGTAGTGCAAACTACCTATATGGTGGATCATTGTAAGCTTTGTTTTTTGGTGCTTTAATTGCTCAACACAATTTTTTGGATAATTACATACATATACATATACATATACATATACATATACATATAGATATATATATATATATATATATATATATATATATATATATATATATATATATATATATATATATATATATATATATATATATATATATATATGTATGTATGTATGTATGTATGTATGTATATGTATGTATGTATGTATGTATGTACACACACACACACACATAGATATATGTGTGTGTGTGTGTGTGTGTGTGTGTGTGTGTGTGTGTGTGTGTGTGTGTGTGTGTGTGTGCGATTATCCAAAAAATTGTGTTGAGCAATTAAAGCACCAAAAAACAAAGCTTACAATGATCCACCATATAGGTAGTTTGCAGTACCAAAGAAACAAAATGTGGAGTGCTCAGGAACAAAGACAAATAATATAAAGTTTTGACAACAAACTTCTTCCAAGAAGCTTCTTCTTGAACTAAATGTCATTAGTATTAAAGTATGGAAACATTTAGAAAAGTTTGAACAACTTACACTTTGAAATTTTTGGCATTGTGATAACCTAAAGACAAATCATATAGTATTTTAGTGTGGTTATTAAAACACAAAAATAATTAGACATATTACAACCTAGATGGATTTATCAATCCCTTATTTCTTGAAAGATGGTTAATAGTGAAAGGAATGGATTGATGATGTCCAAGTAATGTAAAAAAGTATCCAACATATGGTCATCACATCTTTATATCTTAATGAGAATACCTATGTCAAAAATAATGTAATCATTGAATAGTATTATAGAAGTCCATTCTAGTGGGAAACCTACATGCACAAGATTTGACACAAGAGAGGATAGATGATAGGGCCTAAGGAACTCCCCAAAACTAATCCTACTTGCAAATTAACAACTCAAAGGCAACAACAAAGAGAGGGAGAGAAGGAATGCAAATATCTTTTATTAACTCATTCAAACTTAATACATGTCGGGCTATAAGGCCTTCCCAGTTATGGCCAATACAATCAAATTCAATTATAGAATAGTCCTCCTGCATGTGTGGATCCAAAAATTTAGATTCTATCTCCTCAAACTACTGCCATAATCATAGAACATCTCTACTAATTTATACAAGAGGCCACCAAACAGGTTGGCTCCAAAGATCCTTAGATCTAATATTGGAGAAAGCAACGACCCAGATTTAGGTCCACACATTTCCCAATGAGTGATTCTAACATTAATATTGTGACCAAAATTAACTACACATGTCGGCTAGCATCAAATAATTAATTTCCACAAGTTGGTGAACTCAAAAGCCGAGCAACATTGAACACATCAAACCAACTTGATAAAGGAAATTAAAAAAATGATAATTGAGCTCACCAGTGATTGACAAGAACACTACACCAAGAACTCAAAAGAAGTTACTAAGAAAACAAAATATGCTACCAAGTAGCCAGACAAGCTCTAACATATTTTCCTTGATCCAGGATTTCCATAAACCCAAGATGCTCCTACATCAGACACCTAGGGTTGGAAAGAAATGATTCCCCAAATCATGTGTTAGGTACAACCTGAGCTGAATCCAACTCGGATTGATAAATCCATTTACTGCCTTCAATCGGTCTATTCTTCCACTTTTCCAAATACTCCATGTAATCCTTTCCTCTTGTGCTTTTGCCAACTCTTTGTTCCAAAATCTTCTTAACTCCTTCTATCTTCTTCTTAGGATAATCACTTTGTACTATCGCTTCTTCATCTAGTTCATGATACTCATACAAATATGAAATGTTGAATATAGGTGATATATGCATGTCATTAGGTAACTCAACTTCATAAGCATTTCCACTATCAAATTTCTTCAATACCTTGCAAGGACCAAATCTCTTCATCTTCAACTTACCATATGTTCCAATAGGAAATCTTTCTTTCTTCAAATGAACCATTACTTCATCCCCAACATAAAAAATCTTATGTCTTCTTGACCTATTTGCATTATCCTTGTATTTATGATTACTCTGCTCCAACTTATGTTAAACACTTCCTCATGCAATGACTTCATAAACTCAGAAAATTCTTCCCCTTCAACAATCCTCTTCTCTTCATCAACAATGTCTCTCAGGTCTAATATACCTTTTGGTTGTATGCCATTAATAATCTCAAAAGGTGAATTTCTTGTACTCCTATTCACTAAACTATTGTACATGAAATGTCTCCTTGTGCACACATCAAGTCCCAATTACCTAGTTTGTCTCCAACTAAGCATCTCAACAAGTTACCCAAACTTTTATTTACAACCTCTATTTTTCCATGATGCAGGTCAAGGGATGGTGGATCCAATTAAGGATAGTCAAAACCTTGTAGCTTCAGAACAACACAGCAGAATAACACAACACAACAATTGCTTCAACCAAATTTTCATTAACATGCTCAGTTGTAAGGCCTTCCGAGTTAGGGCCAATTACAATCAGAAAGTAATTCTGCAAGATCAACAGGATCCAATACAACTCCAGCTAGTTCAATTCTGAGACAAATCAGCAATCTGATCTTCAAGATCACGCAAGATATTTTCCAAAACTTCACTTATCTACTACCCCAAATCTACTCTCAGAACCTCCCAATCTGATCATACCCCAAAACAACTACCCAAACACCCCTTAAATACTAATCATCAGCCACAAGTCAACTGGATGAAACCATTAACTCCTACAAACAAATATTAAATGCAATACAAGTCAACTCTCAAATAGCCTTACAATTAATAAATTCAACATGTCGGCCTCCAAATCCACATAGGAGAATCCAACAAATGATACCAACAATAAGTTCCCCAAGTCGGCTAAGCAAATCACCAAGAACTCCAGTTGGTAAGCTAGAACTACTAAGCACTAGAGAAACAATCGAGCACCCGGTGAAACAACTGACCAAGCCAAGAAACACTGAGCAACATAGGCATTACCGAGCACCAGAAGTCTCACCGAGCTTCCTTCAATAACTGAGACCATCGGTTAAGGCTACAACTGAGTAACACCAGCCAAGTAACACACCACCATGCAGATTCACCGAGGACCCAAGAATGCCCCTGCATCAGACACTCCAGGATCTAAAAGATGTTCATCTATGAGAAGAACATCTTTCGAGATTCAGCACATAAACCCCGAATGTGTTCTTCACATACAAGTCCTCCACCTTTTCACTTTGCATACTCTTCCACTTCAGCTTCCTCTGTCTCTTCAATTTTTTCCTTGATAACACACAAGTCTTCTCTCCAAACTGATCATTCATTCTCTCAGGATCTACTAACTCAACTCGGCTACCAATACTCAGACTCCTCATACCGAGTGTTTTATCCAGAAAAAGGCATCAAGGAAAACTTCATGTCATCTTTCTCAATAGTAAACACATTCTTCACAAAATCATACATAGCTCTACAATCATAATGCCAAGGTCTACCAAGCAATATATGACAGCTATTCATCTCCACAATATCACATAACACGAGATCCTTATACTGGCCAATCTGAACATCAATAAAGCATTGTTCTCTTACTTCTAGAGCATGATCATCTTGCAACCAGCCAATCCTATAAGTATGTGGATGTATCATTTTACTCAAACCAAGTTTCTAAACCATGTCCTTAGCAACAAGGTTATCAGTACTACCACTATCAACAATAACATCACAAAGTTTACCTCTAGACTTGCACCAAGTACTGAACAAGTTACTCCTCTAACAAGGTTCCTCCTTTGTACCAAGCAATGTTCGCCGAATCAGCAAGTTCTCAGATTCAGGTTCATTCTCAACATTTTCATTCACCACAGAAGTTTGTTGGTCACCAAGATTCTTCTATGTACACTCAAAAGAATGGTGTCCTTATTCACCACAGTAATAGAAAGTTCCCTTAAAGATAACTCTACCTATCTTCTTCTTTGGTTCTATGGGTTTTTGTTCATCTTCTACAGTTGGTTTATCCTTCACCGAGTGATCAATATTTTCCTTCCCTCGGGGATTACTATGTTGTTTCCTTTTCAACTTATATTCTTCCTTCAAAGCATATTGATAAGCATCTTCAACAGAATCAATCTTCAGCATACCAATCTCATTCTAAATATTGAATGTCAAGCCATTCACATACCAAGCTACCTTTTCCTTACCAAGTTCTATGTGTCCAGACCGAATAGTAAGTTTGTAGAACTCCTCGGTATAATCTTCAATAGTAAAATCCTTCTGCTTCAAATTCTGCAACTTCTTAAACAAGTCAAGCTCATAGTCAGGAAGTATGAACTTAGTTTTCAACTTAGTCACCATCAACCTCCACTGATTGATCTTCATTTCACCTCCATCTTCTCTATCTCTTTGTAATTCTTTCCACCAAAGAGCAACATGTCCTTTCAATTTTGTCTGTGCCAATCTCACCTGAAGAGGATCTTCAATTTCTTCCATCTCAAAGAAATTTTCAAGTTCACCAATCCAGTCAATCAAATTCTCAGGTTTCAAATTATTAGAGAAAGTAGAGACTTCCATTCAGTAACTATTACTTAACCGAGCTCTAGATCTATGCAACCAAGTAGTTCCATCTTCACCTAATCTATCCCTCCGATCATAACCATTAGATCCAACAACTTCAAAGTCTTCAGCAGCTTCCTCATAACCATCTTCAGTACCAACATTTTGAGGTACACCAACAACAGCTCTCATGATCTCAGGGACCATATCAATCTTCATCAACTCCATCTCTGATCTGAAATCAAATTTCACCTTCTCTGTAATCCTATATTCCATAGTATCACAGAGATCCGCAATCACTCTAGGGTCCAATCTTCTCGGAGGCATCCTTAAAGATAAGAGAAACCCTCTGCAAAAAACCCTACACCGACCATCTTGTGACAATCTCCAAGTTGTATAAAAGTCAAATTAGCCTGCCACCTCGCATGAACAACTAGGTCAAGATTCCACAAGTTCGGTGCCATGGATCTACAACCCAGATCATACAATCTCTTCACCCACAAGATCAACTTCGCAAGATCAGCCTTGCTAGGTCAAACTTCACTCAACAAGATCAACTCAGCTCTGATACCACCTAACACAGGTCAAGGGATGGTGGATCTAATTAAGGACAGTCCAAACCCTGCAGCTTCAGAACAACACAGTGGAATAACACAACACAACAATTGCTTCAACCAAATTTTCATTAACATGCCCGGCTGTAAGGCCTTCTAGGTTAGGGCCAATTATAATCAAAAAGTAATTTTGTAAGATCAATAGGATCCAATACAACTCTAGCTAGTTCAGTTATGAGACAAATCAGCAATCTGATCTGGAAGATCACGTAGGATCTTTTCCACAACTTCACTTATCTGCTACCCCAGATCTACTCTCAGAACCTCCCAATCTGATCATACCCCAAAACAACTACCCAAACACCCCTTAAATACTAATCATCATCCACAAGTTGGCTAGATGAAACCATTAACTCCTATAAACAAATATTAAATGCAATACAAGTCGGCTCTCAAATAGCCTTACAATTAATAAATTCAACATGTCGGCCTCCAGATCCACATAGGAGAATCCAACAAATGATACCAACAATAAATGCCCCAAGTCGGCCAAGAAAATCACCAAGAACTCCAGTCGGTAAGCTATAACTATCGAGCACTAGTGAAACAACTGACCAAGCCAAGAAACACCAAGCAACATAGGCATTACTAAGCACCAGTTCCACCGAGCACCAAAATTCTCACCGAGTTCCTTCAGTGGCTGAGCTTCCTTCAATAACCGAGACCATCGGTTAAGGCTGCAACCAAGTAACACACCACCATGCATATTCACCAAGGACCCAAGAATGCCCCTGCATCATTCCACCAGTCTATGGATGAAATGTAGAACTAAATTTTAACTCGGTGTTCAGCTTCTTCCATAGAGTCTTCTAAAAATAAGAAACAAACTTACTGTCTCGATTAGAGATGATACTCTTTGATAATCCATGCAATCTGACAATCTCCTTAAGAAAAATATTTTCTATATGTACTGCATTTGATGTTTTTCTACATGGTATGAAATTTTCCATCTTATAAAATCTATCCACAACAACAAATATGGATTCATTACCTCTTACTGTCCTCGTTAAGCCAAGAACAAAATACATGAAATATCTCCAAAGTTTCTCAGGAATAGAAATCAGTATATACAATCCAGTATTATGACTTACTCCTTTTGTAACTTGAAAAACTCCACAACTCTTCACAAATGTCTAAACATTCTTAAACAACTGAGGCCAAAATATATATTTCCTTAAGAAAACTCAATGTCTTATCAATTTCAAAATGTCCAGCCAAACCACTACTATGTATTTCCTTTATGAAATTAGTTCTCATTGATCCTCTTGGTATACATAATTGAATTCCTTTGAACAACATGCCTTCTTTAATGCAATAGTCTTCAAACTTACTTGGTTGATCCAGTATAGGTACTTTGCACGCTCTCCACTGCTTAGAAAAATAAAGGTCATTTTCATACAAATTTTTCATATCATCAAAACTAAGAACCTCAATTCGCATTCCAGTCATCAAAGATATTATACTCAATGCATATAAAACTTGGTTAGACTCTCCACTCTTATGCTTGATCATAAATGTGAAATTCTACAAATATTCAACCCATTTCATGTCTCTGGCTCAACTTATTCTGACTACGCAAATACTAATGTCTCCATTTCTTCAGGGATTGAACAATAGCATAGAATTATTGATCATATATAAAATATTTCCTTTTAGCATCATTCAACTTCTCACTAAAGGGTAAAAGCACAATCGGGTGTCACCTTTTAGGCTAACTTATCAACACAACTGAATTTTAGTATTTCTAACTAAAACTTAATTTTGGTCAAACATATGGTCTATCTAGATTCATTCTAGCTAAGTTAGATAAGTGCTTTAACTTTTCCAATTGAAAATGTCTATTAAATGCATGTTTTATACCACTTTGGGTCTAATTACCATAAAAATAAAATTATTTTAGAAAAAGTGGCATTGCAATATCTCCTAATCTTTTTAATGATATTATTTTAAAAATAAAAAATACCCTTTTGTAGAGATCAGAGTCAAGAATATCTTCATATAGATTATATAGTGTTTTAATTAGACATAGTTTATTGTAATTAAAAAATATTGCAAGTAGGTATTTTAACAATCAAGGAGATGTTGATTCGGAGAAAGAAAAAAATAGTAAATCATATTAAATAAATTTGAAAATCATATGGTGCACTAGAGGAGAGAGTCTTCTTCAAGAATGTATATTTATTTTTTTGATTGGGATAGATTTTTTATGAAAAATATGTTGCGAGATGAAAATTGTTGATTTCAATGAGTTGGAATTTGAATTGTTATAAAAGAGAAAATATAGATCTCAAACAAATTTTTATTTCTTCTTGCACTAGTTATATATGTCATCTATGACATATTTTGAAATTAGGGGAAAAAATGTTTATTTACATATAATTTTTTGGTGGGAACTAGACCCCTAATTTTCAGCATTTTTTAGCAACTAAAAATTTGTCTTTAAAAATTAAAAAAACATATCAATTCTTATTCAAAAAAATTATTAAAAATATTAATCATAAACTTTATCCATTTTATCATATTTAATTAGTTTACATCATCTTCAAATTCCAAACATAAATGTCATTTTTATACTATTGAAGTTGAACAACTTTGATTTTGTTAGCCTTTTTCCTTTGTAAAAGGGTGACAACTTATTGTGCTTTTACCCTAAAGAAAGAAACATGTTTACCTTCTTGACTCAATAAAGCTCCTATTGTACTTCCACTTGCACATTAAACTTGGATTACTTTATTTAAATTAGGTAAAGATAACATAGGCATTTCAAAAACCTTCTTTTTCAAAATCTCAAAACTCTTATCAACTCCATGTGTCCACTTGAATTTTCTTTTATCTCCTCTCATAGTCTCGGTCATAGCATTGCAAATTGAACTGAGATTTCTAATGAACTTTCGGTAAAAACTTGCCAAACCATGGAATGATCTTACCTCACTAAAAATTTTAGGTGTAGGCCACTCAAGAGAAGCCTCAAACTTATTAGGATTCATCTTCAAACCATCAACTGGAATCACAAATCCCAAATACACAATCTCCTCTTTCATGAAGGAAAACTTTTTCAAATTAATCAACATTTTTTTCTCTTTCAATCTCTATAGTACGTATCTAATGTGAAACAAAGGATCTTCTCTAGTTTTAATAAATATCAGAGTGTCATCCAAGTATATAATTACAAATTTACCCAAGAATTTCTTTAGAACCTCATTCATTAACCTGATAAAAGTACTTGGTGCATTAGTTAAACCAAAAGGCATAACCAGCCACTCATAAAAACATTCTTTTGTCTTAAAAGTAATCTTACATTCATCACCTTTTTGGATTCTAATATGATTATATCCACTCTTCAAATCAATCTTAGTAAAACACTTTTCTCCACTCAAATAATCTATTATGTCATCCATTCTCAGTATAGGAAACATATACTTAGCTATTATCTTGTTGATTTCTCTAGAATCAATACACATTCACCATTTGTTATTCTTCTTAGGTTCCAATATAGCTGGTACTAAACACAAACTCAAAATTTCTCTAATCAAACCTTCTTGCAACAACTCAATAACTTGTTGGTTAAGTTCTTCATTCTCGGTTGGTGTCAGTTAGTGTGGTGCTTTATTTGGTAAACTAGCTCTAGGAATCAAATCCATACAATGACTTATACTTCTCATTGGTGAAAAACCATCAAGTACATTATCAGAAATGATCTCTTCGAACCTAGTGAGAAAATTCTCAACCTCTATTGACACTTTATCCTCTATTTTCTCACTTGGTTTGTTAGGAATCAAAGCATAATAGATATAATTTTTATTCAGATTCTTGACAAACTGTCTACCTTCCATCAAACAAACTTTCACAAATGTACATATCTCACCAAGAGATTCTTCAACCAAAGGTAAGAAGATTTTTTTTTTCCATTAGCTCAAATATTATATTTATTCAATCTCCCTTCATGTATAGCATGTCGATCAAATTTCCAAGGTCTACCCAAAAAAATGTGACAACAATCCATAGGAATAATATCATATAACACCTTATCAAAATACTTTCCAATCTTCATATTCACAAAACATTGTTCACTTACCATCAATGTATGTTCATCCTTTATCCATGAAATCTGATAGGGCTTTCAATGCTTCAATCTTTCCAACTGCAACTTTGTAACCATTTCTTTTGATGCTAGATTCTCTGAGCTTCCACTATCAATGATCACTTTCCAAAATTTGTCTTCAACTATGCATCTAATTTTAAAAAGACTTTTTCTTACTAGATATTCCTTAGTCTTTTGACTCAACAATTCTCTTCTAACCATCAAGTTTCCTTCCTTCTCAAGCTCATTCAATGAACCTTCATGTACCAAATAATTTCTACTACTATCGACCTTCTTCCTTGCATGTGTACACTCAAATGATTTATGTCCTTCTTTACCACAATTGTAACAAGTTCCTCATAATCCTCCTCTACCATAGCCACCTCTGGAGTAGTTATTTCTTTCTTAGATGGAACTTTCATCTTTCCACTCAGTCTTGCCTTTGTCATGATTTGTTTTGTCCTAATAAGATCTACCATTTTCACCATAGGATCTACTTCTTCCTCTAGGGAATCTACCACCTCTTCATCTTTGTCTTTGCTTATACCTTTTGTTCAATTTCTCCTCAAATTTTAGGGAAAACTGATAAGCTTCTTCAATATTCTCCATTTTCACCAAACTAAATTCTTCTTGGATAGAAGTCCTTAACCCATTTAGGTATCTTGCAATTTTTTCCACCTCATCTTTAGTATCTCTAGATCTGATATCCAATCTGCAAAATTCCTTAGTGTAATCTTTCATTGAGCTATCCTTCTGCTTCAAACCTTGCATTCTCCTAACTAGGTTAATTTGATAGTCACAAGGTAGAAAGTTTCCTTTCAATTTGTTCACCATCTTACTCCATACCTTGATTTTTTCTTTACCTTTCTTCTTTTTGTCTAATTGAAAATGATGGACCACCATAAGGATGCATGACCTTTCAACTTTATGCTTTTAATTTTCACTTTATTTTCCTCTGATGTGTTCTCATATTCAAATTACTTCTCCATATCATTTATCTAGTCTATTATCTCATATGAATCCAATATCCCATTATACTCTAGAGGGTTAAATTGTGGTGCAAATTTCAAACTAGTCAATGCCTTCAAGAATATTTCTTCTCCTTGATCCATCACAGGTGTAGGCGCGGCTTCTTCTTTCATTTCTTCATCTTCATCATCACTAACATCTTCAATATGTCTTCCTCAGCATTGGGATATTTCAAAATCTTCTAATCTAGAAACAATTTGTCTTAGCATATCATCTAAGCCTGGATCTGCATCTTGCCTCCATCGAACCATCTTGAAACCCTCTACAATTGTAGGTCAAATCACAATCTTCCACCCCACAACAATATCACCAACTACGTCATACAAGAAGGAACCTCGAGATCAACCTCTCTCTGATACTGCCTGACGCAAGAGAGGACAAATAATGGGGCCTAAGGAACTCCCAAGACCAATCCTACTTGCAAATTAACAACTTGAAAGCCAAAACAAAGAGAGGGAGAGAAGGGATGAAGATATTTTTTATCAACTCACTTAAACTTCATACATGTTGGGCTGTAAGGCCTTCCCAATTATGGCCAATACAATCAAATTCATTTACAAAATAGTCCTCCTACATGTGAGGATCCAAAACTTCATATTCTATCTCCTCAAACTACCACCCTAATCTTAGAAAGCAACGACCCAGATTGAGGTCCACACATTTCTCGGTGAGTGATCCCAACATTAATATTATGACCAAAATTAAATGCATATGTCAACCAACATCAAAAAATTGATTTCCACCTGTTGGTGAACTCAAAAACTGAGCAACACCGAACACACCAAACCAATTCGGTAAAGGAAATAACAAAACGGTAATCGATCTCGCCAATGACCGACAAGAACACTACACGGATAACTCAAAAGAAGTCACTGATCAAACAAAATAAGCTACCGAGTAGCCAAACACATGTGAGGATCCAAAAGTTCATATTCTATCTCCTCAAACTACCACCCTAATCTTAGAAAGCAATGACCCAGATTTAGGTCCACACATTTCCCAGTGAGTGATCCCAACATTAATATTGTGACCAAAATTAACTGCAAATGTTGGCCAACATCAAAAAATTAATTTCCACCAATCGATGAACTCAGAAACTAAGCAACACCGAACACACTAAACCAACTCGATAAAGAAAGTAACAAAATGGTAACCGAGCTCGCCAATGACCGACAAGAACACTACACTGATAACTCAAAAGAAGTCATTGGTCAAACAAAATAAACTACCGAGTAGCCAAACACATGTGAGGATCCAAAAGTTCATATTCTATCTCCTCAAACTACCACCCTAATCTTAGAAATCAACGACCCAGATTTAGGTCCACACATTTCCCATTGAGTGATCCCAACATTAATATTGTGACCAAAATTAACTACAAATGTCGGCCAATGTCAAAAAATTAATTTCCACCAGTCGGTGAACTCAGAAATCGAGCAACACCAAACACACCGAACCAACTCAGTAAAGGAAATAACAAAATGGTAACCGAGCTCGCTAGTGAACGACAAGAACACTACACCAATAACTCAAAAGAAGTCACCGATCAAACAAAATAAGCTACCAAGTAGCAAAACAAGCTCTAACATATTTTGGATGATCCAGGATTGCCATAAACCCAAGATGCTTCTGCATCAAGAGTTGTTTTGTAAGATTCAAATGCAAAGAATAAAAAGATTTTCAAAATGAAATGATTGAAAATAGTATTATGGGCATAAAAAAATATTTATTCACAAGAGATCTATGAGGTTGAAATTCATGGGTATCTATTTATTTGGTGACTTTCACAAACTAATGACTAAATGAGTGTAACCAATAAAGTAACATACATGATATTCATTTAGTATGTTTGGTTGATATCTATTCATGATATTTAATAAAAAATAATTAGAAATCAAAATTAATGATATGTTTGGTTTCTATCTATTAAAACCTTTTGTAATGATTTCTCTCAATTAGGAAAATAGGGGTTAGTAACATACATGATCAAAGCCAACTAAAAAGATATAAAATTATGCATAATATTCCCAATCACACCAATAAGACCATCAAAGTGAAATGTATAAACTAAATAAACCAAAATATAGGAAAAAAATTCCTTTTATGAAGCCTCATTATTTCTTCTTTATTCCCTAATATGATGTTTCTCAACTACTAAAATGCACAAATGACAAAGCAAGTGTGAATCGCAAAATGGTGGCTGGTATTATTTGAAGAGTATGGTTGCAAGAATGAGGCCAAAGTGGCCAATTTATAGACTTTTAAAATTTGAATCGATAGTACAGATTGAAAACAAATCAATGGTCATGATTTTATATGAGAACTTATTTTAACATGTGACAAATTATTGAGTGAATTTGGAAAATGACAAATTATGAAAAAATAGTGATTTATTAAGACCAATATTCATTAAAATCATACAAGTTTGAGTGATTAAGACCAATCACTCAATATAATAGAGATCATAAAAAAGGTGAGGGAATGCATCTTAGTGAGAGATACAATCAATATAATCATAACTTAAAGGACATTATCGCTAAAACATGTGGAATCTCTTGATTTGTGCAAACTATATAAAAATATAATGATTACTATGTAATGGTTAAATAATGTCCATCTGTCCCATCATAATATATTTACAAATAGTATGATCTTTAAATAATTCTACACATACATGAGTACATAAATTAGGTACACAAACATTATAGACATGCCTGGGATATTCAATAAAATAGTAGAATTTAAATGCTAGAGTAAAAACTTACTCAAAATGTATAAGGTGCACAATCCTTCACCTCTACAAATAATATAACAAGTTCTATAGCTACGGTGATTCTATACACTAATGGAAAATTTTACAAGCATGTAATTTCCAATATAGATGGGAAAACTCTAGGAAATTTGAAATCTATCACTACTTATAAGTCTACAATTTTAACACATAGCTCACCGAGAAAATTCAAAAAATTATTCCATCTCATTAAAGAAAAGGGAGAGGTCTGATATTGATAATTTACTTTGAACATAGACCCATTTTAATAGATAACAACCAAACATATCCTTAATTTTGATTTCTAATTATTTTTTATTAAATACCAAATTTGTCTTCGAGCTTGCCAAAACACTTCTCAATGAGCTTCTCACATCTCATATTGGTGTTTGGTTTGTCCTAACTAATAGAAACTTTTACTGTTATAGGTGAACAATTACGCAATAAACTTTACATAAATATAAGCCCTAAGAAATCGAAGTCATGTCCTTTCTTGCAGCCCAAAATTAATTGTATTTAATATAATTGTATCAGTAGTTCTGAACATAAAAATCAACTAATTAGAGCTAAAATAAATTCTACTTGGAT
The DNA here is from genome assembly GCA_027943335.1 of Chamaecyparis obtusa. NCBI lineage: Eukaryota > Viridiplantae > Streptophyta > Pinopsida > Cupressales > Cupressaceae > Chamaecyparis > Chamaecyparis obtusa. Next base: position 978,736 of record BSBK01002510.1, on the reverse strand, counting down.
CTCTCAAATAAGATACTGGACAATTATATACCATTTAATATAAACAGATCATCCATTTGATGAGAGGCATAAATTCCATCAGGCAAAATTCATAATAAGAAATTTTTCACATAGAAGAACCATAATTTTTATTATTTTCTTTCTTTCTTGACATTCACATTTAGCTACAATTCCTCTGTAAATATTATCCATTCCACGTGTTGAAATTAATTGCAGACCCCAAAAACTAATTAAAACTGAAAACAGAACAGAAAAGTAAACGATCAAAAATACAGAGACACGGACACAATGTTTTATAGTGGTTCATCCAGCTATTCTGGATTACGTCCACTTTCAAGCAGGACAGATATCTCTATTGAATTAATCTTTATTACAACATATTATAGCAGCTCTAAGCTCTTAAGCTTTCTTTCTTTTACACAGTCAAAGATCCTCATAGCAAGTCAGGGAGAAAAAGGAATATAGCAATCACCGTAGAGAGAAGATTGGGCTTCACCTTTGTGGTAGAGCCGTTACAATCTCCCACTTGAAGTCCAATCAACGCTACGAGATGAGCTGCTCAGAGATATCCCCCACTTAATGCTTATGGCTATGTTATCACGATGCCGAGAGAAGTCCTACAGAATTCGAACTTCTCTCGAGGTACAACCTTGGTAAATGCATCAGCCGGATTAACCTTTGTATCAATTTTCTCTAACTGTAATCTTCCCTCTTCAAGAGCATGATGTATGAAATGAAATCTGGTCTCAATGTGCTTGGTGCGACTGTGGAAAGCTGAATTTTTGGCCAAATGAATGGCATTGTTGCTATCAGAGAATAGAGTAAATGTGGATTGTTTAAATCCCAACTCTCCAACCAATCGTTGTAACCATATCAGCTCTTTAGCTCCCTCAGCGAGAGCAATGTATTCAACCTCAGTGGAGGAAACAGCAACCACTTGTTGATTCCAAGAAGTCGAGCTTATCGTTGCCCTGGCAAAAGTAAACACATAGTCTGTTGTTGACCTCCTTGTATCTAAATCTCCAGCCATATCAGAATCAGCATATCCGTAAATATAAGGGGCCTTACTGTTAAAACACAAAACGTGAGAAGAAGTGCCTCTCAAATACCGCAGTGTCCATTGAACTGCTTGCCAATGAATTTTACCTGGATTACTCATAAAACCACTCACAACTCCCACTACTTGGGCAATATCGGGATGTGTGCTAACCATGGCGTACATCAAACTACCAATTGCTGAAGAATAAAGAATACCAGCCATCTCTTGTTTTCCTTCCTGAGTAGGACACATTTTGGAAGACAATCGGAAATGATCAGCCAAAAGAGTGGCAACCGATTTTGCCATTGTCATATTAAACTTCTCTAAAACTTTAAGAATATATTTTTCTGAGATAACTTTATTTCTTTTCTATGTCTATTATAGATTATATCCATCCCAAGAATCCTCTTCACTGCCCCTAAATCTTTCATGGCAAAGCGAAGAGATAAATATGTCTTCAGCTCATGAATGACTCTCATACTGTTACCAGCAGTCAACATATCATCAACATACAATAATAAGATCACAAACTCACCAGTCGGAAGCCTTTTGAGGTATACACATGGGTCTGATTCGCAGTGAGTAAAACCTTGCTGAGTCATGAAATTATCAAACTTTAAGTACCATTGACGAGGAGCTTGTTTCAGCCCATAGAGACTCCTCTTTAATCTGCAAACTAAATGTTCCTGCCCCTGTTTAACAAAGTCTTCCGGCTATTCCATATATAATTCTTCATCAATGTCCCCATGTAGAAATGTTATTTTGATGTCAAGTTGTTCAAGCTCGAGGTCCCATGCTGCTGCCATGCCAAGTACCAAATAAATGGTCTGCATTTTCACCACTGGAGAAAAAATTTCATTGAAATCCACATCTTGTTGCTGAGAAAATCCCTTCACTACCAATCTGGCCCTATATCTTTTTCGTCCTCCACCTTCCTTTTTGATGAAATAGACCCACTTATTTTTCAATGCTTTACGATTTGCTGGAAGTGGAACCAGATCCCAGGTATGATTTGAATTTAAAAACTCCATTTCATTCCGCATTGCATCCATCCAGAACACTGAATTAATATCAGAACATGCCTATTTAAAAGTTTGTGGCTCCGCTTGATCAAAGCATAAAGAAAATAAGAGTTCGTAATCGTCAAACTTCCGAGGCCGTTTCCTCTCTCTGGTAGACCTTCTCAGCTGGACATTTTGAGTAGCACCAATATCAATAGCCTCTGTGTTTACAGCCTTTGTATGAGGTATGACAGATGTTGACCAAAATTTTGGCTTGCCTCTCGTGGAGGAGACTCGTCCTGCATCGGATTTCCCATCACAGGTGAGTGTGAAGTCTGACGGCTTGGGTTTAAGCTTGCCGCAGGGTGTGGAGACAGTTCCATGCGCAAGGGAATAGCACGCAGGGAAATTGGAATAGTTGACATCTCACGCTGGGGTGAGAGTAAGGTATCCGCAGGCATTGAGGATGGGTCCCTCTCAAAGGGTGTGGAGACCCCATAAACACTAGTCGAGGCTTGGGGAATGGAGTCAGGGGGCGCCCAAGTTGCAGGATGCTCTGTCCACGGTAGAGAAAGAGAGTGCGGCAGGGTAGATGAAACCGGCAGGGAAGAAGTACACAGCAGAGGTTCGTGAGGTAAGGCAGAAGCGGTGGGAAATTGGGGAGCCCATGCGGTAGCAGGGGCGGTTGGGAGAGTGGGATGCTCTGCCGTGGCACCATAGTCAAACAAGGAGGGGGCATGTTGTGTGGAAACAATGCTGGGCGGTGCGCTAGTTGATATTGGAAGTGGCATTGGACTAGTGATGGGGTTGGAATTGATATTGCCAGAAGGCATAGCAGTAGTAGAAGGATGGAATGTCACCCGGGGAGTTCACGTAACATGATTGCCATTATCTCCTAAATCAAATTGAATAAAAACATCAGAATTAGACTTCTGATTATGCAAACCTGAGAATACTTTCTCATTAAATACAACATCTCTGCTCCGTACTACTTTCTTAGTAATTGAATCCCATAACTGATAGCCAAATTCATCCTCACCATACCCCAAAAATATGCACTTTTTAGATTTAAAATCCAACTTCGATCTCTGCTCTTTATTAACATGAGCACATGCATCGCATCCGAAAACTCGTAAATGTGAAAAAGAAATTCTCTTACCAGTCCAACGCTCTTCCGGAATATCAAAATCCAAATGTGATGAAGGAGCTCTGTTGATTAAATAAACTATTGTATTACATGCCTCTGTCCAGAATTCTTTTCCCAAACCAGCATTAGACAACATACACCGAGCCCTCTCCAAAATAGTTCGATTTAACCTCTCAGCTGCAGCATTTTCTTGAGATGTATAAGGGACTGTTTTAATCCTCCGAATACCATTATCTGCACAAAATTGGTCAAACTCCGTAGAGCAAAATTCACCACCATTGTCCGTTAATAAACATTTTATTTTTCTTCCAATCTAATTTTCTACCATAGCCTTAAAACTTTTAAATTTTGAAAAAATTTCTGATTTCTTATGCAGCATATAAACCCAAACTTTTCGAGTGCAGTCATCAAGAAATGTTACAAAATAATTAGCACCACCAATGGAAGTTACCTCCGTAGGACTGAAAACGTCGGAATGAATGAGCTCCAATGGAGATGATTTCTTCTCATGACCCATCCTTACGAAGCTAGTGCGATTTTGTTTGCCATAAAGGCAATGTTCACACAATGTCAAATCAACCATTTTCAGACCCGAAAGTTGGTCTCTTCGAAGCATAACTTCAAGACCTATTTTGCTCATATGACCGAGCCTCTTATGCCAAAGTTCGACATTGCTATCCGCAACCACCATGGCTGCTCCCACTTCACCACTACACTCTAATGTGTATAAACTTTCAATTTTCTACCCTTTTGCTAAAATCAATTGACCTTTGGACACTTTCCAAGAAGCTAAATCAAAACTAACATTGCAGCCTTGTGTATATAACTGACTAACAGAAATCAGATTACGCTTGAGTGTAGGAACATGCCCAACATCTTTTAAAATTCATTTGCTTCCATTTTTCAACGACAATAAAATATCCCCTTTTCCCACTATATCACATTCTTTATTATCGCCAAGAAAAATTTTGCCAAATATACCTTCATTGTAGTTTGTGAAAGCACTCCGACATGGAGTTGCATGAAAAGAGGCACCGGAATCGAGAACCCACGAATCTGAATCCATGTTACCGGTTGCAAGTACCAAAGCTCCATCAGTTGCAACATTAACACCGGCATTAATAACATTATTTTGAGCTCTTTTATAGTTTCAGCATTGCTTCTTTGTGTGCCCAGATTTTCCACAAAACAAGTATGTGCCATTTCTTCCTCTCGATTTCGAGTGATGACTCGATCTGCCTCTTCTGTTATTATTATTGTTTTTTCTTCCTCTCTCATGACTTCTCCCTCTATTGCTTGTGCTCACAGCTGTTAGAGCATCACCGGAAGTGGATTCTTGTTCCCAGCTGTTCGGAAGAGAGCATAACAGTAATATCGCCTTTATTTCATCATCCAAAGCGATACCAACCAAAATCAGCTGAGTAACTAAAATATTAAACTCATTGAGATGATTCACGATCACTCCCCCTTCTTTCATTTTCAGATTATATAATTTCTTGATGATGAATACTTTGTTCGATGCTGAAGCTATCTCATATAATGAGGATAACTTATCCCATAGCTCTTTTGTTGTTTTCTCTGTCGAAACATTGAAGAGCACAGTACTTGATAAAGATAAGATGATCGTTGCCTTTGCTTTCTGATCAACCTTCTCCCAATCTTCATCCGACATCGAACCCTTTCCTTTTGCTTTTCCAAGTAACACCGCTTGCAAATCCTACTTGACAAGCAGAGATTCAATCTATACTTTTCATAATCCAAAGTTTTACCCTGAAAACTTCTCAATCTTCCATTTATCTGCTTCATCCATGGCGCCTGCAAAACTTCACCGATTTCTAAAAAATTCGAACGAGCTTAACCAACTCTGATACCAATTGTTAAAATTAATTGCAGACCCCAAAAACTAATTAAAACTGAAAACAGAACAGAAAAGTAAAAGATCAAAAATACAGAGACACAGACACAATGTTTTATAATGGTTCATCCAGCTATTCTGAATTACGTCCACTTTCAAGCAGGACAGATATCTCTATTGAATTAATCTCTGTTACAACATATTACAGCAGCTCTAAGCTCTTAAGCTTTCTTTCTTTTACACGGTCAAAGACCCTCATAGCAAGTCAGGGAGAAAAAGGAATATAGCGGTTACCGTAGAGAGAAGATTGGGCTTCACCTCTGCGGCAGAGCCGTTACACCACGAAGCTAACATATATTTCTAAAACCCAGTAATACAGTTTTAGATAAATTGGATTTAGGTTGTAATTTCCTTTCTTTGACAGATTGTAAAAAGAGGCTTGTTCTCCACAGATTAGCTTCAACATTCTCTGTGAACATCGAAGACAACTTGTGCAGATCTCTTATTTATTTCAAAGAAAAGCAATCTAATCTAATCACACACAATTCATGAGGAAGATGAAGTTTATTCCAAAGAAAAAACAATTTAATTAATCATCATTACACCCGGGCGTGCAATATCCAACTCCAGGGCCACAATTTCCAATATTACAGCAGACACCGCCATCTGCTCTTTGACAATCATCAAAGTTGATGCATTTTGGGAGATCTTGGCGACATGAATAATCATAATACTGCCCACTCGGACTTACACACAACAATATCAACAGCAACAATACAACACATTTCACGCCTGCCATTCTTTCTTTTGGATGGATAAGTTGATTCAGTAATTTGCATACAAGCTTCACACCTTATTTGTTCATTGAAATTATAAGAACGATTTGATCTGCCAATTTATTTATTTGTATTCTTCTTTGTTAGAACCTGATTATTTGTTTGATCTGCCATTTATTTATTTGCGTGCGTCCGAATATTCGAATTATTTGCCTTTCCTGTCCGATCGAATCAAAGAGCTTTTTATCTTTGTATTTGGACATATCTATGTGATATATTAAATAATAATAATTAATGATAATTCATATAATAAACAATAATGGTATTTTGTTGTTTAAAATTCACAGAAGAATGGTATCTTAGATCATAAATTATTGACTATAAAATATTTTTTAAGCAAAACGTATCAGATTATATCTTTATATAAATATACATTCTGATGTATTTTGCTTAAAAAATATTTCAATTTCATATGAAAATATATATACATATGTATATATACGCACATATACATGTATATGTATACATATATAATATCTTTTAACAAAGCCCACTAGAGTGCACAAACATATATACACCCACCAAAAAATATATAAAAAAAAAAAATTCAAATATTCACATCATTGCTCAATCCAGATATAACCAGGAAAAAACCTAATCTAAACCAAAAGGGAGTAGGGCTGGACCCGAAAAGGATATATCCTACAACCTAACTTATAACCAATGAGAGCTAAAGGGGGAGAAAAGCTCGACACCAAAAATCATTCCTTGTTTTAACATTGCATAGAGATATACACATGGTTTCACAAGGAAAAAACCTGTCTACTATGAAGACTGTACAATATTTTAAGTGATCTTTACACTGTCTGGAAGGATTCTTTACACTAGCTTAGTAGAAAAACTTTATCTGATCTAGTAGAGACTATTCTAAAGTACTAGAAGTTCCAATCAACTTTTTTGATGGGTTTCATTTACTAAAATGAGCAAAGATAAACATTGTCTTTGGTGAGACCAAAATTTGTCTTAAGGAGATATGATTGATTTGTGATAAGCAATAAGTATTTTTATTAAAGGTCAAAAGAATTTTGAAGGGGCCTCCAAACTCTTTACAATCAGATTTTGGAGGGATCTGGAACCCATAAATAAACAACTGCTATGAATAGAACATGAACAAATAGAAGCTCTACTATCAACAAAGAATCAAAAGCCTAAAAAAAGATAAATCTAGACAAGGCTAAAGTTGCACCAACATTAAGCTGAAGCCCCTAGAATCAATACAAAGAGTTTTTAAAGGCTCCCTTAACCTTGAAGAGGTTTTGGAAAGCTCTCATAACTTGAAACAAGAGTTTTGTAAAGGCTCCCATAATCCAAACTATAGATTTTATAAAGACTCTCATAACCTTCCAACCGTACATCCACAAGCTCCCTAAAAGCTCTACCTCCATAAAAACGAGAGGATAGAGAACAACATATTTAACAACAACAAACCAACCATGAATCCTTTGAACAAGGAAGAACTCCACCTCCATAGGAGTAATCTCCACCTCAATAAGAGTCTGGTGGAAAAAACGAGGGAAAAAATAAAGTACACTCTTACCCGAAACTCAGCATTAACAAGACAAAGAGCCCAAACAACCATACCCAAAACAAACTTCTCTTCTGAAACAACAAAAGAGACCCTTAACCAAAAGGAGAGATCTAGAAGTGGCTTAGACGGAATTAAGGCACTCAAATCCAGACGCAACAAAGAAAAAAACCAAAAAGATATGATAGAAGAAAATAAAAATACTATCATACCCCACGCAGCCAAACTGTCCAACAACAGCAAACCGCAGCCCAAAAAACCAGAGGGTCTGGCAAAATCTGAGGAGGAGCTCTTCGGACTGGGAACTTCAAAAAACTCTGCACTCAAAGAGATGCTTCCAGCAACCCCAGCTTCCAAAACCTCCTCTATAGAATCAGAAGCCAAACTGCTGGCTTCTAGAATGAGTATTTTATTATTCTGTAGATAGGTTTGTCGGCACAGACCAGGCTGCCAACCAAACACCACCCAGCACAGCACAGACGAAAACAATATCCACGTTGATCATGTACAGCCACCCACAGCCGTCTTTAACTGTCCATATTATCTTGTGTTACTTGTTTCACATGTCTGCCATTAATGCGAGAACATTTCTTATGGGTTTCTCCTCCGAAACCTGGTTTTCAACTTTACCAACTTTCTACTCCGAAACATGGTAGAGAAGAGATGTAAACGAAGCAGGAAATGTGCTGAAATTTACAGAAGGGTTTTGGGTATTTCTATTTTTACAACCAAGAAAAACTTGTAAAGAAAATGATGGCCAGTAAGTGAATGCACATGTTGCTGCTTGGTTTTTATCATATTTATTCTTTTCGAGGAAATTTTTCTTTTTAAAACCCTCCAAACCCAGTAAATCGAAACGTAGATTTATTGTTGGAAAGTTCATGGTTGTTTCATTCATGAATAACAGTGGACATTCTGCATTTTAGCAAGACAAAATTAAGTTCCTTTTGGAATTGGGTGTAGTGCCACTATCTCTACCTAACGAGTCTGCAATATGGTAATAAATGCTTTATTTTATTCATGTTTGTAGCATTGAAACTGCCTTGATTGAAGAGCAATCCACAACTGTCCAGGTTTTTTTTTTTTGGGTAAGTAAGAGGTCGAAGCTGATAATTATATTTATATAAGAAAAAGACTAAAGTACATATTAAAAGCTTAAAATAAAGGAAACAGTCCAAAATCTACAGGGGATTATGGGCACCAGTTAAAGCTAAGCAGCAAGAAGGCCTCCTAGTAAAAGCATAGAATAAAAACTATCTAAATCATGATCCTTATGATCACAAGCTGCTAAGATTTTAAACATGGAATCAATACTGAAATGTTTCAACATGAAACCAAAAAACCTGGCAAAGGACGCTATTCTCATCAGGTTGAATAGGAGGTAGAATATGTGTTATGCTCCTGCTAGGGCTCCATGGCATCAGGGTCATCTACTGCGGCAACATCTAAATCACCTTCATCAACAACATCTCCTACGGCCTCTTCTTTAACCTATGCCTCTTCCTCAACCTCTGCCATGACTTCATCCTAGAATCATCTATCCAAAGGTTGAAGAGAGCTGCCCTGGTTGCAATCTCAAGACCCACTAGATACAATCTATTGAGAGATGAATTTAGAGGATACTCCGTCAGCTCCCAACTTTGCTAATTCGTCAGCATGTCCATTACCTTCTCTATAAATGTGATTTATAGTCACAGCTTCCAATTTGTTGATCATTATTAATGCTGCTTCAATCAAAGCTTGAAGTCTCCAATTAGGGGTACTATTCTTTCTGATAGCATTGATAACCAAAACCGAATCCCCTTCAATTTCAATTTTCCTCAGATTCAATTCCAAACATAAAGCTAGTCTGACATTTAAGGCTTTACATTTTGCTGTGTTGTTAGTATCCTCTTCCAATTGGGTAGACATTTTTGCTATGATGATACTATTACTTGAGTGAATAATGCAACATGCGCCTGAGGGGCCTGGGTTGCCCCTGCACACCCCATCAAAGTTTAATTTATACCAACCAACTGCGGGAGGGGACCATTTGCAGTTTTCTCTACTGAGAATGTTTGCTTTCCTGCCAAAGCCAATGACTTGTGGAATTTTAAGGCCGAGCCAGTTCTTGAACATCTTGTCATCCCATTTTGTGTAATGTTTGGGAATATTTGATTGAATGTTGGTCCGAGCATTCCCATATGAGAATTGAAGGGGTGAGTATCCAAAGATTTCCCATTAAGCTATTCTTGGATAGAGTTGGCCAAGATTGAAAGAGGGAGAGAATGTCTTTGGGAAAAGCTAAGATCCAACCTAGTTTGGCGCATAACCACTGCCAACAGGCTATTGTGTACGAACAATTCAAAAGTAAATGATTGACGTCTTCATCACTGTTGTTGCATAAGAAACATTTTGAAGGACCATGGTAACCAAACTTCCTAAACTTATCTGCTGTAAGAATTTTGTTTTGTAGAGACGCCCATGTGAAAACCCCCGCTTTCGGTAAACATGCCTTATCCCAGCAGAGGTGAATAGGTAAAGAGGTGGACTCTTGATTGTACTCTTTAGCTACAATCTTGTAGCCCTCTTTAACGTTGTAGATGCCCGAGGAAGCTCTAGACCAAACTACTTCATCTGACCCTGGTTTGAGCAGAAAAGATTTGTTTTTTAAAATCCTCAACAATTCCTCTATCTCTCGATCTGGAAGGTTCAATGAATCCCAAGATTTCCACTTCCATTTCCCTTCATGTGGGGGGTCTAATGGTATAATATAGTCTTTAACAAGTATGCCCCATCTTTGAGAACATGAATTAATGAAGCTTCGAGAATGGAAAGATTTATTAATTGCTGGGTAGCCCCCCCATGAATCATCCCAAAAGCGTGCCTTATTACCTTGTCTAATATTCCATGATACATGATCCTGAATGATTCCTTTAGAATCTGATATGAAGTTCCAAATCCTTGATCCTCTAGGAAGGTTTGTCAGCCTGAGAACATCATCTTCGATGGGATTCTGCATATATTTACTCTTGATTATTCTAACCCACTTAAAGTGTGGTTCTTGGATTTTCCAAAATAATTTAGCCCCTAGAGCTTTATTTTGCATCATCTGATTCTTAATACCCATTCTGCCTAAATGGTATGATTTGCAGATTTTGTCCCACCCGATTAAAACAAATTTCCTTTTTGTGTCTGTTCCTTGCCAGAAAAAACTCCTCATTTTTTTTGACAATTGCTAGGAAGCAGCTTGTAGGTAGAGATATACATGACATCAAGAATATGGGAATTGCTGCCATGATAGATTTAATCATCACTATTCTTCGTGCCCAGGATAACCATTTAGCTTTCCAAGACTCCATTCTTCTATCCAATTTTTCATTAATGGGGTCCAAGCCTTATTAGACTTTACTGATTTATCCAATGGGGGTCCAGGTTTATAGCATATTACATTATATGAATACTTTTTATCTAGCATTTTTCGAACAATTTATGAATTTTAATATTTTTCTGTTTCAATAACTGTACTCGTTCAGTTTTAGAATTTTCTACGGATACCCATAATAGGTTTGCAAATCTCATCCGTGTAAGAGAACAATTTTCATTTCAATTGCAGTCTGAACTTTTTTTAAATATCTATAAATATTTTTTTCATTTTAGTTGCAGTCTGATTTTTCCTTTAACATATTTGTGCATATCTGTTACTTTTCTATTTACATATTTGAAAGGGGGATTTGATCTATAGAAACATGTATTCACAATTGATATGTTTAACTGAAAAATAGATCCACAATTAGAGTGTTTTTTCCCATGTTGGCCACTTTATAATGTTCTCCCAAATCCAACAATATGTTTCATAAGATATGTTAATAATATAGTTTCATTTAGTTTCGTATCAGGATTTTAGGTTCTCTTTGGATAGTTATTGAATTTTTCTCTTTAATTTTTTAGATAAATTTATATAACTGCTTTATTTTATAAAGTTACAAGAATAATAAAAGAAGTTGTGATTGAATTTTTTTAACAAAATTCTGGTATTTGTTTAGTAGATATAATTGTAAATAATTGTTAATAAACTTTTAGCATTGTTGGTGAAGAGTACCCGAATGCGACCAACACCAACCAAAATGTTTTTGGATTTTCAATTTCGATATGTTTTTGGCATATCTTTATTGATATCTCTCCATCCAATTTCGAGCTCTTAAAAGACAGTTGAAGCAGCAAAATGTGAGTATCATAATCACTTTGCTCAAACCGATGATAACTCTCAATTAGTAGTTGTATGATGGTTTGCATCAAGGCGTAATTTGAGTCTTTTTACAAGTCAAACCAGATCATGAATAACATCTTCCTTGAGTGCTATAAATCATAGAACACCAATGCATATTTGTTTCTGCATTGTGAAATGATTGGTAGCTTGTATTTTTAATGCCAGGATAGGTTGTGATTGAGGATCAGTAATATAAAACCATTTGTCTTCAAGCAATTCTACGATATCGACATCCTTAAAGAGAACCAATCAGGAATAGTGGAATAGTGAAGGCGTCACAAGAAGACCAAAACACTCTCCATAGCATGAAGATAGAAGAAGCCATAAAACTAAAAAGCTACCCATCAAACTATCAAATGCTCCAAGCTGAACCATAACTGACCAAAGAAGGAAATGGATTCGAAATGACCCTTCATCATACCTGGTATGGCTTGCAAGTGAAAGCCAATCAATTATCGAAAGGGGGAACAAAAAGGCCCAAGGCAATAAAAGAACAAGAAAATAGTTAATTCCTGTTAGTAACTGACGTTGACTCAACTAACTGATGATGATGTACATGTTGAAGTCCACGAATTGTACAGATTTGTTAAAGAAGTCAGTTCATGTTTCTACAAAACAAATGAAGAATGTCTTGAGGAGTTGAAGGAGATCAAAGTGTAGTTTTATAAATCATTCGAGGAAACTGTTAGAAGGTGACTAAGGAAGATTTTAAAATTGAAAGGGCACTAAAATTATAGCAAAGAAGATCATTGAAACTGAAGAGGAAGGTTCCCGGTGAATATCTAAGTTAGAAAGTTTTTCTTGTAGTTGATTGTCAATAGGAAAAACTGCGAAGGGTGTTGTCAACAGATTTTGTCACTACCATTTAAGGATATCAGATCAGGTTTAAAAATCATAGATGATGGAAGCTTATCATAGTTAGAACGTGATTCATATGCATTTATTACATTGATCAGACAAGTAGGAACAAGTTCACAAGATCAGATTGTCCAGCTACAAATTAATTGCAGCATCATGGAATTTATTTGTGCAAGAAAAATTATTTTTTCTACAAGGGAAGATTGGTAAAAAGGTGAAAAACTAAAATGTATGTTTAATGTGTGAGATGGATAATTTGAAAGAAGAATTGATGAAAATCAAAAAGTGTAATTCATGACGATAGAAAAGACGAGACAACTAGGAAAGGATATCTTTGAAAGTTTAACCGAAAATGACAGTAGTCTAAAAGAATTGAAGTTAAAATGGAAAATAAAGAATTAAAAGAAAAAATAATGTAATTTAATGAAATAAAAAAGAGGAACGAAGATTTGGAAAGCTAGATAAAGTTGTTGGAAAAGGAAAATGAGAATTTAAGGTTGAAACCTTCAATGTGTGATATTTCATGTCATACTAAGGATTTGTATTCTTCATTTGATGAATCATTTGATATGAGGGATATAATTGAAGCTTCATTAGATAAAAGTGGTGAAGTTAAAGGTAAGAATGTGTTTGAAACTATAATTTATGCAGATTTAAATTGTGATGTTAGAAACCAATATTATTTTGAAAACAATATTGGTTTGATGACTATGCAGAAAATAAAATATAAAGAAAGAGAACTAGGTAAATATGGGCAACGACTTATAGAGCCCATCCAACTAGTTTTGAGGCCAAAATATGAAGGCCTTAGATTCAATAAGGGAGATAGAAATTATGTAACATGTGTTGTAGGTTCAAACAGATCAACTCAAAGAGTGTTTGCATTGTTGCAAAGAAGGACATCAAGAAGAGAAGAGTTGGGATCTTCTTCCTTGTTCAATTTGTCGGTTGAAGAATCATTATGAAAATTCATGTTGGAATAGAGAGTACAGTGGAAAATCATAGAAATATTGTTTGTGGAATATTTATGGATGAATTGATGGATCCAATTAGAGAAAGGTGACAAGCATGTTCAAAAGGTTGGACAAACCTAAAAGTTTGCATGTGAAAAGGAATACATCACGACGCCGAGTTAATGCCACCTTTGTGTTGAACACGTTGAATAACTAAGAGGGGGCGAATCAGTTATAATTAAGCAATTTCCTTAACCTTAATTAATCTAGTGAATACTTGAAGCAATCAAAAACTTATAATAGATATGAACATGAAAACACAAAACATCAAAAACCACGAATACTAGAATTTACATGGAAACCCAAGATTGGAAAAACTATGGAGAAGCTAAATCTCATTAATACAACATCAGTTTTGGTGACACCGATTAAGGTGATTTTTACAAGGGCTAACTATTACTTTTCTAACTACAAGTAAGGCTCACTACCAGTTGGGATAACTACCTAGAAGTAATAAGGCTCACTTCCAATACAAAGAGGCTCACTACAAGAATATAAGAAAAGAAACCCACCACTAAAGTCAATGTCACCAACAACTAGCAATACAAGAATGATATTATAGTCTACTGCTAGTTGCACAAAATCACATAAACATCAACACATAGATCTTTCATTGTCACATTCACATTCACTTCATGTATTACTTGTACATAAGCATCATACCACACCAAGTAGAAACATCACTCTCTTATCCCATGCAATGCTAACAACTATTTTGGCATAATACAATTTGAAACAGGTCAAATCAAGGCCTTCTTGTGGTGGTAAGAAATGAAACATGGACCACATAGATCTTCCTCACTTTAATCAACATGCATCACTCACAAAAGAATGCTACAAAATCACCAAGATATTTAGAACCAAGAGGTAGGATCTATATATTACAATGGAAATACTTGAAGCAAAGCAGAACGGGCACTTTCTAGATAGGATTAGACCCAAAGACACACGAAACCTTATGTTGCAAGATAAATGAGACTAGAACAAACATGGAAAATGATAGAACTTCACAACACATCATCTGAGGCACACTATACGAAATCAAAAAAGTATTAAATCCACATCTAAGGATAGGATATGTTGACATCAATAACAACCATTAATGGAAACAACAATAATAGCATCAACATCACATTCAAAAAGTATCCCCCTTTTTCATTAATGACAATATTCATCAATAACAAAGAAAACTCATTGTCAAAAGATATCAACGTAAGATCATATGTTCTCTTTTGTTCTTCTTCTCCTTTGAAAATAATGACAAAGGGAAAAAAATACCCCTTGCAAACTTACTCTACTCCCCCTAAGAATTGATCCAAAAAAGAATAATCATGAAATTCTCTAGACTAATGTACACACCAATGTATTTATTGAGCACTACGAAGAAGTAGAATCTCCAACTTTTGCCTAAGATACTCAAAAGTATCCTTGCACAATGGTTTCATAAATATATCTAAAATTTTCTCCTTTTGTAGGGTCATATTCAAGTCTGACCTTATTTTCCAACACCTTCTGTCTTAAGAAATGATATCTAATGGATATATGTTTTGTTCTAGAATGTTGCACTGGATTTGTAGAATTTTTTATAGCACTTGTATTATCAAAAATAATTTAGATCGGTTCATCAAATGCTATATCAATATCCTTCAGGTTTGTTTCATCATTAATACCTAAGTACAACATGAGGATGTTACAATGTATTCAGATTCAACATTATATAATGTTAAAGAATCCTTTTTCTCACTCAACCATGCAACCAACCAAGAGCCAAAGAAATAGGCTCCACCACTAGCACCCCACCTATTATTAAGACATAGATGGCCTAATCATCATCAATATAGGTTTCCAAAGTGAAATCTAAGTCCTTTTGATACCATAATCTAAAATCTTCTATACCCTTTGAATATCTAAAGATTTTTTTTACTGCCAAAACATGTGACTCTTTCAGTTTTTGTTTAAATTTGGCTCCTAAGAAAATGACATACATAATATTTAGTTTAGTAGCAATCAAATACAATAATCCTCCAAATATTGATCTATACTTGCACCATTATATTGCTTTATATCAATGCATAAATTAACATTCAATATTCCATTGCATGAATTCTTACATAAATGTGAATTTCACTAACAAGGCTAAGTCCTCACTAGAATTCCTACCACCGCTACTTAAATAAAAACATCATCTAATCTATCAATTTACTAATTAATATAATAATAATAATCACATTATAAATTTCTTTAATCTATGTACATTTTATTTCACCAAAGTAGGTGTTCTTAGTTCATTCATTTCTCTTATCAACTATTATCAATAGATCCATAATAACATCATGCTCATATAACATTACTATCATGATATCAATTCCATGTTATTTATCCATTAGCTAACTATTGATTTTAACCATTCCCCTAGGTTCACTATTATATGATCGAATATTAAGTTATCCTTCTTATTAACTACATTTAACCCATTAAGATAAGTGATTTAACTTTATTTCCTTAACAACCATTCAAGATGAATTATTAATCAATAAAACACATCATTTTCCTAGATTTATTTTCTTAACCCACTAGTAAAACATAAAGAATAGCTTTAACTATTACAATTAACAAGTATAAAGAATTTTTTTCCTTTAACATTGACATAAAATATATCAAAAGTAAAACACGTACTTTTTCCTTTCTTTCACCTAAATATACCCCCATTTACATTGCTTTCAATTCAATTTACATCCACAATCCATAATTACATCATTATACAAAATTAAATCAATCTCCTTCTAGGAGTATAAATTTACATAAATAAATATACAATAATACATCTTGAGCATCATGATGGAAAGTACAATATGAAGTCTTCAAAGCTACAAATTTGAAAGGAACAAGTGCAAGGTCTATCCACACAATCATGGATAGTATCTTGATACAAAAATATTAACCACCCAACCACATGGAACTTGTAGGCACACTCCCCTAAGATGGGAGGTAGAAACCAATGCGCATGCAAGAAGAAACAACTAAGAGCATAAAACAAGGTGGTAAACCCTTCCCAAAATAAAACATGAAAACTCAAATAAATATCACATCATGCTAGGAATACAAGAGGCAAAAGAAACTAAAGGTGTAAGACTCTAGGCTACCAGTTAGGTGAGTGTCATCATATATCTTGACCCCCAAGTAGGCACATGCAGAAATGGACACCTTTCGTGAGGACAAGGCTATTTGATTATGCCATCACAAAGGAAGTTCCTCTCACTCCTATTCCTAGTCATTACTAGTACTAACATCATGGGCAAGACATCAATTAATATTTATTATGGTTATCACTTGATTAACTAAGTCATGCAATGGTTTACCCTAGTAGCCACTTAGAGCCCTAACTCCACTTTAGAGCCACTCGCCTACTATACCTGCATTCTTTACCAATGATATAAAACATAACAAATAAATGAAATAATTACATCACATCATGATAACATGTCATGAGTCTCATAGTACATCGAAATATCACATTTTCATATTTAAGAAAACATTTGTTTCCCCTAATCCATTGGACAGTCCTAAACCCCCAAACAAGCATTCGGATGGATTCAAAACATATCAAGAAGAATTAAAATGCATCATACATGATTAATATTTATCAAATAAAGTATACAAAATCTATAACCATCAAATATAAAGCCCTAAATTTTTCTTTGGTTTAATCCCCAAACCCTAAAACATCATTTTGACCCAAGTTTTGGGCAAAATGAGAAAATATGCATCTTTTTTATGCTTCAACACATTTTTTTAGGCAAGATACAGACTGGCGGGCTAAATCTACATACTTATAGTCTCAAGCTGGACAATTATAGTAATCATTCAACACAGTTATGGTAAGCATTCAATGCACTTGACTAGTAAACTTTCAAAAAAGAGAAGCAAATTCTAGATTTCCTTTACAACCAAAATTGGGCATTATTTAGGCATAGGGAAAAGAATCTTGGGAAGCCCCACTAGAGACTTCCTAAATTCCCTTCCAGAACCCCAAATAAACAAACCCAAAACATAAAATTAAGATGTACAATTTTTTATTGATAGAAATAGGTCATTATAGACACAAATGGAAAATCATTTACAAAAAATTCCATTTGATCTCATTCCACTTGCAGAATGCAAAAGCCATAGTTTTACACACAATAGTATCAAATATATGCAATAAGACTAGACTTTAAAATCATAGAACATATACATATATGCTTATTGAAATATAAAAAAATGATAGCATTTTTATCAAACAAACACACACACAAGAAGAAATGGTTTCTTTTCTCAGGATTGAATCCTACATCAAGTCCTTTATAGATCCTCAAATGAAGAAGCCAAAATAGATCCAATCTAGCAATAATCTACTCCAAAGGAAGTTCACTCCAAAAGAAATCCAATCTAGAAGAAACCTCACAAATTAATAAATCTCTCTCCTAAACACAGGGATCTCACACAAAATATTTAAAGTGAAAACCATCTCTCAAATTCACAATATTTCTCAAAACTTCAGGAATCCACAAGAAATCTCCATCAAAGGTCTCTTCAAGTTTCTCCCTTTCTTCATGTGACTTCTTGGAGTAGCCATATTTGGGGATATGCCCTAAAATGCAGCAAAAAATTACCAAAAATAACTCATTAAGACTCGTTTTACTTTTTACAATACATTAGTATATTGTAAGGGGTCCTAGGAAACCTTAATGTATTCCAGGGCCCCTTAAGACCCCTTACAATCCCTTAGGATATCTTACCATACACTAATGTATGGTAAGGGGTCCTAAGGGGTTTAATGGGGTGGTGGAACATTTTAATGTGTCATGTGACCCATTAAGACCCCTTGTGAACCCTTACCATGTACATTAGCGTATGGTAAGGGGTCATAGGAATCAATAATGTGTTATATATTGGTTGGAATTGTTGTTTTTTTTGTTCAAGTTTTTTCATTAATGTCAACATATGACATATATAGTTTTGAGTTGGTTATATGAGACAAATTGTGTTTCTAGTTGCTACAGAAAGTTGGACAGAAATGTAAGAACATTGTATGGAAGTTCAAAGTATGTGAGATTTTTTTAATCACTCTGAAGATGTATAGACCTTATGTCTAAGGTCACATAGCTTAATATGATTATTTGAGTGAGTTATAGTTATTTTGGTGACTTGACTGGTTACAGGATAGAGATAGGGAATTTGACAGAGTTGGTTGTTGAGTTTTGAGCATAAGTTGGTTACGAGATGGAATCATGTTATGTGAGATTCAGGCAAGGAAGAAAACATAGGATAGAGTACACTCTAGGATTTGTGGCTTGATTGGGTCATGCTGATGACATTGCTAGTATATAAACTTGGATAATTTATTTTGGGAGCTAACTAGGTGGTGTAACATGTTCCATATATTGGCAAGCGTTAATTGTGGATCTTGGCACATAAATTAATATTTGCAATTATTTTTTATTTTTATCAAGTACCATGTATTCCTTAGCATTGTGTAATGTAATTTTTTTTACATTGGGGGAGCCCTAACAAGCCAACCTAATTGAGACTTGTAACTTGTATAAAGGAGACTAAATTCTCTAATGTAATGTGAGGAATGTGTATGAGAGGTATGCATGATTGTGCATTTTAGCATTGTAATAATAGAAAATATGAAGACAAGAGGTATGAGTAGAATCTATGATCATTCCTTGTGCAATTTAATGGAACTATAAAGGAAAGTAAGTTGGGATCAATCAGTTTAGTCATTTGAACAGTAAGTTCACTTCATTGTATTTGGATAGTAAGTCCTAAAGGTAATTTTAACCTTCTCCTTGGAGCAGTGTGCCATTTTGTTCTCATCAACTCCTAATAGGGCTGAAGGACCTTTTAACAGGGGTTCTGTCCTTTGACATGGACAGTTGTACTAGATGTATTGTATCAAATCCTAATAGGGACATTTTTATACTAGTGCACTATCTAGTGGGTTCCATCCCCACTGTGGTTTTTCCCTTGATAGGGTTTTCCTTGAGAAAAAAATATGTGTTATGATGTTGTTTTATATCTTGTTCATCTTGTTTAGCACTGTTATATTCTTTATTAATGATCTAGTTCAAAAGTTTAAAGTTTAAAATTATTATATATAACTAATTCACCTCCCCCCCTTCTAAGTTGTGTGGTGTGGTTTTCTATTTCTAAAAATTGGTATCATACCTATTGGTCCTCTTGGAGAAATCTTAATTGCTTGTGGAGATCTATAACAACAAGCTATAGGAAGTAAAATTGTAAATTTTATAGAGAAAATTTTAACAGGAAACAAGATGAGAAATTGTTTGATCTTCTTTAGAATAGAACACTGGTTGATTGCAAAGAACAAAGAAGATGTCAAGACTAAGGATGAACTGGAAAATAGTACATAGGATGAAAGGAATAAATTCACTTGCAATATTATTTCTAGAGCAGCTCTAATCAGTTCACTTTCTGAGGTAGAATTTACAAAAGTGAAGGAGCTTGAGTTGGCACATGAGATCTGGACAAATTTGGAAGCACTATATGAAGAAGAAAAATATACAAAACAAGCCAAGTTCTAGTGTTGGAAAACAAAGTTGGAGAACATGAAGATGCAAGAAGATGATTATATTAGAGCATATGTTTAGAGAGTGACTCAAACTATTACTGACATTAGAAATACAGGGGGATCTATTATAGAAGATGAAATCATTGCAAATATTCTAAGATCTTTGATACCTACATATGACACCAAGTTCATGATAATTGAAGAGATTATACCTCTCACAAAGGGATTTACAAGGGGGACTTTGGTTGGTAAGTTATCTGCAATTAATAAAATCTAAATTACAAGATGCTTTACCTAAATTTAAATCTTATTTTAAGGCTATTATTCATAAGGATAAGAAGATGCTAACAAATAATGTGAGCACCAGTAGAAGTGACAAGTATGTAGATCTTGGATAATATTATAAGGAATGGGAAGAAATAGAGGAAGAAGAAACAAAATTGGATGAGCTTGTATCCCTAGTAGAAATTTGAGGGAAAACAAAGGTAAGGGAAATTACTCTTGAAGTATTTTTCATGCAATAAGATAGGTCATTTTGCCTCTAGATGTCCTACTAGAGTTTCAAAATATAAAACTAAGTCATACAAGTCTAAATATCCTAAGGAATGTTATATTTCTAGTGAGAGTACTTCTGATGATGAATCTATTAATGATGAAGATGAGATTGGGTTTGTTGCTATTAAAGATGAAGATCCTATTCATGAAGAAAAAGCTTTGGTTTCACATGTAGAAAATAAATTTGAATGGATTATAGATACTGGATGATCTCATCACATGACTAGTGATAGAGATACATTTGTGCATCTTAATGAGTATTATGGAGGTGTAGTCATATTTGGAGATAATACTCCTAGCTTGATCATAGGAAGAGGATCTATAACTCTTGACAGTAAAACTAATACTGATGATGTTTTGTTTTTCATGAACTAAAGGAAAATCTATGGAGTGTTGGACAGCTCGTGGATAAAGGTTATCATCTACAATTTAGTAATGGAAAATGTACTATTATAGATCAGTTAGGCAATCTGATTGCATCAGGTACTAAGACTAAAGGTAATGTGTTTTAATTAAATTCAACTAAAGAAAAAAAAAATTGTGAAGATAGATGATAGTTGGTTATAGCATAAGAGGTTATGTCATATAAATTTTGATAACATTGTGAAGGTCAGTAAAACTAGTGCAATCAGAGATTTACCAAAGACTTTGAAGCCTACTAACATGTTGTGAAAAGAATTTGTTATGGGAAAAGAAACTAGGACTAACTTTCAGAGACTGACTTATTCAACAAAAGGGAGATTGGATCCGGTACATACAAATCTCTATGTTCCTACAAGAACAAGGTCATATTATGGTGAAAGGTAATTTATGATTTTTTTTAATGATTATTCAAGAATGATGTGGGTTGATTTTATTAAAGAAAGTCTTAATCTTTTGATAAGTTAAAGATTTACAAGGGAAAAGTTGAGAATGAATCAAGTTTGAAAATTAAATGCTTAAGGTTGGATAGAGGTGGTGAGTTCAAATCAGATAAGTTTAATGCATATTATGAGAAACATGGGATATACAAAAAAAATTATACACGTAGGACACTACAATAGAATGACATAGCAGAAAGGATAAATAGAACCATTCTTGATGCTACTAGGACTATGATTCTTGAAGGAAACATACAACAGATGCATTGGAGGTAAGAAGTTAACATCATAGTCTATACATTGAATAGAGTTCAGATTATACAAGATACTGGTAAGATTTAATATGAGTTATAGTTTGGTCACATTACTATATAGTTAAATACTTCATAATATTTGGTAGTAAATGATATATCAAAAGGGATGATGAAATAGGTAAGTTTGATCCTAGAAGTGATGAAAGAATACTTCTTGGATGCGCTAATAGGAGTAAGGAATATAGGTGTTACAATATCATATTGAAAAAGATAATTGAAAGTGTTAATGTGAAGATTGATGAGAGATTTCAGATTCGGGAAAGAATGTATGATAATTGATTAGATAATGAAGGTAATTGGGCTTCTACTATTTATAATCAGAATTAGGAGCAAGAAGAAGAACAGTTCTTTGAGATTTAAAATGGGATACAAGTAAGTATTGATGAGCCAAAAGAGACTCCTAAACCACCGACATATGTATCAATGAATCATTATGATAAATAAATAATTAGAGATCTAAAAAAGGTGTGATGAGAAGGTAAAAGGTTAGAAATGAATTGTGCTTAATTTTACAAGTAGAACCTAAGACTATTGATGAAGATCGTAAAGATAATTTTTGGATTAAGGTAATTCAAGAAGAACTAGATTGAATTAAAAAGGATGATACTTGGGATCTTGTATGAAGGCCTAAAGACAAAAATGTTATATGAACTAAATGGATTTTTACAAATAAGATGAATGAGCAAGGTGAAGTTGTAAGAAATAAAGAAAGACTTATTTGTAAAGGATACTCACAGCAAGAAGGTATTGACTTTGATGATACTTTTGCACATGTGCCTAGATTGGAGGCTTCTAGATTGTTTCTTTCTTAAGTAGCTCATAAATCCTTTAAGGTTTATCAAATGAATGTCAAATATACATTCTTGAATGGTGAACTTGAAGAGGAGGTCTACATAGAGAAACCTTTTGGATTCACATTAATAGATTAGTAAGATATGGTATCCAAGCTAAAGAAAGCATTACATGGCTTGAAGAAAGCAATAAGGGCATGGTATGCTAGATTGGACAAGTATTAATTACACCTTCATTTCTGAAAAGGTAATGCTAATAGTATTTTTTATTTAAGAATTAATTCTGATTATATCTTGATTATTTTAGTATTTTCTGATGATATCATATTTGGTGGGAATGATGCTATGAGTAATAAATTCACTAAAGAGATGAAAGGTGAATTTGAGATGTCTATTCAATAGGGGAAATGGAATTTTCATATCTCAAACTAAGTATCTTAAGGAATTTGAAAAAGTTTGAAATGGAGGATTTTTATCAAGTAGCAACACTTGTGATTACAGGTTGCAAACTAAATACTATTGATTATTCACAAAAAACAATTTAGAAAAAGTAAAGGTCAATGATTGGAGGTTTTCAATACTTGAGTCATACAAGTGTTACTCCTATTTGAGCATTAATGGTTGTCATTAGTATTATTTAGTCATTGAGTTGGTAAAGGAGACAAGATAGGAAAGTTGGTCAATATTCAGAGACTATACACTGAGCAAGACAAAAGGAAGATCTAAGTTAACCAAACATAACTTTGACCAAGTACTCTTACCAAGCTAGATGATCACCGAGTACCGAGCAGTGTGGTTACCAAGAATTCATATGAACCAAGCACCAATTAATTATTGAGCCATGAATGTAGTGAACACTATGTAAAATAGGAAACAACATAATAGTTTGAAATGGCACAAACATCAAGGAAAATGGTTTACACCAATCAAAAAATGGTTTACCAAGATCGAGACAGAATTTAATATGGATGTAATCATTAAATTGTTGATGATTCCTATGTATTGTAGATCTAGGTTATTTATCTTCACCGTTGATATTAGGTTTTCTAAGATATTTTTAAAAACTAATTAGGTCAAGTTAGTTTGATATAAAATTTGTAAAGATGTTATGTTGATAGAGTATCGTCAAGAAGTAGCCGCACTCAGGACATCAGAAGATCCGACAGGTTTTTGATATAATGATTTGATAGAAGTATTCAAGTTTTTCAAAATGGACATAAGGATACCAAACAGTACAAAAGGACATACACATCACTTCAAGGTGATATCTTTTTAGTATTTCATAGATCTGAATCAGGAAAGTTTGAGTTTATATTTATAGATATATCCTATTGTTACTCTTTAATCATTGTAGCAGATTTCTAAATCTCTTAACAAAGTAAACTTAGCAGTTTAATTGTAAATCTCTTAACTGAGTGCACACTTGATTGTGTTTCTAAAATACTCTAACAAAGTAGATCTAGTTGATCTTATTGTTACTCCTAACAGGGTAAGATCACCAAAAGTGATCACAATATTTGTAGCCTTAATTGGCATACTTTGTTACTGCAGTAATGAAGCTTTGTGGGTGTCATCCCCACTGTAGTTTTTACCTTCTAATAAGGGTTTCTACAATACCAAAACATTTGTGTTAAGTGTATGAAGTTTCATGAATGGTTTATTGATTAGGTTACATACATTTAAATTTATCTATTCTTACAAAGTTTGAGTCTTGAAAAGTTTTCAAGGTACTGATTCACCCCTCCCCTCTCAATACATATCTTTCCATAATCCCAAAAAAATTTATCAGAGCTAGTTCTCTTATTTTGGAAGGTTTAATCACTGAAGAGAAAAGATCTACGAATGGAAAGGTACAAGCTTGATAAGACAATTGAGAATTAGATAATACATATGCAAATCTATATTGAACAATTCATGAAGCCAAAGAAGAACTAAAAAGTTACTAATCAAAAGGAAGGATATGGAACTTCACTATAATGAGACTAATTATCATGAAGAAGAGATAGATGATCCATTTGAGGCATCTGGATCTGGATCTGGTAGAATATCTGATGCATCTGAAGGAACCATATCAGATCTACCTAAAAAGGATCTACATCTTACTGAACAATTGAAAGCACTACAGATAGGTCAAGAGACATAAATTGTCAAAATGATTGATGTCATGAACAATGCAAGGAAAGCATAACAAGAAAAAAATTTGGCTATTGAAGATAGGAGGCAAATGACTAATAAGTTGCAAGAGAAGGAATCTGAGATACTGAGACTCACCAAGCATAACTTTGAAATCTCTAATTAGATGGTTTTCATAAGTCAGGAAGTCAACTGAGTAAACAGTGATCTTACAAGGAAATTGGAAGACATCGGTGAATTAAGAGAAGAGAATGAAAGATTGAAGAATGAGGTAAAGATTCAACAACAACATAATCAGATGATTAAGAAATCTGAATACAGTACTAAATGAATGGACAAATTTATGAATGGTTAGAAATGACTTGATAGCACAACTGATTTAGGATATACCAAGAAGGGAGAGTCATCAAGAAAAACTGAATAGATAAATGCCTATGTCAATCCAAGGCCAAAGAAGCTATTATGTTATCATTGTTGAAAACTAGGACACACATCAAATGTTTGTAGAAGAAAAATAAAAGGTAC
Organism: Chamaecyparis obtusa; assembly: GCA_027943335.1. NCBI lineage: Eukaryota > Viridiplantae > Streptophyta > Pinopsida > Cupressales > Cupressaceae > Chamaecyparis > Chamaecyparis obtusa. The sequence continues at coordinate 953,458 of BSBK01002510.1, read as the reverse complement.
TCCTAAATCCATTCCTACATTTAATGGTTATTGCTATAACTATAATAAGTATGGACATAGGGCACATGAGTGCAGATAAAAGCTGAATAGGACACCTAAGAAACCTTATATGGAGAAACATTGTCACAGTTGCAACCTGCATGGATATATATCACAGGAATGCAGGACAGAGATGAATCAAGTCTAAACATTGAAAGAATAGAATAAAACATATCAACCGAGAAGGAAAGGTAATGCATATACTTGGGATTACAACACTTGGGTTAATTGCACAACATGTGGTAGATGTGGACATGTAGAAACAAATTTCATGATAAATAACTCGAGAGGAAGTTCTCATAATGGGACAAGTATTGGTATGGCATGTTTGCACTATCACAAGGTAGGTCACTTGAGAAAAGATTGCAGAGACCGAGCACCAAAGATAAACACAAATACAAATGGTAATACAATTGAGGAAATCATGAGGATAAAAAATCAAATGTGGAGAAAAGCATCAAATAACAATGCTGGATCAAGCACTATAGTCAGTGACACCTCATCCATTGGATTAGGTGATATCACCACCTCCACCTAAGTAATTAAGGTATGTATGGAACATAATTTCAATTGGTTATATCTTACAACAATTCCCCTTATATCTAGTGAATGAACACTAAATCAACATGAAATGAGATGCATTATGGGACTATATGTTTAGAACTTAATATGTATACAATCGGTAAAAGAATAACTAAGTAAAATTTTGCTAGCCGGTGAATATTGGCAAGGTTAACTGAGTTGAAGTATCAACTGATGTAATATCTAGTATTTAACCAAGTTGAAGCCTTTGTAGTGTTAACTGAGTGCAACTATATTTACCAAGTTGTGGTAGGTAAAGCATTTAATACAAAAGTTTGAGTGGGAAAAGAGATTTTTGGTACAAATATGCAATGAAGTTAGTCATTTCATCACATAGTGATCATGAAAATAACCAAAGTGACTTGAGAAATTTGAGAAAAGAACTTCCAAATCTTTTAATAGAGATTTAAGGAGATCCCGAGCAATTTTATCACTACCTCAAGTAAATTCCTCAGCCACTGAGTTATTTTACTAAAATATTTGTGAAGCCCTAAATTTGAGAAACAATGGCATCTTCATCTAAGGTCATAAAATAAATTCTGAGAGTGACAAGAAGGTCACATTGATTAAGTTTGCAACCCATGATGAACCCCAACACAAGTTGCACCCTGAAATAGATTCATAGATTGATCAAGCGGGTACGTTTTCTAGTATATTGCCTAGGGTTTTGTTGGTGCAAGACATACACGGATACATCTATTATAAAATCAATGAAATTAGATATTTCAAGCTTCAATCCACTCACCTGGAGCTGAGTGAGAATGGAAAGCTCAAGGATGAGCACAAACACCTAGAGGTGAAGGGATTAATGAATTCCCTATATTTCTTGAGAGAATTTAAAACAGAATAGATTAGGGTTGTTCTTAGCCAAGTGCATGAGGGTAAAATATGGCTTGATGAACCAGTTAAAATATCCAAGGGTATCATACATGAGGTCATGAGTTATCCTACTACCGATAAAGCAAAGGCCATAAGGAATGCACCGAGGATAGAGACCAAGAAGCTCACAGGAGATGAATGGGATGGAAGAGGAATGAGATTTAATATAATCTTCGATCCAAAGACAAGGTTTGGAGCCTATGTTATTGGCTACAAGATATTTCAATTGAGCAGGCCAAATAGTGTAGCTTATGGAGCCGTAGATATTTCTTATAAGATTGTTAAGAAGGGTCTTCAATTGGACCTCATCAAGCTATTACTAAAACAACTGAAGGAAAAAATCAGAACCATCCGAGAAGCGAAGTCAAACAAATTTAAGTTTAATTCTCTACTAGTTGTATATTTTTCCACCTACAAAACTTCTTTCCATCAGTCGGTAATGTTGAAGCTAAAGATGCATGATGGTGGATTTTTCAGATTTGGTGATAATACTCCCAAACTAATTGTTGGAGTAGGATCTATTTCTCTAGATGAAAACACTAACACTAATAATGTGTTTCTTGTTGATGGACTTAAGCATAACCTTTTGAGTGTTGGGAATCTTATGGATAAAGGTTATCATTTACAGTTCAGTAATGGATCATACACTATCAGAGGACAAAAGGGAAACCTAATTGTATTAGGAACAAAGACAAGAGGTAATGTATTTCAGTTGAATATCACTGATGAAAACTGTTTTGTTGCTCAGATTGATGAGAGTTGGCTATGGCATAGAAGATTTTGTCATGTGAATTTTGATTTAACATTGTGAAGGTAAGAAACATCAATACAATTAGGGACTTACCAAAAATTGTGAAGCCCTCTAACACCATGTGCAGAGAATGTGTAATGGGAAAGAAAATAGAGGGCAGTTTCTAGAGCAAGTCATACACTGTCAAAGGAAAGCTAGATCTGGTGCATATAGATCTTTGTGGTCCTACAAGGGTTGGATCCTCTTATGGTGGATGGTATTTCATATTATATGTTGATGATCATTCTAGAATGATGTGGTTTTCTTTTGTTAAAGAAAGATCGGAGGCATTTGACAAGTTCAAGATCTTCAAGGCAAAAGTAGAAATTGAATCAAGTCTGAAGATAAGATGTTTGAGGTTAGATAGAGGAGGAGAGTTTACATATGCTGCATTTAATTATGAAGAATATGAGATATGCAGGAACACTTCTTCTCCTAGGATTCCACAGCATAATGGGATTGCAGAAAGAAGGGATAGAGCTACACTAGATGCTGCTAGAGCAATGATGATTGAAGAAAATGTATTGCATGTGCATTAGAGGGAAGAAGTCAATATTGCATTTTACACTTTGAATAGAGTTCAAATTAAGGAATTTAATACTAAAATACCTTATGAACTTTGGTTTGGCTATGCTCTTACTGTCAGATATTTTAGAATCTTTGGTAGTAATTTTTTAATCAAAAGAGATGATGAGGTAGGTAAGTTTGATTCAAGAAGTGATGAATGCATCTTTCTTGGTTATTATACCAAAATTAAAGCTTACATATGTTTCAACTTGAGATTCAGAAAGATGATTGAGAGTATTAATGTAAGAATTGACATGAGAAGTTTCAATTTCAAGAAAGAATCTATGATCAAAACTCAGAAAAGACTATTAAAGTAGAAGAGTTGGTTCAGTTTGACAATAACAGTAAAATATGTGTAAGTGAATAATTTGAAGCTCCTAAAACTCCAAGGTATGTTCCAAGAAATCATCCTGAAGATTAGATTATTGGTGATAGGAACAGAGGTGTGTTAAGAAGGTCTAAGGCTAGAGAAGAAATATGTTTGATTTCACAAGAGGACTTCTAGTCACGTTAGAAGTTTACTAAGTGAAATTTATAGTACTCATTCCTCGTATAAGTATATTTGCATATGAGTATAATATGTCTTGAGCATTAATATGTAAAATTAATATAATTTTTTTTAAAAGATTGATTTAAAAAATGTAAGTGAGATAGGTTAGCTATTTATTTACTTAAAAATTATTTAGTTTATACTAGAATTATTGATTACTTTATTCTAGAAACATGAATTCAATGTATGATTATTTTTGAAATATTATGTTTGTTGTTTATTAATAATAAATTACATGTATGCACTTATTTTGAAAATAATATATTTATGAATACTTCTCAACATTAAAAAAAAATTATAATCAGGAATTTCCTAAACTTTTCTCGATTGATATTCTCGATGACCCATAACATTGTATTTTATCCTAATGCCAAGCCTAATAAACAAAAGATTCAAAAAATTAACCTCAAAATTGCATTGTTGGTTAAGGCTATGATTGAGAAGCTCCTAGATGTTAACTTTATCTACCATGTTGACTATTCTCCTTGGATGTCAAACATAGTTGTTCTTGTGTGCTATAATTGTGTCACACTTTTATGAATCATTACATTCAAGAACACTCAAGAATGAGGTCTCAAAAATCGATCCATAGCTCCCTAGGCATGGAGTGCCAGGGTTTTTAAGAATGCTCTCAGCTAGAGCTATTAAGCCAATAACCTTGCTAGTAAACCATGCAATGGGAGATTCAAAGAAGACAAGGGAAAGAATGCCAATATCCCCAAGAAGCAAATGAAAATGCAATGCAATGCTATGCTAGAAATGGAAATGCAAGCTAAGCTATGAAAATGAAAGATGCAAGTATTACAAAGCCTCCTAGTTAAGCTAGATGAATTAATCCAAAGCATAAAGGAAATCTAAGCTAAGAATGCCATGATAATGCAAGAAGTGAAACTATGATAACATGTAGATGCAAAAGCCAAGAATGCTCCAAATCTTCAAAAGCTCCAAGATGACCTAGAAAACCTGCAGCATAACATTAGCATAAAAGGTTGAGGATCTAGAATGAAGAAGAGAGCTCTCCTTTTAAAGGAAATGAGAAGGAATGGACCATGGAGATTAAGAGGAAAAAGATTTAATCAATGGTGGAGCTTGAAGAGGGATCAATCCATGTGCACAAATATCCTCCAATGAGAAAATAAGAGTTGACTTTTGTGTCCATATGAGACAAAAAGTATTTTTTCCCTTTTTATAAAATAAGAATAATGCTTTATTTGTGCAACTTAGGATAAGAGGAAAAGTGGGGGCTTTTTATTTAATAAAAGGGGAGGAAATATTCCTTTTAATTAAATAAAAACTTAGGATAAAATGGTTAGCCCATAGAAAATAATCAAATAAATGATAGAGCTAGGATTTGATCAAGAATAAGCAATTTATGATTTAGCAAAAGGGGCTAATAGTCTAGATGACCATTTTTAGGTGTATACATTTGCCCCTCTTTGACTAATGTGTGATCGATTTGGGAACACATGCAATCAAAGAATGAAGTTGAAATGTGAGATTGATTTGGGATCACAAAACAACTCAGATCAACCAAGAAGGCAAGCAGATAGCCAAGAAGGCAAGCAATAGCATTCTGACTCCAAAGAATGAAGTGTAGAAAAATAGAAAATCCAGCATGGTCAGCCTGGTAGTGACAGTATTGAACACTTAGGAAAGAGATAGCTAATAAGATATGATGTGTCTGCCCCCTCAGGATCGAAAGTGAAATCCAAGTAGAGGGAAAGCAGAAGCAAGAGTAGCATGATCAAATCACTAGAAATCATAATCGAAGATGCAAGATAATAGAATAACCATCAAGTAGTGAAGAGATACCCCACACATGGGACCCAGGGCACGAACCAAGTGATCCCTCAACTTGAAAACACCACGGAGGGGAAGAATTTGAACTTGGGATTTGAAAGTGAATGAAAGACTGGAAGTTTGAAAGAGATGGGGATGAAGAGGTGAAGAATGCCCCAGCGAAGATCAAAGGATCAGGCCTCAAAAGGTCAGCCAACTGCGTGAAAGAGGGGGAAAAGGTGATTTGGATGATCAAGGTGAACTCAGATTTTGGTTTTGATCCCAAAATGAAAGGAAAATGAGGGGATATGAAAGACCAGAAGTGAAAGACATGATCGGGAAGAAGCGAAAGGTGAACACAATTGATTAATAAGTCCATGAAAGATAAAGAAGAGCTCTCTCCATATGCAAGATGCAAAACTAACTAACATGAACTTAAGAATGCAAGCTACATGAAAATTGGTTTACTTGCAAGGTTACAAAGCCAATAGACATCTAATATTCATCATTGAGCGTTATTGGTAGCGTCGCAAGATCATACAATGCACACTAGTATAACTATGTGGATCTGAATATGATCTATATCAGATAGGAGTGTGGAAATCCCACCTAGGCATCAAAGACATGCAGGTCAAGATGACTAGTGCAGTGAGATTACCTAAGTTTTGATATGGCGAGATTATGCTTGTATCAAGACACAAGAAAGTCAAGATGACTATAAGCATGCACTTGTGAAACAGTCAAGGATAATACCTTGTAGATCCTAATGTGTCAAGTAAGACTAGCATAAATGCTCATGATAGTTAGGATCAAAAAAATATACCCACAAGCAGATAAAGAAATAAAACATGTTCTCATACCCTCAGTCTTCTAGCTATGCATCATTGAAAACTTCTTAGGGAGAAAACACTCATCAAAGAAATCATCATAGACAACACACAAAGAAAAAATAAAGTCAACAAATCTCAGCAAGTGTGTGTGTGTAGGTTAGAGAGTCAAACTTTGAGTATCGCATCTGCAAGTGAGAAATATCATATCATACTAGACTGTAGGGTAGGACATCTGATAAGTGTTGAGAAACACTCGACGCAAGGGGAGTGCTGAAAAACACTGTTTGAACCAAGTTGCCCAAGAAACCCTGACGCACAAAGAGACCCAAGATAAGCTTAAAAAAATGTATGCCCCCTAGACTAAGACAAGAGTCAATTCCAGGCTAGGAGAGGCAAAGCGAGAAGTGGAGCAAATGAGCGCCACGCAAGACTGATAGACATAGGTGCAAAGGGTCTCAAGTAGTGCCTGTTTCCAAGTTTTCACCACTTGATAGATTTATTGCAAATTTTTTTTTAGGACTTTTTATAATTTTTTTGTATTTTTGCTACCAAGGCGCCTGATTCCAAGTTTTCACCAAGGCACTTTTTCAATTTTTTTGATTTTTTGAATTTTTTAATTTTTTTTAATTTTTTCAGCATCATATATGAATTTTTTTGGAGTTCTTTCAGGATCATAAAGTATGTACAAAGAATACCCCAGACAGAAACGGGCATCAAGAATCTACTTCCTTTGATGTAGAGAACTGATAGGCCCCAGGCCCAAATGCTACAGCTGTGATGATAGGAGGTCTCAACCAGTTCAACCAATAATAACCAACCCTAAGAAATGTTTGAGCTAGCGGAGGATCGTTAGAATGTGATCCACATATGCCATCATGGATTTCAGCTAGCACTTTTTCTGATTCCTCCATTTCTAGACACCTAAGGAGAGTTTCGTCTAGACCCTTCCTATACAAGTCACTAGAGACAAAGGAAAAGTGTAAGGGATGGTGGAAAGAATGGCGTGGTGGATTGTTAGGAAGAATATGAGGGGGAAGACATGAAAAGATGGCAGGATTGTAGGATTTGTAAGCAGGATAGCGTAATTCGTCCACCAGGAACTTGAAGCGAGATTTATGCCTTTTCATTTGTAAGATGGATGTCAAAGTAACCAAGGCATTAGCAACTTTGTTCTCAGCTCTAGGAATGGGCTGAAGTGTAACAGATATGAGATCATGCTTGAAGTCGTGCACCATTTTGTTGTAGAGAATCAGCTTGTCATCTTTTATTTGAGAATCATTATTTTTGAGCAAATTTTTATTTTTAATTTTCTTAGGTTTGAATACCACCACAATGTGGTTTTTTCCATCCGACCATTGCTCTTTTCTTTTGACTTGATGACTATGATACTTGATTGTTGATTCAATCTTTTTTGTTGCTAGTTCGCTAGTGGAAGAAGTAACAGGTGTTGATGCGAGATGAAATGAAGTGACTAGTTCAATAGCATTTATGTGAGGGATGTCATCTCTGGTGACAAGAGAAGTTGAGCCTATAGGGTAAGCTCCAAAAGTAGCTAAATCTAGATTTGTCATAGAAGGACCAACATAGTCTACTAAGGCAATACGGGGAACAAACCCATCAAACCCTTTGCGAGACTCATTGACTACATCAGGATGGTTACCAAAGGTATGAACTACATCAACATCCATATCTATCATGGAAGAATCTTCTGGAAGAGGCTTAAGATGTCGAGAAGTAGAGATACTCATGTCATTATTCGAGAGATCCCCTCTTTGTAGCAGTCGTGCAATGTTGTGATGTTGTCTATCATAGTGCAATGATTCTTTAGGCACATAGGTTCTAGACATAGAGGCCTTAGCCATATCATCAGTAAATATATATTCTTCTCCCCAAAGAAGTGAAGTAGAAGGAAGATCATCTCCCATGTGAGCCATAGTGTGTAGTGGTGACTCATCTGTATCTGTGTCTGAATTACTGAGCATGGGAGTATCTCTGGAATCTTCTCTATAGATCCACTCTTGAAGAGCTTGTTCTTCTCTTTCTGCTTCTAAAGGAACAGATGAAGGAAAAAAAGTATCAAAGATCACCATAGCAGAAGTGGAAGGCTTCATTTGATCAGAAGGTTTCCTATATGACCTAGGAGAAACAGGTATAGAAGCAAAGGAACCCAGCGTATATTCACCCATACCAAGGCTCCTCATCTTAAGTGATTTCTCAGCAGCAGCTAGAGATGTACTAGGATCAACAGTAGGTTCATTGTGAGGGACAAATTTTTTAGCAGCAGCAAGAGAATTAATAGCAATAGTATGGTCTCTAGGAATCACAACTTCAGTGCCATTGTACAAAAATTTGACGCACTGATGATAAGTGGAAGGAACAGCCTGCATGTCATGGATCCAAGGATGACCCAAAAGAATGTTATATGTGAGTGGGATGTCCAATACTTGGAAGTTAATATCTTTCATGACAGGGCCCACTCGGACAGGCAATGTGACAAGACCTTTGGAAGATCTTTCCACTTCATCATAAGCTTTTATAGTAATCTTCTTCTTAGAATCCATAGAAAATTCTGACAAACCCAACTATTGTATGACATTGAAAGAAACAATATTTAACCTTGCACCATTGTCTATTAGGACTCGGCGGACATGGGTGTGGTAGACTAGAACTTTGATGTGTAAAGCTAGATTATGTGGGTGAGCAATAGATATGTCATCTTCTGCAGAAAAGGAGAGAGATAGCGGAGATGAAATGTGGTTGACCATAGCCTAAAATTGATCTGGATCAATGTCATTGGGAACATGTGTTGTACATAGAGCCTCGTCAAGAATCTCTTTATTTGAAGGGGATAACCAAAGTAACTCAAGGATAGATATCTATGCTGGTGTCTTTTGCAAATGTTGGACAAGATTGTAGCTAGGGGTGGCTGAAGGAGCCACTTGTTTGGAAAGAAAAGCTTTCTTGGGATCTTGCATAGTTTTAAGGACAATCTTGGCTTGCCCCCTAGTAACAGCATTTAGTGTCTCACTTCAGGAAGATGAACTACCACGTGTTTGCAAGACCAACTTTGGCTTACCATGATTGGCTTTATTATCCTCTTGAGACCTCATCATTAAAACACTCTCAACAGGCTCTAGCATGTTGATCACAAGCATATTAGAAGGATATGTGTAATTGATCTTAGCATCATGATTCTTCTTATGTGCTTGAGAGGTTTCCCCCTTATCATGCTTAGGTAGAGGATCTTTGAAAGCTGTGTGATCAGAATTTTTAGTTAAGCCATCAGTGGAGATTGTGTCATTCTTAATAAGATCCTAAATATCATCCTTAAGCTTAAAAAAATTGTCTGTCGGATGTCCCTTGTTTCTGTGATAATGACAATAATGATCCTCTTGCCACCAATCAGGCTTATTTAGCGGATCCCAGTTACCAGGTTTATCAGGAAGTGTAAGATATCCATTGTCAACCAAAGTCTTAAGGATCACATCGTAAGGTTCTGCCAACTTGGTATAGACTCGCTTTCAAAATGACTTCTTAGGCTTATCTGCATATTGAGGTTTAGGAGCACTATGAGCATTGGTAGCTTCTTGTTGTTTTTCTGCATAGATAGCATTGGAGAGATTGAAAGCAAGCTCTTTAACTTTAGGAGCGTCAACAACCCCATCATTAAAAACATACTTGTTTTTATTCCAAGGTTTGTTTTTGTCTTTGCCATTGCCTTTAGCATCTTTATTAATAACAATATCCCCTTTTCTTATAGCTACATCCTCAATTTGATATGCACTTTCAACCATGTCATGGAAGGAGGAGAACAGTTGCTTCCTTAGATCATAAAATAGCTCAGGCACAAGAGTGTTGACAAAAATATCAATCTTTTCTCTTTCAGGTAACAGACGAGGATACCTAGAATATAATGACCTCCAACATTGTAAGTAAGTTGCAAATGGCTCACCTTGATGTTGTCTTAGATTACTAAGATCTATCATGGTGACAAGTTGTTGGATGTTGTAAGAATAATGCTAGGTAAATCGCTGAGCCAACTCCTCAAAAGTCTTAAGCGGTGGTGTCAATTTCGCAAACCATTCCAAAGCTTGGCCTCTTAAACTTCTAGGGAATAGTTGTAGAAGAAATGTGTCTTCATGAAGGAAGTCCATGCTAAGAGCGTAAAAGTGACGCGCATGGTCATGGGGATCACCATTTCCATCATACTTGTCATATTTCAAAACCTCAATATCCCTAGGAAACGGGACCATGTGTAGACTCCTATCAAAAGGAAGAGCACAAATTGATTCTACAAAAGAGACCTTTGGAGGCTCTCTTTCTATTGCCATCTGGGTAAGGCATTGATTTGTCCGATGAAGTTCTTCTTGAAGGACTTCCAATTTAGTTGGTACTCTTTGTTGGACAAATTTTCTGACATCATAGCCAGGAGGAAGCTTGTATCCTCTAGAAGTCATATATTGAAAATATTGATCGCCATTACGCTCTAAAAGCTTATGCATCATTCGTTGGGAGACCACATCTTGTTCAAATCTCATAAGATCCTCACTAGAAATCTCATCATTAGCCTCTGCCTCATGTTGAGAGGGAGGAGGTCTAGGAGGTGAAGAAAGCATACCAAAAGTGGGTCTTGGAGGAGATCTTGGTGGCGTGTTGTTGCCATTGTTTCCATTGATAAAAAGAGATCTATGCTCATGGTTACTAGTCTTAGCTTGCTCATGAGACATTCCTCTATAAGCCATGCACCTAGCAGCATCCATCCTTTGTTGATTGTGTTCTTTATCTAAGCACGCTTGGTTATCTTTATGCTCAAAATGTTCTTGCAAGCGTTGAAAATTTTTTTGTTCAGTCAAAGTAAGTGACACACTATCTGTGTTTTTGGGGGTCTTGAATGCGAAAAAGAGGAAACCTCCTTTGTACCATGGGGTAGCCTTAGAATCCTCAGATTGGTTAGAACTAGAACTATTGTTTCTAATGGGTGCTCATGAGCATCTAGTTGGAGAAGGTAACTATGTATAATTGAATGGAGGATGACTCTCCTGCTCAAATTGAGACCGAGTTGTAACCGGCATGAAAAGAGATGTTGGTTGACTAATAGAATGAGACAAAGTTTCTCAGATTTGAGATAAGCAAAGCTAATAAAGATCACTTGTCAAAGTAGAACAATAGAGAGATGGCTCGTCAAAAGTGCTCAAGCACTTATAGCAATCAATTGACTAAAGCCAAGCAGCAAGCAAGTAGCTAGAGAGGTAACCGTGATGCGACAAGTGATCAAGAGTAGCATTCGTTAAGCTCAAATCCAATAGTTTTAGCTCATTTTTTTTTAGTCTAGAAAAAATCTAAGCATGTAGATAACAGACTAGTTTCAGGTTAGAACAGAAAAAGACACTCTACAACAGGTTAAAGTGCAAGTTTAGCAACTCTGGATTGCAGTAATGACAAGATAGCAGAAAGATTCTGGGTGATACTTTCCAAGCAGACAGGGCGATACTTCTCAGTCGGGTGATACTTTGCCTTATACCAGGTGACAGAGCTTAATATACTAGAGTGACAGACTTCAAGCAAAGCAAGCGATAGACAGCAGGCATGAACTATCGCATGATATTTCTCAGTAAGGCGCGCGATATTGTTGTAGATTTGGGTGATTCTTTGACCAATGAACATAAAAATCTCAGTTTTGAAGTGTTTTGATCAATTTTGAAGGTTGGATAGTGCAATTTCTTAGTTTGACAAGTAGTAACAGCAAATAAAAGATAGGTTTGCAAATAGTATAGGATCAAATATGTCATAGAACACTTGAAATAAGGTCAAAAGCAACCTTGCCAAGACAAGCATTTGTGATATCAAAATAGAAAAATTCTATGAGTGCTACCATTTTGTTGAATGTTGAGAATGTTTACACTGGTATAGCACAGTCGAAGATAATTCAAGCAATTACTACCTAGAAGGACAAGGCTCATTACTTAGCAACGTGGCCCACAACTTGATGCTCCCTTGCCTCACACCAAGTGGTTTCCCACAAGAGATATTGGCATTGTCATGGAAGTGTCAAAAACACAACCAAAGGAACACATATGGTGAGTGTCTTGGGGTGATCCGGGTAAGTCCAATTGGATCAATCCTTGCACCAAGAAGCTAAGTAGCTAAAATAAGGTGGCCTCTGTCTAAAGGTTCATAGTAAGGGCTTCCGTTCATAGCACCCCTCTTGCTCCTCATAAAGGACTAGGACCTCACGGCCTCAAGAGTACCTTAAGCATTCTTGCTCAATGCTTTCCTCATGGTCACAATCTCACAAGTTACTCACATTAAGCGAAGATAAGTACTATGTCTACCAAGGTTTTGTGTCCTCGATAGCCTTGAGATTATAGTGGGTTGGAATAGCTCGGTATTAGCTTGTCCCCACTTGGGTCATTCCTCTTGATTGCTCAAGTGCAGGCCCGCTAAAAGATTCTAAATCTAAATAAAAAGTGGATCAATTCTTGAGGTTCAAGGTTTTTGGTTCACCACAAGGATGAAGAGCATACTCCCCTATCTCAAAAACTTCACCCAAACACACCAAACAAAGATTTAGTTACCCCCTTGCTTTCAAAATCTCAAGATGGGTCAAGATATCTATTTCACCACAAGGGTGAAGAGCATACTCTCCTACCACCTCAAAATTCCTCCAACAAGGTATTAAGTGCCTAAGAAATGAAACAACTAGTATATGCCACACTTAATAAATAAAGCAATTAAACAAGCACTTGACTTGGTTTTTATGCTTAGGGAAACCTTGCAAAAACCATTAGTAGCCCTCTTTGACATGCGTTCTTTTGGAAAAATATCTCAAGCAAGTGCACCTACAACCACAACTTGTTAGACCCACAAGGGTTAGGAAAATCCAAAATCTAACAATGGTTAGCACATGAAAAATCAGATAATCTACATAAAAATAACTGATCAAATGACAAAATCTGAAAATGAAACCATCATGGTTGGATTAGGCACGAAAAGACCTTTCCAACGATATATCACACTTTGATTTTCGATACCATTTGCAAAAATTTCTCAAAAATGGGCACCCGTTTTCCAAGGTGGCACGGATTTGAAAACACTAAATTTTTTTAAAAATTTCAAAAAGTTAGCAGTGAACCCAAAACTTGCAAGATAGTTAAAATAACTCAAAAATAGCTCACTGCCATGTACAGGTGATAGTTATAGACACCAGAATTATCGTGCGATACTACTCAGTATACTAGGGCGATAATATTAGTCTGTGCGATACTTCGCTCGACACCAGGTGATACTTCGCCCGAGACCAGGTGATATTCTCTGCAATAGCCAGGTGATACTTCTAATAGGTGAAGTATCACACGCGCATACAAAGAACTATCGCATGATACTTCTGGAAAGTATCGTACGATAGTCTGAGACAGAAAAACAAAGATCAAAAATTAAACTAAAAACTTGCCGAAAAATTGACAAAAAATGACGAAAATGTAGAAAAAGAAGGGACAAAGCTAGTCTAATCTACCCCACAGTGGGCGCCAAAAATGTGTGCTATAATTGTGTCACACTTCTATGAATCATTACATTCAAGGACACTCAAGAATGAGGTCTCAAAAATCGATCCATAGCTCCCTAGGCATGTAGTGCAAGGGTTTTTAAGAATGCTCTTAGCTAGAGCTATTAAGCCAATAACCTTGCTAGTAAACCATGCAATGGGAGATTCAAAGAAGACAAGGGCAAGAATGCCAATATCCCCAAGAATCAAATGAAAATGCAATGCAATGCTATGCTAGAAATGGAAATGCAAGCTAAGCTATGAAAATGAAAGATGCAAGTATTACAAAGCCTCCTAGTTAAGCTAGATGAATTAATCTAAAGCATAAAGGAAATCTAAGCTAAGAATGTCATGATAATGCAAGAAGTGAAACTATGATAACATGTAGATGCAAAAGCCAAGAATGCTCCAAATCTTCAAAAGCTCCAAGATGACCTAGAAAACCTGCAGCATAACATTAGCATAAAAGGTTGAGGATCTAGAATGAAGAAGAGAGCTCTCCTTTTAAAGGAAATGAGAAGGAATGGACCATGGAGATTAAAAGGCAAAAGATTTAATCAATGGTGGAGCTTGAAAAGGGATCAATCCATGTGCACAAATATCCTCCAATGAGAAAATAAGAGTTGACTTTTGTGTCCATATGAGACAAAAAGTGTTTTTTCCCTTTTTATAAACTAAGAATAATGTTTTATTTGTGCAACTTAGGATAAGAGGAAAAGTGGGGGCTTTTTATTTAATAAAAGGGGAGGAAATATTCCTTTTAATTTAATAAAAACTTAAGATAAAATGATTAGCCCATAGAAAATAATCAAATAAATGATAGAGCTAGGATTTGATCAAGAATAAGCAATTTATGATTTAGCAAAAGGGGCTAATAGTCTAGATGACCATTTTTAGGTGTATACAGTTCTTTCCAAACTAGGTAATTGTATTCAAATGTACACTAAATTTTGAGATATTAATAAAGCTTTTTGAAAATATGGTTTCCCTTTCTAAATAGTGACATGATCGTTACTTCAAATATGGCCCATGCCTTATTTTCATTTTATGGGTGGCTTCTCTATATACAGCCAAATCTTTATTAATCCTCAAGATCAATATAAAGTAGATTGTATAACACCATGGTGAACATATTATTGGGATTCATGCCTTTTTAATTAAAATTAATGTTGGTGTGACATATTAACATGTTGTGACTTTTTTTTCATGATTACATAAATAAAATATTGGAGGATTAAGATGATGGTATCTTGGAAAATCTAAATTTCATGTGAATAGCATGTCAAAGTCCTTCATAAAATATTGGAACTCACTCAAAATTATAGCATACTCTTGAATCCTCAAAAATATTTCATTGGCATTGATAGTGGAAAATTATTAGGATTCATTTTTTTTTGCATCATGGCATTGTAAGTATATACAAATAAAATTGGCATGCCACCACCGAGAAACATTTTTCAACTTCTTAGCTTAGAAGGAAATATCCAATCCATTCGTAGAGACTTTTTTTAAATCCGAAATCAAACATTTTCTATTACTCAATTTCTTTAAAATGACAGTACTTTTAAATCGAACATTCGTTTCCAAAATTTCATTGATGATTTATTTAATGTTTCCTAGCCAACCCTCCTATCTAAAAACCAATAATTTTTTATCCCCATTTTCTTCTTTACATTGCTACTTCATCTAATTCTCTTACAACTTATTGGAAAAAAATAATGATGATGGTAAAGAATATTTTGTGTATTACATAAGCCACACTTTACTCAATTATGATGTTTTCTATACTACAATTGAGAGACAATGTCTTTCTCTTGTACTTGCAAAACAAAATTAATACTAAAACGCATGTAGCTATCTCTTCTCTAAAGCTACACTTTCAATATGGTGCACTAAATGGATTATTTTGTTAATAACATTTAACCTTAAGTTTTTCTCTCAAAAAGTGATCAAATTTTAAAAGCCTTAACTAACTACTTAGCTTATACCCCTTCACTATTCACTCTTCTCAACCAAGAATCATTTCTTGGTGATTTTTTCCTCTCTATGGTTTAGATACTTGACATGGGATTTTTTCTTTAATGGTTCTAGATGTAAAACTAGATATAGTGTTGGTTCCATGTTATTACCTCATTTAGAAAATCCAATTCATTTATCTTGTCAGTTAAGTTTCCTATGTACCATTAACATTGTTGAGTATGAAGCCCACTATTTATCTTAAGACAAGTAATGGGAGATTACCAATAAAATATAAATTATCTCAATACTACATAACATACTTTTATCATTGTTAAAGGACTTCACTTCTTACGCCATATATATATGATTCCATGGAAAGAAAATCAACATGTGGATGCAATAGAAATTTTTTCTTCCATCATATCCCACAATGATACATCAATTGATTAATAATTTATAATCCATAAGGTCCTTTTACCTCGCCCATTTTTTCTAGAGCTCTTCTAAGATCATTTACTTTTCTAACATAGATTGTAATGAATATCACTCTCATATTATTTGATATTTGTGTGATGGTACCTTACTGGATCCCACAACTAAGAATGTTTGAGCTTGTATATATAAACTTGACATGTGTTCCATCATTATATTAACATTATTTATCAAAGAGGATATAATGACCTCTTCTCCTTCAATGTCTCAAATCAAAGATCCATATTGTAATTAAGGAATCCATTTGATGTGCTTTGTGGAGGCATTTTAATGGTAGATCTTCAATTCAAAAATTACCTTCTATGGGTTACTATTAGAAATCTTTAAAAAAATACTCTTTTTTTTTTGTCAAAATGTGCCCTCAATCTCAATAACATAGTGATTTGATCCACGTTCCTACACAAGAACTTTAAGCCCAAGTAGCTCCTTGGCCATTTTATGAGTGGGGTTTTGGATCTTATTGGGAAAATATTACCTCTTTGTTAAGGACATACATTTATCATCATAGCTACTAATTAATTTACAAAATGGGTTGAAGCTATTCCATTTCAATCTTATTTCTCAATTAACTTGTCAATTTATCCTTGAGAATATCATTTCTTGATTTTGTTTACCTTTCTCTTTAATTTTGGATAGTTTTACATCATTTAGGAATAAATATGCAAAGAATTTCCTTTTGAAAGTTCATATTTAATGTTTCTTCTCTATACTATTTTAAGCTCAATCAAATTATCAAGCTAAAGCTTCCAACAAAAAAATAAAGTAAATCTTTAAAAATATTAGTAATAAACATAGTAAGGATTGGCATATTCAATTGTTCTATTCATTATGGACTTATCAAACAAGTATTTGTACAAATATGGGTACTACTCCTTAAAACCTTGTTTATGTTGCCAATACAATTATATTTTTAGAGTTAGAAAAACTTTCATTTTAATTTTTTTTCAAGGGAATCCTTGATGATAATTTTTAAAGTAAACATCATTTCCAAAAAATTGAAATTCTCATTGAACAGTGTATAAACACTCTTGAACTTCAATCTTATCAAAAAATAACACATTGAAGCTATAATGAATGAGTTATCTGATATTCATTTATGGTTGGTGACTTGAGGGGCTATATGGGAATTAAAATGTAAACACTCTTATAAGTTAAAAGGGGAAGTTCAACCCAAACTGGTTAGAACCATACATCATCACTAATGTCTATGAATCAGTTGCCTTCAAATTAGAAAAATAGGCCTTATGCCTCTCGAGGAACCATTAATGGTATACACTTACATATATTATGTACACTTAATCTTCTTTCTCTTTATTTAATGAATGGTATGCTGTCAAGTTTTCCTTTTTCCCAGCACATAGTTGTATGGTTGGTGCTTGAAGCTATATAGGAATTAACATAATGTAAATAATCCTCTAAGTGAAAAAGGGAAGTTCAACCCAAAATGATTAGAACCATATATCATCACTAATGTCTATGAATCATATGCCTTCAAATTAGCAAAAATGGGCATTATGCCTCTAAAGGAACCATTAATGGTATGTACTTACAGGGTAAAAGCACAATAAGTTGTCATCCTTTTACAAAGGAAAAGGCTAACAAAATCAAAGTTGTTCAACTTCAATAGTATAAAAATGATATTTATGTTTGGAATTTGAAGATGATGTAAACTAATTAAATGTGATAAAATGGATGAAGTTTATGATTAATATTTTTAATAATTTTTTGAATAAGAATTTATATGTTTTTTTAATTTTTAAAGATGATTTTTCAGTTGCTGAAAAATGCTGAGAATTAGGGGTCTAGTTCCCACCAAAAAATTATATGTAAATAAACTTTTTTTCCACTAATTTTAAAATATGTCATGCATGACATATATAGATAGTGCATGAAGAAATAAAAATTGGTTTGTGACCTATATTTTCTCTTTTATAACATTTCAAATTCTAACTCACTGAAATCGACATTTTTCATCTCGCAACATATTTTTCATAACAAATCTATCCCAATCAAAAAAGGAAATATATATCTTGAAGAGGACTCTCTCCTCTAGTGCACCGTATGTTTTTCAAATTTATTTAATATGATTTACTATTTTTTTCTTTCTCTGAATCAATATCTCCTTGACTGTTAAAATGCCTACTTGCAATATTTTTTAATTACAATAAACTATGTCTAATTAAAACACTATAAAATCTATATGCGGATATTCTTGACTCTGATCTCTACAAAAGGGTTTTTTTTTATTTATTTTTAAATATCGTTAAAAAGATTAGGAGTTATTGAAATGTCACCTTTCTAAAATAATTTTATTTTTATGGTAATTGGACCCAAAGTGGTATTATAACATGTATTTAATAGACATTTCCAATTGGAAAAGTTAAATCACTTATCTAACTTAGCTAGAATGAATCTAGCTAGACCATATGTTTGACCAAAATTAATTTTTAGTTAGAAGTACTAAAATTCAATTGTTCTGATAAGTTAGCCTAAAAAGTGACACCTAATTGTACTTTTACGTACATATATTATGTACACTTAATCTTTCTTTCCCTTCCTTTAATGAATGGTATGATAGCAATATTTCCTTTCCCCTAGCACATAGTTGTATGGTTGGTGACTTGAGGCTATATGGGAATTAACATAATGTAAACACTCCTCTAAGTGAAAAAGGGAAGTTCAACCCAAATTGGTTAGGACCATATATCATCACTAATGTCTATGAATCAGATGCCATCAAATTAGCGAAAATAAGCATTATGCCTCTCAAGGAACCATTAATGGTATGCACTTACATATATTATGTACACTTAATATTTCTTTCTCTTTATTTAATGAATAGTATGCTAGCAAGTTGTCCTTGCCCTTTGGACACATAGCTGAAGAAAACTATGCTAGAGATTATTATGTTGTTACCATAGAGAAAGTGTGGTTGTATTTAATATTGTAGCATCATGAATGGAAATGAGAAAAAATGTTGTAAATTCTACATATTCAAGAGTGAAACAATAGAAAGGAGATGTAAGATTTTGATGCAGAGGCATCATAAAGTTAAAACTTTATTTTATTTTATTCAAACTTTCCACAGTTGTTATATGCAAAGGAAAAAACTTTTTTAGATTATAAATTTTGAATTTTTTATTGTTTAAGGCAGCAACTACCTATGTACAACCATGTTTATGCCCCATGATGAAGCCCAATGGATAGCATATTATTTTAGGAGATATTTTTTGAATTCAAAATATTTGGTGAGTATTTATTGTAGAATTTTGTTTTCTATAATATCTTTAGGTGGGGTTTCTAGGAAGTTTCCAAAAAAAATAGGAGCTTTTATTTTTAGAAAAAGAAGAATTGAACATAGAGAATGGAATAGAGGGAAAACTAGAAGAAAAGAGTGGAGAGGAGAGGACTATAGGAAAGAAGCGACAAAGAGATAGCCCAATAGACAGATAAGAATAAAAGAGATAATAGGGGAGCAAGTGAGGTCAAATAGGCAAAAAGAAGAACAAGGAAATCTCATAATTTTACCATAATTTCAAGGAAATATGCATGTTATATGCAAATAATTATAAAAAAACTATGTTTTGAGAAGATTAATGAAATTTTACTCTCCTCAATCAAGTTTCTCTCTTGGACTATGCGTGCATTGTTGTGAATGTTATGATTTATGAGTTGTGTTTCTTGAAAGGGAGTTATTTTTTGTATGTGTTTGTATTTGTTTTTCATGAGTGGCTAATATTTGATTAAAAACTCTTGCAATGTGATTCAAGTTTTATCTCTGTAGTCTTTGGGCATGTTCCTATAGCCACAAACTATTTTGTAAATTATTATTTTTTTGTGCTTGCAACTTTTGAAAAATTTCCTGCAGCTTATTTTTTGCTCTTGTAGTACAAATAAAGTGTTTACAACTTTATTTCATGATTGGAATTGCACTATTATAGCCTATGTAGATTATTATGATTTTTTGCAACTAAAACTTTGGCACTACAACAAGCCTGGTAATTCTTTTTAGCACCTATTTTCCTAGTTTGTGTGAGCTTTAGGCATCTCTAGAAGTGTGGGTGCCATCATATTTCAATGAGAGGATGCTTAGAAAGGAGGAGGAGGAGAGGAAACCACAATGTAGGATTTATTTTATTTTATCTTTCAATGTCTTACATTCACTAGTGGAATGGTCAAATACTTGATGGTATGCACAAAAGGAATATTTTAATTTATAAGTTTTAGAAAATTTCTTGTGTGTAAGAGGAGGTAGAGTAATAAAGTGGGATTTGTGAAGCATCAACAAAGTATGATCTTGCTCAGATAAATAATGAGGAGTGGAAAGAAATCCTTTCTCTTATGGAGAAAAGTTTGACTTCTCACTAGAGGACCAATACATGAAAATATTAGAAAATGGAGCGGGGGATGAAGGCAAGGGAGGAGGGGATGAAAACAATGGAGGAATAGATGAAGACAAAGAAGAAATCTAGTAAACTAAACCCATTGTAGAAGAGTTTAATATCAGCTCCAAAGGGGTTTTATCTCCTTGTTGCATGTACTTAAGATGATTTCCTTTATATCCATTCTTAGATAGAATATTAAATCCTTAAACATAATGTAATTGAAACTCATCAAAAGGGGAAGGATCAATATTATTGGCATACTCAATAGTGTTCACAGTATCTTGTGATACAAAAGAATAATCATCTTTAATAGTGTGTGAGAATGTTTTTTATGGAATGTCAAGGTGGGTAGGATTGATTTTATATTCTCCAATAAAGGAATATGTAAAATCCAAGGAACCCCAATCATCACCAAGAAATACATTTGATTGAGAAGAAGGATTCAAAGAATTTGTTTAAGAAGTGTTATTCTTAGGAAGAATGGGATTGGTAAAATCATCTTCAAAATAAGTATAAAAGAATGATGTTAAATTATTGGGAGATATATAGGGAATAAATTTTCAAAAGTATGAAGAATAAAAGACTAACTAACTGTATCCTTTTGAGATAAATGCACAGCATTAGGGTCAGCCTTAATTATGACTACTTAATTATTATTGAAAAAATTAATAAATTTATGCAAGGTAGATGAGACCACATCCATAGCTTGAATCCACAGTCTACCAAGGAGAAGATCATATGGTAAAGATCATGATAGTGCATGCACAACACTGTAAAAATGGTAACAAGTCCTATTTTCATAGGTGGTATTACTGTACCTACAACTTGGAGACCAATATCATCAAAACTAGGAATGAATAGAGATGAAGCTACAAGTGAACTAGTGTCTATTGATATTGGTCATGATATTTAAAGTAGTGATAATAGTTTATTTTTAGTATGGAACTAATTAAGCCTATTGTGGGTTAGATATCCACTGGATTGTTCGGATAATCTAGATTTATCTTATGTCGACGATTGTCCAGAAAATGAAGAATCAATCTCATGAAATGAATGAGAGGTGTCAGGAAAGTCTTCTTCTTTGGATGTATCTAATCTAGGTTGTAGTTGCACAAGGAAATTAGACCATCCATAAACATACTTAAGGGTAAGTCCAAAAAGATGGAGGACCAAAAAGGGGCATCGAACTTTGACGAGAAATTGAAGATAGTTAGACTCACAATTTCAAGATGTGACAAGAACAAGATTTGTAGCACTCTGATTATAGTTTATAAAATACTAATTTATTTTGAAAATGGTGGAGTTTGAGGCCCTCAAAAAGGGGGATGACAAAAAGTGGTCTTGTTTTTTTGTAAAAAAAATACCAGTGTATGGTGTGCTCCCCCTAAAATGTTAACTTTTTTTTTTAATTTTTTAATTGACCCGGTGAGAATTTAGCTAACACCATGTAGTTTATCCTAGATTTTTCTAGTAATGTTTTGACGGATATGTGAATATTTACAAATTTTCAAAGTGGACACATCCTAAAACGTGATATTTTTGTGTGCTCTCCCTAGAAATCATTGAAAACTAATTGAAAATCAAAAGTTGTTTTTTTTAAGTGTGTAGAATGGAGTCTAGTTTCTAAAAAGCTAACTTGTTGCAAAGTTCGACGAAAGAGCCAAAATATAAGCCCAAAATACTACACATTAGTTTTTTAGAAAAATTAAACATACATACAAAAGAAATTAGAGATGAAAATCTTAACATAATCAAGATTCAAAATAAATAATATGGTTAGATAGATAACAGAGAGATCTACAATATCATGTCATCTTATTTTATCATTATTGAACCATGAGTAAACCTGATGGGGAGTACACAAAAAAATATGTGAATTTTTTATATGTTTCTAGAAAACACATCTCAGACCTATTTGAATCCTCCAAGCATTTGGGTTGCATCTCCAAGGAAAATCCAAGCCTTAGGATTTATGGATTCCAATGCATTTAAAAGTACGTATGCACTATAGTGCGTATGTTCTATTTAAATTTAAATGTTTACCCAAGGTTACATTTGGTGCAACATTAAAATGTAATGGCTTACGTATTGAGTATGTTTTATAGTGTGTATGCCCTATGTGGCAATAAAGAAATACAAAAACTCTTCATTTCTTATACTTAAGTTACATTTTATGTATATACTTTCAAGATGTTTGAGATTGGTTTCAACTTCATAGGAGTTAAGATAAAGATTTTGGATTTTGAGGGTTTTTAGGAAATTTCAGACTTAGCCAAATTCTAAGAGTTAGCACATTGTCTTCAACATGATTCCCAGTGCACTAATGACTGCAACCTTAAGCCCTTAACTTTTGCACCATCATTTAAGGATTATTTCTCTTGGAATTCTCTCTCTCTCTCTCTCTCTCTCTCTCTCTCTCTCTCTCTCTCTCTCTGGGGTCCTAAGGGGTCCTAGGCTGCATTAATGTTTCCTAGGACCCCTTTACAACCTGATGCAGTAGTGGTCAGCAGAAGCCTTCAAACAGTGAGCAAAGGTGAGTTTTCAATCCCTCAACACCCAAGGTGAAGGATTCAAGTGCTAGATACCTATCACAGGTATGCTAAAAGGACTTTGAGAAGGTTATCACAACCCTAAAATGCAATATAACCTAATCACTAGGTTTGCCAAAGTCCCAAGCACCAACAACAAAGAGTTCACTAAGAGACCTCTATAGGAAAATAAGTACTCAAACCCCATAAAATGGATGCTAAGACCAAGGGTGGATTATAAGAATTTCTCTAGCCTATTTGAGTCTTATTTTGATAGTTCCAATGGCTCTTTCACCATTGAGCAACTCACAAGGTTATGCTGCTACACAATCCTAGGATTTGGCTTGTAGCCTTTTGAAACTAGTATCTTGAACCTAGTTCAAAATCCTTCTAAACAAGGAGTAAATCTGATTGAGGATCATGATACCATTTTGGGGCTTATGGAACATATCCAAGAACCAAGACTTGAAACCAAAAGGAGGCTACTATTTTAGCCAATTTTATGACAGGGCTAATAAGCCTAATTAGGGCTAGTTTGCACTACAAGCATCTCTTCCTCCAAGACAATTCCAAGATCAATTATGGGATCCTTTGGGGGCATGTAAAAGGGTTTCAAATCCTGATTTTTGGGTCTTCATGAATCCCCAATCAGATTTTATCATGACTGTCCTAAGTCACAGTTTAGGTGCACATATGGGCCTATACACCTAGGGCTTTGTGGCAAACTCACCTCCCTGGAGAACTCCACCTCTAACCTACATTTTATGAAATCATAAAAACAAATTTTTCATTCCACCAAGGGGCATCAAATTCCCATGGTGGAATAGGGTCAAACAAGCGAGCCCTATCTGAAACCTGCTAGAGAAACCCTCAATCCAGGTTACAACACAAAAACTTTGATATCTTCTGATCTAGGGTGAATTAGATCCTAAATCCAATTGCATCTGATAGTAGATTGAACACACAACTTCCAAACTCAAACACTCATGCATACAAGTCTGTACACTTCTGTATCAGGGCACTATTCTCAAGATTTGTAGGGAAAATGGTTGATTTTTACTGATTGGTTGCCAAATTACATGTCTTTGTCCTATCACCCGCCTATAGGGGCTTATATTCCAATAGTTAAATGAGTGGTTTGAACCAACTAGCCATTTGGGAGGTTAATTACAAGTGTTTGACAACTTTTAGAAAGTTGCTCGAAAGTTGCATGACAACTTTTAGAGCAACTTTTGCCTAAGTTGCAAAATTGCAAAACTAGTGACCAAAATTGGTCCTAACCTTAGCCAATGATCCAACATGGATCAAAGACCTTAAAAACATAAAATAAACTAAGATCCTATTATTTGAGGCCCATTGACCACTTTTGACCATAGCTAGCCAGGGGCTTATAATTGTGCCAATCCTCGAGCTAGGCCCTACAGTTTGGTCTAGGTGCCTGATTAGAAACTCTAAGACACTAGATGTGTTTAGGATCCTTAGTGGTGTTGTTTGATGATTTTAGAGTAGGTTCTCCTATGCCATACTCCCCTTGAGTTTTAAAAATCAAGTCCCTGCTTGAGGATAGGTGCTCTACCGAAGTCCCATGTTGCTTGATTTGATCTTCGATGAGCCATGTAGCATCAATGTTAGGGAGACCCTTCCATTTGACTAAGTACTACATGTACTTCTTTGATCTGGTTTTCTTGAGTAGCTTGGAGTCCAAAATTTCTTCAATCTCCACCAGTTTTCTTTGAGGAAGATTGGTAACATAGTCTTCATCCTCAATGCTTGTGTCCTTACCCTGCTCATTTAATGAACCTACTGTAGCTTTGTATGGTGTGAGATCTACAATGTTGAAGATTAGAGAGATCTGCAAAGTTGGAGGAAGGGATATCTCATAGGTGTTGTCACCTATTTTGTTAAGTATGCTGTAGGGGCCTACTTTCTTCATTTGAAGTTTGGAGTATCTACCCTTAGGTAGTCTCTCCTTCCTTAGAAATGTCCAAACCCTATCTCCTACTTGGAAATGGACCTCTCTCCTTCTCTTATCAACATTTTCTTTGTACTTCAAACTAGATTTTAGCAAAGTTTCTTTCACTTGCTGTTGTACCTTGGTGATGAGCTCTGCCAATTCTTGGCCTTGAGCACTGATTCTAAAATCAGAGGGGAGTTCCATTAGATCCAATGGTCCCTTGGGATGCAAACCATACACTGCTTGGAAGGGAGTTGTACCGGTTGACCTATTTATGGAGTCATTGAAGGCAAACTTTGCTTGGGACAGTATGGTATCCAAACTTTGTGAGTATTACTTGGTTAGACATCTTAAAAGATTGCCTAGGGACCTGTTTACTACCTTAGTCTACCCATCTATTTGAGGGTGATAGGCAAAGCTATAGGTGAGATTTGTACCCAACTGCTTGAAGAGTGTCCTCCAAAAGTGCCCTTGGAACTTCACATCTCTATCTGATAAAATTGTTTGAGGTAAGCCATGGATTCTAACTAGTTCTTTGAAGAAGAGATTGGCTATATGAGATGCATCATTTGTGCTCTTGCATGGCACAAAGTGGGCCATTTCTCTAAACCTATCTACTATGACAAACACACTATCAAATCCTTGCTTGGTTTTAGGCAGTCCCATGACAAAATTCATTGAAATGGATTCCCAAGGCCTTGAAGGGATTGGTAAGGGTTGGTAGAGCCCTTGATTTGTTGTCATCCCTTTAGCTTTTTGGAAAATAGTACAAGACTCAATAAACTTCTTAACTTCATTATTCAACTTGGGCCAAAAATAACTCCTCTTCACCATGTATGTTGTCTTGTCAATGCCAAAGTGACCCCCTAGGCCACCACAATGCTTTTCTCTGATTATGTTTGCTCTCATTGAACACTTGGGTATGCATAGTTGTGCTCCCTTGAATAGAAGGCCATTCTGAATCATATATTCAGAGAAATCAGTATGATATTTGCCTTCCATCTTTATACAAATCTGATATATCTCTAAAAAATCAGGGTCATTTGGGTACAAGTGTTTGAGGGACTCAGTTCCCACACTTTGTAGTTGAACTTCTTCAACCAGACCAATCCTCCTACTAAGAGCATTAGCAACTTTGTTTGCTACACCCTTTTTACTTTAATGTTGAAGGTATAGGCCTGCAATTGCTCTACCCATTTGAGATGCTTGACTGAAAGTTTTTCTTGTGAATTCAAGATGCTTAGTGCATGGCTATCAGTGTAGACTACAAACTCCTTTGGGATCAAGTAGTGCCTCCATTTCTTGAGGGCTTGGACCATGGCATAAAGCTCTAGGTCATAGGTGGAATACTTCCTCTTGGCCTCATCCAATGTCTCTGAAAAGAAAGCTGCAACTACCTTGCCTTCTTGGCTTAGGACTACTCCTATGGCCAAATTACTTGCATCTGTTTCCACAGTGAAGACTTTGTTGAAATCAGGGAGGACCAAGATAGGGTATTGAGAGACTCTATTCTTCAAGTATTGGAATGCATCATTGTCTTCCTTTGTCCATGCAAACTTAGTCTTCTTTCCACCTTTGATTGTTTCAAGCATTGGTGCACACACATGACTGAAATTTTTGATGAACTTCCTATAAAATGTTGCAAGCCCATGGAAGCTTCTTACATCACCTTGATTCTTTGGTGGAGGCCAATTAATGATTGCATCTACCTTCTCAGGATCCATCTTGAGGGTACCTTGTGAGATCACAAAACTTAGGAATATAAGTTCACTTCTCATAAACATGCATTTTTCCAAGTTGATTACCAACTTGTGTTGATGGAGTCTTCTTAGTACCTATTCCACATGATCAAGATGGTCTTCCTTGCTATGACTGAATATTAGTATGTCATCAAGGTAAACAACAACAAATTTTCCAATAAAATCTATGAATATCTCATTCATAAGCCTCATAAAAGTGCTAGGGGCATTGCTTAAACCAAAGGGCATTACTAGCCATTCAAACAAACCTTCAGTAGTCTTGAATGCTATTTTCCATTCATCTCTGAGCTTGATTCTTATTGATGGTAACCAGACTTTAAGTCTATCTTGGTGAAGTAGCAAGAACCTCCTAGTTGATCCAATAGGTCCTCAATCCTTGGCACGGGAAATTTGTACCTTATTGTAATTTTGTTTAGGGCCCTACTATTAGTGCATAACCTCCATTTTCCATCCTTTTTAGGGGCCAAGATTGAGGGTACAGCACAAGGACTGAGACTCTTTTGAATGAGTCCTCTTTCCAATAATTCAGTGACCTTTTTTGCAATCTCTACATGTTGCAATGGTGTCATTTTGTATGGTGCCTTATTAGGTAGGGATAAGCCTAGTATGAGGTCTATTTGATGACTAATGTCCCTAATGGGAGGGAGGCTAGAGGGCAGGTCACTAATAGTGACATATTTGTACTTTTGTAGTAGATTTTTGACTTCATTTGGTATGGGCTCTTGTTGATCAGACCTGATGTTGTCTTTAGGCTTTGAGATTAAGACAAATGGCTCACTATCAGATTCTTTCAATGTTTTTAACATCTCCTTTTCCCCCATGATAATCACAGTGGGTTCTTTTTCAATCTTACTATCTGGTAGGGGCTTCATAGTGAAGGTCTTCCCATCTTTGGTGAAGGAGTAGGTGTTTTTCCTACAATGGTGTACAGCATCAACATCAAATTTCCAAGGCCTACCTAGAAGAATATGTGACACATCCATCTCAACTACATCATAAAGAACCTTGTCTTTAAAATCTGCAATTGAAAACTCTATCCATGCTTGTTCTATCACTAGAGTTTGTTGGCCTTTGGTTAACCATGATACATGATAGGGGCAAGGGTGTGGCTTCTTAGGAAGGTTTAACTTCTTAACCATTTCACAGGACATGAGATTTTCAATTGAACCAGAATTAATAAGAAGATTGCATACCTTTCCATGACATTTGAGCTTTGTCTTGAAGAGATTCTTTCTTTGTGGAGGCTCTTGGATTTTTGGTACTTGAAGAGAGACTTGCCTCATCATTAGACACACTCCTTCTTCTGGTTCCAAGTCTCTAGCATTAGCATTGTCTTCTTGTTTATCTTCTTGGACAATTTGTTCCCTCCTCTCACCTTGGTTATTGTTTCTCTTCTTAGGGCATCTTCCTGCATGATGTCCCAAATGGTTGCAATAAAAACACTTCAATGGTCCATTACCTCTCCCTGAATTTATCCTTCCTCTATTGAAAGGTCTTCTTCCTCTATAGTTTCCTCTTGAGTTAGAGTCACTATTTTCCTTGTCTCCTTGGTCAGGGGTCTTGTTGCTGCTGCCACTACTTTGTCCCTTGTTCCAAGAGTTGTTTTTTCCTCTAAAACTCTTCCCACTATCATTCATCTTCCCTTTGCCAAAATCCTACTTTCTCTTCCATTTTTCCTCTACCTTAAGTGCCATTTGATAGCACCTATTGACTGTGGTAGGGCATTGTAGACTCAACTCTTCTTGAATGGATACTTTCAAGCCATTCATGTACCTTGCTAGCTTCTCTTCCTCATCTTCAGCCATATTGGTCTTTGTAAGAATTTGCCTAAGGCAAAGAGTAGAAACCAAGATCTAGAAGCTCAAGAGATAGCACAAACAAAAAGAGACAAGATAGTATGATCAAATGAAGAATTCAATAATGATCAAATGATAGGTAATTGATTGATTACATATAATGTAGAATTGCCTCAATATATAGGCAATGCATGATAACTAGAAGTTATGCAAGTGATAAGATATCAACTAGACATGGTGGAATCACATGTCCACCAAAGGTGGATCATCCTCCATTGTACATGAAAGTATGTGCAACAATGAGAGGATGATAATGTGATAAGAGCACTAAAGGTGGATCTCACACACAAAGAGGTATGTGATGACAAATATCACACCTAAAGTGGATATTCTCCTAACCATGTGCTAAAAAGAAATGCAAACTCCTAGGTGTCTCAAAGACAACTAATTATGCAAATGCATTATCCTAAGTAAACTTAAGTAAAGTGTAATTAGTAAATACTTAATTACACCAACACCCCCCCTTAAGTGAAACTTAGGGGAATGCACTTAAGCTCACAATGCAAGATGGGTCCTAGCTACTAGGCCATGTTAGGTACCCATGTACAATATGCAAGAACAATGCAATCTCTCATAAAGCGGAGAAAGAGGGAAAACCTCATGGTAAAAACCCTCCCCCAAAAAGAGAGATGAATACAATAATAGAATATGAGAGAGAAGACCTCATATGAGGAAAATATCCCCCCCATAAGATAGAATAGAGAAGTCATGTGACCCCCCCTGATGGAATAGCCCACATGCCTAAGAGAGCTCGCAACTGAAGAAACTTGCTCTCAGTGAAGGGTTTGGTGAAGATGTCTGCAACCTGCTCTGTTGTAGGACAATACTACATCTCAATGACCTGCTCCTATATCAAATCTCTAATGAAGTGCATATGAACCTCAATGTTTTTGGTCTGCTGATGTTGGACCGGATGTCTGGAGATCACTATAGCACCCTGATTATCACAATGAATGACTTTAGGTCATGGAATACTAAAACCAAACTCCTTCAGGATATGCTGAAGCCAAATAGCCTTTGTAGCTATAGTAACAGCCCCTCGATACTTAGCCTTAGTCGAAGAAAGAGCAATAGCATGCTGCTTCTTACTCTGCCAACAAATGGGGCCTAAACCAAGATGAAACATGTAACCTGAAGTAGACTTGTGACCATCAAGATCGCCTTCCCAATCTGAGTCTATATATCCAACCAACTGAAGTCGTGTACCTACTGCATAATGAATCCCATGTGTATGTGTACCCTGTATGTAGTGCAATATGTGCTTGGCTACCTTCCAATGAAGCTCATGTGGCTCTTGCATGAAGTGAGAAACCATGCCAACTGCAAATGATAGGTCAGGGCATGTATGTGTCAAGTAGATGAGACTTCCAAAAAGTTGTCTATACAATGTAGCATCAACAAGTGGTGTAGAACACTTAGCCTCTAAGTTGACACTTGATAGAAATGGAGTGGATGCAGCCTTGCAATCACTCATGTGAAATCAAGCAAGTAAATCAAGAGCATACTTGGGCTGAGAAAGTGTGATCCTTGCTGAGGACTATGTGATCTCAATACCAAGAAAATAGTGAAGTAAACCCAAGTCTGTCATAGAAAATCTATCCTGAAAAGAAGACTTGACACTAGCAATGATGGATGAAGTACTCCCTATAATGATCAAGTCATCAACATAAAGTACAAGTATCAAGTGTGAGTCATCTTGCTGAAGAATGTAGACATTCAAATCGGAATGACATCTAGTGAATCCTACTGAGAGAAGGAAGGAATCTATCTTGGCATACCAAGCTCTAGGAGCCTATTTGAGGCCATAGATAGACTTCCTTAACTTGAAAACCATAGTAGTATCCTGGATGAATCCCTGTGGCTGCTCCATATAAATCTCCTCATGAAGCTCCCCATGTAGAAATGCACTCTTAACATCCATCTGATGTACAACCCAACCATGAGTTGTAGCAATAGCAAGTGTCAAATGAATGGAGTTCATCTTGGCTACAAGTGCAAAGGTCTCGGTGTAGTCAATAACAGGAACCTAAGAGAAACCTTTTGCAACAAGTCTTTCCTTATACTTATCCACACTTCCATCTGCTACAAACTTGGTCTGATAGATCCACTTACATCGAACCAATTTTCTTCCCTTAGGAAGAGGAACTAAGTCCCAAGTGTTATTTCTCATCAAAGATTTATACTCATCCTCCATAGCTTTGTCCCACTCAAGAACCCCTAAAGCTTCCTTGAATGATTGTGGATCAGAAGAAATTGCAATATAAGCATGTGGAAATGAGTTGTGTTGTGACCTTGTCCTCCTAGTGTCTGAAGGATTCCCCATAAGTGAACCTGCTGAATCAAGTGTTTGTTGTGCCCAATGAGGTCTAGTGGAGGAAGAAGATGATGAAGGAATGTCCTCAACTATGTCTTGACCCTATGAAGGTGGAGGCCTATGAGTCGGGGTTGAGGGAGTTTCATCTTCCAAGTCACTATCATCACTATCATTATCCGAAATGGAGGAAGTAGGAGGAGTTGAAGAATCCAAGCTAGGACAATTCTCTTCAAAGTGAACACTCCTCTCAAAGAAGATCTCATGTATCTCAGGATCCATAAGCTTGTATGCCTTAAGAGTCTCAGGATAACCAAAAAATATGCAAGGTTTTATTTGTGGTTCTAATGCCTTGCATTTCTGTGGAGGTATGCATGCCCAAGTTGGACAACCAAAGACTCTAAAGTGTTTCACAACTAGTTTTCTTCCACACCAAGCTTCAAAAGGAGTAACTCCATCCAAAGCTTTATGAGGAGTTCTATTTTGTATGTGAGTGGCACAACATATAGCTTCAGCCCAAAAGGCTTGATCAAGAGACTTAGCATGAATCATTCAAGTTTCCATCTCGTTAAGGGTCCTATTCTTCCTTTCTGCCACACTATTTTGTTGTGGAGTGTAGGCAATTGAATGTTGAAGATCAATACCCTCAAGTATGCAAAAGTCTATAAGCCTTGAGTTCACATATTCCCTTCCATTATCTGTTTGAAGAATCTTGATGGCCTTACTTGATTGCTTCTCAACATGAGCCTTGAAGGTGAGAAATTTATCAAACACTTCACTCTTGTGACCAAGAAAGTAGACCCAAGTGTAGCATGAAAAGTGATCAATGAAGGTGAGTACATAATGAGCCTTGCCAAATGATGGCACTAGAAATGGGCCCATCACATCACTATGAACCAACTCAAGAACAAATGTTGCTCTCCAAGACTTCCCCTTATCAAACTTCTCTTCGGGATGTTTTCCCATTTCACATCCTGAACATACACCCTCTAAATACTTGACTTGAGGTAGACCTTTGACCATATCCTTGCTGCTAAGTTGTTGAAGATATCTATAATTGAGATGTCCAAATCTTTCATGCCAAAGTTTACTTTGTGAATTTGAATGTGTCAACAAGGCATGTGAAGGATTCTTAGGTACAAAATTAGAAAATGAGTAAAGCCTTGTGTCATGATTTTCTTTTCCTATTGCCACCATAGAATCATCTTTAAGATTTTTGACTACAACTAAATCAGGTAGGAATTCAACTTTCTTTCCACCTCCATGGTGAGTGATTTGGTAAATTGAAAGGAGGTTTGTGCTAAGGTTTGGAACATAGAGAACATCTTTGAAAGCTCCATTTTCCATCTCAACTTCCCCTTTCCCTTCAACTTCCACTTGAGTATCATCTCCTACATAGATGTGAGGTACCGTAGATGGTTTCAAGGAAGAAAATTGCTCCTTTGTTGCACCCATATGATGTGTGGCACCTGAATCAAAGATCCATTCCTCTGAATTAGTTGTACTTGCCACAAATGTTTTCCCTTTACCCTTTGAAGTGGAAGGTGATGAATCCTTTCCCTTGTAGGCATTTGGCAAATCAATGTGATGCTTCTTGATTATGTTTTTCAACTCATCAATTTGTTTCTTGTGGCATTGATGGTCATCATGATTTGGCTTCTTGCAATATGCACAAATTTTCTTCTCCTTCTTAGAACTATCCCCCTTGTTTTTGTTGTTGTTTTTGTTGTTGGGAGAAGACTTTCCTTGTTGTGAGGAGGAAGATTGTTGAGTGTCTGATTATGATTTGGCCTTCCACTTCTTTTGCTTCTTGTTGGAACCTTTACCATCTTGATTCCCTTGATTCCCATTATTAGCCACCAATGCCTTAGACTTTGAAGACTTGAGAATCCCCATACTCATTAATTTTGCTTGTTCTAAGACCAACATTTCTAAAAATGACTCAAATGAAGGCTTAGTGAAGGCACTACCCATTGTTAACTTGTGAGTATTGTAACTTGAAACAAAAGTTGCATATTCAGGAGGAAGATGATTCAACAAGTGACTAACCAACTTCACATCCTTGATGGGATTACCACAATCATCAAGTTGTGCTCTATAGTCATTGACTTTGTTGAGATAATCTTGGATTGTGTCAAAGTTCCTAGGATCTAATTTGAGTAGATCAGTCTCAATTTTGAATCCCATGTCTTCATCTACTTTACCAAACAATTCTTCAAGTTTATCCCAAGCTTCTTTAGCATCTTTTATGGTTTTGATGTGATACATGACAGCTTGAGACATATTCTCCCTTAAGACTCCTAATGCTTTATAATTCTTGCTTGACCAAATTTGGCTGGCTGCAATATCATCATCAGTGGTTTTTTTAGATGTACCATCCACATAAGGATTTAAACCTTTAACCATTAACTTGCTCCATACATTATCTTTCCATGTAGCATAGTTATGTGGAGTTAATTTTGCAATAGAACCCATGATGTAGAAATGAAAAGAGCATAGGAAAGAGAGACACCGACACACAAGACACCCCCCCCAATTCACTCAATCAAAGAACCCCCCCAAAAAATGATGATTTTGGCACTTTATAGCTAGTGCGTGTACAATTGCCACTTGACAAAATGGATCAAAGTGGACTTCTGATTTTGATGTTTACAACTGAAAATATGAAGCTACAATAGACTCAAAAAGATAGGATAGAAGATCCCTTAAGGATCTGATCAATTACAAGTGCCACAAGAGGCCAAAAAAGACCATATTATGAAAGTACTATGTCTACCCAAAATTTCTCCAAACTGATATCAAATCTAGAAAGTAGATGAAAAATTATGCACTTTCAAAAAAAAATTCACCTAAAAATGAGTCTGTATGAGCCCGTACGAAGCCTTTGAAGTTGTAAAAACAAGAATCAGATAGGTACAGACACCAAAAACTACAATTTCTACAAAATCTATGATCCAAAATCAGAAAATAACACCACCACTGAAAAGTTCAGGAAATTTTAGCTAAAATCAAAAAAAATTGCACTCAATTTGGAGTCTGGATGACCAAGTTATGGCCTCCCAAAGTCAGACTACCAAACCAAAAATGCAAATGGTGAGGGCTGGAAAATTTTTGAAACCTGCTGATGTCATCAGACTTAGTGTCTTAAATTTAATGGTTAAATGGCCATCATGACAATGTAAAACTACCAGTTTTGACGTTCAAACGACCGTCAAAGTTAACATCATGAACCGCTGATGCAATCAATACGATAAATTTGACATCTTGGAGACCATCACCACCAAAGAAAAATGCTCCCATTGACGTCCAAATGGGCGTCAATTTTAATACAGCGAAAATGCCAAAAATTTGAAATTTTTTTTTAAAAATACCATTTTTGCTGCTTTGGCACGTGGCAAGTTTGTATTGGTTGATGTGTGCTCGGAGTGGGTTGACATGTCTCGACGGTGATTGGGTTGTTGGCATTGGGTGTGGTTGACTATGTGGAGGGTGAGCAGGGGTTTGAACCCACGTGTTGACCGGGTGGCCCAGTCTGTCCTGCGTAGTGGAGGGCGGTGGAGGAGGTACCGTTGTTCGTTATGCTCGTGACCCGTGTTTGGAGTGGCTCGATCTGCAACCGGTGGATATGGTGCTTCACTTTCCCAACGGAGGTGACTATGCTTTCCATGAGTGGTGGTAGAGGTGTGGTGAGGGCCGAGCGGAGATAGAGTGGTGGCACCGTGCGCGAGTGGAGGATGACCAGAGGCACGGTGGGAGGTGTTGTTAGGAGGCCAAGCGGTGCAGAAGACCAGGAGCCGGGGTTTGGCGGGGACCCTGCGGTGGTGGTGGGGGTTTGATCCCACGGTGGTAGCAGAGATTTGAGCTCGCGGTGGTGGTGGAGTGCCTTGGAGGAGTGGCTGCCATGAAGGTGCTTAAGGCAGCCTAGGGTATGTGGGACTTTTTAGTCCCACATTCACCCGGTGAATATATTTTAAAGCCTTTATAAGGCTAAACACCCACTATACAAACAAAGAAGCTTGAGCGCTTTGGCCCAGGCTGTCGGGGTTGTGTGCGTACTTGACGGTTTGACATATGTATTGTGCTGGCTATTTCGGTTAGGTCTTGGCTAGCATGTGCTTTCTGTCTAACAAAACCATAGGCCTGAAGGCCAATGTTTTGCACAAAAATATATTTCTAAAAATAAAATATTATTTCAGATCCAAAAATAAATATAGATTGAAAAATATTTCTAGATCCGATACAATAAATGTAGACTACCACAGGCCTAAAGGCCAATTTTTTGCACAAAAATATATTTCCGAAAATAAAATATTATTTCAGATCTGAAAATAAATACAAACTGAAAAATATTTCTAGATCTGATACAATAAATGCAGACTGAAAAATTATTTTCAGATCTAATACAATAAATGATGGAAATAGAAATAAAATTAGATCTAAAATAAAATTGATAGAATAATTACCCAATTTTGCAGATCGGGCTTTAGAGGTCCAATTTGAAAAAAAAATTTGTCTCAGATTTGACTTTTGCCCAAGGTAGGCAAATTTATAGTCAAAATTTATGGAAACAGCCACCCGGATGCAATGGTGAGGTCCAATCTCGCTCAAAATGCTCCCACAAAATGCTGATCCCAGATTTGGTTTGTGGCCCTCCAAAAGTTGAAGCAATGAATCACTCTCCAATGGCTATCCAATGAAGACTCTTTTGGCTCTGATACCATGTACGAATTTTCCTAAGGAAAAGAGTAGAAACCAAGATCTAGAAGCTCAAGAGATAGCACAAACAAAGAGAGACAAGATAGTACGATCAAATGAAGAATTCAATAATGGTCAAATGATAGGTAATTGATTGATTACATATAATGTAGAATTGCCTCAATATATAGGCCATGCATGATAACTAGAAGTTATGCAAGTGATAAGATATCAACTAGACATGGTGGAATCACATGTCCACCAAAGGTGGATCATCCTCCATTGTACATGAAAGTATGTGCAACAATGAGAGGATGATAATGTGATAAGAGCACTAAAGGTGGATCTCACACACAAAGAGGTATGTGATGACAAATATCACACCTAAAGTGGAGATTCTCCTAACCATGTGCTAAAAAGAAATGCAAACTCCTAGGTGTCTCAAAGACAACTAATTATGCAAAAATATTATCCTAAGTAAACTTAAGTAAAGTGTAATTATTAAATACTTAATTACACCAACAGTCTTCATGCATAATTTCAAGAACTCCTCGGTGTATGACCCTACATCCATGTATTTTTGTTTCAAACTTTGTGTCCTCCTATGGAGTTGTACCCCATAGTCCTCAGGTACATATGTCTCTTTGATCAATGCTATCATTCTTTTCCATGATTTGATCATGTTCTTCCCATTCTTCACCCTCTCTATTTGGATGAAGTTCCACCAAGTTAGGGCTTCTCCCTTCAACTTGGATCTTGCTACCTTTACCCTCTGCTTTTCAGGGATATCTTCCCATTCAAAGAATGTTGTCAATGCCTCTATCCAATCCAAGGCTAGATCAGCATTCATCTTGCCATTGAAAATCAGAAAATCTATCTTCTCCTCCATGGTTCTTCTTTCCATGGACTTCAAGGCATCTATGAAAGGTCTTTCATCTGCAGGGATATGCTGATTAGGATCATCCTCCTCTTCTTCACTCCCTTCTTCATTTTCAGACTCATCCTTGTCCTTGTCATCAAGCTTCTTCTCAAGCTCTTGAAGCCTCTTAGTTAAGGCCTTATTTATGTCCTTTTTCTCTCACACCATATTTTCTAACTCACTATTTTTAACCCTTGCAAGGATCTCCTCATTCTCAAGATCAGGCATAGCTCTAATACCACTTGATGCAACAGTGGTCAGCGAAAGCCTTCAAACAGTGAGCAAAGGTGAGTTTTCAATCCCTCAACACCCAAGGTGAAGGGTTCAAGTGCTAGATACCTATCATAGGTATGCTAAAAGGACTTGGAGAAGGTTATCACAACCCTAAAATTTAATATAACCTAATCACTAGGTTTGCCAAAGTCTCAAGCACCAACAACCAAGAGTTCACTAAGAGACCTCTCTAGGAAAATAAGTACTCAAACCCCATAAAATGGATGCTAAGACCAAGGGTAGCTTATAATAATTTCTCTAGCCTTTTTTTTTCTTATTTTGATAGTTCCAATGGTTCTTTCACCATTGAACAACTCACAAGGTTATGCTACTGCACAATCCTAGGATTTGGCTTGTAGCCTTTTGAAACTAGTATCTTGAACCTAGTTCAAAATCCTTCCAAACAAGGAGTAAATATGATTGAGGATCTCAATACCCTTTTGGGTCTTATGGAACATATCCAAGCACTAGGACTTGAAACCAAAAGGAGGTTACTATTTTAGCCAATTTTATGACGGGGCGAATAGGTCTAATTAGGGCTAGTTTGCACTACAAGCATCTCTTCCTCCAAGCCAATGCCAAGATCAATTATGGGATCCTTTTGGGGCATGTAAAAGGGTTTCAAATCCTAAGTTTTGGGTCTTGATGAATCCCCAATTGAATTTTATCATGACTGTCCTAAGTCACAGTTTAGGTGCACATATGGGCCTGTACACCTAGGGCTTTGTGGAAAACTCACCTCCCTATAGAACTCCACCTCAATCTGAATTTTATGAAAGCATACAAACAAAGGTTACATTCCACCAAGGGGAATCAAATTCCCATGGTGGAATAGGGTCAAACAAGCGAGCCCTATCTAAAACCTGCTAGAGAAACCCTCAATCCAGGTTACAACACAAAAACTTTGATATCTTATGATCTAGGGTGAATTAGATCCTAAATCCAATTGCATCTGATAGTAAATTGAACACAAAACTTTCAAACTCAAACACTCATGCATACAAGTCTGTACACTTCCATACTAGGGCACTGTTCTTGAGATTTACAAGGAAAATGGTTGATTTTTATTGATTGGTTGTCAAATTACATGTCTCTATCCTATCACCCACCTATAAGGGCTTATATAGGATAATCCCAATTGTTACATGAGTTTTTTGAACCAACTATCCATTTGGGAGGTTAATTACAAGTGTTTGACAACTTTTAGAAAGTTGCTCAAAAGTTGCATGACAACTTTTAGAGCAACTTTTGCCTAAGTTGCAAAATTGCAAAACTAGTGACCAAAATTGGTCCTAACCTTAGCCAATGATCCAACATGGATCAAAGACCTTAAAAACATAAAATAAACTAAGATCCTATTATTTGAGGCCCATTGACCACTTTTGACCATAGCTAGCTAGGGGCTTATAATTGTGCCAATCCTCGAGCTAGGCCTTACAGTTTGGTCTAGGTGCCTGATTAGAAACTCTAAGACACTAAATGTGTTTAGGATCCTTAGTGGTATTTTTTGATGATTTTAGATTAGGTGCTCCTATGCCACAACCCTTATTACCCATAATGTATAGAGAGAGGGGTCCTAAGAAGTCATAAGGGGTCCTAAGACCCATTATAACCCTTAGGCCCCTTTAGGAGACCTT
This sequence comes from Chamaecyparis obtusa, assembly GCA_027943335.1. Classification (NCBI taxonomy): domain Eukaryota; kingdom Viridiplantae; phylum Streptophyta; class Pinopsida; order Cupressales; family Cupressaceae; genus Chamaecyparis; species Chamaecyparis obtusa. The sequence goes on along the minus strand of BSBK01002510.1, from coordinate 915,130 downwards.
ACCATACATCTTAGGGGTATTAAAGGTTCGTAAAAAATCATAAGGGATCTTAGGACATATTAATGTGTTCTAGTCTATGGTAAGAGGTCCTAAGGGTTTTTAAGAGGTCCATAGACACATTAATGTTTCCTAGGACCCATTATGACCCCTTAGGACACCTTACCATACATCTTAGGGTCCCTAAAAATTCCTACATGGTCACAAGGGTTCCTAGGACACATAATGTGTCATAGGACCCCTTAAGACTCCTTACAACCCCTTTGGACCCCTTTCCATACACCCCTTACAATACACTAGTGTAGGGTAAGGGATCATAATGGGTCTTAAAGGGTCTTAGAATAAATTAATGTGTCCTAAGAACCCTTAAGACCCCTTTACAAACCCTTAGGACCCCTTACCATATGCCATTATATGGTAAGGGGTCCTAAGAGGTCCTAGGACACATTAATGTGCCTTAGGATCCATAAGATATAGAGAGAGTGGTTGTAATAGGTCATAAGGGGTCATAAGGGGTCATAAGGGGTCATAAATTATTGGATTATGGAGAGGGGGGTGAATCATTAATCCCTGATCCAAAATACCTTAAAATGCTTTTCATTGATTAACTTGGTAACTACTCAATAGAAACTCAATTCACTATTTACTGACAATAGTAAATAATCTATATCAATCAATAAATCATTCACAATGTATGACACCAATATTTAACGTAGAACCCCAGCTTTGGGAAAAACCACTGTGGGAATTGTCACCCACTAAGAAATATACTCTTCTAAAGTACGTCCAGTTAAGATCCAATCTGATTAAAGATTATAATACACACTATTTTGATTAAGTAAAAGAATATTTTGAAAGGACCCGAAACCTTTTAAAAATGTTTAAAGTGTTGGAAATTTGGCTTTGTAGGATATCAAGTTTTTTTCATTATGGCAACATATAATCACTATGAAGATTGCTCTATGATAGCAAGCATTTATGTTAGAGCACAAGTAAAATTGTCTAAGTATTAGCAGCATTTTCCAATCTAACCAGAGATAGTTTCAGATAGCAATGTTGATAGAAGCAGGTTCAATGCATGCACACTTGAACATGGATAATTCTATGTATGAAAAAGACACATGTGAAAGTGCAAGTCTGTACGGCATGTATGGAAGGAGTTATTGAAAGATTACAGAGACAGAGTCGAAGCTGACTGAGCAGAGCATGAAGACAGAACAAGTATAATAGTTAAGGGATTATTATTTTTATCAAAATAATGACTTAACCATACAAGGGATGAAATCCTATATGTTAACTCTTGGGAAGAAGAATTTAGTTTTATATTTTGGAAAGAGTTTATGTTTTGTAAAGCTAACTACAAAGTTATTATTCTTAATAACTTGTACATATGTAAGAAGCATGTAATGTGAAGATATAGATGATGTAATAAGATATTGTAATGATATGATGTGAAGTTATATGTAGAAAAATAAAAGCAAGAAGACTTGTTATATGAAAGTGAAGAAGCTAGAAAGCTAAATTAGAATAGGAAAGCTATTTGGCAGCAGTGAAAGGTTATGTACTTTACCTTTTGCAATCAGATATCATTGTACATTACATGTTTGGGCAGTGAGCTCATCTTGTAATCATTCTATTCTATAATACCAACTCTTAGCAGGGTTGAGGCTTCTAACAAGGCCTAGAGTCTTTTAATCAGGACGAAAACACTATATGTATGTAATAGACCTAACAGAGTCAACATCCTTAACCGGATACTTTTGATTAGCGGATCAATTGTGGGTATCATCCCCACTGAGGTTTTTCCTTGGCCAGGGTTTCCTCGAGAACAAACATGGTGCTATGAGTTCATTTGCTTTATTACTTTGCATGTTATTTAGTTTACTTTGTTTTGCAAGCATCAAGTTAATTTGTTATATCATAATTGGGAAAAAGTAAAATTTTGTAGAATACTAATTCACCCCCCCTCTCAGTATTCCCTATTTCTAACAATTGGTATCAGAGCTTAGTTACTCGAAAGAAATTTATTCAAGGAAAGCCTAGCAGCTTGAGTAAGATCTCTATGGATAAGGATCAATTACAGAAGAATCTTGAAGAAGCTCTTGAACAAATTGATATTCTTACTAAAGAAAGAGATACTCTGAAAGGGAAATATGATGATGTGAAAAAATTCATTGAGAAACTAAAAGAAAAAGTGGAAGAACTAAAATCAAAGAAACAACCTACAATTCAAATCGAAGATCATGATGAAGTCTCAAATCTGAAGAAAGAAAATGAGATCCTTAAACATGAATTAAAGATTGTAGATCTGAAGCTACATTTAAAAGATGGAAATAGCAAGAGTGAATCAAATATAAAATCTAAAAATGAAGATCTGAAGTCTAAACTTTGTAAAGTAACATCTAAACTTGAGAAAACCAAACTACAATATGTTCAACTTGAGAAGTATAACACAATAGTGAAAGGTGAATTGACTCAGTCTAAACAACATCTTGAGAAACTGTATTCCACCAGTGAGAAGATTGATGAACAAATGTCTTATCAAAAGCCATATTATGATACAACTAGTCTTGGATTTAACTCATCTAAGATAAGTGAAGAATGCAAGGAACCAGATCTTAAAATCTCTAAGACTAAAGATGAAAAGAAGCCTGATGAAGCTAAACAAATTTGAAGACATACCTAATCCACCTAAAGAAGATGAACCACCTAAAGATACGCAAAGAGAATTCAAAGGTAGATGTTTTTTTTTTATGAATAGAGGCCTTCACTATTAATATAAAATATTAAAGTAAAATATTCACAAAAAAAGAGCCACGAGAAAGAATCACCCCGCAAGTTCACATGGCACTTAGGCCAGAAACAAACAACCATTGATCAAAAAAAACTATATAAACAAAAAACCCTCAAGTTGTGAGAGCAGTAGTAAAAGAGGGAGGAGGATCTTTATCATCAAGATTGCCCCAGACATTGGGCCCAGGAGTCTGATCAAGAATGGCCCAGCCATCTTCTAGATCATCTTTTTCAATTTCTCCTTCCTCCCACCTGGGTGAGATAGCCAGCGCCAGGTGAGGGAACTTTCCTTGATTATCAGGAGTAGAGGCCAAAGGCGCAAGAAAAAGTAGTAGCAGTGGAAGCAATAATAGGAGGCCGACCAGAACCCGCATCCCTCTGAGGAGGAGGGGAAGCAGAGTGGTGACACCATTGTCATGGAGTCCTGGAGTGTCTGGCAAAGGAGCTCTGACTGTGACATCCGCCCCTGGGTGGCATATGGTCAGTTGAGAGAGAATCTAGAGGCACCCAAGCTATAGTACAAGGGGCATTGCCCTAGTGCTGGAGAAACTCCTACAAGTGGGAAACCTCCAAGGCCACTTTATCTGCTTGCACCTAAATCTACATCATTACATTATTACAAATACAAGCCTTATAAAAAAGAGATACATAATTATCCCAAAAATTGTGAGAAAAAGGCACAGTGTTTCTATCTTTCCATAGAGTAAACAAAATTTCCAACCTAAAAGTATGCCATATCTGGGTGTATTGGGAAGGCATTCTGGGAGAGTCACCAAGAAGAGCCATATGCCAAGAAAAAGGCTCTGGCCTAAAGGGAGCAAAAAATTCATGAATCCAACTCCAGTAGTTTTGGGCACGATGATAGAACTAGAAAATATGCATGATCATCTCTGAGTGACCATAAAAAAGGCATTTAGGGTCAGGAACCCCCATATGCCAGAGTCTAGCTCCCAAAGGTAAGCCTTGGTATAACAAACACCAGGCAAAATGAGCAATTTTAAGCTCAATAACAGAATCCCAAATAGTATGAAATCTCCAGCCCCAGATCTTCTGAGAAGAAGAAGGATGCCAATGCTGGTTGAGAGAATCAATCATGGGCAAATGAGGCATAAGCTAAGAATACCCAAGCTTAGGCTTGTAGCTGGTGAAAGGAGTGGCAAGATACCACTTCTAGTCTTTCCACCATGGTCTAATTGGCTGAATTCCTAGTTTATGCAAGAGGTGAGGTGGGATGGCAGAAACTAGTAAGTCAAAAGTTTGACGATCTGGGCGGATGAGCCAAAATTGAACCTGGAGATCATCCTAGGAATAGATATTCATAGTGGCTCTAGAAAAAACATCCTTCAGGATTTGAATGCCATGCTTGTGAAACCAAAGAGCACTAACCCCTTGAATTCTGGCAAGAGGAGTCCCCTGTTGAGCAAAGAGAGGAGACCACCAAATGTTTTGTTGGTTGAAAGAAAGACCATCTCAAAAACCATTCCTAGCCCACCGAAACTAGGGCTTGATAGACTCCCAGGCTCTCCAAATAATTTTGGCAATAAAATTACCCTAGATCTAGACAGGCTCCCTCATAACTAGCAAGGTTTGAAAGCCAATCCCCTTCCAGGTAGGGTTTGAAAGCCAATCTCCTTCTAGGCTGCTCTCCCTCACATGAAAATTTTAGATCTACTCCAAAGTCCTAGTTGCCACGCATGTTTATTACCCCTCTTGTTGGGCCCCTTCCAAAGCTTCCTACAAATGGCTCGAGAAACCTCTTTGGGATTTTCTCTGGGCCTCTAGCATGATCACCAAGGCTTCCACAGAGTTTCCTGGGACTTTTGTTGCCTTCCAAAGTCCTCTGGTAGGCTTGGATTAATTGATACCTAGAAGCAAGGGCATGCCCTTTGTTCCAAATGGGTTGTGTGGGGTCTCATAGGGAATGAATCCTAGAAAATTCTGCTTAATCACTGCAAAGGTAGATTTTTTGCATGTAATACTTTTGGACATATGAAGAAAGATTGTATAGGTAAGAAATTCAAACCTCTCAATGGTTATTTTTATAATTTTCATGGTTTTGGACATAGAGCTATTGAATGTAAGAAACCTAGATCTAATGATAATAATAGTAGTATAATATTTAGAGATACTAACCATGGAGATAAAAGACCTACTGAAGATATGAATAGAAGAAATGGAGTTGTGTGTTATAGATGCAACAAGATTGGACACATTTCCAGGAACTACAGATCACAAATCAATCAGACAGAACCGAGATATGAAAACAATGGAGTAGTTTTCTAGATATGTAACAAATTCGGTCATACAGCAATATTTTGCAGAATCAACAAAATGAGAAACCCTAATCCTAGAAGCTACGCAAGGAGAAATGAGAATGCAAACAAATGATTTTGTAGTAACTCAGAAGAAGTTAAATTTTTTAAAGCCATAGATCAAGTAGACACACTCAGTACACAAGGTAATCAGACAGGTGAAGTATCTGATAGTAATTGTGAATCTCTTCCTAACCCATCTCAAAGCACTCAATTCATAAAGAATGCATTAGAATAGGAACTTAGGATAATGTAGAAGTTAGAGTAGATTGAATTGAGTCTTGTGAAATTAATGTAAGGTAGTATATGATGTAATGATGCTATGGTTAAGAGTGCATGAGCTAATATGAATGTATGCAAGTTTGCGAAAAGTATGAAGTTTTGCAAGAAATAGGAATAGCTTTTTGGAAAGAAGTGGCAAAGGAATTGAATGCGATGTCAGAATCTTGAAAGATTGAAAGGATAAAATCTTATGATTGGTATTATTTGATCATTCAAGTGATACAAGTGATAAGAAGATCTATACAGTGATGATTGAGAGCAATTTGCAGGATTTGGTAAAGAATTTCATGTTGGATCTATGTAAAGCCCTAAATCGCAAATTTGAGGTATTTCACTAAGTAAATCTATCAAGAAGTTAAAGTTTTGCAAGAATTCATGGATCTATCACTTTGTCACCATGTAAGGGATACTGTTAGACCTAGAGTCAAAAGGGAACCAGTAGAACCCTTGGAAGAAGACCCTAGTCTTGCATTATCATCTGTACCAGACAGAGTTCTACATTTAGAGGATATAAAAGGTAATCTGAAATGCAAATTTGAGACCCATGGTGATAGTAATATGATTAAAGAATTTGAGAAGTTATACAATCAAGACATGTCATTGAAATTAGGTTTTGAACATTTGAAGGAAAATAAAATTGTGAAGTATTTACTACACTATGAATACAAAGATGATGAATGCACAAAGATCATTTTAAGTAGAATTCACAATGGGAAATTTTGGCTAGATAACAGAGTGATAGATATCACTGCAAACCTAATTCATGAGGTAACCAGTTTGTCTAAATCTAGATTCATACCCTTTAATGAGAAGAATGTAAAGAATAATGTACTAGATGACACCAAGTTATCCTATAATGGTAGAGGGATAGTAATCAGCAAGATCACACAAGATGATGTTAGATTTGTAAGCAAGATTTTAACATCTAAGTTTTGTGAAAATTCTAGAGAAGATGACATGGTAGCTAGAATGGTTCATGCAGCATATTTGATGTGCGTGGAAAACATTCAAGTTGATATGTGTGAAATTCTAAGAATTCATTGTTTGAGAACCTTGAAAAGATTAAGAGAACCAAGAACTCATAGTTTATATTCTCATCTCTAATCACATACATGTTTTTCCATTTATTGAGAAGATTTCCATACACTATTGGAGAAGATTGGAATGATAATAGGACTACTATGGACAAAATCAATAAGGTGTATCTGAGACACCCTATAGACAAGGTTAATGAGAGCGCAACCTTGGTAATCAAGACATTTCGGAATCAAATGAGAAAAAGGTTAAGGATTCCATAGGCTACAGTAGAGAAATATAGAAATGGGATATGTTTTATGGTTGACACTGATTTCACTTTTGTTGAAGTAGTTGAACCAAGAGTGGAATTTATAGATCCACTTGGATATGAAGTTTCAGAAGTTGAAATAGAAGAGTATGCAAATAGATTACTTAAGTGCAAGTTGGATGTGAATTGTTCTAGATTTGGAACTTATGAGGAGAAATTTAACTCCACAAAGTCACTGCAAGAAGATAAATTAGCCAAGAAGAGATTTGATAGTACTATTAAGAAAATTCTTAAGGACACGGGCATGACAGAACATGAATTTCTAGTTGCGAAGCAGACAGCAGTAGCAATAAGAGACATTGGGAAAAAAGAAGTTTTGTCTGTTCCACCCATAACATCAGGTGTAGCTCAAACTAAAGAAGTTCAGGATTTAGAAGAAGTAATTAAAGTTGAAGAGGTGCAGGAAGTAATAAAATCTACTAGATCCTCCACCACTCCACCAACAAAAAGAGTAAAGGAAATGGCAAGTGGGCTAGGAAAGAGACAAAAGACCATATTTACCCCAGTGCAAAGAAAGGTATCTGAAGTAAAAGATGATGAAGATGCTGGAAGCAGTAAAAAGAAATGGAAACCAAAGATAGAGAAAGTGAATGCCTTAATTATTAATGAAGGTGATTTCACTAAAATAAATAAATTATATGAGTTGTACAATTATTCTGAGATGTTGAAATTAGAAAATGGAGTTGTTAGGCATATGATATTGGCAAATAAAAAGTTTGATAGTATTCAAGGAAATATTCTTGATGAACTTTTTGAGAAGTTAGTTAACAAGAAGAAAAGAGCAGTTGAAGAAGATAAAAGCATAAGAGAAAACTATGTGAGAAATCTCTGTGACCTTAAAGATGAAGATCACTTCAAAGAGATTATGAAAAATCTTAACACTCATCTTAGAATGAAAAGGATAACTATCTTGATAATGGGAGGAAGCTATGAGGAAATAAACAAAGAGACTGAACAGGCAGTTATAAAGGTAATGACCTCCGACCTTAGTGAGCACACAAGTGCATCTGAGCAAGCATTGGAAGTCGAGCATCAGAAAATTCCTTCACCATCACCACCACCATCAATAAACATTGAAGATGAAACCATGAATGTAGAAGAAATGAATATTACTTTTGACAGTGAAGATAACCCATTCAGCAATCTTGAGAACATTGTTGACAATTCGGCTATGGAGCAACAAGATATGTCAATGAATGAGGAAGAAAAGGAAATAAGAAAAGAAGAGGAAGCAGAACTGACACAAGAAGAAACATAGGCTAATACAAAGGCAATAGGACAAGAAGGTTTAATAAATCAAGCAATAACCAGTCCTACACCCAAGGAAGCAGTAGAAAAGACACAAGTTGAATCCATATTTGCTATTCTTGGACAGGAAGTTGATGTTGGAAACTGCAATTGAAGTAATTGTTGTGTTGTCATTGATGTCAAACCTTAATTGGTAAGACTGTTGCTACTTAGGAAAGTACTATATCTATTATATTGTTGTGAAGAAGGGAAAGAAAGGATGGTAACAATAGCACCTAAGGAAAGGTTGAGTTATCTTGATACTACAAAGTGTACTTGACTATGTTGAACAATGATGAGACAATGTATTGTTTATCTTAGTAAGATTAAACACTAAACTGGTAGGCTTGACCGAGAAAAAATGGAGAAATCATGTTCAAGCCAAGTAATGTTAGTGTCGACCAAGTTAGTATATGTCAAGAAAAATTCTAGTGTCGACCGAACATCAGTTAATTGTCGAGAAAGACAGTATAAGCTGAGGAAACATTTTTAGTAATGACCAAGCTTTCTACATGAAGACCGAGTAGTTGATCACAGTATTGACTGAGCATCAGTATTTTTATATTTGAAGAGAATTCGGATTTGAAGCCGACATTGTTGAATTCTTGGATTATGTAAAACGTGTTGACTTTATTTATTTATTGTTTGAAAGCATTGAATGCACTGAAAAACATTTTACTGTAAATCTTTAAAAGATTTGAGATGTTTCTAGAAAAGGAGCTGAAGAACATAAAGTGGGTAGATTCAATGAATCTAACCTAACCCTAATATCTATGAATGAGATTGAGTGGCAAAAGATGAGTTAACCTAATTGAGGAAGTATTAAGGGAACCTAAGCATTAGGTATGTATGTGCATGGGTGAAAAGAGGATGGTGGAAGATCAGTAGATGTTATTGACTGTATAAGCAGAAAAGGTTGAAGGAAAAGTGTGGTTATTTCTTGAAGAAAATTTCCAAGCATATTAGAGAAGGAAATGGAAAAGTTTCAAAGTCAGTAAACCAGCATTTGTGTACAGAATTGGATCTGATATTTGCAAAGTGATTTGTATGTTTTTCATATCAATACTGCTGCTACTTTCTAACCATTGTAACAGTCAAAATCCTTTTAACAGAGGTTGATCTAATAGTCATATGTTTAAATCCTTTGAACAAGGTTGCATTCTAATGGAATGTATGTAAGTCCTATAACAAGGCTCACTTCTAATAGAGTGATTAAAATCCTTTAACCAGGTCACACCTAACAGTGTGTATTGTAACCTTTGATAGGGTTGGCTTTTAACTGAGCTCACTTTAGAAGAGTGAAAATAATAGTAGCATGTTACAAAGTGGTTTTTCCCATATTGGGTTTCCACTATAAATCCTAGTGTCAATGCTTGTGTGAATGTTTTGGTTTAAACATTTCTATGTTTTACAAGTTAGATATAGTTGGGTAGTAGACTACAATGTTATATGTTTCTATTATAGAATCAGTGATGACCGAGTTGGTTTTGGTTGTTAGATCTGATTTAAAGAAAAAAATTTGAAGTTTATTTTATACATCTGGACCTGAGAACAACTTATTTACCCCCCCTCTCTGTTGTTCTAAATCATATTAATAGTTGATGATGATTATCAAATAGAGTTGATCTCATCTTTGAATAAAATCATTAGCAAGAATAAGAAGGTAAAAAGCCTTGAAGGATCATTGATTGAAGTAATAGAGAAACTGTAGAGTATAATAATGAGTCAGACAAATGAAATAGATCCATAGGTCAAAGAAAAAGAAGTTGTGAAAGCATTTGACAATGAATTCACAAACTTATCAGACATGGCTACAGTCAAAGCACAAGCAGCCTATGAAGCCAAGATATTTCAAGATATATGTCAAAATATCAGAAATGATATTGATAATATGGATGTTTGCATAAAGGAACTGAGAAGAAGTCTGGAAAGAGGAAAATATTTTTACATTTAGTGTACAAAATTAGAAGATCATGTATCAAAAATAATAGAGAAGATGAAGGCAAAAGAGGTAGAAATTCAAATAGTAGCAAACCTCTTATCAAGTCTGAATGTGAAGATCTCAGATATTGAGAAGAACATAAGAAAACTGAATGATGACATAAGGATTCTAAATGATGAAAAGGATAAGAAATTGAGGAGACTCACTCTATTAAGAGAGCATGTATCAATTAAGCTAAGTATTGTTGAAAGTCAGCTAGAAGAATGTCTTACCTCTAAGACATCTTATGAGAAATTTCACTATGCAAATCTTCAAGCATGTGAAATAGCATCTTATGATTTATGTGCACTCCTTATTGTTTTAGATGCCATTAAGAAATCATGGGAGAAGGAGATAAAGAGCATAAAGATAAATTTTTCAGATTGTGTTGCAAGCCTACCGGCTTTGCAATTTTGAAACTAAAGGTAAAACATTTTTGACAAGTTTTTTGGCACCCTTGTTTTGTCATTATTTTCAAAGGGGGAGTGATAGCAGAAAATTTTATAGATAGTATGATATGAGGCATACTCCTAGGGGGAGTATAGATATTCAATAGATATTTGGAGATATAAGTATATTGAAGACATTTTGTTATGGCCACAATTTTGAAATCTTTGTAAGACTTAGCCAATTTTCTTATATGTTGCCACCAATGACAAAGGGGGAGATTTTTGGCAATTTGGCTGAGTAGGTTATCAAGTTTTTGTCATTATGGAAACATATAATCTCTATGAATATTGATCTATGATAGCAAGCATTTATGTTAGAGTGCAAGTAAAATTGTCTAAGTATAAGCAACATTTTCCAGTCTAACCAGAGATAGTTTTGGATAGCAATGTTGATAGAATCAGGTTCAGTGCATGTGCACTTGAACATGGATAATTTTATGTATGAAAAAGACACATGTGAAAGAGCAAGTATGTATAGCATGTACAGAAGGAGTTATTGAAAGATTATAGAGATAGCATCGAAGCCGACTAAGCAAAGCATTAAGACAAAATAAGTATAATAGTTAAGGGATTATTTTGTTTATCAAAATAATGACTTAACCATACAAGGGACAACATCCTAAATGTTAACTCTTGGGAAGCAGAAGTTAGTTTTATATTTTGGAAAGAGTTTATGTTTTGTAAAGCTGACTACAAAGTTATTATTCGTAATAACTTATATACATGTAAGAAGCATGTAATATGAAGATATAGACGATGTAATAAGATATTGTAATGATATGATGTGAAGTTATATGTAGAAAAAGAAAAGTAAGTAGAATTTTTATATGAAATCGAAGAAGCTAGAAAGCTAAATCAGAATAGGAAAGCTATTCGGCAGCAGTGAAAGGTTATGTACTTTACCTTTTGTAATCAGATATCATTGTATATTACATAGTTGGGTAGTGAGCTCATCTTGTAATCATTCTATTCTTTAATACCAACTCTTAGTAGGGTTGAGGCTTCTAACAAGGCCCAGAGTCCTTTAATTAGGACAGAAACACTATATGTATGTAATAAACTCCTAACAGGGTCAACATCCTTAACCGGATACTTTTTATTAGTGGATCAGTCATGGGTATCATCCCCATCAGGGTTTTCCCTTGACCAGGGTTTCCTTGAGAACAAACAAGGTGTTATGAGTTCATTTTATTTATTGCTTTGCATGTTATTTAGTTTACTTTGTTTTGCAAGCATCAAGTTAATTTTTTATATCCATAATTGGGCAAAAGTAAAAGTTTTTAGAATACTGATTCAACCCCCCCCCCCCCCCCCCTCTTAGTATTCCCTATTTCTAACATAAAGATAAACCATTAAAAGCATAACAAATTATGTGCCTCAGCACCCAAGAACAAAAGAAGGAAAAATACACTACAGCTATCGATATACAAAAGGTTGCTTCAAAAGAAATGAAATAGGATGGAAAAACAAAAAGACAGGACAATAGAAAGAGACAACTAAATATATTTCATAAGGTCCCCATCCTGGACCACCATTATCTACATATGATCAGCAGATTCCTTGAACTCTTTCATCTCCTTGTCTTCTTTGGTCTTAGTCTTTCTGATGCTTTCTCGAGTGCACTTTCTAGGTCCCATAGCCTCATTCAGGTCCTTCATCTCCTTCTCACCTTTAGTCTACTCCATCTTGTCGACTAGGATCCTAACATGATCAGTATAGACTTTGAGCATGGCATGGCTTTGCTCCCTAATTTTCCTCATAGTATCCTCTAATTTATCCACTCTATTTTATAGATTGTCAAGCCTACCCTCGAAGTCCCATTCATTAACCCTAGCCTCTTTCTCTTTCAAGATTTTTTCTAGATTGAAAACCTTATCAACCATGGTAGCAGAAGAGCCTATTTTTCCTACAACATCCCTCATTTCCTCCAGGCACATAGCAACCAATTTTTCTCCTATGCTCATTTTCTTAAGGAGCTTGACATCACACACTATCATATGCATTTGTTCTTTGACCACACCGACATCATCCATCAGCTTCCCCATTGTATAGGTAAAATCCACAAGGTAATTTTTATCTTTCATCATAGCACTAACCCCACTTTTCTCTTTGTCAGTCTCCTTGTTAGAGGTCACCTTGGTCCAATGAACATCTTTATCAATTCTCCCCACAATTTCTTCCACGACCTAGTTAGATTCTTGTAGGTTTTCCTCCTCCCTTTGTAGAGAATTTTGGTCCTCACCATATTTCCTAAATCCCCATCCAAATTCTCTTCATACTCAATCTCCCCACCAACATTTTCCTTGTTACTATTCATCTTCTCAAAGTCCTCATCATCCTCAGAATAAATGACAATGTTCATCTTTTGAGGTCTTTTATTAATTTTAGTCTTTTTCCTACCTCTACTAAGATCCCTTCTTTTCCTTTTGCCTCCAGAATTCTCCCCTTCATCCTCATAGTCATCTTGTTAGGTGTCACCCAGTTAAGATATTTACCTTAGATCTGTTAGAATCTTCACCCTATTAGGAGTGGCCTTGTTAGAGAGCTTAAAACACTCTTTTGGAATGTCACCTTTTTCAAGGATTTACAATAAGATTGTTAAGTCCACTTTGTTAAGAGATTTTTTTGTGGCAAATGCTAGTAAGAAATAGTAATAAAAATGACTTGTAGATTTGCAACTATCTTTTCATATAAGATCCTCTATTCACTCTTCAATCTTTTCTTCGATTCTTCATCATCCACTGGCATCAACACTTGAACAAATCATTGTTTTCCCACTTGAGATCTCCATATTCCTTCTCCTCTACAATAGTTGGTAACCCTTCAATTATTCATTTTTCCATCCTATTGTCCCTACAAGATCATCCTTTATATAGACATTTTTTTCCTCTTAATCATATGTATTATGTTTTCCTTTATTCAATCTTGACCGTTCAATTCCTTATACCTTGAAATCAAATCTCAGTAACATGTTTCATTTTCATCTAGGAACTTGAAACTTTTCTTGTAACTTGTTCCAGCTCTTTTTGTTGCTTAGCTCTCACCATAGATCTCCTTCTTGAATTTTCACAACCATAGATCTTTGTAGCTAAATTTCCTCATCATCATGATCATCCATATTTAATAACTTTTCCTTTCTCGATTTTCTTCACTTAGAGTTTTGATTACATTGCTCAGTGCCTAAATCTTTCCTCTTTGCTGAGTGATCTATGTTTCTACCTTTACCTTACCGAGTGACTTTCCCATCTCGGTAGCCAAAAAAACTTTACTTATCGAGTTGTCAAATCATCATTACCATGCTTTACCGACTTAACATAATCATATGCTAGGTAATAAAATATTACATCAACATTGTCCAATCTGTATCAGTTTCCCATTTAAGTTCTACAACTTCTCATATTCTTGTTTCTTCTTCTCCTTAACACATTCATCTTATATCATTACCGAATGATATGCCAACATAATATAAATCATAAATAAATTGCTTGACATTAATGACAAGACAACAACTGATCTATTCTTTCTATTATCATCATGTAGTCCTCTTATCTTGGTCGATCTTCATCATCAGATTCCTCAGATACATTTTTATCATTTATGGTCACTGTATCATCTTAAAATGGAAGCGCTTCCATGTTAATAGTGTTTAGCCCTCTGAGTGAGTGGTCTGGGGTCATTGTTAGAAAGTAAAGATCCCCAAGATAACTGAGAGGGGGGGGGGTGAATCAGTTATCAGATAATTTGTCCATTCAACTACTTTAAACAATGTAATCAATGTACTGATCAACCATAGAAATATAATCATACATAATTGCACAATAACACAAGATATATTGACTAGGGAACCTCTTGAAAAGAGTAAAACCTGGTGGGAATGATGTCCACAAAATGATGCACTAATATGAAAGTTCCTTGTTAGAGGATGGACCCTGTTAGGAGTCGTATGAAATACATTTAGTACATATAAATCCCTATTAGGAGATTTTGAATCCCTATTAAAAGATTCTAATCCGGTTAAGAGTTTATGAAAGACAGAAGGACCCACTGCCCAAACAGCTTCAAGGCAAGATCTCTAAACCCACTGTCCAAAAGATCTTAGAATTATTCAATAGAATAATATGAAATATATTACCTCCTTCACACTATGCCAAAACTACACTCTCTGCTACACAAGATCACAATTCCAGATCTCTATACTCACAAGTCTTCCTTTATCACTGAATTAGCTCTTTTCTTCACTTCATGCATATATTTGCATCACAATCTTCATAGTACACATTAAAAAAAGGAAAAAATTCCTTCTTATATACCAAACTCAAATAATTACAAATGATTCAGTCCTCAATTACAAAATAATAAATTCTACACACTACACACAGAATTCACATAAAACTGTCGACTTCCAGATACTGTAACTTTCTCAAAACATATCCTCAAAGTTTTCACTATGAACCACATCATCATTAATGAGCCTCCAACATCCCTTTAACTGCACAAAATTAGATTCCATCCCAGTTAAGAGATATCCTCTGATTTCTGAACATCGCTTCACAGAAACACTGTCTAAACACTACTTTCACCAAAATGCTTATAACTCTCACAAATGAATGAATTTATTTTTGTGCTATTAACCATAGGTTAATAACACACCAAAGAACATACCATAAACTACAAAAAATATAATCTACAATACAACATGTGCACAAACCAAAATTGTACCTACTTTCCTGCTAATATCCAGAATATCACTATGTTGACATCAATGACAATCCAAGTCATGAATGCAACAACAACTACTACAGAATGACTTCCAAAATACTTTGCATTCATTCCTAACAATCTCCCCCATTGGCATTGATGGCAACATAGATGAAAAACATCCAATGTTCCAAAAATCCAATACTGCAACATCACTGCAAAATATCAAATCAAATCTTGCTTTGTTTTCCTATTCAGCTCTCTCATATAATCAAAAATGTTTTTTATGTATATCTCTCCCCCATTGACATCAATGATAGAAATTCCATCACTAAGTCAACAACAACTTAATGTCAAAAGACACTTTTCAGAAAAATACAGTAACAAGAGTCCTCATAACTCAGCTCATAAACTCCCCCATAGAAGAAGTTCCAACATCCAATCCAAAAGAAAGATAGGGCTCATATACCACTGGACAGATGCAATCATCTGCATCAATTCTCAAAAATAGGTTGGGTCATAACCCCAAGCATACCTCTCAGATACACAAATGTATCCTTAGGTAAAGGCTTTGTAAATATATCTGCTATCTGCTCATTTGTACTTATGTACTCCAATCTTACTTCTTTTTCTGCAACTTTCTCTCTTACAACATGATACTTGATCTCAATATGTTTAGTCTTAGAATGTAAAATAGGATTTTTTGACATACTCATTGTACTAGTGTTATCACAATGTATAACAATAGGCTCATCAAACTTTATTCCAATATCCTTCAACATCTGCTTCATCCAAATAATCTGATTACAATTATTTGCTACTACAACATATTTTGCTTCTGTTGTGCTTTGTGAAGTACAATTCTGCTTCTTACTTAGCCAAGAGACCAATTTTCCTCCAAGAAAAAAGGCTCCACCACTAGTGCTTTTCTTTTCATCAACGCTGCCTCCCCAATCTGCATCAGTATAGGCACATAAAGTAAAATCATCAGAATTCTCATACCATAATCCATAATCCATTGTTCCTTTCAGATATCTCAGTATCCTCTTTACTGTTGCATAATGTGATTCTCTAGGTTCTGCTTGAAATCTTGCTACAATCCCCACTGAATGTGCTATATCAAGTCTTGTATGTGTCAAGTACTGCAATCCTCCAATCATAGATCTGTACTTTTTCTGCTCAACTGCTGGTGTCTCATCTTTGCTAGATAACTTACGTCCGGTTACCATAGGTGTTCCAATAGGTTTAGAATCTTCCATTCCAAATCTTTTCAATAAGTCATTCAAATACTTAGTCTGACTTACAAATATACCTTCCTTGCTTTGTGTTATCTGTAATCCCAAAAAATATTTCATTTCTCCAATCATGCTCATCTCAAATTTAGTCTTCATTTCATCTACAAATTTGTCACTAGCTTCATCTTCTCCTCCAAAGATAATATCATCAACAAATATAACTATAACCAACAAACCATTCTCAATTTCTTTTGTGTGTAAGTTACTATCTGTTGTTCCTTTTATAAATCCCAATTTCAATAAATACTTATCCAATCTTGCATACCAGGTTCTAGGTGCTTATTTTAATCCATATAAATCTTTCTTTAACTTACATACCATATCTCCTTCTTGTGTCAAAGGAAAACCTTCAGGCTGCTCAATGTAGACTTCTTCCAATTCACCATTCAAAAATGCTAACTTCACATCCATTTGATACACTCTGAATTTCTTGTAAGTTGCATATGCTAGAAACATTCTCACTGCTTCAAGTCTGGCCACAGGTGCAAAATTTTCTTCATAGTCAATTCCTTCTTGTTTTGAATATCCTTTACATACCAATCTTGCTTTGTTTCTTATCACTTCTCCTTGTTCATTCATCTTGTTTCTGAATACCCACTTTGTTCCAATCACATTCTTGTCTTCAGGTCTAGGGACCAATTCCCATGTCTTGTTTTTTTCAATCTACTCTAGTTCTTCTTTCATAGCATTAATCCAATGTTCATCTTTACAAGCTTCATTAGTAGTCTTAGGTTCAATTTGAGAAATCAAACATAAGTGTACCTTATTTCGAGTCAAAACTCCTCTATCTAAACTTCCAATAACTTGCTCAACAAGGTGATGTTTTGAAGTATACCTGTTAGGTGTCATAGTTACTGATCTTGTTCCGACTGTAGATTCTTCTCTGCTTTCTTCTCTATTTTCTTCTCTATTTTCTTCAGTATGACTTTCATTTAGCAAATCACTGTTAGTTTCAAAAAATAATTCTGCATTTTCAATGTTAGGTTGAGGTTGTGTTTCTCCATCAAATTCATAATCAAGCATTCTTTCCTGAATTTTAAACTTCTCATCAACTTTTACATTTTCACTTTCAACAATAGTCTTAGTTCTTTTGTTATAACATCTATATGCTTTGCTTTTTAAAGAATATCCAAGAAATATTCCTTCATCACTTCTAGGATCAAACTTTCCTATATCATCATCTCTTTTTATATAACATTTACTTCCAAAAATTCTAAAATACTTAACTAAGGGTGTATGTCCAAACCATAATTCATAAGGTGTCTTGTTTGTATCTGCTCTGATTTGTACTCTGTTCATAGTGTCTACTGTTGTGTTCACTACTTCTCTCCAAAAAGTCTTAGCCAAATCATTTTCAAACAACATAGCTCTTGCTGCTTCAGTTATTGACCTATTCCTTCTTTCTGCAATACCATTTTGTTCTGGTGTTCTAGGGGCTGAAAGTTGTCTCTTAATACCATTCATTTCACAAAAGGTGTTAAACTCTCTAGATGTAAATTCACCACCTCTATCAGATCTTAGACACTTAATCTTCATTCCAGATTCATTCTCAATTTTTCTTTTCATGATCTTAAATTTATCAAATGCTTCAGATTTTTCTTTCAAAAATGCAATCCACATCATTCTTGTAAAATCATCAACAAGAATCATAAAATACCTTTCTCCATAGAATCCTCTAGTCCTAGTAGGACCACTCAAGTCTGTATGAACAATCTCTAGCTTCTCTGTCGATGTGAACTTCTTGTTGGGAAATGAACTCCTTTTCTACTTTTCCATCATACATTCTTTGCAAATCATGTTAGTAGGTTTCATAATTCTAGGTAAATCTCTTACCGCAAGTGTAGTGCTCACCTTGACAATATTATCAAATTTTATATGACAAAACCTTTTATGCCATAACCAACTATCATTAATCCTAGTTATCAAACATGTCATCTCAGTAGGATTCAACTGAAATACATTACCTCTGGTTCTGGATCCTTTTCCAATCAGATTTCCATCTTTATCTTTTATCACACAAGTTTTCTCAGAAAACCAAACTTGATAACCCTTATCAGCCAATTGTCCAACGCTTAGTAGATTATGTCTCAATCCATCAACAAAGTAAACATCATCAGTGTTAGTCTTTCCATCAAGAGTGATAGATCCTATACCCTTAATCAAACAAGGTGCATTGTTACCAACCCTAACAATTCCTCCATCATAATTATCTAACTTAACAAACTTTCTTTTATCTCCGGTCATATGATGTGAACAACCACTATCTATAATCCAATCAGATTTCTTTTCAACTTGTGAAACTAATGCTTTTTCTTCCCTTTTATCAAATTCAAAACTTTCTTCTTTAATTGCTACAAATCCTATTTCCTCAAAGTTATCATTATCACTGTCACTTAAATGTTTTTCAATTCCTGCTTCAAGATCTTCATCATTTGCATAATAACATTCTTTAGATCTCCTAAGTTGCTTCTATACTTCTTAACTCTTTTAGGACATTTAGATGCAAAATGACCATATTCTTGACAAGTCCAACATTTAAAGATTTTCTTACCATCTGGTTCTCTTTTTACAAGTAATGCAATACCTTCTTCAATCTTCTTATCTTCCTCAGATCTACTACTGCTGGCATAATCTCCATTCACACTAGTACTTCTTGTAGGTCTAATGTTAAGAGCACTGAATGTTGTTTCCATTCTAGGTAGCTCTCCTAATAATCTCAAGTTCATCTCTGTTGTTTCTAATCTTCCAAGAAGAGTCTCTCTTGAAAAGTTTGATGTACAAGGTATCACTTGTTCAATCATCTGCGTTGTCTGCTTGAATACTGGTGTCAAAGTTCTTAGAATTTTCCATATCACTTCATTCTTTGTCTTATCACCTCCACAAGACTTTATTCCTATTACAATCTCAGACATCCTACCAATATAGCTTCTAATAGATTCATCTTCCATCATTCTAATATCTTCAAATGCACAAATCCAATTATGTAATCTAGCCTTCTTTGCATGTTCATCACCTTCAAAAGTAGAATGTAAAGCTTTCCAAATTGCATGAGATGTTTTCAAACATCTTACCTGACTATATTCATTCTCTAGTAGTGCTGACAAAAGTGCTTCTCTTGCAAGTATGTTACACATGAATAGATCTATTTCATCTTTAGTTCCTACCTCTAGATTGGCTTCCTCAATGATAGTCTTCTCATTCTTTGTAATCAACCAATAACTTGGTCCTAAACACAATAGATGTGTCTTCATCTTTTCTTTCTAGCTGTCAAAATTTACTCCATCAAACTTAGGGCTTTCTTTTCTGAAATTCACCATGGATCTCCTTAAGTTGTTAAACTTTTCTTTCAAGGACCTGCTACTCTGATACCAATTGTTAGAAAGTAAAGATCCCCAAGATAACTGAGAGGGGGGGGTGAATCAATTATCAGATAATTTATCCATTCAACTACTTTAAATAATGTAATCAATGTACTGATCAACCATAGAAAGATAATCATACACAATTGCACAATAACACAAGATATGTTGACTAGGGAACCTCTTGAAAAGAGTAAACCCCGGTGGGAATGATGCCCACAAAATGATGCACTAATATGAAAGTTCCTTGTTAGAGGATGGACCCTGTTAGGAGTCTTATGAAATACATTTAGTACATATAAATCCCTGTTAGGAGATTTTGAATCCCTGTTAAAAGATTCTAACCCGGTTAAGAGTTTATGGAAGACAGAAGGACCCACTACCCAAACAGCTTCAAGGCAAGATCTTTGAACCCACTGTCCAAAAGATCTTAGAATTATTCAATAGAATAATATGAAATATATTACCTCCTTCACACTGTGCCAAAACTACACTCTTTGCTACACAAGATCACAATTCCAGATCTATGTACTCACAAGTCTTCCTTTATCACTGAATTAGCTCTTTTCTTCACTTCATACATATATTCGCATCACAATATTCATAGTACACATTAAAACAAGGAAAAAATTCCTTCTTATATACCAAACTCAAATAATTACAAATGAGTTGGTCCTCAATTACAAAATAATAAATTCTACATGCTACACACAGAATTCACATAAAACTGTCAGCTTCCAGATACTGTAACTTTCTCCAAACATATCCTCAAAGTTTATGCTATGAACCACATCATCATTAATGAGTCTCCAATATCCCTTTAATTTCACAAAATCATATTCCATCCCAGCTAAGAGATATCCTCCGATTTTCGAACATCCCTTCACAGAAACACTGTCTAAACACTGCTTTCACCAAAATGCTCATAACTCTCACAAATGAATGAATTTCTTTTCGTGCTATTAACCATAGGTTAATAACACACCAAAGAACATACCATCAACTATGAAAAATCCAATCTACAATACAACATGTCACAAAACAAAATTGTACCTGCTTTCCATCTAATATCCAGAATATCACTGTGTTGACATCAATGACAATCCAAGTCATGAATGCAACAACAACTGCTATAGAATGACTGGAAAAATACTTTTCATTCATTAATAACAGTCATGTCAAGTGCCTCAAATTGGTCTTGGCTTGTATCTCACTATTTCCCCCATGTTTTGCTTCTCTCCTCCTCATTTCCAGCCTCTTTCCGGTAGTTTTCTCTAAGAATCTAGAGTTTCTGACTGTCTAGGTCAAAGATGACCTGGTAGGGTCAAGGAAGATCTAGACCCTGACCTAGGTCAAGGATGACCTCGACCCTAACCTAGGGTGGCATCTATCTTGTCCCTAGCCCCAGGTCCAATTTTTAGATTCTGAGAGTTACGGGATGTCGAGTTTCGGAAAGATTTATTTTCCCACTTCCAAGCAGCCATTTCGGGTTTCAGAATGGTAAATCCTTAAATTTCATTTAATCTAGGTATATTTCTAGGGGTTAAGGTTAATTGGATTTAATTCTCCAATGTCAACCTTCTCTAGAGGTTTGTGCCCTAGATCACTATAAATGGAAGCCTTCCTCTCTCATTTTCTCCATCAAGTTTCAATCAATTATTCATGAGCATCCACAAGTTATGCAATCAAGTTTTCATATCTCTCAAGAAAGATCAAGCAAGAATTTTATCAAGCATTTTCAAGGAAGCATTCAAGCCCTCTTCTCCATTCAAGTTCTCCTTTGAAGATCAAGGATTCAAGAATTCAAGCCTTTGAAGGGATTTGGTTCAAGCATTCAAGATTCATCATTCAAAACCCTAGATCTAGCCATCATGATGGTGTGATCTTCCTTCAAGATCCTTTGTTCATCTTCAAGACTCATTCATTCTTCTATCAAGGTGGATTCCAATCATACAATCATGGAGGTTTTGGATTTACATTTATGGTTTTGATTTACATTTGTCCTTGTTGTGTTCAAGCTTTCATATCAATATACTTGTTTACATTTCAAATACAGTTGCATATCTATTGAATATCATAGCTTTATTGTTAGATCTAATTCTACTACTTGCTAGCATTCTCTATTTCAATTTCATTATTAAGGTTAATTCCAAACCGGGGTTTGACCAAGGCAAACCCCTCATCCAAACAATAAAACCATTTTTCTTGCAGGTACAGGTACAGGACAGCAAATTGAAGTTCACATCTAGATACCCTTTTCGATGAACTTCCGAGATCCATGAACAAAGTCAAGGACAACCTTCAAAATTCCAAGGTAGTCCTTTACCTTTTATCTGGATCAAAGACTACCTGGTTCCAGAAAGACAAAAGTTTTCTAGGTTTTCTCTGGCTCGGCATTTCCAGTCTAGAATAGGTTGTAGAATTTCCTGAAACTACACACAAACATCAAAAATCAGCATTTTCCAGATCTGCCCTATTTTGAGGTTAGTATTTTCCTTTCATTTATTTCAGATTTCAAGCATATAATTTTCATAGTAGAATATAAGGTTTTCTCCTTCATCCATATTCTCCATAGATTGATTCAATTATGCATTAACCTTTTGGTTGATCAATTTGGATCTCTCCCTTGGGAATTTGGATTTAGTAGTAGATCTTATATTCCCCCTTTTCATATCACACTATTCATTCTACACACCATTACATACTATTTTATCCTTTACAGTAACAATCTCCCTCTTTGGCATTGATGGAAACACTAACAAATTCAGTGTTCAATTGATGATGGTACACTTCACTGCCCTTCATATTTTTTACTCCTTCTAAGTAGTAACTTCTTCTTTTCTGATCTTTCATCTATAGTCTCTCTTTTTGTCAGTAACACTTTCCATTCTAATTCTATCAACAACATTCTCTTATTCATCTCATCTTCCTTCTATACTCATCTGATTTGTCTCCCTCTTACTATATTCATCTCCATCATATTATCCCTCTTTAGTAAACATCTCCCTCTAACATCTGTATTTTTGTATTCGTCTCCCTCTTTAACAATGATGCCAAAGAAATATAAACTTCTCAGATATACCTCAGGTATATAGATTTTTCATTTCATTCACAAACTTTCTTCACACCTACGGGCTTCACCTAAAGAGTGAAATACTAGCATCAACTCACAAGATAGATATTCTATTGATTCCTTAAATTAATGCAGCATGCATCTTTTCTTAATGTACATTGGATAGGGGAAGAATCCCTAACTTACCTTGAAGATACTCAAAAGAATCCTTCAGTAATGGCTTAGTAAATATATCATCTATCTACTCCTTAGACTTCACATATTCCAATGTCACATATTTATCTTGTACTTTCTCTCTCGAGTAGCGATACTTAATAGTTATATGCTTTGTCTTAGAATGCATCATAGGGTTCTTTGATATGTTAATAGCACTAGTATTATCACAATAAATTTTTATAGGATCAGTAATCTCTTCATGCATACCTTCTATTAGTTGTTTGATCCATAAAATATTAGAACAATTCATAGTTGCTACCACATACTGAGCTTCAGCAGTAGATTGTGAAATATAGGTATGTTTCTTGCTTAGCCATGTCACTATCCTTTCTACTAAAAAGAAAGATCTACCACTAATGTTTTTCCCGTCATCAATATTTCTTTCCCAATTAACATCAGTATATACCTTAAGATAAAAATTTCCTCCTCTTGTGTATAATAGACTAAAATCTTCAGTCCCTTTCAAATATCTAAATATTCTCGTAACTGCACACCAATGTGTTTCCTTGGGATTTGTTGAAAACCTTGCAACAATACCAATTGAATGTGTAATATTAGGTTAGCTATGTACAATATATTGTAACTTACCAATCATGGATCAATAAAGTGTTTCATTCACCTCCTATGTATCATCTTCTTTTGACAATTTACAACCAATAGCCATTGGTGTTCCAACTGGTTTTGAGTCTTCCATATTCAATATTTTCAAGATCTCCTTGATATACTTTGATTAATTTATGTATATATCATCCTTAACTTGTTGTATTTGAAGTCCAATAAAGAATTTGATCTCACCAATCATAGACATCTCAAATTCCTTTCTCATTTCCTCAACAAATGACTTAGACTTTATCTCATTTCCACCAAATATAATCTCATCAACAAATATCTCAGCAATCAAAATTTCATCAGATTTATCACATTTCAAGAACAAATTTTGTTATCACTAGTCCTTTCAAATCCAATCTTAACTAGGTAAGAGTGTAGCCTTTCATAGCATGCTCGGGGAGCCTACTTCAATCCATATAAATCTTTATGCAACTTGTAGACCATTTTCTTATTGTTCTTGTCAACAAATCCATCAGATTGTTCAATATAGACTTCTTCTTCAAGAATACCATTCAGAAATGTAGATTTAACATCCATCTATAATCTTTAAATCCTTTGTAAGTAGCATATGCAAGCAATATTCTTACACCTTCTAATCTAGAAACGGGGGAAAAAGTTTCACCATAGTCAATACCTTCCTCTTGTGCATATCCTTTGCATACCAATATTTCTTTATTTCTTATCACATCTCCTTTCTCATTGAGTTTATTTCTGAAAATCCACTTTGTTCCTATCACATTCTTATCCTTAGGTCTTGGTACTAGTGACCATGTGTTATTTGTTTCAATTTGTTCAATTTCTTCTTTCATAGAATTCATCCAATCTTCATTCTCTAGTGCGTCTTTGACTAGTCTAGGATCAAATTCAGAAATCAAACATGTGTTATCTTTTAACTTACTTCTTGTCAATACTCTTGCATTCTTGTCTCCAATAATTCTTCTTAGTGATTGTGTTGGAAAGTGGTTACCACATGCACACATATGCACATGTATTCACATGCACATATATGGAATGTTGTCATTTATGGAAACACTTATCAGTTTAATGGTCACACATATTCGATATGATGAATATATTTGAATGCAGTTGTTGAATGGAAAAATGCCCAAGTCCACAGACTGTTCCAATAACCCAATCTGACAATAAATCTTAGCAAGCTTCACATAACTTGTATTAAGGCTTGTGATCTTAATGAAATACTTGAAAGACACCAATAAGAAAATATGTCAGGTCACACATGTTAGTATTGATAGAGCATAGAGATATGGTCAGTTGATTGGAAGTGAAGATAGTAAACAAAGCATAATAGATTGGTGATCATTGAGGCCTACCTTGTGAGCATTTGGAAAGTTATTTTTGGATGATATCTTGGATTTGAGACCAAATGAGGATGCCAATGAAGCATACATTTTTTCTTGAATCAATATAATGTTTAGCTAGAGTAATGCCGACTAGCTTTTGTAATTATACTTCTAACAAGGTATAAGTATATAGTCACTTTTGTAAAAGTGAGCGATGATGGGAAGACAATAATGGATGGATGTTACATGAGAATTGTGAAGACATCAAAAAGGAAAAGTAGAGATCAAGAGAAAGAAGAACAAGAGGAGTTCTTCTAGGAATACTTTGTTAACTCCTTGTATTAATGATAGAAGATTTGTTGTAAGTGTTGTTGCACCTATTATACACCCCTAATAGGGTTTTTTTGTCTTTAACAGGGCTAGGACCTTTAACAGGGTTGATTTCTTAATAAATATCTCATTGTACACATTCCCCTAACAAGGATCTTCCTATATTGTATTAATCAGCTTCTAATAGAGTTGAAACTCCTAAAAGGGTTTCAAGATTCGTAGTGCAAAATTGTGTGGTTACCATCCTCACTAGGGTTTTCCCTTGGCCAGGGTTTCTTCAAAAACAAATATGGTGTTATGAGTTCTTATATGTTTATCTTTGTTTCATAGTTGTTTACTTTTTGTTATATCTTTATATGTTTCTTAAAGAAGACAAAGAAGTTTTAAAATTTAATAAAGTACTATAACACTGATTCACCCCCCCTCTTAGTGTTACCAAATCTTAACAATTGGTATTAGAGCATCAATCCCTTGAAGGAAAAGATTAACATATTTAGGGAGATCAAGATGGATTTGGAAAACTTGAAGAAGAATTATGAAATGGCCTTGGAAGATGTGGACATTGATAATGCAGATAGAGTGGATCCAAAGTACAAGCTAAGGAAGGCAAATGACTTTATCAAGAATTTGAAGCAACAACTTAAACATGAGAGAAAATTGAGAGATGATCTTATGTAAGCACAAAATTAAGAATTATCAGATCAAGATCATATTGAGCAGTTGAAGCATGAAATAGATTACTTGAAGGATGAACTAGAGATTACAAAATTGAACTTGTTGAAAGAACTTAATATTGAAAAAGGGGTAAATGGAAAATTGCAAAATGAATTGTCGAGTACAAAGGACAGGATGAAAACTTTAGAAAGTGATCTGAATACATTAAATAAAAAGTATGACAAGGTAGATAAATATTGCATAACCATTACTAGTGAGCTTGATCAGACTAAAGGTCACATATAGAAACTTCATGAGAGAAGAAAGAAATTGGATGAGAAAATTGACATGCAAAAGCATGTTGGAGATAAGACAGGAGTAGGATTTAATGAAAATATGGATCAAAGGAAAGATAGACTTGTGGTGAATCTTAACTCACCTAAGAAGTCAGAATCTAAGTCTGATATTGCAGCCATGAAGATCAATCAAAGAAGCAAACTGAAAAAGGTATTCCTAAGCCCAAGTTTATTGGGTTTTTTTTCAATTGCTACTTGTATGGACACAAGATAAGAGAATGTATAAAACCATACATGAGATCTAGCATACCTAAATATGATCACTTGGATGATTTTCTTAAAAAGAAAAAATAAAAAAGCTTGAATGAGGCAAAGATGAAAAAAGGTGAATGTAGTAAAAATGTTGAACTTAGACAACCTAAGGATAAGGAAAAAAGTAAAGAAAATAATATTGTGCAAGATAGTATTTCTATGCTAGTAAGGATGATGCTAAAAATATAGTTGAGGAAGTTTAGAAAACTATTGCCAGAACTAGAAAGATTGTCTATTACAATTACAACAACTTTGGCCATATTGCTAAGTATTGTAAGTTGCAAATTGATTATACTCAATTGAAACCTAAGAAGAAGGTGACATGTTTTAAGTGTAACAATGATGGACATGTAGTGAAGTATTGTAGATATAAAACACCAGTCAAGAATTCCTTCAGACTATTCACAAAGAAAAAAGAGTTGAATAAAGAAGATAGAGAGCTAGCAGAGCTGAAAGTAGAATTTAAGGAGAAATGGGTCAAACAGAATGAATCTGTGGAATTCGAGGTTAAGAAAGATGAAGAGAAGAATGTGAGCACTCATAAGATTCCTAAGAGTCTTTTTGAATCATTTCTAGGGTGCATTTATTCACCATCTTTATGATGGGAAATGTATTTCTTAGGGGGAGCATGACATATCAACACTAGTCAGATACAAAGCCCCTATATGGATGAGTTAAGTTGTTGGAACTTAAAGGATGCTTAGTTATTGTGTAATGTGATCTTAGATAAGATCACATCATCTTTGGAGATGTCTGTGAGAATGTCTACAAGTTTGAGCCAGCACTGGCTTCTTGCAGCATTATGAGCAATTTTTGGGAATTGTGACAAATTGCCTTTAAGGTTAATATTGTGGTCAAATTATCTACCATTTGTATGGAGATCAGAGAGCATTGAAGATTCTAGAGCAATACTTGGAGCTTGAAGTGTTTACAGTTGTGTTCGCAAAACCCTTACATGGTCACACAAGCTAGGTATTTGTAATTATCTCAAAAAATCTTTGTCAATTACATAAATAGAGTAATCAATATGGATACACCTAAGGTTTTCAATGTACTTGAGAGGAATAGGTATAAATTTAAGATTTGTCCCTTCAAATATACTGAAGAGGATCAAGAGGGTGCATTTTCACACACTCTAGTTGGTGTTCTTCATGTTGAAGACATTAGGTTATACATACACAATAAGATTGAATTCATAGGCACCTTTGAGATTAATGATGAAATTCTAGGGTTATATAATGCAAACAAAATCTTGAGAGAAGAATTTAGGAAAGTGCACGGGTTGCCAGTGGTCAAATTCATGGAAAGATATGAATTAGATGAATTAGATTGTACTAATATTTTACTAAGTAGAATATGTGATGAATTTATATGGATTGGTGGAACCCCCACTAATATCACCAAGGAACTACTACATGAGATTACTAGATTACCTATGACAAGTAAAGTACCTAGAACTGAGAAGAACATAAGGTTTGAAGTAGAGAAATTGACAAAAGAAAATGGAACAAAAGAGCTATGACTGTAAATGACATTGCACAAGAAGATATCAAGTTAGTAGAAATGATATTGGGATAAAAATTCCAATATAGCAGCAGACTAAACAGTGTGTCAGCCAGTTTTGTTCACATGGCATACAAAATGGTAATTGAGGATGAAAACTATGACCTATGCAAGGTCCTAAGATAATAGCTAATGGAAAATCTTGTAGGAATAAAGAATTATAGGACAACACATTTTATATTTGGATTATTGGCTATGTAAATATTCCTTCATGTGATGAGAAGATTTCCTAACATGTGCCTATCGAGATTTGATAGATGTTTTATGCAGATGATCAGTGATTATTATAGGAGAAGTGATGAGCAAAATAGGTATGTTGAAGTTGCAGGAATGATGAAAATATTTTAGAATAAAATGCATGAAAGGGAAATAATCCCTTGGAGATTAGTTGATAAGTATAAGAATGACATATGTTTCATGGTAGAAATTGACAGTACATTATTTGAAGCAGTGGCACCTAGAACTTCATGGGCTACCCCTATGGGATATGAAGTTGATTACACCATTTTGGAGCTTCACATTCAACATGTCTTATAGTCCTCTAAAGATCCCAATACTCCTAGATGGGGCACATATGAATAAAAATATACAATAGTAAAGGAAGAGCTGGTGAAGGGAAGAAGGGAAAAGAAAGTTGAGTCCCTTATTGATAAAATAGTAGGGTAGCATGGAATAACAAAAGAAGAGATGAAAACTATCAAAGAAAGAGTGGAAGAACTTGGGGATAACTATAATATTCCCCCCCCTCAACCTAATATTGAGGCACCTCAAGTGGTGAAGGTTGAAGAAGAAGGAGAAAAGGACAAGTATGACACTCCTACACCTACTAGGAGAACATTGCAGAGGTAGGTTGGACGAGCAACTACACAAGGTAACATGCCTCCTAAAGCTAGACCAAAGGTCATGGCTAGTGTACTAGGAAGAAAGAGGAAAACATCTGATACTCCTCTATCTTCAAAAAGGAAGGATAAATAGAAAAAGATTGCAGAAGAACAAGAACAAAAAGAGGAAATTCAAGTGAGGGATACATAAAAGAATGAGGAACAAAAGAAGAAGGAAGAAGAAGATGAAAAAGATAGAAAACTTCAAGAGGCTAACTTGAGGGCACTTGAAGAAGACAAAAAGAAAGAAGCAAAGGTTGAACAAAAGAAAGGTCAAGAAGCACAAAGGTATTTGTTCAAACTTGTTGGCTTCTAATTCAACAGATTTGAATAATCAAGAGGCAACAAACAAAATATACCTAGGGATCAACTATTTCCGATCTTAAGAATACTTTATTTGACCTTGGGCCAACTAACAAGGGCAAAAACTCCTTATACACTTTTGGCTCTATAGAACCAAGGTGAGTACACCTGGGATTTATCATTTCTTCCTGACAATTTCTTACATTACAAATCCCATTTAAGTAGATTTAGTAATATAACACTCCTACTGAATGAAACAAAGTAGATCTCAAAGTAGCTAGCAATGAATCTATTCGATCACAGTTTTTAAGGGATGACTAGTCTTTAAGTCCTTTCTTCTTTCTTATAATGATTTAAGTTTGATTTTTATTTTAACCATGAACAATCTTAGAACTTTGACCTAATTACTTGAATACTGATCAGTTCCTTATCCATCAATTATCATCATAGATTCATAGAGAAATAATGTTGATTATGACCTATTTCTTCACTTTGTAAGTTTAAAATATATCATTTGTTATTAGAAAAACCTTATACTTATCAATATCCTTTAATATATTTTGTGATCCTATCAAATTATAGAAGAATTTTATTTAGTTCTTTGAACCTATAGCAACAATGAAATTACATAAAACTTGAAAGAGTTGCAGATTAAACTTAAGACTTGCTCAAATATTCATGAAATCAACAAAATAGTAATAGAAGGAGACAAGATTTTTTGACATGGTAATTCCTTCAATGCTCTTTGTATTAATATCTTTGGGAAAATATACATTCACTATAAATCTCTATATAACTATGCAAAAGAAAGAATAACTTAAAGACAAAGACCAATCAGCTTTTTTCATTATAGCTTAATATCAACAAT
This sequence comes from Chamaecyparis obtusa, assembly GCA_027943335.1. Classification (NCBI taxonomy): domain Eukaryota; kingdom Viridiplantae; phylum Streptophyta; class Pinopsida; order Cupressales; family Cupressaceae; genus Chamaecyparis; species Chamaecyparis obtusa. Next base: position 884,926 of record BSBK01002510.1, on the reverse strand, counting down.
TATGTCAATGTACATTGTCTAGACCAACCTACTAGGACACAAAAGTGATTCTAAAAGTGAAAATTCAGACCCTTCTTCTCAGTCTTGGAAACCCTTTATAGAATAGGGTTGCAACAAGATACAGAACATGGGAATGTACACTTGTCATACCATAATTGGTTAAAATTTCCTTTTCCACAAGATAACAAGAGGTCACTATCAAAAACTATCCACTAACCAAAAATTCAAGCTGCCACAAAAATAGGAGCATCATTCTTGAACTGGCTTTGGTCCCACCTGGACACTTGTTACCTCCTGACTAAACTTTGCAACCCATTCATTGAAAACAACATCATCAGGCCACCCAAACTATAAAACCTTATGTTCTTTCTCAATCAGATGTTTACACCTGGCCTTAAGCAGTTTGGCCCTCTTCTCAAAGGACTCAAAGTGCATCCTTGCAGTCACAATATCCTCAATTACTTTATCGAACATATAGCTTTCATCATTGACAAAAATATTATTTATCCTTGATGTGAGGGCTAAATCCAACTCCTCCATCCATTCTTCTTGGTCCTTGATCTTTTTGAGACTTTAATATGCAAGGAAATAAATCAAAAATGTTATTTAAATACTCTAAGAGAAGGAATCTAGCCTCATTTTGCACTAACTCCCTGACAATGGTTAGCTCCAATAGACATGTAATGTGGTCATATGTCTGCTCCAAAGTAGCATCATCTTGTGCCTGATCCTTAGCTATTTCTATTATTTCCTCCAACTTGTTCTCTCTACTAGTCCATTTATTATGAATCTCATCAAATTTATTTTTATCTTGATCAAAAGAAATCAAAATATCAAAAACCTTTGAGATTTTGTAATAGACAAACCTAGTATCAATACTACTGAGAAGGTGCAAAATTGTGCCATTTGTTTTCTCTTCATATCTTTTAACCACCTCTATTTCTATGGCTTTCATCTTAGCCTTCTCATCTGGTAGGGCTTCTTGAAATTGGGCATTAGGGAGCATAGGGAATGGGGGAACATATATTATGGGACTTGTACTAGGAGGGGGTGCAGGAGATGATGCAATCATTCTAGTTGAAGACTCACCAATTTCAAATTGTAAAGGTGTTGTGTCTCCAAGCTATATGAGCCTTCCTATCAATTTAGTATATCTCCTTTTCTCTATATCATGGGCTTCCATCAGTTTCTCACATTTGAGCCTAAGCTCATCCATGATCTGTTGGTCTTTTAATGTTGTAGCCTTGTAAATACCTATAGCCTATAGTGTCATATTTGTAGCCTCTATTGTTGAGGTCTCACTCACCCTTCTAACCATAAAGCCACCAATAAGATCAGTATTTTTTTCCCTCATCCCTCTTTGTTTTGCTATGCTTATGCAATGACCATGTGACTAGAGTTTCATGATCATCACTGAACAAAACACCCTTTGATGTTGCCATAGCCTCCTCCTTTGTATTGTAAGAAGTGTTGGTGCTCTTCCTAACTACATCAAACACTACAGCATCTGCTATATTCCACTTTGGTAATATCAGGACACTAGCATCCATGATCATTTTTCTTCCCTCTTCAAGGGTAATCTTAGCAAAACTGTCAAGAATTTCCTTTTTAACCTCATACTTAATGGTAGAGTCCTCTTTATCAAGTTATTCTACCTTTATTTTCTCACATTTTATTTCAAAGTTTGTTATACTCATTCTCCAAGCAAATTGTACAAAGGCCCTAGATTTCACAAAGTTATCATCTGACAAAAACCTACCATAGGATTCTTTAATTATTGGATCAAGTTCTTTACCTTTGAATTTTGTTACTGTTAGATCCATTGGAAGGGCAACTGGCTCCTCTGGTACTCCCTCTTGTAGTTCAACCTCTATCAAAATAATGCCACCCTCATTTTCCAATTTAACCAATTGTTCATCCACCTTCTCTTCATTCACAAATTGCAATGGGAATTGAGAGGGTGAATAAGCCTCCTCACTAGAATGGGTTGTCTCCTCAGTCCTTGGTCTCTTGGGGGAGGGTTCATTAGGAGATTCAATAGAAGACCTTTTTTAGATTGTACGCACCTTGGGTGGTGGGGGCCTTTCCTCCAATTCCCTGCCTGTATTATCCACCTCCTTCCTTGGCTTTACCACATAGTACCCTTTCTTCTATTGCATAGTATAAGCTCCTGTGGATATAGTGGGAATAGGTGCAACCCTTTTCATCACTTTACTAGCCTAACTAGGGTTATCCTTAATCACCCTAGCTTTCTTCTCATTGAGGACACCCATTATTTCCTCAAAGTGCACCATCAATTTATTTATTTTTTCTCCAAAAGGCCTTATGTCCCCTAGAGGTTTGTATTTATTGTCAAAGTGATTAACAAAGTCTAAGGTCCTTTTGTATACCAACCATTTCTCTTTTATGATCTCTTTCTCTTACAGAGAGAACTTGTTCCTGATAATGTCTTCAGGGACGTGGAACAGATGGACCATGTCTCTGACCTTCACCCTTACTCTAAACATCTTGTAGAAACCCTCTCGGTCTACAAATATCTCTACTGATGTTCTCATCCCAAAAGGCTTTAGGATTTTTCCAAGGTGTACCCAACCACCTTTTGCAATCACAAAATGATTTTCCACAGTGAAGGCTGGGAAAATAGTTCCTCTCCTCCTTCCTATCAATTCTCTTTCCTATAGACATCCAATCTACCATAAGATTTCAGTGAGACCAACCCTAAGAGGCACCTAGTATGGAAATATATGTGGTGTACCTCTGAAACCATACACTCTAAAAACTATGGAGACAGGATACAAGATGACATCACCCTAATTGTGTATAATTTTTAACTCGAGAGAAAACTCCTTGGTTCTGATGAAATCCAATAAGGCCTTTGGGATCCTAGGGTTCTCATGTGCAAGGAGTGACCTCAAACTTGAAGAAAACATCTTTTCAAGTCTAATGAAACTAGCTTCATCCCTATCCCAAGATAAATCCATACTCCATAACTGAACTAGGAGCTCCTCACCATCTTTCTGCTTAACCAAATTCATTTCCTTTCTAAAGAAAGAGTCTCCTATAAATAAAAACATATGCATTAAAATAGAATACCACCCAAAAGGTTGATCTACCTTGGCCTTTTCTATGCCAATTAAACCCACTGTGAATACACTCAGCCAAATATTGTGAAAAGTCAAAATTTACCCCTACTACTGGATGCAATATTTTAATCATCATAAACATAAAATTTAGGGGCATAGGGTCAATTTCATCCTCACCAAATATCTTACACAAAGACATGTAAACACCTAGGGCATAGGGATTGAAATATTTTTTCAGAAAAGGCTCTAGGGTTTTGGGTCCTGCAAGCATCAACCCACCAATCACTGCAAAGTGTTCCCTCAGTGGACCACTCCTGATAAAAACCCTTTGAGCTTCATATGTCTCCCTCAGCATGTCAAAATCAATTGGCTCATGATAATCTATAGTCATGCTCAATCTGAAAACTAACCTAATTTCATCTTCATTGATTGCAACAAGAGGTTTACCAATCTTGCTTCTGGTAACCCTATCCACTGGATCATAATATTTCACTATTAACAGTAATAAATCTACATCCATGAATAATCCTAGGACAACCAATTTTCCCATGTCTAGCTCCCATGCATTATAATGTGGAGCATACGAGTTTCTTTGGCTGAACCATATCTTCAATATGTTCAAGTCACTTACTATTGTTTGGGTGTCTCTTAACCAGATTCCTTTATCATACAACCCTTCATCAACCTTTAACCTAGGTGTAGTTGGAATCAACTTCTTCTTGGCAGCCATATCATTTATAGAATGGTCTAATTGAACCAAAAAATGATCATAAACTTCCCTATCCTTATACTCAATTTTACCTGTAAAATCTCTTTGTGGTGTCATGGCTTCTAAGACTAGGGTTTCTTCTTTTAATCTTATCTCGCATAGTCTACTCTAAAACCCTCAAAACAACACAGTTGCAAAGAAGAACTTACTTTCTATTTTACTAAAAATTCTTGGCCTTTCTACACTCAAGAAAACAAATCTAGCTATGTGATCACTAAAGACTTTGTGAAAACAAAAATTCCATCAAACAGCTATTTATGCAACAGCTAAAAACTATCGCACACTTTGTAATAAGTTTCTCAGAGATAGAATTGAATGTTGCCAGCGATCAAATGTTCTATTCAAAATTTTGAATTTGCATCATCGATGAAATCCCATGCAGATAAATCCTACGGCTCAGATTACATCCTTTAAGACCGAGTCCACCTTGAAATCCACCCTAGAAAGTTGACCCCTGACATGGCAACCAACTACCAAAGAAATGTCAGCAATCCCTTTAACTTTTCTACCTTGGCCACATGTCGCTTAGTCGTGAAGTCATGATGATTAAAGTCCTTGCAACTTCCCATCACGGGCTTGCAATGACCATTGGATCTCTTTTAATCTGACTGTTCCTTTAACTTTATTCATAACTACAATCTGACATCACCAAGGACACATGTCACAAGGTTGTGATGCTACAAAGGATAAAGCCTTTGTATCTTTTCATAGCATCAATATGACAACCATTAGATCAAACTCGATCTAATCGATACTTATTTTTTACTTAAGCTTCACCCTGGATCCACCATCCATGAGGTGTCATACTGTCATGATGTCGTGAAGGATAAAGTTATTTTACTTTATTTAAGTGAGATCACGGAAACCGTTTGATTGATCTAAGATCTAAAATAGTTTAACACACCGAGACTTAGGGAAATAATACATCGTCAGGAACTATAGACTTAGGAAAAATTTAAAAGGGGCCCGCTAGACTTGAGAACTTTATAAAGGACTTGGCCCCACCTGACAATTTAAAGCAAGTGAAAAAAGGGGAACTTAAGTGACATGAAAAGGTAACATAGAAATAGACTTAAGGTAGGGTTTTTCAGATTTAAATGAGGCAAACTTTTAAAACCCTTTGAAAATTAATAAAACCTATTTCTAAACTAGGTCATTTTCATGGGATATTGCATTAAGATATGAAAAATGACCAACAAAACCCTTCTTGAAATTTCTAGAGAAGAGAGTAGTGAATGAAGGTAAACTTGCCTCTATTAAAAAAAAAATTGATAGATATGATGAGGACGAGAAAATTAAGATAGAAGATATAGTTGTGGAGCATATGCTCACCTTCAAAAAGAATTTGATTGAAGTAGAAGGTCAAATTAGTAAGCAACTATTTGAGAGATTAGAGGAGAGAAAGAAGAGAGCCTCGACTGAAGAGACCAAGATGAGATAGGATATCCTTCTACAAAATATTCCTACCATGATAGGGAGAGAGATAGTAAATTGGCTTGAGAGGTTAAGGCCAAAACTAAGGACCAAAACCATAATCATCAAGCTTATGGCCTGTAAGTATGAAGAGCTTAAGAAGAAAACACATGAAAATCTTGGACATCTACTCCTTGAGGAGCGACATGATCTTGTTAAGTCTAAAAAGACTCCAACCCCACTGATCATCTCTACTGGGCCTAAAATTGTGAAACTTGCAGAAGAGGCTACAATTCCTAAGGATTCAAAGATAGTAGATACTACTTTACCTGATTTTTACATTGACAATGTTGGAATTTCACTAGACACAGAGTAGGATACATCTAATCCATTTCAAATAAATGAAACATTAGCCAACATTGATACAATAGTAAAGAATCTTGAGCCTCCCAAGATCTCTCAAGAAGAATCAGCTGAGAAAGAGAAAACTCCTAAAAAAGAGAAGGTAATAGAAGAAAAAGAAAAAGAAAGGGAGAAGGAACAAGAAAATGGAGAGGAGCGGGCACTTAGCACTCCTAGTGCAAAAGGATTTCTACCTAACACTCCTTTTACTACACCTAGTTTTTTGGCAAGTGGATCCCAATCACTACTAGCTAACATAGAGGACATGGATGTAATAGATTTAATGCAATGGTTAGTACTTGTTTTTGCTAAGGCAAAGGAGAAATCTGAGAAGAAGATAGATAAGACTACAAAGACAATCTAGTGAGCCACACAATTATTGAGTAAGTTATTTATTACACCTCCTGTAGATATTGGAGATCCTATAAATAATCTAGATAATGTTCTAAGTCTAGTAGAACAAATTTTTGATACATTAGAGGGAGCAACAAGAATAAAAGTAGTTGATGTTTTTAAGAGGTTAAGGATGAAAGACACTCTTGATGGGATCAAGAGTGATCTTAATACATTTATTTCCACTTAAAGAGAAATCAAATCTTGTCTTAAGGATGGACAAGAACTCTATAGACTTTGCATGACTTCAAATGAGCATGTAAAGAGTATATTGGATATTATAATACAGGATGAAGAGGCTTTGGAAAACCTCTCTAATATTTTGAAAATAAGAAAATTTTGGATATAAATAAGGAATTCAACAGGATCGTGGATAAAATCCATACCTTACAATTCATGGAAAAGGACAAAGTTCAGAAAAGATTCATAGAATTAAAGAAATTTTTGACTCCAAAGATTAGTGTCTTGGAGAGTACCCATGAGGACCTACAAATTGGCCTCAAACATTTCATGAATTAATACCTAATGATGTAGAGGAAGAATAAAAGGATGCATTTGGTCTTAATGGAATGAATCAAGTAGTAGAGGCAATAAAAGAAGCTTAGGATGCTGATATACAGATAAATTACAGGGATGTATTGCAAATAGTTAAGTTGTAATTTTGTGTACTCTAATTCCTTTTTGTTGTTTTGGTCACTGATTTTGACATTTTGGCACCATTTTCCATTGATGTCAAAGGGGGAGAGATAGAGTGAAAAATGAAAAATGTAATGTGAGAAAGAGAGCAAGGATGTGTGTGTAAAATGAAAATACACCAAACATAAATAAAGGGAATTTTCTTTTGAAGCCTATGAGTTGCATTTTTGTCAATATATTTCCTTTTACATTTTTTCTTTGATGATGCACTTAATCATTTTTCACTAAGTATTTCCATCAATGCCAAAGGGGGAGATTGTTGGCAAGTGGTCATTACATGCACATATATGTATATGTATGCACTGGTACATATATGGAATGTTGTCATTTATGAAAACACTTATCAATTTTATGGTCGCACATATTGGATATGATGAATATGTTTGAATGCAGTTGTTGAATGGAAAAATGCCTAAGTCCATAGACTGTTCCAATAACTCATTCTAATAGAAAATCTTTGTGAGCTTCACAAAATTTTTATTAAGGCTTACAATCTTAATGACATACTTGAAAGACACCAATAAGCACTTGTGTGAGGTTGCACATGTTAGTATTGACAGAGCATAGAGATATGGTCAGTTGATTGGAAGCAAAGATAGTAAATAGAACATAACATATTGGCGATCATTAAGGCTGACCTTGTGAGTGTTTGGAAAGTAATTTTTGGATGCTATCTTGGATTTGAGGCTTCCTAAGGATGCTAATGAAGCATTCAATTATGCTTGAATTAATATGATGTTTAGGTAGAGTAATGTTGACTAGCTTTTGTAATTATACTTCTAGCAGGGTATAAGTATATAGACACATTTGTAAAAGTGAGCGATGATGGGAAGATAATAATGGATGGATATTAGATGCGAATTGTGAAGACATAAAAAAGGTGAAGTAGAGATCAAGAGAAAGGAGAACAATAGGAGTTCTTCTAGGAATACTTTGTTAACTCCTTGTATTCATGATAGTAGATTTTTTGTAAGTGTTGTTGCACCTATTGTACACCCCTAATAGGGTTTGTTTTCCTTTAATAGGGATAGGACCTTTAACAAGGTTGATTCCTTAATAGGGATCTCATTGTATGCATCCCCTAACAGGGATCTTCCTATATTGTATTAATCAACTCCTAACAAGGCTAGAACTCCTAAGAGGGTTTCATGATTCATAGTACATAATTTTGTGTCTACCATCCCCACAGGGGTTTTCCATTGGCTAGGTTTTCCCTAAAAACAAATATGGTAGTATGAGTTCTTCTATGTTTATCTTTGTTGCATGGTTGTTCATTTTCCTTAATATCTTTATTTGTTTCTTAAAGAAAACAAATAAGTTTAAAAAATTAATAAAGTATTGTAACATTGATTTACCCCCCTCTCATTGTTACCAAATCCTAACAGGGTGGTGTCTCCTCACATATTTTTCTAACACAGGTTTGATAGATTGATCATCATTGTTTTCATCTCTCGGTGGAGGCTCATCTTTCTCATCGATTCCTTCTTGTTGCTTCTCGATTGTATCAACTGAATTACTATCTTGTACATAAAAAAAAATTATAGTCCTCATGTTCCTTTTTTCTATCCTCTTCATTCTTTTTAGAAAACTCGTCAACTCTTACATTTACACTTTCACCAATTTTGTTAGTATCCTTTATAAAACATTTATAAGATTTTTTTTTATGAATAACGAAGAAATATTCCTTCATCACCTTTTGAATCAAACTTTCCATTCCTAGCATCTTTCAGTATATAACACTTCCAAAAACTTTGAAGTGACTTAAATTTGGTGTGTGTTCAAACCATAATTCATAGGGTGCCTTATTTGTACCTTTCTTTAATTGTATTTGGTTGAGAGTGTAGATTGTAGTACTTATGGCTTCTCTCCAAAATATTTGTGCAACCTTCTTATCAATCAACAAAGTTCTAGCACAGTCAACAATAGACTTGTTTCTTCTCTTAGCAGTCCCATTATGTTGTGGAGTCCTCAGTGTAGACACTTGTCTTTTGATTCCATGCTCATTGCAGAAGATAGTAAATTCATTAGAGATAAATTCACCTCCTCTATCAGATCTCAAATACCCCATCTATTTTCTTGTTTATTTTTCAACTCTATCCTTAACCAATTAAACATTTGAAATGCATCATATTTTTCTTTTAGAAACATAACAGTCATCATTCTTGAATAATCATCAACAAACAAAATAAAGTACCAATCTCCATAATAGCTTTGAGCTTTCATGGGTCCACATAGGTTAGTATGAACCAATTCAAAAATACCACTTGTAGAATAAGACTTACTTAGAAAACTTGACTTGGTCATCTTACCAATTTGACATTCTTTGCACATAGATTTATTAGGTTTGCTCAATTTCAATAAACCTCTTACTCTTCTTTTCTTACCCACTTTGATCAAGTTATCAAAATTTACATGACACGGTCTCTTATGCCATAACCATACATCTTCATTTTTGACAAACAAGCAACTCTTTGCATTAGTATCAAGATAAAATAAATTATCTCATGATTTTCCTCCTATTCCAATTAGATCTCCATCAACACCATAGATCTTAACTTTTTTGTAATGAAATTCTAGTCGGTTGCTAGTATTGTTCAGTTGTGCAACACTCAAAAGATTATAGTTTAGTCTTATAACCCAATATGCATTATTACATTTCAACTTCTTATTCAACACAATAGATTCCTTACCTTTCACAGGGCATGGAGCATCATTGCCAAATCTGAAAAATCCTCCATCATATTCTTCTAGGTTATCAAACTTGTCAATATTACCAGTCATGAACAACCACTATCAACAATCCAAGGATCTATCTTACTTACATGAGAAAAAATTTATTTCTCTTCTTCAAATTTTTCTTCATTTGATTCTTCCTTTACTACAACAAAAACAACTTCATAACCTTCCTCGGTATCATCAGATTCATCATTAGTTATACCTTCCTCGGCTAGGTAACAAGACTTCTTTCCTTTATCCTTAAAATCTCTAAATCTTCGATGTCAGTTGTCTCTTTTATCATTCTTATCATTTCTTTCATTGTCAGAACATATAGATGCAATATGTCCAATCTTATTACAATTGAAACATTTCAATGGTAACTTACCTTTATACTTTCCTTTAACTCTAGGTAGTCAGTTAGCCAGTAGTGCTTCAAATTCTTCTTGTTCTTTCTCTTCATTCATAATAATGTCATATTCACTTCCATGTGAAGTGCTATGATTTTCTCTTTCTTTTCTTGATTTTATGATTCTCATAGATGACTTGAAGGATGTCTCAATAGTTGGTAGACTATTGTCATAATTACTTAACTCAAATGCAGTAATCTTACTGATTAGGCCTTCAAGAGTAACAACATTGTTTGGTATAAATCTCAATTCTTGAATTGCAGATACTCTAATAGCATACTTAGAAGACAAAGTTCTCAAGATTTTCTTTACCACTTCTTCATTGGTCAAGGACCCTCCAGTGCCTCTGATGGCACTAACAACTTCTTTGATTCTTCTACTATACTGTGTGATGTTCTCATCATCTTTCATTCTCATTTCATCATACTTTCCTCTCAGACTATCAACCTTATCTTTTTTATCATGTTGATCTCCTCCATAGATAAGTGTAAGTTTGTCCCATATCTATTTTGAATTTGTACATTCTTTTATATCATTGAATTTAGCATTGGAGAGTGAAGAAGCAATCTCTATCATAACTGAGTTGTGTTCTTGATTTTATTTCATCTGATCAATTTTCAAGGGTCTGGTGGTTGGTGGAGTATTATCATTTTCCAGCAAGTCCAAGGCATGTTCTCCAATTCCATGTAGGTACAATTTCATTTTTCTTTTCCATGTTGATAAACTTTCCTTATTCAAATTAGGTACCTCTCTCCTATAAATTTTTAGATCTTTTACTCAAGTCTTTAAACTTATCTATTTAGAGTACTTAGCTTTGATACCAATTGTTGGATTATGGAGAGGGGGGTGAATCAGTAATCTCTGATCCAAAATACCTTAAAATAATTTTAACTGATTAACTCAGTAACTAATTGGTAGAACCTCAGTTCACTGTTTACTGACAATATTAAATAATCTATATCAATTAGTAAATCATTCACACAAATCATTCACAATGTATAACACCAATATTTAACGTGGAAACCCATCTTTGGGAAAAACCACCATGGTAATTGTCAACCACTAAGAAATATACTCTTCTAAAGTATGCCTTGTTAAAAGCCAATTTGGTTAAAGATTACAATACACATTGTTAGGTGTGACCCAATTAAGGGATTTACCTTAGATCTATTAGGATATTCACCCTATTAGGAGTGACCTTGTTAGAGGGCTTAAAACACTCTTTTGGAATGTCACCATTTTTAAAGATTTATAATAAGACTATTAAGTCCACTATGTTAAGAGATTTTTTTGTTACAAATGCTAGTAAGCAGTAGTAGTAAAAATGACCTGTAGATTTGTAACTATCTTTGCATATCAAATCCTCTATTCGCTCTTCAATATTTTCTTCAATTCTTTGTCATCCACTAGAATCAACACTTCAACAAATCACTATTTTCCTGCTCGTAATCTCATTGTTCCTTCTCCTCTCTAATAGTCAGTTACCCTTCAACTATTTAGTTTTCTAGCCTATTGTCCATACAAGATCATCCTTTATATAGACAATTTTTGCCTCTTAATCTTATGTATTACTTTTTCCTTTATTCAATCTTGACCATTCAATTCATTATACCTTGAAATCAAATCTCACTAACACTTTTCATTTTCACCTAGGAACTCAAATTTTCCTTGTAACTCATTCCATCTCTTTTTTCCGCTTAGATCTTGCCATAGATCTCCTTTTTGAATTTTCATAATTGTGGATCTTTGTAACTAACTTTCCTCATCATCATGATCATCCATCTCATCATATCTAATCATTAAATATCAATTCCATCCATATTTAATAAGTTTTCCTTGCTCAGTGTTCTTCACTTAGAATTTCAGTTACATCACTTGGTGCTTAAACCTTTCCACTTTATCGAGTGGCCTATCTTTTTACCTTTACCTTAAAGAGTGACTTTCCCATATCAATAGCCAAAACAAATTTACTTATCGAGTTGTCAAATCTTCATTACCATGCTTTACCAACTTAACATAATCATATGTTAGGTAATAAATAATTATATCAACATTCTCTTAACATTTTTTGATCTATATCAGTTGCCCATTTAAGTTTGGCAACTTCTCATCTTCTCATTTCTTCTTCTCCTTAACTCATTCATCTTATATCATTACCGAATGATATGGAAACTAATATAAATCATAAATCAATTGCTTGACATCAATGACAAGATAATAATTGATCTAATATTTCTATTATCATCATGTAGTCCTCTTATCTCGATCGATCTTCATCATCAGCTTAATGAGATATAGTGTTATCATTTATGGTAATAATTAATGTATCCTAGGACCCCTTCAGACACCTTAAGACCCCTTACCAGACATTAGTACATGGTAAGGCATCATAAGGGGTCTTAAGGAGTCCTAGGACATATTAATATTTCCTAAGACCCCTTAGGAACCTTTACCATACACTAATGTATGGTAAGGGGTCTGAAGCAGTCCTACAACACATTAATATGTCCTACGACCCCTTAAAACCCATTACCATACATTAGTGTATGGTAAGGGTTTATAAGGGGTCCCAAGACATATTAATGTGTTTTAGGACCCCTTACAACCCCTTAGGACCCCTTACCATACATTAGTGTATGGTAAGGGTTTGTAAGGGATCTTAATGGGACCTATCACACATTGATGTGTCCTAGGACCCCTTAAGACCCCTTAGGACCCATTACCATACATCAATGCATGGTAAGGGGTCCTAATGGGTTTCAAGGTAATGTGTCATAGGAGCCCTTAAAAAACCATAGGACCCCTAAGATGTAGAGAGAGTGGTGATAACGAGTCTCAAGGGGTCATGACTAAGAGGTCCTAGGACACATTAATGTGTCCTAGGACCCCTTAAGACACCTTAGGAACCCTTTCCATAAATTATTACATGGTAAGGGGTTGTAAGGGGTCTTAAGGGGTCCCAAGACACATTAATTTTTCCTAATTCCCCTTAGTACCCATTACCATCTATGGTAAGGGGTTGTAAGGGGTCTTAAGGGGTCCTACAACACATTAACATTTACTACAACCCCTTAAGACCCCTTAAACCCCTTACCATACATTAGTGGATGGTATGGGGTCCTAAAGGGTCATAAGGGGTACCCAAACACATTATGTGTCCTAGGACTACTTAATACCCTTTATAACCCCTTATGACCCCTTATCATACACTAATGTATGGTAAGGTTTCTTAAGGGGTTGTAAGGGGTCTTAATGGGTTGCAAGAAACATTAATTTCATCTAGGATCCCTTATGACCCCATACCATACATTAGTGTATGGTAATGGGTCCTAGGTTCCCTTATAACCCCTTTGGACCTTTTAGGTACCATACAATGTATGGTAAGGAGTCATAAGGGGTCATTAGCAATCCTAGGACACATTAATATGTCCTAGGACCCCTTACCATATACTAGAACACATTAATGTGTCCTAGGACCCCTTATGACACCTTATGAACCTTTAGAACCCCTAAGATGTACGGTAAGGTGTCCTAATGGGTCCTAAGTGTAAACTACTTAGGACCCCTTAGGACACATTAGGACTCATTAGGACACATTACAACTCATTACAACCCCTCAAAACATATTAACCATTATAGCACACACTAATGTGTCCTGAGGAGTCATAATGGGTCCTAAGTGGTCCTAGGAAACATTAGGACCCATTAGGACCCCTTAGAACACATTAACCATTGTAGGACACACTAATGGGTTCTAAGTGGTTCTAATATATCATAAGGCATCATAATGGAACCTAAGTGGTCCTAAAACCTATTACAACCCCTTAGGATTCAATAAGGCCCTATATGATACATTAGAACCGCTTAGAACCCATTAGTGTGTCCTACAATGGTTAATGTGTTCTAAGGGGTCCTATTGGGTCCTAAGGGGTCCTAATGTGCCCTAAGGCATCCTAGGATCACTTAGGACCCATTATGACCCCTTATGATACATAAGGACCACTTAAATCCCTATAGGATACATTAGGACCCATTAAAACCACTTAGGACACACTAGTATGTCTTAAGACGGTTAATATGTTCTAAGGGGTCATCTCTCTCTCTCTCTCTCTCTCTCTCTCTCTCTCTCTCTCTCTCTCTCTCTCTCTCTCTCTCTCTCTCAACATGGTTAAACATACATGTTAATTACCAAACTAACCATAGAATAAATAATACAATGAGAAATGATCCTTAAATTATCATTCACAAGTCAAGGGCTTAAGGTTACAATAAATAGTCCACTGGGAATCATGTTGAAGACAATGTGTTGATTTCTAAAATTTGGCTAAGTCTGAAATTTCCTAAAAACCCTCAAATTCCAAAATCTTTATCTTAACTCCTATGAAGTTGAAACCACTCTCAAACATCTTGAAAGTATATACATAACATGTTACATTTTTTGTATTGTCCTCATGTTGAAATTGGCCTAGCAAGGCCTATTGGATTTTAATTGCCTATTTAGAAGGTTTTTGGCATGTTTTGATTCATTTAGGAACTTTAGATAGTGCATACTCACTATAGCACATATGTGCTAGGTTTCAAATTTCCCAAGCCTAAGGCTTGGGAAGTCCAAGCCATAGCACATACGTGCTATAAAGCATACACCCTATAGGACATGCTCACTGTGTCTTTTGGGGGACCAAAAAATAATTTGGCACCTTTTTGGTCCTCCATCTTCATGTATATACCCTTAACTTTCCTCGTATTTGAGTGACAAGAGTTACTTTTGCATGTTGAACATTTTTCAGAAGTATCTCTGCATGTCGTACATTTGTCTTTGAGGAAGCGAAGGGATATGAGAAAAACTTATTTTATTTGATGGGGGGAAGAATGATGGAAAGGAGGATTGGGCGGTTGAATTTGAATGGCCTTCCTTCCTTTTCCTCATTTTTTTTTCCTATGGAAAAAGGTATGAATTATTTTTTCTTCATCGCTCTGATTCAATACAAGATAGATGGTGCATAAATCTTCTTCATGGTTTTCCATTCTTAGCATTTTGAGAAAGGTTTAAATTCTTTCCTCTTTTACTGAGCTATTGTTTGTGCTAGAATTCTCATATTAGTGTTTATTGGATTGTATTTATCATCTTACTTTAGGGGTTGTGTCTTGGTTTGCATGTGGTAGCATTTTGACTACCATTTTCCCTACATTCTTAAGAATGCGCTTTCACAAGGAGAAAAACTACATTATTTCATCGCTCACTAGAGATTTGCATTTGTTACATGCATGAATTTTCTAATGAAGCTTATTTACATGAATATTTTGGGTCTTAATTATCTAGAAAATTTGAAGGAGGTAATGGTGGTTGGATGGTTTTTGTAGTTTTCGTAGCATTTTGCAAATAGGGAGGTTCAGGAATTTGACAAGAGTCAATTGAGGTTTTATCTAAAATTATATTCTGATGAATATTATGAATATAGAGCTAAAAATTAATTACATATTATTATGATATGTCGTACATGTTTATTTAGATATGAAGTCTAAATTTGAGAAGCTCGTGAGTGTTAAATGATCGGGAGTGCACTTTAAAATATCAAAGTGTGTGTTTGTGTGTGTGTGTGTGTGTGATCTTTATTTTGATGGGTATTCCAAATACAGTTCTAAATATAATTCAAATATGCTATGCCTGCTTATTTAGATATGATGAAATGATTTGGAATGTGTTATAAAAACATTCCAAGTAGTTATATGTATTTTATTTTCTATATTTTTAAAATCTTCTTTCATATGTAATCCATGTGCCAAAAATGGGGATTTTTCCAAATACAGTGCTAAATATAATTCAAATATGTTATGTTGCTTATTTAGATATGTTGTTTTAAATTTGATGAAATGATTTGGAGTGCATTACAAAAACATGCCAAGTATTTATATGTATTTTCTTTTCTATTTTTTTATAATCTTCTTTCAGATTTGATCCCTATGCCAAAAATGGGGGTTCTAGAGCAGGGTATGGACATCCATAAAAGTTCTTTTAGATATAATTCATGAACCAAAAATGTGGGCTTTGGAACAGGGTATGGACATCCATAAAAACATAAAAGATAAATGAATTTTGGGAGAAGTTGTAGTTGCAAATTCCCTGGTATACATGTATGCAAAATGCAACAGTATGTAGAAGGCACATGAATTATTTGACAAAATGCCTACTGCAATGTTAAAATACATTGTAGAATCATCATTTTGATAATTCCTTCCTTCATGAAAATATTTTTCATTTTCAACAGTTGTCCTTATTTGAATCAATTGTGATAATACACAATACAACTATGTCATTGCTCTACAACAATGATTTTTTATTGTAAAGCATTATTTTAGCATGGTTTCCTTGTTATCAAAGTTACCATTGTCTTTATTGAATTTATCTCTAATCACACTATCTTTTAAGACACAACTGAGTATATTCTTATCATTGTGACTAAGTTTATAACTATATTTGATTGCCTACAAAAAAATTATACCTCATTTCATTATGATTTCCAACCCTTGAATCATTGCTTTTGGCTTCATGACATAAAATAATATGGTGAGAAAATGATCAAATAATATGGTGAGTGGATGATAGTGCCAAGAAAATAGTGAAGGGGATGTGATGAATGGGTAAGATAGTAGCAATAAGATGTAAATGTGGTGATGCTTAGTGACAAGGATAAGTGCAATCATACTCAATGTGTGTAGATTGATCAAAATCATGTTACAGATAGCATCAAGATAGCCATGCGTGATCAATAAGATTGTCATGACAGTAATCAAAGACATGAAATTGAAGATATGCATTTACTATGATGGGCTGATGTATTCACCTTTAGAGCAACTATTTACTGTTATCCAAATGAGGACCTTTGATTGTTGCAATGATACATTCAAAGTTCTTTAAAGAAGCTTTGAATATGGTAATAAACAATAGAAAGGGCACTAATATATTGTAGAGGAAAAGTAGAGGTTTGTTACTGTCAAAGTATGAATCCATACACAAAAAAATGGCAATAGATATGAAGGAGCAACGTGTCAAAGGTTTAATAAACAAATATTAGAAAATTTAAAGTAATGAGAGAGTATGTATGATAAGGATGCAGTAATCTTATGGCATAGGGATAAATATGGTAGCATTTTTTTTCATTGATTAAAGCAAATGATTGAGGTTTTATCTAAAATTCTATTTTGATGGGTATTCTAAATACAGAGGTAAAAATTAATTAAATATAATTCTGATATGTCGCTTCTATTTATTTAGATATAAAGTCTAAATTTGAGCAGCTCAGGGGTGTGAAATGATTGGGAGTGCACTTAAAAATACCAAAAGTGTGTGTGTGTGTGTGTGTGTGTGTGTGTTATTTATTCTGATGGGTATTCCAAATACAGTGCTAAATATAATTTAGATATGTTATGCCTACTTATTTAGATAATGTTGTTTTAAATTTGAGGAAATAATTTGGAGTGTGTAACAAAAATATGCCAAGTAGAACTATATGTATTTTCTTTTCTATTTTTTTAGAATCTTCTTTCATATTTAATCCATGTGCCAAAAATGGGGGTTCTGGAGAAGGGTATGGACATCTATAAAATTTCTTTCAGATTAAATTCATGAGCCAAAAAAAGGGGGCTTTGGGGTATGGACATCCATAGAAGCATAAAAGATAGACGAATTTTAGGAGAAGTTGTAGTTGCGACTTCCCTACTACAAGTTACAATACATTATACACTCATCATTTTGATAATTCCTTCCTTTATGAAAATCTTTGACATTGGCAACAATTTTCCTTATTTTCCATTGTGATAATACACAATGTAGCTATGTCATTGTTCTACAACAAAGATTTTTTTATTGTAAAGCATTTTTTTTAGCATGGTTTCCTTTTTATCAAAGTGACCATTGTCTTTGTTGAATTTATCTCTGATCACATTGTCTTTTAAGACACCACTGAGCATATTCTTATCATTGTGACTATGTTTCTAATTATCTTTGATTGCCTACAAAAAAGTGATACCTCATTTCATTGCGATTTCCAACCCTTGAATCGTTACTTTCGACTTCATGACATAAAATATTATGGTGAGAAAATGATCAAATAATATGGTGAGTGGATGATAATGCCAAGAAAATAGTGAAGGGAATGTACTGAATGAGTAAGATAGTAGCAAGAAGATGTAAATGTAGTGATACTTAGTGACAAGGATAAGTGCAATTGTACTCAATGTGTAGATTGATCAAAATCATGTTACGGATAGCAACAATATAGTCATAGATGATCAATAAGATTGTCATGACAATGATCAAAGACATGAAATTGAAGAGATACATTTACTGTGATGGGTTGACGTATTCACCTTTAGAGAAACTATTCACTGTTATGGATGAGTACCTTTGACTATTGCAATGATACATTCAAAGTTCTAAACAAGATGTGAATATGGTAATAAAAATAGAAAAGGCATTGATATATTCTATGTAGAGGAAAAGTAGTGGTTTTTTATTGTCAAAGTAGGAATCCATACACAAAGAAATGGTAGTAGATATGAAGGAGCAATGTGTCAAGGGTTTAATAAACAAATATTAGAAGATTTAAAGCAAAGGGAGAGTATGTATGATAAGGACGTAGTAATCTTATAGCATAGGGATAAATATGGTAGCAATTTTTTCATTGATTAAAGCTTGATGCAACACAAATCACAGTGATTTGTAAAGCAAGAGTCCATCACCATAGTGACTTCAAAGCATAAAAGACATGACAAACATGAAAAAGCTAAATTTAGTGGTGTTGAAGAGGATCAAGCAATGAAAAGATAGTAGTAAAAATCATGGTCATAAAACATGAAGATTCAACAACATAACTAAGGTACAGTAATATGATTTACACAAGCATAAAAATAATGACAAAAGCTTTCCATCAGCAACTAGAGAAGTTGAAAGCGGTAGCTATTATATAAACATAAAAATAGTAAAAATTAATAGCTATGAGAAGATATTGTTGAGGCCTAATAGCAATGATGAGAAGCATTAGTAGAGACGGTGAATCAAATGTGGTAAAGCAGTAAGTTAGACTGAAATTGAAAAAAGGTAATAATATCAATATGGGAAAGCAATGAATGAAATGAACTTTCCAATCATTTGATAGCATTATTATGTATCTATCTCACTCATTTATAAAATTAATTTATAAGATTTATATAAAATTTGTATGGCTTGTCTACACTTTTGTATTTTGGATACATTTTAGCTAAGCACTTGTCTCTAATGAAATTTCATGGTTTAAATTTTAAAATGTAAATTTATCTAGAGATTGCAAAAGTGTTGGAAAGGGTTGTGAAGATTGGCCTTAGGCCTATTCATTACATTTAATTTAATATTTTCAAAGTGTATTATGACTAAACTTTCCACATCGACAATACAACGACATCATTAAATATATATAATACTCAACATAAGATTTCCACAATCCATTAGTAATACAAAGTAAGTTTTCTGGATTCGATTGTGTAAGTATTTTTAGCATCAACGTTTCGGATCACACTCTGTGATCCATCATCAGGAAAGAGAAAGTGCAAGGATTAAGAGTAAATACTTACACAATCGAATCCAGAAAACTTACTTTGCATATATAATACTATCAGCTTAACCGTTGCACCCTTCAAAAGTGCAAGTGCTAATTACGAGTGTTTTAACCATGATAACTTTTTTCGTTGCCTTGTTGCAACAAATTGCGTCTAAACATCATATATCCATTCAAAATAAAAACTACTGCAGATCTCTATCTTCATTGCATATTAATGAGTAGGGATTATATATTCACAATATAATAAACAAATAAAAGGTAAATAGTGTGTATTAGCCTCTAACTATATATATAAGAGCCATGCAATAATCTTGGGCTCCAAGACTGTTGAATATTGCAGAATTTTATGTATCCATTTTTCGGTTAAGGTGAATATCATTTGAATGTCTGAGATTTATCACCAATGAGCTCCTAGTTAATGAGTGCAACCTCGTCTTGAGAAGTATCCTTACCATATCAAATTTAAGACATCAATCTACACCTAAGTAAAATTATATATTCATTTGTCAATTGAAATGAATATCTTTTGAGTGCTTTGTATTTATCATCAACTAGTTCCTAATTGACGAGTGCAAATTAATTCATTTCCCTTTTACCATATCTCTAATGTAAACCAAAGATCTTCACCAGTAATGCCACCATAAATTGACAGAACAACGTTTCAAATACAACTAAAATACCACCACATCGATCTACTCATGCCACCCTAAATTGATTGAACAACAATTCAAATTCGACTAGAATACAACCACCTTGATCTACTTTTCTAAGAAACATACATTACCCATGATCAGTTTTCTTCTTCAGTCTAATAATATACTACCAAGAAAATTCTAGCATAGATCCACAATTTTTATAATAGATTAGCTTCTAATACTCTCTGTGAGTTTCAAAGACAATGGACACTTCTGCACACCTCTTATTTATTTTTTAATACTTTACCTGCAATAAACTGTAATACGAAAAATCTCACCACCATGTCATCAAATCCATTAGGAAGATTGAAGATTATTTCAAAGAACAGCAATGAAAATTCTAATGTGCATCCACATTTTTTAACAGATTAACTCCAACATTCTATGTGAACTTTAAAGACAATGGAGACTTCTGCACATCTCTTATATATTAATATCTGCAATAAACGGTAATACAAATTTCCCCACCAAATCCACAAGAGGATGAAGATTATTTTAAAGAAAAGCAATGAAAATTCTAGTATACATCCACATTTTTCATAGATTAACCCCAACATTCTCTGTGAACTTCAACGACAATAGAGACTTCTGCATGTCTCTTATTCATTAATACCTGCAATAAACTGTAATACAAAGAAATTTCACCACCATATCATCCAGTAGGATGAAGATTATTTCAAAGAAAAACAATCTAATCTAATCTAATCTAAGAACACCCAGGAGCACAATATCCAATCCCGGAGCCACAAAGTCCAATATCACAGCACACACGGACGTTTGGGTATGTCTCACAATCATCAAAATTCTTGCATAGATAAAATCCGAGGGGACAATTATATTGCCCACTTACAACTGAAATTGCGACACAGAAAATCAGTACAAACAGTACAACACATTTCAAACCTCTCATTGTGTTCGCCATTCTTGCGTTTGGATGGAAAGAAAGAGAGAGTGAAAGTTGATTGATTGAGTAATTTGCATGCAAAATGTGGCTTAAATCATCATTTTTGTTTGTTGAACGTAACGAAATTATGAAAAGAGATTTTATCTGATTATTATAAAGCGCCTGCATTTGGAGCCGGCCAATTATTTATTGGTATTCCTCATCATTAGTAACGCGGAATATCATATGCGTCAGAACATTCGAATTATGTTATGCTTCTGTCCAATTAAATTCACAGTTTGTATTTTTATTTTTTATGGATGGGTATAGTCGTTCACTTGTATTAAAAAAATGAATGCGTACTTGTATTTTTCCGAAAAAAATTACGAGTAACGACTTGTACGTATTCTTCATTTTTGGAGTTTTTCAAATGTTTTTAACTTTGGATCATTGTTATTTTAAGAATAAAAACATCCATGATGGATCATATCGTTTTGGCTAAAGGTTGAGAAATGAGTCAAGGATAGGTGTCTTATGAGAGTTTGGAATTTAGATGGATTTATAGGATTCTTGATTTATAAAAAAAAAATTATGTAGAATGTCTTAATGAATAGTGGATGTTTGAAGAGAAATTATGATTAAGATTTATTTTGGTGTTCTATTTAAGTTAATGAGATTGTGTTGTCTATCGGAAGCACGCAAGAGAGGCCCTTGGATGGTGATTTTATTGCTTCTTGTCGTAATAGCATGGTTAGGAGGCTTGATTTTGGTGCTAGTTATTTGATTGTTTAGATAATAAACATGACCAGCAATGGAATCATTGAAGTGATATTTTCTTATAGTGGATATTATTGACATTATTGTTTTGACCTTGGTTGGGGTATTAATGTGTTTCATTATGTTGAAAAAGGGCCTTGATGAATCCCCAAGTGTGTGTTTAACACAAGTACAATTCCTTTTATTTCATCTGATTACTGTAAAGTGCCTACATTTCAAGCCGGCAATTTATTTATTGGTATTCCTCATCATTGGTAATGCAGAATAAGCATTCTTATTGCTTTGATTAATGGTGGCTAACGTACGCATCCGATCATTTGAATTATGTTATGCTTCTATCCAATTAAATTCACAATTGTATTTTTTAATTTTTGTGGATGGGTATAGTTGTTCACTTGTATATTTCATTTTTTATGGATGGGTACTCGTATTTTTCTTCATCTTTAAACGAGTAACCACTTGTATCCTTCATTTTTTTTTAATTTTTAAAATGTTTTTTTCTTATTTATTTTAACTTTTGATCATTACTACTTTAGGAATAAAATCATTCCTGATGGACTATATCATTTTGGCTAAAGGTGGGATGATGTCTTGAGGATAGGTGTTTCATGAAAGTTTCGAATTGAGATGGATCTGTATTATTTTTTTGTTAATAAGTGATGTTTGCATACAAAATTGAGGCTCTAACTCGTGAGCACATTCGATCAACAAAGGCACAAATGCACAATCGCAATGGCCAAGCAGGAGTTTGAACCTTGGTGGGCACAACAACACCACCACTTAACCAACATACTAAGTGGTGAACCCCAGATAGATCTATATTGTTAAGGACTCTTAACTTATAAATTTCTTTTATCTGGAATGTCTCAACGAATAGTGGATGTTTGAATAAAATTCATGATTGGGATTTGTTTGGTGTCCTTTTAAGTTAATGAGATTGTAATGATTGATGGGAGTAGGCAAGCAAGGCCCTTGAGTGGTGATTTTGTTTCTTCTTGTGATAATAGCATCATTAGGAGACTTCATTTTGATGGTAGCTATTTGGTTGTTTAGATAAGAAGCATGACAAACAATAGAGTTATAGTTCAAGAGAAATGTTTACTTAATAGTGGTTATTATTGACATGATTTTGACCTTGTTTGGGTCATTAATTTATTTGATTATGTTCAAAAGGGACCTTGATAAATCCCCAAGTGTTTGTTTAATATAATTACAATTCCTTCTATTTCAATATCCTTGCCTTTGATTAAAATAAGTAGCCTAACAAGGGGGTTGGCCATTACATAACTACAGCCCAAAGGCATCAAAGAGAACAATAGCACAATACAAGGGGTGTTGGCATTTACAATATCATTACACTAATACTAGTGTTGGCCAAACTAAAATACTATCACAAAGAATAATAGCATAAAAGAAGGGGTGTTGGCTTTTACAATAATAGCATAGTAACAGTAATGGTGTTGGCAAAACCAAAGTACAAAATATAAACTATACTCTAGAACATAGGTTAGTAGCTCTCCTCAAGAGTGGGAGGGAAGCTCACTCACCTTATGTGGAGAAGAATGTGAGTTTTAAGAACTATTTTTCCCATGCCATCAGAAGAATATCCTAGCAATATTGTCCTTTGCAACCCCGCCATAAGGGGGTACAGCTAATGAAACTCCAATCGGACAACTCTTAGCACTAAGGATGAAGTGCCGATAAAGTTATATATTGTCAACTAGATATTGGAGTAGAGAAAGAGCAGCAGGAAAAGAAGGGTCCTTACAACTAAAGGGGGGCACCCTAGTAGGAGTAGGAGTGGTAATCTCATGGTTTACACAAGGGGCGCCCAAATTTGCAACAAGAGGAGCACCCAAATTTTCAGAAGGAGCATCACCCAAACTTCCAGCAGGAGCTTCATCCTTATTGCAGTTAGCTTACGACTCTTCATCTAAGGAAGAATCAGAAGGCAGAATAGTTAAATGTTCTTTGCCAGCGTCTTTCCACCAAGTGGTTGTGCCTTTATGTTGCAAGAGAGAACAATTAGTTTTCAAGTCCTTAATAGAGAAACATCAACGACATCAAAATGGGATGCCCTCGTGTCAACCACTTCAGTCCATGGCATATTCCCTACTATAAGAACCACATCACCATGGACAGATGAGGAGATATCATTGTCCACCACAATACGTGCAAAGGTAGAGAGACCCATAGTAGTCGTAGTCTCATCCACCTTTATAAAATGAAAAATAGATTTGCCAATGACCTCAAAATAAGAATTCTCCCAAAAGTGAAGGAGAAGATTGTGGAGCCAAACCCACACTGGACGCACACTGAGTGGTTCGGTAAGAGGATTAAAGGAAATTGTCAAGGGTTTTTTCAAGAGAGAGAGGGAGAGAGAGTGATTCCCCAAACCCATAGCTTACTTAGCGCCAAATCTAACTCTCCAAAAGAATTAAAAAGAGTAACAAAAAACCCTTTTTCATTGGGGAAAAGCTCAATATTAGCAAGGACCAAGGGTCACCATGAATCCATTATCCAACGATGAAGACCTAGACAAGAGGGCCAAATAAATTCACATTTTCCACCACATTCAGACCACACGCCACTACAAGGGAAGTCTTGGCACAGGGAATAGGTCAAGCTTTCTCCTTTGAAGGTGCAAATTTGGCAACATGAGAAAATATTCATCCACCAATAACAGTAATCTCAAAACCAAGTCTCTGAGAAAGGTTCCCAATATAGACATTATTTTACTAGAAGCCCTACCCCCAACATTGTTAGGAATACCCCAGGGTAAAAGCACAATAATCTATCACCCTTTTACAAAGGAAAAGGCTAACAAAATCAAAGTTGTTCAACTTCAATA
This sequence comes from Chamaecyparis obtusa, assembly GCA_027943335.1. Lineage (NCBI taxonomy): Eukaryota > Viridiplantae > Streptophyta > Pinopsida > Cupressales > Cupressaceae > Chamaecyparis > Chamaecyparis obtusa. Next base: position 860,246 of record BSBK01002510.1, on the reverse strand, counting down.
GTATAAAAATGACATTTATGTTTGGAATTTGAAGATGATGTAAACTAATTAAATGTGATAAAATTGATGAAGTTTATGATTAATATTTTTAATAATTTTTTTGAATAAGAATTGTTATGTTTTTTAAATTTTTAAAGATGATTTTTCAGTTTCTAAAAAATGCTAAAAATTAGGTGTCTAGTTCCCACCAAAAAATTATATGTAAATAAACATTGTTTCCCCTAATTTCAACTTATGTCATGGATGACATAATAGCTAGTGCATGAAGAAATAAAAATTTATTTGTGGCCTATATTTTCTCTTTTATAACAATTTAAATTCCAACTTACCAAAATCAACAATTTTCATCTCGCATCATATTTTTCATTACTTGAAGTGGCAGAAAAAATAGCACTTCCACCCACACCCAAAAAACCCCCAATTGTGAGGCAAAGGAGACAAGGTAAATAGTAGAAGGGGTAGAAGGTACACATTATCTGCAAGAGCAATAGACGTGTCTTGGGAGCCATCAACAACCACAAGAACTTCCAATGCACACACTTAAGAGGAAGGGACAACGGGAGATGGATTCATTGTGCCATTTTGATGCAAAGCTCTCCCCTATCTAGGCAGCTCAGTAAATGGTGACACCTTCGGTGTTACTCTGAACCCAAAGTGGGCATAGGAGAGTGCTCTACACCGTTAGAAGATCCTAAAACAAACATACTTCCACTATCCTCACTGGAGGATCCAGTGTCTTCAACCGGCTTGTACTCCCTTAGGCTCTATTGGTGCTCGGTTGATACCTGGTCAACACTCGATTGGTGCTCGGTGCCTAAGTTAACCGAGTGGGCTCGGTAGCTTTACCGAGTAGTTTCCTAATGCTCGATAATGCTTACTGCAAAGCACCTTACTGACTTTTCTTTCAAATGGGAACCTACAAATTTGGTACGGGGATGGAAAGGTTCCATACACAAATTAAATGCCTACTATGGGAGTGATTTCCACACACACTACCAAATTTGGATAACAAGTTCAAGAGTTTAGACCTTGCCAGACTTGTAGCCTTCTAAGCGAGGTTCTAGGGTTCTAGTTCCAAATTCTTACGCAAAATCTATGGAAACAAAGTATATTCAGACACCCTTTTTGGACTTGTAACAAACCTCTAGATCCTAATATCTTAAACACAAAGAACAACGCTTAACAACTCCTAGTCTACTAGTCTTAATAGGGCTAATTGACTCGGTTGATGAATGAAAACTTTACCAATTGGTTGTTCAAGGTTAATTGCCAATTATGATGGTGTTGGGAATCCCAAAGAGATGACAATCTATCTTTAGATTGCTTTTATCCACCCCCGAAGTGCTTATGTCACTTCACTTCTTCATTTCTTGAACCAAGAACATAGAGATGCTTGGTCTAGAATCTGCAAACAGACTTCTCTAAACAATCCCCCTTCTTCTGCGCTCTTGAGGAACTAAATTACATTGCCCCTACTTTCATTTCCCAAATTTTCATGGGATTCCCATAAAGGAAATGCAAGTTAGGGCATTTCTGACCAAAACCCTGGTTCAGGAGGGTTTCCCAAAAGACCCGAAAAACTTAATTCCTCTAACTTTCGACTCCGATCTTCAAACTGACTCAAATCAAACACATTGGATTCCTAGTTCATGACATATTTTGGATCAATCAAATTTCTTCTTCGTACTTCCGTACAGATTCATACATGAAATGTTTCAATCTAGAATTTAGAGAAAAATAGGGATCTTTTATTGATTGAATGCAAAAATTACATAGATTTTCCTTACTGTTCAACACCCCCTATCTTCCACCTGCCTGAAAGGGCTATATGAAGACTTTCCTCAATAGCTCCAACCATTTTTCAAAGGTTGTGACTGTTGGGCGGTTATTTCACAAGTCAGTAGAAACTTTTCAAAGAAGTTGCCGACAACATTTCTTGTATTTTGCAACTTTTACAAAATGTTGTATTCTTGCTCCTAATGAGCCTATAGGCCTAAGCCTTGGATCGTAGTGATCCTAAACATTAGTGAAATAACTTAAAAGACACCTAGGAAACCTAACATCCTAAATGTGCCTTTGGACCATAGTCAAAAACCCATGGTTTATAACCACACCGAGGGTGACTAGGTCTTACAAGTTGGCTTATTAAAACTTAACCTATCAGTCAAAAAGTTGTGAAGAGTGGGGAGTGCTCCTTGGGTGCTCCTGCATCACATTTGAACTTGAAGGTGAAAGATTTGTTGGAGCGTTCGAACCTGATTTCAATAATTTCACCATTGTTTCAATAAACTTGTTATCAAATAGATCTTGAACATATTTTTTCAATTGTATGCATAAATTGGTCGCATAATTTTCTATTTTATAAATTCATAGTACTCATTATCTTGATACCACATTAGTTTAGGCTTGTCATTATCGAAACATGGCATAGTGAAAGAGTAAACTATCATTTAAATATCATCCAACTTGTGAAACCCTATTTCCAAAAATTCCCCTAAGGAGGTGTATTGCCTATGCTTTATATCTTATTTAGGTGGTCCAACTGCAATAGTTATATTAGATTTTTTTTCTCTCTATCAATAACTAATTTTTTGTTTTGTTGAAATAAAAGTTCATCTGATTGATTTTTTATCTTTAGAGAATATTTATTTAATACTTTTACAATAATAATGTTATATGTAGGTAAGTGCACAAATATGGGGGACCAAAAAGGGGGTATAAGATGCCACTTTTTTCTTGAAATCAGAAAAGTTTGAACTTCAACAAGAAATTGAAGATAGTTACACTCAAAATTTTAAGATGCAACAAGAACAAGAGTTGTAATACTCTGAATTTAGTTCCTAAACTACTAATATATTTTGAAAATTGTGCAGATTAAGGCCCTCAAAAAGGGGGAGCACAAAAAGTGGTCTTATTTTTTGTGAAAAAATATAACATAGCGTCTGGTATGCTCCCCCTAAAATGTTAACTTTTTTTGTGAATTTTTTTAATCGTTCCGGTAGAAGTTAGCTAACACTACGTAGTTTATCTCTGATTTTTTTGCTAATTTTTTGATGAATGTATAATTTTTGATGAATTTACGAAGTACACACATCTTGAAATCATGAAATTTCTATGTGCTCCCCCTAAAATCATTTAAAACTAATCAAAAATCAAATTTTCTTTTTTTTAAAGTGTGTAGAATGGAGTCTAGTTTCTAAAAAAGTAACTTGTTGCAAAATTCGATGAACAAGCCAAAATCTATGCCCAGAATACTACACATTGGTTTTTTATAAAAAAATGTACATACACACAAAAGAAATTAGAGATGAAAAATTTAACATAATCAAAATTCAAAATAAATTATATGCTTAGATAGCTAATAGAGAGATCTACAATATCACATTGTCTGATTTTTACGTTATTGAACCATGAGTAAACCTGATGAGGAGCACACAAAAAAAGATGTCATTTTTTTGTATGTCTATTGGAAAAAATGTCTCAAGCCTATTTGAATTCTCCAAACCTTTGGGTTGGATCTCCAAGGAAAATCCAAGCCTTAGGATTGGTAAATTCCAATGCCTTACAAAGCGTGTGTGCCCTATAGGGTGTGCGCCCTATAGGGCGTGTGCACTATGGAAATCTATGACTTCCATAGGGTGTGCGCGCTATAGTGCATGCACCCTATTTAAGTCATAGAATTCAATTGTGAGGATAAATAGTCACAGAGAGAGAGAGAGAGTGCATACACCTCTCTCTCTCTCTCCACCCTCTCTCTTGTTGGAGATTTTCCAACAAGCCAGTGTTGACTATATATTTTTCATTGATGACAACATATGGTAAGTAGGATGCATGGAAGACTTATTTAGTAAGCTTTGAGTATATGTAGCATGGACATGTTATCAGCATGATATCATGGACATAGAAGTTAATTGTTAGTACAGACAGTTATGTAGCAGCTAGTGTCAACAGTGTTCCTGACAGAGTTACAAGCAGTGATCTGTGAGTGATTATCCATATAGTTATCATGGAGCCTTGCGCATTTTCATATGTGATGTAGACATGTTGGTGATGTTACATTCATGGACACAGAGTCTGGTATGTAGTAGAAGTGAAGCTATGCAGTCGCTATTCACCAGTTGCAGTTTCCTATGTTTTTCCAAAAGAGCTGACAGAGATTATATTGATATAGGAGTTGTGCCTATCATTATGATATGTGTACTTGGATTAATGATTGGAGATGAGTTAAGAATGTTTTTTTAAGAGCGCGTGATGTAATTCTTCTTGAGAAGAAAGTATCAGTTAATTTGGTAGAGTCGACAGTGTGTAGCGTGTGTCTACACTTATTAATTTAGACGGGTCCCAGTTTATGTTGCATGCTTAGTAGAGCCAACAGAGATGTTATTGGAGAGTGTTATTATTTCTCTAATATGATTTCAAAGTGGTTCTAACAAGCTGACTTGATTATATCATTTAGAGGAAAGATACTTATAGCCGGTCATTTGTGATCACTAGAAGCATGGCATGGAGATGAAAGATTAGTGCAGAACAGAGAGTGTGAAGTTTTGTGTCATCAAGAAGAGTTCTACGTGATAGAGAAGATAGAGTGTGATATTCATTGGAACTAATCAAGACAGCAGGTCTACCTCATAGTTCACCAAGATCCAGATATAGTGTGTATCCATTATTCAAAAGGTTGCAGCCTTCACCCCTTTGAGCAGTGAGCTCTTGGACAGTGTGTCCTCACCCCTAACAGGGTCAATCATAAAAGACTCCTAACAAGGTCTAACCTTTGACCAGGTCACTGTATTTATTACATTGTAAAGATCAACTCCTAACAGGGTTGTAAGATCTTCTAACAAGGATCATTATACACTAGTGCAGTTTATTAGTGGGTGTTAATTCCCACCAGGGTTTTTACCTATTTGGGTTTCCCCATAACCAAAATATTGGTGTTGTGTTCAAGTTTTCTTTCATTGTTTTTATGCTTAAATTTTATGTATACTTAATTGGATAAATAATTGAAACTTGTAGATAACTGATTCACCCCCCAGCTCCCACCCCCCCCCCCCCCCTTCTTAGTTATCTCTTGGGACTATTCCTAACAATTGGTATCAAAGCCAAGTGCCTCAGAGAGAAATTTTAACAGCTTGAGGTTGATCAGATGGCATTCTTTAGAAAAGACAGTCCTAAGTTTGATGGAGAGAACTATCCTGATTGGAAGAACAAAATGGTGACACATTTATAGTGCATTGCTTTTGAAGTTTTTGAAGTGGCTATCAAAGAAGTTAAGATCCCCTCTCTTGTAAATCTTACAAAGGAAGATGCTATTGGCAAGAAAAAGGATTTGTTCCATCAGGATGCAATAGCCAAAGAAGCCCTTATCAACACCCTATCTGATAGTGAGTTTTCATAAATAAAGAAAGTAGACACAGCCTACAAGATATGGAAGAACCTAGAAGATATGTTTGAAGGAGATACACAAGAAAAGAATGTGCGCAGAAACACAATGAAGAAAAGATACAATGCATTAGAGTGCTACCTAAAGAAGACATCATAGCTTACAACCAAAGGATTAATGAAGCAGTTGCTGGAATCAGAAACAATGGTGGAGAGATCTTGGAGGAATATATTATGGATAAGTTGATGACTAGTCTTACAGCAGAGTATGAAAACAAGATCAACATCCTTGATGAGACCATGCAGCTTACAAAAAATTTCAAGAGAGAGACCTTGATCGGCAAAATTTCAGCTTTTGAGATTTAAAGATTGAAGACAGAGCCTAAAAGTGACACAGCCTTCAAAGCATCAGTCCATGGTAAGAAATCTATAAACACTTCTGGTAATTTTCATGATGAAGATAAAGATAAAGAGATAGATGATATTATTTATATGATTGCTAAGAAAGAAAGAAAAGGAAAAGGAAAGTATGAAGGTCAGTTACCTTTCAAATGTTTCTCATGTAATAAGATTGGTCACTTTGCATCTAAGTGTCCTACAAGAGTTAAGAAATTCAGAACTAACTACAAGCCTAAGTATACAAAAGAATGTTACTATGCTGGTGATGGAGTTTTTGATGATGATTTAGTTGAAGATGAAATTGGATTCATTTCTATTATGGAAAAGATGTATGGTGAGATGGATCGTGAAGATGAGAAAAAGGAACAAGAGCTAGCATTGATTTCACAAGCAGACATAACGATAGATTGTATTATAGATAGTGGTGGTTCACATCACATGATAGGTGATAAAGACAGATTTGTTCATATGGATAAATACAAAGGTGGCATGGTTAGATTTGGAGATAACACTCCTAAACCTATCATTGGTAGAGGAGCTGTCACATTGGATGGAGAGAACAACATTGATGATGTTCTTTATGTAGATGGTTTGCAGCATAACCTTCTTAGTGTTGGGTAGTTTCTTGAAAAAGGTTATCAGTTGGAGTTCAAAGATAACAAGTGCATCATTAACAAAAAGGATGGTGTTATGATTGCATCAAGTTCAAAGACTAAAGGTAATGTTTTTCACCTTAATTCATAAGCAAGTTTCTTTATTGCTAAAGTTGATGATAGTTGGTTATGGCATAAAAGACTGTGTCATATCAATTTTGATAACATAGTAAAGATAAGAAATGTAAAGGTAGTAAGAGATCTACCTAGCATAGCAAAGCCAGTTGATACTATTTGCAAAGAATGTGTGATGGGAAAGCATGTGAGGAATTCATTCAAAAGAAAGCATAATTTAGTAGAGAACAAGTTTGATCTGATTCATATAGACCTATGTGGACCAACTCAAACAAGATCATACTATGGTGAAAGGTATTTCATTTTATTTTTTTGATGATTATTCTAGAATGATGTGGGTTGCGTTCTTGAAAGATAAGTCAGAAGCATTTGAGAATTTCAAAATATTCAAAGCTAAGGTTGAGAATGAATCTAGACTAAAGATAAAGTGTCTAAGATTGGATGGAGGAGGATAATTCACCTCTAACAGATTCTATGAGTACTGTGAAGAACATGGCATAAAGAGATAGTTGAGTGCACCTAGAACCCCTCAGCAGAATAGGATTGCATAGAGAAGAAATAGGATCATCCTTGACACAGCCCGCACCATCATGATTGAAGGAAAATTTGAACACACCTATTGGAGAGATGTAGTCAATACAATAATCTATACCATCAATAGAATACAATTGAGGCCTGGCGTGGACAAGACACCTTATGAGCTATGGTTTGGTAATGTTCCCACAGTGAAATACTTTAGAATATTTGGAAGCAAGTGCTACATCAAGAGGGATGAATCAATAGGCAAGTTTGATGCAAGAAGTGATGAAGGTATTTTCCTTGGTTACTCTACTAAAATAAAAGCTTATAGATGTTTTAATTTGAGATTGAAGAAGATTATTGAAAGTGCTCATGTTAAGATTGATGAAAATTTTATGGTTCAAGAAAGATATCATGATTATGCACCTATGATTGAAGAAGAACCCAGTCCTTCCACTAGTGAGACAGTTGTTGAAGAGATGTTTGACAGTATTGATGTATTATTCAATGACCCTGAAACAAGTGAAGAAGAAACTCAAAAGGTAGATGAGACACTATCACCTAAAGTTCCAAAGTTTACATATAGATATCATTATAAGGATAACATCATTGGAGATCAAAGCAGCAAAGTCACAACATGATCAAAAGCAAAGAGTTCAGCAAGCAATGAAGTGGTATGTTTACTATCTCATATTGAACCTTTAAGTGTTGAACATGCATGTAATGATTCAGATTGGCATGATTCTATGAAAGAAGAACTAGATCAAATTATTAAGAATGATACTTGGGAACTGGTCCCAAGACCTAGTGATAAGAATGTGATTGGAACAAAGTAGATATTCAGAAACAAGATGAATGAAGATGGTACAATAGTAAGGAATAAAGCAAGGTTATTATATAAGGGATATGTGCAAAGATAAGGTATTGACTATTCAGACACATTTGCACCTGTGAGAAGATTGGAAGCCATTAAGTTGTTTCTAGCCTATGTGACATTCAAAAACTTCAAAGTTTATCAGATGGATGTTAAATCAGCATTCTTGAATGGAGAGCTAAAGGAAGAAGTATACATTGAGCAGCTAGAAGGATTCCCCTTATCAGACAGACCTAATATGGTATGTAGATTGAAGAAAGCCCTCTATGGACTTAAGCAAGCCCCTAGAGCATGGTATGAGAGACTCGATGGATATCTAACAAAAATTGGATTCAAGAAAGGAGCAGCAGATTGTAATCTATTCATAAGAGAGACATTTGAAGGTTTACTACTTGTAGCTATATTTTTTGATGACATTATCTTTGGGGGTAATGACAAACCTAGTGCATAATTTTCTAAGGAGATGCAGAGCGAGTTTGAGATGAGCATGATTGGACCTATCAAATACTTTTTGGGATTAATTATGCAGTAGATAGAGAAAGGTATTTTCATTAATCTATCTAAGTATGTGAAAGAGGTATTGAAGAAGTACAAGATGGATGATTGCAAGCCAGTGGGTACACCTATGATAACAAGATGCAATCTTACAAAAGAAGATGATTCTCCAATAGTAGATATAACATTGTACAAGTTTATGATTGGTAAACTCATATATCTTACTCAAACTAGACCTTATATTTCTAATGCAGTTGGCATAGTTGGAAGATTTGCAGCAGAGCCTAAACAAAGTCACCTCATGGTAGTATTAAGAGAATATTCAGATATTTGTAGGGCATTATAGATTATGGTCTATGGTATCCTAATTCAGAGAATGTTGAGCTTCATGTATATACAGATGCAGATTGGGTAGGATGTGTGGATGATATAAAGAGTACATTAGGAGGATCAGTATTTCTTAGTGATATACTAGTCACTTGGACAAGAAAGAAGCAGAATTGTATTTCTCAGTCAACAGTAGCAGCAGAGTATATTGCAGCAGCTTTGAATTGTTCTACAATTGTTTGGATCAAGCAGATGATAAAGAATTTTGGAATTCAGATTGATTATCCTATTATTATTCATTGTGATAACACTAGCACTATCAACATGTCAAAGAATCATGTAATGCATGCAAAGACAAAACACATAGAGATTAAGTATCACTTACTAAAAGAGAGAATGTGGCAAAGAAAGAAGTTAAATTGGATTATGTGAGTACAAAGGAACAGCTAGAAGATATATTCACAAAGCCTTTACCAAAGAATACTTTTGATTATCTCAGGGAGAAGCTAGGAGTAATTCCCTTCCTTGATTCTTCTTAGAGAAAGTGGAGAGAGCATCAGTCCTTACTGACTGATGGATGGCTGACTACTCTACTTCAAGAGTAGTACCAGAGCTTAAATGTTTGGCACCCTTTTCCATTGATGTCAAAGGGGGAGTAGTATATAGTCATGAAAAATAGTATTAAAGGGGGAGTACATATAGAATTAAGGAGGATTAATATATAGCAGCAACGGGGAGTAGTATTCAGTCATGGAAGCAGTTCAATTAAGGAAATTGAAAATATTGAAGAATATTGCAGCAGATGGAGGATTCATCCTTGGGGGAGTTTTGATGAGGAAATGGAGAATGTTATAAAAGAATTTTTCATATAGATTGGTGGTGTTTTTCATTCCATATGTTGCCATCAATGACAAAGGAGGAGATTGTTGGAGATTTTCTAGCAAGCCAGTGCTAACTGTATGTTTGTCATTGATGACAACATATGGTAAGTAGCATGCATGGAAGATTTATGCAGTAAGCTTTGAGTATATGTAGCATGGACATGTTATCAGCATGATATCATGGATACAGAGGTTAATTGTTAGTTATGTAGCAGCTTGTGTCAGCAGTGTTCCTGACAGAGTTACAGGCAGTGATCTGTGAGTGATTGTTCGTACAGTTATCATGGAGCCTTGTGCATTTGGATATGTGATGGAGACATGTTATTGATGTTACATTCATGGATGTAGAGTCTGGTATGTGGTAGAAGTGAAGCTATGCAATTGCTATTCACCAGTTACAATTTCTTGTGTTTTTTCAGAAGAGCTGACATAGATTATATTGATACAGGAGTTGCGCCTATCATTACGATATGCGTGCTTGGATTAATGATTGGAGAAGAGTTAAGAATGTTTGGTTAAGAGTGCATGATGTAATTCTTCTTGAGAAGAAAGTATCAGTTAATTTGGTAGAGCTGACAGTGTGTAGCGTGTGTCTACACTTATTGATTTAGACAAGTCCCATTTTATGGTGCGTTCTTAGTAGAGCCGACAAAGATGTTATTGGAGAGTGTTATTTTTTCTCTATTATGATTTCAAGGTGGTTCTAAAAGGCCAACTTGATTATATCATTTAGAGTAAAGATACTTATAGCCAGCCATTTGTGATCGCTAGAAGCATGGCATGGAAATGAAAGATTAGTGCAGAACAGAGAGTGCAAAGTTTTATGTCATCAAGAAGAGGTATATGTGACAGAGAAGATAGAGTGTGCTATTAATTGGAACTGATCAAGATAGTAGGTCTACCTTGCACTTCACCAAGATCTAGATATAGTGTGTATCTATTATTCAGAAGGTTGCAGCCTTCACCCCTTTGAGAAGTGAGCTCTCAGATAGTGCATCCTCACCCCTAACAGGGTCAATCATAAAAGACTCCTAACAAGGTTTGACCTTTGACCAGGTCACTGTACTTACTGCATTGTAAATATCAACTTCTAATAGGGTTGTAAGATCTTCTAACAAGGATCATTATACACTAGTGCAATTTATTAGTGGGTGTTAATTCCCACTAAGGTTTTTACCTATTTGGGTTTCCCCATAACCAGAATATTGGTGTTGTGTTCAAGTGTTCTTTCATTTTGTTTATGCTTAAAGTTTAAGTATACTTAATTGGATAAAGAATTGAAACTTGTAGATAACTGATTCACCCCCCCCCCTTAGTTATCTCTTGGGACTATTCCTAAAATCTCTCTCCACCCTATCCTCTCTCTCTCTCTCTCTCTCTCTCTCTCTCTCTCTCTCTCTCTCTCTCTCTCTCTCTCTGCATATAAAAATTGATGGATGAATGAATGAAAAGAAGTGGATTGATCAAACAAAGGGATTCTGCATACACGGGTTTGTGGAAAGCAAAATGGGCCTTCCCAAATCTAGCAATCACTATGAAGTGTTTTTACAAAGTGTGTGCTCCCTATAGGGTGCACATGCTATGGTTTAGATTGCTCAAGCCTAAGGCTTGGACAATATAAACCATAGCGTATGTGCCCTATAGGGTGCATGCACTTTAGTGCGTAAGCACTATGGTTGATTGGGGACCAAAAAGAAAAGTGGCACCTTTTCTGGCCCTCATCTTTGTGCATATACCCATGTGTGTAATGTCAATTATTATCTTTGCCTTTGTATCTGTATTATATTTAATATTGCTTAAATTGCTCTGCTTTGTCTAAACCCTAACAACAAAATATTTTCAAGAATGGATCATGTAAATATACTTTCCAAGCTTCTCCATCATTGTAAAAATAAAGATAAGCTCACTTATTCATTTTGGTTTGCACTACATAGGCATGTCATAGTCAATTTGTGCTCCACATTTTATGAAAAAAAATTCACAAAGACTTCCACTAGTTTTGGGAATGTTGTCACAAAGCCCTTAGGAAATTGTAAGAACCACTTGAGAGATTACCCTCCCAAGATTTTAGTAAATAATATAATTAGGTGATTATCACTATAATTCACATCTTTGCATGCATGTAGAATTGTGTGGCATACTCTCATGAGTCTCTCTTCCTCTTATAAATGTCAAAGTTTATTATTTCAAAATATGGATGAAAATATATTTGTGGCATAGATCCATCCAAATGATAAGGACACAAATCCTCAATTATGTACTTTTGGATTACTATTTGGGTTCCTCGTAATTCTTTTAATACATTCTTGATTGCATGAAATTCTAGGTTAAATAGTTTGTAAGCTAGTGGCATTGATGGTGTGATAAAATTGAGATAATTATGTTGATTTGTTTGTTTGACTTGATTTCATTGATTGGGTTGTTGTGTGTGTGGTTAATTATTGGTACTCAATTGGAATGCAACCAACACTCAATAAACCATTAACTCAAGAATTTAGCTATAGGAGTACAATTCAAATGAACCAACTAAACCCTCAAAAGTGGCTTATTGCTTCCTAGTTGAAGCGAGTTTAATCATTTTTGTAATGCTCATCAGTTTGGCATGAAGGATTAGTGACTTGACTACTCCAAAATGGAAGATTAAAATTCAATGAAAAACTACAAATGAAATTAGAATGAAATATTAATCTAACAACAATGATGCTACTATGCAAGAAAATTAGGTGACAATGCAAGGTTACACTAAGAAATGAACTAAGCTAACGATGCAAGAGAGCTACAAGCAACTAAGAACTAGGAATTCAAAATAGCAAGATTACCCTAGAGTGAAAGAATGCAAGTTACCAAGATGATCAAGATGGAGCTAGAATGCAAAAAAGTGGTGGACCCTTGAGTCAACGAAGAGCTACCTTTTAAATAAATTCTCTCAAGAATTAAGGGTGGAGATTAGGAGGCAAAAGATGTTAGGTAGAGATGAGTGGTGAAGGAGATCAATCCATGTGAGAGGATTCAAGAATTTTGATTGGTCAAGCTTGATTGGAGAATAAGACAAAATAGAAAATCCACTTTTAATTGTCACTTAATCAAGATTAAGTTGCATAGTGTACTCTTTTTAATAAAAGTGCTAGGACTTTATATTAAAAGTAAGTTTTGACAATTGAATGATTTTTTAAGTTTAGATATGATTTAATTTAATCATGCAAAGGGGATTATCAAGGTTGCTTACATAATTATGTCTAGTAAATAATACCTTCCAGTTTTACAATTTTTTTTGAGGCAATTTGATCAATTAGGGATTTAGGCTCTACTAGAAAAATTTTAGTTGATTACATTTGCCCCTCTTTGAATCAATGTGTGGGTGGTGCATTGATTCAAATAATAGATAGTAGCTAGATCAGAGAACAATCAGATGTGAAGTGATGAGACTATTTCTGATAAGAAGAACTGACTCTGAACTTGATTAAATGAAGATTGATTGAAGATCAAAGGTATCAACTCTGGACTTGATTGAGCAAAGACTAATAAGCGAGACCAAAGTATCTAGCCTGATGTGAAGTGATGAGATTGAATTTCTTTGAAAAGGATTCTTAGGAATCCAATCACCTAACTGAAAGACAATACCAAATTGATATGAGTCTTGATGAACCTAATATGCCCTGAGAATGATATCAGATTGATATGGGTCTTGATGAACTTGACATGCCCCAAGATATCAAATAGACATCTATCTGACCTAATATAAAGTGATAAGATCACTCTTTCAGAGAGAGATACAGGGAATCTCAACTTGATATGGTTCCTGATAAAGCTGAGATGCCCCAAGCCATGAAGCTTGAATTGATTAGTTGATTAGGGTTAATTTTTATAATAAGGTTTTCTATATTGCCATTCCCCTCGAGATTGAAATTGAAATGAGGAAATGAGGTTACCACCTGATTTGATTGATTGAAATTACACTGAAAAGATTAGATTGCCAATAGATTTGGAATAGATTGGAGCTCGTTTAGAGCTATTTTGAGATCTTGTTGACCATATTTGACTTTGACCAAATTAAAATCACTTAGATTTGATATATTTACATGACATTGACCTCAGAGGATCAAGAAATGAAGGTAGGAGTGAGTGGGAAATGATAATGTCAGCAGTCAACTGCATTTGACCAAGAAGAATTGACTTTGCAATTTAACTAGGTAAACAATCTTGGTTTTTTATTTCAATCTTGAAAATGGATCCAAGATGTCAAAATCAACTAGGGGTGAAATTTTCATGGGATTTTGAGCACTTTGAAAATTAGGTCAAAATCTATAAAAGGTGCCCGGAGGGGTCATTTTCACTTCATTTGCTACATTTGACTTTTGAGAGCTCAGAGACCTCCAAAGAGCTAAAGATATTGATTCTTGTCTGAAATCACTGATTCAAGTTGCAAGGATTCCACAACCAACCTCGGGCATATGGTGCACCAATAAGTAGTTGATTCATCTTTTTGATTTGATAGTGTTTAGCCATTTTTGAGTATTTATTCACATTTTTAGGTTTTGTGCCCCGGATTATCGTACGATAAAACAAGTTTATTGCACACCTCTTTGAGGTTTTTTGTATGATAAACTAGTTTGAAAATATGTATCAGTTGGCTTTATAAGATTCATCGTACGATAGGCACCCTCGTATCATACAATACGGGGAACTTTATCGTATTGAGGAATTGTATTGTACCCTTCTTTGAGTTTCATTGTACGACATATAAGAGTCAGTTGTTTCATTGTATGAGCCAAAATTTAACTTTTGTGCTTCGTAGAAAATGTTCTCTCTTTCATAGATACTTAGTGTTTGATTTTCAATATCTAGACTAATCTATTTGGCTGATTATTGATCCATTTTTGTGTTTTTTTTGTAGATGCAACTTTATGATCCCATATTTTAGTGTGCTTATCCCTAGCCACTCAGACTAGCACGTTACCTATTTCAAGAGGACTTAACAATTCTCGATAAGTGTGGTTTGGTGAAGCTTCTTACCTTACCTGATATCTATGTGAATCATAGATTACTCACAGCACTACCAGAGCACTTTCACTTTGAGCATAATATGTTTCATTTACCAACCGGTGAGATCATAGTGACAATAGAGGATTATATCGAATCCTCCCTTCCGATAGTTGGTGACTTAGTTTACTATGATCAAGATCCAGCAGAGGGGATCGCGATGTTGAGGCACATTTTTGTTGATGATACTATCATTGACAGGAATATCACCTGGGAGTACATGCTCAGGTAGTATGGCCATGACTACCCCCTTCCATGCATTCTTGTCAGGTTAATTAGATGTGTATATGTTCCTGATTGTAGCCAGTAGGGCTTTTTAGTCTGGATGGGGCTGCATATTATACAAGATGTTGACCAGTCCCCATAGATTCAATTGGGGAGCCTACCTTCTTTGTCATATGTATAGGGAGCTTCATAAGATTGTTTACTGATAGGGACAGAGCATGGTAGTAGGTGTCATAGTTCTCCAGATCTGGGCATGGGAGAACATTCCTTTTTCTTGACTAGTGACTCAAGTAGCCCAAGGAGTGGGCACGTCATATATTTTCAGA
The DNA here is from genome assembly GCA_027943335.1 of Chamaecyparis obtusa. NCBI lineage: Eukaryota > Viridiplantae > Streptophyta > Pinopsida > Cupressales > Cupressaceae > Chamaecyparis > Chamaecyparis obtusa. The sequence goes on along the minus strand of BSBK01002510.1, from coordinate 845,053 downwards.
TACGCTAGTTATATTCTTCAGCCCAATTTGGGTAAGACTTCATTTTGGCGTCATCAGTTGGATGACCTTACAATAGTGGTGTGGTGACCATATCTTGGTTGCAAGAGATGCACAAGCTCTTCTTGAGGGTAATCATTCATGTTTAGCGGTAGGCCACTGATTGACAGGTAAGATCTTGTGATTTATGAGATATTGTCAATAATGTATTTCTATCTTGACATATCCTTGTACACTAAGTTTTGACATGTACATTTGTATTGCAGGAGTGCTTCATAGTGGAGAAATTTTGTATTAGTCAGTTCTGGTGCCAGTTTGGGCAACGTCAAGATACGCTCACAAAGTTTTTAGCCTATGCCCACTATGTTGATGAGGAGGTCGATTGGGGGTTGTGACTAGTGTATGTTATCATTTTCCAGGAGTTGTGAGGCTTGGTCAAGGTAGACTGGAATTACATGTCTTTCATTACTGATGCAAGGATGACCTTGGGGTACAGGCAGTATTAGATAGATCACCCCTTTCCATGTTTTATATATATGGCTGAGCGGGTACTAGCAAACCATAGGTATCAGTTCAACAAAGGCCTCAAGGAGAGAGGGGCTCATTACTGGTGGTGGGGATAGTGGTGGTGGCTAAGGAGGAGATGGAGGAGGATGAGGGAGAGAGTTTGGTGTGGAGGAAGGTGGACAGGGGACACCTCCTTAGGAGATACTGACAGGGGAGGCTACTAGGAGAGGGAGCAAAGACTAGGGATAAGGAGACAGTAGCACAGGAACCACCCGTCAAGGCACCGAGAGTAGAGGGAGTACAGGGTATCACTACACACAAGGTGGCACATCTCAGAGCATACCTCGTAGAGGTACGGACATAGAGGATAGTTTTATAGGCATAGTTATAGCTAGTAGAGAAACATGGATATCACCAAATCTGAGAGCTCTAGAGTGTGCAAGACCAGCTATAGAAAACTACCACATATCAAGCCTCCCGTGTAGCATATTATTATGCATTTTATATTGGGGCAGTGCCAGTTGCAGCCAGGGTGCCATCATATTATCAATTTGTTACCCAGTCTGAGGGATCCATACCAGTACTAGTGCTAGCTAGAGCGGATGCCCCTCCTCCTCCAGCCCAAGAACAGGAAGAGGGAGCGAGTCAGTCCTGAGTTTCCCCCTTCTTTTATCCTTCTCTTCTAGATTTTGATGTACTGATTTTTTATATCTGCATCGAGGATGCACCATTTTTGTACTCGAGACATTATTTTGAGATATATATATATATATATATATATATATATATATATATATATATATATATATATATGATGGGATATGTCAGTTCATAATTGTTGTCTTTGATGCTTATGTGTTCCATCATGGTGTTTGTCTTTGTTCATGCTCATGTATACTACAATTGGTTATTCTTTTAATGTCCTTGTATAATATATCTCATGACATGCTTATGATGTTGATCCATATACCTTTACTTCATGTTTTTATCACTAATGTTGCATAGTGTAGATGTAGATGGTACTTGTGCTTTCTACTTTGATATCATGTTTATTCTAATGTATCACTTTTTTCTCTTTTTCATAGTTAGTGATATATGTGATAATGAAAACTTAGCACTCTAGGCCCATTTTATGATGATATTGACCTTGGTTTGTACAGATATTAGTTAAAGTCAATAGAAGATGTTGCAATTGATCACTTTAACAAAGAGAAAGGAAGGGTCACTCAAGGGAACTAGAAATGCACAACTAAAATGCATCCCTAGAATGAGAACACAACCTAAGACACGAGTCAATTCATTGATCTTGTAGCCATTAAGTTATCATCATTTGAGCATTTGGGACATCAAGGGTCAGTACAACCCTCACTAGTGCAAGAGAAACCATGGAGATATGAATACAACCTTATCAAATAAAATGTAGGAAACACACATAATCATCGAGGCATAAGTATCAAGATGATCTGAACATGGTTTCTAAATTAATGTTGTAAGATTCCACTTGTACCTAGGCATAGATTGCCAAGATAACCATGAGTATCGTCCTACGTGCTACACACAAGAAATAGACAAGGAGATAATTTCAACCTCACCTAAGTGTCTAAATAAAGAGGGTCGAGGTATGTGTGGCATTCCACTCACAATGAAGGTTCTTACCACAGACATCCAGTTTGTTAAACCACTTAGGATCATTGAAACCACACCACAAGCAAAAATCAAAGAAAACATGTTATGCCCCCAGTCAAGAATCTCTAGTCAAGTAGACATCATTGAGCGACCTTAGAAGACTTACCAAGAAAAATTAATGATAATAGACAGCACACAAGAAAAAAGTTTAGCATATCTCAGTTATTTTTTAGTTTTCTAATTTTTAGATTGTGTCAGGTGGTAAGGAACACCTTTGTGCTTGTGTGAAAGTGTGTGTGTGTGGTGGAAAGTACAATATCTGATATGTGATGAGAAACATAGTGATGTCCATATTGGTAGTGTTAAGAAACACTATCAGTGTTAAATTGTCCTTTAGAGAAAACTTATATATTGACTTAGGTTAGGCTCAAAAGATAAACAAGGTGATAAAGCATTGGAATCTCAGATAGGTAGTGTGTGATTTCCCCCAAGTGACAGATAATAATTGAGGACAAAACTAAGACTAGTTCTATCCCATGACGGCGTAAAAGGAGATAGGAAGCGGGAGGTGGAAGCAAAGAGGCTAACAAAAGAATGAGAGTTCAACCACATGTTGATAGATGGAGCATTGATTACAAGTGATGCCTATTTTCTAGGTTTTCACCACTTGGAATTATTTTATTTTTGCTACCAAGGTGCTTGTTTCCAAGTTTTCACCAAGGCACATTTTTCTCTTTTTTTATTTTTTTGTTCTTTTCTTCTTCTTTTTTCTTTTTATGTATTTTTTATATTTTGATTTTTTTGGGATACATCAAGGCATTTTTTTCTAGGTTTTCACCAGGATGGTCATTTTTTCAGGACTTTATATGCTTTCTAGGATTTTTTAGGATCATATATGATTTATAGAATTTTTTTCAGGATCATAAGTTGTTGTACAAGATGCAGAATATCTAGTTGTAGAACTATTTTAGGTGGAGAGCATCGATAGGCTCTTTGAGAACATCACCTTTTGGAGTAGCTAGTTGATAAGCTTCAGAATTGAATACTACAGTAATGACAAAAGGACCCATCTAGTTAGGTTCAAATTTTCCCTTTTGTTCTCTATGTTATTGTTTTTTTGGGTTCTCTCTTAGAATGAGATCACCGACTTGAAACTCACGATGACGAACCTTTTTGTTGTAGACCTTAGATATTCTCTTTTGATAGACCCTCAGATGGTCAAATGTTTCTTTTCTGTGCTCATCAAGTAATTCCATCTCTTGAAGTCAGTAAATTTTGTAATCATCATTTGTGACAACCCCATGTAGTGATACCCTAAGTGAAGGTATCTTGACTTCGATTGCTAGGATTACTTCATAACCATAGACTAATGAAAATGGTGTAGCCCCTATAGACATTTTGATGCTTGTTTGGTAAGCACATAAAGATGGATTGATCTACAAATTTCAATCCCTTCCTAACTTATTAACCATTCTCTATAGGATCTTTAGGATTTTTTTTTCGAGGCTTCTGCTTATCCATTCCACTAAGGATAGTAAATAGATAGGAATGATGCATGATGTGGAACTTAGTGTAGAGATAATCAATGTCACTATTATTGAACTATCCTCTATTGTCTATAATAATCAAGGAGGGGATTTTTTACCTACAGATGATGTAGTTTAGGATAAACATAGCCACTTGTTTTCCTATAACTTTGATAAGAAGTATCGCTTCAACCCATTTGGTAAAATATTTAGTAGTGGTAATGATGAACTTGTGTCCATTGGAGGATGAAGGATTAATTTGTCCCATAAGATCAAATCTCATTGCTGAACGGCCAATGAGTAGTGAAAGGCAGTAGGTCTCGATTAGGAGCATGAATCAAGTTCCCATGGAACTAAAATTTCTGATAGTTCTTAGAAAATTGGACAATATCCTTTTCCATGGTAGTTTAGTAGTAACCTTCCCTAAGGATTTTTTTTTCCAAGGACAAACCATTCGAGTGTGATCCATAGATACCCTCATGAACTTCACTAAGCACTCTCTCAGACTCCTCACACTCTAAACACCTAAGAAGTGTACCATCAAGACCTCTCCTAAACAAGTCATTCACGATGATGAGATACCAAGAGGTGTTTCAGATGAGGTTCCATTTTTCTTTCTTGGATAGAGAGTTAAGTATGGTTTGGTCTTTAAGGTAAGCATAGATATGGCTAAAATAGGAAGTATCAAAAGCAATGATGGTGCAGACTATTTAGTAATTTGGTATGTCATAAGAAAGGAAAGGGATCTCTTCTACCAGTAAGTCATAGAAAAATTTATTCTCTTCCAATTATAACATTGAGGCTAAAGTATCCATAGAATCTATTTCTCTTTTCTCTACACGCGGTAGCTTTTGGAAGATGATAAACATGAAGTAATTTTTTAGATCATCAACTAGGCATTTTTATGGAAAGAGATTTTCATCTCAAGATTGATATTCATCAGTGACTTGGTTGATCACCAGCTGAGAGTCACCGTAGACATGAAGTTCTTCAATATTCCATTCTATGGCCAAATTTAGTCCATTAGCCAAACTTTCATATTCGGCCACATTGTTAGTGCATGGGAAGGTCATTTTGTAATCCTTGGGAATTTTGTATCCTTGTAGAGACATGAACAAAACTCTAGCACCTTCCCCTTGTTGTTTGAATGAACAATCAAAGTACATTTCCTAGGGATGTTGCACTAAGTGTAGGATGGACTCATCAGGAAATTTTGTAAGGAGAGGTCTTATATCTTGTAAAGGTGCATCTCTAATTGATCAATCAGTACTTGTCATTTGATTTCCTTACGATCAGTATATGTGATGTCAAACTCACTTAGAATCATAACCTATTTATCCAATCATCCTATTAAGGTTGCCTTGCTCAGTACGTACTTGAGAGGATCATTTTTTTCTATCAACTGTGTAGAGTAAGCTAACATATAGTGTCTAAACTTTTGAGAAGAAACCACTACTACCAGACAAGATTCTTCAATCACTATGTATTTCAGCTCATAAGATACTAGAGTTCTACTGATGTAATAGATATCTCTCTCACATCCTTGATCATCATGTTTTGTAAGCAGCACTCCCAAAGAAGTAGTAGCTGATATGTAGAAAAATAAGGGTTTTCCAGGAGTAGGAGACATTAACACTGAAGGATTATCTAGGTACTCTTTGATCTATTAAAAATTATTTTCACAATCCTAATTCTATTTGAATGTGACACCTTTATGAAAACATTTAGTAAAGGGTTGTGCCTTATCAACTACTTGTGAGATGAATCTCCATATTGAATGTAGTTTTCCTTGCAACATCCTCATTTGACTGATATTTCATGGTGGTTACATCTCCATTATTTCTTTCACCTTATCTAGATCTACTTCAATTCCTTGTGCTGAGACAATGTATCCCATAATATTTCCTGAAGTGAACCCAAATGCGCACTTCTTTGGGTTGATCCTTAACTTAAATTGTTTCATTCTTCTAAAGATCCAAATCCAAATCAGCAAGGTGCATATCTCTAGTTGAATATTTAGCTAATATTTCATCCACATATTCTTCCATGTTATTATGCATCATATCATGAAAGATGGTTGTCATTGTGTGTTGATATGTTGCACTAGCATTTTTCAAGCCAAAGGGCAAAAAATTCCAACAAAAATTTCCCCATGTACAAGTAAATGTTATATTTTCTTGATCTTCAGGTGCAATGTGAATTTGATTATATCCCAAGAATCCATCCATCAATGAATGCATTTGGAATCTAGTGGTGAGATCCACAATCATATATATGTTTGGTAGTAGGAAGTCATCTTTAGGACAACCTTTGTTAAGATATCTAAAGTCTATGCATATACATATGGATTTATCAACCTTTGAGATAGGTAAAATATTTGAGATCCAATTAGCATAGTTTATTACTCGTATAAATGTAGCCTTGAGTAGCTTCTCAAGCTTTTCTTTAACCAGTAATGCGATATGAGAATGCATTTCTCTTAGCTTTTATTTCACTATTTTTATGCCTAGCGCAATAGATAAATGGTGCATTGTGAGATTTGTATCCAATCCTAGCATGTCCAAGTAAGACCATGCAAATTTGATCTTCTTCACTGTAAAGAACTGGATGAATGTTTGCTTCTCCTCTTCAGGTAAAGATTTTACAAGATGTATGATTTGTGGATTCTCTATTGTACCCAAGTTCACCTATTATGTAGGCTCTACAAGCACTGATGATCATTCCTAAAAATGTTCAAGGAGGATATCACTATCTCATTTGTAGGCACCTCGGAGAGGTTTTTACCATTGGATATGTCATTTATTTTTAATATTTTTGGATCTGATACTGCCACATAGTGGATTTCACCATCAGACTGCTTGTTATTTTTATTTTTTCTTTTGTGACTAAGATACTTGATATCTTCCACTAACACATTGTCGCGTGTTCCACTGGTGAAAGAGGGAAGAGGCTCAATAGAATTAAGGTAACAAGATAGAGTATGGTCATTGGAAAAGGACATTAATTTTATGGGCTTAGAGGTATTCCATTCAATCAACTCGAGGTAGATGAGAGGTAAGGAACCAACAGGATCAAGAGAAAACACCCCAATATCATCGTCATCATTCATGGTTGTTGAAGATAAGTCCAAAAATTTATCTTCCCTAGAGTTGTTTTGAGTGTGACTCATTGAAGGATTGCAAGAGGAGTTATGAGGGGTATTCTAAGAACTTACCCATCTAGGCCCAAAATGATGATCAAGATCATGTTCCACTTCTTCTCTTTGGTGTAGGAACCTCTATAAATGAACCATCATAATACTAGAGTGTGAACCAAAGTTCCAGTTAATATTATATGGAAGAACTGTAGGAGGACTATTAGGAGGAGACTCTTCCTCTTTAGAGATAGCCTGAATAAGGGGTACCACAATAGGTTCGATAGATGGATGGTCATGATTGGTATCTTAATTATGTTATGTATTAGAACTTTCACCAGCCTCGAAAGTAGAAATAGGAGCATATTTATGTATTACATCCAACTCTATGTCAATTGTAGCATCAGATAATTGGTCTCATTCATACTCATGGGAATCAATTTGACTACTATCAGATCATCCCAGGTACTGAGCTATGGTCAAAGGATCTCCTTCATTGTGGATCTCTTGATTTTCAGCTTGCCTCTCAATTTCATCTAGATTGAGATCTATCATGTCAAATTGGCTATTTTGAGTATCAGCTACTAGTTTGGTCATCTAAGTATTCAAATCTTGGGAGTAGTATCCATAGTCCATTATAGGTATGCATGGTAATATAGATTGTATGGGATCTCTAGATAAATCATGAATCAAAGAAAATCAAGGATGTCTGCAATGCTAATAAGTTTCCCCTAGATAGGGTGTCTTTCTCATGTAGGACATTCTTGATTCAGTTTAGTTATTGGTGATGTGTTCATCCCACGTCAACTAAGTTCTCCTTCAGGTACCTCCTCTTGATCTATATGGATATGTAACAACATTTCATAAGTTCTAGGGATGACATCTTCATCTTCGTCATCAAAATCCCCAATTATGTCAAATATCAGACCACTTGTAGATGACGGTGCAAACCTTTGTTCATGATATCCTACCCCAACTTTGTCTCTTAGATTATGTAATTCAGCGTGTAGGGGTTCAAGAAGACCTTTACCTTTTCCAAGGGGACTTTTCCCATCATGTCCCATTTTTTTCATAAGCTGGTAACCTACACCATTTCTCACAAGAAATCTCAATATATTTTACCTCTTGTTCAACTTCTTCGCCTTTGTATAGCCATTGTAAGATAGCTTTCTTCTCATTTTCTTGTTCAAGAGGGACTTTTTCTTTGATTGTGATGGTTCCTTCATGAATTGTTAAAGCAAAGGTTCTAGTAGGTTGGAATGATGAAGATGGTTTCCCATAGGACCTAGGCGAGATAGACAGGTTGATCATTGAGCATGAAGCATCCAATTGATATTCTCCCATTCCACTTTCTTTTATACTCAGCTTCTTCTAAAAGGCATCTAGTTTTGCTTGTCTAGAACTCTTAGTTTCTTGGTTCCTCAAGGATTTCTTTTTGTGTGGAACCATGCTTTCAGCCTATTTCACATTATTACAAGTATAAGTCGAGTATGTAGGAATTGTAACCTCAATTCTATTGTATAGGAGTTTAATACATTGATGATATGTTGAAGGTGTTACCTACATTTTGTGGATCCCTGGGTGACCTAGAAGTATGTTCTAAGTGAGTGGTAGATCTAGGACTTAACAAATAACATCTCGGTGCATAGGACCAACCCGAATGGGAAATATCACCATGCCTTTGGAAGAATGATCATCTTCATCATATTCCTTGATTATTTTTTTTTGCCTAGGATCAATGGAATGCTTTGAGAAACCAAGGGCTTTCACTAAGTTAGTTGAACGTATAGATATTCAAACCTATGCTATCAAAATGTGTTTCATCCTATGCTTATGTATGAGGACTTCAATGTGGAGAGGCTGATTGTGGGGGTGGTTGACATGTTTGTCATCTTCTTCAAAAAAATTCAAGTAATGAGATGAAGTGAGATGACTGATCATGGACTCGAACTTGTCAATGTTTAGGTCCTTAGGCACATTGACTTCCAAGAGGGCTTGATCTAGAACCTCCCTATGCGCATGTGATATTTTAAGAAGTTCAAGGATTGATATCTGAGCTAATGCATGTTGAAGTTGATTAACTAGGTTATAATAACATGATATAGACAAGGTAGTTGGTTTAGATCCTTGATTCATTGCATTTTTAGAAGAAGAAGAAGATCCTGCTCCTTGCAGAGCGACCTTACCCTGAGAGCGAGTAACTGCATTAGAAGACCAAGCCTAAGGATTTTTCTTGACCTTTATTACATTAATGGTATGATTAGAATACTCGAGCATATGTATCACATTGTCTTTTTCAGAGTAAGTGTAACCTATCTTGTTATATTTTTCCTTCGATGATCCCCCTTTCTCGTATTTAGAAATAGGCTCTTTGAAGGCCTTATGGTCAGTGGGGAGTCAACCAAAATTATTTTATTATTGATTAGATCTTGGATTAAGTGTTTAAGCTTCATTAAATTATTTATCTTGTGGCCCTTATTACGATGGTAATCATAATAGTGGTTATCATTCCACCACTTAGGCTTTATCTCAGGATCGTAAGGCTTTGAATTACTAGGAAATGTGATGATCTTGTTAGTCATAAGTGTCTTCAAGGCATTCTTAAGGGATTATTTTAGGATCGTAAGGCTTTGAATTACTAGGCAAAGTGATCATCTTGCTACTCATAAGTGTCTTCAAGGCATTCTTAAGGGATTCTCAAAGAGGATTGAAGTCTCTCTTAGGCCTAGGAATCCATGGCCTATCTCTGTTACTTTTGGGTTTAGAGTTTGGTTGAGTGTTCTTGTTAACTTTCACTCCCTGAATACTAGTGGATAGGTTGAAAGTTGGTTCCTTTGATTTTCCATAGGTAGATATAGATATCATTCCCACAATTATGTCATTGGTGACGTCCTTAGTTTTGGTCTAGAACGTATGTTTGTCTTTGTTGTGTTGATTATTGGAAGAAAACTTTTGCTCTTTATGTTGTAAGGTGATTTTTGCTTTCCACACGATGACATCTATGTGATTAGATGTTTCAACTAGTTTTTCAAATGAGGCATGTGATTGTATTTGCAATGCATAGTTCATTTCAGGAACCGAGATGTTTATAAATATATCTATCTTCTCAATCTCAATAATTTGTAGCAAGTATCTCACAAACATCCTTCACCATCCTTGAATGCACGTAACGAAGGGTTATCCCATATGTTTCTTTGTATTGCATAAATCGAGCATGGTAATTGTGTGAGAGATGTTGTAGGAGTATTTTTGGATGAATTTATGAACCAATTCATCAAATGTTTTAATACCAAAGGAAAGAAAGGTGAACCAACTCATAGCCTGGCTACTGAGACTTCGAGGGAAGAATCTCATAAGATAGCTCTAGTCATGCATAAATTCCATGCTCGGGGAAAAAATTTCCTACACATGGTCTTGTGGATATTTTTTGTCTGTTGGAATTATGGAAAGGTGTGTACTGAGAGGGGAGGGGTGAATCAGTACCCTTTAAAAATTTTCAAACTAATCCTTGTAAACATCAACTTCAATAACTGGTTGTCCAACATACATTCAATAATATAACTGAAATGTAAATGCATGTAACTAAATCAATAAAATATTCATGAAACTTCAATACACATGACACATGTATTAAGGTATCGCAAAAACCCTTGTAAGAAGGTAAAAATTATGGTTGGGATGGAACCTACAAAGCTTCACTTCTGTAGAAATAAAGTTGTCGATTAAGGCTTACAATGGTTGATCACTTCTAGTGATCTTACCCTGTTAGGAGTAACAAAAAGATCATCTAGATCTACCCGGTTAAAGGATTTTAGAAACACAATTCTTGTGTGCACTCAGTTAAGATATTTAACTAAGAACAATTAAGTCCACTCGGTTAGGAGATTTTGAATCTACTACAATTGTTAGAGAGTAACAGTGATATGTGACCTGAATGAAATACAACTCAATTTTTTGATATCAGATCCTTTAAATACAATAAAGATATCACCTTTTTGTGATGAGTATATCCTTCTGAATTTCTCAGTAGCCTTATAACCGTTCTAATAAACTGCATACTTCTATAGAAATCATTTTGTCAAAACCCTATCTAAACTTCAGATGTCCTTGAGTGCGGCTACTTTCTTTTTGAGATACTTGTCAAAATAACATCCTTAAAAATTTTATATCAAACTAACCTTGACCTAATTAGGGTTTTACATTATCTTAGAAAACCTAAGATCAACAATTCATAAGATTAACCAAGATCATCATTAAATAGGAATCATCATTCATTAAATGATTACATCTGCAATAAATATTCACCTCGATCTTGGTAAACTATTTTTCTTTCTTGGCAAAAATTTGTTCACCTTAAACTATGTGTCATTCCAAACTTTTATGTGAACTCTGAATTACTCATTAAATTTTGTCTCTCGGTCTTGGTGTTCACTGGCACTCAATAATCCTCTATACTCGGTAACTGTTATACTCGGTGATCTCTTTTCTTGGTGAATACTATGTATTTCCAACCAACTGAACTGTCTTCCTATGTTTACCGACTGTACAACTAAATACTAAAGACAACACTTAATCTATTTAGGAGTAACATTCTCCCCCTTTAGCATTAGTATCAAAAACTTATGTGTATGCCAACTATAAATGTTTGAATACTCAAAAATTTCACAAAACCAAAAATGTGTATACTTAGTGACTCCCCCTATGAACATGCTCTTGGTAGATATACATATGTTTCCCCATTTCTAAAAATAATGAAAAAAAATTATACTTACAATTTGTCAAAAATCTTAGGATGGGATTTCTTAAGATTATCCATAAGCTTCTCCCATTCTTCCTTTAGATTTTCTAGAGCCAACTGCTCTAAGCTCACTTGAGCATGCATATCAAAAATGTTCTCGGTGACAGAAATCTCAGGGGTGGCAACCCATTTCTTTGCATGTATCACATGATTTTGCATCACTACCAGATGTGGTAGTAATTCGGCTTGTAGCTTGGTTACCTCTTCTCTGATTCGGTCCTCTTCCTTTCTCAACTCAAGTCTTAACCATTGTATGTGTTTAATTTTGGAATAATGCACTTTAAATGCATGTTACTCAGTTGTAAGACGAGTAGCACTATCTTTCAGATCTCCATCTAACTTGCTTATCTTTTCACTAACCTTGATAGTGAAGTGATCTAAAGTGCATAATTATTTCAGAATTGTAAGAACTTTATCAATGATGCTTTCTAATTGTGTTACAACTTTTGAAAGCTTTACCTTTTGTACTGCCACTGCTTGGCTCATCTTTTCAATCAACTTATACTGAATCTTTTTTTTGGCTCTCTCTTAAATCATCCACTTGACATCTATAGTGGGGCCATTTATTATTTTGGTGAGAAGTTTAATTTGATCAATAATGGGGGTGGATTCATCAATAGTTACATCAGGAGAAACTTGCATTAGGACCTCCTTGACATCCTCTAGCACCTTTGTGTTTTTATTTTCTTGTCTCATCTTTTCATGTGCTGCCTTTCGGGTGCATAGCTCTCCATATTTCTTGAGAGCTTTAGGATCAAGTGTCCTCGGGTCACATGCCAGAAGTTCAATGATTTCCTCAAGTGTAATCGGACCCTTACATCCTCGCTTCCTCTTATTCTTCTTCTCTTGCACACTAGATGTTGGAGATGGTGCAATAGAAATTTGAGCCTTGTGCTCAGGATCTACCTTTGGCATCTCGGTGGATTTGATTTCATCCTTATTTTTCCTGATAACTGATTCTGCAATCTCTGGTGCAGGGGCTTGTGATCTTGTCTCAGTGGTAGAAGTGTCTACCATGGACTTTGTTTGTGCTTGTGCATTTTATGTTTTTTCAATGGTCTCTTTACCTTTATCCTCGCCCTTATCTTCATTTGTATCTATTACCTGCACGGGTGGAGTGTTATCATTTTGTGCTTCAGTAGCTATCTCAATAGCTTATACCAGTATAGGAAAATTACCTGGTACCATTTCTCAGGCAACCTCGGTTGCTTATTCTTCACCAAGGTTCTCATAGCTCCAGTGATTATTTCACCTTCTTTAGCCTCATCATTGAGGTTGCCTTCTATTATGTCTTCTATCAGTATTTGTTCATCCCCTAGAGTAGTCAACATCTCCATAATTCCTTCCATCACAATGTCAGCAGCAACTATGGATTCTTCTTCATTTGTTTCTTCCTCGGGTTGCTCAGTATCCAAGATATGAATAGGCTCATCATCAACATTAATAGGCTCTTCTACTTGTATACTTGGTTGATGATCCTCGGTGTTGACTTGCTCGGTTGGACTGAGGAGTTTAGTCCAAATGTTCCTACTCTCATCATCTACCTCTTGCAATTTGCCCTATAGGATCTTGAATGCTCTAGCCTTCATAAAGAATTTGTTTGCATATTGTTTTAGTGCTACATCTATTTGATCAAGAAAATAGTCAAATTTTACCAAAATTAGTGACCTCTCTCTCATTATTTTCTCAGTTGTAAGCACATAAGTCCATCTAACAGAAACTTTGTCATATAGTTATTTGGGTATATTGCTAGAAAATTCAACTGGAACTATTCTGAAGGTGATCATCATACTTATTACTACTTCTTCAAGCTTATCTTTCTCCTTGGTGCTTAGATGAGGATACCTTTTAAGTTTGGGTGAACTCATCTTTCTAGTAGTTCTTATTCTTTCTGCTACCTCATCATTGGTCTGAGGTCTAGTATTCACCACAACTCAGAATTGTTTTGTGTCCTCTTCTTCTGAATCTTTTTCATCCTTTTCTCTTATAAGTTTTCTTCTCCACTTTGGTTCATGGATCTTGGTGGTGGCCTTTCATTTCCTCTTCTGATATGTACAATTTGGTGTAGACCTAGTTATTTTTGCAGCACCTTTCTTCAAAGGTAGTGAACTACTAGTTTCTGACCTAGTCCTAGTCCTGACCTGTTTAGCTTTAACTTTATCAGCCTTAGGTGGCTCTTCTTTTTTATGTTCCTCTGACTCGGTGACCTCTTCATCTATGTTTTCACCGACTGGTGTCTAATCCTTGGTTTCTTCTTCAACCGATTTCTCAATGTCTTCATCTGTGACACCAACTTTTATCTTAAGATTCTTAATGATTTTCTCCTTTTTCCTACCCATTTTCTCAACTACAAGTCCCATCTTGATTTTGGACTTGGCTTCCTCAAAAGTTCCAAACCTTGTATCCTTCTTTTCTTTGGGCTTGTCAAGTAAATTCTTTATTGCTTTTGTGGCTACATCAATGTCAATCTCATAGTCCATGGACGGTAGCCAGGCTATTCTTGGCTCTATATCTTTGATTAGGTTGGTGTCAGTATCCACCAGGAAACAAATATCTTATTTAAATTTCTCTACCAACTGTGTTGGTATCGTTGTTCTTTTCTCCATTCTCTCTTTGAACTATCCAAAATATTCTTCCATCACTGGCTCAAAATTATTTCCTAAGTTCTGAATAAACTCACTAATTTGAACAATAATAGGTTGGTTGATATCCCATTCTACATTACCGACTGATGGAAAGAATATATTCAAGTAAAAGAATGTACATACCAATAATGAGCCAAATTTTCAAGTGTTTGATCTTGCCACTTTGATTGTTCTCATATTTTCCTCTAACTGTCTCAGCATCAACTCGGCTAAGTCAAGTTGCAAACCCTTTTTCACGACCTTGTAAGCTATGTCGACCACTCCACATGCAACACTATTTGGTTTGCTTGATTGGAAAATTTTGTATGCAATAAAATATGCACCAAATCTCATTTCGGAGTCATTGATGGTGTTTATTCTTAAACCTCTATCATCTCATTCTTCTCCAGTTAGCTTCTTAATCTCTACTCGTGTTGGATGCCTTAGGGCTTTAGCTTTGTTGTTCGGCAGATACCCTATCACTGCATGTATCATATCCTTTGTGATCTTCATAGGTTCATTTAGCCATAACTTTCCCTCATGTACATGGCTCAATACGATGTGTATCCATTATGTTTTGAATTCCTTAGGAAAATATAGGGCATTGGTTAACCCTTTTACCTGTAAGTATTTGTGATCATCTTTTAGCTTTCCATCAGTGCAAAGCTCTTGATATGTGGATTGAATCTCAAATTCACTGATTTCATTTATTTTACAATGAATGTATCACCTAACATCCTTTACAAGTAGAACCCTAGGCAGTATTAGTAAAAATGTGCCCTTGTCGTCGAGTTGAGCTGCAATTTCTAGATAAAGTTTGAAAGGAGGCTCAGTGCAAGTTGTGTTCCTTATCAAAGTAACCTTTTTTCTCTTATCATCCTTGGTTTTCACGGTTTGTGAGGATGAAGCCACCGTGTTTTCTAAATTAGGGCTTTCAACAAACTGGATACAGTGAACTCGGTTAGTTCCAAACTTACTTGATTTTGACTTCAACTATTCACAATGTACTTAGATCTCTATAAAATGCTTGGATTCACTCTACTCAAGTTTCGCTCAAATCGCTCCACTTTTCTCTTTGATCATTGTGTAAGCAAATGAGTTCATTTCCCACTAATTTATAGACAAAAACCTTGATCGGTGCATTAAATGTTTTTCCAACTACCACTTAGTTGACCATCAAATAACTCAGTTAACATTATCGATACCACATCTTAGTGAGTATTATCAATACTCGGTTGACTATGTAACTTGGTTGTCTCTTACATTTTCACGGACTGGAATTTCTTACTTGGTCCAACTTAACTGACTAAACTTGTTTCAAGTTATCAACAATATAATACCCTAGTGCATCTTAATTCATTTTGATTTTGCATTCACACAATAGATATAAGCAACTATTATAAGCTATAACCTTTTGAAATTCAGTTCCATACTTGTTTTAATAGCTTAGGTGGAGGTGGTGAGATCACCTAATCCAATGGATGATGTGTCACCGACTATTGTACTTGGTCCAGCATTGTCATGTGATGCTTTTCTCCACATTTGATTCCTTATCCTCGTGATTTCTTCCATTGTGTTTCCACGTTCAATAGTACTCAGTTCTAATACTTGGTCTCTGCAATCTTTAAAGTGACCAACCTTATGATAGTGCAAACATGTCATTCTAGAATTTGACCAATTTTGAGATTTTCCTCTCCAATACTTTCTCATACAATTAGCTACAATATGTCCATACCTACCACATGTTGTGAAATTAACCCAAGTGTTGTAATTCCAAGTATATGCATTACCTTGCCTTCTCGGTTGATGTCTTATTTTGTCCTCTCGATTTCCAAACTCGTTTCATCTTTGTCCTACATTCTTGTGATATGTGTCCATGCATGTTGCAAGTATGAAAGTGATTTTTCATATAAGGTTTCTTAGGTGACTTTTTCATCTTTGATCTTCACTCATATGCTCGATGCCCATACTTATCATAATTGTAACAATAACCATTAAAGTTAGGAGTGGATTTAGGAATACCTTTTTCTTTGCTTCTGCAAACATTTGATGTATGGCCTGGTTTTCTACAATGATAGCATGAGATTTTGTTTGGCCTTGGATTTCCATAGGCATTCTTTTGTTCATCTTGTCTTGATGACTCTCCATGCTCGGTATAGCCTAAACCAGTAGTGTTGTCAAGTCCTCTTTGATTGCTTAGAAACCCATCCATCCTTTTTGTACTTTCTTCATCTTTCTTAATCATCTCATTGTGTTGTTGAATCTTTACTTCATTCTTTAATCTTTCATTTTCTTCTCTCAATTCGCCAATGTCTTCCAATCTTCTACTAAGCTCACAGTTCACTCGGTTGACTTCCTGACTCATGACAACAATATGATTGGAGATTTCAAAATGATGCTCGGTAAGTCTCATTATCTCAGATTCTTTTTCTTCCAATTTTTCAGTCATTTGTCTTCTGTCATCAATAGCCATATTTCTTTCTTGTTCTGCCTACCTTGCATTGTTCATGACATCAATCATTCTAACCATTTATGTCTCCTGACTGATCTACAGTGCTTTCACTTGTTCAGTAAGATGTTGATTCTTTTCAAATAGATCTTATATGGTTCCTTCAGATGCATCAGATATGCTACCAGATCCAGATCCAGATGCCTCAAATGGATCATCTATCTCTTCTTCATGATAATCAATCTCTTTATATCTAAGTGTCATATCCTTCCTCTTAACCAGTAAGTTTCTCAGTGTTTCTTTGGCTTCCTTGAATTGTTCAATGTAGATCTGCATTTGTATTTTTTGATTCTCAATAGTCTTATCAAGCTTATACCTTTCCATCCTTAGATCTTTTCTCTTTAGTGATTAAACTTCCTTAACAAGAGAACTAGCTCTTATACCAATTGTTGGAATTATGGAAAGGTGTGTACTGAGAGGGGAGGGGAGAATCAGTACCCTTTAAAACTTTTCAAACTAATCCTTGTAACATCAACTTCAATAACCGATTGTGTAGATAGTATACAACATACATTCAATAATATAACTGAAATGTAAATGCACGTAATAAAATCAATAAAACATTCATGAAACTTCAATACACATGACACATGTATTTTGGTATCACAAAAACCCTTGTAAGAAGGTTAAAATTGTGGTGGGGATGGAACCCACAAAGCTTCAGTTATGTAGAAATAAAGTTGTCGGTTAAGGCTTACAAAGATTGATCAGTTCTAGTGATCTTACCATGTTAGGAGTAACAAAAAGATCAGCTAGATCTACTCGGTTAAAGGATTTTAGCAACATAATTCATGTGTGCACTTAGTTAAGAGATTTAACTAAGAATTTTTAAGTCCACTCTATTAGGAGATTTTGAATCTACTACAATTGTTAGAGAGTAACAGTGATTTGAACTACAACTCAAATTGTTGATATCAAATCCTTTAAATACAATAAAGCTTTCACCTTGATGTGATGATAATATCCTTTTGAACTTCTCGATAGCCTTATAACTATTATGATAAACTAAATACTTCTATATAAATCATTATCTTAAAACCCTATCTGAACTTCAGATGTCCTTGAGTGTGGCTACTTCCTTTTTGAGATACTTGTCAAAATGACATCCTTACAAATTTTATATCAAACTGACCTTGACCTAATTAGAGTTTTACATTATCTTACAAAACCTAAGGTCAACGGTTCATAAGATTAACCTAGATCATCATTACATAAGAATCATAATTCATTAAATGATTACATCTGCAATAAATATTCACCTCGATCTTGGTAAATTATTTTCTTGCTCGGCAAAAATTTGTTCACCTTGAACTATGTGCCATTCCAAGCTTTTATGTGAACTCTAAATTACTTGGTAAATTTTGTCTCTCACTCTCAGTGCTCATTGGCGCTCGGTAATCCTGTGTACTTGATAACTATTATACTCAGTGATCTCTTTGCTAGGTGACTATTATGTATTGATAATCGACTGAACTATCTTCCTATGTTTACCGACTATAAAATTGAATAATAATGACAACACTTAATCCATTTAGGAGTAACATTGTCATCGTACTTGTCATATTTAGGGATCTCCACCTTGGATGGAAAAGGCGGAATGCAGAGATTTATGTTGAAGGGGAAAGGACAAATTGATTCAAGCAAATATTTGTTAGAGGGATGATCCTTATCCTTTTTAAGTTGTGAAATCTCACAGGGTAGGTCTTGAAGCTGTTTGGTAAGAGTTGTGAGAGGAGACTCTTCCTCTTTTTGTAGTAAACCATCCACATAAAAGTCAGGGGGAGCTTTACACCCATTAAAGCAAGATGCATGAAATAGTGATCCTTATCCTGACTCATGATGTCTTGCATCACTTTGTGAAATTGTTTGTCTTATTGGAACTTTCAGATTAATTCTTGTGTGGGTTCTTCATCCTTGGAGGAGTTAGAATCATGTCTTCTACGAGCACCCCAAATATAATTTGACATGTCAATTTGATCAAAATTCTCAGTGTGAGAAAAGGGTACTGACTAGTAAAAAGAATCTTGATGCAAAGGTTCTTCACGAGAAGATGGTCCAGGGGTATTGTAAGTAGCTTTTCCTTTTAAATCAGTTGTATACTTGTAGGAACGACTACGAGTTCTCACTAGCATGTAAGATGAGATTGAAAAATGGATAGTAATATGATTAATAAGCTAGTGTAAGAAGATCAAGACTATGATAACTCTTGTCTCAAGGGTAAGTAAACAAATAAAGAGGTAGCTGAAACAAGGTGCAAGGTATCAAGAATGAGGCTTGAATGCCTATTGGTTGATACGTGCAACCAGGTTGATGTAGCCAAGAAAACTAAGTACAAGGTATCGAGAATGGGGCCTAAATACCTATTGAGTGGCACTTGTGACAAAGTTTGAGCAAGGTTGAATTTCAAATGAGATAGGATAGTTTGAGACAATAACCAGAGCACTTCCAAGATCTTAAAACAAGAGAGAAATGGATCAAATTAATAGCAAGGACTCGATCAATTTAAAATACCAGTTTTAGAGGAGTGACTGTTGATCGAGAGGATAGAAGAGTTAAAAAGGAACCCAGATAGTGAAGATACTAAAATTTTAAGAATTCAATGCAATTTTGGTGACCAGTCAAGCACAAGATCGTACGATGAAACTTAGCACTGGATGCAATGAAACCCAGCATTGGGTGTGTTAATATGGTGAAGGTTAATCATGTCATACGATGGAATACAGCACTGGGTGCGATGAAGCACTTGTATCGTACGGTATGGTGCTGAGGAAAATGACAGAATGCAGGAAAAAGACAATTTACCACTATTTTTGGGAAATCTAACCAATCTAAACTGGTTTGGTTTCAAATTTGTGATGAAGCTAAGTGTCCCTAAATTAGGTCTGAATATTTTCAAGTGAGCAATAGCATGATCAAACAAAATTCTTCAAACGATCCACCAAAGTACAAAGAAAAACTTTGGGGAGAGAAGCACTTGTGAGGTCTAAAGGGGTCATTGCAATATGTCAAGAGTGTCAAGTGTATGTTCCATAATGATTTGTACGGGTCTCAACACATCCGAAGACACATAATGCAAAAAAACTACCTAAGGTCTAGGCCAATGTCAAAATCTTTGCCCACAACTTGGTATTCCTTCACCTTACACAAAGTGATGTTGGCTTTTTTGAGGATGACATCCAAGGGAATACATATGGTGAGTAGTCTTGGGGTGATCCACGTAAAGTCCACGTGGATCAATCCTTACACAAAGATTATGATACTTTTGGAGGTAAGCCAATTAGCTTCTAACCAATGGTGTCTAGTAAGGGCATTTATTCGTAACTATCCCTTGTAGTTCTTCTTAGCGGAATTGAGGTCTAAAGCCCTACAAGCGCTTCAAGTAAGGTAGTCTTGCAAGCAATATTGAGACCTTGGGGCCCTACACATTACTCTCACGTGTGTTCTTCCAGTCAAATGAATGACCCAAAATAGTTAATGTTAGCATGAATGCTGATGGTATTTCTATGGGGGAGTATCCTAGTAATGTTAGAGACATGTTATAGTGATTGTGTGTTGTATTCATAACAAATTTTGTCATTGATGTCAACATA
The DNA here is from genome assembly GCA_027943335.1 of Chamaecyparis obtusa. Classification (NCBI taxonomy): domain Eukaryota; kingdom Viridiplantae; phylum Streptophyta; class Pinopsida; order Cupressales; family Cupressaceae; genus Chamaecyparis; species Chamaecyparis obtusa. Next base: position 824,743 of record BSBK01002510.1, on the reverse strand, counting down.
TGTTACTAACTAGTTTTTTAGAATCTTATAGACAGGTTGTAGAGAATTGTATGGACAAAGTAAAAGAAATTAGCACATGCAAACTTAGAGGAAGACTCCCCATGATGTCATGGATCACCATCTAGGATCGCACATGCTTATGAGTTGATCTAACAGAGTTATGACTAATTTATTGATAACTGTTTCTCAGGAAATAGAAACTCTAATTCTCACAAAGTTGATTACAAAACTTTATGGATAGCACTCATAACTTTTATTTGAGTTATGATGTACGAACATAGGTTCATGTTGGACACTATCTTTAGAGCTTATTGCGATCATATGGAGTTGTACTCGAATAAGTGACATCAACTATGGCATGTGTATTGGTGAAGACCTATTCGGAGGCTGACTTGGAACACATTTCAAGTAATGTGATATGTGAGCTTAATTTATGTATATGAATGATAAATTGATGTAGTAATTATGTTGTAACATTGTAAGGTGTGTCGTGTGCATCTTCGCATGGGTCCATTTGTATTTTGTAAATAGGATTTATCCTATGAAGGCCAAATTGGATATAATTATTGTAACTTGTATATAAGGATTTAAATACTTGGAAAATAGTGTGTGGATGGGTATGCAAAATGGAGAGGTGAATGTGAGCTTAAGATTGCATTGGATATTGTTTGAAGAATAGTAGTTTTGCACTTTAGCACAAGGTGGATCTTGCTTGGCAGTGGTTGAGTACTGGAAGCAATTTCATAACAGAATCATCTCAATTTTGAAGTTGTGAGGTTTGAAGAACCTGAGGGTGGCTTTAACTCTCAAATCTCTTGATCAGGTTGATATATTATACACCCTTAACAAGGTTATTGCCTCTAACAGGGTTGGACTCCTAGCATGGTCGATTCCTTAATTGGAATCATATTGTAAAAGATTCTTAATAGGGTATATCCTTTAACCAGGACCTGCCTATTGTAATAATCAACTCCTAACAGGGTCAGAAATCCTAACAAGGTTGTTATACTCATAGTGTAGATATTTGTGGGTACCATCCCCATCGGGGTTTTTCTCTTAACAGGGTTTTCCTCGAGAACAAATCTTGGTGTTCATGTGTATGTGTATTTACTTTTAGTTTAGTATTTTTGCTCTTAGCAATAAGTTTCATGTTGAAGTTTAATGTACTGAATATTGGCAACAACTGATTCACCCCCCTCCCCCCTCTTAGTTGATTGGATCATTGTCATTCTAATAGTTAATAGTTACGTCCTTGTAGTTTTTGTCCAACAAGGCATAACTTTTATAGTGGATTCGATGACTTTGCTTTTCTTTGTCCCACTTGGGTCGTTCCTGCGATATTTTTACCTCAACAGCAAGCCCTCTAAAGGTAAAATGAAAAGAGAAGTAGATAGGGTAATGAAGGTCTAGATTTTTTATTTTCCACAAAGGAAAGGAGCATACTCTCGTACTTCATAGCTTATCCCAAACACATCAAACACATATTCATTTACCAAAGACTCTTTACAAGTGAAAACCCAAGTAGGTCAAGATTTCTGATTCAACATGTAGGAGGTGAAGAGCATACTCTCCTACTACCCAACTAATCACAAGAAAAGAAGCCTCCTAATTAAGCTATATGCCTAGAAAATCAAATATATGAAAGCACGATGTTGATTTTTATCTCCAAGGCAACCTACAACACAAATAGTTCTAGTAATCTCGAAATATGTCTTTGGAAAGCGTCCTACAACCACAAAGCATTAGTAGTCTCAAAATAAAGTCATGTAGACAACTTTGAAGAGCAAATTCTCCCTCAAATATCTTGCAAAAATCTTTTTTTTTTGCAAAACAGAATGTTAAAACCAAGATGAAGTTGAATCAAGCACTAAAATCCATAAATTCAAGCAACTAGATCCCTAAAAATGCTCTCTATATTTTATATGATAAAACATAATTAACACCATATTATCGTGCGATCAAACTCATAAAGCCATACGATGAAAGCCGGAGTTCTTATGTTGTATGATGAAACCCAAAACTTCATGTGATAAATCACCTTAAGCCATATTATCGTATGATAAAACTCATAACTGCATGCAATGAAAGGTGTCATATGATAATGTTTACTGTTGGTTGTTATATTTGTCGCAGTTTTGAAAAATGAATTAAAATATCCTACAAGAAATGGGACCAAAAATTGATTCGAGCCCCATGGTGAGCACCAAAAATGTGTGGTTAAATATTGGTACTCAATTGGAATGCAACCAACACTCAATAAACCATTAACTCAAGAATTTAGCTATAGGATTTCAATTCAAATGAACCAACTAAACCCTCAAAAGTGGCTTATTGCTTCATAATTGAAGCGAGTTTAATCCTTTTTGTAATTCTCATCAGTTTGGTATGAAAGATTAGTGACTTGACTACTCCAAAATGGAAGATTCAAATGCAATGCAAAACTACAAATGAAACTAGAATGCAAGATTAATCTAACAACAATAATGCTATTATGCAAGCAAATTAGGGAACAATGCAAGGTTACAATAAGAAATGAACTAAGCTAACAATGCAAGAGAGCTATGAGCAACTAAGAACTAGGAATTCAAAATAGCAAGATTACTCTGGAGAACAAGAATCAAGAATGCAAGTTAAAGAGCTTCATTTTAAAGAGGTTGCCTCAAGAATGAAGGGTGGAGATTAAGAGACAAAAGATGTTAGGTAGAGATGAGTGGTGAAGGAGATCAATCCATGTGAGAGGATTCAAGAATTTTGATTGGTCAAGCTTGATTGGAGAATAAGACAAAATAGAAAATCCCCTTTTAATTGTCACTTAATCAAGATTAAGTTGCACAATGTGCTCTTTTTAATAAAAGTGCTAGGACTTTATATTAAAAGTAAGTTTTGACAGTTAAATAATTTTTCAAGTTTAGAAATGATTTAATTTAATTATGCAAGGGGAATTATCAAAGTTACTTACATAATTATGTCTAGTAAATTATGTCTTTGGGTTTTAGAATTTGTTTTGAGGCAATTTGATCAATTAGGGGCTTAGGTTCTACTAAACAAATTTTAGGCGATTACATTGTGAAGGTTTTGATGATGAAACATTTGCATGTGAGGCAAGGCTTTCTAATTGTTAGATTCATATTTATAAGTGATCAATCATGCCTTACTTTAAGTTTTGAAAACTACATTGGGTTCCTTTTCCCTTGTTAGTATGAAAATCTTTTGAATTGTCTAGGATGTTAATGGTGTTTATTTCCCCTAAAGGTTCATGACATGTGATATTATTTTAGTTCACACAATTACATGTTTTTTTTTTAAACATCCATTGGCCTGTGTGATCTTGTTTAGTGTCATACACATCATCATGATCATGAGAATCATAAGAATGCACACTCTAATCTTAGGGGTTATCACTATCATATAAGCCAACTTTTCAAGTTGATTTGAATAAGAAGGCTCTCCAACACAAGGATTTTAAATAAATGTGGTATTTTGTATAAAATGACTTCAAGTTAAATTTTATATCCATTTTAGGTTGACTTCTCGCATAAACAAGTGACAAGGTTTATCTTAGTTTTGACTTTTGATCTTAGGTTTCGGTATAGATTTTACACAAAAGAAAATATAAGGAACACACAAGAACCTACACTAGTCAAATGCAATTTTCTCAACTTGAAAGCTTACGAAATATACTTGAATTGAACATAAATACTCTCATTCCATTATCTTATAGCACTAACTACAATGGATTTGGACCATACTCGTAGCCTATTATTTTGATTTTAAAAGTATGATAGAAATTCTCAAGGCTAACTACTTATCAATGCATCACAAGTAACAAACAATCAAAAGAATTCATTTTATAAGTTTAAGCAAGACTTACAAAGATAGTCCTCGATAGTACACGAGACCCAACACTGTGAAACAAATGTGGTGTCTAATGGCTCAGTGAAAGAAATAAATCCACCCCCTTCACTTCGGAATCTATAATTTGGATGTCATCTTAACATAAAAGGACAACTCCTTCTTGAATTTCTACAGTCCATCAAAGCACAAGCTTTGGCTACTATATGGTGATAAATTCCTAAACCCTTCAAAAAATTAAAAATTAAAAAAGGAACACTTTTTTAAAAAAATTTAAGATCACTTAAGAGTGCAAGAAAGGAATATTTGCAAGTGCTTTGAATAATATCAGTGAAGGCCTTTTTGATCCTCAAAATCACCTTGTGGTGTGAGAAGAGCACATACTCAATCATATCATAAGCACAAAGACAATATAAACAACAGAGTTGTTTTTATTCCTCAAAATTGTATAAGTTATAAGCAAAGAGCTTACAAAACCAACTCAAATAAACACAACATAAAAATACCCAAAAGAAAGATGTATTCCTAGATCAAGATTATTTTTTAAGCAAAAGGCAAAACACACACACATATATACCAAAAGTCATGTCTTTTGGCTCTCTGTAGCCTAATTCCTCATTACAATCCCAATTTGATCAACTTAAACTGACATGGTAAATTAAAAAACTAAAATTTCATATATCTAGGAGTGTTTGTATGCCAATACAATGGAAACCAAAATGGCTTGAGAAGTGGAAGCCATACACTCAAAGTATCAGTTATTAACAAAGCACTAATCCCAAAAAACTAGAGTAACTTGAAGACAGCAAAATAACCCCAATTAAATTGTTACGTATGGTACCCGTCTATTGCAATATATGATCACAGAACTATCTATTCGTCCATTGCTACTGGGTTTGCATCACCTAATCCATGTCTTTCCTCGGGTGCATTTTCTTCATGCTCACCATCACGAATAGGGGAATGGGTTGTGCTAGCATTATCTAGAATCACGTCCCCGGGAACAAACTACCCAACAACTATATTCAAATCTGGAACGGGAGGTTGAACATGAGCATTTCTATCATTATTGGCAAGGTCATGATCCAGAATGACTCACATAGCATTGACCTTTTGTTGAATTTGCAAGACTAAGTCATCTCCGAGTACCTTGCCATTGCATTGCGGAGCATGCTTGGTATGCTTGTAGCTTTTCCTCTCCAACAATTTCTTAATACCATCATATACTACCATATATGCGTGCCCGTTTGACAAGAAGTTTCTAGGAAACAATTCCTAGATCAAGATTTAAATGATTGAATTTGATTAAACATACCTGTTATACTTTAATTGATTTAGATCTTTGTCATAATGATGGTTGCACTCAAAGAGGGTCAGCAATGAAAACTAAATCATTGCAAAATCAAAAAATATAACCTTTCAAGAAACTAAGCAAGGTTAACCTTTGAGGAAACTAAGCAGGTTTAACCTTGGAGAAAACAATGCTTCAATGGGTGACCTCTTGAGATAGTCCAATGCTTCACCTTTGTGAGCATCACATAGATGCAATGAGTGCTTTCCATTTATTCTCATGAGAGATGGGTTCTTGTGAACCACTGGTCATGAAACATGGATCAATGAATTTGATTCTAAAACTACATAGTTGAATCCTAATATCAATATCACAATTTGACTTGTGGATAATATCTCCTACTTACCAAATATATTATTGTCAAATAGAAAAATAGATATTAAAGTTAGATTCCTTGCAAACATTTGATGAATTTGAAACAAAATTGCTAGAATTCAATTCCATATGCAAAAATGACTCACAAATAAATATTCAAAAAAATGAGCTTCAAATTGAAATATAAGATACTTGGGATGGAAATAAAAAATCACCTAGTACTTAGTGAAGTGCTTAGAACCAACTTTAAAAGACCTACAAGAATGCAAAATTTTGATATTTTAAGCAAAAGTTATGCTGGTTTGAAATAAGGTGCTTCTTTGTATGAGAAAAAAGTCCTATCAAGGTAGTACACCAGTTGAATGTTGTTGGCAAAGTGAAGTAGGATTAAGTGGTGCTGGTTTAGTTGGTGAAGGACCTAGGAAACAATGGATCCTATCAAAGAGCACTCGAGTAAGCACAATCATAAATAGCACCAACTCCAAATCTAAGTGAGAGATGGCAAGTGGCTAACAAGGTACATCAACCATACTCAACTATAGTGCAAGGGTCTATAAACCTCGTACCCAATGATTGAAGACACAAATAATGATGTCAACAAAGAAATGTGCTCAAAGGAGGATGTTGATGCCCAAACTTGCACTACAACTATGTTTGAGGTACAACCATATGAATTATTTGATGCATATTGTACAAATAATGAATATCAATATTCTCTCAAATCCCAAACAATGGTTTTTTTTAACACCAAAATGTATCAATTTTTTGGTCTTTTAGACTCAATGGTGAAATCCATTTGACTTCAACATATACCAAACACAAATTTTTAATAATATATGTTCAGAAAAAAAACCAAAGCCCTAGATATTCAAACACCAAAGTTCTTACAAAATGAAAATTAGTAAGGTACAAGATCTCACAAACATGCCAAAAAATATATGACTAATCTAGAACAAAATACAAAGATATTAAAGCAACATTAAACCCTTTTGTTCTAAATCAAGCATAAACTTCTAGTTGAGCATAAACGAGACTAAATGGAAGTCTTTTTTTGCTTGCCAAAGCAAGAGTTCCTTGTGTTAAGTAGATTTGGTCATACAGTTTGATTGATTTGGTTGCTTGTAGGCTTGCAGAAGATTTATGCATGCATCTAACAAACTCAAATAGGTGATCATGGATGATTTGACAAAGGATTAGAGTAGGTTTATAAAAATACACTAATAATACTAATGGTCTAGATTTAAAGATTAGTAGTGGGTATAAGGCACTATCTTCTAGGATAGGCTAGTTTTGAGGATAAGATAGAGATGAATGGTCAAGATTAAATGTGAAATATAGGCACTTGTTGGGATGGCATTGGTGATAATATTACACCAAGCATTGAGATTTTGATTTTAGGATTTGATAGTTTGACTTGATTAAAATTGATGGATTGGATTGACTAGGTGATGATTGACAATTGGATTAGAATGGCTGCTTTCAGCACTTGGATGAATTTTGGGTCCTAAACATCAATCTTGTTTTTAGATGATTTGATTTAGAGATTCAAATACCATCAAGATTTGGCTATGAAGAGAGAAACATAAGATTTGGGAGTATCAATTAAAGCAAAAGAGACCTAACATGAAAGAACAAATATATTCCATCAAAGGAATAAACTGTGATTACATTGATAAACCTCGTATATGGGCAAGGGTGAAATAGGATAGCATGGGATTATGGCATGTCTTAATCTTATTAATTGAGACAAAATGCCCAAGTAAACTTAGGTAGAGAAGTGTAAAAAGGACCTAAAGGGTAACGAACTAAGTAATATACCTCATTTAGACCAACCCCACACTTAAGTGCAACTTAAGGAGAATGAGAGAACATGCAATAATATAATGACGGGTCTCGACTAAAAGGCTTGATGTGGCTCTCATGTATAGAATTTATCATAAACTAAGAAAAAAATAGGAATTCCTATAGGAAGAAGAAAAAACTTCCAAAAGAAAACATTAAATGTCTTCAAGGGTATGAGAGAAAAGGAGAAAACACCATGTGAAGAAAAAGTTCCATAAGAGAGAAGAATGATAGGTGGACAATGTCTCCATGTATAATCTCTTGAGTCAAGGATGGATGGCAGACAATGAATGCTAAAGATGATCCAAGATTGTCAAACAACAATTCTCTCCTTGGCAAGCAACAAATCTAAGGATGTATTTAGGATGCTTTAACATTTTTTAAAGAAATAAGGGAAGAATACACAAGATGTATGATGCCACTAAACTCTACTCAAGAGCCCCCATGTTAGCATCATCAAGTGTAACAATCAAATCAAGAGTCTCTAACCTAGCTAAGATACATGGCAATCCAAAACCTAGTAGAGACGATTGTATAAAAAGATCCATATAAGATGCCTCCTTCAAATGTGATTATTGTGGATGTATAAAGACATCAATTTCTCTATGTATTTGCTCTATTTTTTATTTTGTTTGTCATTTTATCAAGTCTAAATGCTTGTTACTTAGATCTTAGGGTCAAGCTAAATGGCTGAATGGTCTTTCATTAGACCCTCCATCAATTGTCTAGCCAAATGCTCTTGTTGTTGTCCCATCAGTTGTTAATTTTCCTTGATACCTTTCATGTTGTCTTCAAATAAAATTACTCGTGCATTTAATCCCATAAGGCTATCTTTCGAGCTCTACTATCACTATTATAGAAACCTTCCACATGCACACAAGAATTGAACTGCTATGATACCAAAATGATTCATAAACTCTTGAAATTATAATTCAAGAATCAAAAAATTGTTTCAAGCACTTACTACTTCTTAATGCAAATGAAGTTTTCTTAAGGGTAAAGAATTTTGGGATCAAAAACAATAATATAAACTTGCAAAACTCACAAAACTCAAATTTTAACCTAAAAACTCCAAGGTGGAGGAAAAATCTGTTTGCTGCCTTATTTGTTAAATGAAGATGACTACAAGAAGTGCAACTTCCACTCTGCCGTCTTTTGTTATCTGCTTCCTAAGATCAGTTGAACTTTCCATACAATACTTCTCCTTTCCTCTCAATCTCCATAGAATGCTTTCAAATCAAGTCACAATTCCCTTTCATAGATTTCTACGAACAATAAGGTTCTCTCTAGCCCTAGAAGGATTTTCCTGCACACAAGAAGCTAAACCAGTGATTCTACAGTTCACATTTGCAACAAGCTCACCATCAGTGGACAGTAAAATGAGTTGCACTCCCAAACCATGTCTCTACCACAATCAAGTTACAGTCCCCTTTTATAGATATCTGTAAACAGCAGGATTCTCCCCAGCCCTAGAATTTCTGCACACAGGAAGCTGAAATGGCAGTTATACAGTTCACATTCCAAACTTAAGTGTCCACTTTCAGTGGATAGCAAAGTGTTTGTAGTCGAGACCATGACTGCCACGATTGTGGTCCTGTCCAACTGCATTTCACTCTGTTTTCTGTTTTATTCATATTTTTTTACTAAATTCACTTTACAATTGAAATACATTTTCCAAATCAAATATGAATCACAAAAAAGGCAATAATGCTTGTGCTAGCATCAACAGAGAACCAGTAGGAATCAGCATAGGAAAATGAAGCCTTAAATCTAGGTGGTTTTTAACTCAAAGGAGGGTAAAGCATCAGGGTAGCAAATGAGTGGTTCAGTATATAAATATGCAGTAGTAAAAATAGTCAAAAAATCCCATCATGTGATGAAACAGTTTCTTTGTTCCAGTATATTTCCTTTGAAGAAAGCCCTTATTCACTTCGGATATGATCCAGGTTAAAGAGAAAAGAGTAGTACAAACTACAAAGTACAAACTATGTAACTCTGGAAAGGTTTGTCTCTTACAAGCAAAAACAGCTATAGATTATGAATACCTTGTCTCTCAATATTGCCGTGAAAACTTTCAGACATCATTCATGTTAAGTCATTAAAGTTCCTACTTTAAGAAACTAAGACATGCAACTTGCAAATGATATTTAACAATTTACTACAGAGGCTTTCGTCGGCTATGATTTTCCAAACAGATTAATGGCCTTATCTTGTACCTCAAGAATTTCTTCTCTTCAAAGAATAAAAAGTCAATGAATATGAACACAGAAGATTTTTGGGAATTCTTTTTAAGTAAGCCATGCTCCTAAATACACCTGTCATGGTTGAGGCCGTACATCCAACCTAGTCAAGCAGTACAGTTCATTGTCATTAGGAAAATGATCCAATAATAAAACATCTGAATGATCATTGAGCTCATCGATGAACCCAAACCAGTAAATCACCAATCCTGGGCCAAATCTGTTTACATACCTACATCAAAGAAACAAAACTGATCACAAACTCTAAAATCAAAAGCAACAAAAGGAAAATAATATATAAATAGTACATGCAATGTTACGTCTTCAACTTGGTCGAATTAAAGGATTGACTTACCTCTTTCATACCAATAGAAAACACAAAAAGTCATTATGAATCTAGCAATCTTTCTAACATAAACATTGCAGCACAGAAAAATCCAGGAAAAACATGGCAATATAACGACAAAAACTAAAACCAAAAATCAGCCAAAAATAATAACAACAAACCTCTGTTTTATTCATGGTTTCCTGTTTTACTCAATTTATGTTTTAGTTGCCTGTTTGATTTGCCATTGTATTTTTTTCACTTGAAAACAAGTTTGACTTAGTTTTGTCGGCTTATCTATGTGCCAAATGGTGCCTGAAAGGCATGGCAAATGAGCTGGGAAGGTCTAAAAGGGACTTAAATTCTAGAACATGCCCTAAAAAGTTTTCTGAGTTTGTCATCATAACAAATGAGGTGGCATCAAAGTACAGCATGCACATATGTTTGCAATGCAAATATTTAATGAAGTTTTCTGCACCAAGGTCTGCAAATTTAATAAATGAGAAAAATGATGAAAATAAATTTGCTCCATTAAAGAATAAGTGTTTGGAATAAAAACGAATTCTGTTTAATTTGTGTTTTTAGATTTATTCTACTTTTTGCATGTATGCCAAGTTATAAAACTTATTTTCAATATAGGCCCTTATGAAATCTCTTGGCAAAACTAGCAAATATGAAGACCTAGACACATACTATATCACATAACTAGCCCAACCTGCAAAGCATTGACAATCTCCTAAAAATTAAACCTTTCTAAATTTTATTGTCTGCTCATGTAAGTCAACCATACGGTATAGAGGAACTAGATTATGTTTGAATGGAGGTATGGATCCGTGAGAATTAAATTTACTGCCGTTGTGCTAAAAAGAATCATATAAATCTCACACAAAGAGCTGAAATCCTGCGGTAGGCTACAATCAAAGTTCTGTGCAGAAACGTGTCACAAATTCAAATGTAAGTTTAACCAAAACTCTGGCATAATAAAGGCCTCAATTCCAAGACCAGTTTCTAGCAAATTATGAGTTCATTAAGTTTGGTTAGCTTTGATCCATTAATGGGTAATTTCATGAAACTAATGCTCAACCAAGTTGACCTATAAGGGTCTCCAATCAGATTTCATGACAACTCTTCTCCTGATGAGACTTGCTATCATTGATGGCTTTAGTACTATTGAAGTCAAACGATTGTTTCCCATTCAAGCTCTATACATATATGAAGACATAAAAGTACTTCACATTCACATTCAAGATACTTTATGTTAATATATTGTAGCCTTGAGACAAAGATATTAACATTACAAATAATTATTAATATTATGTCTTGGCAAAGATTAAATAAATGTTATAAGTACGCTTAGAGGGACGACTTGCATATTGGATTATAGAATATGCTATGAGGGCCGACCTGCATTAATTGAGGCGGCTGAATGAAATAATTATTAAATGCCGACTTGCATATGCAAGTCGGCTGCCTTATGGCATTGCAGTTACACCATCTTGAAACATACTTATAGGGGAATGGAGTGTGCGAATTAGGTATCATAAAAAACATAACATGCCTGCCTAAATTTGCACCTTCAGCAGATATATAATTCAGATCATTATTACATAATTATCATAGCAGCTTCTTGGCAATTTAGGAAAAAGGATAGCAGACCTAAATTCTGTAGCAGACCTTGGAGCAGACCTAAGTTCACACCTGTAGCACACCTAAATACATACTTGGAGCATACCTAAGTTCAGATATTGTAGCAAACCTTAAAGAGCAAATTGTGGCAGACTTAAAGAGGCGATTGGAGCAGAATAATAGCATTGGATTGAAGGCTTCTTCTTACAATTTTTCAAGCAGATTTCAAGCATCTAAACTGGGTATTTTCTATCTTCTTTTCATTTGTATTTTCAAAAGGGCCTAAATCTTAGTTCTAAAAGATCATCTATAGATTGTTATCCTTTCAAAGTCTGAAATATTAACATGGTATCAGAGCCTTGGTGAGTAAAAGATCTACTTTCAGATTAAGGAAATCAATCTAACACTTTTAAAACTCAGAAATTCAATATGACAAGTCGAGTTAGACCAAAAAATAGACTCGAAGAAGCCACAAACTTCTTATCTTCGAAAATTAGAATACTACTTGCATTCAGAGAACTAGAACTAGATTCAATTATAGAAGATCCACCTAAAACTGAAATGAATGAAGATGAAACACGTGAATGGAAAAAGGGTAATAACAAAGTTATGAGAATTCTAATTGATAGCGTAAAAGACCACATCATACCCACAATCTCTTGTCTAGAGTCAGCCTATCTAATGTTCTCTACATTATCAAGAATGTTTGAAATTAATAATACAAGTAGAATTATAACTCATAAAAATGAAATTTCATGAATCAAGATGAGTCAAAGAGAATCTATCACATCATACTTTATGAGAATTACTGAGTTAAGAAATCAATTAGCAACTATTGGGCACACCTACGATGAAAAAAACTATCTATGATAAAACTTAATGGATTACCTCTTTTGTGGGACTCCATTACTCAAGGAACCAGTGCATGTCCTAAAATGCCTAAATTTGACAAATTAAAGATGGTTTGTCTTCAAGAAGAATCGAAACTAATATCTTGAGGATCGAATTTTAAAGAAAACGTTCAAACTTTATACTCCCAATCAAGAAAGAAAGACAATTTCAAAACAAAATCTCAAGAGAAAGGAGAAAGAAACTTTAAGAACAAAAGAAAGAGAGATTATCAAATCAAGCAAGAAGGGAACTCTCACAACAATGGATGGAGAGGTAGAGACTATCAAAATAACAAATTTCAAAAGAGAGATCTCTCTAAGGTACAATACTATAGATGTGACAAATTTGGTCACAAAGCAACAAATTGTCCTGAATGAAACAATCATCAAGCCTTTATTGCAGAAGTAAAAGAAACATAATCTGAACGTCTTGTCCTTTAGTCTTCACCTTGAGAAGGAATTCAGATATGGGCCAAAAGTCATCTTATAAACTCTTTCTATTTAGATTTTAACATCACTTGTTGTAAATAAATCAAATATTACTTTCCGTTGAGAATATGATTCTCCGTTATGTTAAAGTAATGATCAAATTATTATGTGAGTATTTTGTTATACTAACATATTTGTAAGCTTTTGAGCGTTGAGGCTCTTGATATTTGAGCATTGAGGCTCCTGAGCGTTGAGGCTCTTGCATATTTGAGCGCTGAGGCTCTTGCATATTTGAGCGTTGAGGCTCTTGCATATTTGAGCGCTGAGGCTCTTGCATATTTGAGCGTTGAAGCTCTTGACATTTGACCATTGAGGCTCTTGGATAGAATTACCAATGAAGATTATCTTTCAGAGATCTTGTGGATAGAATCTCACATGAAGAAAATCAACTAAAATTATGTGATTGATATTGTTATTATCTTGTGTTCTATTGATGATACCTTTTCTCTTACATAGAGTTGAGATCTATTATTCTTATGCTGAGATCTATATGTGATTATTATGAGGATAATGTCAATGATGCTTCTTACCTCTCTTTACATGTGAACAATGCTTACATTAAGTGTTATGTTTGGATAACCTTACATCTTGTAGTAGATGATATTACAAATGTTGGGACATCCTCAGGATGACTAATTACATTGATTACAGTAGATATGAATATATTATAAATGCATTATGTTTTCTCTAATGGATCCATTAAGATCACTTAGATTGAAATCTATTGAGAACAATAATTCATATGTCAAAATATCTAGTGATTACATTATGAAGTCAATGTTATTAATCTTTCCCTCAAGTCCAAGAGGGAGTGTTAATATATTGTGGCCTTGAAACAAGGATATTAACATTACAAATAATTATTAATATTATGTCTTGGCAAAGATTAAATAAATGTTATAAGTATGCTTAGAGGGACGACTTGCATATTAGATTATAGAATATGCTATGAGGGCCGACCTGCATTAGTTGAGGTGGCTGAATGAAATAATTATTAAATGCCGACTTGCATATGGCATTGCAATTACACCATCTTGAAGCATACTTATAGAGGAATGGAGTGTGAGAATTAGGTATCATAAAAAAACATTAACATGACTGCCTAAATTCGCACCTTCAGCAGATATATAATTCAAATCATTATTACATAATTATCATAGCAGCTTCTTGGCAATTTAGGAAGAAGTATAGCAAACCTAAATTCTGTAACAGACCTTGGAGCAGACCTAAGTTCACACCTGTAGCAGACCTAAATACATACTTGGAGCAGACCTAAGTTCAGATATTGTAGCAGTCTTAAAAAGAAAATTGTGGCAGACTTAAAGAGGAGATTGGAGCAAAATAATAGCATTGAATTGAAAGCTTCTTCTTACAATTTTTCAAGCAGATTTCAAGCATCTAAACTAGGTATTATCTATCTTCTTTTTATCTGTATTTTTTAAAGGGCCTAAATCTTACTTCTAAAAGATCATCTATAGATTGCTATTTCCTTTCAAAGTCAAAATATTAACACTTTATACATATATATTGCCAGAGTTTTGATTAAACTTACATAAAAGTACTTTTGTGTCATCAATGTGCAATGCATCCTATTCAAGCTCTATTAGTATATGATGGTTACATTATTGCTGATTTCCAAAGGGTCACAAGTGATAGGTGTTGACATATTTAAGTTGTCATTGGTTAAGTTAAAGGCAAACATCAATCCCACCGGAGCACCGGTAGACTAATCGTATTCTTCAGTATGCACCGGTAGACCAAACAGAGTGTTTTCAACAGGTCTTATGAGACATACAAGGAAGGTATGACCAACCGGGTATAAGTTCAATACCGGTCGACTACATGATAATCCAAACCGGATTATGCGGAGCTGTCTCAATTAAAACCAGATTATACAAAGCATTCATAGTTGAAACTGAAGTTAGCTTTTTAACTACAGTTAGCTTTATTTCTACGTGGGTGTTTCAAGGTAAACTCAAGATCATTTTGCAAGCTCTTTTTGTATGCATGATTTATGAGTGAGTTTACAGCTTGGCGAAACTATGAGAAGTATTTTTAATAAAAATAATGTCTTATAAATATAGGTCATAGTATACACAAGAGGTGTTGTTGAATGTTGAGAGCGTACAAAGCAGGAGAAGGAGAATCTTCTGAGAAGTGAAAGACAAAGAAGGGTTCAACAACCAAGCAGAGCAAAAGGGTAACAGGTATGATCTAATCAGACACAAGGTGTCATAATAGATCATTGCTTTGAATTGTAAGAGCAGATTCAAATCTCTCAACCAGGGTGAACCCTAACAGGTTCTTGTATAAATCCCTTCACCAAGTGACATCTTAATTGGTGTTGAAAGTCTTTTCACTAGGCAACTCCTAATAGGGTCAAGATCCTAACACTTCTACCAAATCCCTTTACCAGGTAGCACTCTTACAAGTGCTTTGTAAGCCTTTTACAAAGCATCTTTATTACTGCAGTAGTAAAGTTGTGGATTCTATCCCACCATGGTTTTCTCCTTCTAACCGAGGGTTTCCACATATATATGTTGTGTTGACCTGTGTATTTCTATTTTTGTTTATGAGTGATTGATTATATTCTGTTAATTCTACAAGAATATATATATAAGGTTTAATTGGAATAGAAATTGTATTTACTGATTCACCCCCCCCCCCCCTCTCAGTAACCGGTTAGGATTAACAATTGGTATCAAAGATTTAGGTTCTCAAAGATATAAGGCTTAACTGCTTGAGGAAAGATAATGGAGGGTTACAAGTATCAGAAGCAGCTTGAGGAAGCTAATGACATCATTGCCTCTCTTGAGAATAGGTTGAGAAGGTCCCTTGCAAAAAGAAAGGAGCTAGCTCTACAACTCAGTGAGAGCAATGAAACAGTTGAAGAGCTCTCTAGACAAAGTGGATCTGATGAAGCAAAGGAGGCGGTCTCTGATCTCATGGAAAAGAATCAAATTCTAACCGATCAGATCTCCAACTTGAAAAGGAAGCAGGAAGACAATGCTCTAAGAATGATTAAAATCATTGAGGAAAAGAGGAAAGCTGAAGATGGAAGGAACAGTGATGTGAAATCACTGGAAGCCTTTGAAAGAGCAAGGAATCTAGCAGAAGACGCAGTAAAGGAAAGTGATCTTGTTGTTCTACAACTTCAAGAAGTCATGCAGATAATTACACAAGAAAATGCAAACATGCAAAAGAATTGGCATGATAAAGATGATGCATGCAAAAGGTTGGCTATTGAATTGTATCAACTCAAGGAACAGATAAAAGTTCTCAAAGATAGAAATGAGACACTTAGAAGATACAATGAGAGCTCAAAAAAGTTCGATGAGCAACTGAGGGCTCAAAGAAAGCACAAGAATCTCACAGGACTTGGGTTCAATGGTCAAAGCAGCAAGGAAACCAGTGAGTCCTCTGGAGTCAAGAAAGGGAAGATGGAAAAGAGGGGGAAATCAACGGAAGTCAAAGGTAAAAAGACCTTCAAAACCTCTTGCCATCACTGTGGTAAACCGGGTCATAAAACAAATGACTGCAGAAATGCACCGGTAAAACCAATTACTTCTAATAGTTACTGCAGAAACTGTTACAAGTATGGCCACAAGACTTCTGAATGTAGGTCTCGTCCCAACAGTGTGTCCAGTCGAAGCAGGGGAAGCTTCAAAGATTACTGCTATGCATGCAACAAGTTTGGACACAAGGCTGATGAATGCAGATCTAAAACTATGGCATTCAGATCCCCACCGAGACTGATATTCCCTAAGAGGAATGTAAACCGAAGCACAACCAACTGTGCTAACTGTGGCATACATGGCCATAATAACTCCCGGTGTCATTCACCTAGAATAGAAGAGTAAATCCATGGAGATCAACCGAGATGACTTGTTACAACTATAACAAGATTGGGCATCTGGCCAAGGAATCCAGGAACTGGGCAATGAACAAAAGAAAAGGATCGGACAAACCGGTGAACAAGACCCTATCTTCCAACCAAAAGGGCAACAAGAGAAAAGAGACTAATAAAGAAGTCAAGAAGATTTGGTTCAAGAAGGAATCAAAGAGCTCCGCTGAGGAGAAGACAGAAGGAAGGTCAGCAGCTACTAATGGTGATATCTCTCGAGCAAACTGAGCCTAAAAGGCTTAGAGGGAACCGATAGTCTGACTATTGTTCCCGGTAGAACTGGTGAGCAATGAACTCACACAATCAAAAGGAAAACCGGAAGAAGTCACCGGTCTATCATATGAACCAGACAGTTAAGTGCTGACATCTCAACCGAGGTTTGATCAACAAGTAAATACATGAAAACCGATTGTCAAAGAAAAGATTAGGTAAGGTAATTAATGCTATAGCCGTTAACAATAGTTACCGTTTGGTAATTACCGTTATACCCTAAATCTATATAAGGGAAAGATGATTACTCTTTTCACTTTACTTTGCGAATTGTGATTTTGGATTTCTTACGATTGAGTAATCTTCTCTTGCTTTGATTTACGGTCTTTGCTAAGTAATCTTTGTAAATCCAATCAAGAGTTTTCTGTGTAAACCGGTCAAGATATGATGGCATCATCATCTTCTGTCATCAATCTAATTCAAGGGAACCAATTCGACAGACCTGTTTATGGCATCATGCCAATGCAAAACAAAGAAAATGACATGACAGGTGCGCTATCATCAGTGCCTGATGGAGTTCTGTTGACTAAAGATGTTACTGCTTTCATTCACTCTAAGCAAGAAGAATTGGGCGAAACCTTCATCCAAAGCGAGTATCTCTCGCTCTACCAAGATGGAAAGCTTTAGGATAAGTATGCAAAGCTTGTAACGTCAGGATTGATCAATGGGGTCAGGTATCCAACTGTGTTTCGACCGGATTGGATAAGATTGGTTCTCAGTCGTGTGCACGAACCAAGGCTCTGGCTAGCAAAAGGCGCATGCACACCAATCACTAAAGAGGATCTGGGAAGGGTTACCGGATATAGCGACAAAGGGGAAGCTCTTACCCTCATAACCATTGCAAATGTTGTTGTCGCAAGGTTAACCAAGTTGAAGTTTGACAGTCGGTTGATGACTGTCAACGACATAGAGGACGAAGGCTTTCAATTTGCATCTACGGTGATAGGGTACAAAATCTATCAATCAAGCAACATCAACAGTGTACCGGGTGGAGCTATACATGCAACACACTGGATCATGCATGACAATGCACAGTATGATATTTGCGCCATGCTAAGAGGGCAAATTTTTGAAAATCTAAAAAAGCTAGGTCTTGTGAAGAAAAAGTTTCTGAAATATGGAACTCTACTGGTATGTTTGTTCTTTTATTATCAAAATTTCTTTCCAGGTGTAAGAAAAGTAACCTAGTTAGCAGATAAACTGGTTATGATTCAAATAGGAGAAATGGAGAACAAACTAGGAAATCAGTTCACTAAAGTAATGACCAATTACTTTGAGGCCTTCCAGCTAAGAATGCATGCCAGGGAAAGAATTCCCTCGACTATTGTTGATTCATACAAGGATGAGGTGTGTTTTCTTGTCACCACCGATCACTGCATTATTCAAGTTGTGGAGCCAAGAACTGAGTACGCACCGGAGCTCGGTTATGAGATATCCACTAAGACAGCCATGGTATATGCAGATGCTTTACAAGAGAGTGATCTAGATCTCTCTTCATACCAGTTTGGGACTTCTGAAGAAATTCTGGAAAATCTGAAGAAGTCTTTAGTAAAAGAATCTAAAAAGGTATACGTGAAGAGGTCTCCCACACCGAGGAAAAAGAAAACAGTAACAAAGGAACCCAAGGATCAAAGGAAAAGAGCACAACAGACGTCCGGGACCCTAGGGGAAGAAACGGAAGAAACTGAGACAGAAGAGACTGCCACTCTTCACAAAAAGAGAAAGACCGGGAAACCGGTGAAAGAGGATGAACCAAGAAGAAGAAAGCCAACAATTGATGAATTAATTGAAGGAGTTAAGGAGTCAGGTGGACTAGGAATGGTTGGAAGAAGATATGAATTGTGTAATGAAGAAGAGAAGAGAAAAATTGAAGAAGCTGTAATTTTCTGTCTCTATAAGTTCAACTATACTCCCGCTAAACTTCACAAAACAATACCAGATGATTTGCTGGAGATAATAGAAGGAAGAAGGAAGTCTTCAAGTGACAAGGAAAGAGAGCTAAGAATAAAAGCTCTACTAGAAGTCCAAAATCATCTAACCCTGGAAGAAGCAACCCAACAAGCGGACCTGCACAAGCAAAGTTTCTTGATACGAAAAAGGATAAGTCAAGTGCTTATTGGAGATGTGGACAAGGTGCATGAAGAAGGTGTTGCTACTTGGACAAGTCTTCTTCAACAACAACACCAGGCTGAAGAAGAATGCCAGAATACCAAGGAACCACCGATGATAGATACTGGGAAAGGAAAGGGTATATTGGGAGCTGAGACTTCGGTTAAGAACAAACCTACAGCAGAACCGGTGATTGTTGACATAACCGATGATAAAGTTGATGATCCAACTCCACCAACTCTGCTTGCATCCCCAATAAAAGGTAAGGCTCGAACACTGACTGTAGATAACATTGTTGATGAAGTCATGGATTTTGGCGAAGTGTCCAATGCAGCCAAATGGTTCAATGTGTTAGTAGAAGAGGATAAGAAGAAAATAGAGGTTGCCCTGTTGGAAACTTTCTTAGATTTCAACAGAAGTCCTAGAGATTATAGGGCCAAATTTCCTCCAGAACTCAATCAAAGAATTATGGTTAAATGGAGAACCGGTCTAGCAACCAACAATAAAACAACAAAGGAAACGTTGACACAGGTAAAACCAAGTCTCAATGAAGAGACAACTAAACTTTTAATAGAGGAAGTGTCAATGAATTTGGACACAAAGAATAGGGTCTCCAAGATAATCAATGGTTATGAAAAAGATGTGTACAATGATACACTGGAGTTCTGGCAGCAATATGATTTCAGTACTCTAAATAATACAGGTCCTCAAGAAATCTCTCACAAGGAACCCGAGAGAGTATTGACACCACCGCAACAATTCACTGCTCATGAACAACCTTCAACCAGTGTGCAAGAAGTTTCCACAGATCAATTCACATCCAGTGAACAAGTAAATCTGGGAGAACAAGTTCTACTAGAAGAACAAGTACTGGGAGAGTCATTAGAAAAGATGACTACTGAAAAAGGGACAAATGAGGAAGAGATTGCTATGAATAAGCAACATGCAGCTAAGGGGCAGCACACAAAGCCTCCACCAGAACAAGTAAATCCTAAAGACGAAGTTCCACAGGAAGAGCAAGCACATCCTGAAGAGGAAGTTCATCCGGAAGGAGAAGCTCATCCACAAGAATTATGTCCAAAAGAAGAGGTACATCAGGAGGAAGTAGTTCAACCGGAAGGAGAAGTGCATCAGCAACAAGAGGTGCAACACGATGAAATACCTCAACAACAGGAAGTACCTGTCAACATTCAACAAGAAAAGCCTGCGGAAGAACAACCGGAACAGGAAAAGAGTCAGAAGGAACCGGTAGATGTTCCAAGCTCATCTTCATCAAAGAGAAAACTAACTTTTGCAAAAGAAACTGAAGCTATGAAAAGCAAAATTAGTGAAACTGTGGTTGACATAAGCAAGATGTCAACTAGACAACTCAAAGAGTTCACTAAGAGGAAACAGGACATAGTCCTCTCTAGTGTAAGGAACATCTTGTACAACTTTGTACCGGATGCAGACATTGATGAAGATGAACCTGTTATTGATCAATTGGAAATATTGGCACAAGCAATAGGAGATGTCACCGATCCGAAGACAATAGCCATTGATCATTATGAGAAGAAGCGAGTAGAAATTCTACATAAACAAGTTGAAGAGTTAAAGACAATTGTATCTACAAATACAAGAGTATTCCAGCAACAGATACAGGAAGCAGGAGGTCTATTCACAAGGACTTCAAACTTTGAAGACTTTGTTCAGGATATCACTGAGACGACATACAAAACCTTAGAAGAAATAAGGGTTCTTTCATCCAAGTTCGATGTAAAGAACACATCTGCAGCAAAATACAGCAGAGAATGACCAGTCTTGCTCTAATTATCAGAAAAGCTTCAAAAGAAAAGACAAACAGAATTCAAGATCTCATTGGATTCCAATTATTTCTTGCTCCTACATTTGACCTCATGCAAATGACAGCAACCGAGGCAAAAAACCTGATCAAGGAACTGGACTACAAAACAATAAAAGACATGGAAAACATAATTGTATCACTACAAGCAGCACAAAAAAACTTGGAGCATGTCACCGGTCTATGGAATCCATTTCTTCAATCAGCGGAGAAAATGTATAAGGATATCTTCACAAAGTTACAAATATAAAACGAGTCATTCAAGTTGTAACAACCCTTTGTCCTATGGAGGCAAAAGGGGAAGAAGATCAGGACTCAGAGGAGATCAGAAGAGATCAGGATACCAGTAAGCAGATACAGATACAGAGGAAGAAAGAAGAAGAAAAGAAGAGTATCAGATGAAAGAAAATAGACAGCACACGGGAAGTCTACAAGACAAGGAATGTAAGGTGATGTTTTCCAACCAATGCCAAAGGGGAAGATTGTTGACATATTTAAGTTGACATTGGTTAAGTTAAAGGCAAACATCAATCCCACCGGAGCACCGATAGACTAATCGTATACTTTAGTATGCACTGGTAGACCAAACAAAGTGTTTTCAACCGGTCTTATGAGACATACAGGGAAGGTATGACCAACTGGGTACAAGTTCAATACCGGTCGACTGCATGATAATCCGAACCGGATTATGCGGAGCTGTCTCAGTTAAAACCGGATTATACAGAGCATTCACGGTTGAAACTGAAGTTAGCTTTTTAACTAGAGTTAGCTTTATTTCTATGCGGGTGTTTCAAGGTAAACTCAAGATCATTTTGCAAGCTCTTTTTGCATGCATGATTTATGGGTGAGTTTACAGCTTGGCAGAACTATGAGAAGTATATTTAATAAGAATAATGTTTTATAAATACAAGTCATAGTATACACAAGAGGTGTTGTTGAATGTTGAGAGCGTACAAAGCGGGAGAAGGAGAATCTTCTAAGAAGTGAAAGACAGAGAAGGGTTCAACAGCCAAGCAGAGCAAAAGGGTAACAGGTATGATCGGATAAGACAAAAGGTGTCATTAAAGATCATTGCTTTGAATTGTAAGAGCAGATTCAAATCCCTCAATCAAGGTGACCCCTAACAGGTTCTTGTATAAATCCCTTCACCGGGTAACATCTCAATTGGTGTTGAAAGTCCTTTCACCAGGCGACTCCTAATAGGTCTTCTACCAAATCCCTTTACCGGGTAGCACTCTTACAAGTGTTTTGTAAGCCTTTAACAAGGCATCTTTATTACTGCAGTAGTAAAGATGTGGGTTCTGTCCCACCATGGTTTTCTCCTTTTAACCGAGGGTTTCCACGTATATATGTTGTGTTGGCCTATGTATTTCTATTTTTGTTTATGAGTGATTGATTAGATTCTGTTAATTCTGCAAGAATATATATATAAGGTTTAATTGGAATAGAAATTATACGAAGCATTCACAGTTGAAACTGAAGTTAGCTTTTTAACTGGAGTTAGCTTTATTTCTACGCAGGTGTTTCAAGGTAAACTCAAGATCATTTTGCAAGCTCTTTTTGCATGCATGATTTATGGGTGAGTTTACAGCTTGGCAGAACTATGAGAAGTATTTTTAATAAGAATAATGTCTTATAAATACAGGTCATAGTATACACGAGCTATTGTTGAATGTTGAGAGCGTACAAAGCAAGAGAAGGAGAATCTTCTGAGAAGTGAAAGACAGAGAAGAGTTCAACAGCCAAGCAGAGCAAAAGGGTAACAGGTATGATCGGATAAGACAAAAGGTGTCATAATAGATCATTGCTTTGAATTGTACGAGCATATTCAAATCCCTCAATCAGGGTGAACCCTAACAGGTTCTTGTATAAATCCCTTCACCAAGTAACATTTTAATTGGTGTTGAAAGTCCTTTCACCAGGCGACTCCTAAGAGGCTCAAGATCCTAACAGGTCTTCTACCAAATTCCTTTACCGAGTAGCACTCTTACAAGTGTTTTGTAAGCCTTTAACAGGGCATCTTTATTACTGCAGTAGTAAAGTTGTGGGTTCTGTCCCACCATGGTTTTCTCCTTTTAACCAAGGGTTTCCACATATATATGCTGTGTTGACCTATGTATTTCTATTTTTGTTTAGGGCGATTGATTATATTCTGTTAATTCTGCAAGAATATATATGTAAGGTTTAATTGGAATAGAAATTATACGGAGCATTCACAGTTGAAACTGAAGTTAGCTTTTTAACTACAGTTAGCTTTATTTCTACGCGGGTGTTTCAAGGTAAAATCAAGATCATTTTGCAAGCTCTTTTTGCATGCATGATTTATTGGGTGAGTTTACAGCTTGGCAGAACTATGAGAAGTATTTTTAATAAGAATAATGTCTTATAAATACAGGTCATAGTATACACAAGAGGTGTTGTTGAATGTTGAGAGCGTACAAAGCAGGAGAAGGAGAATCTTCTAAGAAGTGAAAGACAGAGAAGGGTTCAACAGCCAAGCAGAGCAAAAGGGTAACAGGTATGATCTGATTAGACAAAAGGTGTCATAATAGATCATTGCTTTGAATTGTAAGAGCATATTCAAATACCTCAATCAGGGTGAACCCTAACAAGTTCTTGTATAGATCCCTTCACTAGGTAACATCTTAATTGGTGTTGAAAGTCCTTTCACCAGGTGACTCCTAATAGGGTAAAGATCCTAACAGGTCTTCTACCAAATCCCTTTACCGGGTAGCACTCTTACAAGTGTTTTATAAGCCTTTAACAGGGCATCTTTATTGCTACAGTAGTAAAGTTGTGGGTTTTGTCCCATCATGGTTTTCTCCTTCTAACCGAGGGTTTCCACGTATATATGTTGTGTTGACCTATGTATTTCTATTTTTGTTTATGAGTGATTGATTATATTAAGTTAATTCTGCAAGAATATATATATAAGGTTTAATTGGAATAGAAATTGTATTTACTGATTCACCCCCCCCCCCCCCTCTCAGTAACCAGTTAGGATTAACAATAGGACTACAGTTCATATAATTCCAAGGCTATAAGCATGTCCCCTTTCAAATATTAGTTCAACACAGTCTCATTGTTTTGTATCTCCCTGACACATAAATATCACCATTAACACATGGCATGATAAAAATGGACTCCCAATCAGAATGCATGTGAAGGTTGATAAGATCTTAGTCACAAGACTAGAAACAAAAATTCCCTTAACTTGCTCCACTCCTCCAAGTTAGTCTTCCTACCTAAATGATTTAATCATTAAAAAAATATAATGTCCATGTTAAGTTTTTGTGTGGGGAATGTTGTGTTTAACAGCACTGTTTAGTTTCACACCAAACTGATCTATGTTATCATGCTCAAAAAGAAGCACTGTGAGATGATGCAACTTGCAATGAATGTACAATGAAATTCAAAAACATGAACACGGATCTTTAACATAAATCTGAAACAAAACTGCAGAAAGAATAGATGACACAAAAGACACAGCAATTTGAGCAAAGGCTTGGGGATAAAACTGTCGAAGGGGAAAACACAGAAGAGAGATTCTATTAGAAACATAGTTCCAGGACTCACCACAAGTTGTGCGAGTAGTCTGGGTCACCGAGCCAAGCAGACCTTGCCGAGTTTTTATGACTCGGCCCATGTCATGGAATATGATATATAATTTCATATATATATATAAAATTATAACAGTATATAATTTCAATGGTTTTTTCATTTTGTCGAGTTGTAGCCGAATCACAAGTTGAGTTGGCCTTGCCGAGTCCAAGCCAAGTCCGAGTTTGGGAACTCTGATGGGAAAACATCTTCAAAAATATAATTACAATAGTGGAATTAGCCTCTAAAAGGCTCAAAACTACTTAGCTTTGATACTCGACTCTAATCTTGTGATTCAAAACACCCCTCATGAGTCCAATGCCTTCGCTGCACTGTATCTAAACACCAGTCTTAGTTCACTGTAATCATCCTACAACTATGTCAATAGAAGTTGCAACTCTATCCTCAATGCATCACTCACCCTAAGACTCCAAGTCTTCTATTGTTAACGACACTTCACAACCACCCTTATATTTCTTACAGAAGAAGTTGTTCCTTCTCTCTTCTTCAATGATATGCCTCAACTGTGTTGAATGGTGTTTTATGACCACACCAACACAAAATAAAGTGCTAAAGACACTCTATCCTCTCTTGATCAAAATCACCACATATGCTAAGATTGCAGAGAAGATCATAGAGGCAACTCCAATGTTCAAACTGTGAACTTGAGACTTGAGTGCAGATGAACTCGTTAGCCTTGATGTATGCTGGTTATGCAAGGGGACTTACACTAATTCACTCTAGAATTGTCAAATTATGTGAATGATAGTGCAATGAAGTACTTGATCCTAAACTAATAAGGCTTGAAACAAATAGCAAATGGGTTGAGGGTTTAGGAATCTAATCTAATCCTAAAATGCAAGAGACCATGAATGTGTTTGTGAACTCTACTAGGCTTGTCATCAACTTCCACCAAGCTAGTGCAATCTTCTAAGGTGAGCTATAGATGTTCAAATCACTACTATAACACCAACACCATCTATAGATGCATATCAATGTGTAAGCAATAACTGAACCTAAACTTATTAATCTTCCAATTGACCACGCAAGGCAAATTTACAATCAATAAATTGTTAGTGGTATGGATTAAGCAAGTTCACAAAGATTAATTCACAATTCCTTTCACTCAACTAAACAACTTAAAGCAAGTTCTAAACTAAATACTTAAAGAAAATTCTAAACTAAATTGAGAGATCAAAGAACCACACAACACTTCAAATGTTTCACTAAATCACCACACTTCAATGATTTGGTTCAATTATAGCAGTATCTCAATAACAATTCTCCAAAAACTCTCCTTATACAAATGAGAGGAGTGGGGTTTATATGGGAGCCCCAAATACAATGGATGGCTAGGATTGATCTATAACCAATAGCCCAAATTAACCCTCAAAAAACCCTAATTAGGGTTGCTACAATTATTGAATGCACATCCAATGATTAATAAAGCAGCACCTAATGAGCCAATGAGAAAAATTTGTTGGTAGGAGAACCAATGAGAAAAAGGGAAGATGTCTAGTCATCAAATAGCTCATCTTCTAGAAGATTATTCTTGTTATTCTTTCCTCTAGTAGTCAATTAGATGTCCTTGGATAAGATGCCATTGTGTGACTCCCTTGGTATGCTTGGTATCACCCCTACCAACATGTAATTCATATAAGAACCCGAGTAAAATGTCCTTGTTCTCTCCAAGTTCCTTAACTAGATATCCAGGTTGTCACTTATTACCTTAGCCCAATTGATCAATATTGTTCCTGTTAAGACTTCCTCTATGAAATAGAACATCCAATTCTCAAACAATGCACCTTGAGGTGCTCCCATGACCTTGTTTAGCATGAATATTATATCATTGTATTCATCTTTGAAGTCTATAGTTATGAGTTTCTTAGGCAACTTGGAGTGATGTCTCCTAGGTTCAATAATCCAACCCTTGTTTATGGCGTTCATACATGCCTCTAGTCTCTTGTTGAACATGGGTTGTGCCTCTTCTTTTGTCCTTACTTGCATCCTTGGATGATAGCAAATTCCAAAGGTTTCCTTCACTACCTCCTCATTTAGAAATGCCAGGACTGCTCCTTTGGAAGAGTTGACCGTTCTTGACTGAGGATCATAATGTCTTGCATACTCCACCATAAGTTCATTGCACTGAATAGTTGATGAAAATTCTATTGCATGATAAATTCCACTCTTCATGATATTGATAGCCATTGGGGAAGGTGATTGATCCTTGGTTCCAAACATCCTCTGACGGTCCCAACCAGTGCTGAGAGGGGAGGGGTGAATTAGCACCCTCTAAAACTTAAGAACAAATCTGATATAATGCAACTAAAACTGTAAGCAGAACAAATTCTATCACAGAAATAGCTATCAAACAATCAAGCAATAAAAAACACCAGATTTATCATGTGGAAACCCAAATTTGGAGAAAACCATAGTGTGAGTAAACCTCACAAATTTTGCATTGTTCTGAAGTGTGCCCTGTAAGGAGCCTTCCCTGTTAAAGGATTACAAACGCACTGTTAGATGCGACCCGGTTAAGGGATTTAAGAAGTAAGGCCTATTAGAACCTGCCTGGTTAGAGGACTTAGAACACCTAAATAGATGTCACCCGGTTAAGGGATTTAATACAAGGGTCTTGTTAATGTCCACCCAAAATACTAGGATTTCGTTATTGCAATTGTTAGAGAGCAATAGAGGGTTTGATCTTTTAATGATAGCTTTGTTGAGCCTGATAAGATCATTGTTCTATTCAACTGAGAATCATCACCGGTCACTGCAAGTATGTTCTCCTTGGTTGTTGTGCTTCTTTGCACACTCTACTTTCTTCTCCTCTCTTCACCTTAGTAGCTTCTTCAGCATGCAGGTTCACTCTTTTCTTTGGCAGAATGAAGGCAAGCAGTATTCTTCACAGGCTGAAGAATATATAGTATTTCTTACCTTTCTGGCGTTCTACATGCATGACCTGTCCAAGATCTCCTTCGGAGCCATCACCCAGTGGAGTATTAGTTCACTTAGAAAACATCTGATGCATGCCATGTGCTTTTTCCGATTTATGAAGGAAAAGGCAGATGCGTGTCAAAAGCTTTCCTTTACTGGAGTTTTCTTCATGTTTTAATGCCACAAACTTCGGCATTAACACCTTCACTTGCGTCTTGTACCAATCGTCTTAATAACACAGTCTTCCGGATTTTGTCCCACAGATCCCGATTAAAGAGTCACACAACTGTTTGTCAACTCTGACTTTCCCCGGTTCATCAGTCTTGATGAAATCTTTACTGGTCGGTTTTCATCCCTAGATTTTGCATAGGTAAAAAACCTTTACCTGTCACCTTTCCTTCCTCTATACGTATCGATTGCAGCCTTGGTTAATCGGTATCCTCAATTTCTGTCACCAGTTACTGGTTACACCTTCCTTGGTGACTGATTGCTCTGATGATCAGTTAGAGCATTATTAGTAACAGATATAGTCTCTTCTTACTTACTCAGTGTCACCGGTTTCCAAACCAGTCCCACCTTGCACTTATTGTTGTCAGTTCTACCTGTCCTTGCTTCACAAATCGAACACTGGTATCCTTAGTCATAAATGACAACACCTCTTTGCCAATCAATGACAATACCTCTTTTGCCATGTACCGGTTACATTCTCTCCGGTTAATGCCAACATCCTTTGCTTCATCTTCTTTGTGCTCAAGTGCTCACAGTTGGTACCACTAACTTTCTACCACTTGGAAGACATTTGGGACTCAAGATAATAGCCCTCCGTGAGCCTTTTCATTTGAACTTCCTTGTTGTTGTTGTTCCCTTGGTCTTTGCCATGGCACTGTATGAAGCTCGAAGTTAGCCTTATAAAGAAGACTAATTGAGAAAACCAACTCCAGACCACACCACTTCTGATTTTATCACTACTTAGAAGCCATTTTTTATGATCAGTAAATGTTAGTTTTATTAATGAAACGAGAATTATCTTGGCCCAAACCAGTGGTGGTTACAACCAGGGAACCACCTCCCCATAGATGGCCTCATGTAAAGACCCATAAACAGGTCAACAATTAAGAACCCTTAATGATTCTACCCTTAGAATGAGAGTGGAGAGTCATCTCAAAGCCACCTCCCTACACAGCTTTCTTGGCCCTTTTGCCTTTCACTGCTTGCCAGCCATCCTCTACCTTAGTTGCCTCCTTTTGCCATTGTGAGGGATCCATATTTGAACTCTTCCTCTCCCCATCCTAGCTAAACTTCCTTATTCCTGCAAGGACATTCTCCATCCTTTGAATTTCAGTTCCATCAAAAGCCATTGACTCATCCTGGTCAGCAGATTTTGCCGCAAACTAAAATTTGCAAGTACAGACCTTTTTGAGGTCAAGGAGACCAACTGTTGGTCTGATTCCAAATCCACATCAGTCCTTGGCTCAATATCCGGAACCTTTTCTAGAAGATTCTCAGAGGCGTCCTTATCACTTTCCTCACAACCCTTCTCTACATTGTACAGTTGTGAGGAACAATCCTTCCACCAAGTGGCCGGTTTGTGAACTTTCTTAGTGGTGCAATGAGCTGCAACATGTTTGGTCTTTCTACACCTAAAAGGGATGCCCTCATAGTCCACCGATTACAGCCACTCGCAATTTTTCAGTTTTAAGTTAGATCTGTCAGCGGGGCTTTTGATAAGTCCATCTCAACCAGGATGCGAGCACAAGTCGTATGCAAAAAATCTAAAGAGTCCTCATTCACCTCAAAGAATCTACCCAAAGCATTCCCTATAGCTGCAAAGAGAGAGAAAAACCAAAACTACAATGGCAAATTAGGTAGCCTTACTCATATTGGAATTTTATTGAAAGATTCAGATTCTCGATTGAATTCTGGATGCCAAGGTTTCAGCAGCAACACAAACTTGTTCTCCCACCACCAAGAGGATTCACACAGAACCTTCTTCCTATCCTATTCACTCTCAAACGCTACCACAAAGAAACCCCGAGCTCCAGGATATATCTGCACCTCCCTGTCTAAAATGAGGCTCCAGTTTACTGATATCCATTTGTGGAGTTCACCACGGGTAGGCCAAAACCCTTTAAACTTCTCGATTAACCCCATTTCACTGAAAAAAAATTCATTTTTGGCAACCTCTTCCTCAGCTTCTTCATTTAAACATACTAGTGGTCTGTGAGCCAAGGGTTCAATCCATGATGTATTCAAACCTCCTTTATCCCCTTTTTTGGCCATATCTATAGACGAACTACTATGCATATGACTGATCCCTTACTTCCCCCTACCCTTCTGCTCCTCAATACCCCTTGACCAGTTTAAAAAATACATCTCCCCTATTTCAAAATTTAAAAAATCCTTCTTTAGCCGCTGGAGCAGGGGCACATCCATGTGATTGCCTCCTTGGGGGAGTGGACACTACAGCTGGCCACGTCATGGAAATCTGTCCACTTGTTTTGGACCAAGTCTACCACTGGAAACCCCACCGCATCCATTGCAATGGTATTGAGGTACAATCTTCCCCCTGTTTTGGTTGCTAGTGCTGTGCACTGTTGCCTCAGTTCGTCTGCAGTTCTGAGTAGTGGCAGAAACTCCCAGGCTCTTCGTCACAGCTGCCACAAAAGACCCCTGCTGCAGAACCCTAGTGCAGGAAGCAGACCACAGCAACGCCATTCACTACTTAGTAGCCTTATGACTTAGAAAGTCAAGGTTTTAAAGTTGCAGATGAAGCTTTAAAAATTGAAGACAAAAATCTGAAACTTTGAGGACAAGATCTGAAAATTTAGTCTGCAAACAAGTCTGAAACACTCAGAAAATCAGGCCTAAACCTTGTAAAACATAATCCAAGTGCTAGCTTAGCTCTAAGGTCTGATCATGAAGATAATGCTTTAAAAATTCGATTGGTTCTTATAACAAATCCTGAAGACAAGTCTGAGGACTCGCTTCATAGTGCATATTTAATCATTTAAACTCAGAAAATCAAACCAGGAACTTGTAAAAGCATGTCTTAATGAAGGTATTTGAAAATTTAGAACTGAAACCCAAACCTTAAACCACAAAATATGCATCTGATTTTCTGAGTACAAAGCCTGAACCATACTCACCTGGGTAGATTCTCCCTTAAATCGATTGATTTTTCTTTGCAAACAATGTTTCTCCTTGCCCTAAAGTGGATTCGAGTAATAGGCAACCTTTGAAATTTTCTCTAATTTTTTATTTGAAAATCGTAGATTTTGAAAAGAAGTCCTCACACTTATGTCTGAGATTTAATGGGTTTATAGCCTTCTTACTTCATGGACCTTGTCCCCGAAAAGTTCATATCAGATTGTGCATTCTTCATGGTCACTTTACTTTAGTTTTTGAACTTCTGATTTTAGCTCCTAGAATCACCGCCCCTGCCTTAGTAAAAGCTTTCGGACCTTGATCTGAAACTTATTTGTAATTCGCAGCCTTACATCTTATAGTTTGTTCCTTGTCCTTGTTCGATCTGCCTTTCTTCTACAAATTTACACATGGTTTGATCAAATCTGAGTCTTCAACTTCAATTTGCCATTCCTCAAACACCTGCAATTTTCTTCATTTCTGATTTTTTCTCACAGTATTGCCCAGCTTCTAACTTCCTCTCCTCAACTTGCTAATTTGCTGATGGTTTCTCCTTGACCAATTAGTTGTTCTTGCCACTTTTTGACCTTCAAACATAAGTCAAGTCCTTGCACTATGTCTCTTATTGTTGCTTGATGTCCTTTTAAAGGGGTTTGTTTGGGCTTTGGTTTGCATCTTCACAACAAATGTGGGATAAAAGATTTTTGCCTCTTAAAACCTCGGGACTCGCACAAATTGACTTTTATTTAATTTCCTCTTAATTTGCACTTAATTTCATTTCAAAAGCTTGCCAAGCCTCCAAGGGAAAATCAATGCATCTATGGACAATCTCAGTCCTTTTTCAAATCCACCCTCAACCTTGCACAAGTCCTCATGGTGGAAATTCAATCATTATGGGGACTAATCCTTGCTATTGTCTCACTTATCCCCCAGTGGAAATTTGACCTTTATAGGGACAGATAATTCCCTTTGAAATTTTTCTTGTTTGTCCATTCATTTACCAAAGGGGAAATTTGACCCCCACAAGGACACCCATTTTACTTGCTTACTTGCTCACCAAGCAGAAAATCGACCCCTATAGAGACACTCTTGATCCCGACACTTCATCTCTTTGTTTGCTCATCATACACCTCAAGGGGAAAAGCGACCCTTATAAGGACAAGTAGAAGTCTCATGGGTACAAAGACTAGTGGAAAATCCTTGTCTATAAGGACAAGTTAGGTCCCTTACTCTTCAAGTGGAAAATTCAGGTTGATAGGGACAAGGTGGAGATTCTATAGTCATAGGGACTAGGGGAAATTTCATCTCCATAAGGACTTTCCACTTCCACCCTTGAAAATCTTCTAAGTATCAACCCAGTGCAAAAACAACCCTCATAGGGACTTTTGCATTTTGACTTTGTTCCTCATGTCTTGGAGTGGAAATTTTCAACATGGTTTTACCTTGCTAATGCCTCCTACGAGTGGAAAATCAACCCTTCTAGGGACTTTTGGCCAAGACTTAGTGAATTTTACTTGTTTTTGCCATCCAAAAGTGGAAAATCGACCCTTATAAGGACTTTACACCGGGACTTAGTGGAAAATCAATTTTCATAGGGACTCTTAGTGCAAACATGGTGGAGTAATGACTCCCATAAGGACTATGCTCTTCTCTTACATAATTTTATCATTTTAGTCCAAATTAACAAGTAAAATATGACCTTATAGTATCTTGCAGATCATTTGAGTAGACAAAATATCCCCATACTTGGGAATTTTCACCCAAAACTTGACAATTGCATAACTTGACCCTACTGACCACAAAATTTTATGACTTGTACGCATTTGCAACTTCAATGACTTGATCAATTAACCACTCCTCAACCTTCTAAGCTAAGAACTAACACCCTTACTGCCAAAAAGCCCTGAGACTACCATACGAAAAGAGGGGTTCCCCATTTGCAATGGGATGATGGTGTGAAAAGGTCATAACAAGCCACCACACAGTTTCTTTTCATTCTTTATTCACTTACATGCCTAACACAAACCTAAGGGGAACGATGGTTAAGATCTAATTTTCAACACTTGCAGTTTTATTAGACAATCATGTGAATTACAAAGAATGACCACGTCAGAATTTGAGGATACTAATGCAAAAGAGGAGGGGGGCCACATTACCCTTTTGAAGGGTATAGGCATAAAATACTTTCAAAAGGCACTTTCCAAGGTAATATTTAACAGTTCATCGTCCTTGCACCAAGTCAACCTACCTACAGGGCTTTCGTTTTAATTTATCATTTATGGTGCCCTTTATTCCTGTTAAAAGTGAAATTCAGTCAAGCTGTTTGGTTTTTGAGTTTCTTATAAAACATGTATATTTGGCACTCTAAGGTTCACCTGCAATAATAAGAATGCTTATAAATGAGTACATTGAGAAATGATCTAAGATTAACCTAGAAGTTCTCATGTAAAATATTAGACAAGTCAAGGCAAGCAGATGGATGTTGCTCCCATTTCAACTTTTAGCACATTATGTGTGAATGCACATCAACCAAGGAAACTCATAAACGAGTTTGCACCCAAAATGCCAACATACTGGAAATGGAAACTGCACCAAGGACAGGGGGATGGTGGGAAACATTTCCAACATGTTTCCAATTTCACAAAAAATTGTAGGAGATGTTTCAAAATCTTGGGGATGGCTCTATGTTTTAGTGGAGATAGTCAGTTGTCCCCGGGATAGCTGGGGACGTATCAAATGCCCCCAGCCGTCCCAAGGATGGCCAACAATCTAGCTGTCCCCACCAAAATCCAACAATGTTTTTTTAAAATACTTGCCCAACTTTTATCAATACACTTATTTTGTTTGTAATGCTTCAGCTCTTTGATCACCTCCTCTCCAAGTTCCAAAATGGGCATTGTAGCTATTTTGACTGTGTTTATCACAAACTTCTTTCCAACAATCTGATTCTTAAAATATAATATTGTCTATGTCCTTGCCCTGATAATCCTTGCTTGTGATATCTGCATATGGTAATCCTTTCACAGTCATTTAACCAGCCATTTCCTAGCAGAACCTCACTTCCTTATGTGTACCTCATCCATCTTTAGGCTTGTTTTGTCTTAAAGGCACAGCATTGCCCTCATTGAATCTTTTTCCCTATTTAACCCTTGTTTCCTCCTCTCGGTTCTATATTTCCTCCTTTTGAACCTTATAATCTAAAACCTTCACTTTCTTTAACTTTGGTGTGGGAGATTTGTTGAAATATAGCATCGAATTGATTGATATAATTATATTAATCTAATAGTCGATTTTATATATATATATATATATAAAGAGCATTTGATATTTGTATATGTTACAATATAGTTAATATTAACAATCGGTTATGAAGGGTCATGACCCTACGTAGCATAAGCCACGTATGGTCATGGCTCTTCAAGACATGACTATTCAAAGGATATAAATGCATATTGATGGCTAGTGAAAAGATCAATCACAATGGTAATCTATTTCACTACAGCACTCACGTATATTCTCTATAGGACGGTCTTGATTTCTCAACATGGTATCAGAGCCTAACCTATAAGAGAATTAAATATATTCACAACCAATTGGTGACGAAATTCCATATATGTTCTCAGTCTAAACAACAACATCTGGTCTATTGGCCAATATATTATGCAGAATGACATATTGTTACAGGTGGAAGGTGACGGCATTAGAATAGATGTAATCGAGGCTAGCTGAAGGAATCGATGATAGCACAAAAATAAATTAGTGACAATAAAGACAGATAAATTCATCTGCAACTTTACCGCCTGACATCGGGTCAATTGTCTCCAACTCAGCAGCAGAGGATTGAAGAATAGGGAGCAGGAATGTTTGTTTGTCACAAACTCACCAGACGCATCTACATAAAGGAGGTTATCGGGAGATTCATTCTTGTGGCAAAAGAAACTCAATAGTAAATCCAGCGTGTCAAGTTATCAGTGCTAAATTTTTCTCATATGTGAGGCAAGCAGTGACTCATCATTGGCAACAATATCAGTTCAGCCAGAAGTTCGACGGCAATCAGAGACTGACATCTCTCACTATCGGCAAGCATCTATAAATTCATATCCTGTCGTTCCTCTGCAGTATGGGTCAAACACAGGAGTATTTCTCAGAAGGGACAATTATTATGAAACCAGACTGGAATATTAATAACGTCTCAAGAGGCTATGAATTCCATTATGTGGCATATGCTTGAAGTCTTACGCATCAAACCAGGCGCACAATATTTCTCTTAAGTATAATAAGTATGTATTCTGTGTTGAAACCATGAAAATTAACCTGTGAAACTTACCAGAATTCTAGCAAATATCATTATGATATAAACATTTGTGGAATTTATGTTTTCTGACTAATATAACAGAGTTTGGCCAAATCTCCTATTCTGTAAATAAAAGAATCATTGTGGGATTTTACATCCGCTTACTCAGAATCACCTGTGTGGCATTCGAATCCCTTTAATTAATAAAGACTCGAAATACATTATTGAATAACAGAGCAGAACATCTTGCACCCATAGTGTATCTTTAGCGAAAGGATTTGAGAGTCATCGAACTATTGATTAGTCCAACTTATCTACGAGCAATGATACTGATTGAAACCCGTATGTTTTCATTGGCAAGAGAACAGTGATATCCTCGGACATCGATAAGGAATGGAACCGATGATCCACCATCGACACCATGAACCGCCACAAGGGGAATCATCCGTGTCACGAGTAGACAAAAGTTATAGATAACATATAACTATATCTCCATGATGGTACGCGCCATATATTAGCGTCACCATAATTGTTGAGCACAATTCTATTATGAGGCATAGTTACATACAGGTGACAAGTGTTCACTGAAAAAGAGATCAAAAGATCTTATGGAGGAGATTGACCTGATAAAAACTTGAGGATAAAACTGGTGTGATCCTATGCAGTTTCAAATTACTTCATTGGCAATATGGAAAGGCAGGTCTATGGAAGATCAGATTATTGAATTAAATATGTATAATCCCTTGTGAATCGCTCTGCAGAGAAAACTCGATTGCTGGTAGCAATTGAAAGGTGCAAGCAATTATAATCAATAACAGAGACAGCATCATCCAGAAGCACAGACAATACAAGTAATATCAGAGATGGCTTCATTACCAGTGCGTATAAGATAAAGAAGGATCAGACACCGCCTGTGTATCTATATCTCTGCCATTGAGATATTCTTCAGCCTGTATATGCAGTGTGGATAAACAGAGTATATCAGAGACAGCCATTCAGAATTGTATAATTGTTCAAGTTAGATTTGTGGAAATCTCGTAGTGTCTCAAAACTATAAAAAGGGGACTTTACAGTTTTGAAGCCACTTCAACACCCAATTCAAATCAAATATCCACTGCAGATGGAAATCAGGAAGTGCAGATCGAATCCCTCCAAGAAAAGGCAGCTAATTGAGCAAGGACAATCATAATTATTGCACAGCAGACCAAGCCAAGTTCAAATATGCATTGAGCCATTTTTGGCAAATCAAGGTTGCTAAGAAGGCATCAAACTCCTACATGAGATCAATTCCAGACCTGGCGGACATCAAAAGTCAAAAACAATCATTGAACAAGCTCAGATTTCTCATAAGGGAGTTCAAGTTAATTCCATATTTAGGTTGCAAACTCAGAATTTTGTCATACACAGCAAGGTGAATGCAATTTCTTATGGCAATTCATGGATGGTAAAAGGCTGTATATGCACATTTTTTACAAAGATTTTGAATGGAGACAAAACGATAACAAAGGAATAATAAGCAATAACATCAATACCATCGATTAATTATTAACAAGATAATTAGTAACTTGACTTATGACTTATTAGTCAGCAGCCATAATAGAAGACTTGTCAGATAGTTATGAAGAAGGCTGCAATTGCTAATGAAGACAACATTGATGTCAGGTATTCATTAATGTACGAAGTCAACATCTAATCGATAGTTATCATAATGAGATGTGTTTTGTAAAGAAGAAAATTAACATAAGAATCAGAATGAAACCGATATGTTATGAAGACGGACGATGAGTACGAGTATCGTATTAATGGGCTCACCTTACGAAAGGAAATACTTGAAAATATTTGAAAAGATAAGTATCTCATGTTTTATTAATCCATATGAATTTGCAGGTTGCAATTCATTAAAGAACAATTTTTGTATGCTTCTATCATTTTTATGTTCGGGATAGTTTAGCTTTATGAACTATTCGTAATCTATCTCTGACATCTTCTAAAAGGTCAAGAAGTCGGTGAAATTTAGCTTCTAAGGAAACAAATGATTCAGTCAACTTGGACAAACTCGATCATATTGATTGAGAGGGAGTTCACTATTGAAGTGGGAACCCTTGGATATAATTGTTGATGAGATGCACATGGATAGAATCCCTGATTAAGGCATTCCTTACATTATGAGACTACAACTCATTGAGAGTCTTTATTATCTTCCCTCAAGTCCAAGAGGGAGTGTTAATGTTGTGGCCTTGTAAAAGATCAAAATGCATATAACGCTAGCCGATGTAACCTTATGACTTTTCAGATTATTCGTATTGGTTCTCTCAGGAAGGAAGGTATGAAGTGGCATCCTACAGTGACACTGAGTTGAGTATATAATCAAGGTATGCCTTCGTGACAAAGGGAGAAGTTAAAGATCTGCATCAGTAGACATCTGAGGATCTCAATTCAGAGGGAGTAGACCATGTTTTGTTGGTTCTCTAGTAATCAAGAAATTTTAGCAGAGAATTATGATTATTACCATGTGAGAAGGCTATATGTCAGAAGGAGAAGCTAGAAGATCAAATTAAGTTGGCACCCCAAGATCTTGGTCATACAAATTTAAGAGTGTACCATGTCAAGATAGTGTATACTTTGTAAGCTCATAATTCACCAAGACTATGAGATAGTGCAAACAAATGCAATTCAGTGGAGGTACATCCTCACTAAAGAACAAACGACCGATATTCTTACCAAGCCTCTTGCTAGAAAGAAGACTGTGTATTTTTAGATAACCTTGGTATGTTGAGGAATAAAGCATTAGCTGAAAAGAAGTTTTCAGCTTCAGTGATATATCATTTTGTATCGTAAATGATTCTTCTCAGAAGATGATCCATGGTGGATCCACCCTCTAAGAAGAGTCAAGGTGGATGTCATATGTGTGACTTTATGGGCTCATTCATTTTGTGTTATATTATGAAGGGTGACGATCTTTCATATGTGTTGGGTTACTATTGCTAGGTGACGACTTAGACAATAGCTTAACCTAGTGTTAGGTATGACTATGTATTGTAGTCACTATTCCTGACACTGAATTTTTTGAGTTGTTCAATCTAGTTCCGAATTGGTCGGGGATTATAACATGTAAATCAAGTTTTGATTCGGATTGCCCCAAATATCTTGATTGTTATCGCTAAATCTAGTTCCGAATTGGTCGGGGATTGCAATAACTCTTCTATTAGGATGAGTACATCATGATGATGTCCTGAGCTGTGTCGGATATCTTGATATGAAGTTGTGTGTAAGTTATCATCTAATCCAGTTCCGAATTTAGACAGGGATCATGATAACAAATGGTTCAAGTTTTGATCCGGATTGCACCGGATATCTTGACACCTATATTTATCATTAAATCCAATTCCGAATTGGTCGGGGATTTTGATAAATTTCTTATCAGGTTGAGTTATGTTCCGGATTATGCCGGAAATCCTGATTCAAAGTGGTTGTGTTATTTAAAAGAAATCTAGTTCCGAACTAAGTCGGGGATTTCAATAACACTCACTTCTTGTGAATATCAATCTCCTCTCGCTAAGAGGGAGTGTTGAAATATAGCATCAAATTGATTGATATAATTATATTATTCTAATAGTCGATTTTATATATATATATATATATTAAGAGCATTTGATATTTTTATATGTTACAATATAGTTAATATTACCAATCGGTTATGAAGGGTCATGACCCTACGTACCATAAGCCACGTATGGTCATGGCTCTTCAAGACATGACTATTCAAAGGATATAAATGCATATTGATGGCTGGTGAAAAGATCAATCACAATGGTAATCTATTTCACTACAGCACTCACATATATTCTCTATAGGAGGGTCTTGATTTCTCAACAACATTTATATCCCCCTCAATCTGTTATAGAAGCAACAATGCTCAAGCATACTAAGATGGATTATGGCTTTTCTCCGTACTCAACCACAATTGAGGAGCTCAAAGTTATCAAGAATGTATAATAAAATCATATGTTGTCATATTCTTGAATATTGTCTGAAATGAATTTGCAACTAAAATCATACGTTGTCATTTTCTTGAATATTGTCTAACATTATATGTTGTCCTTTTCTTCAATACTGACTAGATTTTTAGGTATATTTATAAATATATGATATTGAAATTTGAATTCTCATTTCAACTCAATTGCTATGTATAATGTATAAGATGAATGATTTAAGATTTATAATGTTGTAATATGAATATATTTGAGATTTCTCTATATAATTTAAATTTTCCCTATTGCGTATATAGCCATCCCCTTTGTCCCCTAAAATGGGAAAAAAAAAACCTGTCCAGAAAACCCGTTTCCCCATCCCCCTGTCCCGGAAACTCAAGATAACATAGACATCAACATGTACTCCTCAATGGTTCATTTCCAATGATTTGTTATAGGCCAAGACAAATTACATAGCTCAATCTTCTTGAAATCATATGTTAATTTACCTAAACTTGCATTCACTTTGGCCATGTCACATATGTTTTCTAGTCATTTTATAATGATTATTTCATAATCTTGAAGAAGTTTCTAGCCCCTATAATATGTTTATAGGACTGTAATGTCCCCTGTAACATCTTGACCAAGTAAACTATCTCCTTAAACAATACAATCCTGGATTTGGATCCTGCAAACATAACCAGGGGAGCATATACATACA
Organism: Chamaecyparis obtusa; assembly: GCA_027943335.1. NCBI lineage: Eukaryota > Viridiplantae > Streptophyta > Pinopsida > Cupressales > Cupressaceae > Chamaecyparis > Chamaecyparis obtusa. The sequence goes on along the minus strand of BSBK01002510.1, from coordinate 785,023 downwards.
CACACACACACACACACACACACATATATATATATATACTAAAATCTATTAGGGTTAGATAATAACATAATATTCATACAATATCCATATTTGAAGAGCAGAGTTGAAGCAGAGTAGTGTTTTGAGCAAGAAGATGAAGGAAGCTAGGGCATTTGTGACTGATTGAAGAATGAGCTCACAAATTTATCAAAAAAAAATGTATTTAGCTTCCTTGCGAGCTTGTGAATATGGATACACCTTTGATATTTGATGTAATAAGAGACATAGATACAAGTTTAAGAGACATCCTTTCAAATCCACTGAGGACGACCCTGAAGGCGCGTTTTCTCAAACGCCCTACGGAGTTCTACATGTAGAGGATATTAGGGCTTACATCCACTGTAAGTATGATTCTCTGGGAAACTTTGAAATATATAAAGAAATGAAGGATATGATCAAAGAGGACGGGAAATGGAAGGATGAGTTCGCTCATCTTGAGAACCTTAGTGTGATAAAAATGGTGGAATTATATGAGTTTGACGAAGAAGAATGGTTTAAGATTGTGTTGAGTAGAGTCCATGACCAATTCATTTGGATTGGTGACCAACCTATAAAGATCTGCAGTTAGTTGATCCATGACATCACTGGTCTGGATAACTCTGGAATTCTCCTAGTAGTAGAGAAGAATACAAAGAAACAGGGGGAAACCCTAACCCGCTCTAAATGGGATAAGTGAGCGATGACAGTGGCCGACATCTTTCAGCAAGATGTTAGATTGGTTACAAAGATATTAGGATATAAACTTCATTATAGCAGCCGACCAAATTCAGTATCTGCTAGTGTTATAATGATGGCTTATAAAATGGTGAAGGAGATAGAATGTTAAGTATAACCTATGCGAAGTGCTAGCACAGCAATTCATGGAGAATGTTAAGCAAATAAAGAGAGATAGAACAAAGGCATTGAGATTTGGATCACTATTGATACATATGTATATACACATTGTGCATAACTTTCCCGGCATGCACCCAAGAGCTTGGAGAGGCAATGAACCTATTGGTTTACAAGTGTCAAACAGCTACAGAAGATAGAACAGCACTTGGGTAGATGGAGAATTGTTTGCTATGATAAAAATCTTGCAGAGAGAAATGAAGCGAAGAGTAAGGATACCAAAGGAAATAGTGGATAAGTATAAAGACACAATTTGTTTCATGGTTGAAACTGATTATGTGTGCTTTGAGGCAGTAGACCCGAGAATGAAATGGTGTTACCCCATGGGGTATGAAGTCAGTGCAGAAGTAATGACAATGCAAGTTGAACTTGTGTTGTCATGTGAGATTGATACATCAGAGGAGAGATGGGGAACCTATGAAGAGAAATCTTCCAAGATCAAAGAGGAGCAGACCAAAGCTGCAAGGAAAAGGAAAGTTGAGAAGGTTGTAGATGAACTAGCAGAGAAGGTTGGCATAACAAAGGAGAAGATGAAGGAAATAAGGAGAAAGATGACAAAGAGTGCCTCTGGATTGGCAAGCTCTGCACCTAGAGCTCTCCCACCTCTAGAAGTTCGGAAGACTGATAGTCCACGCCCTACTGTGGTAGAAATAAATGATACTACACCAGTACAGCTTGAGAAGACTGACAAGGCAACACAAAGCACTGCGAAGAGCACAAGGTCCTCCAAACAGAACTCACCACCCAAGAAACAGAGAACAGAAGTAGAAAAGAAGAAATAAGAGGAGAAGAAAAAGAAAGAAGAGGAGAAGAAGAAGAAAGAAGTAGAAGAGAAGAAAACACCAGATAAGCCTGTGAATAGACAGCCATGGAAACCTGACTTAAGAATATTAGAGAAAAGGATTGTTGACCAAGGTAAACTCAATTAGCTACCGAGATTCTATGATAGGTATGATGATAATGACAAAGTTCTTATTGAAGATATTGTGATTAAACACATGTTGGCTTTCAAGAAGAATTTGATTGAGATGGTTGGCAATATTCCTAAAGAGCTATATGATAAACTTGAGGTTAGGAAACAATTAGCATTAAAAGAAGATGAGCAAATTAGAATAAAAGCTATTGAGACTATGTTACTTGTGATAACATATGATGAGCATGAAAGAATCATGAATGAACTGAAACCCATGTTAAGAATAAAGTCCAGATTGATCAAAATAATGGGGAGAAAATATGATGAGGTAATTGAAGACACACATAAGGCCATTGATAAAGTGTTAATGGAAGTTCAACCAAAGAAATCTACCCCTCCCAAACCTAAGGCTACTAAGCCTACAATAATTTTGATGGGAGAGTCATCAAAAGAAGCTGAGGCAAACATTGATATATCCAAGGATGATGAAGATAATAGTCAGTTTGTCAGTATTGTAAAACAACCAGATTTCTTTGTTGCTGGTGTGCCTGTGACTTTGGGTACTCGCTAGAAACTAATGACCCTTTTGAAGGGAATACTAACATTGCACCTAATATTGATGATAGTGATGGAAAGGATACAGAGAAACCTACTGATGAAGAGCCTCCCAAGAGCAAAGAACAAGTGAGCATTGTTGAGGATGAAAAGGAACCTAAAAATAAGGTTGAAATGAAGCAAGAAACAATTATACCTGTTTCTTCAGCCTTATTGTTGGCAAGTGAAGAGAAATCATTGAGCACAGATGTTGAGAGTATAGATGAAGATGAGTTGATGAAGCTATCTTACATCGCATTTGCTAAAGCAAAGGAGAGGTCAAAACAGAAAATTGAGAAGTCATGGGTATTGGACAGGGCAGTTGATACCATCAACAAACTCCTACCTATACCTTTCACTTTCCAAGAAAGATTGCAGAGAACTTGAACAAGGTATTAGATGACTTTCATAGTCACTATGAGTCTCTAGAGAAGATCGCTGAGGTGAAAGCTGAACAGAATTACTTGGCGAAGAAGCTAGAGGAAATGTGCAAGTCCATTTTATAGGACTTGGATAAATCAGCAAGACTGTTTCTGATACAAAGGGTTGTGTGTGTTGGCTAAAAATTTTGTAAGCCACTAAGACTACAACTTACAAAATTATCACTTTAGGCATAGGTATAATGAGATAAATCTCTCCTCTCAGCAATAGGGGAGGCTCCCTTCTTACCGTAGGTGGCTTCAGTAGGATTTCGACTAAAATCGAATAAAGGGTGATTCTTTCAACCTTTTCCTCTTTTTTCAAGAAAAGATTCACAAGCAAAAACAACTTATTAATTCTACAAGGATTTCCTACTGCTACAATAATACCGGTGACTTAGCAATTGATGTAAGAACAACTCCTAAGGCAGCAGTTACGAATATATTTGGCGGATTAAGACAAGGGCCCAAAGTCTCTTGTGATTAATCCTATTTGAAGAAAACAAGAATTAATAGTGAGGCTCAAAGTCTCTCACTAATGATTATGAAATTAAAAGAAAAACACTCAAAATTGAAGCTCGAAGTCTTCAACTCTCAGTATTTACAACCACTATTAACTATAGCAATCCTCCTCCTGTAACTCAAAGTCTCTCAAAAGGTAAACTAAAACTCCAATGATTTACACAAGTTAAGCTATAAAATGAATTCAAGAACGATTAAACAATGTAACATAAGAAAACACCATTCAATCACAAGATTTGCAACACAAAGTTTGGAAAATCCTGTTACTTTCATTCACTTTTGAAAATTCGTACAATGAAACACAAAGTTTTCACCACACAAGTTCTCGAGTATAGCTTTCTTGCTTCAAACAAAAGATAAAAATATTTACAATGAGCTCTCTCCTTTATATAGGAAAATAGGAGAGAAAAAGGGAAACCCTCAACCACTTTGATTTATTCAACAACCTACTAACTACTTTTGACTTATTCAATGTTAGAAGGCTTAAAGCACTTGCAACATGATTACATAATACTGGCATACAAGAATATGTTTTCCTGTAATTACAATCATCACATGTACTACATGCAATCTGTCAATCATATGCTAAAAAAAACAAAGAAAAAGCGTCCCAAACACTTAGGAATCAGCATCAGAGGGTATTTACATAAGCCTCGAACTTACGAAGAGACTCATGTATAATAGTTGGATCAAGTGCGCTTGTATGCTAGGCAATCGCAATAACCTTGCTTAGAACATGTGACTTTGTATAGCTGGTTACTTGGCTTTGGAGCTGATTCAAGGACATTTAGTATTTCATGAATCGGTCAAGAATGGTGAGACTAAAATCATTTGTATCAAGTTGAAGGCGGATTGTCTCTGAAAACCTCGTCATTACAACTCCTTCAATCAGCTCACTGTCTTTTGAGAATACTTCACAAGACAGTTTATTGAACTCATTTTTCATTTGACATTCATGTTCATTCCATGAGTTCAATGCTAATTGCAAATTTGTGACCAATTTACTTAAAACTCTTTCCTTGTTGATCATTAAATCGAGAGACTCAAAATATGTATCAACAGAAGAAATGATTTCAAACTGACACAACTTATTAAGATTGAACTCCTGCATGGTTCTCCAAACATTTAAATCTTCATTCAAGTCTTTCAGTTGCTGACGAAAGGATGAAATAAGTTCCTTTATTTCATTGACAGTCAAGCATATATGGCTCAAAACCTTGTATGAATCCTTAATCACCTGCATTTCTTGTGTTTCTATTTTATCACACCATTCATCAATTGTTTTTGCCTTCCTTTGGCATTTCTCATAATCCTTAGGGCCTGATACTAAAATGGGAGCAGCATTCTGAGAATTATTCATCATTTCTATAGTTTCAAGGAGGCGTGCATTTTCTTCCTTTAACCTGTTTTTCTTTTCCCACAGCTTATCATTCCTCTGCATGAGTTGTGCAACAGCACCCTGAGCATCTTGTTGACAACTCAAACATGTCTTCTTACCAAGCTCTACCCTTGTGAATTTATAACCAAAAAGTTGTCCCTCTTCTATAGGTCTATCAATCAAAGGCTCAGCAATCTCAGCATACTTGTTTGCATTATCTCCAACCACAATCCTTGACACTGTTTTGGCCTTCTTGTTCTTTGGAGCTTTTGGCTTTGAAACTTGTCTGAGATCAAAACCCTCCAACGAAATCTCTTCTTTCTTCATTTTTTGGGTTATGACACTTAGCCAAGAAGGCAAAGAAAATGAAGAAGATGATGTTGCTGCAGATGTAATGGCTAGAGTGGTAACCAGATCCGCCTGTGCAACTGTAGCCACAAGAGGAGGAGCCTTTGTTAAGATTTCCATGGGAGTAGGGCTGCTATGAGTAACCTCTGACATGAACTGCTCCAACTGCACTAAAGTGGTATCAAGTACCGTCATGGAAGATCTAGCCATAGAAGGAATAGTCATGGAGTATGCATCAAACACACTCTCAAAGTTGTGGTAAGAGTCCTCAGATATAACAATAGGAGCAATTGATGAAATAGGCAAGGCAAGTGTCACCATGACAGAGTCCATAGGAGGAATTTGCTCTGTAGAAAATACATCTGTAGCTATACCCAAAGGTGAATCAGGAGACTCATCTGACACAGGTGTTGAATCAGGTTGTGTTGTGGTAACTAAAGTAGCCACAGGTAGAGGTGCAATAGGTGAGGATACCTTAGGTGAATCAGGCATCTCATCATCACTGGAAACCACTTGAACCTTTTCAAGTTTTGTGCTTTTGACTTCAAGAACTCTTCCAGTGTCCTTACCTCCCTTGATAGTAAGCTTAGGAATGATAGGTTCAACTGCTGAAGAGGACGCGCCATCTTTGGTTCTACCTTTAATCTCTGACCTCCTACCAATCAGACCACCATGATCAAAATTCATTCCTGATCTAATTTTGATGCTTTTCAAACCCCTTCTTTTCAGCCAAAAATTGGTATTTGCAAGAATAGACTGAAAACAATCTCACACAGAAATGCTCTCTTTACCTAACCAAGATGGAGACAAAACAAGCAAACTCTCAACATGATTGTTAGTATAATCTGGATCAAGAATGTCACCATCATCTTCAACCCCACGAGGAATTTCTGCAAGGTTGAAGTCAAAAATTTGTTTAGTAGTCAAGCGACAGTAATCCATCCTTCGTACATCTGCCTCTGTGCGAAGATCAATGCATATGTCTTCAAGTCGATATACATGCACAAACTACTTCCTCATCTTATCATTAAGCCCTCGCCAATGAAAATGGCTCCTGGCCATGAATTTCTTCAAAGTAATCCTCTGAAGTTCATATTCCATATTCTTGGCTTTTGGCACTGTATCAATGGAATATCCTCCGATTTTCAATGGGTTTCATGAGGAAATCCCCACACCTGGCCTATGTAATGTATTTTGATGCACTTGGACAGCCATGAGTTGCCTAGCTAACTCCATGAGAATGATTTTGTCAATTGGGTACCTTGGGAGTGTATGAGGTTCGCCTTTGAAGTAGCCAACCCGCATGTAAGTGTAATTGAGAAACTGGAGAAACAAGCAGCCATACTCGTTCACCTTGACCCACGCCTCACTAGATACACGCTTGTTTGGAAGACTTTTATCAAATAAGCACATAAAATCCCCATAAAAAACATCTTGCACCCTACGGTAATGAGACCGGCTAATCTTCAACACAAGCTGAGGGAAATATTCCCATACAGGAACCAATGATCTGTCTCCTTTGGTAGATAAACCAAAAAAAGAACCAAGTGAAGCAGCGATGTACACCAGGTATGAGTTCATATAAAAAGTAAAAGTATTGAAAACTTGAGACAACTGTTCACATGGCATATCGTTGATCATTTCTCCCCAGAATATTTTCTTCTTTGATCGGACAATGAGAGAAATATATTTGTACATCCAAGGTTCAAAGGTGTTTGATGTCTTTAACCTTGCAAGGCGGCTGAACAGTGTGATGAGGTCACTAATCTCCTCCTTGAACTCCGTGCGGCAAATTCCTTTTGGCCATCTTTTAATATTAGGTCTTTTAGTAATCAGCCAGCTATCATTAATATACTTGGTACAATAAGAAGTGTCTTCATTCCACCTCTCTAGAGCTTTCTGCTTGGCAATATTAATAACAACAAGAACCGGTGGTACTTGAAAGATCCTATCAATGGAAGGGTCAAGCCTAATAATAGTCTTGCCATCTTGATCTTTGATGGTCCTGGATGACGGATCAAAGTTCCTCGCACATGCAAGCACGAATTTTGGCTCAAGGGCAGCCAATGGAAAAGTATAAACAAGATGGATACTGCTTTGCTTGATGGAAACCATGTCTTTTGTAACTGCAGCATCAACCCTTTGAAGGAAATCTTCAAAGTTCATGTGTGAGATGTCTGTGTCTTTAATCTCTTCACAATAAGAAATAACTTGTGAAGGCGGGACAGAATTATGATATGAGTCATATTGGTACTTCATCTTCTTCTTCTCTTTTTCTTTGGCAGCCGTAATCCCTTTAGACATAGCAACTCTATGAGATCGAGCAACCGTTACATAAAAATTCCACAAAGTGAGAATGTCTTCTTTAGAAGGATCCATCATACAATTTTATACAAGGGGGAGAACTTAGGATAATGAATGGTGTATGGGGATGACTGGTAATTAGAGAAATGAATTGGTTTTAGCTCAAAAGAGAACTCAAGAACGAGTTTCCTAAGGGTAATTGCATATGGAGACAGCGAGAATCATGAAGGATAAGAAGGTAAATAAATGGATGGATATCATTTCTTCTTATAATGGAGTTTGAACTAACCACCATCATGAGTTTTACGTCATATGGCAGTGGTAGGGACAACGATTTACGCAAGTGAACTTTTTGAAGGATAATACATGTATGGACTTGCAGTGGACTTGTTCTCTTTTTCATCATAGAACGGGGTTTTTAATCCCAATTGCATATGCAAGAAAGATGAGACTCTTGCATATGCAACTTTAAGAATGAAAGGTAGAAGTAGAAGAATTACAAATTTATACACGTGTAAATCTAAAAATGAAAGTTTACATGTTAACAAAATACCTTGGGAAGAAAATAGGAAAAAGACTTGAGGAAGAAATTACCTCAATCCTCAAGATGAAATCTTTCAAAATCTTGAGCAAAATCTTAAATGAATCCAATGGATTTTCGGATTTAGGAAAGATTGGATTGAAAAACTATATATAGATCACTTTCCTAGTTTTTTTCTTTCAATTTTGGGTAGTCAATATGCATATACAGCCAAGTGGGAAGAAATGAGAGATTAAATGCAAACAAATAGCAACCATTTTGACTATTTCTAATGTATATGCAATGAAGATAAAAAACAGCGTCTAAAGCATGAGATTCAATCAAAATGATGAAATAAAACAATCCAAGGAAGAAATAACTTACCCACAATCAATTCTAGAGCTGAGAGAACAATTATAGATGCCCCTCTAGCATGAAGCGTTTTTGGAGAATAATGGCCAAAAAGCGGACTGATTTTGCCAAAATACACATGCCTTGCGTTTTAAATAACATATGCAGTCCCCTTCAAATTCGACGCCCAAGAGAAAACGCAGCCAAATAAAGGAGAATACACACTTTTCAAAAGCCCAAACACATGTAAAGAAACATGTAATCCTTCATAAAATTGCCACCTAGGGCTTCATGGCTGGAAACGCATTGTTTGGATGCAAAAACACATTCAAAACAATGTGTAAATGCTCTAAGAAAAGACGTCTAAAAGGGCAGATTAAAAACGTTGTTTTTATGATGTCTTTGCATACTTACAAATCATGCAATCCCTCTCAAATTTGACGTCCAAGAGAAAAGAAAAGACGTCTAAAAGGGCAGATTAAAAACGTTGTTTTTATGATGTCTTTGCATACTTACAAATCATGCAATCCCTCTCAAATTTGACGTCCAAGAGAAAACGCAGTTTGGAAGAGTAAAAACATTCAAAAACAATCATGTAAAAGACTTTTAAAACAACATCCAAGGGCTGGAGCTAAAAACGTTGTTTTTTATGTGTTTGCATGTTTTTAAAGACATGTAATCCTCTCCAAAATCGACACCCAAGGAGGATTAAAAACGTTGTTTTGATGATGCCTTTGCACATAAAAATACACATAAAAAGCCATGCATTTGTGTTTAAAAACAACACCTTAAGAGCTGGGCATTAAAAACGCACTTTTTCAATGCAATTACACATTAGAAAGAATGTCTTTAATAAGAAAAAAGCCACTTCAAGTCCTTTAAATACGTTGTTTTATATATGCAATTGCATATAAAAACAACACTTCTAAGAGGATTAAATACGTTCTTTTGGAGTTCAATTGCACATTCTCATAAAACATGTTTTTGGCTTAGAAAAAGCCACTTTTACATGTTTTACATATGAGTTGCATATAAAAACAACATATTTAATGTGTAAATGACTTAATTTCAAGAGGTGGGTTTTAAAAAGTGATTTGCATGTTGATGATATGCAATGAAGAATAAAAACCGCACTTCTTTGAACTTAAGTGATTTAATTTTAATAATATATAACTAAAGGATTAATAAAGTAACATGAAATTAGATTAAAGCTAATTTCACGAAAACATTAAAAACTATAGCTAAATCAACTCGAAATGAGTTGAAATTTGAAAATGGACATCAAAATCCATTTTATATATTAAATATAATTCAAACTCGTGCAATCGATTATGAAAAACCCCACCTTTTGCATCATAACTTGAGTTATACAACTTCGTTTGATGTCTAAGATAGCTCGAAACGAGCATATTTCAAAGGGTTATTGACTCGAGGGAAAATCAAGATTAAAAATTGCTAACAAGAAAGAGAAAAACGAAGAAAAGAACTTAAAGGTTACCAAAAATCAAGGGCTTGTTGTCGGAGAAGAAAAACTCGTCCTGACAAGCAATAAGGTGATTAACTTGACGGGAACCCTCAAAAAGGATGCATGAAATGTGCAAAATAAAGAGCATTTTAGGGATGACGAATTGTCTTTATAACACATTATCCAAAACATCGAAATCGTAGATGATACACCCACGAATTCATAAGAAAAATTGTGTAGGGTTCCCACAATTTTGTGATGTCAAAATTGAGGACAACAATGTGGCACATGGAAGAAGGTTATACAGTTATTGTATAAACCCCATCAAACACTTTTAAAACATTGAAAATATCATTGCACAAGACAGGAAGACACTTGACAAGCTGGTGCACAGTTGTGAGACCTCCTCACACACTATTTTGGAGCTAGACAAGGAAGTGTCCAGATTGCTTGATAAGATAAGTGTGTTGGAGATAGAGAAAGGGAGAGTTGTAGGGAGATTTGGTATGCTAAAGAGTTTAATCACTCCCAAGCTATCAAATCTTGAGACACACTTGTCAGACATAGAGAAAGCAACAAGGTCTCTTACTGACAACATGCCTACTCAGTTAAAAGGAGCTGAGATAGCATCTTTTGAGCTGAAAGGACTGATCCATGTGGGTCAGATTTTGGTAAAGACCTGGACAAAAGAGGTAAAGATCTTGGAAAACTCTTTCTCAGATATCCTTAATTTGGTGTAAATTTTTTAAGCAAGTATACAATACTATTATATGTGTTAGGTTTTCGAACTAGAACAGTAAACAAATAATCGGATAAACAATCAACAGGTGACACCAAAACTTATCCTGGGAAAACCCTTCCACTCGAGGGAAAAACCCAGCCACGCAAAAGAGAATCCTTTATTGTATGCTCAAAACAAATACAGTGATCTTTATGCTTATAATTGATGACTCTCAATAGTCAATCAATAAGCCCTTCTCACATTATGTTGAATATATGAAACCATAAGTATCTCGCAGATACTTCTCACGATGAGTATGTCTAACAAAATAAGCTTGATCCATATACTGATCAAATATATAATAATCATTCTGATCTAAAGTATATATCACACCCCTGAGAAGAATACTCTTCTGACAATACTCAGATTGCTCTCTTACAATACACGGAATAATACATGTGCGGGTCTCTTACAATATCTTTCAAGAAAGGATAACAGCCCAATCATATTAACTAACCATTGACTGTTGTTGAACCAGTGCCTTACTCATATATATATAATAACATTAGAACTCGGCACACATATACATAGACATCTCCCGACATACATACACACAGTCAGCTCTCGATACACACCCAAGCAGGCAGCTCCCGATAGACATGCACACACACTGCTCTCGCACGTACCCAGGCAGGCAGCTCCTGATAGACATGCACACACACTGCTCTCGCACATGACCAATATTGCCTTGCACGATGGATATATCCTTTTGATAGAAGACAAAAGCGAATAGAGCAAGCTTGAAGCGATGCGCACGATCACCAAGCAACGACAGAACAATAACCGACGGTGACAAGGCATAGGCACCAACACATCATGGGCGGGCCACACTAATACTTCAACCGTTATCATTCATATTCGGTAACGGCAATAGTCCGTCTACAATTCAACACACGCACATGGTGCCTAGAGCTGGCAGGTGCCAAGTAATAATAGTAATGGTGCTGAGTCACCCAAAGTCAATGGCAAATACGATGCCATGTTGGACAGTAGAATCGATGACATAAATGACACGAGCCCAAACAAGAAGAAAACTGTCGGCATGTGTATAGACACACTCATGATGCCAAGCCAGCGCGGAGTATGTAAACGCACTGTGCCAAGACAAACGGCGCTTGTATATGATGCCAACTCAAATATGGTGCCAAGTCATCATAGAGGTTACCAGCAAACAATAGGTAAGGAAAAGAACTGTGACACAATGAAGTCAATATGAAATGTAATCACAATTGAGAACTGAAGAAGGACGAGCAAGGAATATAGATGACTGCAGAGCTTTGACGAAAGCATCAAAGCAAGACATAGGTATAATGATTTCTATCACAACTATAAAAACATTAACACTCCCTCTTAGCAAGAGAGAGATCATTCATATATAGTGTCTCAACCTGACAAGCACAATGAGTCTGCAACAAAATGTTAATAACAAAATCTCATCATAGATTTTTCAACATAATAATGTTATCTCAACATAACAACAATCACCATAGCTACTCCTAGAAGGTGAAATAAAGAAACATAAGATTAAAGTCATGGAGTCACTCGCATGACTTCCACCATGCCTGCTCGCAAGGGGTAAATCAAGGGCTTTTACCTCAAACTTCTCCCAGAGAAGAATGCATTGCCACCTTGCCTACTTGCAGAGGGTGGAACAAGGGCTTTCACCTCAAACTTCTCCCAGAGAAGAATGCATTACCACCTTGCCTACTCGCAGAGGGTGGAACAAGGGCTTTCACCTCAAACTTCTCCCAGAGAAGAATGCATTACCACCTTGCCTACTCGCAAAGGGTGGAACAAGGGCTTTCGCCTCAAACTTCTCCCAGAGAAGAATGCATTACCACCTTGCCTACTCGCAGAGGGTGGAACAAGGGCTTTCACCTCAAACTTTTCCCAGAGAAGAATGCATTACCACCTTGCCTACTCGCAGAGGGTGGAACAAGGGCTTTCACCTCAAACTTCTCCCAAAGAAGAATGCATTACCACCTTGCCTATTCGCAGAGGGTGGAACAAGGGCTTTCACCTCAAACTTCTCCCAAAGAAGAATGCATTACCACCTTGCCTACTCGCAGAGGGTGGAACAAGGGCTTTCACCTCAAACTTCTCCCAGAGAAGAATGCATTAATAAGTCTTCATGATGATAAGGCTCTCTCTGAGACAGATATCACAACATAAAAGATCTGAATACTAAGACTCCCTCTCAGCCAAGACTCCCTCTCAACAGGGACAGCATACTCAAGCTTTGATAATCACAATACCAAGAAATTGACTCCAATATTTTGTTCGACAATGAGCTTTAGCAGCCACACTGCTACACGAGCTTGATGATCCTCCACAAAAGAAAATTTTTGGCACTATTCCTCTGCCACAAGCTTCCTCTGAATCTCATAAAAAAAACGTAAGATATCTTTCCAGCCTCTAAGAAGAAGAAGACCACAGCACGATCCAGCAAAATGTCTCGATGCACTTCTACAGTCACAATCTGAGAATATAATAATCTCAACATTCATCGTTTCAACTGAGAAGAACCAAAAATACTACTACCATACTCTCAAGAATGGCCAGTATATATTTTCTCTTACATAATCAACTCATATAATATGCAATACACAAAACTATGTGATCACACGCCTCACTCATAGAGCAAATACATAAAAAAAAATTCATTCTAGATATGAGCGATAGCCAACGAAGAGTCTCCTACCGTTACAATCATACAAGGCAGTATGGCAAGATGAAACAGCACACTCATAAAGAGTGTAGCAAGTTGTCACCATATGAACCGAGGACACCGAAGGGTATTGGTGCTGCATATCAAAACAGCACAATTAAATAAAACAATTGAAGACCTTTCAACATTGCCAAGTCATCATAGTGAATATCCACGGCATGGCTTATACAGCACAAGCATATAATGTAAGAACTCTTTCACCACAAGGGAACTCGAACATGAGGAACAAATCATAAAGAAGATATCGCACAACAACAGCAAGCGAACAAAAATATGAACTCGAACGGAAGGATAGATGTCACACAATTGTCATGTCATTCAAAACCATGAGACACCTTGGCACATAAGCAATTAAATAACATGCTGACTCGGTAGTCAAGTGGTAGAGAGAATACGAAGAAGCAACTCCCGAATATTTTCACCAATAAGTATAACGATCGTGAAAAGAGTAGTCCGAGATATGTCGAGCAAGGAGGCTCATAAGTAATAAAGTATGCCAACAGGAAACAGCAGATAGAATGCAAAATAACCAGCCCATTGTTGCAGGTGAATCTAACGAATCTCAACACAAGTATGAAGATTCGATCTTCAACATGTCATCTCATGATAAATACAGATAGCTACAACTTTTTATGAGATATCAAATCAGTCCTATGACTGCAAGCTGTCTTCATACTTCATCCTACTTGACTTCCTCACAAGATACATCAGGCTCTTCCTCCCTCTCAAGCTTTTGATCCTATCTCTTAGATAATGATACACCAAACGAGCTAGACTTGAAGCTAACTCATCCTTGTGAACTTCAGATTGAAGTTACCATAACTATTTGCCAAAACTACCACAATGAATGTTCCCAAGCAAATTGGGTTGATATAGAACCCTTCCAAACAATGCAATTTACTTAACATTCTTAGGCTTCTTGATATGATCCTGCAATCAGTGAACAAAGATTAATAATAGTTCATAGGATCAATCTATTATAATAGAGATATACAAATGCTAGAAGCATACATGATTCACTTGTAAAAAATAATAATTACATGAAGGATTCATGAACATTATTCAAAAGGTATGAAATACTTATCTCTTTATTGTCAGTGTCATCTGTTGATTCCTCTTGAAAAGCCTTAATGCACTTCCTGGGTTTCTAGGAATGTGCAAGCCACTTCCAGCGCAACCTCTAATGCTCTTATCTGTACTAGATATACAACAATTACTCTCTCTCAACATCTTCGATGCTACTCGATTCATCCTCATGCCGTTGTCTATGTAAATTTCTGAGCTCAGATTTACAATATGTTGACTAAATAACATCCCTGAAGTGGAAAAACTTGCAAATAGATTAATCTGTTTATAACTTTTACTAAGAATGGTGTATTCAAACCTCCAAATGTCTTGCCAAGCGTCAATACTGATTTGGATCACATGAAAGACTCAATCTTCAGCCAGCAGATACTATAGAGGGTCAGAATTAATCTGAAGAAATAAAAATCAGTAATTGAATGATGCCTGAACATAAATTTCAATTAGCTGCTACAGAAAATGCTAGTATTCTTGATGTCCAGGTGCTGCAATCCAAGAAGAGCTTCGGATAAAATTAGTGTTGTATCCAGACTAGTCATGTGAGAATCAGAAATATTCTTCCTCCATGCAAAAAGGAAGGTACCAAACATTCGAATATAGAAGCATCGATCAAAGAGATGATTTCACACCGAAACTTAGACAGCTCTGTTCTAGTTCAGGATCTTTTCCTTACAACCTGCTCTGATACCATGTTAAGTTTTCGAACCAGAACAATAAACAAATAATCAGATAAATCAATCAACAGGTGACACCAAAACTTATCCTGGGAAAACCCTTCCACTCGAGGGTAAAACTCAGCCACGCAAAAGAGAATCCTTTATTGTATGCTCAAAACAAATACAGTGATCTTTATGCTTATAATTGATGACTCTCAATAGTCCATCAATAAGCCCTTCTCACAATATGTTAAATATATGAAACTATAAGTATCTCACAGATACTTCTCACGATGAGTATGTCTAACAAAATAAGCTTGATCATATACTGATCAAATATATAATAATCATTCTGATCTAAAGTATATATCACACCCCTGAGAAGAATACTCTTCTGACAATACTCAGATTGCTCTCTTACAATACACGGAATAATACATGTGCGGGTCTCTTACAATATCTTTCATGAAAGGATAACAGCCCAATCATATAACTAACCATTGACTGTTGTTGAACCAATGCCTTACTCATATATATAATAACATTAGAACTCGGCACATATATACACAGACAGCTCCCGACATACATACACACAGTCAGCTCTCAATACACACCCAGGCAGGTAGCTCCTGATAGACATGCACACACACTACTCTCGCACATACCCAGGCAGGCAGCTCCCAATAGACATGCACACACACTGCTCTCGCACATACCCAGGCAGGCAGCTCCCAATAGACATGCACACACACTGCTCTCGCACATACCCAGGCAAGCAGCTCCCGATAAACATGCACACACATTGCTCTCGCACATGACCAATACTGCCCTGCACGATGGATATATCCTTTTGATAGAAGACAAAAGCGAATAGAGCAAGCTTGAAGCGATGCGCACGATCACTAAGCAGCGACAGAACAATAATCGATGGTGACAAGGCATAGGCGCCAACACATCAAGGGCGGGCCACACTAATACTTCAACTGTTATCATTCATATTCAGTAACGGCAATAGTTCGTCTGCAATTCAACACACACACATGGTGCCTAGAGCTCGCAGGTGCCAAGTAATAATAGTAATGGTGCTGAGTCACCCAAAGTCAATGGCAAATACAATGCCATGTCGAACAGTAGAATCGGAGACATAAATGACACAAGCCCAAACAAGAAGAAAACTGTCGGCATGTGTATAGACACACTCATGATGCCAAGCTAGCGCAGAGTATGTAAACGCACGGTGCCAAGACAAACGGCACTTGTATATGATGCCAAATCAGATATGGTGCCAAGTCATCATAGAGGTTACCAGCGAACAATAGGTAAGGAAAAGAACTGTCACACAATGAAGTCAATCTGAAATGTAATCACAACTGAGAACTAAAGAAGGACGAGCAAGGAATATAGATGATTGTAGAGCTTTAACAAAAGCATCAAAGCAAGACATAGGTATAATGATTTCTATCGCAGCTATAAAACATTAACAATATGTATAGAGATTCCACATTTTTGCACACCTTTGCCATTGATGTCAAAGGGGGAGTAGTAATATGAAAAATGTATAAAAAGACACATAGAGAAGAATGTATAGAGGATATGTAAAGGAGGAAATATATAGATAAGGACTTAGTACTTTGGTATTGGGCACTTAGTCATTTTTCACCAAGTGTTGCCATCAATGCCAAAGGGGGAGATTGTTGGCAAGTGAGCCATTCAAGGTTGTCATTTATGGCAACACTATAGTTATTTATGGTCGCTTGGAGTGAAACACAATTTTGATATTAAGGTGTTAAAAATGACTTAGTCCAGGAAGCAGTTCACTAGGTACTAGAGTACAGTTTTGGGCAGCGAGCACTGTAAAAAAATGAATTATGTCATGCAAGCTTAGAGGAAGGCATTATGGGATGTGGTAGACCTTCAGTTAAGGTCGCTTGTGTTTTGGAGTTCAGCAATGATAATTACAGCTAGTTGAAGTCATGCGATGACAGTAAAGCAGTGATACACAACAATTGAATGGTCGCGATGATTGAGGGCGTGTAACGTGGGATATAAACGTGTTAAGTTGGATTTGGATTGGGTCTTATCCCTATTTTGGTAATGTATGATTGCCGACTTAGTATTTACTTTTTAGATAAGTGTTGGTCTCATTTTTTATGTATTTGGGAGCCGACTGGGTATGTGATAAAGTATATATATGGAGAGCCTTTTGAGAAGCGAAGGGAGAGAAGAATGGTCGAATAAATGGATGCATTGTGATGTACAACTGGAACTACTTAAGCATAGCAAATGCTTGTATAAGTTCATTTTGATAAATTATTGTAAACAGAGAACACGATTTGAATGTAAGAGCAGTATGCTCATTGCACACCCCTAACAAGGTTTTTGTATTCCTTTAACAGGGAAATGTGCTAATGTAATAATCAGCTCCTAACAAGGACATAATACTTTCAGTAAATATTTTTGGGTACCATCCGCACCGGGGTTTTCCCTTAACAGGGTTTCCTCGAGAACAAAATCATGGTGTTATGAGTTGTGTATTTTGTGTTTATGTTCTTTTCATTTCAATAATTGTTTGGTTATTCTGGAAGTTGCTAAGTTCAAATTTAAAATGTTTTAATACTGATTCATCCCCCCTCTCAGTATTACTTAATCCTAACATGTTAGAGGTAAAGCTATTTGTTTGGCAAGCTTATGATGTATAATTCTTTGCATGCAAAGTAGTAATTGAATGAAGCATAGATAACACAATGAACAGATATAAAGAGATTTCTCTTTATTTAATTTCTGCTACAGTATACAGAGGTATAGTATTAAATTTCCGACCTAGTATAATTCTAAAGCAAATGGATGTTTTTTCCACTTGCAATACTAACATCCAATATAACTCATTTGCTAATGATATTCCAGAATGTATGTAAATACATTAAAAGCTTCAAATACAATCTTCTATGCCTCCCATGATCATGTTGCAATATAGTCACCTTCCTATTGCTTTTCCACAAAGATATCAAGCTTAATGTCCTCCCTTTTAAGTGTTTATTCAGTCCATAATGCACGGCAAACAGCAAACTTGATGGTCACCAACATGAGTCTCGTGTCTGGGTGAGAAGAGACAGCTTTCTTTTCATGAACTTTCCCTTGCTGATTAAAAGTCATGCCCAGCAATGAGCCTAAGAACTTCATGTCTAGCACAAAGATGGCAATAAATTCCTTCTCCCTCAAGTCCAACGGTTTGACCTGAGCCTCATGTCCTCATATGCTTTAATCAGCTCCCCAATAGCTGCCTTCAAAATGTGGGTTTTGTGAGAATCGACCCCTTGCAAATGTTCACACCCAGCCATATGGATAATGGTTGCCTTGAGCTCCTAGCAATATTTCACACCTAGATTTGCTATCTTGAACATCTAAGATACCCCTACAATTGAATCCTTAAAATCTGAAAGAGGCTCCTTCTATGGTGTCCAAGCTTCAACTGGAATTCTTCGAAAAACAAACCAAGTATTTGTCTTTATAAAGACTTCACAAATTTCTTACTAAATTGTTGAATGCAATTGTGAAACTTGTGTGGCTCCACCGTTACAGCTAAGGTTGATAGTTTAACTACCAAAATTGTATGCCCTTAAAGGTTCGTTTTGGTTGTTGGAATTAAATAACGCTGGAATTGTCAAATTCCAGTATTTGACAATTCTGGAAGTTTTAAATCCGGAAAATGGTTTTTGGAATATGGTTGGAACCGTTTGGTTCACTTGGAATTCACCTGGAATTCATAATGAGAAGATGGAAAATGTTGTTTGCATATGGATTTCAAAATGTTATAAATTTTTCTTTAGCCCCAATTCCCATTTAAGTGGAATTGGAATTGATTTTCAAATTCCACCTATTTAGATGGAAGATTCAAATGCTGGTTTTGGGGGTAAATGGGAATTAACCTTAGTTGTCGGATTCGCCTAGGCAGGCCCGGATCCGGATCCGGGTCCGGATTCGCGTCGGATCCGGGACAGATCCGGGCAGGGTCCGAGCCAAACCCTATGGATCCGTCCAGATCCGTGGCTCGCAAATCCAGACGGATCCACAGGGTTTGGTCCAGACCCTGCCCGGATCCGTCACGGACCCAAGAGGATCTGGGCGGATCCAAGAGGATCTCACGCGGATCCGCACGAATCCTCAAGGACCCACGGCAATAGGAGTTTGAAAAGTCAAACAATGACTTAAAAAAGGCATTTTTATATTTATTTTTTTGCTTCTAACCTTAAAACGACCCCTTTTATGAGTCTCCAAACACATTTTATTTCTCATTGTGCTCTCTATTATTCTCTCTCATTTTGCTCTCTCATTCATGCAAGCTTGAAGTGAGGTGATTGAATTCAAAGGAGCTCGATTGTGGAGTGGCAAACACCTTCCAAGAAGCACTATTCAGTCTATTTGAGTGATTAAGGTATGCATTTGAACCATATTCTCTAGTTTTTTTTATAAGTTTTGAAATATAAGTTTTGAAGTTTTCTTTTTTCATTTTTGTTATAGATTGCAACAATGAGTAGTCAAGGCTCAGTGGGTGGGGAGGGATCTCAAAGATTTAAAATTGATAAAAGGTCTCCTTTATGGAGACACACCACAAGAATTTCTCAATGTGTTGGAGGTGGGGGGTATGTATGGAAATGTAATTTTTGCAAAACACAATATAGAAGCTCCTACTCTCAGGTAAAATATCATCTTTTAGGCCCTGGGCGTCAAGGGATTAACATGTGTGAGGGGGAAGATAAAAAGGGATTGCCAGTTGTACAAATAGCAGCTTTGGTAAAAGAACAAGAAGAAGCTGACAGAATATGTGCAAAAGGGAAACAAGTTTTTTATACCAGTAAACAAAAAACAATGCAGCCACCCACTCAAATGCAATCTAGATCACATCCATTCTTGCCTATGCCTTCTAGGGATGAAGATGTAGATCAACCACACAACACCCCCCACAAGAGAGGCCCATTAGATAGGGCATTTCAAAATGAGTTAAGAGATATTGCTGATGCCAAAGTTGGATGTTGCCTCTTTGCAAATGGTGTTTCATTCAACTTTGTGAGATCACCTTATTTTAGTGACATGTGTGAAGGAATAAATGAAGCACCTTCTAGTTACTGTGGCCCTAGATATGAAAAGTTGCGCACCACCATATTACAAAATGAGAGAAAAAATGTAGAGAACCTACTACAACCAATAAGAGATTCTTCGGTCCACTCAGGTGTGTCTATTGTTTCAGATGGATGGAAAGATTGCAAAAACCGTCCTTTAATTAATGTAATTGTTGTATCCCCCAAGGGGTCAATGTTTTTGAAGGCGGTTGACTGTGAAGGTGAAGTCAAAAATGCAGAGTTCATTGCCCAGATTCTCATTGAATCCATAGAGTCCGTGGGTCATCACAATGTTGTCCAAGTAATTATGGACAATGCAAAAGTTTGCAAGGCTGCAGGTGCTTTGATAGAGGCTAGATATGATCACATCTTTTGGACACCATGCACCATCCATTCTCTCAATCTAGTGATGAAGGCAATTGGCACCGAAATAGATTGGGTGAAACAGGTGTATGAGGAGGGTGAGGAGATTCAAATGTTTGTGACAAATCACCATATGTCACAAGCAATTTTCAGAACTTACTCAAAATTGGAATTGTTGAAGGTAAATTTTAAAATTTAATTTATAATTTATTTAGTTTCATTTATCATTTTATAATTTTTATGTCATGTTTTAACTTTCTACTAACATGTTTTAGGTGGCAGAAACCCGGTTTGCCTCTCACACAATTGTGTTGAGACGGCTTGTCAAGGTGAAGGAGGCGTTATCACAAATGGTTATTAGTAACCAATGGAGCATCTGGAAGCAGTCCAGTACAATCAGGGCCCAAAAGGTGAAGACATTGATATTAGATGATGATTGGTGGACTCGTGTGGAGTATGTCTTGGAATTCACTGATCCCATCATGTCTATGCTTCAATTTGTCGACACCGATTTACCATGCTTGGGGGATATCTATGATAGCATGGACAAATGTTGGAGAAGATAAAAATGGTAAGTTATAAATTTAATACATTCCTTTATCTTTGTTTATTGAGAGTTATTTAAATTCAAAATTGACATAATGATAACTTACATGAACATCATTTGATATCCTAGGTCATACATAGGAGAGAGAATGATCCTGAGGACACCTTATACAAAAAGGTGGAAGCCATGGTTCTTCATCGTTGGAACAAGATGACCACACCTTTGCACCTCCTAGCATATGCTCTTTCTCCCAGGTACTATGGCGCACAAGTACTTGGTATTCCAGGTAGAGTGGCACCATATAGAGATGTTGAGGTTGCCAGTGGGTATAAGAAGGCATTTGATAAAATCTTCTGCGATCCAGATATTGGGGTAAGTGTTAGGAGAGAATTTGGATCATTTATCTCAGGAAGAGATCTCCACCCTACTGCTATCAATGACAAAAGCGAAATGGATGCTGTTACATGGTGGTATCTTCATGGGCAAGATTATCTATACCTCCAACCTCTTGCGATTAAGGTTCTATCACAAGTAAGTTTTTAAGTTTTAACTTTTTTTTTCTTTTTGTTTTGTCACTTGCATTGTAGAATTTAATACTTAACGCTCTTGAATTTATCTTGTATTTTTTTAATTTTGTTGGTTTTCTCTCTAGGTTGCAAGCTCTTCTACCGCTGAGCGGAATTGGAGTACTTACTCCTTTATCCACTCAGTCAAGCATAACCGGTTGGCTGCAAAAAAAGTAAAAGATTTGGTGTATGTTCACAACAACTTGCGTCTCCTGTCACGGAAAGATCCAAAGTACAAGAAGGGGCCAGCAAAGCTTTGGGATGTAGCACCCGAGTCTGCTGACCTAGATATGACCATTCAGGATCTTGCTAGAAGCACTTTGGCTGATGTGGATTATGATGGTGATGATGATGATGATGATGATGAGACAGTACCCTCTAGTGCTAGTGGAACTTTGGGTTCCATTAATGATGATTTTGATCAAACACTTGCAGCTACTGGAGAACCCATTGATCCAGATTTTTTTGATAATCCATTTGATTGATGAACCATTGAACATTGAATCATGTCTCAAACTTTAATGAACAATATTTTGAATTGTCATTTTGTAATTCAGTAATACTAATTCAATGTGCTGAATTTCTTTAGAATCATCAACATAGAATCATAGATCAATGATCAAGTATGCTATTTGAAGTTTTAATGATCAAGCATCATAGATTCATAGTATGAAATGATTTAGTTTTAGAATTATGTATATTTCTCTTATATTTTTGGATATATAATGCATATATATATATATATATATATATATATATATATATATATATATATATATATATATATATATATATATATATATACACTCACGAATCCTCACGAATCCAAAATGGGAAAAAAAAATTCACGAATCCATGAACCGGATTCACGAACCCGAATCCATCCCCGAATCCGAATCGGCAACTAAGGAATTAACAAATCCCTATTCCAATTTCATGTTTTGAACACAAACATCAAAAATGTCAATTCTAAAATTTGACAATCCCAATTCCAGTCTAATTCCAGCAAACAAACGGGCCCTTAGGGTTTTCCTCCTAGGGTTGTACTTTCAAGTTCTAAAATTATCAAATAAAAGATTAATTGAAGCATGTGCAAATTAGCCTCAAAATGTTCTTTTATAATAACCTCAAGAAACTTCTCAAAAGACTTTCAAATTCCTGAACTGTTTAATATTTTTGTTAAGTTTATATAATAAACTTTAAACTGACTTTATTAGTGACTACCCTTTATTTAATTAATTAGCCTATGGGAAACAATAGGCTAAATGGTCCCCTGGGCTACTCCTTAGAAGGGGACATTTTACAAGGTCCAAAACCTTGAGATCACTCCAATATTTCACTCAATTGTTGGACTGTACTTAGCAAAGGGTGCAATTTCATGTGACAACAGTTGCACATATTTCAATGAACTTAGGTAAACTGGAAGTCTTTGAGAGAATATTAAATTGAATTTTTCCATCATTTCTAAAAAATTAGTCATTTGCTAAGTGTTTTGTATCATGGCTATCAAAGATATTCTGAGGAACATTTCTCCTTTTCATTTTACTAATAAGCTTTAGACTATCAAATTGTAAAATGGTACCTAAGTGAACCAAGTATAGTGCAAAATCCCTATGGAATAAACTAAGGTACACAATTTTGGGCCAAGGCAAATCCAATGCTGACACAGCATTTACAAGAAGATTTTGGCATGATTCAGAAATTGGGTGCAATTTTTGTGGGTTTTTTAAACTATCTCACATGGATAAAACCCTCAATGCCAAATATTGTTTTGAAAAGCATAACATTTTTATTTCATCGCTCAATGTGCCTACGATAACAAACAAACAAAGTGTCCAAAGTTAAAATGAAAAACCATATTCGCAAGCATAACAAAGCAATGTCGTTGTTCCCCATCCTCAATAATTCTACAATTATTTACCCTGAACCCGTCACCAAGTATGGCACATTTTAATTTTATTGCTTTTAAAAATTAGTATTGAATTGCGCGTTTGCTTTTGGTTTTAACTGTATAAACTGAATTTAATAGTTTTAATATCGTATAATAGTATATACAATTTAATTTATATATATCAATAACTTAAAACATTTAATAATAAATACACATATCTTGCCAAGAGCTTTAATATTGTGATATTTTGAATCAAGTTTTTGTTTTTAGGTTGCAAACATGTACATATGTATGTTTTTATTCTATGTACAGACATATGCAACCCCAAAAAAAGTCATGCCGAGTTATCATACACATACCCCTACGAGATTCCAATTCAGCAATTAGAAAGGAACATATGAAAACCCTTCTAACTCTACCATTACACAGGAATACGAGGAAAAATAAAACCCATTTAACTTGCATTCTTGTAAGGTATTTCTCTGTGGTGTTTAATATATTACAAACCATATTCCACCTATTTAACATTATTCATGACACTTATGGCCTGCAATAGCCAATTTCTTCCCAATCCCTATCAACAAATTTAATTTGAAATTTAACTATTTCATTTGTTTGCATTAAAATTATTCCCTGCACATGAAACTCAAGCACAGAAATCAACTCATTCCCTTTGAAAAGAACCAAAATGTCATTCTCTGATTCCACATCTATTGCACACCCATCATTACTTTCAAATCTACACATTTATGCTTTTTAAGAAGTCAATGGAGACTCTCCATAAATGTATGAGACACGTCAAACCATGAAAATGTTATGGGCATGTTTGACATTTAGATACTATACAAACTAATTTTATGTGCTCATAGGAGAAATTAGCTAGCACTAAACTAACAATTTCTTGTTGTGTTCAAAAATATTGTACCTGAAACAATGCATGTGTTCTTCGCCATCACAAAGGGCAGGTTTGAGGAGTCACATCAAAAGTTTGGCACATGTACCTAGGATATCATATCACTTGATTGGTCATAGCATCATTATTATAGTCATGTTTGATTACAGAGTATCTTGCAGAGCAGAGAGAGATAATGTATGTTTGTTTACAGATGAATTCGACGCTCTGGTTAAATTGATAGCAGCTTAGCATTGATATTTTAAAATCTCTAGTGAAAGATATATTAAGGTTTGAGCCAAAGATTTTAGGGCCTTCAGGGTAGAATGTGCTTCATAATTTAAATATCATTCATTTTCATCTGGTTCGAAGACAAATAGCAGATTTTATGCTGAAAACAGCTCTTATCATTTTTGTCTAAGGGAGACTCGGAGGAGGAATCAGCATCGCCACCAGATTGAAATGTATGACACAAAAGGATAACCAAGGAATTTTCTTAAATTAACTCAAAGTACATGTACCAAGTTCCTCACTCCAAGAAAGACAAAACCTAAAACATTATGAACTGTCCAACTTCCTCAATATGTGATCATGTGTAAACATGAGTAGATAAATAAAGTCATCATATCTGCCTAGTGCTATGTGGATACAAGAGTGACATATCAAAAGCTTATTCTAATAAAATAAAAAATCTAAATTCCCATTCAAGCAAAAACTGATAGAAGGCAAGAATATTACATCTGGAATTGTTGAATTCCCTGGGTCTTGTGACTGTACTCATCTCCAAAGGAAGCCTTGCTGTCAATCCAATTAACTATGCGACCACACACGCCAATAGGAACCTCCAATTTGATATCTGGTGTTTTGCTAAATCCTGCTGCACGTAAAGCTTCTTCTGGTTGGAATGGGATCTCCAATTTCTGTAGCCTTCTCCTTAGCAAATGCTCATACCTTCAAATTAAACATTATAGAACTCAGCCAAAACATCACTGAATTGATTATCATTAAATGACTAGAGGGGGATTATTTTTCAAGAAAAAAAGTCATTAATTTTGACTCCTTATATCAGCAAAATCTAATGGAAAGAAAGGCCAACTTATAAACTAGAAAACTAAATTCCAGTCAAGAGAAGTTCACTCAATAAATAGAGCACAAAACAATATATTCTGGCTAGAAATGGTATTCATAAATATAGAATACAAAAGGAAAATTCTAAATAAGATGAACAAGGTGAAAAGAATACAAAAAATAGAGTAAAATTCTGGCATTTTTAAAATTTCAAAAAAAAAGGAAAAATCAAGATCAATCCATACTTTGATTTGATGATGGGGTTGTAAACCAGCTTGATGCCATTATTATACTATTATTGATTTGTAAACCAGACAACTGAGAAGATAGGCATTAGGATTTAACAATAAACAATTGTTTAGGTTTGGTGAAATATTTTGATATAGCATAGCATGCACATCACAAATAATATACAACAAACCTTACCAAAGTGGTACATCTTCATGGATGGAAATAACCAAAAAATATAATAGTTTTAACACCCAGTGATTAAAAAATTATGGGACAACAATCCAAAAGCATTTTGGATAGAAAAAAATGGCACAGATAAAGATGGTGCCAAAAACTAATCATTCTGCTGATACTAAATATTAACAACATATAAAATTCCAGATTGCATCTTATTACGTAGGTTAGCTATGCATTCTCATGAAAAATTTAAAGAATTGTACTGAAAGATTATTAAGGATATACTGACATCATCTAGTTTGTTAACTATATCAATTTGGAGGGATGATGGATATAAAGAAATGAAGTGATATGGAGGGATTGTGGATATAAAGACTAGGCACAGATTTGAAGCTATATATATATATATATATATATATATATATATATATATATATATATATATATATATCCTTGCATACACCTAGCAATCATAGCAGGCTATAGGGCTATATATATATATATCCTTGCATACACCTAGCAATCATAGCGGGCTATAGGGCTTGTTGAGGATTTACCCCCTGTCCGGATTTTCCTAATTTTGTTTTGATCCCTGCCACATGCAAATACCCGCCACTAGGATTAGGAAATCGCAATTTCTAAATCACAAGCTACTGAAAACGATTTCTCCATGCTTTCTATGCTTGATTTCTTGATTGAAACCCCTTGAACTCAATTGCTTTCAGATTGTTGTGTCATCTTTGATCATTCCATATCGATTTCCAATAAAAATTCTCACCCATTTCGTAGTTGCAAATGAAAATTTCTACCTAGGGTTTTGAATTATTGTTTCTCATTGATCATATAGGCCTGCAATCAAAACATGAATCGAAAGACTTCAACAAATCTGAAAAAGAATCCTTCATACCTGCTATAAATCGCTTACTCTCAACACAATCTTCAGATTTCTGCCCTTGTCAACTTATTTCCCTTGGATTTTTGCCCAACACTTTGAAAAAGTGGAATGATTGTGAGAACTAGAAGGGGAACACTTGCATTTATAGGAAATTGATGGCTTTTCGCTTGGGTGGGCACCTCTTGTGCTTTTATTTTCTTTTTTATGTTTTTTTGTTTTATTTACTTTGGGAGACTTGAAGGCGGCACAAGGAATGGCGGGTTGGGGATGATTTCTTGAATTTTCCTTGTGATGGCCTTAACCGCACCATGTTCCTATAGCCGCCTTTTGGCTTTTCTTTGCTTTCTTCCTTTTTCATTTTAGGCACACATAAAGATGGTGCATGGAATGGGAGCCTAAGGATAACTTTCCGGATTTTCCATGTTCTAGCCTTGTCTGAGCCAAAACAATATATCCATTTTATTTTTATTTTTGTGTCTATTTCCTTCATTGTTTTAGGAGCTCTTAGATGGGGCATCAAATGGCGGGTTGAGGATGACATTGAAGGTTTTACCCAAAACATAAGTTTGTCCCCACGATATGTATTTCTTCATCACCTTCTATTCCAACTTCAATCCTTTTAAGTGCAAATGTGTAATGTCCCCTTTTTAGCATGACCATGATAGTGGATGGATTTAGCCTATTACTGGGTCCTTGTAGGCTAATACTGGTGATTACAGGACCTTGTTGAAGGTTATGGCTCCGTTTGGTGGGACTTACTATTTATAATAAGTCAATGGATGGTTCTGATGAGCTCAAATGAATTAGAGGAGTTGAATGATGCTCTCAATTTTTATTTTTGGCTTTCGGTTTGGGCTCCAAGAATCTTGGAGAGAGCATCTATTTTTAGTAAGTCACCCCGTCAAATTCATTCATCGTCTTTCTCCATCAAGATCACACATGTGCTGTCAAATTTCGATTATAATGCTTCTTCAACCATTTTCACAAGACTGATGAATTATGATTATTATTTAATTAAATACGCTAAGGTTGCTATTTTTGTTGGTATTCTATATTGATCACCTTAGTATCATAGCTCATTGGAACCGGGTTGAAAAGTTTTAAATCTTGGGCACAAGAAACAATGACCTTGTGTGTCAAAATATCATGATATTGATGAAAAGGTCGTTTTTGGAGCCAAAGGGAGTTAATAAACTATGTTATTCAAATATTTGCCTAAGTATAAAGCAAAGGGCATTTAAATGAAAAGTGTGTGAGAGAAGCTATTTGCCTTTGGTGTCTTGAAAAAGATATCTTTTATTATAAAAGCAATGCTTTGTGCAAAAGAACTTCATTCTTGGCTAGTGTTTTAATTTCGTGGAGAATTTGTTGAAGGGTTTCAACAAGGATTTTGTGAAGATTGATTCCTCTCTGTATGCACTCTAAATCATTGAGAGATGTGGTGAATTGTGCTCTGAATATCAGAGAATTAATTCTGATTATGCTGGTTACAATTTTGGTGTTGTTATATATCAAAATTGTTCACTATTTGTTGTGTTTTATATGTTGAGGATCTGCGTCTGGTTTATAAGGAGGTGCGATCAGATTTGTGGAGGCTGCCATCTCCAGAATTGAGCAGAGTTAGTCTTTTAATGGGCTGCAAATTTTACATTGGAAGTTGTGTTGACTTTGAGGGCCTGCGTCAACACTAATAGAGGCTGCATTTTTCTTCAGGAAGGCTGCGTTTGTAATTTCTTGATGGCAGTGATTTGCATATATGCTAAAGTGCACATTTGATATTGGAATTACTTATTATCAAGCAACATTATATATGTATATTTGCAATATTTGAATTGATTGCAAATAATATTTTAGAATTAAGATTGTGCATTTAAAATTTAGAATTTAGTTGCATTTATATATGCCGGAAACCAAAAAATTGCAAAACTTTATAAAAAACAAAAAAATATAAATTCTTCAAAATAGAGCCGACAGAGATCTTTATAGTGGTATCAGAGCTTGCATGCTAAGTGTTTGACAAAATGTCAAACATCTGAAAAGTAAAGCAATTTGGTGTTTGTCAAAGTTAGAACCCGCAGGGTTCTTTACAAAATGATGGTTCTTTATGCTTATCCATAATCGAAATTCTGATTTTCCCATCCTTATCCATTTTTCTCCTCAACTTTACTTGATTCCTTTATGACTCAATCGATCAAAATGTTCATTTCCAAATTCACAAAGTTCATTCCATGCTTGCTTTTTCAATTCCTTAACTAACTCTTACCATGTTTCTTAGTGCAAAGTTACAAAATCTTATTCCTTAACCAATTCCTTCACTTCCTTATTGATTCCTAATTCGGGTACGCTAATGAATATCTTTACTACTCCATTCTAATCCAATCTTAGGCAGGCTCCAAAGTTGCTTCTGACCTAGTCTCTGCAATGCAAGATATATTCCAGATTTTCTAATGCAGAGATAAAAATGCAGAATTCTAACAAAAACACTCCAAACGCACAGTGGCAAACTCAACCTAACCTAAGGATGCGAAAGAGAGTTGGGGGGTCCCTATCCATGACAAGGGCATGTGTAAGGCACAACAGGATGAAGGGCTCATTGGCAGTGATGAGGGCTCTGAGGATCCAGATGAGGGGATCAAACAGGAGCTCGTGGGTGAGGAAGTGGCCAGTGCTGCAGCGGAGGAGCTGGAGGATCATAGGGCATGTGGTCCCTTGTGCCCAATGAAGGGTAAATTTGCAAAAAAATGTAGTCAAATAAGGGTAGTTTTTTCTTTTGGTTCTGCTGTCTCAGTATTGCTATATGTCAGTGTCCAGTGTCTGTTGATAGGTCCACAAGTATATCTCTGTTTATAGGGTTGACGCTGTCTAAGGCACTATGGGGCATTTTGCTGATGTATGAAGTCCTCAGTAATGAGGGACATTTTGATGCATGATATAAGTTGCAGTCCGATAATACAATCTAGGTGATAGGGAAGCTGAAGGGTATACAATGATCAGAAAATTATGGCTAAAAGCCAACCACAGTATGTAATGTTTTGAAATATTAATATAAATGGGTGCAGCCCCCTTCTTAGCTGATTTTGACCAATCGAAGAAAAAAAAATTCCATATCAGACTTTGCCTGGGATAATATTCCAGCGATTTAAACAATAAAATATTGGCACAATAATCTTGTGGGTCTTTTATAGGCTTCTTTTGAGTAGATCTCAGGTCAAGGTGTAAGAAGAGGAAATCACATCTTATTCAGAGTTATCTTTGAGGAAATGTGTACATCATTGGTAGTTGTTGTTGGCTGTTTAAGGTGCACTTACTAATTCATATGACAAGACAAAATAAAGGAGTTGCTAAAAAAATAAAAATGTATGTGTCTGATTTATGCTCGCGTGGTGAGGAAAGGAAAAAACTCCTAATTTGACTTGCTGAAAAGAGACAAAATTCAGATAAAGACAAATTCAGACTTGCAAAAAAAATCAGATTTGGACTGTTCTTTGTCGTGTGTGAATAAGACAAAAAAATAACTTTGGGAGACATATCGCTCATAAAAAAGGGAAGCAAACAGAAATTTATTTGTGTTTTTTGGGCTACTTCCAAAAAGGCAGGAAGCACGTCATTCTCTACAGGGCAGAAAGCACGGAAGCAAGAAGCACGAATGCAAGCAGCAGGAACGAGGGCACGAGGGCAGCAGGTCGGCTCCACCAGAGAACAAATTTTAAAACAAACAACCAAAACGAATCTCAGAACCCAATACAGGGAACAGGTTGGCCCTACCTCTTCATTTTGTCTCTTTCAGTCTTCCAAAGCATTTTTTTAATCCCTTAAACTGGCACATACAAACTACAAAATACAAACTTTAAACTCAAACCAATAACTACAAACTGAGAACCGGGTCCTAGTCTCTGTTTGAGTTCTGGTCCCACTAGGAATCATGCAGAGCATTTTGAAACAGGGAATATATTATTCTATATCCCGAGCTCAAGGGATCAACAATGACTGTCGTCTGGGCCAAAACTCTTACCTGGGCAACCTAGGACTGACAACAAGAACATCCAGCAACCTTCAACAGGCAGAAACACATTGGTTCAGTTCAGAACAGCAATCATTGCAAGAAGTTCAGCAAGAGAATGCACGCAACATAAACACTAAGTTCATTTTTGTAAATGAAAAACAATATTTGGGGATCCTAAAACGGAGGCAAGCCCAGAAGAAAAAACAACTGCAGAAGAAAAAGCTCATCATGATTCTCCCGAGGACAACTAAAACCTTGTCTTTAAGTGCCTCAACTAACCAAACAACAGACACATAGGAGGCAGCAAATGACCATACGGTGCAAAAGGAGATCAAAGTTGACGGGGTTGTTAAAGAGGTGACCAAAACGGCAAGTGAGGGGGAACTCCTACAAGAGCCGTACAGCCCCTCTTCCTCCCCGCTGCTTTGGTCATCGAAACTGTACGTAAATGACCTTATGGACATGAAATGGAGGATTGGAGCTCTAGAGGCTAAGGGGCAACTAGAGAGTGAAAAGCTACACGAAGTTACAGTAGCAAGCTGGGAACTTGAAAGAGAAAATAAAAGGTTGAAAAAGCAGGTTGTAAGTCTACAATATGACATGGAGAGAGGTCAACAAGAATTAATCAGCATCAAACAAGATATGGTATGCGGAAAAATTTTGGAGAAGGATTGCCCTAAACCAACAAAATCATCATCTTCAATACAACTGGAGGAGGTCCAGGCAGCTCTAGCAGATATGATTGTGAGAGAAAATGAACTAAAAGAACAAATTAAGGAGGTTAAATTGTGGGCTCAAGTGGTAAACGAAACATCACCCGGGCAAACGGTAATAATTGAAAAACAAATCAAGAAACAGATTTAAGAGGAAAAAGACAAAAATGAGAAAGCAGTAAACATCATTATTAAAGGTTTGAAAGATTATGGGGACTGTAAAAAAATAGATATTTTGGCACGGGACTTCCTCAAGGACAAGCTGAATTGGACAAGGTCTATAAGGCAAGCAAAAAGGATTGGCAGAAGTATGGGAACAGGGAAAGACAGGCATATGAGGATTATCCTAGGCAGCATAGAGGACAAGAATGCGATTATGAAGAATAGGGGATCAACCGGAGGCACTCAAATATATTTAGATGATGATTTAACAATTTTTCAGCAAGAGGAGAGGAGGAAAGAATGGGAGAAAGTAAAATCAGCAAGAGCTGCAAGCAAAGGGGCATGGCTGAAAAATGGTAAAGCTCAGATCGAGGATAGACCAGTGACACAAAAATAGGACCTTGGGGCCCCGTGAGTGTATCTAAACATGGTGAGTTGGAATTGTAGGGGTTATCCATGGAGAAGAGGACCGGAGTTAGGGCCCATAGCCGAGGGACAAGACATTATTTCTCTCGTGGAAACACATGAACATGAAGGATGTAGAATTCCAGAATTTGAAGGATACAACAAGATTTCTGTTTGGAATGAAGAGACAGAAATAAGTAAGGGTCATGGTGGGATCACAATTTTAATAAGAGAAACTTGGGACAAAAATGTAAAGGTGGAGAAAGAAGACTCAAACAAACAATTTATATGGCTGAAAATTGAGGACAGCAAGGAGATCATGTGGCTGGCTGCATGTTACTTCGCACCTAAAAACTCAAAATTTTACAAGAAGAGAAACTTAGATAACGAAGATCCTTTTGGAGCACTAAAGAGAAACATCTTAGCTTTTAGTTCTACAGGAAACACGATCTTAATAGGAGATTTCAATGCTAGGACAGCAAGTAACCAAACTATTCAGCTAGGTAGGGATCCAGTAGAGGATAGTAATCCTTTGTGGCTAAAGGAAGGCAAGGATATTTCTAGTCAAAGAATTTCTCAAGATACAAGGGGATGTGTGTCACACTTTGGTGCAGATCTGTTGGGTATGTGTAGCCTTCATGGGCTGGTTATTTACAATGGCATGAAATATTGGCCAAGATCTAGTGGAATCACTTGTAAAACGTACAACGGGCAAAGTGTGGTAGACAATGTGATATGCTCTCAATTGGCTACTCACAAATTAGTTGATTTCAAGATAGAAAGCTGCCCCATAGAATTAAACTCGGACCACATGCCTCTATTTATTAAATATGATGTTAGAGCAAGAAGTTCCGAAGATGGGCAGACCCATAAAGTTAAAACAAAAGAGCATAAACTTGGTAAAATCCTCATAAATTGCGAGAACAAGGAGATATTTTACCAAGCCCTTGAACAATAGATGCAAATAAGTGGGTACAACAATAATTCCAGAAACAACAAGGAAGAGAATGAGCAGTTAAACAGCACCAAGGTGGTCCCCTTAGTTCAGAATGCCTTAAAGGGATGTAAGAGGTCAAAACCAAGGAGGAGCAACTCAAACACCTTTCCGACTAACCCATGGTATGACGAAGAATGAAAGGCAGCAAAGAGATCTCTTAAAGGGAGAAACGAAAGCAAAGAAAACATAAAGGCATACAAGCA
Organism: Chamaecyparis obtusa; assembly: GCA_027943335.1. NCBI lineage: Eukaryota > Viridiplantae > Streptophyta > Pinopsida > Cupressales > Cupressaceae > Chamaecyparis > Chamaecyparis obtusa. The sequence continues at coordinate 751,801 of BSBK01002510.1, read as the reverse complement.
ATTAATAAAATTAAAAAAGGACAGCTATGTGATCACTCGAAGGAAAGAGCTAATCTTGTTAGGGAAACACAATCTTAAGGGTTTTTGGAAAGAGTTACAACAGGCTAGAAAACAAGTGGAAAACAACATTACAGGCACTCAATGGTTAGATTATGCAAAGCTATTATATGAAAGACCAAATGAAGAGACTCCACCTGCTATACATAACAATAACACAAAATTATTTTCTAATGAGGACATTAAAATAAGTATAAAGAGGCTCGCAAGTGGAAAAGCCCAAGATATTGATGGGCTGCAAGCAGAATTTTTAAAGTGGGGGGTAGATCTCTTGGCTCCACGCGTCAAGAATATTTTCAACAAGGTCACACAGGGCTGCTTTCCTATTGATTGGACTACTAGTGTGGTTATCCCCCTTCAAAAGGGTGGGGACATCAACAATCCCTCCAATTACCGAACCATAATGGTGAACCCTCTGTTAGGCAAACTCTTTGGGAGTATGTTAGAGCGTAGAATCAGCAATTGGGCAGAAAAAGAGAAGAAAAGAGTAAAAGGTCAAGCCGGATTCAGACCAAAACATTCCACCATTGATCATTGCATCACACTAAGACACCTCATTGAGAGTATGTGGGAAAGGCAAGGGGAAGAGGCTTTTTGCTGTTTTGTGGATTTCAAGAAAGCTTTTGACACTGTTCCTAGGGATAAACTATGGCACAAAATGGAAGAATTGGAGGTCCCAGAAGAGTACTGGGCTGCTGTTCATAAATTGTATAAATGGGTTCAAGCAAAAATCAGAACTAAAGAGGGCATGTCAGAATGTTTTGGGAGTGACATTAGGGTCAAACAGGGGTGCCCTTTGTCGCCTACTCTCTTTGGCCTATAGATTGATAAATTGGAAGAGTGGCTAAACAAAGCCAATGGGGGAGGTGTGCAATTGTCATGTTATGTGATAAAGTTACTCCTCTATGTTGATGACCTTATACTAATTGCCAAGAGTGCACAAGATTTGAGAGAGCATTTGAAAAATCTTGAATCCTTTTGTTCAGAGGTTGGGATGGAAGTCAATATTGCTAAAACTAAAGTCATGATCTTCTCCTTGAAAAAGAAAAAACAGCAACACACTTTCATATTAAAGGGCAGCCTGTTAGCAATGGTGGAGTACAAATATCTCAAAATTGACTTCCATTCTAGACTAAGTTGGGAGACATGCAAGTCAAAACGGATCCAGGGGGGATGGAAGGCCTCCTACCTTCTTCAAAATAGATGGAAGAAAGCAAAACTTTGGGACTGGAAAACTAGGAAGACCCTCTTTGGTCTTTTAGTGGTCCCAGTTATTCTTTACGAATGCAAAGTTTGGGGGAGCAGCATATCAAATCATAAATGGAGACAAATAGAAAGAATTCAGAAGTGTCTCATTACTATTAACCTCAAGGTCAAGGCAACAGTCCCTTACAAGATCCTTTTGGCGGAGGCGGGTATGTTCACAATCGAGGCCTCAGCAATTATCCGACTATTAGGTTATCTGAAAAAAGTGGGAAGTATGGATAAGCATCGCTGGCCTAAATTGATGGTTGAAGAGGAGTTAGCACGTAGGAAAAGAACATGGAAGAAACAAAACAACAAATGGTTGAGCAAATGGAACATTACCCTCCAGGAGTGTCCAAACACCAATCTGGAAATAAAGAAATGGGTGTTAAAAAATTCAGAACTGCCATGTGGACGAATTTGATAGGAAGAAAAAAGGCCTACTATGTTAAGGAATTTAACCACACATGGGATCATGGGGATAAAGCATATTTAGGGTCCACAATTAAAGGAAAGGCCAAGATTCTAATTGCTCAGTTAAGGACTAGCTCCCACCATTTACGATGTGAAACTAGTAGATGGATGGTCCCCTAAAGAGAGGTGGGAAGAGAGAATTTGTGGTTTCTGCAGCAAGGGAGTGGTGGAAACAAAATGGCATTTTATTAAGGAATGTGGAGCGTATGAGGATATTCACAGCGAGTACAAGGAGTGCCTGCAGGTGAGCAACATGAAGGAGCTTTTCGAAGAGGCAAGATTACACAAGACAGCAAGCTTCCTAATCCAGATCCACAACAAAAGGAACAGCTTGGAGAAATCACAGCAGGATGCCTAACTTGCTTTTTGGTCCCTTAGACCGGTGGGTCTCGTGGATGTCATTAAAAACATTTCATTTCCACTATCTCTACACATTGTAATCTCTACAATAAAAACTCAGTCATGTCATGTTCCAGAATTCGTCAATGAATGGATGTCTCCGTTGAACATGTAAGTTGTAATATTTATCATATCTCAGTTCTGCGATTGAATTTGCTTGGCATTAGAAGAATTATATTGAGTGCAATTATCTTTCGTGTTGTTATTCTTGTGGTTACCTTCAATGTTCATGCAATATCAAATCTGAAAAACAGAAATTAGGGTGGAAATCTCAATTTTAGAAAATATCCTATTCAGGGGATATAACATTTCTAAAGTGGTTGCTAGAAAGGAGCTGGTACTAGTCTCATTGTTGTGCTTGCAAGGGCTTGTATTGATTTATGTCGATGCTTGTATGAGCAAAATATTTTTAAACAATTATTAATATAAAAAAAAAGTTATTTCTCTTCCTCCTATTAAGATTCAAGAACTTCTTTGGCAAAACAAAATTGGAAATCTTAGGAAGCCATCAAGTCATGTTTTTGTGGAACGGAGATGGTGTTTGCAATAGCCTCTCTATCATTCTTCAATCTCTCTCTACTCTCATATCATTCTGTTTCAAGGCAAAATACTAGCCAAATTTTCTTAGTTTTACTCTCTAAAGTGCTTCACACAAGGCATCAAATACATCTAAGATTTGTGTTCCAAAACCATCTACATGACATTCACGGCTACACTCAAAGGCCAAATTTAACTTGAGTAACATAGATAAAGCAACTTTTCAAATGATAATTGAGGCAATGCCTCTTCAATAATTGCACCAAATCTGTGTGTAATCTACCAAATCATGGTGGATGTATTTAAAGTGGTATGTTAATACCCCTTTTTCTAACTACAAACCCAACAAAGAATAAAAGTAACTTTCCCCACATTTTCTTATGGTTCAGAAGTTGAATGGAAAATTGTCTCTTCAATCTGCATCTTTTATCTAGGATAAATGCTTTCAAAATATCTAGAAAGCAGTTGTAGCGACCACAATTGCTCGCTTGGCTTCAGGTTCTCCCTATTGATAAACAGTTAGCGTAGTTAGGTGCATCTGTCCCAAGTGCTTCTTTTATGTGCAATTTGAAAAAATAAATCATTTGCTCTAGTATTTTTCCCATGTACAATCAGCTTGGATGTGAATTCATGATTTTTCAAGCCTTTTAGACCAAATCCTTTCACTAGGCACAATGTTCTACCTTTATAGCATTGGCTACTTAGTTTTATAGCATAAGTGGCCACAATTACCCCCCTAGCTCTAGCTTTATAGCATTGGCTACTTAGTTTTTTTATCATACATGTTATGTGATTTTATGAAATTTCAAATTATTAATGGTCATTTTGGTCATTTCCTTTTGGAGGCCATGTTTTTTTGTGGTGCTTCTTTTCTTTTTCGGGCTACATGATACTTGAATTGACCTACTTTACATGACTTTGGGACATCAGTGTTTTTTGAAGATGGATTGTATTTACTTCCTTGGATTTATAAATTGTTCTCCTTATCTAACAAAAAAACAATAATAAATACTATAATAGAATAATTACATGACAAACAAATTACACATGTTGATAGCTTGAAGAGGAAATAGTGAAGCAAGTGCATCATCTTGGTGAGCCGTAGGCTCATGTACCCAAGAAGTTCTACGGAAATGGGCTGACCTGCACACAAGCTTGTAGCAAGCTAATCATTCAAACTTGGAACCCATGAGCATACTCCTCATATTCAAGTGCTCCTATTCGCACCAGCCTCCCTTGAGTCCAAGTCCAACTGAATTTGGTGAATTCTATTTACTTGACTAATTTGACATGAGTTTTGAACTTAATTGTGATCAACTAAATGGTTTAATTTAGATTTAGATTTTAATAGCTGCAAGTGGCTAAGAGTAGTCAATGGAACAGAAGGAAAGTAGATTGCTCATCTACTAATACATCAATAGTAAAATGGGGTACAATCAACATACATAGGGAGAAGATTAAGTAGATTACAACTCTAAAGAAACAAAATTTTGAGGCAATATATAGAATGACCTAAGTACCAATCCATCGATACAGTAGCACTCATCCTTGTCATTTGAAGTTTAAGAGCAAAGCCACTATAAATAAAATTGGCAGTCATTTATTATTGGGTTGGCAGGTAAATAAATATACTTTGTTGGCCCAAAAGAAGTCTTTATAAAAAATCAGTTTGTCAAAAAAGATAAGCTTAAGAGGTAAAAGCATCAAAGACTTCAAACACGGAGCCTACTTTCAAATGCATGAGGCGTCTTTTTCAATTGGATAATACAGCATACCCAACTTGTTGCGTGTAGTTTACCCAACAGATGAAGAATTTACCAACCAGAAACAAAGAAATATCAATTTCATTAGGCACCTGAAAGAAACGCAAGCTAAAATCAAACATGTAGTAGAAAAGGTTTCAGTGTCTTTACTCTAGTCCTGTAACTCTTCGTACCATCTCTACACAAGGCGAGACAACCTGATCACACTCCACACATTTCTGCACATCCTCGATAACTCTGGCAATTGAAACCACAACATTCTCCTCTGCATTTGAATTTATTTGAAACCTGTTCAGAACCAAAGGATCCTTAAGGCACTGTGTGATCTGCTGCTTGTTCAACCCAAACAAATTCTCCAACAGAAACCTGCAGAGAAGGCAGGGAGGTAACCCGGAGTCCTTACTTAGGTTCAAAATCTCATCCCCTGCAATGTACCTGGCCGAAAAGAACACGGATGGGAACTCTGGAAATCAAAAACTCTGACACGGTGATCTTAGAAACGTGCAATCAAACACTTTAATACTATGAAAACCAAAAACATTCAATTAGGTCAAATAATTTTTAATAGAAGAGAGTTAAGTTTTTACGTTGATTGTTGTTAACAAGGGACAGGATACTTTCACGAGCTACTTTTTAAGCTAATTGGCCATTTCAAGTAGATTTTCTAAATCAACTGCATAGCATTTAAAATTTAAAGGTTTTCGGTTCCTCCAGAATCCATCATCATGATTTAAGAGGAGGAATGTGCTTGATGCGATCTGCATAGAGCAGATGATTTCAAATATCCTACACGAAACAGTACACAGCAAACATTCATTCAAAATAATTTTTTAAACTAGGTAATGGCTGTAACCATTTATTCACCAAAAAATAAAAACATTTTAAAATATAATTGATTAGTGTTTTTCTGTTTTTTTTGAGGACCTAAATTGGTTGATAGTAATATTACAAAGAAGAACAAAACTAAATGCTATATGTCTTGGTTAAAATCTATATAGAGTTGTTTTAAAGCATACATTGCTATTCCTAGAAATTCATTTACAGACTGCCTAAAACTAAATACATGAGAAAAACAAACAACAAACAAGCAATTCCTTGAAAAATTCTCCAGACAGACGCTTACCTCGAAATGTATTGACGAAGGAGATGGGATCTGGTAAGCCTGGGGATGTCAAAGCGGAGCTGGCGGGATTTTTCCTGCGAAGAAATTGCAATGAGGGTGTCAAATGGGATGGAGGGGAATTGGGCTTGTGCAAGGGAAAGAAGTCTGGGATTGGCTTCGTTTTGGAGAAGGAATGTTCGAACCTCTTCGAACTCTGAGGCTTTCATTTTTATCCGTTAGAGGGTTGGAACAATCTGTAATTTCCCCTTTCTAAGGGGTTTTAAATTCTCGAATTGTTGAAAAGATCTGAGGTGTAACTCTTTAACCAAAATCTGTATAAAAAGTTTGTCGGGATGGATTTACGTTTAGAACACAGTCCGATATCATTAAAGATGACGTCTAAGTCGACTCTTATACAAATCTGCAATGGCTTTTGGAAATTCTCAGTCAAAAATTCTAGTTATCAATACACTACATTACCAATCAGGTGTTACATCTCTGTCTGATAACTTGTGCACCAAATTTCGGGCTCATAACCATGGGCACTCGATATGAGGGTTCCGTCGTATAACCGGGAAGAATTTGAAACTCGAATTACTTTACTGTGAAAAAAGCGGGAGTGAGAGAGCCGTGTGAGTAATTTGAGTTTTGCACATCAATCCTATTTATATGCAAGTTATTAATATGGGTCCATTTGTTTGCTCAAATTAGATTGGAATTGGGATTCTCAAATTTCGGGATTGACATTTTCCATATTTGTGTTTAAAATATGAAACTAGAATAGGGATTTGTTAATTCCCATTTACTTCCAAAACCAGCATTTGAATCTTCCATCTAAATAGGTGGAATTGAAAAATCAATTCCAATTCCACTTAAATGAAAATGGGGTAAAGCAAAATTTATAATATTTTGAAATCCATATGCAAATAACATTGTTCATCTTCTCATTATGAATTTCAGGTGAACCAAACAATTTCAACCATTTTTCGGATTTAAAACTTCTAGAATTGTCAAATACTGAAATTTGACAATTCTAGTGATATTTAATTCTAGCAATCAAATGGACCCATAATGATGAGGGGTACTTCCCTTATTTAACCAAACTCACTCAACACAGCATGGACAGATTATTTGTAAGAAAAGAAATGCTTACTTTTTATTATCCTCAATGAAATGACATTACAATATTCGGAAAAACAACATGCTACAGCCACATGAGCCTTTTTCATGACAATAATCTACAAGACAGAGCCACAATCTACACTCCTAGAACTGAACTCTAAAATTCGCTTTTAGCTCTATTTAAGTAGCACAATTAGTCACCTAAGAATATTCTAGAATGTGAAAGTTTCTCATTTTGGCGTCCAGCTATTCAATTTCTCACCTTAAATGATTTTATCTCTCTTCTTTATGTATTGAAACTACAGTCTTGAGGACAACTTTCACAAAATTATAACTTGTGAACAGTTGAATCGATTGGCTATTATAACCTCATTTCGAAAATGGCACGAAACGCTCTATGCCCTATACTAGCAAAATGTAAGGTGGTCAAAATTTGACCCCCTTTTAGAGCCTCTAAAGCCTTCAAAATTGAGTTCAAAGTTTTTGTACCACCCCGCCAAAATAGAAAACTCAATATCTTCAAAACCACTTAATCTTGCCATAAACTTTACCGATAGATTAATACATCCAAAATGAACCTCCAATGGGCAATTAGAACAATCTGTGCTCAAATAAACAACCTATTAAAAATAGTAACCCTATCCAAAGATAGCCCTTATTGAAAACTAGACAATATTTTTGGGTGATGCAAGATTGCTCTTACACCCTAAATACTCTTGCATTAGACACCTGTAGTAAATTGAGAAGTGACTTTGTCACGTCTCAAGTGTTCATAGAAAAACCAAGGCAATCAACTGTTTCCTTTGAGAGCTATGATGAATCTTCAACAAGTCATCTCTTCCATTTGACCAGATACTCTTCATATTTCATGTTTCATGTGCTTTTGCCAACACGACTATCCAAGATGTCTTCTATCTCCTATGCAATTGAAGTAGGTTTTGGAATATTCCATTGTGCCTCTATTATCTCATCTTCAATACTTCATTCATGATACTCTACCAAATCTAAAATATTAAATATTGGTGAAATATTGAGTTCGTTGGGCAACTCTACTTCATAAGCATTTCCTGAATTATGCTTCTTCGAGATTTTACATGGTCCAAATTTCTTCAGCTTCAACTTTGTGTATGTTCCTGCTAAAAATCTCTCCTTTTCTCAAATGAACCATAACTTCATCTTCTCTTCTTACATGTCTTAACCTTGTACTGTATATTCATTTTGTTAATGTGGTTCCTCACCTCTTCATATAAATTCATCAAGTGTTCTACAAAGTCTTCAACTTCAGCACTACATTTTTCTCCACTGTCCAACTTCCTTAATTCTAAAGCATTTCTAGGACTACTTCCATATACAATCTAGAATGGTGATTTACCAGTACTCCTATTGACAGAATTATTATATACAAAATTTGCCTATGGTAAAATTAAATCCCACCCCTTGGACTTATCTCCTACTAAACACCTCAATAGATTCCCTGAACTCTTATTTACCACTTATGTCCGACCATCAATTTGTGGGTGGTGTGCTAAGCTAAACTTCAAATCTGTCTTTAGTTTCTTCCACAATGTCCTTTGAAAGTACCCAACAAACTTAGTATCTTGATCCATTGACAAAATTATTATGTGCAAATCATGCCTATGGTAAAATCAAATCCCACCCCTTGGGCTTATCTCCTACTAAGCACCTCAATAGATTCCTCAAACTCATATTCACCACTTATGTCTGACCATCAATCCGTGGGTGGTGCGCTAAGCTAAACTTCAAATATGTCTTTAGTTTCTTCCATAATGTCCTCCAAAAGTACCCAACAAACTTAGTATCTTAATCTGAAACTATGCTTTTAGGTAGACCATGTAGCCTCACCACTTCATTGAAAATTAATTCTACCACATGAATAGAATCATTAGTCTTTATGCAAGGAATCAAATGTGTCATCTTCGAGAACCTGTCTATAGCCATAAAAATGGAATCATGCCCTCTTTGAATCCTTGATAAACCAAGAACAAAGTCCATATTAATATCCTCCCGTGGTCTTTCTGGTATAGGTAATGGTTGATATAACCATGTATTCTTCATGGTTCCTTTTGTCGTCTGACATATTCTACAACTCTGCACAAACTTCTTAACATATTTTTACAATTGTAGTCAATAATAATGCTCACTAACCAGAGCAATAATTTTATCTCGACCAAAGTGTCTAGCCAACTCTCCACTATGCTTCTCTTTGATTAGGTTTTCCCTCATGAAACTCTTGGGAGAATAACATTCCATCTTGGATTATAAAATCCAACCATCTAGTCATGTCTAGAGTAACAAATTATGTGCAAGCTCTCAAGGCCTCACCAAAATTAGGATCCTCGGGATACAAACTCTTGAGTTCTTGGAACCCAACAACTTCGATCTATATCTTTGTCAACAAATTATGTCTCTTTCTTAGGGCATCTACAACCCTATTAAACTTTTCACTCTTGTGCTTCAAAACAAAAGTGTAACTCTGTAAAAAATCAACCCATTTCAAATGTCTATGGTTCAACTTCCCTTGGCTATTCAAATATTGTAAGGCTTGATGATCAATAGACAAAACAAACTCTTTAGGCAAAAGCTAATGTCTCCACTTCCGCAATGCCTAAACTATAGTATAAAACTTCTGATCATAAATAGAATATTTATTTTGGCATCATTCAACTTCTCACTAAAGTAAGCAATGGGTTTACTTTCCTGACTTAAAACAACTCCAATGGCAATGTCACTAACATCATAGTCTACTTGAAATACCTTATTAAATTTTGGAAGTGCCAAAACATGATGCTCTATAACTTTTCTCTTCAACAAATCAAAAAAAATTACTGCTTCTATAGTCTACTTAAACTCTTTTCTATCCCCTCTCATAATTTCAGTTAAGGGTCCACAAATACTATTGAAATTTATGATAAACTTTCTATAAAATCTAGCCAAACCATGAAAAGATCTTACTTCATTAGAACTCTTTGGATAGCCTTCACTTTCTCTGGGTCCATTTTAAGACCATCTTTTGAGACAAAAAATCCCATGTACACTAAATCCTCCATCACAAAACTGCACTTTTTCAAGTTAATCAACAACTTTTATTCTCTTAACTTCTCAAACACCCTACGAATGTGCATTATATGCTCCTCTAATGTCTTATTGAAGATCAAAATATCATCCAAGTAAACAATAACAAACTTACTCATAAATTCTTTCAATACCTCATTCATGAGCCACGTGAATGTGTTCAGTGCATTGATTAGCCCAAAAGACATGACTAACCATTCATACAAGCCCTCATTTGTCCTGAAGGTTGTCTTTCATTCATCTCCTTCTCTAATCCAGATTTGATGATAGCCACTCTTTAGATCTATCTTTGTGAAGTACTAAGATCCAATCAAGAAATCCATAATGTCATCCATCCTTGATAAGGGAAATCTATACTTGATAGTAATCTTATTGATAACTTGAGAATATGTGCACATCCTCTATTATCCATTTTTATTTGGTGTTAGTACTATTGGTATAACGCATGGACTCAAACTCTCTCAAATCAACGCCTTCTACAACAATTCCTATACTTATCTATTCAATTATTCACTCTCTATTGGATTCATCTTATGGGTTGCCTTATTCAACAAACTGGCTCCAGGAATCAAGTCCATTTGATGACTAATCTCTCTTATTGGTGGCAATTCATTAGGTACATGATCAGATATAATATTTTGAAACCCATCCAACAAATATGCAACTTCCACAAGTACATCCTCTACTTCCTCTTTATCAACTCTTGGAATTAAAGAAAAACACATATGTTCATGTTTCATTCCTTCTAGAAACTTCCTTCCATCAACTAAACATATTTTGACATTACTACATACCTTTTCCTCTATTTCCTTCAATGGCTTTAGCTTGTGTCGGACTCCATCCTTTATCAATGAATAGGTATTCGCATACCCATCATGTACTACACGACGATCAATTTGTCATGATCTTCCTAACAACATATGACAAGCATCCATAGGCATAATATCACATAATACCTCATCACAATAGTTTCCAATTTCGATCTTTACCAGACATTGTTCATTCACCAAAGTCTTCTGATCCTTCTACAATCGAGAAATTTTGTAGGGATTCAGATGTTTTCTTCTCTCTAACTTCAATTTATCAATTGTTTCCTCTAAAACAAGGTTATCAATACTACCACTATCAATAATGATATTTCATACTTTACCATTACACTTACACCTTGTGCGAAACAAATTTTTCCTTTTCTTAGGTTCCTTCTCATCTTTTAGCAATGCTCTTCTAGTGACAAGGACCTCTCCTCTTTCAACATCTTCAGAATGCAATCTGACTTGGCATCTTCATCTACATGTGCAACTTGTGCATTATCGTCTGGTCTTCTATTTGTTCTCACTTGATGTCAGGGACACTCATAAGCTCTATGTCCTTCTCTGTAATGGAAACACATCCCATGAAAACCTCCTCTTCTTGATCCTTGCCCTCTTCCTCTTCCTCTCTAATCTCTGTTATTTTGATCATTAGAATGATAGGAATTATTTCTCCTCTAATTCTGACTACTACTAGACTCGCCATTCTTCTTCTAATATTTATTTCAGCCTCCATAAGACCCTCCACCAAGCTTTCCACCATGACCTCTTCTAGTTTGTCTACTCTCAAACTTCTTGTTTAGTTTTTCTTCGACATTTAACTCAAATTGATATGCATCTTTAATGGTTGACATTATTACCATTATTAACTCTTCTTGAATAGTTGACCTCAACCCATTTATGTAATGAACAACCTTCTCCTTGTTAGCTTTAGAATGACACGTTTTGATAAGAACCTGATATAACTCCCTTGTATACTCTTCGACAGATTTTTCTGCTCGCTTCAATCCTTGCATTTTCTTCAATAAATCAAGCTCATAATCAGCAAGAATGAATTTTCTCTTCAATTTGTCCACCATCCAATCCCACCTTGTTATAATGTCCTTCCCTCTTCTATTTCCTTCCAAATGAATCTCTTTCCACCAAATCTTAGCATGACCTTTCAACTTGGCCTTTGCAAATTTGACCCTCTCAGGATCTTCTATTTTGTTAGGCTCAAAGTACTCCTCCATATCATTGATCCCATCATTCAACTCTTCTGAATCAAGAATCTTAGAAAATGTGGAAACTTCAATCTTGGGTCTCTTTCCAATCTTGGAAATGGCCCTAAAAAACCTAGCTTCATTAGGATCCCTGATTGTTTCTTACTCTTCTTCAAGTTTTCCTTCTTCTTCAGATTCATCCTCACTTGCATCTCTTACCTTAATATTGGTTCCTCTATGCAACTCCTCTTGTAGTGTTTGCACTTGCCTCTAGAAGGCTCTAAAATCCTCTTTTGTCACACCCATGATTCTTCCACCATGATTGGAGACATATTTTGTACTTGTCTCTTAGACCCACAACCACAATCCTAGTGAAAACTTCCTCACGTTCAGCGATCTGTCTACACACTCAGGAACTTTTGCTCTGATACCACTTGATGAAGGGTACTCCCCTTATTTAACCAAACTCACACAACACAATGGGGAAATAAATAGAAAAATTGCAATAACATATTATTGGCAAGAACAAAAACTTTTAATTTCTATTATCCTCAATTAAATGATATTACAATTTCAAAAAAATAACATGCTACAACCACATGGGCCTTTTTCATTACATTAATCTATAAGACAGCCACAGTCGACACTTTTGGAATAGAACACTAAAATCCCCCTTTAGCCCTATTTAAGTAGCACAATTAGCCACCTAAAAATATTCTAGAAAGTGAAATTTTCTCATTTTGGCGCCCAACTATTCAATTTCCCACTTTAAGTGATTTTTATCCCTCTTCTTTTTGTATTGAAACTAGAGTCTTGAAAACAACTTCTGAAAATCATAACTTGTGAACCGTTGAGTTGATTGGTTATTATAGCCCCATTTTAGAAATGGCATGAAGCGCTCAACTCCTTCAAATAGCAAAACATAATTTGATCAAGGTTTGACCCACTTTTGGAGCCTCTAAAGCCTTCAAAATAGAGTTCAAAGTTTTTGTACCACCCCGCCAAAATAAAAAAATTCAATATCTTCAAAACTAGACTTGACCTTGCCATGGAACTTTATCGACAAGCTAATACATCCAAAATGAACCTTCAAGGGAGAAATTAGAACAATTTGTGATCAAATGAACAACCTACTAAAAATAGTAACACTATCCGAAGATAACCCTTATTGAAAACTAGATAATATTTTGGGTGATGCAAGATTGCTCTTACACCCTGGATGCTCTTGCATCGCATAGACCTCTAGTAATCAATGTCACAACTGAGTTTTTCATCTTAGAAGATATCTTCCAAGGCATAAAGAGGTTGAGAGGGGAAAAGGTCCAATATATTGACAAGTTGTAAGCTAAACATTTGAAATAGAGCATTGATGTCTTGGCATCTCATATCAATCGTATCTTCAACACTGTCAATGAAGAGGGCTTTCTTAAAAATTGGATGACTAGTGTTGTGATTCCCATAAATGAAAGTGGTGACATAAATAATCCATCAAATTATTTCACTATCATGATTAACCCTCTCCTTGGGAAACTCTTTGGTAGCATGGTTGAACACAAAATCAACAGGTGGGTAGAAATATAAGCTAAAAGAGCTAAGGGGTTGACTAGTTTCAAACCAAAACATTCTATTATTGATCACAATGTCACACTTAGGTTCTTGGTTGAAAAAATATGGACCACTCAAGGTGATGAGGCTTTTTGATACTTGACTTTGAAAAGGCCTTTGACATACTACCACACAATAAACTTTGGAATAGAATGGAAGAGCTGAAAGATCCTATTGAGGTCAAGGTTGTGGTACATAGACTTTATGAGTAGGTCAAAGCTAAAATCAAAAATATAGATGGAATGTCAAATTGCTTTGGTAGTGATATAGGTGTCACACAAGGATTCCCCCTCTCACCAACTTTATTTGGATTATATATTGATAAATTAGAAGAATGGCTAAACAAGACTAATGGTATTGGCGTCCAACTAGCTAAGTATGTGATAAAGTTACTTCTTTATGTGGATGATCTCATTTTAATTGCTAAAATGTTGGATGGGTTAAAAGAAAACTTATTTAGGCATTTAATACCTTTTGTCATGATATCAGAATGCAAGTGAACACTAGCAAAACAAAAGTGATGATATTCTCTTTGAAAATAAATAAGATGACGCAAAAAACTTTTCTTTTCCATGGCAATCCTTTAGAGATAGTAAATGAGTATAAGTATCTTGGGATCGATTTTCACAACAAACTTAATTGGGAACAATGTAGAGAAAAAGGGATTTGGGGGGGGGGGGGGGGGGGGGGGAGGCGGTTGGAAAGCTCTATATTCCTTATAAAATAGATGTAGGAATGCATAGTTATAGGATTGAAAAGCTAAGAAGATGATTTTTGGTTTGTTGGTTACCCGAATGATCCTTTACGAGTGCATGAGATTTGGGGTAGAAACATGTTAGATCAAAATGGAGGCAAGCGGAGAGAATCAAAAAGTATTTAATCATCAACAACCTCAAAATTAAAATTATTGTTCCAAGTATGAGATCTTATTGGCGAAAATGGGCATTTCCCTTTAGGAAATTCAACAATGGTTTGGTTGTTAGGCTATCTAAAGAAAACTCAAAATATGGAAAAACATCATTGGCCTAAGTTGATCATGGAGGAAAGACTAGATAAAAGAAAGAACACATGGATGAAGCAAAATATCACATGGATGAAAAAATGGAACGTTAACATGTATGATTGTTTGGATAACAATGAAGAAATAACAAAGTTCATGAGGGAAATATTCAGGAGTACCATATAGTCAAAACAAAATGGGCACAAAAATTCCTACTATATCAAAGGATTTAACCCCATATAAGATCATGAGGAGAAAGCATACATGTAGGAGCACAAATTAAATGGAGAGCAAAAATTCTTATAACACAACTTAGAAGTCACATCTCACATCTATGAATACTATGATTTCACTAGTCACATTTCTTGAATATTTAGAGACAAACTAAAACCAAACTCCTTATACAACTTATATCAATTCACAATAAAGAAATAGCACTAAAAGTATTAGGGAAAATAATAGGGTTTCAAAGTTACTAGATTCTTGAATTGCATACAACAACTCTTAAACAAAAACATTGTTGTAAGATAAAATTTGTTTCTATGCTTTGTATCTCCACATCTATTATTTCACCTTTTTGAAATTGGATATGGTTTCCACAATACTCTCTAACCGTGAGTAGTTTTCCCTTGTTGAGATGAATGTGGCTAGATTTCATCTTTACACGAGCAATCAATTGCCAAAAAAAGAAACCCAATATATTGAATAGGTGAAACTCATCCTATATAGAAAAATATAATTAATTCAATATTATTATCATGTTATTATATTTTTGTTCAAAAAATTTTAAACAAATTTATTGTAATAGACTAGAAAAATAGAATATTCTAAAATTTATTTATTATATTTAGGTTTTCCTAAGTTTACCAATTGTCATGTCACTCAACCCCCTCAAATCCTATTTTTCAGGACTATGCGTGTGTTTTAGAGTATAGTCATTGTGTTTTCTATTGATTATGTTTCTATGCTTTCGACAATGTGATGATGTGGTACTACTTTCTTGACTGATATCATCATGAGATATGTTACTATGTTTCAACCTACTTATGATGATGTTATACATGAAATCTAATGTTTTCTTGAAATGAATAATGTGTTAATTAATGTGTGTGTATTTCATTCTTGAAGCATAAGAAGAGATGTTCTAATATCTGTTTACAATGTTTACGATAATTGCATACGAAAATGATGCAATTGATTTTCAATTATAGTTTTATGGTTACTAACCTATTTATATGGTTTCGAGTGTTTGAGTGATTGGTAGATGGAGACGGGGGTTTGGCCTAGGTAGAGGAGGTTAGCTCCTTGGCAGTGGTGGGTTTTGGATGATCTGGCACACATCGCAAAGACATACTATATGCATTCACCTGTTAGATTAAAGAGAGTTTTTGTTTATAGTTACCTAACCTCATGAGATCAAATGTGTTTGATAGGATTACTATTTTCTTCATTGCGGTGTTGCAAAATCAGAATGTACAAATTAAAAGATTTAATTCTTTGTTGAAAAATAAAGGAGAAAAAATATGATTATATTATAGTCAAATAATCATAAGTAAACAAAATGAAACTAAAAGCATTTCTAGATTTTGAGGTACTTTCAATTTGTTTGGTTAATAGAAATTCAGGTAATAAATATATGTAAGTGTATGCATATTAAGGGTGGAATTTTTTTTTAAAAATCTCTTATAACAGATAAAGAACATGAAGATGGAAAAAATAGTTATGGATAATGGGTAGTAATGAGAGATGTTTTTTCATAAATACGAGAGATTTTTCTTGTTTGACATGGTGAATTGGAATTTTCTTTTCTTAGGAGAAACATATAGATAACATACAAAAGGATTTATTTGGGAAAAAAATTGCAACAAAGATTGGAGAATGGGAGAAGGAGGAGTGTTTCTATTGGAAAATTATTGACAAAGACAATACTCCATGATTTCTAGGTTCTTTCCTTAAAACTTAAACTCATTTATTTGAAATTCTTGATCATTCGAATGAATGCTTCTTGAGCATTTCACCGAACTAGATATTTGTGAAATCTTTATGTCTCTGTTCTTTTTAGTATGAAACCCATTTTTTCCTTATTGATTTTGGATAGTGTTGGGTTTGGGTCTATTTTAAATTTTGAATTTCTTGCATTGTACTTCTACAAATTCATACTCTATTTGTCATGCTATTATATATGAGAGAATTAAGAGGCGTAAAAAAATTAATGTCGTGGTCTCAGAGTCAACAAGTCTAAATTTTAGGAAAAGCTTGGAATTTTTAAAAAATAAAAGCAAATATATAACATGTCAATCTAAATTGCTATGCAATCTGAGGTTACAACTTAGACTTTCTTTCTGTAACAACCAATTCCATACTAAGCATGAACGTACACACCTATATCTTTTCTTTTCTTTTTTCATTGGGATTCCTCAATTCATTGTAGATACATTTTATTTTGATGCATCAAAGCCATGGGATAGTGAGATTTTAGGGAGAAACTTTGCTAAGTAATTGAGGAAGTCTTCAATTTCAGAGCAAGGCTTGATGGTATAAAGATTCCAAATAAAGAGCAAAACCATTGAATTAAACAACTATTTTCATTA
Source organism: Chamaecyparis obtusa (assembly GCA_027943335.1). Lineage (NCBI taxonomy): Eukaryota > Viridiplantae > Streptophyta > Pinopsida > Cupressales > Cupressaceae > Chamaecyparis > Chamaecyparis obtusa. Next base: position 734,802 of record BSBK01002510.1, on the reverse strand, counting down.
TAGATTCTATGTGAGGAATTTAACTACAGAGATTTTAGTCCAAGCAAAGATAAGAATTTTTTTTTCTAGAAGTTACATATGTTTTACTATTTTTTTTTAATAATTGTGTTTGATAGTTCCTACCAAAATGATGAAAACCACCATATGTTTTGAATCATTTGATGGAAGGCTAAAAGGAAATTTGCACTACCAGGTTTCATACCAGTCACATTAATGACCATATACACATCATAAAATTAACAAGACTCTATTGAATGGCATTGACATAAGAGGCGTCATACAACGATCATTTAAAAACTAAGGGCCCATTTGGACCACGGCATATCGGCTGATATACCGAAATATCATATTTCGAAGATGGTATCCATTGTTTGTGGTCGACAGTGAAGGATGGAATTGGAATTTTGATATTCCAATTTTACCCAAAAAATGGGCATACTGTCTTCCACTTGAAAAGGTGGAATTGGAATATTGGGCTTGCATTCTGGTTTCAAATTCCAATTTAATTTGACTGTCGGGTCCGTGTCCGCATGCAAAGTAGTTTTTTTACGTCCGCATTTTGTCCTCAACGGTAATATCTCCTGTAATTAGCACTTTGGGCTTTCAGCGGCCGCCTTGTTGCCCTTGTCGCAGCCTTGCTACCCTTTTCACATCTTTTTTGGCACTTTGTGCCGCCTGGCACCATGTGCACCCGCACCCCGTGGCTCCTTGGATCCCCGCTCCTGCGCGCCACTTCGTCTTCAGCTTGTGACGGCCTGGGCTCCGCATCCTCCGTGCCTCTCTGCCTTCGCAGGAGGACACCGCCACCTGCGGTTTCCATTTCGGATCTGCCTTTCGCGCTTGGTACGCTGCTTCCCGACCCCCGCGGGCTTTCTTGGCAGTTTTTCATCTCCTTGGCGGTTTCTGGTTTCGCTTGGTGGTTCTGATTTTTTCCTCTTTGGTGGTTTTAGCTTCTGAATTCTTAGTCATCTTCCGAGTGAACCAAACAGGTCATCCCATATTCCGGATATCATTTTGAGGATATCTATATTCTAGAATTGCAGCATATTCTAGAATTGACTATATCCGGCATTTCGTATGCCGTGGTCCAAACGGGCCCTAAAAGCATGATATTTCTAGTATGAAAGTATAAGTAATATTTGAATCGGTAATTTTCAAGAGTGTTAATGCATTAAATTTTACTTGAACATTTATTTTTGACCTTAGACTTGATGGTTGCATTTGTTGGAAATTTTCTTAGGCTTCCTCAGTATAACAAGTCTTAATATTGTTATTGAAATACTCTTGTCTTGCTATTGAATATATGCATTGTATCCCAACATAGTTATATTATATGTTCTTTTATCTATATTTTTATAGGGCTTTCTCAATTGGATACAAATGTAGAATGTACAATGTTGTACGTGTGTGTATTAGCATAATAAAAACATCTTGAGGAGTCATTGAGTGTGGATGGCATTGCTTTCATGAGAAAGAAGGATAGATCATATGCCTTGACATTTTCTGAGATGCTATTTTTGTTGGCATATCATCAAATTGATGGCGTACTATGCTCATAATAATACTCTTATGTTGCAAAGTCAGGAATACCCATGTAAAATGTTATTTGTAAGACAATATATTCAATACAAGTCTAGTGCATATATCTCTCTCTGTATAATACTTTTGGTGTCAATCTATAAAGGCTATTAAATTATTATAATTATGTATATACTTTAACTAACTTGGTGTCTATTTCAAATACTTCAACCCCCCTTTTATTTATTTCTCCTCTCAATAAATTGTGTCTATCAATATTCTTTGTTCATGTTGTTATATACATGGATCTTGATATGTTACAACAATTTACTCTCAAAAAACCATACCCCTTTTGAAAAGTAAAATCTGAATTGACACCTGAGACAGAAGAATTAAGCTTGTAAAGGGTTTTGGAGTAGCAATAGTTGGCTTTAAATTTTTAGTAAACAAATCCTTACAAGAGTAAATGATTGTAGGTAGCAGAGTAATGTCTTGTTTGTTTTGTTGAGATTAAATGAACATAGAGTGGGTATGGAAACCAATTCATATGCATATGATTAGCAATGGGGGTGTGTAACACATATATGGGGATGAGTTTTGTAATATAAGGAAATAGTTGCATATAATTACTTTATGTGGTTAATCAAATTATAGTAATAGTGTATTTTTTTCTTTCATTTATGTATAATTAAATAATAGAAGGGTGATGAATGTGGAGCTCCACGAAAGGGTAGAAAAAGGAATTTTCTTTATGCATTCTACCTACCAGTAGAAACTAGTTTAATGCTTTGGATAAAGGACATTTGCATATTTTAATGTATATGCTAGGGGGTAAAAGCATAATAAGTTGTCACCCTTTTACAAAGGAAAAAGCTAACAAAATCAAAGTTGTTCAACTTCAATAGTATAAAAATGACATTTATGTTTAGAATTTGAAGATGATTTAAACTAATTAAATGTGATAAAATGGATGAAGTTTATGATTAATATTTTAATAATTTTTTTGAATAAGAATTGATATGTTTTTTTAATTTTTAAAGATGATTTTTCAGTTGCTGAAAAATATTGAAAATTAGGGGTCTAGTTCCCACCAAAAATTTATATGTAAATAATTTTTTTTGCCCTAATTTCAAAATATATCATAGATGACATATATAGCTAGTGCATGAAGAAATAAAATTGGTTTGTGACCTATATTTTCTCTTTTATAACAATTCAAATTCCAACTCACTGAAATCGATAATTTTCATCTCGCAAAATATTTTTCATAAAAAATCTATCCCAATCAAAAAAAGAAATATATATTCTTGAAGAGGACTCTCTCCTCTAGTGCACCATATGTTTTTCAAATTTAATTAATATGATCTACTATTTTTTCTTTCTCCAAATCAACATCTCCTTGATTGTTAAAATACCTACTTGCAATATTTTTTAATTACAATAAACTATGTCTAATTAAAACACTATAAAATCTATATGAGGATATTCTTGACTCTGATATCTACAAAAGGGTATTTTTTTATTTTAAAAAAAATGTCATTAAAAAGATTAGGAGTTATTGAAACACCACTTTTTTGAAATAATTTTATTTTTATGGTAATTGGACCCAAAGTGGTATAAAACATGCATTTAATAGATATTTACAATTGGAAAAGTTAAAGAACTTATCTAACTTAGCTAGAATGAATCTAACTAGACCATATGTTTGACCAAAATTAATTTTTAGTTAGAAATACTAAAATTCAGTTGTGTTGATAAGTTAGCCTAAAAGGTGACACTTGATTGTGCTTTTACCCTAGGTTATATTTCATCTCCCGCCACATCAGTGTTAGTTACTACATAGTCATAGGCGATATGTAGTTTAGTTCATTGTTGCACTAGATCCATCTGATCTACTAGTTTTGAGTTGCTAGGCTTCTTGGACAGGGTCAGCGTGCTCAACATGATAGGTTGAGCACTGATGGAGCTAACCACGTTGTGTAGACACCCAAAAATGGATAGACTTGCGAACTCACATTTAACAACTAATTCTTCTTCTATTGATTAATGATTCTTTAATTGTTAATTAATTATCATTTATTCCTCTACAAAATCCAATCTTTTAATCATTTCCCTAAAATTAATTAAATAATTAAGTTATTTAATTAATTACCTTTAATTAATTGATCTTTATCACTTAATTAAATTCAATTTCCCATTTCCCATAATTTGATTAAGTATATTTAATTAAATCAAATTAGCTAATTATTATTTCAAATTCAATTAATCAATGAAATAAATTTAATTTCACATCAATTTTTAATTAATTTAATTCCTAATTAATTTCATCTTTCTTTTTAATTAATTTTTTAATTCAATTAAATCTTCTAAAAAATAGAAAAATAAAAAAGATGAGGCAATTATGGTTTCTAAAAATTCAGAATCCTCATAAAGTGAAAAAAAAACAATTTTCTGGAAATTAGATCATTTTTAAAATAGAAAATAATTATTTTCTTAAAATTCATTTTTAGAAACTTTAATCTTTCAAAAATCAAATAAATCCTCTCATCTTTATTTCATCTTTTATATCTCCGCTTATTGAGTGAAATTGGAATTAAATATGTTTTTCTAGAAACTTACCCAAATCTTCTCCAATCTTGATTCATCTCGTCTGTCCAATTTGCTTTCCCAGAATCAATCTCAATCATTTGTGGATTTCCTGAAAATCTATATAAGAAGCCTTATTTCCTCATAATTAGATCTTTCAATTATATCAAACTTATGTTGTAGGTGTTATTATTAATCAATAAAAATTCTCGGAGCTTTGAGTCAAGGTCTTGTTAGAATCACCCCTAAGTGCCACACCTCAATGAAGCAAAGAGAAGCAACATAAGCCTCAAGTGTCATATTGGTTTGCATATTTTCTTAATTTATGAATATGATGCTTATTATTCTATTATTTGTAGGGTTAAATGGTTTGATTAGTTATTGTTTTCGATTAAACAATGCTATTAATCTCATTTATTTAGCTCGTGCAAATTTTCCCTATGACATTTTGGTGAACCCAATGTGAATCAACAATCTATGAACCGCTTGCAGGAAACGAACAAAAAATTTAGTCTCGATCGTATGGCCAATATTTTAAATTTTAATTTTTTCATAAATTATGTTATTTCACAATTGTATTTTGTATTGTCGTATTTGACCTACATATTGCCGCAACTGACAATGCTTTTCCACATTTGACAGGGGCTTTGCCGCAGTTAACTATTTTATTATTGCATTTGATAAATACCTACCACAATTGATCTTTATTTTGTCACAAATGATAGGTGTTTTGCCACAATTGCCTTACAAAACTTTGCTTATGTTTTTTGATTCCACGGGTTTTTGTCTTAGTTTTTGTGCCTTGATTTTTGTGTAGGAAAAGAAAGGTTTAGTAACAAATGGAAAAGAAAAGGGTTGTCATATGTAAGCTAGGTTTTCAATCAAGGAAAGAACTCAAGCTCAGGATCCAACATCACCAATGACAATAGAAAGCACTTATAGCAATTTGAATTGAAGAAGAAGCCCCAAGACTTGATAGATTTGAATGCATTGTGCAAGGTTATGAGATGAAATATAATTTTGCTGCTAATTGGGTTGCTATTTGGACTAGTGAATGGTAATTATCTTCTTCTTTTTTTCTAATGTTAACAAGTGTCTCTTTGTTGGTGATTTCACAGAGCTTAAGGTAAGAAAAAAGAACGCAAGTTAGAGTGCACATATCAAGGACCCCAAGATTAACAATTTGCATGCAGGTTGGGGAGGGCTTTGAAATAAAAAGACAAAATTTCCTTTTAAGATCTTTGCTTTTGTCTGTGTTTTCTAGCTTGAAACACCTAGTTTGGGCATAAAAAAGAACACCTATCTTCCACACATTTCTTTTGGATAAGGAAAATGAACCCAATTGTCTAATGTGTCTAGCATTTGATTCCCAAGAAAGAAAAAATATATCCTCTCCCCTCAACTTCATGAATCTTGGGTGAAGAGAAATTTGTTCTATTTTTAGAGGGCATTCTTTAGTGGGAAAAGAGGTACTCACGTCAAGGAATGACCCAACCGATAATAGGCTAAAGCCAAGCCCTTCTGAATCGGTATATAAGAAATGTCATTGTGATTACTCTCACAATGAATAGGTGTGAGTTCATTATGGTGGATAAAATATCCTCTAGTGCCCATGTGGTACATCAAAGTCCCTAATTGAAAGCTAACCACTTATAGTGAAAGGATTGGGAGAGCCCAATTAATTGAGAATATCATTTGATCATAGCCACATGAATGAATGACCTTACTAAAAAAATTGTTCTAGCTATCAAAAACCTTATATATGCTAGTGCTAAGGGTCCCTAAAGATATCCCACAACTCTCATGGCTCTTTGTAGAGATAGTAGATCCTTGGGAAGTGACTATCCTTGGATTTCAGAGCTTGGTGTGCTAGAGAAGCGAGTGCACTTTAAGGAGGAGCCCATGCCTCCAAGCTCGTAGGCTATCCACATCAAGTAAGCATGACTAGACTCATTCCAACTGGGAATTCAACAGATATTGTCATGGCCTACCATAGGTTGTGATTATGTTTGGTTACTCGTAGATTATAAAATACTTTATTTGTTGTGCTTGCTTGAGTTTTATTATAAAATGCAAAACAAAGCATCTTACAAGTACAAATGCATCAAACATATTAGAGTTCTTTAGAAAGTCAACATCCTACTAAAATAACCAATCAAATTGAAAAAAATTTCTATCAAACAAATTCTTTTTGCATACTAAGAACTATTTTGTTCAATCATTGAAAGCTGAAAATCAACCAGATTCTGATATCTGAAAACTAAAATTGTGATTCTTTGTATTTTGTTGCAATTGTCAGTTTTATTATCGTATTTTCATGTGCTTTTCCGCATTCAAGACTACATTATACCACAACTATTAGTTTTATTGATGTATTTGCTTGTCTATTGCCACATTCAACACAACATTCTATTGCAACTGTCAGTTTTATTGTCATATTTTCCTGTGTGTTGCCACATTCGACACTACATTCTATTGCAACTGTCAATTTTATTGTCACAATTGCATTTTTTATTGCCACATTTTTCTAATAAAGTTGACCTCCAAAATTATTTATTTCGTACCAGCATTTATGCCCAATTATTATTTTAGCTCTTGATCTTTTATACTACTATAACCAAAATATGCTATTTGAAACATCCATGAAACGCTACCAAGGTTATCATAAAATTTTAAACATTTAGGATAACTTACTTTTTTGAGTTTAAGTTTTTGTTTAGGATAAGTGATTTGAAAGGTCATATTAGACTACCCTTGATCTCTACATCATATTTTCTCATCAAATATTTTACAACGCCTCATCTAAAGCAAGGGTTAGATCATATCTTGTCATCACCTTTTGAGATCAAGGAAAGTTGAGTTATGTCCTTATAATTACCTTTTCTAGATAGGAACTAGTGTAATACCCCAAAATTGGCACCTTGCAATCTTAATCAATTTTGGTGCATTCCTTCAAATTTTTACATCATCAAAGTCCTATTGTACTAGGCAATTCTGTCTCCTAATTGACTTTATTTGACTTGGTGTCAAATTCAAAAAACCCTAAATTTGCATTAATCATACACTATATTTAATTCCTAAATAATTGACATTTATTGGCTAAATAATCCCTATGATTAATTAATTTAATTCTAAAGTCCTAGTGCTTTTAATTAAATTAATTCCACCCCCTTTAGCTAATACACATCAAAGGAATTAAATATTATTTGGTTATTTAAATGGATTACTCTCATTTGGATTTAATAATTCAAATAATTTGAAAAGCCACCCATGTGGCAATAATTCATTTACTTAATTAAATAATATCTCCAATTTGTCTCACCTTCCTCCATGGAGATGAAGAGTCAGCAGTTTCTTTCCAAGAAACTCTTCATTCTCTGTCCGGGCTCTTCTATATTATCAACCTCTTTTTCCTCATTTGAGGAGGCAATTTTTTAGAGCACTAAAACTATAGCGAATTTTTGTCTCACTTTCATATTTCTTAAGCTATTTTCTCATTGCAATTTAGAGTAATTTTCATTGATTAATATAATTTTTCATTCTCATGTTAATTAGTTTGCTTATTATGTTAGTAGCCTAATTTTTATTGCATTTCAAGCTTTAGATTAAATCTGCATTCTCATATTTCTTTCAAGTTTGTAGCTTAATTTGTACTCTCATTCTTAGCTTAGTTTCAATTCAATCATTTTCTTAGCATCTTAAAATCCTCCATTTTAGCTTGGTCTATGGTTGTTGGGCTCTCATTCTAAGAGTAATTCAAACACCCCATCTAAATAGGACGCAACAGGTTGCTTCATTTATATTTGTGAAATGAGTAATTCATACTCATCTTTGTAATTTGGCTTATGAGCAATGACCATGTTGAGTCTGGCTGAATTAGAGGTCAACATTCAGACATAAACAACTAGAACTCGTTGATAGAGGATATCCCTTTTGTTTGAATTAGATCACATCCGTGTCCTTTTCAAATCAATAGAAAGATGGATCTACCTTTGCACACTTTTGGTCATAGACTAGTTACATGGTCACAAACCAAAAATCAACCAAAGGATCCTACTATCAAACCTTTCCCTTCATGGGAGGAAGAACTAGAAATCAACCCCTATGAACAAATTGACCCATCTATGTTTCATGATATCTATCAACAACCTCATGGATCAAATTAGTTTCAAGATGTAATAGAAGAGGAGATAGAGGACATTGAAGAAGATGCATATGCCTCACATGTTGTAGAAAATGTGGTTGAACTAAACCCCCAAAAGTATTTAGTGATGATTTTGAAGAAAGGAGTTAAATTTCCTTTAGGATTTGATGTTTCTACAATTTGGTCTGAAAACCCATTAGTTGGAAATGACACAACATTACAACAATCACATACAGAGGTATCCTGGATAATGTTGGTACCAGAGTCTTCTTGAACAATCCCCTCCCAAACATCAACACAAGCTTGTTCCTCTTTTACATGGGGATTAAATCAAAACCAAATGTTTTCTCAAGTAATTCCTACTAGTTGAGGCACAAGTATTTGTCAAAGTATCTCATCCCATGTGGTACTAGTAATCACTTCAACAATAATTGTTACTTTAAGTGCTTTGATTATGTCATCAACACCACAAAACTACTACAACCCGTTTTCCAGGACCCAATTGATGCAATCTTTTCCTATTGAATTTGGATCACAACAACAAACCCATGGGCAACTAGGATCATTATATTTTGGTCCTACCTTTAGTCAACTCCCTCCCAGGGTTATCTCCTTATTTCAACAAAGATTTCAACAATGACAACAATAAAACCAACCTCATTTCCAATAATCTAATCAAAATTTTAACCATGGTAGATCTTGCATGCCTGCATCACATCTTCAAAATCCTCGACAAACCTATTTTCCATCTACCAAGCAACAATAAAACTTTGGAAATATTCCTCAAAATCAAACTGACCTCTTTGTTCAAGAAATTCAAACCATGCGAAGTCAATTAGCAGATATTCAAAACCAAGGATAAATGAAGTCCTATACCATAGAGGACTTGTATCCTTACCCCTTTGATCACTCGATTGCAACACCTTAGTTTCCTACACACTTAGGGAATTCTTTGCTGGTTGCATAGAGGTTGCACATGATGAATCATACCTCATGCATTTTTCCCTCAAAGCTTAGTTGGACCAGCAATCAAATGATTTTCACAATTAACTCATGGTATCCAATCATAGAGGGAACTAGCAGATAAATTCATAGCTCATTTTCACCATAACATTGAACAAAAGGTTAGCATCAAGGACCTCTTTGATACTAAACAAAAAGAGGGTGAACCTTTCTCCAATTTCCTACAAAGATGGAGAAGTAAGGCTAACAAAGTCCCTTATGACATTCCTGAGCAAGACCTTATCACTACCTTTATGGATAACTTGATTCCATAAATGGCTTTTACAATTGAACTTCAACTTTATTTGAATTTCAAACAATTAATTGAATAGAAAATTAGATGTGAACAAAAAATAATCAAGAAAGGGGTCCTTACTGATCCTAATCAACCCCACACCAACAAGAATCTTGTTGATAAAGCCAAATGGTGGAACAAAAACAAGAATGTCACCAATGATGGTTTCATAGATGTAAAAATGGTTCATTATTCCCAACCAAAGATCTCATTACAAGGGGCACCGATGCAAAATCAAATTCCAATAAATAACCCAAATCCAACATCGACTGTGAATGTTCAAGCTGCCAATGTGGCTTAAATTCAATTGAATGCACAACATCCACCTAGACAACAATTTCCAAAGCATGAAAATACACCACTTGAAGAATCAATCGAATCAACCTTGAAGAAATTGATGCAATCATTAATGATCACCCTTCTTGAGACTCGAGAAATTGAGCATGGTGTTGTCAAACCCAAATGGTAGAATGACAATGATTTTTTTTAATATCATCGTGTCAAAGGACACAAGAGTTCGAATTGTTATCGATTTAAAAATGCTATGCAAGACTTGATCAAACAAGGATCAATTGACGTTGACAACCACCCAAAGCTCAAAAACAACATGGATCACATGATTTTCAAGGTTCCATTATAAAACCATAATAAAGGGAAGCCCCTGTGTCTGGAAGATAGTCAAAGAAAGTTAATTATACCTACACATCCTCTGATAGTGTGATAAACTACTTAAATCCAGCTAAGAACCAAATTGCCACAATCACAATCAAAGATAATGATTCCAAATGTGTAGTTACAACTTGTCATACCAAATTTGTCCTACAAGGGGCACCTTCTACCTCCACCACACCTGCAACCTCTATTGCACTCCCAAATCCACATCATAGCCTAGTGGATCCGCTTAAGAAAATGCCCACCCATATATCTATTTTTGAGCTAATATGCATATCTCCACAACACAAGCAAGCACTAGATTAGGCACTCCAAAATGCACTTGTCCCTAGTGACACAACTCCTAAGAATCTATAGAATGTGGTCAATTATATTATTGCAAACAAGAAAATAACCTTTATTGAGAAAGATGTGCATCTGCATAAACCATTGCATGATGACCCCTTGCACCTTCTAGTAAAAGTACACAAACACATGATTAGATAAGTCCTCGTTGTTGGTGGGGCTAGATTAAACATATATACTTTAAAGTTAATAAAGGCCTTGGGATATTCAAAGTCCAGTATAGATGTAACCCACTGAATCAACATAAGAGCCTATGATGAAGGGGAAAGGTCATCAAAGGGTATCATAATTTTTCCTATCAAAATAGGACCGGTAGTAAAGAACATGGATTTCTAAATTCTAGATCTTGAGCTGGGATATAACATGTTGTTGGGAAGGCCCTTTATACACAAGATGCAAGCAATACCTTAGACATATCACCAATGCATCAAATTTCCCTTCCAAGGTACTGAAATCCTCATAGCAGGTGATTTGAATCCATTTCAATACTATAGCACCTTGAGGGCTAGCTCTAAAAATCAAGTACCAATAAACCAGGAAGCCAACATTCCTTCTACTTCTAGTTTAATTCCCAAAGACATACCAAGGAAGAGAATTAAAATATCAGTCCAAGACAAAGGATGTGGTGAGTACCTCTACAAAGAAGCCTTCACTATTATTAAGAAGCCTTTGTCACCAAGATCCTATGGTCGCCCTAGACTACTAGAGATAGGTGAAGCTCCATAACTTGTTGTATTTAGATGCCCACCCACTATATTTGTTAAATGGGGCAATTTGAGTGAGGAAGATCCATTTGATCTTGATATCAATACTTGGTTATACCAGGATCCTCATGAAACACCTTCAGTGCAATTACCTTTGGATCAACATGGACTAGGATACACCATGCTACAATAGTTTGGATATGATGGAACTAAAGGCTTTGGAGAAACACAACAAAGAATAGTAGAGCTATCATTGTCACCTACCCAAAGGAAAAAAAGAGGCCTTGGATACAATTATTCTAGAACAAGTGTGGTCTCTTGAGATGCTCAAGAAATCATCAATCCAAACTAGGGGCAAGATCATGGACATGCCCAAATCAACAATATTCTTCCACAACTATTGTCACATGAAATGAAAACCGTGACCTTTGAATTATCTCTTGATTAGGAAATTCTAGATTCTGTGGAAAATGAGGTACCCTATGAGTGTTCTATCATGACTAATTCTCATGAGTATGAGTGGGAATCCCTTCATAACTATAATTTTGAAACCCTTTAGCATTCCCCTCGATCCACTAGTACCATGAACATAAATGACATATTTGACCACATGAACCTAAAGGATGAACCTTTTACTGATAAAAATGTTGATGCACACTCCTTAAATGGTGCATCTACTTCCCATTATAGATTTTTTGGAACTATCACTACAGTTCCATTTTCTTGAACTAAGTCACTTCCCAACACTAGAACCTTTGTCCAGTCCACCCTGAGCTAGTCGACTAGGCTCAACAAGGACGTCTAGATATAGATCTCTTTGAAAATGATGAGGCCATTACAAAATTTCTAGGGTTTCAAGAAAGAATACCATCATGAGGCCACAAGGTTTGGTTCTTTTGATTTAGACAGGTCAAGATACTTTGTGGAGGTAGGTCCTCTTTGCAGTCAACAAGATAAAAATGAAAAGAAAAAAGAAAGGTCTTTAAGTGAAAATTGAAAGGCACTTCTTGACTAGAAAAAAGTAAAAATAAAGGCATATCTTCTAGTGAAAACCTTTCTGAGGTGCCAGAAGATGGAAAGTTGGAATCCCTCCCCTTAGATGAAGAGAAATCAACATTGTTAGCATAATACATTGTCAAAATTAACTTAGGTTATGAGCTCCACCCTAAGAATATATATTTGGCTAAATTAGTTTCACTCGAGGAGAGAGAAAAATTCATTGAATTATTCAAAGAAAGGCAAGCAAATTTTTCTTGGTCATATGCTAACATGATAGGACTTGATCTAGAATTGGTATTACATCACTTTGCATTGTTGCCAAATGTGAAGTCCATGAAACAAAAACTAAGAAAAATGCATCCACACATTACATTACTAGTCAAGTCCGAGTTAAAGAAAATTATAAATGTTGGCTTCATCAGACCTATTCCATATGTAGACTGGATATCAAATATTGTACCAATGATAAAACCTACAGGAGCTATTCACATGCATAGATTTCAGGGAATTAAAAAGGCTTATACCAAGGATGAATTCTCATTACCAAATATTGATATCATAGTGGATTTGACAACGAGACATTAAATATTATCTCTAATGGATGGATTTTCAGGATACAATCAGATTAAAATAGCTCGTGAAGGTCAACATAAAATTTCATTCACTTGTGCTTGGGTACATATTGCTAGAATGTGATGCCATTTGGTCTTAAAAATGTAGGTTCTACCTACCAAAGAACAATGACAATGAACTTTTATGACATTATCCATAAGACCATGGAAGATTATGTTGATGACATATTAGCAAAATCCAAACTCAGAGAGACACACTTACAAGTGCTAGGACCTATTTTTGATAAGTTAGAATAGTACAAGCTTCGATGTAACCCAAAGAAGTGTGGTTTTAGAGTCACATATGGAAAAATCCTTAGATTCATAGTATCAAACATAGGAATTGTAGTGGACCTAGAGAAAGTTAAGGAAATCTTAGACATGCCTCCTCTTGCCAATTTGAAACAACTTAGAGGACTTCAAGGAAGGATACAATCTATTAGGAGATTCATAACATAGTTGGCTTATAAGTGTCCCTTTTCAACACTTATTACATAAAAGAGTGACTTCAGTATGGATAGAACAATGCGATCAAGCATTCCAAGTCTTTAAGAAATACCTATTAAGTTCTCCAACACTAGTTCCACCAACTCCCAGTAAAACACTTATTCTATACATCTCAACAAATGATTCAACACTAGGGGCTCTCTTAACATAACATGATGACAAAGTAAAAGAGAGATCTATTTACTATATCATCCAAACCTTTGTCAGATATTAGCTCAATTATTCTTCAATTGAGAAAGAATGTCTGACAATTGTCTTTGCCTCCCAAAATCTGAAGCATTATATATTGAGTCATCAAACTAAGCTCATAGCACACATAGATCCACTGAAATTCCTACTAAGAAAAGAAACATTAAGTAAGAGGCTCATCGAATGGGTCATGATCTTGAGTAAGTTTGACATAGAGTATGTGGATTGAAAAGCTATAAAATGACAAGTTATTATTGATCAACTGGTAGAAGCATCCATTCTAAATCACCAACCTATTGTCTCAATATATCATAATGGAGAATTTTCACCATAGAAGCATCAACAGTACAATTATGGTTGTTATTCTTTAATGGATGATATACCAACCATGGTGTAGGAGTAGGAATAGTATTCATCACTCCACAAGGGGATGCAATTCCTAAGTCTTTTTGAATTAATTTTCCATGTACCAACAATATAGTTGAATATGAATCTCTAGTCATAGGACTAAAAATGACTATACAATGAAGAATAAAGAATTTGAAAGTTTATGGTGCTTCACAACTAGTCATTAGTCAAGTCAATAATGACTACATGACAAAAGATGAAGAACTGGTCCCATACAAGAAATTGATAGAACAACTGCGTGCTTCCTTTCAATATATATTTTTTGAACAAGTTCCAAGAGTTCAAAACTGTTGATGTTTTGTAGCTTCAGTCGAATAAACACTATGAGTCAATACTAGTAAAGATATATATGTGTGTGTGTGTGTGTGTGTTCTTGGGCTGGAGGAGGAGGGGCTAGAGCAGATGCCCCTCCTCTAGCCCAAGAACAAGTAGAGGGAGGGAGTCAATCCTGAGTTTCCCCCTTCTTGTCTTATCCTTCTCTTCTAGATTTTGATATACTGATTTGTTATATATGCATCGAGGATGCACCATTTTTGTACTCGAGACATTATTTTGAGATACACACACACACACATATATACATATATGTGTGTGTGTGTATATGTATATGTCTATATATATATGTGTATATCGATATGTGTATACGTATATATATATATATATATATATATATATATATATATATATATATATATATATATATATATATATATATACATACATATATATACATATACATATATATATACATATACACATATAGATATACACATATATACATAGACATATACATATACATATATACATATATCTATATATGTGTATGTATACATAGATATATGTATATGTATATGTATATATATATATATACATATATATATATATATACATATATATATATATATATATATATATATATATGTATATGTATATATATATATATATATATGTATATGTATATATATATATATATATGTATATGTATATATATATATACATATGTATATATACATATGTATATATACATATATATATGTATATATATAATATCTATATATATATATATATATGTATATGTATATGTTATATGTATATATATGTATATATATGTATATATGTGTGTGTGTGTGTGTGTATATTATTATGTAAATATTAGATATTGTTGCATTTGGAAAAAACATACAATGAGATAGTGCTATTACATTTGCAATGATCCCAAAATCTTAACATGGTATCAGAGTGGGTTCCCTACCAGCCTGTAAGGTTCCACAAATAATGGAAGCCTATTCTTGAAGATAATCATTCAACAATCTTCTTTCGAGAAATTATTTTGCTAGATTGATTAGAGTATTTTATCTTTTGTAGTTCTTCTAAAAGCTGATATAACCAATATACAACAAAATAAATAGTTCTTTCTGTGAGAAGATGTACTCTAGATTTGAATGGACGACTAGAGGAGGTGACGCCGCTAAATTATATCCCTGTGAGGATAAAATCACCGAAGCTATATGCTTTGTTTTACACAATATCATTTAGAAGAAGAGTAACGATGGACAACGTGATAAAGAAATTGACGGAATGCCTCAAGGAGAAATTTTGTAATGGCGAGTACGTTTCTAGGTGTTTGAAGGATAATTTTGAATCTGTAAAAGATTTGATCAAAGTTGCAGACATATACCAGAGGACTGATCTTTATTTTAAAGTCTTTTTTCATGGTAACATCGAAGTTGCAGAATCCTTATAGAAGAATGCTGGATAAAAGTGTATGAAATAGATTTAAACAAATAAAATTTACCGTATTTTGGCTATAAAGGTTAAATAGACTATTGTATAGAAAGAATTGCGTATTTGCCTACAGTGCGGAGGGTAATATTAAATGATCACCAAGAACATCACACAGGATTATTGATCATTTTTCTATGTGCAACAAGGATGGAAGATAATAGTATAAAGTCCAGTGGTCATTGAAGTTTAGGGGAGCATTGAAGTTCAACATTACACCCGGAGTTGACTCAATACACTAGAATGGGATATTGTCGCCAAAAAAGAACTAAGTCTTGTTGTATCTGTGAGAGCTTCATTTTGTGGTGAGTGGCATTAGAAGGAATTGAATACTAATTCATTGTTGTAATTCCTCCTATGATCAACGTATATGCAAAACATGAGAACACCTTGGTCAACATAATTCCTTGGTCGACTTCATACAGCAACGAATAGAATCTTATGCTGGTGTCACTGATATTAGATGCTACAAATGATGGTGAAGCTACAAATGTAGGAAGATTAGAAATTATAGAGCAACTTTTATATATAGCACTCAAAAGTAAGCAGCGAACAATGACTAAGTTTGAGACAAAGAAGTTAATGAAGATGTTTTCAGCGCTTTGTATTAAATATTAAAAATAAAAGGACCACTGACTAATGAGATAATAAGTGAGCGATGAATTTGTTTATTATGTAGTGACTATGTATCATAGATGATGCTATGAATAAATAAAACAATGGTGTTAGCATATACAAAATCAATGATCAAAAGCATTAATTATAGTGTCACCTCTTTTGGAGCAATCAAGTTGTTTTCACAAGAAGCCATGAGGATATAAAAGACAATAAGAGTGGAAATTTTACATTGTGGGGGAATAATAACCAATATTACATTCTCATTTGAACCATCCTTAGAGGGGATATGTCACAGAAGAGATAATATCCTTAGTGGAGAGATGATTTAAAGGGGAGATGTCTCTCAAATAATCTAAGAAGGTGTTTTTGATTTGATGTATATAGACCTTCATTGAAGTAACTTGTATCAAGGATGTTAATGCGTAGATAAGTATTTAGTATCCTTGAGTATTACATTTATCTACTCATTGTAGTCTCTCTCTTATATGTATATCTATACGTACTATAAGAGCTATTTGCCTTGATTTTTTCTGGTGATGCTCTTGCAGGAAAAGAAGATTGATATCAAATTCAGAGGCAGTGTAACACTTCAGAGGTAAACTTTGGACCAAGTTTAGAAGGTTGATATCACATTCAGATGAAACCTGACGAACCATCAAAAGAAACCTTGGATGAGAAGGTTAAATGTTGATGTTAGTACTCAAAGCTTCAGAGGGAGTTAGTACAACATCTAGAGGATTTGTCTTATTTGATTTCCAAGGATCTTGGTCATATTAATTTAGAGGGAGTAAACCATATCGAGATGGTTTTCCTAGGTCATGATATTCCTAGAGAGATGGTTGGGCATTCAAGAAAAGAGCTTAATGCGAACTAAAGAACAAAGACACAACTTGCTCACATAAGGTTGATATTAGATTCAGGGGGAGTATGATAGTTCATCTAAAAACAACCTTGGATGAGGAGGTAAGGAGGTTGTTACAAGACCTTAAAGGAAGCATCCAGAGGACTATGGTCATGAGATTGGTTCTCATGTGTGCTGGCTGAAATTCCTTTATGCTAGCTCCTACGTAACTTGGGTTTCACCTAGAGTGATAAACCATATAAGAGATATAGTGCATAAGTATGCTATTCAAGGTACATTATCACTACAAAACATATGGATGATATTCTCACCAAACTTCTTACTAGAGGGAAGGTTGTGTACCTTCGAGATAAACTTGGTATGTTGGAGAATGAATCCTTAGATGAAAAGGAGTTTCAATATCTGTGATCTATTATCTTGTATGCTATTGCATTCTTCTCTTTGAGAGAGAAGTCTAAGGTGAAAGCCCTTGTTTCCACCCTTTTGGGATGAACCATGATGGATCCACCCTCTGAGATGAGTCAAGGTGGATTTCATGTGTGTGACTCCTGGACTTATGGGCCCTCCTGTGAACATTGGAGAAATGTGACAACTTTTCAATAATGAACACTTGTATTTGATTGATGTTGTGAGGTGATGACTTTGCAACATCTCCATCATGATGGATGTCATGTGACTTGATATCTGTGGATATGTCATGATGGTTAGGATCTCTTAGACATCATGGTAGATATCATTAAATAAACCATAGATGATTTAGAGATCTTCATGGTGGATATTATGTCACGTAATATCTGTAGACATGCCATGATCAGTCTATATGGTAAGTATCACATATGTGATACTAGTGCACAACCATACTAGATATTTTGAGTACTTGGGTGAGTATAATGGATTTGATACTTGGAGACCATTACTCATGATAATCATTTTGAGCAATTAGGAAAATATCTTGTGAGTTGATATTTGGAGACTATTGCTCTGAGTACTTGGTAAGTATCATGGACTTGATACTTGAGGGCCATTACTCGTAATATCAGTAAAATGATATAAATATAAAATGATTATCTATACTCACATTGAGTACTTGGTAAATATCATGGACTTGATATTTGGAGACCATTACTCTGAGTACTTGGGTGAGTATCATGGATTTGATACTTGGAGACCATTACTCATGATAATCATTTTGAGCAATTAGGTGAATTTATTGTGAGTTGATATTTGGAGACTATTGCTCTGAGTACTTGGTAAGTATCATGGTATATGCACAAAGATGGGGGACCAAAAAGGTGCCACTTTTCCTTTTGGTCCCCCATTAAGCCATAGTGCGTATGCACTAAAGGGAGTGTGCCCTATAGGGCACACACCCTATGGCTTGGGTTGCCCAAGCCTAAGGCTTGGGCAATACAAAGCATACCGTGTGTGCCCTATAGGGTGCACACACTTTGAAAAAAGTGTATTTATAGCTTGTTGCGGGTTGGAAAGCTTATTTTTCTTTCCTCAAACTTGCATTTGTAGCTAAGAAGGGCTTCCCAAGCACGCACACACTCTTGCTTAGGCTTGGAATCCAATTTTTTCATTGATTCATCCATCAAATGGCTCCACGGCATCGTCAAGTTCAATCCAGAAGAAGAGGTAAGTCTTTTTACAGCCCATGCCTCTTATTTGTTTTAAAATTTCAATTTTGTAGCAATTTGTTTTGTTGAAATTTGTTTTTGTTTAAATTTGTGTGAAATGAAGATTTTAAAATCTAGTTTTTTTAATTGTCAGGAAGAAATAATCTCCCTCAACCAAACCCTCCGTCTCCTCATGAAGAAATGAATGAAGAAACAAATGAAGAAAATGAACCTTAATTGCCTCCACCAATCAAGAAACCTCCTCCCAGAACACAAGAAAATTTGATGAACCAAATTGAAAGAGGGCAAAAAGAATAAGAATCTTTAATCACAAGGTTATAAGATTCTAGTGGTACAAATCTTGGAAGGGAAAGACTTCAAAAATCATTGGAAGTAATCTTGACCCATGTAAGCTCGGTTAGTGGGCAAATTAATTTATGGCGGGATAAAAGAGAAGAAAAAAAACAATATTATGCAAATAAATTATCTTATGCGGACATAAAAAAGAAAAAAATCACAAAAGATGACATTTGCAAGCTATTTAAAAAACCAGGGGACATAGATACTCTTAGAACTACAACAAGGAGGTTCCCAATTCATTGGTGCTTAAATGAAGACATTAAAAACAATTTTTGGGAGAGATGGTGGATGGTCTTTGATTCACCTCCTTGTAACAATCATGAGGTTCCAATATATTTATTAAGGAAACTCTATTGCGAGTTTGTACTCAAGGAGGAGCCAAATTATTTTGACTATCTAGATTCTCAGGGTAGAGGAGGGGGGTCATCATTTGATTGAGCGGGGGAACATTGTGACCCTAACACACCTAGGGTTCCTATTGGCAAGCCACAGGTAGATCATGTTACTATTCCTTTCATTGTGAGGGAACATGTAGAGGCGAACACACTAGGCACGATTAGTGCTCTGACACAGACTCTCATTCAGTGTGCCACTCCTTTTATTGAGGGTGACCATGGTCAATCCTCAAGGGGGCATATTTGTCGGTCATGTGGATCCTTGTCACATTTGGTATTGGAAAGAGAGAGGAAGAGGATCCTGGAATGATGAGTGATAGTTTTCTAAATATGGAATTTGGCATTGACACACAGGTAAATATTTCCAAGTTCATTAAATTTTTTTGATCATATTTCATTTATAAAAGAATAACTAATTGATTATCTATTGATTATGATGAAATTTAGGGCAAGAGTGTCAGTGGCAGTGGCAATGATCCTCATGCCCCCTTCTACACATCGTCGCCAATTCCACAAGTATGTATCGAATAAAACATTTTAATTAATATATTTGATTATTATGTAATTATATGAATAATTGTATCATAGCTTATTGTGCATGTGCATTAGACGTTCACTGGTGGACCATCGACATTCACAATAGACAACGAAGGACGTCGTGCCACTTTCCTTGAGGTATCTTTATTTGCATGTTAATTTGATTTACTTGATTATATTTAATTAATAAATGAATGAATAACTAAATTAGTAGACAATTATGATCAAAATCTAGAGGCACGATGATCACATTCTTTCTCCTAGCTTTGTGATGTCACCATTGAGTCCACAGGTATATATGTAATAATGCATTATAATTAACATGTCAATAGTACATTCTTATATGAATGGTTATCTTATAATTTTCCATGTACATGTGCACTAGTTGAATGTTGGAGCTTTGACATTGACACCACACACCGGAGGACACGGTGGAACCTTCATGGAGGTATCATTTACTCATTAGTAGGGTTGTAAAAAATATATATGTAATCTTGATAATTGCATAATACTTTTTTTTGTTTCATTTTCAGTTATTGACATCAAAAACTCCTCCTTCTGTCCATGATACTTTGGATCATGGAGTAGCTACAGTAGTAGCTAGTTCTGAAGCACTGACTGAGGTATGAAAGAGATCACTTAATTTTAATAGTTTGTATTGAATTTTATAATGATATTCATGTATGTATTTTAATTATTATTTTGATCATTGTTGTAGGGACTTATTACTCCAGATCGATAGCATGTGCCTTTGGTGGATGAACATAGTGACTATTTGCTAGCGGTAAGCGAATATTCAATTTTATGTCATTGTAGAATTCAATTTTTATGTATATTAGTTATTGGTGCTTAAATTTTTTTTATCAGCTCGAGCTACAGAAGAGTCTAGACAGGAGGATGAGTGAGCACACTCAGAAGACTACATCATCCACTTCATCTCCATCGACGCGATGATCCAAGACAGCTCGAGATTTATTTTCTTCCCCTGGCGAGAAAGGACTAGATTGGGGATATGGATTGTATGCCTAGATGACATTAGTGGACATATTTTTTGTATATTGTATAAGTGATACGTTGTACATCCATTTGGCTTTGAGGAATTCAGTTTAACTGTATTTAATATATTCAATGTATGACATTATTGGACATATATATTTGGCTTCATGCCCTATGAATATTTTTTTTTTATATTTTATGTATGCAATTCATGTGTTTGGTGTATTGATGTATACTAATTTATGTTTATGTGGATGTCTTAATGCTTTGTAAATTTCCCATGCCTTATAGTTATGCTTGTATGCTTATCAATGTATATTGTTATCGTCACCCTAAGGAGACTAACTTGACAACATTCACTATCACCCTAAAGAGACTAACATTCCTTGTTACTGTAAACTTTGACAGCATTCACTATCACCCTAAGGAGACTAACTCAACTCGAGGATTCTACAAACAACTTGGAATCCACTCAAGGAATTAACCTCACTCAAGGATCTAGTTGAGTTCTCTGACTCTTTAAGTCACTCCCACAACCATACTACTCGAATTCACTTCCTTGTTTCCTTGTTCCAATGCCTTCTAGCATCAACTGTATCCTAGGCCACCTAGTGCCTCCACAACACCAAAACTCAAACCAGACTTTGCACACTAATCCTAACACCTTAGATCATCTCAACATGCTATATTTTCCATGTTACAACTTCCCATTCAATCCAATCAACTCATCTTTCACCCTTCCTCTTCTATAGCCCTTCTAGGCCTTCCAACACCGAAATCAACAATTTGATCTCAAACTCCCCAAACAACCTAGCAATGTTTTTGCATTTTCTAGTACTCTTTTTGGAGTTACTAAATTTATATCAATCTTAGACTTTAACTCTTTTACTAGTGAAGACTTCCTTCACCCCCTAACCCTTCAACTAGGCCTAATTAGCCTCACCTAACAAAGAAACTCCTAGAACCACTCACTTCCAGAACTCCACAACCCCAAAAAGTCTTGATAAAGGATAAAAGACAACCAATTTTTAACTTATATTTCCCATACTCACCCATCTACACTCCCATTCAATAAACCCTCACTATTTGGGCTAGAAACCAAGGGTTTTGTAGAAAATACCCTTCCCTGCAACACCCAACCTCAACACCAGTCCCAAAACCTTCTAATACATCCCAAAGGACCTTCCCATCCATCATCTACCCTCTCCAATCATCAGGTCACTTCCAACCATGACTGGTGCTTACCTTCAACTCCTTTCACTGTGATTTCACCAACTCGAGAGATTGTCCCTTCTCACCTTCTATTCAACTTCCCTGCATTCAAAGATAGATCTAATACATCAATGAAAATCTCCCACCAAACCAAATTTAACATGGAGGTGGGAGTGCCTTACATATTATGGAGGATTCAAACCTTTTTAACTTGCTGACTGTGTTACAAATGCTAGTCACTATCCTCAATAACAGTCAATTCCTTGACTATAATAATAATAAAAGTAATGAAATGAATGTGGAAATGTATAAATATAATATAAGGCAATATTTATACGTTAAAACCTATCCAAGATCACGTGGAATCAAACATTTATATTCATCGATGTGTTCCCTATTCCACGAGACAGTCACAATATAAAGACATGACCTCAAACATGTGAGGCAGCATATGGCAAGGTTGTCATCTATTGACCCCAATACCAGGCCTATTTTGATATGTGGGTACCCTAATGATGGCAAGATTTCTTTTATTAATAATATTACTAGGGCAGATGTGGATGTGCAACCTTATGCTTTTACTACTAAGTCTTTGTTTGTTGGGCATACTGATTATAAGTACTTGAGGTATCAGGTTATTGATACCCGTGGTATTTTGGACCACCCCTTGGAAGACAAGAACACCATCGAGATGCTCAACATTACATGATCCAAATAACATTCCATGATCCAAATACATGATCAAATTTCAAAGTGGACCACAAGCCCTTTTGCATCTAAATACATATTTGCACTCATCCTACTGCTCACCTCAGAGTGGTCGGTGATGTTCGAAACAATTGTGCATGGTGAATGAGGTTTCCACTAGTGTTTACCCAACCATTTGGAGCTATTGGAATAGATGGTTTGATGCTACGACTGACGATTTGAAAGATACACAATGTTGACCATTTGAATTGAGGAACACTTTGAGATCTGACATCGATTGAGAATGTGTTGCCAAATTTAAATGAAATTAAATCTATGAAAATTGTGACAGGCTATTGTAGACCCTGACAATATGGTCTCGTAGCACCTAATGGATCGATGCTACCTCGCATGAACTCTGAGATATGACCCTGCAAAGATCATCGATTTCATGCTTAAGGGACCTTGAGGGACACTTCGGCCCGGAGTCATCGACGGTGTTCAAATGACTATGCATGGTGAATGAGGTTGCTACTAGCATTTACCCAACCATTTAGAGCTATTGGAACAAATAGTTTGATGCTACGACCAACGGTTGGAAATATACGCAACATTGGCCATTTGAATTGAGGAACGACTATGAGTTCTGACATCGATCGAGAATGTGTTACCAAATTTAAATGAATTTGAATCTCTAAAAATTGAGACAAGTTATTGTAGGCCTTGACAACACAGTCCCGTAGCACTTGACAAATTGATGCTACCTCACATGAGTGGAAAGATACACAATGTTGGCCGTTTGAACTGAGGAACACTTTGAGTTCTGACATCAACCGAGAATGTGTTGCCAAATTTAAACGAACTTGAATCTCTAAAAAATGAGATAGGTTATTATAGGCCTCAGAAACATGGTCTTGTAGCAACTAATGGATCGATGCTACCTTACATGAGCTTTGAGATATGACCCCACAAAGATCATTGATTTCATGCTTAAGCGACCTTGAGGGACACTTTAGCCCGGAGTCATCGACGGGGATCAAATGACTGTGTGGTGAATGAGGTTGCCACTAGTGTTTACCTAGCCATTTGGAGTTGTTGGAATAGACAGATCGATGCTACATCCAACGATTGGAAGGATACGCAACGTTGGCCATTTGAACTTAGGAACACTTTGAGTTCTGACATCAACCGAGAATGTGTTGCCAAATTTAAATGAAGTTGAATCTCTAAAAACCAAGAAAATTTTTTGTAGGCCCCGACAACATGGTCCTGTAGCAACTAACAGATTGATGCTACCTCGCATGAGCTCCGAGATATGACCCCGAAAAGATCACTGATTTCATGCTTGAGCGACCTTGAGGGACACTTCAGCCCAAAGTCATTGGCGGGGATCGAATGATTGAGCATGATGAATGAGGTTGCCACTAGCATTTACCCAGCCATTCAAAGCTATTGGAACAAATAGATTGATGCTACGACCAATAGTTGGAAGGATACACAACGTTGGTTGTTTGAACTGAGGAACACTGTGAGTTTGACATCGACCGAGAATGTGTGGGTAAATTTAAATAAATTTGAATCTCTAAAAACTGAGATAGACTTTTGTAGGTCTTGACAACATGGTCACATAGCAATTGACCGATCGATACTACCTCGCATGAGCTCTGAGAGATGACCCCTCAAAGATCATTAATTTCATGCTTAAGCGACCTTGAGGGACACTTAGTCCCGAAGTCATTGGGGGGATTGAATGACTGTGCGTGGAAAATGAGGTTGCCACTAGCATTTGCCCAACCATTCAAAGCTATTGGAATAGATGGATCAATGCTATGATCGACGGTTGGAAGGATACACAATGTTGGCCATTTCAACTGAGGAACACTTTGAGTTCTGACATCGACCGAGAATGTGTTGCCAAATTTAAACGAAGTTGAATCTTTGAAAATCAAGACCGAATTTTATAGGCCCCAGCAACACGGTCCTGTAGCAACTGATAGATCAATGCTACCTTACATGAGCTTCAAGATATGACCCTGCAAAGATCACTGATTTCATGCTTAAGTGACCTTGAGGGACACTTCGGCCTGGAGTCATCGGCGGGGATTGAACGACTGTGCATGGAAAACAAGGTTTCCACTAGCATTTACCCAACCATTCAGAGCTATTGGAATAGATGGATCAATGCTATGACCGATGGTTGGAAGGATACGCAACGTTGGCCATTTGAATTGAGGAACATTGTGAGTTTTGACATCGACTGAGAATGTGTTACCAAATTTAAACAAAGTTGAATATATGAAAACTGAGATAGGCTTTTGTAGGCCCCAGAAACATGGTCTTGTAGCAATTGACAGATCAATGCTACCTCCCATGAGCTCTGAGATATGACCCCACAAAGATCACTAATTTCATGCTTAAGCGACCTTGAGGGACACTTCAGCCTAGAGTCATCGCTGACGATGGAATGACTATGCATAGAAAACAAGGTTGCCACTAGTGTTTACCTGACCATTTGGAGCTATTGGAATAGATGGATCGATGCTACGACCGACACTTGGAAGGATACGCAATGTTGGCCATTTGAACTAAGGAACATTGTGAAAACTGACATCAACCGAGAATGTGTTGTGAAATTTAAACAAACTTGAATCTTTGAAAATTGAGATAGGCTTTTGTAGGCCCCAACAACATGGTCTCGTAGAAACTGACGGATCTATGCTACCTTGCACAAGCTCTAAGATATGACCCCACAAAGATCACCGATTTAATGCTTAAGGGACCTTGAGGGACACTTCGGCATGGAGTCGTCGCCAATGATCGAATGACTATGCATGGCGAATGAGGTTTTCACTAGCATTTACCTGGCCATTTGGAGCTATTGGAACTAATGGATCAATGCTATGACCGATGGTTGGAAGGATATGCAACATTGGTCATTTGAACTGAGAAACACTTTGAGTTCTAACATCGACTAAGAATGTGTTGCCAATTTAAACAAACTTGAATCTCTGAAAACCAAGATAGGATTTTGTAGGCCCCAAAAACATGGTTGCATAGAAATTGATGGATCGATGCTACCTCACATGAGATTTGAGATATGACCCTGAAAAGATTGCCAATTTCATGCTTAAGGGACCTTGAGTGACACTTCAGTCTGGAGTCATCGGTGGCGATCGAATGATAGTGCATAGTGAATCAGGTTACCACTAGCATTTACCTGGCCATTTAGAGCTATTGGAACAAATGGTTTGATGCTATGATTGATGGTTGGAAGGATACGCAACATTGGTCATTTGAACTGAGGAACACTATGAGTTTTGACATTGACTAAGAATGTGTTGCCAAATTTAAACGAACTTGAATATCTGAAAACTGAGATAGGCTTTTGTAGGCCCCAGCAACATAGTCTTGTAGCAACTAATGGATCAATTCTACCTCACATGAGCTCCAAGATATGACCCCGCAAAGATCATTGCTTTCATGCTTGAGGGACCTTGAGGGACACTTTGGCCTAGAGTCATCATCAGTGATTGAACAACTGTGTGTGGTGAACGAGGTTGCCACTAGCATTTACCTAACCATTTGGAGCTATTGGAATAGATGGTTTGATGCTACGACTGACAGTTGGAAGGATACACAATGTTGGCCATTTGAACTGAGGAACACTGTGAGTTCTGACATCGACTGAGAATGTGTTGCCAAATTTAAACAAACTTGAATCTCTGAAAATTGAGATAGGCTTTTGTAGGCCCCCAAAACATGGTCCCGTAGCAACTGATGGATTGATGGTACCTCACACAAGCTCCAAGATATGACCCTATAAATATTGCTGATTTTATGCTTAAGCGACCTTGAGGGACACTTCGGCCCAGATTCGTCGTCAGTGATCAAATGACTGCGCATGGAAAATGAGGTTTCCACTAGCATTTACCCAACCATTCAAAAATGTTGGAACAAATGATTCCATGCTTTGGGGATGTATTTCAAGTTCAGATATATGGGAAGAATCACTGTGAAAAAGATATTTCTATTTTTCATTCTAAGAAGATCCAGAGAGATTTTGAATCATAGAGGAAATGCCCTGATCCTTCCACAAGTGCTATTCTAACGAGTTTTGATCACTTGAGGGATATAAAATTATATGTTGAGTTGAAAATAAAATAAACAAAAGATGTTGAAAATGAAGTGAAAATTATCTCTATTATATTACAGTCTCCTATACTCTGCAAGTCTTTTTGATAGGGGTTCAAGAAGCCGATCTATTATTGTCTAAAGGATATTTTGGGGTTCTGTGTTTTGTTATGTGTTTTTTAATAATAGTGTTTAGATGGTTCTTAAGGTAATGTTCCTTATTTGATGTGAAAATTTGTTTTGTAGACAGAACTGAACACATTTGTAAAACTCAAATTACCAAGAGAAAGAACAATGGTGACTCTTGTGGATCCTAGCAGAAGGGAATGGCATGTACGATTCCTCAAAGATCTCCTTGAAGCTTCCTTGATTCATGGATGGAGATATTTTTCAATTGCCAATAATCTTGAGGATGGAGATGCCTATATTTTTGAGTGGGTAGATGATAGTCCATAATTTCCCCGTTGTCAAAGAATGTAGTCCTTACAAGTATTTTAAAGGAGGACAAGTGCATAATAGCCTTCCATCACGTATGAATAATAAAATACAAGTATTATGTAATGATTTTGTCACCAATTTTCCAACAAAGGCATCTAGACCTGAAAAGGGAAACTGTGTGAAATAAGGAATAGAACAGTTGCAAGGGAAGAAGGAGCTGAGCAGAGAAAACCTTCCGGTATTGCCCCAAAACATAGAAGAGAAAGGTTGTCATTAAATCTTACAAACTTCCCATTATACATACGGGGTAATGCATGAGCAATTTACAGTCCACCCAATTTATAGTGCTATATAAATTTGACATGTTACAATATTTTGTATCTCCATTTAGTCCAATGAACCAATTGGGTCTGCCCTACCCTTGATTGTCTCAAGTATTGCCTCGTGGTCTGACTCATGAACCTTCCAAAGAGTTTTATTATGTGGTCTTCCCCCATATCTGATCAAGTGGACATTTGATGCAACGACAAGGTTTGAATAATGAAGAATCTTTCTCTGTGTCTCCCAATCCTTGAATAACCACAACCTAGGGTTCTTCATAGCATACCGTCTAAGCCATGTACCAGTTACAACCACTGCTCCTATAGGGTATTCTAATTCTTCACCATTGATAACCGAGTGATCCAATTTCTTTTTTACCTCAACACAATGACACAAATAATAATCTATCCCTTCTTCATTGTCTTCAGGTGCAATAACAACAAAAATATGGCCTGTAATGATATAAACATAATGAGGACATTAGTTTAATGAATATTTATGATAAAGTACTAAATTTGAGATTATTTGTATATGGAAAATTTTACCTGGTTGTACTAGATCAGATAAGTGATCAAAGTCAATGGATGATTCCATTTCTATCAGTTGTAGTGATTCATGGGGATGATAGGAGGCAAGTGGACTCAAAATACATGTATACCATTCATCAACCCATTCCTTTGACTCACACCCATCCCAATCTTCATCTACACATGATGAACAAAAGCATGCCATATGTCATGTGTGGATACTCCATGAACCTGCATTACAACTTCTAAAAGAGTGTAGCTCACTTGATCTTGTCAATGCACAACAATCCTCATATGGTGCAATGTTAATTTCATCCATCAACCAAAACAATCTACTAACCGTAGACTCACCTTCATTACCTAGACCCATTGTAGCGTTACACCACTAGACAATACATCCCACATCTGATAATGTTGCTTTCTCTTTGTACTTTAATTCTTCACGTGCTAAGGCTCTTTTAATACATGCACCTGCACCATCGTGCTCTCCCTTTCCATGACCGACCTCTGTGAAATTCCACATATATTGAATTCCATTAATCTTATGCATCTTGCACAACCAATAAAACATCCAAGAATTCTTGAATTGTCATGCACAATTATCTGACCATATGATATGTCGATGATATTTTATGCCCCTATTTTCTAAATGACCATAAAATAGTTGAAAGCAACCATGTACAAACTCTGTAGAATGTGAGTGATTATCACTGATATAAAAATGATACTCCCTCAATATCTTCCTATTCTCCTTTGTACTGTCTGGTGCATGCATGAATGCTATATGAACAAATATAGCAACTTGTTGAGAGCTGTAATACTTTGCTTGCACCTCATTTTGTGGTTGTAGTGTGCAGTTCTCTGCAAAGTCCACAACTAAAATAATGGTATCAAGTTGGAATGTGTCCTTGCACAACTTGAATGGAGAGAGGAGAGAAGGGGAAGGTCAGAGAGAGAGAGAGAGAGAGGGTGATGAGAGAGAGAGAAGGGGAATATAGAGGGTAGGAAGGTGGGAGAGAGCATATGTGCATGTGAGAGAGAGAGGGGGTGAAAGAGGGTAATAAGGGAAAATATAAAGGGTATGAAGGTGGAGAGAGAGAGAGTATGGGAGAGTATTTATATCTATGACTTAAATAGGGCGCACGCCCTATAGGGCCAGCGCACTATTGAAATCTATGACTTTCATAGGGCGCACGGCCTATAGAAGTCATAGATTTCAGTAGTGCGCTCACCCTATAGGGGCACACCCTTTAGGGTGTACATGCTTTGTAAGGCATTGGAATTTACCAATCCTAAGGCTTGGATTTTCTATTGAGATCCAACCCAAAGGCTTGGATGATTCAAATAGTCCTGAGACGTGTCTTCTAGCAGACATACAAAAAAATGACCTCTTTTTTGTGTGTACTCCTCATCACATTTACCCGTGGCTCAAGAACGTAAAAATTAGATGACGTGATATTGCAGATCTCTTTGTTAGCTATCTAAGCATATAATTTATTTTGAATTCTGATTATGTTAAGTTTTTCAACTCTAATTTCTTTTGTGTGTATGTCCATTTTTTGTAAAAAACCAACATGTAGTATTTTGGGCATAGATTTTGGCCTATTCATCGAATTTTGCAACAAGTTACATTTTTAGAAACTAGACTCCATTCTACACACTTTAAAAAAAAGAAAATTTGATTTTCAATTAGGTTTAAATGATTTATAGGGGGGGCACACATAAATTTCATGTTTTTAGGATGTGTTCACTTCGTAAATTCATAAAAAATTATCAAAAAATTCTGGGATAAACTACGTGGTGTTAGCTAACTTCTCATTGGAGCGATTAAAAAAATTCAAAAAAAAAGTTAACATTTTAGGGGGAGCACACCAGATGCTATGTTATGAATTTTCACAAAAAATAGGACCACTTTTTGTGATCCCCCTTTTTGAGGGCCTTAATCTGCACCATTTTCAAAATAAGTTAGTAGTTTAGGAACTAGATTCAGAGTATTACAACTCTTGTTTTTGTCGCATCTTAAAATTTTGAGTCTAACTATCTTCAATTTCTTGTTGAAGTTCAGAGTTTTTTGATTTCAAGAAAAAAGTGACATCTTATACCCCCTTTTTGGTCCCCCATCTTTGTGCACTTTCCCATCATGGATTTGATACTCGAGGGCCATTACTCGTAATATCAGTAAAATGATATAAATATAAAATGATTATCTATAGTCACATTGAGTACTTGGTAAATATCACAGACTTGATATTTGGAGACCATTACTCTGAGTACTTGGGTGAGTATCATGGATTTGATACTTGGAGACCATTACTCATGATAATCATTTTGAGCAATTAGGTGAATATCTTGTGAGTTGATATTTGGAGACTATTGCTCTGAGTACTTGGTAAGTATCATGGACTTGATACTTGAGGGCCATTACTCGTAATATTAGTAAAATGATATAAATATAAAATGATTATCTATACTCACATTGAGTACTTGGTAAATATCACGGACTTGATATTTGGAGACCATTACTCTTAGTACTTGGGTAAGTATCATGCATTTGATACTTGGAGACCATTACTCATGAAAATCATTTTGAGCAATTAGGTGAATATCTTGTGAGTTGATATTTGGAGACTATTGCTTTGAGTAATTGGTAAGTATCATGTGATTGATACTTGAAGAGCCATTACTCGTAATATTAGTAAAATGATATAAACTTTAAATGATTATCTATGCTCACATATTACCTTGAGGTAATATTTTTATCCTCCCTAGCTAAGAGGGAGTGTTAATGATTATAATAGTTTTGTGTAGCTATGGTGAGGGATCATAAGTGTTGACATTGGATTGATTTATCCTCCCTAGCTAAGAGGGAGTGTTGATGTTTTGTAGCTTTAGTCGAATAAACACTATGAGTCAATACTAGTAAAGATATGTATATATATATTTAGTATATATGAGATGCATATATACTAATATATATATATATATATATATATATATATATATATATATATATATATATATATATATATATATATATATATATATATATATATATATATATATATATATATATATATATATATATATATATATATATATATATTAGTATATATGCATCTCATATATACTAAATATATATATACATATCTTTACTAGTATTGACTCATAGTGTTTATTCGACTAAAGCTACAAAACATCAACACTCCCTCTTAAAGATATGTAGCTAAGAGGGAGTGTTGATGTTTTGTAGCTTTAGTCGAATAAACACTATGAGTCAATACTAGTAAAGATATGTATATATATATTTAGTATATATGAGATGCATATATACTAATATACTAATATATATATATATATATATATATATATATATATATATATATATATATATATATATATATATATATATATATATATATATATATATATATATATATATATATATATATATATATATATATATATATATATATATATATATATATATATATATATATATATATATATATATATATATATATATACAAATATTATTATTATATAAATATTAGAGATTGTTGCATTTGGAAAACACATACAATGAGATAGTGCTATTACATTTGCAATGATCCCAAAACCTTAACAAAAATAAAGTCGCAGATGTGATGGCTACCATAGTATCCTTGATTGATATGCTAGGTAATGAAACCAGATTCCAATTTTTTGTAGATAAGTTCATGATCCTAACATATGAAGAGTCCATAATAGAATCAATATGTGTCATTGTTAGTACCAAGTCTCCCTAGTACAAATACATCTATGCTTACCTTCAAGACAATCATCTCCCACCTGACTTATCAAGAAATCAAAAGAAGTCCCTTACCTAACAAGCCTCTAGGTTCACCCTTCTTGCTAATACTTTGTATAGGAAAGGTATATATGGAATTATCTTAAGGTGTCTCACTTCCATGGAATCCCAGAGAGACTTGTGTGAGGTTCATGAAGGATTTTGTGGGGCCCATTCATGTGGTAATAGTTTAGTGAAGAAAATCTTAAGGATGAAAAATTACTAGCCAAAACTAGAGGCATATGCTCATAAGTATGTGTAAAGGTGCCAAAAATGTCTGATGCATGGAGATCTCACTCATGCACCATCTCAAGAGCTCCAACTCATTACTTCACCATGGCCTTTTTCAAGGTGGGTGGTAGTGCTATTTTGAGTCCTGTAAATTTTTTTATATGCCTTAATGATTTGTGGATCAAATCCTGATGTTTGCAGGGTCTTTGAATGTTTTGGGGTTTAGGGTTTTATATTTATTGAAGCCTTTTTGGTCTAAACCATAGCTATGTTCTTTTTCATCGTTACTTTTTCTAGACTTCATGTCTTAAGTTTTAATGGGAAGGGTAATTAGTCGTTGAAAGGGACTAAATGTTATGTCGCTAGGTTTATTTCTAATGTGGTCATTTTTTTATTTTTCTCTGAGTCCCATGGTATTTTCCTAAGTCTAAGAAATTTATGCTCTAGGTCTAAGTGGGATCATAGTCATGTTTTAAGTATTTAAGATTATGGGTTTAACCTTTGTTCTAGGTGGGCCCCTTTTATCTTTCAAGCAGTCTTCAATGTGTCATATTTTCATTGGCCCTGCAATACCATGATGACATATGCTTGAAGACTTTGTTGACCATCACATAGCGGAAGGTTTCCATTTGTCTTTTATTTACTGGGCGAAGGAAGCTTATAAAATATTTTAATATATTACACAGAATGTATTATGGTTATCAATTGAGTTACTTAGAGTGCATCTTTTAGCACATGGTGAAAATAGATGGCGATTTTTTAATCTGGGTGAAAAGGTAATCAAAATTTAACAGATGGATGAAGTGTTATGGTTTGATAGTGGTTAAATGGATGATGAAATCAATGACTTTCATGATCTCACAATTGAGATTTGCGATGGGTTTAACGATAACATGATTGTGGGATGCTACCGCATGTCCTCTCCGAGCCAAGGAAAGGCAATGATGGGGCTAAAGGAATGAGTTGGAAAGGATGAAGAGCTAGATGTTTCTTATTGGTTGTTAAATGGGCTCGTGTGTCAAGTGGGAAGTCAATTTTAGATTGACTAATGTGATTCATTCGATTGGCCAAGGTAGATGAAGATCAATGACCAAAATTCAAACTTGTTCCAAACTGGTGTTTGAGTTGTTTTTCACCTTAAATGAATTTAATAGCAGATGAGATGATGACACATAATTTCAAACAAACATAAAAGAGGATTTTGATGCCTTTTTGCATTCACCAAAGCATTTAGAAGTTATAGAATTCATCTCCAGAGCTAAGAAGGTGTGAATTGAGATTTTGCTGCAAAGAGTTCGAGCATTTTTTGTGATTAAACAATAAGTGGGTTTCCAAGATCTCTTTGGTAATTTCAAGGTTAATGTTAGGTGAGTTGTGTTAAAATTTGTGGGGATTTTATTTATAGGATATTCATAAAATAGGTTTTAATCGAATTAAGTGAAGATTTATGGGAATTGTGTTGTAATTTGCAATTTTGTGGAAAGCCCTAATTTTTCCCTTTTATTTATGAATTTTGATATTGAAAGCCCTATTTTTAAAATGGAACCTCAAAGAAAGCATTCCCAACAAACTGAATATGAAAAGAGGAACATGTATGATGATTTTCTAGATCAATTTCCACCATCCACAATAGATAGGTATCAGGGACATAAAGTCATAGTGGGGAAAACCCTAAGTGAGGGTTTAATTGATAAGGCATATAATGTAGCAAATGCTAGGGTTCTTATGAGTGGTTTGGAGATGTTCAAAATATGGGTTGGGTAGAGAAATCAAGGTACTCCCCTTTCAAATATGTGGCAATATGATTTAGGTAAATTGGTGGTCCCCAATATTTTCATGGATATAGATTTGCTTAAGGCAATTGCAAATAGATATGACCCGATTATGAGGGATGTAAAAGGAAATCCAAGAAATGTATTGTTATTAATCAAAAGTAAAGATATTCAAAAGGCTTTTGATTTGTATGAACCTAATCCATTTCTAGATCCCATTGATTTGGAGGATATGAAAGCAGAATATATAAAGGTGAAATGTATGGTTACAGATAATCTCCTTCTTGCCCATCTAGCCAAAGTAGGGAAGGAAAAGTACTATATTAGCCCAAGTTTAGTGGAGACATTCCCTATTAAGGATTTTGATCCATATCTAAAGGCTACATTCTACTCATTGTGTTAGGTTTTAGGGTTTCATCCTAGCACTTTCATGCCACCATCATATATCTATATGGAAATTTAGCTCCAACATCCAGGTTTCAAAGTGATTTAGGAGTATTCCTCATTCTTAGAAGAGAAAATTCATGATGGATTGTCGAATGTAGAGAAGAGTGGGGGTATGAAATATTTATTTTGGTATTCTCTATTGATGCATATGATCCTATACCAAAATGCAAGATTCTTTGAGAATTCCATGTTTCTAAGGAGAAATATTGATGGATTGGAGATGCTAGTTTAATTATGGATCATGGACATGTCTTGGAACAAGGATGAAGCCAAATTTGTTAGATTTGACAATTTTTTTGCATCAAGGCTAAGGAAAAAATTAACAGCCAATCCACCTAGGACTCCTCCATAATTACATGATTTCTCGAGACCCATGGAAAGAACCTTGGCTTTGAAGAATGCACATAATTGGGGAGATATATATCCTTATATAATTAGTACTATTATAAGGGTTTATGGTTTTCTAGGGATGCCACATCTGTTACCCTAGAATGTTCCATTGAGGTTGGGATTCACATAGGTAATTTGACAGATTATATGCATTTAGGAAAGGGTGTTGACAAGAAAACAAAAGGGTACTTTGTTCCCTAATTATATAATCATCCCTCATTTTTTAATTAAAAAAGGGGGTTGGGTCCACTTGGATAAGGTCTTTTCTCCTTATCATATGGGTGTTAGTATGGAAATGCATAATGACCCAAAGAGATTCTATAATATTTTTAGGGAAAGGATAAAGAGTTCTCAGCTACCTCATATTTTCAATTTTCTAAAGGACTTAATTAGAAATGAATTTTATGAAGAGGCATAAGAAGGTAGAAAAGATAAATGGGTTTCATACAAAAAGTTGTTGGGTATTGTGCAAAAAATTGATCCTAGCTATGATACATTTAAAATATTCAAATCATTTTTTGCCAAGATGAATACACTGGTTGATCACTTTTAGGAGGTCATGTTGGCCTTGAAACACAAAATAAATCAATTGGAGCATACTAAGGAAGAACAAGCAGGGGATAAAGTTGTGCAAGTAGTGTCTCTAGCAATGATAGACAATAAAAAGGAGGAAATGGGTCTATTAGAGTCAGGTGATAATGCTGGTGTCTTGTCAAAGTTTTTACATGTTCCACTTTTCTCTTTTCAAACTAGAATGAGGCCTTC
Source organism: Chamaecyparis obtusa (assembly GCA_027943335.1). Taxonomy (NCBI): domain Eukaryota; kingdom Viridiplantae; phylum Streptophyta; class Pinopsida; order Cupressales; family Cupressaceae; genus Chamaecyparis; species Chamaecyparis obtusa. The sequence goes on along the minus strand of BSBK01002510.1, from coordinate 698,906 downwards.
AAGGCCAAATTTGCCACCACGGAGAAAAGATGGAGAAGTTGAGGATAGATATACCCCTCTACCTCTAAGATATGAGATGATTTATAAGAGGCTGAGAGGTGAATCTGTAAATGATAGTGATAGTGATGAGGAGGTTAAGAGAAAGGGTAAGAAAATTATGAAATATGAAGAGCCTTCTAGATCTCAGCCAAGACCAATAAAGGTAATCAAAATAATTTTTATATAGGATTCACCTGATAGAAGTACATCACCACCTCCCCTATCCCCTTCACCTCCAAGGCAAGAAGATGTACACATGGAGGAGCAACCAATTGAGGAAGCTTTTGACATTGTTAAGGTAGATTAAAAAAATGGAAAAATTATAGAAACTTGTAGAAAATTCTTAAATACATTGTAGAAAAAACCCAATAAACATCCCATTCTATTTATAGATATATAGTTTAATAAAAAAATGTTGATGATTTGTGCAGTTACATTTGATTAGATGATAATTTCAATTATGTTACATTATTTCATTGGTCGATTTCATGAAGTTAAGATTGAACCATGTAAAATAGAGGAATAAAGAAATGTAATTAAAAATATTTGATATATGTTCATAAGTTTGAATATATTGATTTGCACTCGTTGGCTTTTATCCCTTAAAATTTTGGTAGCTAGATTGGTGAGCCTTATATGATTGATGTTATGTTTGTAGACATTCATGGTGAAAATGATCAATTATTGAATAAACACAACTTAAAGATGTAGTGTTCATCTTGATACAAGGAACAACTAAGTTTATTTGTGGAATATTTTTTTAATTGGAAGAAGAAGAATATTACATAATTATTTCATAAAGACATAACAATAAATATATAAGAAATCAATAAAAGTAGTTGTATCAACCCATTAAATAGCTACACCATACATGATTGTGCAAAAATCTTAACAAAGAACTTAATCTCCACAAAAAAACTGAAGTAATTTGAACAATAACTATTTGAAAATGCTAAAGATAGCAATAGAAGATGAGGCATAGTAGTGATAGCAACTAGAATGTAATGTCTTTGGATGGATACACAAGAAGAGAAACACTATCTTATAAAGTGAATGATAATTTTGCTAACATTTTCTATACTTAAAATTTTGATTGACATTCTCTAGATTTAATAAATTACTTAATGTGTGTGATTTAAAAGCAACCCATCACAATCGTCCACAATGGATCAAATTGGTGAATTCGCAAATTGGTATTATGAATCATAGATACGTGATAATTACTAAAGTAGAATCGACACCAATGGTTCAATGATATGTGATATGTATTAAGAAGAAACATGCAAGTGACTCCTGAACTTACTTATATAACCCACAAACAATATAAACATGATATATGTGATATGCACCCAACATTAATTTGCACGAACGAATAGAGGAATGATTATATTATGCGTTGTCTCAGCTTGATACCACAATTTGAAGAAATATTAATAATAACAATAACCACTTTATATAAATCATTGATTATACACCAAACACCAATATTGAAGATGAACTTCAGAATATGTATATCTGCAATGGGTTGAACATATCATTAACTTCATAGATATGGAAATGACAATTGTGAAAATTCTATTACAGCTACTGATTATTAATCCCCTATTGTATATAGATTATTTGACTGCCAGAAATTAATTCACAAAAAATATTGAAAAATAACACAGCGCAACTTCACTAGTAAATTCACAGATGCAAAATATGCAACACAATGAACACAATATTTTTGGACAAATTGTCCTTGGAAAAACCCTGAAGGGAAAACCAGTACTGTAGATGAGGAATTATATTAAACTTCAGTAAATCAAGAGATACATAAAATCGCTTGCCTCTTACTAGCAGAGATCCGACAATATCCTCCTCCAAAATTTCTTCCCACAATTTCTCCTACTGAGATTCCACAACTTCTATCTTCAACACTATCATCATGCCCTTGCTATCATAGTAATACTATTTTCTAACACTAAAAATTCATTTGCTAACAATGCAAATGCTTCTCAATCGTGTTCTCCAAATGCCCATTGACCCCCTTTTATACTACTCTTGTTGGAAAACCAATGATCAAGATTTAATTTCAATCAACAACTGAGGTGAATTGGACTTTAACAACTTATAACAAATTGGTTATTAGGTGTCTCTAAAAGAGTCACTTAATTAATTAAATAAGTGTCTACTCTCAAAAAAATTCTCTAAAAACCAATTATTTACTAATTTCTTGGGAATGGATGAACAACTATCCAAGCTGCCCCAGCTAACACTCTCTCTTAGTGAGGAAGTTGTTATGCATGACACCTAACTTATCTTTGAATAAGATTAATTTCACCTTCCCTAATTCCTTTGTGAAAATTCACACAACATGTTGTTATGTAGGTTATACTATAGTTGAACAATCCTCCACTGTACACAATCCCCAATGAAGTGATACCTAATGTTTATATGCATAGACCTATCATGAAACACCAAATTATCAAATAACCTAATGCAACTCTGATTGTCATAGTGTATAATTATAGTCTCAAATATCTAACCAAACAAGGCCACTAACAACTTTCAAATCCATACGGCTTCACATGTCACCATGCTAGATGCTATGTATTCTACATTTGCAATACTTATAGCCAAAGACTTCTTCCTCCTTCTAAACCAAGAGACAACTCCTAGTCCCAAACTAAAACAACACCCTAAAGTTCTTTTCTTGTTCGCTATACTACCTGCCCAATCTGCATCAGTATAGCCCATCAACTTGATTCCTTTACCTTGAGCATATATAATACCATACTAAATTGTACCATGAAAATAACACAAGACATGTTTTTCCACTATCCAATGCACTCTCTTTGCCTCAACCATGAAATGACTAAGAGAGTTTACTACAAAAATCTATATCTAGCTTGGTGTTGACCAAATACATAAGAGAACCAATCAACAACCTATATAAGGTGGGTTCTACATCCTTGTCCCTAGATTTGTCTACCTTATTCCAATTAGTGATCATAGGTGTAGACATGGCTCTGTAATCCTCTATTATGAACCTTTTCAATATTTTGATGCAATATTTCCCTTGTCCAAGAAAAATATCTCCATCTGTCTTCCACACCTCCATACCTAGAAAGTAGTGCATAAGTCCCAAATCCTTCATCTCAAACTCTACCTCAAGGTCCCTCTTGCACTCTTCTATGATTCCTATTAAACCTATTAAAAAAAATTCATCCACATATTCTACAAGAATGAGAACCTCACCTCCAACCACTAAGTAGTAGAGGTTAGCATCCACCTCACTCTTCATGAAGCCTATTCCCTGCAAGTATGTACCAATGCACTCATACCACACTTTAGGACCCTGCTTGAGCCCATACAAATCTCTCTTTAATTTTCACACATGGGTCTCTTTGTTGTGTGCTACAAATCCTTCAGGTTGTTTTATGTATACCTCCTCTTTTAACTCACCATTAAGGAATATTGTCTTGACATCCATTTGATAGATCTGACATCCCATATGTGCTACAAATCTGATCACAACTTGTATAGAAGTATACCTAGCCACTGAAGAAAATGTCTCCTTATATTTTATTCCCTCCTTTTGAGATAATCCCTTTTCCATGAGCCTTTCCTTGTATTTCATGATGCTACCATCTACAATGTGCTTAATCTTATATATCCAACGTGATCCAACCACAATCCTATTTGTTGGTCTAGAAACAACCTCCCATACACCGTTCTACATTATTGAGGTATATTCCTCAACCATCGCATCTTGCCATACCCGATGTTATGCATCCTCCTGATAGATGGAAGGCTCACTGTCTACCAACTGATTGACTAATGCCACATAGTCATTAAAATTGGTTGGTTGTCTCTATTGTCTACTACTTATACTAGGAGCTCCCACTAACTCCAAGTATCATATAGAACCTCATGGTTCCTACTGCCAATTGCAAAGGATGAAATATCAAGCTCCATGTCTTCTTGATGCATCTCTTGCTACACCTTTTGCTCCATTTTATGAAAATTATCACCACCTAAACCTGTGCATGTACTAGTAATCATACTCAAGCTTTTCTACCCTTGATTATGTTGATTGATCCTTGGAACTTCTGTTGGATTCTCAATTTGATCATCTATTGGAAAATCTCTGGACCTTCTGAATGCTTTTTCCTGCAAGAATTTGACATCGTGTTTGACAATAATCCTCCCGGTCCCTGGAATAAATATCTGATATGCCTTTTAGGGTCTCACTGTACCCCACAAAATAGCCCCTCTCTCTAGTTTGATCCAACTTGGTACATGTATCCCTTTGAATGTGATAATATGCAAAGCTTCCAAATATCCTAAAGTGGCTGACATATGGATTCTTCCCTAGAAAAGCTTCCTCTAGTGTCATCTTCCCTAATACCTTATGTAAAACACTATTATGTATGTATATTGTTGTACTACATGCCTCTTCTCATAAGTAGTGTGGCATGTACTGGTCATGTAGCATAGCCCTTGCTACCTCTGATATAGTATAATTCTTCCTCTCAACAACTCCATTATGTTGCAGGTTGCAAGGAATAATACACTCTCTCTTAATTCCTTCATTGGTACATAACTCCTAGAACTCATTCCCTTTGTACTTTCCTCCATTGTCTAATTGAAGAACCTTTATCTTCCTTCTTATTGAGTTCTCCACAAGAGCCTTGAAATCTTGAAAGTGACTGAAAACCTCATCCTTGGTCTTCAAGAAGTATATCTAGGTATTCTTGGAGAAGACATAAATAAAAGTAACAAAGTACTTGTATCCTCTGAGAGACTTTGTCAATATGATTGGACCACATATATATGAATGTAGGTCAAGAACACCCTTAGATATGGTGTTACTCCTTGGAAAATTTGTTTTTGCAAACTTAATCAACACACATCCCTTGCATACATCATCATGTGTGCTCACCTTTGGAACACCTATCACTGTCTCAAAAAGAAGTTTAAGTGCTCCATGATGTATATGGCCCATCCTCCTATACCATAAATCTCCCTGATCTCTAGGATTACATCTTCTCATGAGTACCTTAGGAGTATCAAACTGCAACCTGTAAATTCAACTTCTCCTTACTCCAATAGCAATGGGTAATTTCCAATCCTTATGCTTGATCAACACGTGTCCCTTTAAATAATACATTGTACCCTTTATCCTAAAGGACAAATATAGAAATTAGATTCATGCCCAAGCTTGGAACATGCAACACATCATGAAGGGAAATTGACTTTCCATTATCCCTTTTAAGTTGAATAGTCCCTTTCCTAACCAAGTTGAGTTTGGACACATTCCCCATAGAAATCTAGATTCTAGTTTCCTCCTCCTTATAACTGGAGAAGTACTCTCTAACTCATGTCATATGAAATAATGCCCCACTATGGTTGAGCTAATCATACAAGCTGTGAGTGAAAAATCATCATTTATTCTACTAGAGAGCTCATTAGCACTTGCTGAAGCTACCAACTATTTATTTCCTTTCTTGTCATTCTTCTTTCTTTATAGGAAATAATTGACATAGTGGCAAAAATCATGATAGCTGTAACACCTGATCTTAGACAAGCCCTTCTTCTTTTCACTTTGTGAATTTGATCCTTTGCTAGATCCCTTCTTTGCTTTCCCTTTTCCTACTAGGGAAAAATTTTCCTGTTCCACCTCACTTTTTTGACTCTTATTGTTGGTCCCACTGTCAAGACTTAGTCTAATCTCCTCTTGAGTGTAATCACTCCATAGTCGATCCCAACTTGGTGAGGTGTCTCATCCATTAATAACTTGAACAGAGACATCTCATTTCTTAGTAAACCCATTTAAGGATATTCTAAGTAGCTCGTCATCATCTAGTTTATCTCCAACATCTACTAACTCATCCTTGAAAAGTTTAAGCCTGGTTAGGTAACTTGTAACATCTTCTCCCTTGTTCATCTTGATATTCCTCAAATTTTCCTTGAGAATCATCTTTTGATTAGTGGTAGCATTCTAGTATAGATTTATAATGGAATCCAACATCTTCTTCATTATATTTAGCCCAGTGATATACACAATTATATGGTCCTTGACACCATCAAGGATTATCCTCCTTGCATTGGCATCATCCTTCTTATATGTTAAGAGTTGTATTGGATCTGTGGGTATAGATACAACATTGGTCACATATTCCTTGATACCATTCTATTCTAGCAATAAGGAAATTTTGGCTTTCCAAACACCAAAATTTGAGGCTCCACCCAATTTGTCCTGATCTCTTAAACCAACTGAGGCCATCTCAAAGGATAAAATAAGTAATAATTCTAAAGAGGTCGAACTAGCTTTTATAAACCCTCAATTTTATTTCCTTACCCTAGGGTAAACCTTTTCTACCCTCAATTTGGCTCCGATACCATGTAAAAATTCTATTGCAGCTACTGATTATTAATCCCCTATCTTATACAAATTATTTGACTACCAAAAATTAATACACAATAAATATTGAAAAATAACACAATTGCAACTTCATAAATAAAGTCACATATGCAAAATATGCAACATAATGAACATGATTATTTTGGACAAATTGTCCCTGGAAAAACACTAAAGGGAAAACCAATACTACAAATGAGGAATTTTATTAAACTTCAACAAATCAAGAGATACATAAAATTGCTTGACTCTTATTGGTAGAGCTTTGACAATATCCTCCTCTAGAAATTCTTCTCCCAATTTCTCCTGTTGAGATTCCATAACTTCTATCTTCAATGCTATCACTGTGCCCTTGCTATCACTGCAACACTATTTTCTAACATTGCAAATGCTTTTCAAGCGTGCTCTCCAAATGTCCCTTGACCCCCTTTTATACTACTCTCATTGGAAAACCAACGACCGAGATTTATTTTCAATCAACAACTGAGATAAATTGGACTCTAACAACCCATAAAAAATTGGTTATTAGGTGTCTCTAAAAGAGTCACTTAATTATTTAAATAATTATCTCCTCTCTTATACATTCTATAGAAAACAATTATTTAATAATTTATTGAGAATGGACGAACAATTCCCAAGCTACCCCAACTAACATCAATATGATCCTTACAAATTTGTTTCTAAAAAAAGATTTTACAAAATTGGCAATCACTAGTAGATTAGGCAGTGTCTTGTACTTTCAAAATTGTGAATCAAGAGACTCAATTTCAATTGGAATTGCAAATACAAACAATGAACGAGTTGATTGATTAATTATGGTTACCATTATTTCATTGAAACTGAATATGTATGAGGTTAAAACTTTGAATAAAAAACATGTCATCTTAATATAATTTTTATCTTATGTGACAACATTGAGGCAATAAATATTTCAAATTATGGTATTGTATTTAAGAAAAAATACATTTAAATTTGCGAGTACTTTTCAGTCTGACCTTTGTCATTGATGTCAAAAGGGAAGAGAATCAAACATGAGAGAGTTGTTATTAGGAGAGAATCGAGTGTGATAAATTTGTTGTTGTTGTTGATGTGTTGCCATCAATGAAAACATAGGAGATTGTTGCACGTTTGAGAAAAATGAGAAGTTGGATGAGTTATTGATGTTACAATTGATATAGACATGTTCTTGTTTTCATTAGTGACTGTTTGTTGCAGATGTTCTTGTATTGTTTGTGTAGTGGTGTTGAGAGACATGCTTCACATTTTCTTATATTTTAAATCTATTCATGAAGGTTGGATATGTTGTTTAGCAATGTTTAAAGGTAATAGATTTGATATTTTGTGCTTTGGATTGCAAATGAATAAAATTTGTGCTCACGCATGTGTAACAATGTTTGATAGAGTTTCCTATGAAAAATGCATGCTTTGCATTTCCCTACATATTGATTTATGGTGTTGTGGATCTATAATCACACTCATAATGTTCTTATCTTTGTTTGGTTCAGATGGTGCAAGTTTTTTTTATTTTATAGGTGTGTGTTCAAAGTCTTATGGTTATTCTAGGATTGGTTGACCTTGGGTATTTATATTTTCACATAAAAAGATTTGGTGAATGTAAATTAAAGAGTAACATGTATGTTGTATTTTTTTGTCCTAGCTAAGATGTGTTGTGATCTACTTTTTATTCCTTTGCACTACGAGAATGCTTAAGTGCCAACCTAATTTGAATTGTGTTTGATTAAGAAAATTAGATAACTATGGGAGTTTTTTCAATTATGAGGATGATATAAATAAATTATAAATTGTTGAGGGAGTATGAGAAAGTGTGATGGGGATTTGTGAAAGATAATCTATGTCCCTGTATGCATGGATATGAATATGAGCGAAGTGTTGTATTATACAGTGTGGATTGTCATGTGTTAGCTATTGGAAGTAGTGTGAAAAAGGTATCTATAGATATTTCAATCAACTTGTAGAGGTGAATCAGTGGTGGATATTTTCTATTTTTCTCTTTTTCATCTAGGCAGCGAGTCCTCCAAAAGTGAGCCTTCTTTCTGATAGCGAGCACTCTAGTAGTGAGTATTTTTTCAATGAGCATTCTTTGTAAAAATCACCTTAATTGGTGTCACCCTAACATGTGTTTATATAATTGAGAATTAATATTATTCATGGTTTTTCTCTTAACATGATTTTGCATGCAAATTTGGTGTTTCAATGTGTACATGGTGTGTTTTGGTTCTTGATTCTTGAATGTTTATTTCATGCTTACATTGTTTTGTGCTTAAGGGGTTATAATAAGTTTTTATGGATCTAATTCAAGAGAATATTTATAAGTTTAATATGCAAATAATTCACCCCCCATCCCTCACCACCTCAATTATCTTGTGCATTTAACATATAGATCATTATGTGTTCCTTTTAAAGTTGGAATACAATCATCCACTTTCAGTTGTCTTATATGCCCATTGGAAATGGAAGACATGAGAATATTACCCTACCAAAGTTCAATTAAAAGTTTGATGCATGTTATGGTCTACACTAGACCAAACACTACTCAAGAAATGAGAGCTCTTTCTATATATATGTCTAGCCTTGGTAGAATTAATTGAGATGTAGTTAAAGGAGTCTTCAAATATTTAAAGGGTGCCTCTGAGTATTTTTCTATTATCATAAAAATTGATAGGCCACAATTTTTCCATTGATATTAATGGTTATGTATATTCAAACTAGGCATGTGATGATAGATGAAAGATCCACCAATGTGTATGCATTTACTTTATCTGGTGGTGTAGTTAGTTGGATAGGTAAGCGATAGGATGTGATTCCTTTGTCCACTACTAAAGATGAGTATATGACAACTACTCATGATTTTAAAGAATGCATTTGGCTTAAGAGACCATGTTCAGATATTATAATTAAAAAGGTGTAGTGAATTTATTGTGATGTTCAAAGTGTGACCTTCCTAGATAAGACCCCAACATTTCATTTCAGGACCAAGCACATTGATATTCAATACCATTTTGTTAGATATATGGTTGAGGATGGAAAGGTGAATTTGGTTAAAGTAGTGTATTATCATAAATTGTAAGCATCCTATTTGTGTGTACAATTTCATGATTTTTTAGCACCCACCTTAGTATGTTTTCATTTTAACATGCATAATAGGACTTCATATGACACTTAATAAATGCCTAAATTCAAATATGGGTCCTATGTTATTTCAATTTCCTCAAAACTTGATGCGAGCCCTTATTTATAGGTGTGCTCCTTTATTTTTTCTCTCCTTTAATCATTTATTTCCCTACATAAGCCCTATGTTTCTATTTTGTGGCCTTCATGCTTCTTCCCAACCTTAGAATAAATTATGCTTTTTAATCTAGCATCTCCTTGCTATCTGAGATCCTTGGTTCTGATTTGAGCCCTGATTGGTGGGTTTAGAATGCCTTGGTCAATCTATACTTAGGTATATAATTCCCTAAGCGATCTATACCCTAAGAGTTGGGTCCAAATTTAAATGGGCGGCCTTTTGATTTAGTAAGGAATTAGATCTTATATTGGCCTCCTCTAATTTTTGAATCCTAAATCTTTTTGAGAGGTACACAAGTGGCCTATCTCTCTTCATTTTGGAACCAAGATCCATCTACATCCATTATCATCCAAAAGGAAAAATTCAAGAATTGAGATCAAGATTTCAAGAGCTCTTTAGTATCCAAGCATTCTCACGAAATATTTCAAGCATTCTAAGGTGTTTTCAAGGAAATGTTCTCCATGAATCAATATTATTTCCCTCATTGAAGGCCAAGAAAGGGAGTCCACCATCAAGAAAGAATATCTACACACATCCACCTCCATTCAAGTCTTCAAGTCTTTCTTCTCTTCAATCAAGCATTGTGGAAAACTACAACATCCATTATATAAGGTTTTATCTTTCATGATTTCATTGAGTGTTTTTGTTAACTCAAAGCTATTGCATCAACATAATTGATCACATTCAAAGAAGTATTTTTATTTCCAAGGTATGATATACTTGATATTTTTAGATCTAGCCTTTTCTATATGACAATACACTTTCATTTACTTTATTTCATTTCAAGGTTGATTCCACCGAGGGGTTTGATTGAGGAAAACCTCTATATACAACCTTCTTCCCCCTTTTTCTATGTAGAAATGGGTGTCAAATCTATCAAAAATTAATTTAGAAAGTGCAGGATCTGACCGAATGTCCATGCAAATTTCAAACAAAAACAAAGGGTATATAGCGAGCCAGGAAATTTGCACCCTGCAAATCAATTTCATATTGAAACCAAAGGTCAATACAGTCTTCTAGTTATTGTTTTAGGTCACTATAGGTTCCTATTCATTTTATGTTAGTCCATGTTTGCTATAATTTGACATATTTTCTTATCTATCCTTTTATCTTGCATCAACATATCACATCTCCTCGAATATGATTCATCCTAATCCTAATAGCGAAGGATCATTGCACTCACTTAGTGCTTAAGTCCTACTTGAGCCTATTGGGTCATGTTCCTTCTGATTGTGCAATATGAAATATTATCAATCCACCCCTTTGCATCCCATTTTCTACTATATAGGAAGAGACTTTGATAAATGTTGTCGATTCTTTAACTAAGGTTGTGAGCACGCAAAAGTTGATATGGTTTTTGGAGTCTATGAGCCTCATATCCCCTAGCAATAAAATAATGGTGCAAATACTCCCTTTTCTCTTTCAAGGTGTTCAACAAGTGCGATATTTTAAAAAAAAATAGTGTCTCATATTTTCACTTACATAAGGTTACTATGAATAGTAAGTTTATATTTGAGCATGGGTTTGTCCAACTTTTTTCCCAAAACTATTAATTGGCTGAATAAGCATGCTAATAAAATTTTATTGTAGGCTCAAATATGGATTTGAAGATATTAAAGTGTTTTTTTAAAAAATGTTTTAAAGTTGATTTTGAAGGCCTTGAAGGAAATTTTTGGGCCTAAAAATACTTGTAGTCAATCTAGTGGGTTATGTTTTGATAGAGAACTTCACGAGCTTTCTGATGCTTCAAGCAGTTTGTCAATTGAAATCTTAGATCAAAATTTATGGCCTCCAGAAGTTGGGTCTTTTAAAATGGGAAGTATAAAAATGTTTTGGACACATAAATGAGTTATAAAGGGAATTTACACATGTTGATGTGTATTTTGACACATCATAGGGAACTTGAATTAAAGATAAGTTGGATGCCTATTTTTTGGGTGGTTTTAGCTCATTGTTTGTAATATAATTTGGTGGTTTCATGCCTTGTATCTCCTATACATTAGGTGCATAAGATGGAGGTTGTGTGTAATAGTCCTTAAGCTATTGAGTTACCTCTAGATGTTTAGTTGGTGATATTCCCATGAGAAGCTTTCCTTGCACGTATATTTATATTATGTTGTTGATTTTCAAATAATATAGTGAATTGTCTTTGTAGTATAGGTTTTTTCTTCTCAAAGGGTTTTTCTATGTAAATTATTGTGTTATGACATTGATGCTATTTTTGTTGTTTCTATTTAATTTTTGTCTATTGTAAAGAACTAAAATGTTTTGCATAACTCTCCTCTCAATATTAGTATATGAAGTTATTTCACTACCTTAACTTCCTTTCACATGGTTCCTTGTGGTCCTTCATGGCCTTTTATAGTTTAAGGGTTATTATATTCCCTTCTTTTTGTGAAAAATGTGTACCCTTACCTCACCTATTATCGTATATATATATATATATATATATATATATATATATATATATATATATATATATATATATATATATATATATATATATATATATATATATATATATATATATATATATATATATATATATATATATATATATATATATATATATATATATTGATGACCTACAACTGATTGAATATCTTGATGAACTGAAGAAACAATGATTAGAGATCACCAAGCTATTAAAGTGATATGCAAGATGATTAAATTAGTTAATATGTTTTTGATTAAGTAAAATAGGTTTTGAAGGGGCCCCGAAACCCTGTATAGTTTGGTCAAATAAGATTTTCAAAACAACACTCTAAAACAAAATAGATCAAGACCACTGCGAGGGTTTTGCTACAGGCTCCCACAACTTGGATAAAGAATGGTACTAGTAAAAGGAGATTGGGACCCTTACTAGAGAAACCACTGCTAGAAAGATATTTTAGTTTTTAACAGCAGCCCTAAGACTATCAGTGGTTAGCGAAGAGCCTGCCAACCACAGAGCTAAATCATTTCTTCCCCTTTTGGGAATAGAGGGACATGTCGAAAGAGGGTAGATGTTTGGATCTTTTCTTGCCTTTAACAAAAGTCCACCCAACATCCACAATCATGGCCGAATCCTACCTAGAAAATAAATCAAGATTCGTGGTGCCCAAAAATGGAGCAACAGGAGATTGTCCCAGGACAGGGCCACTAGAAATTAGAGAGGCAACAATGTGGGACAAGTCTTTAGCCGTCAAACTAGCATGATCTGATGAAGCAATGTCGGTAGGAGGGGTAGAAACCCCACAACCAACTGGGACCTGAGCTGCAGAATCAGGACTGATCGAAGAACCAGGTAAGGAAGCATCCCTTAGGGGAGAGCCAGAGGCAGAACCAGAGCTAGAGGTAGAAATCAGTCAATATGTTGTCATTGATGCCAACTAGTTTTGACTATACTTATCATGATAGCTACAAACATCTAAACATATGTAGAAAGAAGAAATGATGAAGAAATGAGACATCTACATAAGAAAAAGATGGATATGATAGATAAGGATAAGGTGTACATTGGGTAACTTATTGATGAGTCTATGGTATTATATTGTTGACTTGAGCATGTTACATTATGCTATAATGAAGAAGAGATCAGAATTGAACAAGTTAATGTGGTTGGTAATTGAAGATTTTTGTATACATCGAGTCAATCTTATGTATACCGAGTGATAGTAATAATTGAGTTAGTTATCACCGACGCATTCAGTATTAATTGAGTATGGATGAAAATATTAAATGTTATAATAGTCGACTAAAATTGATGAGGTGGAAATTGGTTATGATTCTGAGGTAATAGATGAAGTTTGTTATAAGATCCACAACCGATAAAATTCAGAGATGATCTAAGGAAAGAGATTGAAATGTGTTATTGACACATCTGTCGAGGAAGGTGAAGCGGAAAAATGGATGAAGAAGATTAAGAGGCAAAATCTAATGGTTGATATGAAAATGGTTTACTTGTCTATTTAAGAGACATAAGTTTCATTGTTGAACTATGCCAGATAACATAGAGACTGTAGAAGATTTTGTGTGAAGACATTTTTCATGCATTCCTGATCAAACTGGTTACAGATAGAACTGAGCTGAACTGCAAGCATAATCGAGCGTCAGAGATATATATACACAGAGTGAAGTAACTTGAAGGATATGAGGAAATGAATTGGTTATTGATCAGAAGAGTTTTTATTAGCTTAGCATAGATTTGAATATTTGCAAATTGAGTTGTATTTGAGTCAAATCACAATTGTATCAGTTTAACCATTTTTACAACAAAATCTCTTAACCGAGTGGACTTAATAGTCTTTTTGTATTTTCATATGACATTCAAGGAATGTTAATTGTTATCTTGTTGACCCCATAGTGAATGCTAGTCAAAAGTTAACTATTAGTGATAAATCTTTTAACCAAGTCACACCTAACAGTGTGCATTGTAACCTTTAACAGGGTTGGCTCCTAACTGAGCTCACTTCAGAAGAGTGAAATATTTTTGGATTACCGGTCCCAGGTGGTTTTTCCCTTAGTAGGGTTCCCACGTTAAATCATTGTGTTATGTCTTATTTGTTATGATTGTTTTGCTATCATACTTTACATGTTGCATATTTCATTAATCGGTAAAGATCATTTTGTATAATTACTGGTATTCGGTAAATGAACAGAAAGATAGTTATTTTATCTTACCAAGCTATTTGATTTGTTGAATAAATTTGAAAAAGTACATCTGAGAGTTTGGGACTGTAGGATAACTGATTTAACTGATTCACCTCCTTCTCAGTTATCTAACAATATATATATATATATATATATATATATATATCCTTGTGCTAGTGATCAAGATTAAATTGGGAAAATACTAAAATCTAATTTTTCAAAAATTTCATATGTTTTAGTAAATTGCAATTTTGAGGGTCTTCGATACATTTCAGGGCAAAAATGGTGCCCGAAAATAGGGATGGAACATCGCTATTTTTGAAATTTGGTTCAAGATTATTTGAATACCTTTCCAACACATCAAACGGTTCATAATTTAGAGCTAGGATGAGAAAGTTATGCCTTCTCCAAGTGGACCTAAATTTTATATATAGTTTTTTGATAAATTTTGATACTTTTAATAGTTTAATTGTAATAAACATTATGATGACTCTTCATTTCAATTCCAAGGGATTTGTGTGACCCTTAGGATCCATCTGACTTGTATAAACTCCAATTTTGAATAGAATGGAGACAGTTTTTGGTTTGCAATCTTGTTGTTCTCAATTTTTGTGTTGAATTCTACAATACTGTAGGTATCACACCAGGTATTGTAATCTAGTTTTCATAAATCAGATCAGTGGTATCAGAGCGGGAATGCTCCTATATGCCAATTTACACAAGGTCTTCCTGTAATACCCCAAAAATGGGCTATAGGTTCATTAACCTCCTATATCAACAATTTGAATGAAATCGACATCAGAGTCCTAACCAAAGGCACATATGCACATCATCGAATCCTAATTGATTATCTCAAATTCTGCATCGGGGAATATTTCTAGCAATATTCCTAATTATCATGATTATATTTAATTTAATGATTATTTGGCGATAAATCCTATTTATCCTAAAGTTTGATTAATTGAATATTCTCAATATTTAATTAATTAGATTTAATTCTGCCACTTAATTATTTAATTGAATTTAATTCTATTTATTCCTAAATTGTATTATTTAATTTTGACAATAAATCCAAAATCCTATGAAAAATTGATTAAATTCTTATTTAATTAATTAAAGCAAGTTGTCAATTTTTAATAATATTATTTTTAAATAAAAGTTTGAAAAATAATTGATTAACCCATAAATCAATTGTTTTATTTCAAAAATCAGTTAAGTTGAGAATAAATCACTTTATTTATTTATTAATTCATAATTATCCATGTGCACAATCAAAGAGCAGTTAAACTCCAAATCAGAAAATCAATGCAAGTTATTGACTTTTTGGAACTCAACATCATTTTTGAGTTCAAAAGTTTATCTAAACTTCTAATTTGAGTTAAAAAGCTATTTTTGCATGATTTGCATGTTTTTGTGATTTAATTATCTTTTGTTTTTGATAACTCAAAAATCAAGCTGAGTTAATCTGAGTGATTTATGGCTTTTATTCATGCATCCTCAAAGCCCTGGATTTCTATAAATTAAGGCCTTAGCTCTTCACAAATCATCCACAAGAATTGCATAATCACGCTGAAGAATTGCTATCTGGAGAATCAAAGCTTATTGCGAATCAAGGCTATTGTGAGATCAATTTGGTTTTTACATTCATTTAGATTCATTTTCATATCATTGTTAACTTAATTTGCATATCAATTTCATATCAGTTCATTCTAGATTCATATCAAGTTTTCATCATATCATTGCATAGAAAATATAAAAAAAAAAGATTAATTGCATACCTTCCATATCCATCTTTTGCATTCAAATCCTTCATTTAGGTGTCGTCAAGGTCACTGATCTTGATACAATCTGAGAACATCATACTCGCACCTATTAGAAGGCAGTAAATCACCTGGTTAGTTTAGCTTTCATTTATTGCATGATTTTGATTTTTGCTAACCTCTAATATTTTACTGAAGTGTTGTATCTACAGATCAGGTACAATATTCACAGACATATTTCTGGCACCCACCATGGGGCCCTGAAATGGGTTTCCAATTCAATTCTATCAATTTCTATCTTTTTCTCCTTGATTTCTATGCAAAACTATGATTTTTAATTTCTGTCCGTACAATCTTTGTATGAGTTTCTGACAAAAGTTGTTTCACACTGTACCCACTATCGTACGATAGTCTATTGGATCGAGAATCATGCCGGGCTGTACACATTGTCATTTGGAAGTTCAACTATCATTTCATCATACACCCAGTGTTGTACAAGTTTTTGGACTGTCGTCTGGGAGCATACCCACTATCGTATGAGTTTCAGACTGTCGTTTGGTAACATACCCACTATCATATGAGTTTCGACATCAGGTTTCAACTGTCATTTCATTTTTCAGGGCAGTTTGTCATATTTGGTTTTCATATTTTGACTAACGGCTAATCTTAACAATTGAAATTCTCTATTTTTGATTGACTCCTGCTGGTTTTGATTGGAAAAAGCATAAGAATTGCTAAAAATAGGTAAAAATCTACTAAGCGCATTGCGAGAATTCTAGGTATTCTCCTTAATTTGATAACATTTTAATTTGGATCCTAAAATGAATCTCTCATGTGTTTGGCTTGAGTGTTTTCTTTGCATGCTTTTCTTCAAAATTGCATAATTGAATACTAGGTTGTAACACCTTAAGTATTGATAAGCAGTCTTAGATACTTGTGATTGATCTAGATTGCTATCTTGGGTTATTGGACTCGCTAATCCATCGGTCCCTCGTTCCACCCTGTGGTTGCAATCTCAACGCCATAAAGGGGAGGGGTCTAGAGGAAAGAAGAGTTAATTGTTCCACTAGGCAACCCTTTTGTGCTTTTTAGAACTCACTTGTTTTCTAAGTTGTGGACTCATTTTTAGCTTGTATGAGGGGTTAATTGTTCCACCTTGTGGCCTCACCTCATATTCTCTTTAAGCGTTAAGTGTTCCTCTTTCTACTTTTGGGTACTTTTGGTAGATTTACTTTCATAAATATATCTTTGAAAACATAGTAATTAGGCCCTATGAACACTATTTGTGGTTCTTGAGAGATTGAATTCCCAGTGAAATCCTTCTTGACGATGGAATCCTTGTAGGTAGGGAGGATACTTAGTGCATCTCATGTTCTACTTGGTCCATGCGTCTTCCCTTATTGATTGATACATTCTCTCTCTGGAGGGGTTAATAGATCACATGGGGTTGATATCATAGACCTTGGTGAGATAATCTTCATCTTAGCGTGTTAGATTTATCTACCTGCTTTGTCTGGGTTAAAAGTGAAAATAAGTCAAACCCTTGGATCTGGAGCCAAGTCCCCTTGTGGTATACTATTGTGAGTCATCTTTAGAGAGGGTTAATCATAGCGGACACTCCCTTCACAGGGCAAACTGCGTTGACAGAACCTCAAGCGGTAATAGCCATTTTTGCCGTGGTAGTGACAGCCGCTATATAAATGTCCTTATGGAAAAAATATCCACAGGTGTGGTTCATTGTTGGGTTGTTAGATCTCCCTAACAACTCCTGAAGATTAAGTTCTCAGACTGTGTCAAAACCCTGGTGCACTAGGATTGGAGTTCACCCCTTTGGATCATAAAAGTTGCGGAGTCAAACCATTACTAAAAACCCTAGCGAGGCCAAATTTTCATTTTCTAGGGTATATGTGTGTTATTGAAAAACATTTTTGGAACATACACAATTAGCGCTTCTGAGGATTAGAACGAATAAAATCACTTGATTGTTCATGTGCAAGGTTGCTTTTGCCCTTGTTCATTATTTTTAGACATGCTTGAAATCACTTGCTTGCTGTTTTGCATGCTTGTTTATCTATCTAGTTATTGAAAATGGACAAATCTATTACAATCCTCAAATCTAGACATTGAAATTTACAAACAATCCAAATCTGAAAACTCAAAATTTGCAAAGTCTGAAGTAAAATTCTTTTCTGGAGTCAAAAGTCATCTCAAGAGGTCAGGAAGTCATACGAGTTTTTGTCAAATGTCATTTCATTACTGCCCATCTGTCGTATGATAGAGAACCCAGTGTCATACGAGCCTTTCTACCAGTCAAATTCCAAAAGTCAAATCCTGCTAGCAACTGTCGTACGAGTTTTGCAACTATCATCTAGGAGCATACCCATGGTCGTACGAGTTTGCAACTATCGTATGAGTTTTGCAACTATCATTTCATAGCATACCCACTATCGTATGAGTCTGTAGAGTGTCGTTTGGGAAATTTTTGAAAGTTGTCAAAAAATTGTCAGAATTGCCAGATATTTAGCTTTTTCAGCCTATTTCCATAATCTATCGAACAAATCACCGTGTCAGGAATAGGGTAGCAGCTATAGAGAATCCAATCATTATCCCAAAGTGGCCTTTTGAATTTGATTCAACCTTCTATTTAATCAATTTGAGTTCTTTTCATCTTGTGTCGAAACCTTGTCATAACTATCAATCTTCAATCAATCATCAAAATGACTAAGTGTTGTGATATCTTGTCCGCTATCTTTTGGGCAATCTACCCATACATCCAGGGCATAGTATCCTTCACCCACATCTAATTGAATCTTCAAATCAATCAAACCTTGACAAGGTTGTGTCATTTGATCATCTTGATTCAATTCATTCTTCAGTTGTCTTCATCTTATTCTTTTGCTTCACCCAAGGTTAATGGTGGAAACTAGAGCTTCCTCACAAAAGAAATCTGGAGAAGCATCCCAGACCTTACCTATAACCACTACCAGGGGTCCAACTCTTGAGAAAATCATCAATTTTGGTCTTTATGAAGACGATGGTCTTGGCAACTATCGATTAAAAATTGGTTACATTCCTCCTCCATCAACTCATAGAGGTACCCAACAAACCCCACATCAATCTATTCCAGGGAGTCCACAAACTCCCACCATGTCTCAAGTAGGGAAAAACTTTGGCTCTTAGAGAACTCAATCTCAACATGGTGCAGATCAGGAACCCACACCTGAAGAAATTGCTCAATATCAAAACGACGATAACTTCAAACAAATGATGAAGCATTTCTTGAAAGAAGATAGAGAGGCATAATTTTTACAATTAGCTCATCAAGGAGCTAAAATTCCTCCCAACTTTAATGTTGAAGATATCATTACACATGAGGAAGAAACTCCACTCACAGCTATGATGAAATAGATGCATGCTATGCAAGTTGAACTTAACAATCTTAAGAAAGAGAAGGAACCCAAGGAATTCTCCATGGAGGCCCTTTGTCCTTTCCCTTTTGACAAAGACTTGTACATGCCCCCATTCTCAAAAAGAGTGGAGATACCAAAGTATGATAAATATGATAGACACTCTGATCCTCAAGATCATGTCAGAGAGTTCTGTACACAATCCATGGAGTTCATGCATGAACCGACCTATCTCATGCACCTCTTTCCTAGATCTTTGGGAGGAGCATCCATTCATTGGTTTTCTAGGTTGCCACCTACTATCAAAACTTTTGAGGAGTTGATCAAATTGTTTTATCAACAATACTCCTACAATATTCAACATCTAGCCACCATGATTGATATCTGTAATCTCAAGAAATATCTAGGGGAACCATTCCTAACATTTCTCAAGAGATGGAGGAAGAAGTTCTCTCTATATGCCAGACCTATTCCAGAAATAGAAAAACTAGAAATCTTCATCAATGACCTTGTTCTAGAAATCAATTATCCTCTACAAATGCAATATCATACATCTTTTGATAAGATGGTGGATAATGCTATTAAAATAAAAAAAGTGCTTGTGAAAAAAGGAGAAATCACACTTCAAAAAGACAAGTACGAATCAAGATCCAGTTCTAAAGACAAGAACAAAAATTGGAACAAGAACAAAGGCATCATCCCAGATGGCATTGTTGATACTATCCATGCCCCATCAAAGGCACCAGCCTACAATCTCACTCTTGGCACCCAGACCATTAAAGCTTTAGAACAAAAGTCTTCTGAACCATCTCAAAAGAAGCCAGAATACAAAAGATGGGATAATAAATGAAAGTTCACTCCTCTTGGAGAATCTTTGGAATCCGCTATGAAAACTCTACTAGTTGATAACATCATCTCTTTGCCAGCAATCTAACCACCTGATTCTGAGCCTAAGCCAAAATGGTTGAGAGAAAATGAATTATGTGATTTCCATCGAGGTAAAGGTCACAAAATGAATAACTGCTTTCGGTTGAAACACACCATTCAAGATCTGATCGATAGTGGAGACATCACAATTGACAATCCTAAGAGCACTAATGATCATACAACATTTACGGAACCATTTCTGAAACATGGTCAAGAAGTTTCAACTTCTCAACCTAATATGGGGGCAAAAGTAAACTATGCATACCTTGGAAATAATACTATCATCAATATGGTTCAACCATGTCGCTCTAAAAGTTGCAATGTCATCACAATTGTATGATGAGAAAGAGATCATTCCTCAGCTAATGCAGTTACTCGATCACAAGCCCAAGCACATCTGAAAGGACAAATCCTAGATTCATCAAATGTCCCTAAGGTGCCCTTCAATCTTTCATCTGCTTCTAAATAGAAGGCTACTTCCAAATCTTCCAATCCAAAGGATACAAGGACTACATCTTATAGCATTGTTCAATAACTATGGCACACTAATGCAAAAATCTCCATGTTTGAGTTGCTTCAAATATCTCCAGCTCATAGAGCTATCCTAGACAAAGCTTTGCTCGGTTCCAATGTTCCTGATGACCTTGATTTAGATAGGTTCCAGACTATGGTTGGACATCTTACATCTACGCAATATATCTCCTTTTTAGAGGAAGATGAAAACTCCTTGAGTCACCCACATAATCAGCCTTTTCATATAGAAGTCTTGATCCAGAACTGTAGAGTCAAACATGTGTTGATAGATGGGGGCACTGGCCTAAACATTTGTTCTTACAGCTTAATCACACAATTGGGATTTTCAGAATTGGCTATTGATCCTTGAAAGAAGATCACCATAAAAGCCTACGATGAACAAGAAAGATCTTCTAAAGGCACCATTGTCTTACCCATCAGAGCAGGTCCAGTTATCAGAGATACTATATGTCAAGTTCTTGATCTATCTTTGGCCTACAACATTCTTCTAGGGAGACCATGGATACATGAAATGCAAGCTATTCCTTCTACATACCATCAATGTTTGAAGTTTCCTTATGAAGGAGTAGAGGTTACTATCTCCACAAATCTAAATACAACTTGCAACACCTTGAAGGAAAGTGCATATAAGCTTGTGCCTAATAACAGAGAATCTTCCATTGAACCAACTAAAGAAGCATCCACATCTAAAATGGAAGATCTTGCAAAAGAGGTTAATATCAAAGAAAATAGTATGGGAGAATATACTATCGAGCTAGTCTTATCTTTGACATCTCTCCTATCTCACCTAAGTCTTATGGGCAATCTTTGACACAATCCAAACCAGACTCTAAAGAACCTCTTGAAGCATATAAAAAGAATTTTGTAGCAGAACAAGTATCCAAGCATGAGTTTGAAGAGGATGAAGCTGTGCTATCATGGCTATACAAAGATGAACCTAAATCTCAATTTGTTCAAACCAGTGACTCTACAGTATCCAAACTCCCTTCTAAGTCATATGGTCCAGGAGATAAATTGATAGCTAAGATGGGATATCCAGGTCAAAGACCTCTAGGGATCAGAGGAAAAGGTCTTGAGGCACCTCTCCCACATATTGGTAGAGAAAATAAGAATACTATTGGCCTAGGTTTTAAGAAGAAACTCTACCACCTCAAAGGTAATTGCTCTCATGTCATAGAGCAGTTCACACCAGGAGAACCTCTTCTTAAGAAAGAAGAAACATAACCATTAGATAGTGATTCAAATAGCTCAGAACTCATCCCCTATGAAAAATTGCCTAAGGAGATCAAGGACCTTCTTGATGATCAAGATGATCCAATCAAAAGAATTAATGTAGTAGAAACACAAGAACCTACTATCGACCAAGAGATAGTTGCAAAACAAGAACTAGCTAATCTTGAAAACAATCAAGAAGAGGGAGGTGGTAGTGATTCTAAGATAGATTCCCATGAGTATGAATTCAAATTAGAATATGAGGGTAACCCTTATTGGGGTATTCACCTTGACTTTACTCATGTTCTAAGATTTCCTAGAGATCCTGAATTAGAAGCTAAATCAAATGACTATGAATGGGGAGCCATTCCAAAAACAGATGAAGATGATCTTATTATAGAGAAACATGTTGATGTTATTCACCAATATGCACCTAAACCCAATGTAAGTCTAGAGCGAAATGATGAACCCATCGAGTTTGATCCACCTATGGCTGAATTGGACTCCCATGATGACATTGAGCCTATTCAAAAATTGAATGTCTTAAGTTGTAATATCACCTTTGAACTTGAGCATTGGGTTAGGACCAATGATGACATATCCATATCCGTAAACACTATCTCTCAATCTTTCCCCACTTTGACTATCCAATATCCATAACTTATTGATCAAACCTCCACAAATCCGAGCCATGGTATTTATACCTTCCCGAATGACTATGCCCTTGCTTGCTACCTAAATGTAGTTGAGCCTATGAGGACTTCCATCAGTAAACCGAGTGTCAGCATGATGGAGTCGGACATCAAATATCTTAGTCAGAAAAATAAGAATAAAAAGAAAAAGAGTTCTGAGGGTGAAAACCACTTTGTGGCAGTCTCAAAACCTACAAAATTAAAAATAAAAGATGTATTCGAAGGTGAAAACCTCTTTGAGGTGCCTAAGGATGAGATATTTAATGTCCTTCTGAGTCATTTACAGGACAAATCTCTAGTTCTAATTGAGCCCACTCAATCCATCAATTTGGGTACAATAGAGAAACCACAATTGGTACATGTAGCACAATCATTATCAGAAGAAGAGAAGCAAAAATTTACTACATTCCTAACAGAGAAAAAGATCAACTTTGCATGGAAATACTTTGATATGCCAGGATTGGATCCTAATCTTATAATGCATCATTTATCCATAGCTCCAAATGTCAAACCTATTAAGCAAAAGTTGAGAAAGATGCGTCCTCATGTTGCACTCTTGGTAAAAGCTGAATTAGAGAAGCTCCTAAAAGCTAGATTCATTCGAGTTATTGACTATGCAGAGTGGATCTCCAATATTGTACTTATTTCTAAACCAGATGGTTCAATAAAAGTGTGCATAGACTTTAGAGATGTGAATAAAGTGTGCCCTAAGGATGATTTTCCACTACCTAACATTGATATGATAGTGGACATGACTGCGGGTTTTGAGATGTATTCCTTAATGGATGGTTTTTCTGGATATAACCAAATAAAAATTGCTCCAGAGAATCAAGAGAAAACTGCTTTCACATGTGCATGGGGTACCTTTTGTTAGAATGTCATGCCATTTGGGCTTAAAAATGTTGGTGCTACATATCAAAGAGCAATGACATCTATTTTCCATGACATGATGCATCGAACTATGGAAGATTATGTTGATGATACTTTAGCAAAATCTATGATTAGAACTGAACATCTAAAGGACTTGAGCATGATCCTAGATAGAATGGAAAAGTTTAGTCTCCGACTAAATCCTAAGAAGTGTGCTTTTGGTGTCACTTTTGGAAAGCTCTTAGGATACATCATTTCAAAGAAGGGCATTGAAGTTGATCCAGCTAAAGTCAAGGCTATAATAGAGATGCAACCTCCCAAGAATATCAGTCAAATGAGGACATTGCAAGGAAGAGTTCAATCTATCAGAAGATTCATATCACAGCTAGTGGGCATATCACAGCCTTTTACAAAAACATTACATAAAGGAGTGACCTTTGCATGGAATGAAGAATGTGAGAACAACTTTAACCATATCAAGAAGTATCTGTCAAATCCTCCTATCTTGATGTCTCTTATTCATGGGAAGCCATTGAT
Source organism: Chamaecyparis obtusa (assembly GCA_027943335.1). NCBI lineage: Eukaryota > Viridiplantae > Streptophyta > Pinopsida > Cupressales > Cupressaceae > Chamaecyparis > Chamaecyparis obtusa. The sequence goes on along the minus strand of BSBK01002510.1, from coordinate 674,583 downwards.
CTTATATGTCTCCGCAACAGATACATCACTGGGGGCATTGCTAGCACAACATGATGAGAACAAAAAGGAAAGAGCTATATACTATATCAGTAGAACATTGGTTGCATATGAGAAGAACTATTCAATGATTGAGAAAGCTTGTCTAGCTGTGATTTTTGCATTATAGAAACTGAGACATTACATGTTAGCTCATACCACACAATTGGTAGCTAAGATTGATCCACTCAAGTACCTCCTAAGCAAAGCTGCCTTCACAGGTAGATTAGCTAAATGGGTTATGCTCTTAAGTGAATTTGACATTGAATATGTGGAACGAAAAGCTATCAAAGGGCAGGTTATTGCTGATCAATTAGCAGATGCACCTATGATTGATGATACACCAATGCAAATGGAATTTCCAGATTCCTCTATCATGACTCTTTCTTCTAGAGAATGGTAGTTATTCTTTGATGGCTCTTATACACAGAATGGATTAGGAGTAGGCATATTTTTCATAACTCCTCAAGGATACTCAATCCCAAAAGCATTCAGATTAAAGTTTCCTTGCACAAATAATATTGCTGAATATGAAGCCCTTTTGAATGGTATGAAAATAGCAATTGAATGGAGAGTAACAGAACTACACATTCATGGAGACTCTCAACTTGTTATTCATCAAGTCAATGATGTGTACCAAACTAAAGATGAAAAGCTCATTCCTTACAAGAGAATGGTAGATGATCTTAAGAAATATTTCATATCTATCACATTTGAGAAAATTCCTAGAATGGAGAACAAGGCTGCCGATATAATGGCAACATTATCTACTCTCTTATAGCAGCCTGGACATGAGCTATGCTACAAGTTCCTGGTGGAAGCACTATCCTATCCTGCATATGATTCCCCTAAAACCCGCATGATATGCACTGTTGTTGGTCATGATTCATCTAGATAAAAAAACCTATTTTCCTATCTCCAAGACCAAATCATCCTTGATACCTTCAACCACCATGAAAAGAGATACCTTATCTGCAATGCCTCCCGATATGTCATCATTGGTCATGATCTATACAAACAAGGTCTAGATGGTACACTACTTAGATGTTTAGAATGGGAAGAGTCTCAATGTGCATTAGAGGAAGTCCATGATGGTATTTGTGGGTCACACTTGAATAGTTTAACACTAGCTCACAAACTTATTAGGGCTGGATACTATTGGCCTGAAATGGAGAAAGAGGCTATCAAGTTTGCTAAGAATTGTCAAAAGTGCCAAGTGCATGGAAACTTAATTCATGCTCTAGGGAGGGATCTAATCCCCTTTACAACACAATGGCCTTTCCATCAATGGGCATTTGATCTTATCAGGATGATTCATCCTCATTATTCTAATGGACATACCCATATAATCATAGGTACAAATTATTTTACAAAATGGGTAGAAGCAGTCCCTTTGACATAGGTAACTGGAAAGCAAATCTCTATGTTCATATTGAACTATATCATATGTAGATATGGGATACCTCATTCCATAATCACAGATAATGGTGGACAATTCAAGAATAAAGACCTCGATGATCTATGTGCCAAATTAAAGATCACACAACATTGGTCTTCTATCTACTATCCCCAAGGGAATGGCCAAGTTGAGGCCTCTAACAAAAATCTATTGAAAATCTTGCACCAAACAGTTAATAAAATAGGAAGAGACTGGCATCTCATGATCAATCCAGCTCTTTGGGCCTACAGAACAAGTATCAGAACGCCTACTGGGGCTACACCTTTCACTTTAGTTTATGGGTCTGAAGCAATACTACCTATTGAGGTTGAAATCCCATCACTAAGAATCAGAATGCATGGTCTAGTAACTGATGATGACTACAAAGTGTCTAGGTTGAAAGAACTAGAACTACTAGATGAGCACAGATAAGCAGCATATGATCATCTCAGAGTATATTAGAAAATAATGTCTAGAGGCTACAACAAGAAAGTCAGACACAGAGAATTTTAGGTTGGTGATCTAGTCTTGAGAGAGAATCCTAAAAATCAATCACATCGAGAATGCAAGGGAAGTTTGAACCCAATTGGCTGGGTCCCTTTGTTATCACTGCTACTTTTGGATCTAGTGCCTATCAACTCTCAATGACTAAAGGAGAATAACTCTGAGAACCAATCAACATTATACATCTGAAGAAATTCTACACCTAAGGCATTCAATGTATGCTAAAATGTCCTAAAAAAATCTTAAAAATTAGAAAAAGTCCTGAAAAAATGAACATCTTGGTGAAAACCTAGCAATAGGCACCTTGATGATTCACAAAAAAATAAAAAAATACCAAAAGTACAAAAAAATTGAAAAAATGAAAAATACAAAATGTGGACAAGGCTTTTGAGGATACCTATTTTGAAAAACTTCAAGCCAAACAAAGATTAGATGTTAGCCTAGCATGAAATCAATTCAAAACAAATAAAACTCTAAACTAAGCCACCGCAAATCGAGCTAAAATAGGTGCACCCAAGCACTGTTTGATTTGCTCTTGCTTAAGGGGATGTAGGTGTGCTCTCTAAGCACTTGGAGCATGTCCCTTATGCATTTTAGGATGGATTGAGATCCATGAAAACCTCCAAAATGACACAAAATAGGTATAGAACACCTGATTTGCCCCTAAGGTCTCAAGGATCCAAATGATGCTGATATGAATATTAAGCTACATGAGGTTTATGCTAAGATTGATTTTAAGCCAAGTAATGATGTGATATGATGCTATGCTTATGCAAAATGAGGAAATAAACTATGTTAATCCATTATTACTAAATTAAGATGAGCTAAAATGCTTGAAAGTAAGCTAGATTGAGATGATTATGCTAAGTCTAGAGCTAAATGGGCATGATAACAATGCTTGAAATGAAAGGTGAATGGTTTTTTGCTCTTGGAAATGAGGAGCATTTATAGGATTTGGGAAGGAGGAATGAGTGGCCAGGATCAAAATTCTTAAGAGAGGCCAAGATTCATTCAAAGGGGAGCACATGGATTGTGCTAGTTCAGGGCCACCTCCTTGTGACAAGTGTCACAAAGGCATTGAGTTGAAAGATGGGAGGAATGTGCACAATTTGGGAAATGTGCCTAAGGTCAAAGGGTGTAAGAAAGGGGTGAGGTGCTTCTTAAATGCATGATAAATGCATGTAAGAGGGATAAGGAGGCCTTAAATGCACTTAATGCATGTAAGAGAAGTTTCTAGAAGTTTGTTGACTTTGGGTTAAGCTTAGGAGTTGGCTAACCTTGGTTAGGGAATGTGACAGGATTAGGGGGGGGATTAGGATTAGGATTAGGGTTAGGGCTTTCTAGAAGAGTCTAGAATTTCCTTAGGATAAACATGGATTTTAGGAAATAAATAATGATTTATTTATTTCCATGGTTTAGTTTTGAGAATATTTATTAAAATAAATTTAATAAATACGAGGATTAAATATTTTGAGTTGGGATTAGGGTTAGGAAAAGAGGGGATTAACCTTTAATCAAAATTAAAGAAGGATTAGAAGATTCTGGAAGAGGTTAGTGGTCTTAAGGAAATTGGCCAAGTTTTGGGCAAAAAATAAATAAATAATTTATTTTGGGATTTTTGGTCAATTTATTAATTAAATAATTAATAAATGAGGAGATAATATTTAAATAAGATTTAAACATTTTTGGGAGGAATTTCTTAATTAAATATTTTTAATTAAGGTAAAGGGATTTAATGATATAAAAATAAATTAATTAATTAAATAATTAATTAATTAATAAATGATGATGTCATCAGGGATTTTTCAGAAAATAAAAATACTTTATTTTCTAAAGGATTTTTAGGTGTCTACATTTTGCCCCTCTTTGATGCGATGCCGCAAGTGGCATGGCATCAAAGACAAGAAAATAAGATGCCCAAGGCTAGAATTTAGAGGAATAAGGGATTGTGCCCCCTCGAGAAAATAACGCAAGGAGTAAACGTTGTGGAATTTTCTCGAAAGGAAACAGAGAAGGAAGGAGTGAGGAAGAAGGGGAGATAAATAACCAAGCTTCCAAGAGCAAAGATGGGTGAATGCAAGATGAGATGGAATGCAAAATGTAGGAGGCAGGTACATAAGAGATGCAAGATGCAAGATTAATCTATATGATGCAAGATGCAGGGGATTGGGGGAAGCTCCAAGTGCAAATGTGGAGAGCACAACCTAGTTTAATATAGCAATTCGAGAGACCTGCCAAGGGTACTGGGATCACGAGGCCTTGTCACCAGCGTTGCAGAGGACTGACATGAAAAAGACACGCAGGGTTGCCCCAGCATCATGCATGAAACCCAAAGGAGGCATGGTGGAAATGATGCTGAAGAAACCACAAACACATGACTAACTCACAGAAAGAAGCAAAAGATCAAAAGACCTTGCCCCAGATTATCCTCATTCGCAGCACACCATGATATAAAGGATTGTGGTGACTTTGAGTAGAGAACAACAAGAAGCCGTAAAAGATTAACAAGATCCAAAGGACAAAATCCAAGACCAAAATGAGAATTCCAAAAAGACATCCTTTGCCAAGGAGAGAGATTTGATGTGATTGGTTGGATTGATGGTGGGGAGATTGGTTTGAACATGTGGAATGATACATCGACACAGACCTAGTGTGCTTGGTGGAAGATGAGGTCAGACAGGAGGAAGGATACATCCTCAAGGACCCGCTGATTGATGGGAGAATGAGTGTTGTTGTTCACTGGAAAATGATGAAGTCAAAGAATAATCACTGGGATCAAGAATAGTCAACAATTGATTTTGCTGAAGTACAAGGCTAGGTAGGACAAAGTGTTCTGATCAAATGCTGCTGCAGGACTGACATGGACTATGTACAACAAGACACGAGGATATGTACAACAGATAGGAAAATAGATACAATAGATATGTACAAAAGCTTAGGATTGGGGATAGGAAGATCTCACTATACAGGGGATGGTACAAGAAGGATCACGCAATATAGGATATACAAGATATGATACAAGATGTGTGCAAGATATGTGCAGGTAGGATTGTGGATTTGCTGGAGGATCATGAAAAAGAGGAATGCAGGGGGATGGTGGATGGGGATGGGGATGGTAGAAAAAGGACTGAGATGTTGGGATGGAGGGATGGGAGTTTGATAGATAATGACTCGGTCCACTATGTATGGCACTTGTTTGCCAGGTTTTCACCAACATACTTGTCCAAGGTGCTTGAATTGCCAAGTTTTCACCATTGGACGATTGTTTTTCTTTTCCTTTTTGCTTTTTTGCTTTTTTGCTTTTTTTGTATTTTTTTGCTTTTTCCAATTTTTATGGATTTTTTGAATATGTAGATCTGGTTCAGGCATAGAACCTCTTCAAATGTATGATGTTGATTGGATCATTCAAAGGCTCACCTTCTAGTGTAGATAAATGATAAGCTCCAGAGCCAAAGCATGATGTGACAACATAGGGGCCCAACCAAGTAGGCTCAAACTTGCCTTTCTTTTCTCTGTTTGCTTGGACTTTCTGATTTTCTTTGAGTACCATGTCACTGACTTGGAACTGTCTAGGATGAACCTTCTTGTTATAACTCCTTTTGAGTCAATTCTGGTATGCAACCAGGTGATCATAGGCTTGTTGTATCTTTTCATCTAACAGGTCTAGCTGTGTGAGATGGGCCACAATAGTCTTCATCAGTGGTGTAGTTCTTCATGGAGACTCACAATGATGGGAGCTCAACCTCGATCGGTAGAATGACTTCGGTACCATATACAAGGGAATATGGGGTGGTGCCTGTGGGAGTGCGATAAGAAGTATGGTAGGCCCAAAGGGCAGGATTGATTTGGAGGTGCCAGTCATGACCAGAATCATTGACAACCTTCTTGAGGATTTTCAGGATAGTTTTGTTGGTTGCCTCAGCTTGGCCATTTCCTTGAGGGAAATATGGACTGGAGAAATGGTGATGGATGTGGAGTCTAGCACACAGATCATCCACATGCTAGTTTTCAAAAGGTGTACCATGGTCAGTGAAGATGGTAGATGGTATGCCAAATCGACAAATGATGTGGTAAAGGATGAACTTGGATATCTGAATGCCAGTAGTTAAGGTGAGCAGAATCACTTCAACCCATTTGGTGAAGTACTTTATGGTAGTTATTATGTACTTGTGTCCATCTGAGGAAAGGGGAGTGATTAAGCCGACAAGGTCGAAGCCCCAACATGAAAATGGCCAAGGTGGCGCTATGGGCTGCAAGTCTTGTGCTGGTGCATGACTCAAATTTTCATGCTGCTGACATGGTAAACATTTTCTAACAAACTCACAAGCATCATGTTCCATGGTTGGCCAATAATACCCAACTTGAAGCAACTGCTTAGCTAGAACCATGCCACTTGTATGGGCACTGCAAATTCCAGCATGGACCTCTTGTAAAGCCAGGATGACCTCATTCGAATCTAAACACCTAGAGAGGATATTGTGATACCCTCGATGATAAAGGGTGTTGGCTACAAGAGTGTAGCGGGAAGCTCTGTGAATAAGGTTTTGGTGTTGGTTATTGGTGAGATGGGGAGATATGATACCATTCTTTAGATATGCATAGATGTCGTGGTACCACGGGGACTGGGGACCAACCAAGACACACACCATTTATGCATCAGTGTTATTATAAGCTGGTGTATGTAGCTACTCGACTAGGAATTCATACTGTGATGAGTCATGTGGGATTTCTAACAAGGACCCAATAGTTGCCATTGTGTCAGCTACTTTGTTCTGAAGTCTGGGTATCTATGTGAATTATAGATTTAGGAAATGCTCTTTCAATCTATCCACGAGTTCTTTGTAAGGTAGCAGCTTGTCATCTTTTGTTTGATATTCATCTAGGACTTTCTTGATAATCAGTTGTGAATCGCCGAACACTTGCAGTTCTGTGATATTCCATTGAATGGCTATTTTGAGACCTAAGATGAGTGCCTCATATTCTGCAATGTTGTTGGTACATGAAAATCCCAACTTGAATGACTTTGGGATGTAGTCACCTTGAGGTGTGACGAATAGGATGCCCGCCCCTGATCCATGTGATGTGTAGGAGCCATCAAAGTATAGCTTCCACATGGGTTGTTCTTCGATCATACATAAGTGTTCATCAGGGAATTCCATGATTAGTGGATAAGCATCCACTAGTGGTGCTTTTGCTAGCTGATCGGCAATGACTTGCCCTTTGATTGCTTTTTGATCTATGTACTGGATGTCAAACTCGCTAAGTATCATGACCCATTTTTCCATACGGCCTGTGAGAGTTGTCTTTGATAGTAGATATTTGAGGGGGTCCACCTTTGAAATGAGCCTGATTGTGTGACTGAGCATGTAATGTCTAAGCTTTTGAGTGGCAAAGACCGCTGCAAGGCATGCTTTTTCCATGGGTGAGTAATTAAGCTCATAGCCGACAAGAGTTTGACTAATGTAGTAGATGGCTCTCTCTTTGTTTTCATCATCATGCTGAGCTAGGAGTGTCCCCAGTGCTATAGTGGTCATCGAGATGTAGAGTATGAGAGGGAATCCTAGAACTAGTGGTACTAGGATTGGAGAATTGGCTAGATACTCCTTGAGCTTATCAAATCTTCTCTGACATATGGGATCCCATTTGAAGCTTGTGTCTTTGCATAAGAGATGCCTGAAAGGTTGGCACTTGTCTGCCAGCTAAGAAATGAACTGACGTACTGATTGAAGCTTTCCTTGTAGGCTTCTGAGCTGTCTGAGTGTTCTTGAGGGAGGCATTTCTATTATTGCTTTGACCTTTTTATGGTCAATCTCTATGCCTTGTTGTGATACTATGAAACCTAGGAGCTTTCCAGATGTAACACCAAAGACACATTTCTTTGGATTGAGCCATAACCCATAGTGCTGCAGGCGATCAAACACACTCTCAAGAATGTCAAGGTGTTCATGGCGTGTCTTTGATTTTGCAAGAATATCATCCACATAGTCTTCTAGGATCTTGTGGATCATGTCATGGAAGATTGCTGTCATCACTCTCTGATATGTGGCTCCTACATTCTTTAGACCAAAGGGCATCATGTTATAAAAAAATGTTCCCCATGGAGTGGTGAATGCTATTTTGTGTTGGTCTTCTGCTGCTATATGAATCTAATTGTATCCAGAGAAACCATCCATTAGTGACAACATTTCATGGCCTGCTGTAAGATCTATGATCATGTCTATGTTAGGTAGCAGGAAATCATCTTTAGGACATGCCTTGTTTAGGTCCCTAAAATCTGTACAAATTTGGATGTTGTCAAAAGGCTTTGTGATAGGTACCATGTTGGAGATCCAATCTGAGTAATCTATAGCTCTGATAATCTTTGCATCTAGGAGCTTTTCTAGTTCTGATTTTACCAATAGAGCTACTTTGGGATGCATTTTGCGTAGCTTCTACTTTACTGGCTTAACATTGGGGTCTATGGCTAGATGATGAACAACAAGTTTAGGATCAAGTCCAGGCATGTGTGTGTATGACCATGCAAAGTTTGTAGTAGCTTCTTGGAGTAGCGCAGTGAAAGCCATTTCTTCACCTTTTGTCATGTTGGCTGCAATGTAGGTGATCCTCAGACATTCCTCTGTACCTAAGTTGACTAGCTTGGTTTCTTCTATGATGATAGATGACTGCTCAGGTCTGTAATCCTAGATGGGAGGAAGAGGCAAGTCTTCATCTTCTAGCACTTGAATTGCCAAGTTTTCACTAGAAGATACGCTCTTTATTTTTACTTTTTTGGAATCAGAATGTGCCCCAAAAGGGTTTTCACATAAGGACTCATGTTTTAATCTTTCTATTTCTCTTTTGCAGCTAAAGCTTGCCTCCTCTCCAAAGTATCCTTCTGGGTCAAGCTTGTAGATGTGAGCTGATTCAGAATCTTGAACTGAGTGTGGGCCTGATGCCCCCATGAATTCTAGGAGTGCTTCTGTGCTTTGGAACTCATCGATGTGTGTAATGCTTGGTTGGTTCCAGTCTATGAGTTGAGGGTGATGTTGGGAGTATTCTTAATTTTCTAAGGTTTTTGTCCAAACGTTGGTTTAGTCCTCTGGTCTGTGAAGTTTTCCTAGGTACAGGTGTCAGAAGTTCTTCAAAAATTTGTCATAGCCCACTTCAAAAATCCTTACCCTAGGTCTTGTCCTTGAAAAATGTTGAATTCATGCAAAAGTCCTCATGATTAGCCCTTATTCTTCTATTTCATTGTTACCTTTTTTAAGTCACTTAAGCTGATTAAATCATGCACGTGTTAAATGTTTTGTGTTTGCTGAATCGGAAAAGGTCATAGCATGTCTCATATAGTATTCGACGATTCAGCGAACAAGTCAATCTTATGCTAAGCGTCATTTTAGTCGCGTAGTCTCCAAATATCTGGTGGTTATCAAAAAACATCTGGTGATTTGGCAAATGCATTATCTCCAATTCACGTATTCCTTGGTGGTTCTTTGCAAATATTTCAGCGACTTGGCGACAACGGTTATCGCTCATTCTTTGAATCTAGCGGTTAAGGGCAAAATAACCTAGCGACTTGGTGAATACCATAGATCATTGTCAGGATTGATGGTTGTGGTTTAATCTCAGATATTATTGGGTCCTACATGTTTCATTTGGTGAATGAGCGAATGTGTAAAGACTTCTAAGTTTGGCGGCCCCAATAGTTTGGTATGAAGAATTTGGCGGAACGGGTTGTTTCAAGTGTTCGCTTGTTCTCAGAATAAACTAGTAAGAAGCTAAATGATTTAGAAATTCAATGAGTCATGTGGTCGCGGGTTCTCTAAAAGGAAAAGGTAAAGGGCATAATCATTTGGTGAATGCGCGAATAAAAGGATTGGCTAAGTTTTGAGTCTTTAGTCGCTTAATCGCGGATTGAAATACTCAGTGTTTAATATGATCTGGCGATTCAATGAACCCTTTGTTCACTGAATCTCATAATCAAATGACCAAGGATCAAATATTTCAAAAAATTGGCGATAGCCATAGATCATCAACAAGATCAATGGTTCATTTAGAATCTCAGAGTAAAGATGATGGTTAAGAAAGATTCAGCAATTCAGAGAGTGAAGGCTTCGCCAGTTCTCCAAGTAATTTAGCGGTTAAGTGATCCATTAAGCGAATGTGTGAACCCTTTGTTCACTGAATCTCCAAAAGATTTAACAGTTAGCCGTGACATTAAGAGAATGCGAGATGGCTTTGTTCACTGGTTCGCCAAATAATAACTGTAGTCAAGTGCTCGAAGGGTGTCACTGTGTTCGCTAATTCGCGAAAAGTATCATGAGTTAAGGATTGCATTTCGAGAACTCGCAAAGGCTTTGGTCACTAGTTCTCTGAATATATGCTAGGGTTAACATTGCATTCAACGATCATGAGAAGCTTTCAGTCGCGGATTCACTAAATGGGCCCAGTTGGAAAAGGTAATAAAAGTTAAGAAAAGGGACTGTTACCTGCGTGGATAAAGTACAGTATCAAGCTGGAAAGTAAACTAATGAGCCATCCAATCAGTTTCAAAGGAAGATTGCATGATGTAAATAGGTTTAAAGTGCAGGATCTTAATCATTTGCCTCTTTGCCTTATTTTCAAGTTTTTTAAAATCCATCTGTCAACATTTGTACATTGGCTAGCTCCATTTTGAAAACTGGTGACATGCAAAATTGAATGCGGGAGCAATTAAGGAGATTTGCAATGATTGTGGTAGTTGTACACACTTGATCTACGTTGATAAATAAGTTAAGCTCATTATTTCCTATGTCCAAAATCATTCGAAGAGATTGAAGATAATTCTGAAGAAAAGATGAGTCAACCTGAGAGAAGTGCAACATCTTCCAGCAGTGAAGCAAAGGCTAAAAGTGGTGAAGATAAGGGCAAGCCTAATTATTTAGATGAGTTTTTGAAATTGCTACCTGGTTCCAGTCAAAACAAAAGAGCTCTTGATGATGTTTTCGAAGATGTTCTAGGGTTTTGCAAAGATCCTATCACACCAAATACCATAGGTTATACTATCTTCAACTTCTTTTATAAAAATAGAGATAGTCATATCCCTGTATGTAATGGTTGGGCTTTGGGGTTAGGGAAATTTGTAGTGCCTGATGTATTCCTGGATGCAGATTTAATTGTTGCTCTAGCTAGGTGTTACGACCCTATTTCTAAGACTATTAGGAAAGAGGACTAGTCAGCTTTGGTTACTCTTGATAGGGGTTTGTTCATGAAGGCTTTTAATGTTTATACATCCACTTCTACTAAAATTGACTTGAGAAAAGAAAAGGAGAGGTACAAGAAGAACATAGGGATAGTGAAGGACCAAATAATGAAGCATATCCCAAAATAGGATAAGTATATAGCTCCCCTCCCTTCTCACATGAATGCCCCTTACCAATTTAAGTCCCTTCAGCATTACATGAAGAAAACTTGTTATGGGTTGTGTAGGGTTTTGGGAATTGATGGGGATGTAGAGTTTTTACTAGCTGATCTTTTGATGATTATCCTGGACATCCATAATTCTTTGGTTAATACTGACTATGATTACATCCAGTATATCATTGATAGAATGCATGAGGGTTTGATTTCTATCAAGGATAGTAAGAGCCCAATTAAGTTCATGCATTATTATTTGCTAATGCACTTAATTTTGTTCTTCAATATTAATAGTTTTGATTCGAACATGCTAAAGCCAAGGTTCAACTTTGAAGGCCAGTATAATCCGGTGCAATTATGGGTGAGGATGTGGAATTCTACTTCCAATGAGGGGAATTTTTGTCTCTTTCAAAATTTCATTGTGTATCCTCTCATAAGGATGTTAGGTATCAACACTACAAGGATATCCCCAAGGGTCCTCAAGCTCCTACGACCAGTGCAGTTTGTGAACAAATGGGAGGGAGATCACAATTGGGGTGCTTTTTACTTAGGGGAGAATGCTACAATTTTGAGTCTATGGTTTCCCCCAACCCCCACATCTGTTACCAAAATTTGTGCCTCCAAGGGTTGCTTGTTTGGAATTAGTGTGGCAGTTGATGTGGACAAACAGGGAAATTCTAGCCCCTCATAGGAAGGGTACATTCACACCTAGGCAATTCAAGGTAGGTGACTTCCTGGTAGGAAAGAGGGCATTTCCTCAAATTACTGCATGGTTAAATCAGTTCAAAATGGCTACTGGTGCTTATAGACATGTAGATCTTGAGGGCTTTATCAATACTGCTAGGATGCTATACATCCCAAACATTGGTGTGAATAAAGAACATGAAGGCTTGGATGAGGAAGATGTAGTCAGAAACATCATTGATGATGATGAGGTCAAGAGGAGATGGAACATGTACTTTGATTTGATAGACTTGTCAAAACAAGTGATGGCAGCCTAGCTTCCTTTTGAGGGTTTCTTCCCTGACCTCCCTATTTAGAAAGAATTGACAAGATGATAGAGATGCATGACACTCTATCAAATCAGTTGGAGAAGTTGATTGACCAAAGTCAACCAAAGAAAATGAAAGACTATTCATCTTCTGATCAAGATGAGTTTTCTGATGAGTCATAGGAAGGGAATAGCCCACCACAAATGGAAGATGTACAAAGTGTTAGGCCTGTTGAAGACCAACTAGAAACAAGGGATACTCCAGAGCCACCCTTGAAGAAACAAAGGCTTGAGGTAGGAGAGCCTTCAAGGCAGGAAAAACAAAAGAGAACAATTGATAGAGCATCTACTCTAGTGCTAGGTGATAGGGTTTACCATCACCAATTGAGAAAAACAATAAGAGAAGGAAAGAAGGTGGCCACTGATGAAGTAGATAAGGAACAATCCCTATGGTCAGAAAGGGATATCAGAGAGGTCTATCAGGAGGAATTTTTGAGTGATCACCAGTTTATTAAAACTGATGAATTCAAGAGTTTCCTTGTTTGGAATAAGAAACAAGAAGTGAGGAAACTTCTGCCTGAAGGTATGGAGCCAAGTGAAGAGACATTGAGAGCCTTAAATTCTTATGATCCTAGCCTTGATCCCATAACTGTAGATGAAGCTAGAGAACTGGTCAAGTTAAGTGGAATGCTATTGACTCCAGGATGGGATCTGACTTCTGCTTTCATCATAGATCAAATAAGAAAGCAACCACCGGGCAGCCTGTCATATGAGGTTCACATTGGTGATATGATAAGAGGAAGTGGCTATGACCCTAAGTCTCAAGCTATTGCAATGTGATCCATGGCCCCTAGGACTCAAAAGCCATCCCTATTGAGTATAGAGGATAAAATGGAAGGGAATCAGATTATTTGGATTGTGCAGAATACAACTGACCTTGAAGTTTCTAAGGCAGTGACTCATTGGGCTAACCTAAATGAGGCAAAAATAGTTCAATTATCTGAAAGGTACTCGAAGTTGTTTGAAAGTGCAAACCTGGTGGCCAAGGACAGAGATTTAAAATTGATGAAGATCAAGTAGCTAGAAGATGAATTGGTAGAGATAAAAGTTAAGCTGGAAGAAGCTTCGAAGGTAGTTGTTGTCCCCCCTGTGCAGATTGAGGTCCCAATTCAAATTGATGAAGAAGTACCTGAGGGACCTGTAGACACCTAAAAATCCTTTAGAAAATAAAGTATTTTTATTTTCCAAAAAATCCCTGATGACATCATCATTTATTAATTAATTAATTATTTAATTAATTTATTTATTTTTATGTCATTAAATCCCTTTATATTTAATTAAGAAATCCCTCCCAAAAATGTTTAAATCTTATTTAAACATTATTCTCCTTATTTATTAATTATTTAATTAATAAATTGACCAAAAATTCCAAAATAAATAATTTATTTATTTTTTGCCCAAAACTTGGCCAATTTTCTTTAGACCACTAACCTCTTCCAAAATCTTCTAATCCTTCTTTAATTTCGATTAAAGGCTAAACCCATCCTTTCTAACCCTAATCTCAACTCAAAATATTTAATTAAGATTAAATATTTAATTTTCATATTTATTAAATATATTTTAATAAATATTCCCAAAACCAAAAGCCTTTGGAATGAATAAACATTTATTCCATAAAACCTAAGAAAACTCTAGACTCTTCTAGAAACTTCTCAACCCAACCTCTTCACCCATCCTAATCCTAAGATTATCCTAATCCTAATCCTAATTCCTCCCCTAACCTTGTCACATTCCCTAAACAAGGTTAGCCAACTTTTAAGCTTACCCCAAAGTCAACAAAGAGGGCTTCCCTTTTTGAAATGCATTGAAGGCATTTAAGGCCTCCTTATCCCTCTTACATGCACTTATGGTGCATTTAAGAAGCCCCTCACCCCTTTCTTACACCCTTTGACCTTAGGCACATTTTCCAAATTGTGCACATTCCTCCCATCTTTCAACCCAATCCCCTTATGACACTTGTCACAAGGAGATAACCCTTCCCCTAATGAGCCTCAAACTCATTAAAGCTTTTGAGATAAATAAATCTTTATTTATCTCCTAAATTCCATATTTATCCTTAGAAAGCCTAGACTCTTCTAGAAAGTCTTCATCCTCATCCAAAGCCTAGACTCTTCTAGAAAGTCTTCATCCTTATCCCCTTGACTCAACCCCTAACCTTACCCCAAACTCTAACCTATCCTCCTAACCCAAGCCCTTAGGAAATCCTATAAATACTCCTCCTTCCAAGAGCAAATTATTAGCTTAGTTTTTATCATTTATGCATTGTTATCATGAGCATTTTTAGCTAGATCATCTTAGCATACATCTTAATTGTTAGATTTCTTCATGTTTTTCATGTTTTCTAACACATCTTAGAATAGCTTAATGGATTAATCTTAGTTCATATTTCAAGATTTTCTCATCATTTATGCATCACCATAAATCCCTCTCCATGCATTTTAGAGCACACCCACATCCCTCTAATTGAAGCAAATCAAACATTTGCTCTATAGCACTTGTTTTTAGCAACAATTTTGAGGTGGCTTTGGTTTTGTTTTCATGTCTTATGCTATTTTTTAGTTCATGAACATGTTAGATTAGTCTAATGTTTGAATGTTTCAGCCTTTCAAGACAGGTAACAGATTCAAAATCATAGTCTACATTCTGGCACGCCCGGTGGGACCCACTTCACGGGTTCTTTGCAAACATTCTAATTTTTCAAGCTTATAGGTGGACGAAGCACTTTGAATTCTTCTTCCTCTTCTTGTCTATATTCTTCTTCTATTCTATCTACTTCTTCTTCCTCTTCTTGTTTATATTCTTCTTCTATTCTATCTACTTCTTCTTCTTCTTCTTGCAGGATCATGGCAAATTTTTCTCTAAAAAAACAAAACAAAAAAATGTTTAAGGAAGCAAAATCATACACACCTTGTTTAGTGCTTAAAATGAATCCCCAAATCATTGTTGAATGCATTAAGGACTAAAATTTTCAAAATTTGTTCTAATAAACAAGAAAAATTAATCAAAGCATTTGCATCCTTGCAACATCAAGGTTTTAGATGCATTCATGCAGAAATTAGGAACACTTGAAAGCTTTGGGTACTTAAAAAGAATCTCAAATTTGCATCTTAAAATTTAAAATGGGTTCCAAAAATTAGTCCTAGAAATTCTAACATCTTTTTGTGGCAAAGTCTTGAATGTTTTTCCAATTCATGCATCAAACTAAATCTAGGAACTTTGCCTTGGGGTCTAAAAAAAAAAGTCAAAACAAAATCTTGAATGAAACTAAAGGGATGAACATAGGTCCTAAAGTGTCATTTTCATTTTGAAAATCAAACACAATCTTGAATGATCTAAATTGGAAAGAAAAGCATCCCTATTCCTTCCTTGTTGTATTTCAGTTCAAACAAACTCAATCTTGATTGATCTAAGGTTAAAACAAAGCACTTTCAAAGTTCTAAATCAACACGCTCACTCAATCTTGAATGCTCAAAGGAAAGAACTTGCAATCGCTCAAGTCACTTATCTTTTGGAGAAAGAACAAATCAAACCTTAAGCACTTGTGTCTTCAATTTCAAAGGTTTTTTTTCAAACATCACTTAATCAATTTGAAAAAAAAAGAACAACTTGCTTGATGTGCATCTAGGAGCTTTACATTTTTTGTATAATCCTTGTTAAAGTAAGCAACATAGAACATTTGAACTCGGACAAGTTCACTTGTTCTACTTTTAGCGAGGCCTGTCCAGGGAGAAAAGCACTTCCTCCTTGGAGAACGACCTCAAACCGGTATCCCCCCCGACCGGTATATAAATAAAGTGAAGGCAAAAAGTACTCACTTATATCTCCTAATCCACGGGCATTTTGTACCAAATGCAAATGTCTGGGGAAAGGTAAATATTCCTCCCCCAGCATTATTGGCTAGGCTCTTAAGTGAGTCACAAGCGGTCAGCATAACCGGGTATGGAGACTCCACGGAACTATTAAAAACCTGATAAAATAGAGGCTACCCTATCTACATCCGAAAGTATCAAAATCCTTGTGCAAGGACCGATCCAAGGGGTTTACCGGATCACCTCAAGATTACTCACCATTTGTATTCCCTTTTAGGGGGTACCAAGCTGTGGGCAAGTGATTTTGATACTCACCTTCCTTAGGTAGATCTGCTTGAAGTGCTTGACAGTCAAAACTTCATAAAAATATTGTTGGAACATACACTTTCAGAGCTTTATCAGAGTCAGTCATCCTGCTTGTATCTCACAAGGTTGCTTTGTCCCTTGCGGAGATTGCTTTTCCAAAATCTTTGTTGAAATCTATCCTTTTCCATTGGAAAAACATCAAACTGATCTACAACTTGGTTCAAAGATACTCAGGCAAGCCATGTCAGTCCAAATCCTACCAAAATCTAAAAAATGTCCAATGCTTTCAGAATCTCAAAACATGGTCTTCCAGTCATATTCAATCTAGTCTTGTCATCCTTTCCTCATATCCTAGGTTAGCAAAGTCATCTTGGTCATCCCCCATCCCCTTGTCTATCTTCCTCTAAAGTCAATTTTCTTCCAATCTTAAGCCAAATCCAATCCTAGTCTGATCCTGTCAGTCATCCCAATCTGAGTCTTAGTCTTCGAATCCATCTTCATCCTTCATTCCTATCCGACTCATCCGCAAGTCAGCATGTCTCAAAACTATTATGATGAGTTTGGTTATTATGTCTCTCCCCTCAATCCATCCTATCCCAAAGATGATGAAAGCCTTGTAGATCACGATGCATATTTTGAAAATCTTAGCGAGTTTGCTCCAAACATCCCCCAGCATCCAATCATTCCTCCAAAATATCCTATCATGCCTTCACGCTTATCCACTAGCACTCCCTTTCATGTCCTTGGCAAGGCAAATCCATTATCTTATCCATCCACACCTTATCCCTCTCTTAAACCTACACATCCTCCATATGCATCCATCATACCTCCATCTCCTGCTATAGTCATATCCCAATCACCACCATTCCCTCAAAACACTTCACGCTACTTCCCTTATCTAAAACCTCCATCCACTCATCCTCCAAATCACCCCCAAATCCAAAATCCTAGTCTTCCCATCCTTTATCTGAACCCTCCATCTACTTATCCTCCAAATCATTCTCAAAACCAAAAACCAAGTCTTCCAATCCTTTCTCCCAACCCACCATCCTCCAACTCCTCGTCTACACCGTCATCCCCTCAAGAAAGTTCACAATCTTCCACCCCATCTTCATATAAGAACTATCCTAGCTCTCCATCTCCTCCAGATTCCGATCCTTCTTCACCATGAAAGCTTCCAAGGAGTTTCACAAGGAAGCCAACAACAAGTCCCACTCCTAAAGTTGAAGATCCAAACCATCTCAAAACTTCATGTGAAGCCATCATTGATGAGGCCCATCCATCGCTCCCATCTGTTATCTATCTTCCATACATCCCACTCATTGATCCTCTTCCATCTCCTAGCATCATTGAGTCCCTTCCATCTGAGGTCTCCATCCTATCCCCACCAACATCACCTCCTCCTAGCATTATCCAAAGCATATCTGATGAGTCTCATGAATTCACCCCTCTTCCTACCATCACAGTTACAGAACCTTCCATCCTTTCATCCATACCATCTGAAAAGTTCGTCCTTCTTCCAGACATCACAACTACAAAATCTCCCATCCTTCCATCCACCCCATCTGAAGAGTCCATCCATGCATCCCCCAGCATTCTATCCACACAAATCCTACCATGTCAAGATCTTTCCCAAAAGCATGTTGAAATACTCGCAGAAGAAAATCAAGATCCAATCCCTTCACTTCCCCCATCACATGTTCTATTGCTTCCATCACCCCCAATCCAAAATCCTACAATCCTAATTCCTCCAATCCAAGATCCTATCATCCTAGTTTCTCCATCTGAAGATTCATTACTATCCCCCAATCCTAGTCAAAATCCCACCATCCTATCCTCTCCTCTTGAGGATCTTCCAAACCAAACTATCCCACTGCCATCATTCTATCCTCTTGGATCACTTACATTTGTCAGAGGTAACTCACTTGAAGCAGAAGCAATAAGTTCCATGTCTTCCATCAAGGAACCAGAAATTGGATGTTTATCATATTCCCCAAGTCAGAAATATCCTTGTTTGGATAAAATGCTCAAAAAATGGAATTATTAAGGCAAAGGCCTAGGCATCCATGAACAAGGAAATCTGGAGCCTATCCAAGATAAGAAACATCCAAAGTTATGTGGCATTGGTCACACATCAGAAGAAGACACTTCCTCTAGAAAGGTTGGTACAACTAAAGCTAAATTCAAGCATTCTTCCAAACCCACCATCACATCTTCCAAAGCATACACCACCATTCCTCCTCCTCCATCGTTACAACCAAAGACAACCTATCACATTCCTCCTTCATCCTCCAAATCCATTTTGGGTCCCTATGTCCCACAATCTTCCAGCACATATCCTCTACATACCCAATCCATTTTGGGACCCTACATCCCAAAATATCATCCCCCATCTTATCCTACTCAGTCTTTCATCCAAAATCCAAACATCCCTAGTCAGGATCAACAAAGGCACATGCCCACATATCCTATCTACCAATCTCCTTCCATCTCTCCATCCATATTTCCTGCATCCCGCACATCTCATATTCACTTCGATGCTCCCCACAATTTGGATGCCATATCAAATATGAATAAAGGAAAATATCCAAAAAAATCCAAAGATTTCCATGTCTAGTCTAAACGACATGGTCAACCAAAGCATAATCCAATCAAGCAATCCAATGTATCCCAATGGCCACAAAGGCCTAGCAAAGCACAAGAAAAATCCGCTACATGGCCACAAAGGCCCAGCAAAGAAAAAGCAAAATCTGATGCATACCAATCGCCACAAAGGCCCAGCAAAGCAAAAGCAAAATCTGATGCATACCAATCGCCACAAAGGCCCACCAAAGCTAAAGCAAAAATGATGTGGATCCCAAAGCAAAAAGATGTAATGCATCTAAAAGAAACATCTACAATGGCATCCAAAGTTGCTAATCCCCCAACTATTCAGTCTTCTCCTCCATCTTTTAAATCTATTTTGGGTCCCAAAGATTCAAAATCTCCTAGCATAAATCCTCCATCACATCCACCTCTATCTTCCACATCCTATCCACTTCATCCACCTTCCCCGCAACATGTGCCAGTGTTGATCCTGACAACATCCCCTTATCATGATCACTTTCCATCTTTCCATCCAAACACTTTCTACCACCATATCTCCCATCTACCCCATCTTATCCATGCCTTTGCATAATCCCTCCATCCCAATAAAGTTGTGCCAACATCTGAGCACATCAGAAAGATCAGTGAATAAAGTCAGTGACAAATCAGAGAAATCAACAGGTCAGCAAAATCAGAAAATGTCAACAACAAGTTAGAAGATCAGTGAAGAAAGATAGCAACACATTAGAAATATCAGAAGGTTAGCATCTAGTCAGCAAAAAATTAGAAAATCCATAAAAATTGGAAAAAATCAAGAGAAAAGTAAAAAAAAAGAAAAAAAGAAAAAGAAAAGAAAAAGAGAAAAACATTCGTCCTATGGTGAAAACTTGACAATTCAAGCGCCTTGGACAAGTACCATGGTGAAAACCTGGCAAACAGGCATCATGCGTAGGTCCCCCCAATTCCTTTCTGCAATTGGGGGCCATTCCCTTCTATCACCATCTTATCCAACATCTCCTCCATCCCATTTGTCTCTCACCTCCTTCATCCTCCTTTGGATCTTGATGAAAAAACAAAGACTACTAGGTATACATGCTTTTGGGCACCTTCTTGGCATCCATCACACCTTTCGGCTACATATTCCTCTATCCAGATCCCCAAGCATTCCTCTAGCCAATCCTCAAGCATTCTTCCATCCAAATCCAAATCTTCCTCCATCCAAATCTCCTAGCAGTTCCATCATCCTCACCCTAAGCATTTCTTCCATCTTTCCATCACCCAGTATCTTCCCTTGTCATTGGTATCTAGCTATAGGCTACCTTTCATGCAATCCAATGCCATTCATCCATATCCAACCATTCATAGCAGTCTTCTAGCAATCTTCCAATCCTCTCCACATCCTCTAGCTATCCAACATCCAAGATCAAGCCAATCCATCCAATCCAAATCCTTAGTCTTGTAGCAAGCCTTGATCTCAATCCAATCATCATTGTTGGGATATGTCCTTCCCAAATCTATGTCATTTCAGGACACATCTTCCGTCAGTCTGTCTTAGCTTTCCAGCCCAACTGGGGCATCATCCTGCATATCTTTGGAGCTTCAGCTTCATCCCCAGGTTCTTTGTACATCCTAATCCTAAGTCTTGTACCATAGCGTCAGTCGTGTCTCAACCTCAGCTCATTTGTACATGTGTCTTTAGGACCCATCCTTTGTGTTCGGCATCCCTTGTCATTGTCTTGTTGTACAGATCCTTGTTAGTCCTGCAGCAGTATCTGATAAAAAATCTTGTCCTACCCAACCTCGCACTTCAGCAACATCAATTTTTGACTATCCTTGATCATCAGGACCATCTTTGAACTTCATCATTTTCCAATCAGCAACACAACATTCTCCCCATCAGCATTGGGTCCGCACAGATGTATGCTTCTGTTTTGTCTGACCTAAGCCTAATCATGGGTCCCCTCAGTTGTATCCTCCCTGTCTGACTTAATCTTCCACCAAGCACACCAGGTCCGTGTCGATGTATCCTTCCACACGTTTAGACCAATCTTCCCGCCATCAATCAAATCAAATCTCTCTCCTTGGCAACGGTTGTCTTTTGGAGTTATCATTTTGGCCTTGGATTTTGTCCTTTGGGTCTTGTTAATCTTTTACAGCTTCTCGTTGTTCTCTACTCAAAGTCACCAAGATCCTTTATATCATGGTGCACTATGAATGAGGATAATCTAGGGCAAGGTCTTTTGATCTTTTACTTCTACCTGTGAGTCAGTTGTGTGTTTGTGGTTTCTTTAGCATCGTTTCCACCATGCTTCTTCTTGGGTTCATGCATGATGCTAGGGCCACCCTGCGTGTCTTTTTAGCGTCGGTCCTATGCAACACTAGTGACAAGGCCTCATGATACTAGTATCCTTGGTAGGTCTCTAGCATTGCTATATTAAACTAGGTTGTGCTCTCTAAAAGATCTAAAGCATGGAGCTTCCCCAAATCCCCTGCATCTTGCATCATATAGATTAATCTTGCATCCTCATATAGCTACATCCTGTATTTTGCATTCCATCTCATCTTGCATTCACCCATCTTTGCTCTTGGAAGCTTGGCAATTTATCTCCCCTGCTTCCTCAGTCGTTCCTTCTCTGTTTCCTTTCGAGAAAATTCCACAACGTTTATTCCTTGTGTTATTTTCTCGAGGGGGCACAATCCCTTATTCCTCTAAATTCTAGCCTTGGGCATCTTATTTTCTTGTCTTTGACGCCATGCCACTTGCGGCATCGCATCAAAGAGGGGCAAAATGTAGACACCTAAAAATCTTTTAGAAAATAAAGTATTTTTATTTTCTAAAAAATCCCTGATGACATCATCATTTATTAATTAATTAATTAATTAATTAATTTATTTATTTTTATGTCATTAAATCCCTTTATATTTAATTAAGAAATCCCTCCCAAAAATGTTTAAATCTTATTTAAACATTATTCTCCTTATTTATTAATTATTTAATTAATAAATTGACCAAAAATTCCAAAATAAATAATTTATTTATTTTTTGCCCAAAACTTGGCCAATTTCCTTTAGACCACTAACCTCTTCCAAAATCTTCTAATCCTTCTTTAATTTCGATTAAAGGCTAAACCCATCCTTTCTAACCCTAATCTCAACTCAAAATATTTAATTAAGATTAAATATTTAATTTTCATATTTATTAAATATATTTTAATAAATATTCCCAAAACCAAAAGCCTTTGGAATGAATAAACATTTATTCCATAAAACCTAAGAAAACTCTAGACTCTTCTAGAAACTTCTCAACCCAACCTCTTCACCCATCCTAATCCTAAGATTATCCTAATCCTAATCCTAATTCCTCCCCTAACCTTGTCACATTCCCTAAACAAGGTTAGCCAACTTTTAAGCTTACCCCAAAGTCAACAAAGAGGGCTTCCCTTTTTGAAATGCATTGAAGGCATTTAAGGCCTCCTTATCCCTCTTACATGCACTTATGGTGCATTTAAGAAGCCCCTCACCCCTTTCTTACACCCTTTGACCTTAGGCACATTTTCCAAATTGTGCACATTCCTCCCATCTTTCAACCCAATCCCCTTATGACACTTGTCACAAGGAGATAACCCTTCCCCTAATGAGCCTCAAACTCATTAAAGCTTTTGAGATAAATAAATCTTTATTTATCTCCTAAATTCTATATTTATCCTTAGAAAGCCTAGACTCTTCTAGAAAGTCTTCATCCTCATCCAAAGCCTAGACTCTTCTAGAAAGTCTTCATCCTTATCCCCTTGACTCAACCCCTAACCTTACCCCAAACTCTAACCTATCCTCCTAACCCAAGCCCTTAGGAAATCCTATAAATACTCCTCCTTCCAAGAGCAAATTATTAGCTTAGTTTTTATCATTTATGCATTGTTATCATGAGCATTTTTAGCTAGATCATCTTAGCATACATCTTAATTGTTAGATTTCTTCATGTTTTTCATGTTTTCTAACACATCTTAGAATAGCTTAATGGATTGATCTTAGTTCATATTTCAAGCTTTTCTCATCATTTATGCATCACCATAAATCCCTCTCCATGCATTTTAGAGCACACCCACATCCCTCTAATTGAAGCAAATCAAACATTTGCTCTATAGCACTTGTTTTTAGCAACAATTTTGAGGTGGCTTTGGTTTTGTTTTCATGTCTTATGCTATTTTTTAGTTCATGAACATGTTAGATTAGTCTAATGTTTGAATGTTTCAGCTTTTCAAGATAGGTAACAGATTCAAAATCATAGTCTACAGGACCTAATGAAGATTTAGATAAGATAAGGATAGAGGCATCTTTGGACACCATGTCAAAGATTGTGCAATACAAGCGAGATAAGATAATAGAGAAAATGGATACAGTTTATCAATCAGTCATCCAATTACACCAGACCAACAGAAAGATAAATGAATCATTGGCTGCTTTGGAGCCACTTCATAGTGTTTGGTCTGGAAGAAGTTTGTTGTTTGATAAACTTGATAGCCTACAAGAGCATAAGCTTGAGATCCCTGGAGTAGTCACAGAAGTTTTTGAGAAGATTGGCTTAATCAATGTTGTTTCAAAGTTTTTTAAAGGTAAGTCCAACCAGGTGAGGGTTAAGTTGTTTATGTTTGATAAACATTATAGCAAGTATCTACTTGCGGTATGTGATGACAGTGGAAACCTGATCAAGTTGGAGGAATGGAAGCTATCAATGGATCAATTGGTAATTACACAAGATGCTTCCCTTAATAATGACAATACTTTGGATTTTGAGAGGTGTAATAGCATCATTGACAGTCTTTTTAAAATTGAAAATGATTGCATATGATTTGTGGCAGAAGCCAAAAATATAACTGACTCCATGTGGGACAAGCAAGTCAGCTTGTTACAAGAATTGCAGACTTACAACTGGCCATCAGATGATGAAGTAGCGGCTTGGGAGAAGCTAATAATAAAGAAGAAAAAGAGGCCAGTTGTCCAACTTATAGAGGAAGAGGAAGAATAGAGTTGTAGATGGCACCTGATCCAGAAATTGAGGGAGAGCAAGTTTCAAACAAAGGATGATGTAAGTTAGCTGGAATGGTGGTCATCATTCATGCAGCAAATTCAACAACTGCTTTGAAATATCTTTAGACAAAGATGCCACCTACGGAATTGTTGAGAAAAGATTTTTGTAATGTGTTGTTACAATCTATTTGTCAGTTTGTAATCGTGTCTCTAGTATAGGATCTTTTCTAGCCATCCCAAGTTTTTTGCATCCTTTCAAGGATTCCAAGATGGCTATGTTATATATAGTAAGTTTTACTCTTTTGGGAGGAGGTTGAAAAAATATACTGTAGAGGGAGGCTTGGCTCCATTGTTGAAATCTTAGAATATTTTATCAGATTTTGAAATGTATTGATGCAATGAAATTTTACTGGAATACAATAGAATTCCCTTGCATGATTTCAATTGTCTTCTTGTTTGAATTCTGTGGTTTTTGTGTATTGAATTTGTAAGGTAGTTTTGATATACCATTTACAACGTATCTGTGATTTTAATCTCTAGCTCCTTTCAAGGAAAGGGTAATGTCTTTAGGTTAATTTCTGAGAGCTTAGGAAGTTGGCAAGAATTTGATGATCAAATGTGTTTAAGAGAGGATGAATTGTAAGGCATTTCATTTGGGATTTGTTTGTGTTTCATTTAGAAGATTTCTGTAAATATATGTTTCACTGTTTGACTCTATACCCAAGGATAAGGCACTGGTCTATCCTCGATTTGCAGGGATCTCATCATCAACAAAACTTAAATAATAATTTACTTTCGTGTATGTTTGAATGACTGAGAAGATAATGTTTGTATCAAGGATATAAACTAATGTTGTGATCCTTTCAAGAAGTAGATTTGACATGGGTTAACCTACCCGAGTTCAAAGCTTGAAAAGAAGAAGGAGTTTATCCTTGTCACACTTGCCATTTTTCTGCAATGAGTGTTTACTTCTGTTAATATCACGGATTGGATTTCTAAGCTCTGCATTAGTTGCAGCAAGAGGTATTAGTAAATCATTGCTAGAACCTTTGATCCACTATAGGATTTCATTGTGAAGCAGTGAGTCTGAAGATAGGTACACCCACCTAGGTCTGTGGAGCCCGAAGTAGAAGAAGAACTTGGTCCTTATCAATTAGCCTTTTCCCTGTAAGAATCTAGAGTTGAGAACCCAAGAGTCAAGTTTGAAAACTATATTAGTGATTCTACATGAAAAAGAGTTAACAGGTGAATGAGGGGAAGTTCTATGAGATTGATGGCAAGTTGTCAGAGGATAGAAGTCCCCAGGAGGGTGTCATCATCAAAGATATCATCGTAGGATCTAATTTCTTTCTCTTCAGGGATGTCTTCGATCTCTACAAGGTCATCTTGGCTATTTAAGAGGGGAACGCTAGTCATGTTGGTGCCCCCAGTTGCGGTATTGGGCCCTTGTATATGCAGGTGAGGGGCATTAAAGCCAAGACCATGATGTTGTGGGTTCTTGGATGCTATAATTGGGTCTTTTCTTCCACCTTCTTGTGGTCCTAGACCACCACCTTGGTAGTTCCATTGCTTAGTAGTGTACTTGTGTGATTGTGGGTATTTATCTTTGAAGTAGCCAAGAAGTTGTTTGTCAGGTGGTGGGGGATCTTTGTACAACCACCTATTAATGTCAAGATCCATTTCTTGACTATTTAATGTGCCATGAGATTCAAAAGTCATAGGTCCCATTCTCTTGATTTCATGATGCTCTTCAATAGGCTTGCTTTGGTGACTCGGGCACCCTTGAGTATGTGGATCAAGCGGGAGGGCCCCTACGACAAATGCATCATGTAGGCTATATTCACCACAACCCTGGTTATTGATCTTGATGGAAGAGAGGGTGGAGGTGAGAATGGTTTCTGGATCGCAAGGGGATCGGGACGAGCTGGCAATAGAAGTACCAATGTCAGTTCCAGGACAATGAGTGGAGTGAGGGAATGATGCTTCCATCGCACGATAGTATGTGAAGGGTTGGGGGTTAGCATGGATGGTAACCTCAGTGCCTTGATGCAAAAATTTGATGCACTGATGGTAAGTAGATGGTACAGCCTTGATGGAATGAATCCATGGTCGGCCTAGGAGGATATTAAATGGTAGGTCAAGATCAACAACATGGCAAATAGTATCTTGTGTTGCTGGGCCCAGCTGAATGGGCAAAGTAATGGTACCTTTAGAGGTACACTCCAAATTGTCATAGGCTTTGATAGTGATTACTTCATGTGCTATATCAGCTTGGGTGAACCCAATCTGTTGAATGAATTTCAAAGTACACAAGTTCAGGGCTGAGCCATTATCTATTAAGACCCGTTTGATGGCAAAGTCTCTGACTATGATGACGATGTAGAGAGGAAGAGTATGGTTAGGTGCAATGGCTGGCATGTCGGATGGTTTGAAGGATAAAGCATAGGTTGCGGATAGATGTCCCACAAGGGTCTCAAACTGGGTAGTGTTAATGTCTGTGGGGACATGTCCTTCTTTGAGAGCTCGGTCAAGGATCTCTTGATGGAGAGGTGAAGTGTGGAGAAGGTCCAAGATGGATATTTGGGATGGTGTGTTCCCAAGATGTTCTATGAGGTTATACTATGCATTATGTGCATTGTGTACTGGCCTTGGACGGGCACCGACAACAGTTATCTGACCTCTATGGGTAGTAATAGCACATTGGCAATCTGCTCCTTTGATATGGATGGCATTGACTGTGGGCTCAACTTGGGTTATACATCCAACAATATTATCATAATTGATATAGGCAGTAGTGTGATCTTCTTGCTTGCCTTTGCCATGGTTCTAGGGATGATTGGCTTTAGTTTGGTTGTTCCCAGCATTGTGTTATGGGAACACATTCTGATAAATTTGCAAATTGGCATTTGGCGAGGCTTGAGCAGGTGTATCTACTTGAATCTCTTTTCGATCAATGAGATCTTGGATATAGTTTTTGAGTCTCATACACTTCAGGGTAGTGTGTCCTTTGACACGATGATAATCACAGTACTCATGATCTTTGTACCAATCAGGCTTGGGAGTGGTATCATCAACTGGCTGAATTGGTAGATACGTAATCAAGTTGGCCTTGGCCATTCGGTGGAAGATAACATCCAAACGTTCACCTAGCGGTGTGAAGGTCTTCTTTGGATAATTTTGAGCTCTGGGTTTGTTCTTCTTGGGAGCAATATTGACGGTATTGACTTGATTGTTTGGATTACCTTGATAAGCTTGATGGGCTGGTTGTTGATAATTCTGAGAATGACATTGTTGCGTGGGTTGCTGATGAACTTGAGGAGGTTGCTGATGGACGGGCACTTGTTGTTGTTGATATGCAGGAGTTGATGGAGGACTAGCCATAACAAATTGGACATGCTTGGTATTAGTGGCTCCATCAGTAACAACATTTTTGTCATGATTCCAGTAATGGGATTTATCATTGCTGGGTTTTTGGGCATCATTTTTGAAGTGTCAAATTGTGCCTTCATCTAGGAGGGCCTTTTCAATACCTATCCCCTTGCTCTTGATATCTTGATAGGTTTGGAGATAATTCATCCTCATGAAGTGGGATAGCTTAGGATGTAGATTATCAATAAAGATTTTGGTCAAATGCTTTTTAGGTGGCTGGTATGATAACCTGGTAGTAAGGTTCTGCCATTGTGGGATGACTGGGACTTGCTGCTGTGATGGATAGGAGGAAACTTATTGCTGTTGGGGAATGATGGGGGTTTGTTGCTATGACTAAAAATATGGTTGCTATGGCGGTGGCTGGTGGAATGATGTAGCTTGTTGGTAAGATGGTCCTTGCTGAACTTGGCTCTGTGGTTGACCGATATAAGTCAGGTGCATTCCCATATTGCTTAAGGGTGGAACGGATGTAGGGAAGCTTGAAGCAAAGGGTGACTAGGCAAGATAACTTGCGAAATGGGATGAACTTTGTTGCTGAGGTGGAGGAACTTGCTGAAAAGCACTGGGTGTTGGGAATGGATAGCTCATGAAGGATGAGGTTGGTGGGGGTTGAGATGGTTGCTGTTGTGTTATTTGTGAGAAGGTGGCTTGTTGGTTTGCAAATACAGATGTAGGAGAGTGAGTTGGTATTCCAAAGGCTTTCATGTCTTCTTGAGTGAGACCCCAACGAGGACCAGTATGAGGTGGGAATTGTGTTGTAGTGGATGTTGGGAAGGTAGATGTGATGGGTGTTTGGGACATGAATGGTGGTTTTGAAAAACCCATGGAAGGCATTCCTGTGGTGGAGGCATTTTGCTGGGCTTGTGCCTGGGTAGATGCTTGTTGGGGGGGAAATGAAGAGAATGCTTGCGTTCCCCATGAAAAGGGTGATGTGGAAGTTTGTTGATTTTGAAAGGGGAATGATTGCGCTGCCCCTGGAGTAGATGATGCTGATCTAGAGGCTTGTTGGGAGAAAGAGGGAAACAATTGCGTTGACCTTGGAAAAGATGGTATGGATGCAGAAGCTTGTGGAGTAAAAGGGAAAGATGATTGTGTCCCTCCTGACACAAAAGGTGTGGATGTGGAAGCTTGTGAAGTGAAGGGGAAGGATGATTGCATCCATCCTAGAGTGAAAGGTGTTGTTTGGCCTATGGAAGATGGCAGAACTGCTTGTGTAAAGGTTTGTGTGAGAGGTGGGAGTTGATTCTAGGACAAGCGTTGGATTTGTGCAAGAGCTTGAGCAGCCATGGCGGATGATGAAGTACCTATGATAGGGAATGGAGCAGATGGTGTTATAGCTTGTGTTACAGGATTTGCAAAGCTTCCTTGCAGAAGAAGGGGAATGGTGGAGGTTTCTTGTGATGTTTGCAAGGTTGGATCAAGGAACGGTTGGATAAAGGGAGAGTATAGTTGTGCTGAGATTTGGATAGTACTTATGGGAATGTGAGGATGGAGATATGGCGGAATGGAAGTATGCATTTGTGCAAAGTTAGTGAACATGCTTTGCTGGTTTTGGGCCATGAGTGCATTGACTACTGGTGGATTCTCTGGATGATCCACAAATGTTTCTATTGCCAGAGGAGCTAAGGGGATATTGGGATCATCCCATGTATTTCCAGTTTGTATTTGGGGATCATAGGCTATCATTGTGCTGGTAAAAATGTTGGGATCATATGAACTAGTGATTGGATAAGGATTCATGTTCCTTCTTTTTCTAGATCTGGATCTTGTCTCGACATGCATGGAGATGCAGATGCTTAGATGGATGCAAGATGTTTCTTAAAAGACTCTAAAGGATGATAGATGCAAGCTTAAGGAACTTTTAAGGATGATGAATTTCTAGAATGCAATGCAAGGATTGGTGAAATGCTTGGATTTGGATCAAGGATGGTGGAAGATTGATGGGAGATGGTGACAGATTGGTAAAAAAGCTTGGCGATGATGGAGGCTTGGTGGGATGCTCTGATTTGGGTCAAGATTGGGTGGAGGATTGGTGGGATGCTGGTGGAAGACTACTAAGTGTCAACAATGAGCTGCTATTTTTCCCAATGCAGGATCAGTGATAGGATTTGGCCAACCTAGGATAGACTAATGATCTTCGGTCAACTAGATTCTTATCAATACAAGCCAATCTCTTGCTCGAGATGATGAGGCTATGCACAGACAAGTTGGATTTCCTTTAGACAATGCTCTATCAAAAAGGGGATGATTTCTGATGTGGGATAAGGGATGGAAATAACTCAAAGGTTTTGAACACTAAGTACTTGTGGATTTGGATCTCTAGATTTGGCGCAAAAGGATGGTGAGTTCTGATTTGGATATTGGATGCTGGATTTGGATCAAGGATTTGGGATTCTAATTGTGGATTGCTGATGGAAAGATGGTGAAGGATGGTGGAACAATGCTTTCTCTAAAAGGATGATGCAAATGCAATTGAGATGGATGATCTATGATGCTGCTAGGAAGATGATGGTGAATGCAACTAAGAAGGTTTCTAGAATGCAACTAAGGTTTGGTGATGATGCGGGGATGAAACTAGGATGAGACTAGGATGAAGAACTGCCGAGATAGGATTTTGAGATCTGAAGGTAGAATGGACATGTGATGGATCCAGCTAATCTTCTCTTTCAAGGTTGACGTAGCGATGGTTCACTCGGAATCGATAGACAAACTATTTGACTCTTGCGTTATAGCCAATATTATCAAGCTTTTCTTGATATTTTTCTTCTGCTTGGGTTGCTTGGATAGAGGATTGATGGCTCTTAAGGTTTCTTTCTGCAAATTTCTTCTCTTGATAAGCTTTGGATTTGGGCAACTTAGCTTTCAGATGTTTGATCAAATTTGGCATAACTCAGGGGAATTCTGATAAGCTTGGTTTGAGACAAAAGGTTCTTTGGATATCTGATTCCAAGGGGTTCTCTGCAAAATGTTCTGAGTATCTCGAATTGGGTTTGTTGATCAATTTGATGTTTCCCAATGGCAAAGGATAGATTTCAATAAAGATTTTTTGGAAAAGCAATCTCCACAAGGGACAAAGCAACCTTGTGGGATACAAACAAGATAACTGACTCTGATAAAGCTTTGAAAGTGTATATTACAACAATGTTTTCACGGAGTATTGACTGTCAAGCACTTCAAACAGATCTACCTAAGGAAGGTGAGTATCAAAATCACTTGCCCACAGCTTGGTACCCCCTAGAAGGGAATACAAATGGTGAGTAATCTTGAGGCGACCCGGTAAACCCCTTGGAATCAGTCCTTGCACAAGGATTTTGATACTTTCAGATGTAGATAGGGTAGCCTCTATTTTATCAGGTTTTTAATAGTTCCATGGAGTCTCCATACTCGGTTATGCTGACCGCCTATGACTCACTTAAGAGCCTAGCCAACAACGCTGGGGGAGGAATATTTATCTATCCCCAGACATTTGCATTTGGCACAAAATGCCTGTGGATTAGGAGATATAAGTGAGTACTTTTTGCCTTCACTTTATTTATATACCGGCCGAGGGGGATATTGGTTTGAGGTCATTCTCCAAGGAGGAAGCACTTTTCTCCCTAGACAAGCCTCGCTAAAAGTAGAACACATGAACTTGTCCGAGTCCAAATGTTCTACGTTGCTTACTTTAACAAGGATTTTGCAAGAATTTGAAAAACTCCTAAATGCACATCAAGCAAGTTGTTCTTTTTTCCAAATTGATTAAGTTTGATTGAACTTTGAAATTGAAGACACAAGTGCTTAAGGTTTGATTTTTTCTTTCTCCAAAAGGTAAATGATTTGAGTGTTTGCAAGTTCTTTTCTTTGAGCATTCAAGATTTGAGATTTGCGTGTTGATTTAGAACTTTGAAAAGAGCTTTGTTTTATCCTTAGATCATTCAAGATTGAATTTGTGCTTTGCTTGAATTGAAAAGGAGGGAATAGAGATGCCTGTTCTTTCCAATTTAGATAATTCAAGATTGTGTTTGATTTTCAAAATGATAATGACTCTTAGGACCTAAGTTCTTTTCCTTAGTTTCATTCAAGATTTGTTTGACCTTTGCTTTTTATGAATCTGAGAGGAATTTAAGGAAAAAACATAGTTGATAGCGACACTGTCCAGCTGACACGCGACATTGGAAAGGCACAGGCGACACAAAAGAACCCATAGGTGGCAGTTAAATGCTTACACGTGACAAAGAAAAATGTCCACGTGATAGAGAAATGCTTCCAAGTGGTAGAGAAATGTTTTTCGGGCGACAAAGGATGATTCATAGTCAATAATGAAAAATGCACAAGTGATAGCGAAATGAGCATAGGCGACACTTTAAACCAGCTGAGGCGACACTTAATCAGGCCTAGGCGACACTTAAAAATGCATAGGTGACACTTAAAATGTGCACATGCGACACTTAAAATGCGCACAGGTGACAGTTAAAAAAAAATGGGCTAAGTGACAGTGAAATGATCTTATCTTAGGTGACACTTAAATATGTAGAGGTGACACTTAATCATGCACAGGCGATAATGAAAAGTGCACAGGCGATAACATAAATGCCAATAGGTGATGATGAAATGATTACATGTGAGACTTCTGTGCACGGAGGTGTGAGTGTTTATTTGACAGGCGTGATTACTTCTGTTACAGGTGACAGAAAATAAGTTTAGACAAAATAAAAGTTATCGAGCACGGAAATTTTTAGAACATAGGCGTCGATACAGAGCTCGTAGGCATGATCATGCTCTTTGTAGATGTGACTAGACTTTGTGTAGGCATGACTAAACTTTGTGTAGGCGACATTTCATCTATTTCTTGCAAATTATTCATGAAAAATGGCAAATATGAGAGTACAAAGTATGATCTAATCAAGCTGATTATGGGTTTCGGTCCCACCGGGCATGCCAAAATGTGGACAAGGCTTTTGAGGATTCGTGTTTTGAAAAACTTCAAGCCAAACAAAGATTAGATGTTAGCTTAGCATGAAATCAATTCAAAACAAATAAAACTCTAAACTAAGCCACCTCAGATTGAGCTAAAACAGGTGCACCCAAGCACTGTTTGATTTGCTCTTGCTTAAGGGGATGTGGGTGTGCTCTCTAAGCACTTGGAGAATGTCCCTTATGCATTTTAGGATGGATTGAGATCCATGAAAACCTCCAAAATGACACAAAATAGGTATAGAACACCTGATTTGCCCCTAAGGCCTCAAGGATCCAAATGATACTGATATGAATATTAAGCTACATGAGGTTTATGCTAAGATTGGTTTTAAGCCAAGTAGAGATGTGATATGATGCTATGCTTATGCAAAATGAGGAAATAAACTATGTTAATCCATTATTACTAAATTAAGATGAGCTAAAATGCTTGAAAGTAAGCTAGATTGAGATGATTATGCTAAGTCTAGAGCTAAATGGGCATGATAACAATGCTTGAAATGAAAGGTGAATGGTTTTTTGCTCTTGGAAATGAGGAGCATTTATAGGATTTGGGAAGGAGGAATGAGTGGCCAGGATCAAAATCCTTAAGAGAGGCCAAGATTCATTCAAAGGGGAGCACATGGATTGTGCTAGTTCAGGGCCACCTCCTTGTGACAAGTGTCACAAGGGCATTGGGTTGAAAGATGGGAGGAATGTGCACAATTTGGGAAATGTGCCTAAGGTCAAAGGGTGTAAGAAAGGGGTGAGGGGCTTCTTAAATGCATGATAAATGCATGTAAGAGGGATAAGGAGGCCTTAAATGCACTTAATGCATGTAAGAGAAGTTTCTAGAAGTTTGTTGACTTTGGGTTAAGCTTAGGAGTTGGCTAACCTTGGTTAGGGAATGTGACAAGATTAGGGGGGGGATTAGGATTATGATTAGGGTTAGGACTTTCTAGAAGAGTCTAGAATTTCCTTAGGATAAACATGGATTTTAGGAAATAAATAATGATTTATTTATTTCCATGGTTTAGTTTTGAGAATATTTATTAAAATAAATTTAATAAATACGAGGATTAAATATTTAATCTTAATTACATATTTTGAGTTGGGATTAGGGTTAGGAAAAGAGGGGATTAACCTTTAATCAAAATTAAAGAAGGATTAGAAGATTCTGGAAGAGGTTAGTGGTCTTAAGGAAATTGGCCAAGTTTTAGGCAAAAAATAAATAAATTATTTATTTTGAAATTTTTGGTCAATTTATTAATTAAATAATTAATAAATGAGGAGATAATATTTAAATAAGATTTAAACATTTTTGGGAGGGATTTCTTAATTAAATATTTTTAATTAAGGTAAAGGGATTTAATGATATAAAAATAAATAAATAAATTAAATAAATAAATAATTAATAAATGATGATGTCATCAGGGATTTTTTAGAAAATAAAAATACTTTATTTTCTAAAGGATTTTTAGGTGTCTACACAAAAAAATGAGAAAAAAAAAGTGCCTTGGTGAAAACCTAGAAACAGGCGCCTCGGTAGCAAAAATAGAATCTCTGCCAAGATGGTGAAAACCCGGCAAATGGGTGCCACTTGTTTCAAAATGCTCCATCTATCAGCGCAATCTTGGTCTTTCCCAGCTTTTAGTCTTTCTTTAGTTTGCACATATCTCCCGGTTTGTCTCTGCATTTCCAATTTTCAATAAGTCGGTCTGTACACCAATCAACTCAAGCGTGTGTATCTTATCAATGTTCAAACTTGGGGGCAATCAAAGTCATATCCTATGGTCTCCAATGTATCTTAGACATATCATATCTAGTTAGAGTCCTTTGAAGCTTTATTTGAGTCAGTCAGTCAGTCTCGTCTCCAGAAAGGATTTTGTGTCAACATCAAACTGAAAATTGAAAACATCAAATTGAAAACAATCTATGCTTTTTACATGCTTTTATCTCCTTGTATGCTTACTGATTCGCATTGAGATTTTTGCATATTGTGTCCCTTCGAGCTCTTCGATGATGTCCTTTATAGGATTTAGAGAGTGATGACTGGGGGCATAATCTTTTCTTTGTCTTCTGCTTGTATGTGAAAATATAACAACTTTGGAAATTCTGGATTGAAATGGTGTCCGACTGTAAGAGCCTCTATCTCAAATTGGATGGCCATGCGTACCTCGACCATTCATACTCGGAAAATTCAAGGAAGTTTGATCTAACTATTGTCTTTTTGAGTGAGTTCTTTCTCCTATTATGAAACACGATCTTGCCTAAAGGATGTGAACGATAAAGGGTCACTACAGGTAATTCACACTAGATTTAGAATGATCTCTTGACTGTTTGACGTGTTTGTACCACAAGGCATATTTAGGTCATCACGATGTTTATATTCTGATGCTTATACAAATTGCTATATCAAAATGGACATGATATTTAGGTCATCCTGGCGTTTGTGCCTTGGTGCTTATATCTAATCTGACATTCTGAAAACAAAATCAATATTCATATATCCATGGTTGCCTAACCAGTGGGTGTTGTATTGATTCCTGTGCATACAAATCGATATTCATATGTCTATGGTTTCATAACTAGTGGGCACTGTATTGATTTATCCGGTTACCTAAAAGTTCAATGATGATAACAAATTGACACATGATCAGTGAGTAGGTCCTAGGTCCTAGGTTGCATTTCATTTTGTATGTTTCTTTGCATTTTGCATGTCTGCATGATCTCACAAATGTTTGGAAACACTTCAAAGCTTAATAATTCTTTGTATCAATTCTTCACATCTAACAAGAGCTGAATCTCACATGAAGGTTCCTTCAACGAAACAACAAGTAGAATCCTTTTTCGGGATCAAAATCAAAATCTGAGATCATTCATATTGTCTACTGCTTGCATAATCAACCTTCCATCATCACAGAAATCTAGAATTCAACTTAATTGATTATCTTCCATCAAACTATTGAAATTTCAACTTGGTCAACTATGGTCAACTCATGGTCAAACCTAGTCCAACTTGGTCTCCAGGACCTCCAAACGATGTAGAATGCACTCTCGGATGTGTTTAACCCCTTCTCAAATCAATTAACATGCTCTTGAACACTATCAATGCTGACTTTTCTTGTCAGATTTCAATTTTAATCCCAAAGGGGGCATGGTATTGCACATCATTCAAAGTCTATAATGTAAATTTGAAATCATATCTTTGTTGAAATTATATCTTTCCTCAGTAATCAAGACAACAACCATGTCTAGTTGTTGATTCATCAAAAAGTCCTCGTCACTTGGGGCAAATCAAATCTATCATCGCTTGGGGCATATCAGATTCATCAAGATCCATATCAATCTAGTATTCTCCTAATCTTGTAAATTGTATCAATTTTTGCAACTATCGGTTCATTAGTGTTATTTCCTTGGTTCTTCGGTAACTGAAGGGTTTAGATGTGATACCTACGTGATTATTCTAAGGACAATCAAGTCTGGAATCGGTCACTCACTTCTTCACAATCATAAGGTTTAGAATCAGGCGTTTTGACACTTTTGTTTCATTGGTTCATTGCTGTTATAGTTAACATTATCTTTGGTCATTCAGGACCCATTATCTTCATATCAAATCTTTCAATCAACTTTTGTCTCATATCAATTATCAATTTCAAATCAGTTTCATATCTCTATCAAACACAGATGATCTTTGAACCACTGCGCTTTGCACAGTAATTCAAAGAGGGGCAAAATGTAATACCCCAAAAATGGGCTATAGGTTCATTAACCTCCTATATCAACAATTCGAATGAAATCAACATCAAAGTCCTACCCAAAAGCACATCTGCACATCATCGAATCCTAATTGATTATCTCAAATTCTGCATCGAGGAATATTTCTAGCAATATTCCTAATTATCATGATTATCTTTAATTTAATGATTATTTGGTGATAAATCCTATTTATCTTAAAGTTTGATTAATTGAATATTCTCAATATTTAATTAATTAGATTTAATTCTGCCACTTAATTATTTAATTGAATTTAATTCTATTTATTCCTAAATTGTATTATTTAATTTTGACAATAAATCCAAAATCCTATGAAAAATTGATTAAATTCTTATTTAATTAATTAAAGCAAGTTGTCAATTTTTAATAATATTATTTTTGAATAAAAGTTTGAAAAATAATTGATTAACCCATAAATCAATTGTTTTATTTCAAAAATTAGTTAAGTTGAGAATAAATCACTTTATTTATTTATTAATTCATAATTATCCATGTGCACAATCAAGAGCAGTTAAACTCCAAATCAAAAAATCAATGCAAGTTATTGACTTTTTGGAACTCAACATCATTTTTGAGTTCAAAAGTTGATCTAAACTTCTAATTTGAATTAAAAAGCTATTTTTGCATGATTTGCATGTTTTTGTGAGTTAATTATCTTTTGTTTCTGATAACTCAAAAATCAAGCTGAGTTAATCTAAGTGATTTATGGCTTTTATTCATGCATCCTCAAAGCCCTGGATTTCTATAAATTAAGGCCTCAACTCTTCACAAATCATCCACAAGAATTGCATAATCACGCTGAAGAATTGCTATCTGGAGAATCAAAGCTTATTGCGAATCAAGGCTATTGTGAGATCAATTTGGTTTTTACATTCATTTAGATTCATTTTCATATTATTGTTAGCTTAATTTGCATATCAATTTCATATCAGTTCATTCTAGATTCATATCAAGTTTTCATCATATCATTGCATAGAAAATATCAAAAAAATAGATTAATTCCATACCTTCCATATCCATCTTTTGCATTCAAATCCTTCATTTAGGTGTCGTAAAGGTCACTAATCTTGATACAATCTAAGAAAATCATACTCGCACCTATTAGAAGGCAGTAAATCGCCTAGTTAGTTTAGTTCATTTATTGCACGATTTTGATTTTTGCTAACCTCTAATATTTTACTGAAGTGTTGTGTCTACAGATCAAGTACAAAATTCACACACACACTTCCTACCAAAGATTAGGATTGGATACACAAGATTTGTCAAAATACCCACCTTTGAGACACACGCGATCAAAGATGTCAGACAATGATGTTAAGAAGTTGGTTGAGGAAGCTTTAAATAAGTAATGAGAGGAGATGATGAGTCAATTTTCACAACTCCTAAAGAATAAAAAATCCTCTGAATCAAAAACATCATTGTGTGGAAATACCCCTTTCAAAGTGTAGGTCAATTTTGACATCCCGAATTTTGAAGGAAAGGTCAATTCTGAAGCTATTGATAACTGGTTATCAAAGTTGGATAGATACTTTTCTATAAATAATTTCTCAAATGTAGAAAAGATAACATTTTATCTCCTCAAAGCTGAAACCCATGTGAAATTAGCATGGGAAACCAAAGTCACAAATAAAGAACGAGAATCATTTATTGAAGATGGTTTTGAAATTTCTCTTGATAAGAAGCCCACATGGGGAGAATTTGTGGAATACATAAAAGAAGCTTACCTTCCAAAGGATGTGTATGAACAAAAATGCATAGAGTGGTAGCTTCTTCGACAAAAGAGGGATTAGTCTGTGCAATATTACACCAATACATTCCATTCACTTTTAGCAAAACTCGGTATTGATGATTCAGAGAAGCATCAAATTTTGAAATATAGGAGTGGACTTCACAGGTATATTCAAACAGAGATGGAATTTTTGAATATTGAGACATTAGCAACTACCTATAAATATGCTACAAAAATTGAAGATAAATTCAAGCACAAAGGGAAGAGGGACTACTTTGCAAACAACAAGCCAAGGGTTGAAGGTGGCAATAAATTTGTAGGAAAACAGGTGACCAAGGAACCTCATTCAAATTCATCCAAGAATAGATGGTGGTCTACTAAAAAGACACAAACAAACACAGACATGTGGTGTGAGATGCATAAGTCCCCAACCCATAACACAAAGGATTGTCGAAGTATTAAAAATTTGATGACATAAATACGAGGAGAGGAAGTTGAACTTGAATCGTCACCAATAAATAATTCTAAGAAAGAGGAGAATGATTCCATCATAGAAGAAAACCCATATGCCATAGTTGGAACTGCTAAAGTATTTCCCCGTGAAGATGAAGAGAGACTTTTTCATTCACAGATGTGGGTTGATGGAAAGCCTCTGCATTTTATTGTTGACATTGAGAGTCAAAAGAATTTGATCTCTAGGGAGACAGTCAAAAGATTAAATCTAAAAGTGACAAGACACCCACAACCATACTCTATGGGATGGGTAAATAAGGGACAAGATATTCAAATAAATCAACAATGTCGTTTGCCATATTCAATCAAGCCTTTCAAGGATGAAGTGATATGTGATGTAGCACCATTGGATGTATGCGATGTCTTGCTGGGGCAGCCATACATGTATCAGAGGCATGGGGTGTATGAGTCCAGGCCATGTAGTGTTACAATCAAGCTTGGTGGAAGAGGTATCAAATACCAGAGGTATGTCCAACACAAACTACTTCTTTAATTAGTGCTAAACAATGTAAACACTTGATTGCTCAAACTGGAGCTTTTGTTGTACTCATGATTTTCCCTGAACAAACAAAGTCAGTTGTTCTTAATACACATGCTAAGGTAATAGAGAATCAACAAAATTAGATGGATAAAATTTTGAAAGAATATCATAGTGTGTTTACACCACCAGTGGGAGTACCAACACACTGTCAAGTCAAGCACTCTATTGATTTAATCCCAGGCACACCGCTGTCACATGAGCCAATATATAGGAGGTTAGTTTTGGAAAATGATGAGATTAAGAGACAAATTTAGGAGTTGATTCAGAAAGGACACATTCATCCAAGTGCTCCACCTTGTGGAAGTCCAATTGTCCTTGCTAAAAAGAAAGATGGGACATGGAGGCTTTGTATTGATTATAGAGCATAAAACAAAATCTCTGTTAAAAATAGATATCCAATCCCTCGAATTGATGATTTGTTGGACCAACTTAGGGGGGCTAAATTCTTTACAAAAATTGACTTGAAGTTTGGATACCACCAAGTACCAATTGATCTAAAAGATGTGTGGAAGACTACATTTAAATCTAAGGAAGGTATGTTTGAATGGTTGGTCATGCCTTTTGGCCTAAAAAATGCCCCAGCCACATTTATGAGATTGATGAATGATGTGCTTAGACCATTCATTGATTATTTTGTAGTTATTTATTTGGATGGCATACTCATCTTTAGCAGAACTTGGTTTGAGCATTTGCAGCATGTTGAACAAGTTCTTTCAACTCTGCAAAAACACAAACTTTATGCCAACATTGAGAAGTGTTCTTTTGGTATGCAGAGTATTCAATACTTAGGGTATATCATTGACACTGAGGGTGTTCATGTTGATTCAACAAAGATTCAAATAATCCAAGATTGGCCATCCCCTAAAAATTTCATAGAGCTTCATAGCTTCTTGGGCTTATCCAACTTCTATCGCAGATTTGTGTTTGGTTTCTCACACATATCATGGCCTCTTAATCAATCACTAAGGGGTGGAGCACAAGAAAAAATTCAGTGGACAGAGGCAAAGCAACAAGCATTTGAGGAGTTAAAGAAAAGACTATGTTCAACACTAGTATTGGTCCTTCCAGATCTACACCAAGCATTTGAGATAGAAACAGATGCATCCAATTATGCTCTTGGTGTGGTACTCACACAAAATGGGCATCCTATTGCCTATCACAGTGAAACTTTTTCTGATACAGTGCGTAGGTATCCCACCTATGATAAGGAGTTGTATGCCATTGTTCAAGCTTGCAAACAATGGAAACACTATATACTAGGAAAGGAAACTGTTATACATACATACCATAAACCACTCCAATTCTTGCAAACACAAGGGAAGCTGTAGAATGATAGACATCAACGGTGGTCAACCTATTTACAACAATTTCACCTCAACATTCATCATAAAAAAGGAAGCAGTAACAAGGTAACATATTGTTTGAGTAGGCCTCCGATTGCAGGTTTGACAATAGTGTTGGATTCATGCAGTCATCAATCATCCACTTGGGAACAACTATATAGTACTGATCCTAATTTTGCTAACATCTATAGTAATTTGGTAGAAGGAAAATCTATCTCTAATTTTCACTTGCAGGATGGGTTTCTTTGCCATAATGGTCACATATGTCTACCCACAGAAGAACAAAAGAAAATGATATGGGAAGCTCACTACAGTCGTGTTGCAGGACATTTTGGTATTGGTAAGACTACTGCTATCCTTCAAAAGTATTTCTATTGGCCAAAAATGAAGCAGGATATCATTTCACATATACAAGCTTGTGCAACTTGTGCAATTGCAAAGCCAACAAACTGTAAGTTGGGTCTATACTTACCTTTACCTATTCTTGATAAGCCATGGTAGTCTGTTTCAATGGATTTTATGTCTGGGCTTCCAACCACTAGGTGGGGGCATGATTGTGTATATGTTGTGATAGATAGGTTTTCTAAAATGGCTATCATGGTGGCATGTAAAAAGATGATTTCTGCAGAAGATACTGCCAAGCTATTTTTTGAACATGTTTGGGTTCATTTTGGTTTGCCAAAAACCATTATTTCTGATAGGGATAGCAGGTTCATCAAAAAAATTTGGTCTACACTATGGGCTAAAATGGACACAAAATTGACAAAGTCCACAACATTCCATCCCCAAACAGATGGGTAGACAGAAGTGGTGAATCAAATGATTATTCATATTTTACAGATGTATCATTCAAAACATCCTCGCACATGAGATGAAAGCTTACCCTATGTGCAACACAGCTACAACCGTGCACTCCATAGTACTACAAGGCACAATCCATTTGAGGTTTCTCTTGGGTACTAGCCATTGGCACCTATGGATGTAGCAATACCATCTCTACACTCTAATAGTCCATTGAATGGTGACAAGGAGGTAGATAAAGCAAAAAAATTCATTGATAACATTAGACACCTACAACAACAAGTTTATGAGATATTGGAGCAGAGTAATCAGAAGTATAAGGAAAGGCATGATAAACATAGAACTCCTCATCAGTTTTAGATTGGTCACAAGGTATAGTTACATCTTCAAAAAGAGCACCTGCATGGACCAAATAGGAAGCTTCATCCTCTTCGTTATGGACCATACACTATTGTGAAACAAGTTGGTGAGAATGCTTTTGAACTTAATTTGTCATCCTTTTTGGGACCGCATCCAATTTTCAATGTGGAATTGTTGAGACCCTGTTTTCCTCCTTTATTGGATATCTCCCAAGCTACTGAACACATTCAAGCTGTAGAGTTAAATCCCTCTACTACTGCTCCAATCCAGTGTGACCATGTTACTGAAGCCATTTTAAAGACTTTGAGAAATCAAAACATTCCTTTGTATCGGGTGGTTCAAGCTGGTCAGCATTCTCATCAAGGCAAGTGGTTTACTAAGGAACAAATTGAAGAACAATTTCCTCATCTGTTGCAACAGATTAGTGCAATGGGGCCC
The DNA here is from genome assembly GCA_027943335.1 of Chamaecyparis obtusa. Lineage (NCBI taxonomy): Eukaryota > Viridiplantae > Streptophyta > Pinopsida > Cupressales > Cupressaceae > Chamaecyparis > Chamaecyparis obtusa. The sequence goes on along the minus strand of BSBK01002510.1, from coordinate 632,590 downwards.
ATTGCCTCTTAAGGGGGGAGGAATGATCAGGATTAAATTGGGAAAATAATGAAATCTATTTTTTCAAAATTTCATATGTTTTAGTAAATTGCAATTTTGAGGGTCTTTGGTGCATTTATGGGCAAAAATGGTGCCCGAAAATAGGGGTGGAACATCTCTATTTTTGAAATTTGGTTCAATAATATTTGAATACCTTTCCAACGCATCAAACGGTTCGTAATTCGGAGCTAGGATGAGAAAGTTATGCCTTCTCCAAGTGGACCTAAATTTTATATCTAGTTTTTTGATATATTTTGATAGTTTTAATAGTTTAATTGTAATAAACATTATGATGACTCTTCATTTCAATTCCAAGGAATTTGTGTGACCCTTGGGATCCATCTGACTTATATAAACTCCAATTTTGAATAGAATGGAGACAGTTTTTGGTTTGTAATCTTGTTGTTCTCAATTTTCGTGTTCAATTCTACAATACTGTAGGTATCACACTAGGTATTGTAATATGGTTTTCATAAATCAGATCAGCTAGGTACCTCGTCATAGTGATATTCACCTCTTTAGAGGACATGGACTTGATTCTTGATGATAGGTATGGTTGTGAGGAGAGCACTACATCTTTTTTATATATCCTTCAACCTCATTTTCTTCTCTAGGTCTAGGAAGACTCTTGGTTTGAAGATACTCGTAATGCAATTAGTTCTTTCTTTAGGTTGATTTTACTACTTCCTTCACGAGTCACTCTTTGTATGCTCATTTTCAATTGTACATAGATATCTCTAAGGCTCTTCATGGAGATATTATTTGATAGTAGAGGATAGGAGTTTGACTCAATTGCTTGACTATGAGGGTCTCCCCTTTTGATGGAGATAATATTTTGCAATTGGCATCTTGGATTTTGATTGTCCACACATTTTATGCAAGGCTGTGGCTACATGGTGGAGGGATGCCCATAACAATCACTTGATTGCTAAAGCTTATAACTCTTTGGATGATGGTTCCTCTTAGGATGAAGATGTTGGGTCTTCTCTGCCTATTCCTCATGTAGTGATTCACATTCCAAGAGAGTTTCTCATGTGGTTTTTATGGCTTGAGTGAGTCCCTCAAATCATTTGAGTCCTCTTCTTATATCAACCCCTAGTATATCCTTCTTTGGCTTATGTCTTCTCATGGATTGTTGTGTACAAAATCCCACTCTAGATATGTTTGCAAAGTAATTGTGACACCTAACTTCTTTTACTAAACTATTGCTCTTTATGTGAAATGTCCCTCATAGGGGGACAATAAAGGAAAACCCCCTTATCTCTCTTCATTCCAAGGATTTTAGATATTGGTGCATCATAAAGTGTTGTTCAAAGAAGGAAGAGAGGTCTAACTAAATCCATTTTAGATTCCCATACTTAAGTCGAGGGGATGTGGATTATTGGAATCAAGAGTTGTGTAGGTTTTTGATCTTTTGGTGTTGTTTTTGGGTGCTAGTAAGGCTATTATGGGTTTTTTTCTTTCCCTATTCCTCATGGTACTCATTCTATTTTCTTATTGGTTTCTTTGTTCTACAAGGGTTTGGGCACTTTTAAAACTTGCTTTTTTTGGTTATTGTATTGTTGGTCAACAATTTTAATGCTTGTATTTTGATGTATTTAGGTCTAAGGAGCCTATTAAAAACTATTTACCCTTTAACAAAAAATATTTGCAAGCACTATGAACATGAAATTAAGGAAATTTAAGTCAGGAGAGGAATGACAAGTATAATTTGAACTTACAAGTGATGATGTTGTAATAAGTATAATCTCAACTTACAATTAATAATGTTGTGGTAAATAGTAGGTTAGAAAAAAATAGAGTAGCATGTTGACATTGTTAAGGTAGATAAAAAATTGGAGAAAGTATAGCAACTTGTAGAAATTTTTTAAATAGATTGTAAAAAAAACCTAATAAACATCCCGGTCTATTTATAGATATATAGTTTAATAAAAAAATTTGTTGATGATTTGTGTACTTTCATTTGATTAGATGATAATTTCAATTATGTTACATCATTTCAGTGGCCGATTTCATGAAGTTAGGATTACCATGTAAAATAGAAAAATAAATGAATATAATTAAAAATCTTTGATATATGTTTATAAGTTTGAATATATTTATTTGCACTTGTTGACTTTTAACCCTTAAAATTTTGATAGCTGGATTGGTGAGCCTTATATGCTGAGTGTTATGTTTGTAGACATTCATAGTGAAAATGATCAATTATTGAATAACACCAAAGATATAATGTTCATCTCGATACTTGGAACAACTAAGTTTCTTTGTAGAATATTCTTTTTAATTGAAAGAAGAAGAATATTACATAATTAGTTCATAAAGACAACAACCAATACATAAATAATCGATAAAACTAGTTGTAGCAACCCATTAAACAACTACAACAGAGATGATTGAGAAAAAAGCTTAAGAAAGAACTTAATCTCCACAACAAAACTGAAGAAAGTTGAACAATAACTAACTGAAAGTGCTAAAGATAACAATAGAAGATGAGGCACAGTAGTGATAGCAGCTAGAATATGTCTTCAGACGGACACACAAGAAGAGCAACACTATCTTATAGAGTGAATGACAATTTTGCTAACATTTTCTAGACTTAATGTATTGATTGCCATTCTCTTGATTTAATATGTTGCTTAGTGTATGTGATTTAAAAGAAACCCTTCATAATACTCCACAATGGTTCAACTTGGTGAACTCACAGATTGGTAATATGAATCACAGATATGTGATAATCGCTGAAGTAGAATCCATTATAACATAATTATAGCAACTCCTGAACTTACTTATATAACCCACAAACAATATAAACATGATATATGTGATATGCACCCAATACTAATATGCATGGCCGAACAGAGGAATGATTATCATTATATATTATGCACTGTCTCAGCTCGATACCACAATTTGAAGAAATATTAATAATGACATTAACCAGTTTATATAAAGCGCTTATTAAACATCGAACATCAATATTGCAGACGAACTTTAGAATATGTATATCCCCAGCAACGGATTGAACGGATCGTCAACTTCAGAGATATGGAAATATCAATATGATCTTTACAAATTTGTTTTTGGAAAAGACTTTACAAAATTGGCAATCACTAGCAGATTAGGCAGGGTCTTGCATTTCTGAAATTATGAATCAAGAGACTCAATTTCAATTGGAATTTCAAATACAAACAATGAAATAGATGATTGATTAATGATGTTTACCATTGCTTCCTCAAAGCTGAATATGTATGAGGTTCAATAACAAATATGTCAGCCCAATACAATTTGAAATATGTGGCCCCAAATAGATCCACAAGTTATATATAAGGTCGGGCTGAAATAAAAAAATGGTTCCCTTAAAATAAAGGGACATGACACAGAAGAATTAAACAAATTCCCCATCTGGGTCTTGAAGTTTCCATCAATATTGGATGGATCTAGTAACACACATTCTGAAATTTCTGTCTGAGAGTGAAATTTTATGCTTGAGATGAGATAGAAGATCTTTTGCCTACACCTGATAGAATCATTGTCGATGATTTTTTAAAGAGGTGACTATGAGCATCGTATGGTTGAATTTCTCAAGGGGGAAGGAGTGTGATAAAGCATACAAGTGTGATAGAGCATACAAGCATCTAAATTTTCATATATGTTTTATTATGGTGAGATGACATGAACTAGATATCATGTTGTGAGAACTTGAGGATCCAAGAAAAGTAGCTTTCAAGCCTAGGAAAAATGGAAAATGGTAGGTAAGGAAGAAAACGTTCATTCCATAGCAATTTTACGTAAGGGTAGAACCAAAAGAAATGTTTAAAGGATTCAAATATATTATATAAAGGACAAGAAGGGGGTGGATTGTGGAATTTAAAGTAGGTTCTACCAAGGATCCAAATTTATACACATTTTTATGACTTTTTTTTTTTTTAGAATGAAAATGCAAATTTATAGTACAAAACCAAATTCTAATTTAACAATCAAGTTGATTTCGTAATTAGAAGTTTATCTAATAATTCTATGTATTTTGAATGTTTGTAAGAATAAGGGCAATTCTTACTTTTTTTAGTTAGATATGTTGCAAGGGGTGCGCCCTTGGTCTACTTGTGCTATGCAACATGGTGCTTGGGTTCACGACATGGCTTAACCGCCTCATGTTTTCTATAAGTCAAGTGGTTGTATCGAGCATTAATAGGTGGATCTTTTGGTGCAAGGACAACCAACAAGATATTGTTAGGAATAGTCCCAAGAGATAACTGAGAATGGGGGGGAGGGGTGAATCAGTTATCTACAAGTTTCAATTCTTTATCCAATTAAGTATACTTAAACATAAAGCATAAACACAATGAAATAATACTTGAACACAACACCAATATTTTGGTTACGGGGAAACTCAAATAGGTAAAAACCCTGGTGGGACTTGATACCCACTAATATTCTGTACTAGTGTATAATGATCCTTGTTAGAAGATCCTTTACCCTATTAGGAGTAGCTTTACAATATATTAAGTACAGTAGACCTGGTCAAGGGTCGGACCCTGTTAGGAGTTTTTTACAATTATCCTTGTTAGGGGAGAGGACGCACTGTCTGAGAGCTCACTGTTCAAATGGGCGAAGGCTACAACCTTCTAAATAACAGATACACACTATATCTGGATCTTGGTGAACTGCGCTTTGACTTGCTGTTTGGATCAGTTCCAATGAATAGCACAAGTACTTTATTTGGTCACATAGACCTTCTTCTGATGACTCAACACTTCGCACACTCTGCTTAATCAACCATGAACCACACTCAAGCAATCACAAATGACTGTCTATAAATATCTTTCCTCCAAATGATATAATCAAGTCGGCCTGTTAGAACCACCTTGAAATTATATTAGAGAAACCATAACAAACTCCAATAAACATTATGTCGGCTCTACTATGCACACAACTCATTCTGGGACCTGTGTAATAAAATAATTGTAGACGCACGCTACACACTATCGGCTCTACCAAAATAACTGGAACTTTCTCTGTAAGATGAATTAACTTACACGCTCTTAACCGAACATCAATAACACTTCTCCAAGCTTAACTCCAAGGGCGCATACCCTCAAGATAGGTGCAACTCAAGAACCAATAAAATCTCTGTCGGCTCTTCTGAACAAACACAAGAAACTGCTATTGGCAAATAATGACTGCATAACTTCACTCGCATTCATCATCAGACTATGTGTCTATAATTAAAATATCACTAACATGTCTTCAACATATATCCAAGTGCACAAGGCTCCATGATAACTGTACAGACACCCATACACAGAACACTATCTGTTACTCTGTTAGGAACACTGCTGATACCAACTGCTATATAACTGTCTTTACTAATAGTTAACTTCTGCACCCATGATATCATGCTAATATCATGTCCATGCTACATATACTAAAAACTTACTACATAAGACTTCTACGCATGCTACTTTCCATATATTGTCATCAATGACAAACATACAGTCAGTACTGGCCTGCTGGCAAATCTCCAACAATCTCCCCCTTTGGCATTGATGACAACATGTGGAATGAAAAACCACCACCAACCCAAATGAATAATTCTTTTATAACATTCTCCATTTTCTCTTCAAAAACTCCCCCAAAGATGAATCCTCCATCTGCTGCAATATTTTCTAATATTCTCCATTTCCTCAACTGTACTGCTATCATAACTGAATGCTGCTCCCCCTTAGTATATTACTCCTCTTTTTGTTTCTATTTTTCATGACTTTATATAGACTCCCCCTTTGACATTAATGGCAAAGGGTGCCATTCATTTTAAGCACCGGTACTACTCCTGAGGTAGAGTAGTCAACCTTCCACCAGTCCTGGAGGACTGATGCCTTTCCTTCTTTCTTCTAAGTAGAATCAAGGAAGGGAATGACTCCCAACTTCTCCTTGAGATACTCAAAAGTATCCTTAGGCAAGGGCTTTGTGAATATATCTGCCAACTAATCTTTAGTACTCACATAGTCCAACTTGACTTCTTTCTCTGCCACTTTCTCTCTTAGGAAGTGATACTTGATCTCAATGTGCTTTGTCTTTGCATGCATCACAGGGTTCTTTGACATATTGATAGTGTCAGTGTTATCACAGTGAATAACAATAGGATAATCAATCTGAATTCCAAAATCCTTTATCATTTGCTTGATCCAAACAATTGTAGAACAATTCAAGGCTGCTGCAACATACTCCGCTTCTGCTGTTGATTGAGAGATACAATTTTTTTTCTTTCTTATCCAAGTGACAAGTCTATCACCAAAAAATACTACTCCACCTGAAGTACTCTTTCTGTCATCAACACATCCTGCCCAATCTGCATCAGTGTACACATGAAGCTCAACATTTTCTAAATTAGGATACCATAAACCATAATCTATAGTGCCCTACAAGTATCTAAATATTCTCTTTACTACCATGAGGTGACTTTGTTTAGGCTCTGCTGCAAATCTTCCAACTATGCCAACTGTATTGGAAATATCAGGTCTAGTTTGAGTAAGATATATGAGTTTACCAATCATAGACTTATACAATGTTATATCTACAGCTGGTGAGTCATCTTCTTTTGTAATCTTGCATCTAGTGATCATAGGGGTTCCTACTGGCTTGCAATCATCCATCTTGAATTTTTTTAGTATCTCTTTCACATACTTTGATTGATTTATGAAAATTTCTTTTTCTGTCTGCTGCACATTTAGTCCCAAAAAGTACTTGATAGGACCAATCATACTCATCTCAAACTCATTCTGCATTTTTTTGGCAAATTTAACACTGATTTTGTCATTACCTCCAAAGATAATGTCATCAACAAATATAGCTACAAGTAATAAACTTTCAGATGTTTCTCTAATGAATAGATTACAATCTATTGCTCCTTTATTGAATCCAATATTTGTTAAGTATCCATCTAGTCTCTCATACCATGCTCTAGGGGCTTGCTTAAGTCCATAGAGGGCCTTCTTCAATCTGCATACCATATTAGGTCTATCTGATAAGGTGAATCCTTTTGGCTGCTCAATGTATACTTCTTCTTTTAAGTCTCCATTCAGGAAGTCTGACTTGACATCCATCTGATAAACTTTGAAGTTTTTAACTGTAGCATAGGCTAAAAACAATTTAATAGCTTCTAATCTACTCACAGGTGCAAATGTGTCTGAATAATCAATGCCTTCTCTTTGCGCATATCCCTTACATACTAATCTTGCTTTATTTCTTACTACTGTACCATCTTCATTCATCTTATTTCTGAATATCCATTTTGTTCCAATCACATTTTTATCACTAGGTCTTGGGACCAGTTCCCAAGTGTCATTCTTAATAATCTAATCAAGTTCTTCTTTCATAGCATCATGCCAATCTAAATTATTACAAGCATCTTCAACACTTAAAGGTTCAATCTGAGATAGCAAACATACCACTTCACTGCTAGTTGAGTTCTTTGCTTGTGATCTTGTTAAGACTTTGCCGCTCTGATCTCCAATGATGTCTGCCTTGGAATGATTTCTTGATGTGAACTTTGGAACTTTAGGTGATGCAGATTCATCAGCCTTAGGAGTATTTTCTTCACTTGTTTCAGGGTCACTGAATAACACATCAATACCGTCAAACATTTCCTCAATGACTGTCTCACTAGTGGAGGGTCTAGGTTCTTCTTCAATCATGGGTGAGTAATCATGATATCTTTCTTGAATCATAAACTTTTCATCAATCTTTACATGAGCACTTTCAATGATCTTTTTCAATCTCAAATTGAAACATCTATAAGCTTTACTTTTAGTAGAGTAACCAAGAAAAATACCTTCATCACTTCTTGCATCAGACTTGCCTACTGCTTCATCCCTCTTGATGTAGCACTTGCTTCCAAAGATTCTAAAGTATTTTACTATGGGAACATTACCAAACCATATCTCATAAGACATTTTGTCAGTGCTTGGCCTCAATTGAATTCTGTTGATGGTATAGACTACTGTATTAACCGCATCTCTCCAATAGGTGTATGCAACTTTTCCTTCTATCATAATGGTGCGCGCTGTATCAAGAATGATCCTATTCCTTCTTTCTTCAATTCCATTCTACTGAGGGGCTTGTTAGCTCTTTTTCATGTAGAATCGCCAATACAGTTTTCAAACTTGACTCTCGGGTTCTCAACTCTGGATTCTCACAGGGAAAAGGCTAATTGATAAGGACTACGTCCTTCTTCTACTTCGGGCTCCACAGACCCAGGCAGGTGTACCTATATTCAGACTTAATGCTCCATGATGATATATTAATGGAAGCAAACATTTATTTGCAGAAAAATGGCAAGTGTGACAAGGATAAACTCCTTCTTTTCGAGCTTTGAACTCGGGCAGGTTAACCCCTTTTAGATCTACTTCTTGAAAGGATCACAATAATAGTTTATATCCTTGATATAAACTTTATCTTCTCAGTCACTCAAAATATACATGAAAGTAAATTATTATTTGAAAATTGTTGAGGGTGAGATCTCTGCAAATCGAGGATAGACCAGTGCCTTATCTTCGGGTATAGAGTCAAATAGTGAAATATATACTTACAGAAATCTTCTAAATGAAACACAAACAAATCCCAGATGAAGTGCCTTACAATTCATCTTCTCTTAAACACGTTTGATCGTCAAATTCTTGCTAAATTCCTAAGCTCTCAGAAATTAACCTAAAGACATTACCCTTTCCTTGAAAGGAGCTAGAGATTAAAATCACAGATACCTTGTAAATGGTATATCAAAACTACCTTATAGATTCAATACACAAAAAGCCATATAATTCAAACAAGAAGACAATTGAAATCATGCAAGGGAATTCTTTTATATTCCAGTAAAATCTCACTGCATTAATACACTTCAAAATCTGATAAAATATTCTAAGATTTCAACAGTGGCGTTAAGCCTCTACAGTATATTTCTCAACCTCCATTGAATGAACAAAAAACTTACTATTTATAACATAGCCATCTTGGAATCTTCAAAAGGATGCAACAAGCTTGGGATGGCTAGAAAAGATCCTATACTAGAGACAAGATTACAAATTGACAAACAGATTGTAACAACACATTACAAAGATCTTTTTTCAAACAAATCCACAGGTGGCATCTTTGTCCAAAGATATTTTGGAGCAGTTGCTGAATTCGCTGCATGAATGATGACCACCATCTGGCTAATTTACATCATCCTTTGTTTGAAGCTTGCTCTCCCTCATTTACCGGATCAGATGCCATCTGCAACTCCTATTCCTCCTCTTCAATTTTAAATAAACTATCAATGATGTTATTACACCTTTCAAAATCCAGAGTATTGTCATTATTAAGGAAAACATCTTGTGTAATCACCAACTGATCCATTGACAGCTTCCATTCTTCCAACTTGATCAGGTTTCCATTGTCATCACATACCGCAGGCAAATACTTGCTATAATGTTTATCAAACATTAACAACTTAACCCTCACCTGGTTAGACTTACCTTTAAAAAACTTTGAAACAGCATTGATTAAGCCAATCTTCTCAAAAATTTCTGTAACTACTCCAGGGATCTCAGGCTTATGCTCTTGTAAGCTATCAAGTTTATCAAACAACAAATTTCTTCCAGACCAAACACTATGAAGTGGCTCCAAAGCAGCCAATGATTCATTTATCTTTCTATTTGTCTGGTGTAATTGGCTGACTGACTGATAAACTGTATCCATTTTCTCTATTATTTTATCTCACCTGTATTGTGTAATCTTTGACATGGTGTCCAAAGATGCCTCTATCCTTACCTTATCTGAATCTTCATTGGGTCCCTCAGGTACTTCTTCATCAATTTGAATTGGGACCTCAATCTGCACAGGGGGAACAACAACCACCTTCGAAGCTTCCTCTAGCTTAACTCTAATCTCTACCAATTCATCTTCCAGCTGCTTGATCTTCATCATCTTTAAATCTCTATCCTTGGCTACCAGGTTTGCACTTTCAAACAACTTTGAGTACCTTTCAGATAATTGAACTATTTTTGCCTCATTCAGGTTAGCCCAATGAGTCACTGCCTTAGAAACTTCAAGGTCTGTTGTATTTTGCACAGTCCAAATAATCTGATTCCCTTCCATTTTATCTTCAATACTCAATAGGGATGGCTTTTGAGTCCTAGGGGCCATGGACCACATTGCAACAGCTTGAGATTTAGGGTCATAGCCACTTCCTCTTATCATATCACCAATGTGAACCTCATATGACAGGCTGCCCGATGGTTGCTTTCTTATTTGATCTATGATGAAAGCAGAGGTCAGATCCCATCCTGGAGTCAATAGCATTCCACTTGACTTGACCAATTGTCTAGCCTCATCTGCAGTTATAGGATCAAGGCTAGGATCATAGGAATTTAACGCTCTCAAAGTCTCTTCACTTGGCTCCATACCTTCAGGCAGAAGTTTCCTCACTTCTTGCTGCTTATTCCAAACAAGAAAACTCTTGAATTCATCAGTTTTAATAAACTGGTCATCACTCAAAAATTCCTCCTGGTAGACCTCTCTGATATCCCTTTCTGACCACAAGGACTATTCCTTATCTGCTTCATCAGAGGCCACCTTCTTTCCTTCTCTTATTGCCTTTCTCAATTGGTGATGGTAAACCCTATCACCTGGCACTAGAGCAGATGCTCTATCAATTGTTCTCCTTTATTTTTCCTACCTTGAAGGCTCTCCCACCTCAAGCCTCTGTCTCTTCAAGGGTGGCTCTGGAATATCCCTTGTTTCTGGTTGGTCTTCAAAAGGCCTAACACTTTGTACATCTTCCATTTGTGGCGGGCTGTCCCCTTCCTGTGATTCATCAGAAAACTCCTCTTGATCAGAAGATGAATACTCTTTTGTTTTCTTTGGTTGACTCTGGTCAATCAACTTCTCCAACTGATTTGATAGGGTGTCATGCATCTCTATCATCCTGTCAATTCTTTTCAAATATGGAAGGTCAGGGAAGAAACCCTCAAAAGGAAGCTGGGCTGCCTTTACTTGTTTTGACAAGTCTATTAAATCAAAGTACCTGTTCCATCTCCTCTTGACCTCATCATCATCAATGATATTTCTAACTACATCTTCCTCGTCCAAGCCTTCATGTTCTCTGTTCACACCAATGTTTGGGATATACAGCATCCTGGCAATTTTGATAAAGCCCTCAGGATCTACATGCCTACAAGCACCAGTAGCCATTTTGAACTGATTTAACCATGCAGTAATCTGAGGAAATGCCCTCTTTCCTACCAGGAAGTCACCTATCTTGAATTGCCTAGGTGTGAATGTACCCTTCTTGTGAGGGGCTAGAATTTTCCTATCTGTCCACATTAACTGCCACACAAATTCCAAACAAGCAACCCTTGGAGGCACATACTTTGGTAACAGATGTGGGGGCTGGGGGCAACCGTAGACTCTCAAAATTGTAGCATTCTCCCCTAAGTAAAAATCACCCCAATTGTGATCTCCCTCCCAATTGTTTACAAACTGCACTGGTCGTAGGAGCCTGAGGACCCTTGGGGATATCCTTGTAGTGTTGATCCCTAACATCCTTACGAGAGGATACATAATGGAATTCTGAAAGAGACAAGAATTCCCCTCATTGGAAGTAGAATTCCACATCCTCACCCATAATTGCACTGGATTATATTGGCCTTCAAAGTTGAACCTTGGCTTTAGCATGTTCGAATCAAAACTACTAACATTGAAGAACAAAATTAAATGCATTAGCAAAGAATAATGCATGAACTTAATTGGGCTCTTACTATCTTTGACAGAAATCAAACCCTCATGCATTCCATCAATGATGTACTGGATATAATCATAGTCAGTGTTAACCAGAGAATTCTGGATGTCCAAGATAATCATCAAAAGGTCAGATGGTAAAAACTCTACGTCTCCATCAATTCCCAAAACCCTACACAACCCATAACAAGTTTGTTTCATGTAATGCTGAAGGGACTTAAATTGGTAAGGGGCATTCATGTGAGCAGGGAGGGGAGCTATATACTTATCCTGTTTTAGGATATGCTTCGTTATTTGGTCCTTCACTATCCCTATATTCTTCTTATACCTCTCCTTTTCTTTGCTCAAATCAATTTCAGTAGACATGGATGTATAAACATTAAAAGCCTTCATGAACGAACCCCTATTAAGAGTAACCAAAGATGATTGGTCCTCTTTCCTAATAGTCTTAGAAATAGGGTCGTAGCGCCTAGCTAGAGAAACAATTAAATCCGCATCCAAGAATACATCAGGCACTACTAATTTCCCTAACCCCAAAGCCCAACCATTACATATAGGTATATGACTATCTCTATTTTTATAAAAGAAATTGAAGATAGTATAAATTGTTGTGTTTGGTGTGATAGGATCTCTGCAAAACCCTAGAACATCTTCAAAAACATCATCAGGAGCTCTTTTGTTTTGATTGGAACTAGGTAGCAACTTCAAAAACTCATCTGAATAATTAGGCTTGCCCTTATCTTCACCACTTTTAGCCTTTGCTTCACTGCTGGAGGATGTTGCGCTTCTCTCAGGTTGACTCATCCTGGCTTCAGAATTACCTTCAATCTCTGCAAAATGGATTCACTTGGCCTTCGAAAATCACTTCAGAATGACACAATTCTCTTCGAATGATTTTGGACACAGGAAACAATGAGGCTTAACTTATTTATCAATGCAGACAAGCTTGTACAACTACCACAATCATTGTAAATCTCCTTAACTGCTTCCACATTCAATTTCACATGTCACCAGTTTTTAAAATGGAGCTAGCCGATGTACAGATGTTGACAGATAGATTTAAAAAACTCGAAAACAAGGCAAAGAGGCAAATGATTAAGATCCTTTACTTTAAACCTGTTTACGTCATACAATCTTCCTTCAAAACTGATTGGATGGCTCATTAGTTCACTTTCCAGCTTGATGTTGTACTTTATCCACGCAGGCAATGGTCCCTTTCCCCTTTTTTATTACCTTTTCCAACTGGGCCCATTTAGCGAATCCGCGACTGAAAGCTTCTCATGATCGCTGAATGCAATGCTAACCCTAGCATATATTCAGAGAACTAGCGACCAAAGCCTTCGCGGGTTCTCGAAATGCAACCCTTAACTCATGATACTTTTCGTGAATTAGCGAACACAACAACACCCTTCGAGCACTTGACTGTAGTTATTATTCAACGAACCAGCGAACAAAACCATCTCACATTCTCTTAATGTTGTGGCTAACTGTTAACTCTTTTGGAGATTCAGCGAACAAAGGGTTCACACATTCGCTAAATGGATCACCTAACCACTAAAATACTTGGAGAACTGGTGAAACCTTCAATCTCTAAATCTTTCTTAACCGTCACCTTTAACTCTGAGATTCTGAATGAACCGTTGATCTTGTTGATGATCTACGGCCATCGCCAGTTTGCTGAAACATTTGATCATTGGTCATTTGATTACGAGATTCAACGAACAAAGGGTGCATTGAATCGCCAGATTATATTAAACACTGAATATGTCAATCCGTGATTAAGCGACTGAAAACTCAAAAACTTAGCCAATCCCTTTATTCGCGCATTCGCCAAATGATTACGCCCTTTACCTTTTCCTTTTAGAGAACCCATGACCACATGACTCGCTGAATCGCTAAATCATTTAGCTTCTGACTAACTTATTCCGATAACAAGCAAACACTTTAAAACATCCATTCCATGAAATTCTTCATATCAAACTGTCGGGGCCGCCAAACTTTGAAGTCTTCATACATTTGCTTATTCGCCAAATGAAATATGTAGGGCCCAACAATACCTGAGATTAAACCACTACCATCGATCCTGACAATGATCTACGGTATTCACCAATTCGCTCAGTTATTTTGCCTTTAACTGCTAGATTCAGAGAATGAGTGATAACCGTTGTCGCCAAGTCGCTGAAACATTTGCAAAGAACCGCCAAGGAATACGCGAATTGGAGATAATGCATTCGCTGAATCGCCAGATGTTTTCTGATAACCGCCGGATATTTGGAGACTACGTGAACAAAGATGACACTTAACACTTTTAACACATTCTCCAGCTCACTGAATAACTGAGGTGTTAACCGGGATACTTAGAGACCACGCGACTAAACTGGCGCTTAACATAGGATTGACTTGTTTGCTGAATCGCCGAATAATACATGAGACACGCTATGACCTTTTCCGATTCAGAGAACACAAAATTTAAGCACGTGCACAACTTAATCCACTCAAGTAACTTAAAAAGGTAACAATAAAAGAAAAATAAGAGGCCAAACATGAGGATTTTTGCATGAATTCAACATTTTTCAAGGACAGGACCTAGAGTAAAGATTTTTGAAATGGATTATGACAAAATTTTGAAGAACTCCCGACACCTGGGCCTAGAAAACTTTACAGACCAGAGGATTAACCCATCAATTGGACAAAAACCTCAAAAAATTAAGAATATTCCCATCAGGGCTCTAGGTGCACTTAATTGTCTCTTTATGTCATGTTCTTCACAGTACTCATAGAATCTGTCAGAAGTGAATTCTCCTCCTCTATCCGATCTCAAACATTTTATCTTTAGTATAGATTCATTCTCAACCTTAGCTTTGAATATTTTGAACTTCTCAAAAGCTTCTGACTTATCTTTTAAGAACGCAACCCACATCATCCTAGTATAATCATCAACAAACAAAATGAAATACCTTTCACCATAGTACGATCTTGTTTGAGTTGGACCACATAGGTCTGTATGAATCAGATCCAACTTGTTCTTTGCTAAATTCTGCTTGCTCCTAAAGGAATTTCTCACATGCTTTCACATCACACATTCCCTGAATATAGTCTCAACTGACTTTGCTATGCTAGGTAGATCTCTTACTGCCTTAACATTGCTTATCTTTACTATGTTATCAAAATTGATATGACATAGTCTTTTATGCCATAACCAACTGTCATCAACTTTAGCAACAAAATAACTTGCTTTTGAATTGAGTTGAAAAACATTACCTTTTGTCTTTGTGCCTGATGCAATCATAACACCATCTTTGTTGTTAATGATGCATTTGTCATCTTTGAACTCCAACTGATATCCTTTTCTAAGTAACTATCCAACACTGAGAAGGTTATGTTTCAAACCATCAACATAAAGAACATCATCAGTACTGTTCTTTCCATCCAAAGTGATGGCTCCTCTACCAACTATAGGTTTAGGAGTTTTGTCTCCAAATTTGACCATACCGCCATTGTATTTGTCCAAATGAACAAACCCGCCTTTATCACCTGTCATGTGATGTGAGAAACCACTATCTATAATCCAGTGTGTCCTTATGTCAGCTTGTGAAATCAATGCTAGCTCTTGATTCTCTTTCTTGTCTACATGAATTGTCTTGTTATTTATTTTGTCTACAATAGCAATGAATCCAATTTCTTCTTCATTTGAAACTCCATGTCCAGCATAGTAGAATTCCTTAGAATACTTAGGCTTGTAATCCTTTTTGAACTTTCTAGCTCTAGTGGGACACTTAGATGCAAAGTGACCAATTTTATTACATGAAAAGAACTTAAATGGTAATTGACCTTCATATTTTCCTTTTCCTTTCTTTTCTCTTTTGGAAATCATAGCAATAAAATCATCTAAAGTTTTCTCTTCATCATCATCATCAAAATTACCAGAAGTGCTTGCAGATTTCTTACCATGAACTGTTGCTTTGAAAGCTGTCTCACTCTTTGGTTCTATCTTCAATCTTGAAATCTCAAAAGCTGAGAGCTTGTTGATTAAGGTCTCTCTCTTGAAATTTGATGTAAGCTGCATGGTCTCATCAAGGATGTTGATCTTGCTTTGATATTCTAGAGTAAGAGTAGTCATCAACTTGTCCATAATGTCCTTCTCAGAAATCTCTCCACCATTGTTCCTGATTCCAACAACTACTTCATTAATCCTCTGATTGTAAGCTCTGATGTTTTCTTCAGGCATCATCTCTAATGCATTGTATCTTTTCTTTCATGTCTTTCTGCGCGAATCCTTTGCTTGTTTTTCTCCTTCAAATATGTCTTCAAGATGCTTCCATATTTTGTGGGTTGTATCTATCTTTTTTACTTCTGAAAATTCACCATTAGATAGGGAGCTGATAAGGGCTTCTTTAGCAATAACATTCTAATGAAATAATTCCTTTTGTGCATCAGTAGCATCATCTTTTGCAAGGTCTTCTAAGGTAGGAATCTTGGCTACTTTGATAGTTACATTAAAAACTTCAAAAGCAATGCACTACAAATGAGTCACCATCTTGTTCTTCCAATCAAGATAATTCTCTCCATCAAACTTAGAACTTTCTTTCCTGAAGTATGCCATCTGATCAACCTCAAGGTGTTAAACTTTCTCTCCGAGCCACTTGGCTCTAATACCAATTGTTAGGAATAGTCCCAAGAGATAACTAAGAGGGAGGGGGGGGGGGTGAATTAGTTATCTACAAGTTTCAATTCTTTATCCAATTAAGTATACTTAAACATAAAGCATAAACACAATGAAAGAACACTTGAACACAACACCAATATTTTGGTTACGGGGAAACCCAAATAGGTAAAAACCCCGGTGGGACTTGATACCCACTAATATTTTGTACTAGTGTATAATGATCCTTGTTAGAAGATCCTTTACCCTGTTAGGAGTAGCTTTACAATATATTAAGTATAGTAGACCTGGTCAAGGGTCGAACCCTATTAGAAGTCTTTTACAATTTTCCCTGTTAGGGGAGAGGACGCACTGTCCAAGAGTTCATTGCTCAAATGGGCGAAGGCTACAACCTTCTGAATAACAGATACACACTATATCTGGATCTTGGTGAACTGCACTTTGACCTATTGTCTGGATCAGTTCCAATGAATAGCACAAGTACTTTACTTGGTCACATAGACCTTCTTCTGATGGCTCAACACTTCGCACACTCTGCTCTGCTCTGCTTAATTAACCATGAACCACACTCAAGCAATCACAAATGACTACCTATAAATATCTTTCCTCCAAATGATATAATCAAGTTGGCCTGTTAGAACCACCTTGAAATCATATTAGAGAAACCATAACAAACTCCAATAAATATTGTATCAGCTCTACTATGCACGCAACTCATTGTGGGCCCTGTCTAATAAAGTAATTGTAGATGCACGCTACACACTGTCGGCTCTACCAAAATAATTGGAACTTTCTCTGTAAGCTAAATTAACTTACGCACTCTTAATCGAACATCAATAACACTTCTCCAAGCTTAACTCCAAGGGCACATACCCTCAAGATAGGTGCAACTCAAGAACCAATAAAATTTTTGTCGGCTCTTCTGAACAAACACATAAAATTGCTATTGACGAATAACGACTGCATAACTTCACTTGCGTTCATCATTAGACTACGTGTCCATAATTGAAACATCAGTAACATGTCTTCAATATATATCCAAGTGCGCAAGGCTCCATGATAACTGTATGGACAACCATACACAGAACACTATATGTTACTCTGTCAGGAACACTGCTGACACCAGCTGCTATATAACTGTCTGTACTAACAGTTAACCTTTGCGCCCATGATATGATGCTGATATCATGTCCATGCTACATATACTGAAAGCTTACTGCATAAGACTTCCACACATGCTACTTTCCATATGTTGTCATCAATGACAAATGTACAGTCAGTACTGGCCTACTGGCAAATCTCCAACATATATGCCATTTGTTATAAAAATGATTATATTTATATCATAAACTCATTTTATGAGTAATAATTTCTTGTTCATTTGAGACAATTAATATGCAACTATTTAATATATACACTTAAATTAGCATATGCCATCTCACATCTTGCATAGAGAAAATATATATGACTTACACCATAGCACAATATTGACAATATGATTTATATATGTGAGCTCTCTCCCAATTATCTTGATAAAAGATTCTATTTAAATGTAACATTTATTTAAAAAATGATTACATCCATTATGATTAGAAATTATGAATCATATAGATATGTCTTTAGTTGAATACAAAATAAACATATATAGTTTAAAATATTTTTAGATTTATAAGTAATTAGTGGTGGGTCACGCTTGGTCAACTTTTAAATCAATTATAGAACCCCATGTCATTATTGGTCCTTTGCCTTATACTAGCGTAGATATCCTAGAAACATCTATTGAAAAAATGTTGACTAATATTGGAACTATTTGTTTTTACTTAAGAGTTATCTTAAAGATTACAAAACCAAGTGATTATGTGTAAATTGGGAGGAAGGACAAGGTTACTCTGTTAGGTAAGGGATTTCCAATTATTCTAAGTTCTGATTTGTGTTGTGTGTTGGGCTATGCACTTTCTAGAAGATGATTCTTTTTGTCTTTTGTTTGTATTTAGGCATTTAGGGATGGTTTGTAGGCTAGTGTGGTGTATTTTACTTCATAACAATGAGGGGTTTAAATGTAGCAAAGGGTGTTTTTTTTTAAATTTCAAAGAGGCACAAATGTTTAGGGCTACTTCGGTCTTAGAGGGCGCTACATGTGTGAGAGTTATGAGTTGCATTTGTGAGCTTTTTTTTCTTCTTATGTTATCCCTTGAGTATTGCACTATTTGTTTTTAATTTTGATTTTTCTTTATATATGGATCTAGAGGGGACCCAGGTGGGCAACTATTTTTTTAATTTTTTTTAAATGTGTAATTAGGATATATGACAAATACATATTTGAGCATGTGAATGTGGTTAATTTACTCACGCAAGATACACACAAAAATCCATAATGATAAAAGAATGGAGAATAATACCAAAGCAAATGGTCTAATGAAAAAAAGTGTTGAATGACCCTTGTGGCAACCAATCAAGAAATTATTTATGAGGATGTGCTTTACTTATTTCAACATGATCTAATATGTAAGCTCATTGGTTTCGAGTCAGTCTTCCTTTTTTGAAGAATTGGGTTCATAATGCATGGTATCTTAAAGGAGATTTTGATTTTTTTAGGTTACTAATGAATTTTTCTTTTCTATCTTTACTAGAATGGTTGATAGAGATAATGATTTTGAAGGAGAGCTATATTTTCATAATCAATATGGGTTGTTCATCAATCCATGACATGTTGGTTTTGATATGGTGGGGGAGTTTCTCAAGTATATTAATGTTTTGGTTCATCTTCTCAGGCTATCCATAGAATTTTGAAGATTATATATCCTTAATTTCATAGCATCTATTCTTGGGAAACCCCTTGACCCTTCTTATTACACTCATGAGAGAAATATAACTACTACTTATGCATGTAACTATATAGAGATATCTCAGTAATCTCTTTCCCAATTCTTTGGAAATTCAACTGGGAAACACAAACTAGATTTAATAGGTGGATTATGGATCTCTTCCATCCAAGTGTCACAAGTGCCGTGATTATGAGCATTTTAAGAGAAATTTCCTAAAATATATTTTCAAGGCCCCTTTTCCCCAAAAAGTGCTTCTAAGGTGAAATTAAATGAAAATGCAAAAATAAAAGCCCCAATTATTATTGAGAAGCATGACGCAAGTGGATTTTTTGTTGTACGATCTTGCAATAAAGGAAGAATACATATTTGTAAAAAAATAAATAAGATTTTCCTAAAAGGAATTCAAGTAATGAATTCAATGTTCTAGAAATATTTGAGGATTTGGTTGCAATGGATCAATATCTCACTAGGGTCAACAAGGATGTGCATGAGCGAGGTTCAGATATAAACTAAATGCCTTGTAATTCATTCCTCATCCAAAATTGCAAGCCCCTTCTTTGGTTGGAAACTGTTAGAGTAAAGTATTAATTGTGTTAATTAACTTTACTCCCTTCTTAAGATGTCACCTTTTTTACTTTAGTTGTTTATATTTAAACCTCTCTTGCATTGGTAGTGTTATATTTAAAACACTCATGCACTAGTTGTTTTAAATATAAACCTGCATGCATTAGTCATGTAATAATTAAACTAATTATTACATGGAATTTTGCTTTTTATGGTTTACCTTTTAAGGCTTTCGATCTCCTTTATAAGGTTGATCCATTGTATATTTTATTCATTCATTATTTGAGGATATTTTCTTCTTCATATTTTTGAGTCAAACCCTTGCCCTCTTCTTGTCTCTACCTCCTTGTAACAGGTTTTCGTATGCAAGTGATCTTTAAGTTTTGTGGATTTGTATTGCTCAAATCCTACATGGTATTAGAGCCTAATCTGCTACAACTTGTTCACGTTTGAAGGAATCAAAGATTAGAAAATCATATGGTTCAGATTATGGCTTTTTTTGTTATTTTTATTGAAATTAGGGGTTCTTAAATTTTGGTGCACTTTGAGCTCAAACAGACCTCACCGTTGAGCGCGCAGCGCCCAAAAACCCCTATTTTGATATAAAACACATCCAATTTGGACAAAGTTGCAAGGAGAGGCAATTTTTTTTGCCTTAGGGCCATACGATTGTGCACGCACCCCGAGACAACCTTGCACACAATTTTTGAAGCATCAAATTAAAAAAACCTGCGTAGCTAGCGCGCTGCCTACGTGCCACCAAAGCACCTCCCACGTGCAGCTAGAGCGCCACCACCCCCAGTGCGCCTCCTGCGCGCCACCAGAGCGCCACCACCACCAACGGGCCACCGCTAATTGCTAGTGGCAGTGGCTAACCGCTAGCGCCAGTGGTGGGACACCGCTAACTATTAGTGGTAGTGGCTAACCACCAGTGATAGAGGTCTGCATGTGACCAGCTGCTAAGACCAGGGGCTAGCAGCTGGCCCTTTTTAATTTTTTTTTCTCTTTTGAAGGGCCTTTCACTCAAATTGGCGTACCGGGAGCTCTAGGTATCATTTTTAGACAAAAAATATACTGTTGGAAAGCTTGTTCAAAGATGGATCTTTCTAGCATTTTGGATTTTGGGTTTTCTTCTTTCATTTTTTGCACCAGGGGTTCAAAGATAAAGCTTCTTTTTTGACTTCCATCTGGCGCTGCTTCAGGTTTTTCGCTCATAACTTGAGCATACGGTAGTGAAATTGGGTGTGTGATAAACCGTTGGAAAGATGGTTTTGAGCCTGATTTGAATTTACTGGTATGGTTTCATGATTTTTCCATTTTGATGCTATTTTTTTTTGTCAAAGTCAGATGTTTTTTGTGCTCTCGACGTTTCAGACCTCCTGCATTCCGGGATTCGTTTCTCTTGCATCTGGGCTCCATTTTCAAAAAATGAGATGTTGCCAAAAATCTCTTTTTGAGATTCTATTAGATATGATGGTTTCATGTGTATTTTTTCCTTTTTCTGATGTCATCCATCCTCAGATCCTTCCAGACACCTTCTTTGGGCCCTCCAACACAGTTGTTGGTATTTTGCTCATATTTTGAGCATACGGTGTCAAAATTTGGCAAACGAGATATCGTTGGAAAGATGATTTTGAGGTCTTTCTAGATCTGTAGGTTTAATTTTCTATTTTTTCTTTTTTGATGGCAAATTTTAGTGTCAAATCCAAATGTTCAGTTCTACACTCTGGGAGCTCTATCTTACGCATCCGAACTCCATTTTGGGAAAATAATATATCCTTGGAAAGCTTGTTCAGAGAGCTTTCTAGTGCTATGAGTCATTTTTCTAGATTCTTCTCTAGGTTCATTTTATTCAGATTCTTGCATTTTTGCAGTCTAGTGGATATCTTGGATGTTTCAGGTCCTGGGATCTCTTCCCTTTGAGAGATGGCTCGTCTTAGGCTATTCTTTTGTTTCAGCAGCCTTTTCTCTTATTTGAGAAGTGTATACTTCATTTTTGTAGCATTATTTTATGCACACGCACTGAGATAAAGTTCCATTCTATTGCATGTATGGGATCTTGCACATGTTCGTGCTCTTTGTACTCGCACTCCATTATAAAGTGTAGGGGGATTTTGATGTTTGCCTTTTTTTGCCATCTACTTTTGTCATGTGAGTGTTCCTCCACCGAAATTAGCCTCAAGTATCTCTTTATGTGTTTGTACTCTCTCTTCACATTTGATGTTTCAGATTCTTCTTCATCATGCAGTTCATATTGGATGATCTTTTACTCCCTTGTTAGTATTATGGGGGGGGGGGGGGGTTTCTACTAATTTTTCTTCTACTTCCTTGGTTTGATAGTGTGAGCTATGTATTCAGTATTTGTTCCTATGTACTAGGCGGATGCAGTGGCTGGGTACCTATGCATTTCGGTGAGATGGATCATTTACCATATAGACACTCTTTCTTCCTATTTTTAGAGGAACTCTTCCATCTTTCATTGATCATCTCTTTAGGCTTTGGTGTTTTATACCATTTGTATCTTTGAGTTCAATTGTTTGCCTTTGTTTGCCTCTTGATTCGAGTAGTGTCATTTGAGGGCACTCATATAGATTACAATCTTCTCTACCTATTCATGCTCTATTTCAGTGGAGGATCTTCAGATCAACAGTTACTTCTTGACAGAGTCGATCTTCTTGCTTCAGTGATGTTCTATATGTTCATTCTTGTTCCTATTTTCTGGAACATTCCTAGTTTTGGAGGCTTCTTCAATCCTTCAGATTAGTCTTTGTCTCTTTTTGGAGTAGAGCTTTTCCCATGTGGTTTTCTTTATTTCTCCGCTTTATAGAGACTCTCTTTTGTACTTGGGTACCTTATCAGATCATTTTGTCGGGACCCATTTTTTGTTTTCAACACTGTAATTTCCTTTGCTTTCTTCTTGCATTGTTTGTAGCTACATTGTTGCTCATCTTAAGGGGGGGGGGGGTGTTAGAGTAAAGTATTAATTATGTTAATTAACTTTACTCCCTTCTTAAGATGTCACCTTTTTCACTTTAGTTGTTTATATTTAAACCTCTCTTGCATTGGTAGTGTTATATTTAAAACACTCATGCACTAGTTGTTTTAAATATAAACCTGCATGCATTAGTCATGTAATAATTAAACTAATTATTACACACACTTCTTCTTTTTAGGGTTTGCCTTTCAAGGCTTTTGATCTCCTTTATAAGATTGATCCATAGTATATTTTATTCATTCATTATTTAAGGATATTTTCTTCTTCATATTTTTGAGTCAAACCCTTGCCCTCTTCTTGTCTCTACCTCCTTGTAACAGGTTTTCATATGCAGGTGATCTTCGGGTTTTGTGGATTTGTATTGCTCAAATCCTACAGAAACAAATGTATTTCCAATCACTTGGAAAAGGATACCGAACTTCAAGAAGCCATGGATACAAATATAGATGGGGAGAACTATATTCTTTTCATTTTTATGTGAAATGAGTCAAGCAAAGATTATGTTATTTCGAAGACTGCACTTGACCTAGGATAAAAGGGTGAGATGAAATGGAAAGCACCCCTATTGTTAGGGCGTCATCAAGAAATTATTAAGAAAGAGGGTTTTGATAAGGGTTCAAAAGTGGGAAGGAATAAGGATAAAGATAACTTTAAGTTGATTGGAGAGTCATTAAAATAATTGACACCCATTTTTCTATACCATGAAATGATTGTGATATCTTGGAATGCTATGGGGTTGAGTAGCACTCCTTGACAAAAATCCACTCATGATCTTATTTAAGAACATCAAATGAATATAGTTTTTATTTAGAAAAAGGAAATTTGTATGCGAAATATATGGTTGGTATTTCCTCTAAAATTTGGCATGGTGGTCAATGCATGTGGATTTGGGCTCTTGGCAACGTTGGAGGAATGACTTGATTTTAAAATCCTTGTGATTTTATTTTATCTTGCAACTTGGGAAGAAAACCCTTGGGATTTGCTGCTTCCTTTGATTTAGGAGAAACCCCCTTGCTCATAAAAGTGTGCTCTCCTTCAAAATTCCCAAGTAAGGTTTCACTTTGGGCCCATGTTAGATTTATTAGTGTCTTCTCTTCCTTGGATAATAGCAAGATATTTTAATGCAAAAACTAATTTGGTAGAGAAAAAAGGAGGTAATTATCATCTAAGGTCTTCGTCAAATTTGTTAAGAGAAAATCTTTCATATTTGAATTTGGTGGATATGGTGCAAAGAAATGGTATCTTAACCTAGGTCAATAGAATATGTGGAGTTGATTCAATTTTAGATAGTTGGACAGATTCCTTGTCTGTGATCATTAGATTGGTGATAGTTGGGCATGACTTTTAGAGATATTGGGTTAGAATGGATCTAACCCTTTACTAATAAAATTAACCTCTTCAATATTTTTTTTCCCAAATATCCTTATTTCAAGTTTCAATTCGTGTGGCTTTGGGGTTCTTAGATTTGTTTAACCTTACGAAGAGTCAATATATTGAGGGGAAGATTACTTTTGGGATGATGATGCATTCATTTTTTAAGAGAGTATAATTTGTTAAATATATATACTTAAGAAGTGGAACAAAGGCTCTTTAGAGAAAATTTTTCAATCAAAATATGCTTTTCAAAGATAGCTCATGAGAATCACCTCTTAAATTAAGGATGGGGGCATGGATGAGGATCCTTTGTAAGAGGAAGTTGAATATGTTTTTAAGGAGTCAACTAAAATATGGTTGAGAGAAGAAACCTTTTGGAAACAAAAATCTAGAATAGACTGACTTAATGAAGGTGACATTTGAATGCTTATCTTTTCCATAATTTTGTGAAAGATTGAATGAGTGAGAATGTTATCACTTACCTCATTTGAGCATAGGAAAATCAACTTTCCTCTTTCCAAGATATTTTCAAAGAGACTATTAGATGCTTTTCCTCTTTGTTTTCTAATAAGGACTCCCATGTCTTTGAAGATGACAGCTAATCTTTGATACAATTCCCTTTGTGGTCTCTAAAGACATGACAGGTCTATTTTTGGGAGTCACTTTCTTGGAAGAGCTAAAAATTATTTTTTAGATTAAGAGGGTTAAATCTCCTAGACCTGATGGTTTTCCAGTAGAATTCTTTCCATTTTGGGGAGATTTTGAAGAGGTGGTTAGAGAATCACAACATAACAAGCAATTGCTCAAGTCCATCAATACTACTTTCTTATCTCTTATATTTGGATAAGTGTTTCATCATATTTCTCTTTGCAAGGTTTCTTATAAGATAATATAAAAATTATTGAATAAATATTAAATAAGTATTAGGGGCCTTTAATTTATTTTGAGTGGGAAGGTTTTGTGGAAGGACTGCATATTCTAGATGGTATTGTGGCTGTGACATAAAGTATTCACTCTGTCGTAACATATATGGGAAAAACCACATTCCTTAAAATTAACATATCTAAGTCATATGACAAGTTCAATTGATCTTTTCTTCATAATATCTTGTCAACTTTTGGTTTCATCTTAGAATGATTGATTGGGTTATGAATTTTGCAACCTCAACTTATTTTGTTATTGTTATCAAAAGAATCCATTTAGATCCTTTTTAGCATCCAAAGGTCTTAGATAAGGAGACCCTTTGTCTCCCTAGTTATTTATTTTGTTAGAAAAAAGGTTTGGTAGATTATTGAGGTAATATAGATTGTTAAGGAATACTGAAGACTAGTCCTAGGCTCCTAATTTTAGTTTGCAAACTCATTTGCAATTTTTAATGATACAAAATCAAAGGGTACAACATAAATTGATGAGTCCATTGACCTTAGATGGGTTTTAGACATCTGTTCTCTACTTTGGACCAAAAAATCAATGAAGAAAAATCAAGTATCTTCTTTAATACACCCAAGGCAATTCAATGTAGAATTATTGATATCTTTCACTTTCAAATTAGGAGGATACTTATGGATTACTTGGGAATCCTATTCATTATTGGAAATCTCAAAAGAGAAAGCAAAAGAAAGATACTAAATAATTTCCTCATAATAGTAAGCCAATAGACCTTCCAATAGTTATCCTTTGTTAGTAGAGTGATTTTTCTTTATTATATTTTACAATCCTTTCCTATCTATATATTTTATACTTTCTACTCCTAAAAGATTTCTCAAGGAGTTTGATTCTCTTTCTAAGAAGTTTCTCTAGGTTTAAAAAACCTTGATTCTAAAGAATGAACTCTTGTGAGTTGGGATACTATGTATCGATGCAATATAGATAGTGGTCTTGGTCTTGGTCTTTCGAGGCTCAATTGCAAGGCCTTTGTGCCCAAATTATTTTAGAGATGGTGTAATATAAGCAACCTTGGTTAATGATTGTCAATATTAAATTTTTTGGAGGGGTTATTGATGAGTATGTTCAAAGGATGAAATTGGATGGGAAAGGGTCAATGATTTGGAACACTTTGAAAAGAAGGTGCTCTACTTATTAATCATGGTGTATTCTAGATCACTAATAATGGTGATGATACATTAGTTTGGGATGATTCTTGGGACAATTATCCTCCCACTATCTTTTCTTTTCTCCATCTTCACCCTTTCATTATATCTTCTTAGTAGTTGGGTGGTCCAAGTTAGTTGACTTTAAGCATTGCTAATTTGGTAGAAGGTCCTTGCTCCATAGTTGGAAGAATCTTGAAATTTTTCCCAGAGGTGGTTCTATGTGAGACAAAAATACTCACTTCAATTTGGCTAATAGGATGTGTAGTCATTTGGAAAATCCAAATATTCTTACATGGGGCCTTAGTAGTAGAGAAGAGTATTATGTTATCATACGTTGAGGGTATAAAAAGGAAGTGATCTTAAGTTTCCTAGATGGGGGAGAATTTGGAACAAGATCAGATGGCTAACTGTAACATCTTTTTATGGATATTAAATAAGAATAAGTGCCTCAATTGGAAAGATATCCATAAAAGAGGTTTTCAGTGGCCTTCCATTTGTGTTCTTTGTGGCTCTAATGAGAAATTCATGAGACACCTTTTCTTTTAATGCCATTTCTCAATTGAATTATAGAAGCTTTGGTGGCAACATTAGAATATGCTTGTAATTCTTTCTACATTCATTCTGGAATAGTTTAGGTAGACCGTACTTCATCCTTGTTTCTTGTAGTTGGTTGGGACATGTAATACCCCAAAATTGGCATCTTACAATCCTAACCAATTTTGTTGCATTTAGTCCCATTCCTTCAAATTTCTACATCATCAAAGTCCTATTATACTAGGCAATTCTATCTCCTAATTGACTTTACTCGACCTAGTGTCAAATGCGGAAAACCTCAAATTTGCATTAATCACATACCATATTTAATTCCTAAATATTAACCATTTATTGGCTAAATAAACCCTACGATTGATTAATTTAATTACAAAGTCCTAGCACTTTAATTAAATTAATTCCACCCCTTTTAGCTAAAACACATCAAGAGGAATTAAATAATATTTAGTTCTTTAAACAAATATCCTCATTTGAATTTAATTATTCAAAATAATTGGAAAAGTCACCCATGAGGCTATATTTCATTTAATTAATTAAATATTCTCTCCAAAATGTTTCACCTCCCTCCAAGGAGACGAAGGGTCGACCATTTCTTTGCAAGAAACTCTTCAATCTCCACTCGGGCTTCTCTATAATAGAACCCTCTCATTCCTCATTTGAGGAGGCAATTTTTAAGTATCAAAACTCTGGCGAATTATTGTCTCATACTTTTGCATTCAAATCTATTTTCACATTGCATATTAGAATAATTTCATTTCTTAGATTAATGATGCATTTGTTCTTAATTTAGTTGCTTTTATTGCTATTAGATTCATTTTCTTACATGCTTTTAGATTAATATTGCTCTCTCATTTTAGCATAAAATCTCAAATTGCATGTTAGCTTAAAATCCTCCATTCTAGAGTTTGGTCTATGGTTGTTGGACTCTCAATTCTAAGAGTTGCCCAAAACCCCACCTAGATAGGAGGCAACAAGTCAATTCATACAGGCGTGCAAAATGGGTAATTCCATATTTATTTTCATATGTGGCTGATGAGTAATGACTATGTTGAAGTCTATGGCTGAATAAGAGGTCCACATTTAGCTATAAACATTCTGGTGCCCACAGTGGGGCAGAAAATTCATTTATGGCCTCATTCATTTTGTCTGTACAGTTGTATGTCCATGTACAAAATTTCACATGAGGTTTCTCACTGTATCACATGAAACTTGCCGTCAGAGTTTTAAAAGTTTTTCAATTTTTTGCACTTTCCTATTGCTATTTTCTGAAAATTGCTATTTGTTGTGATTTTTCATATCTCTATTTTTCTGATACAACATAATAGTGGGCTACAAGACGTTTGACAAAGACTTAAAAAACACAACTATGCATACTTATTGGCGGTTTACTTGTAGGACGTTTGACAAAGTTATCTTAAAAACATTCTGTTTGTTTACTGCTTTATTCACATAGTTTAAATAGGGCCTTGTGAAGATTTATTAAGGGTCTTGATAGTAGGATAGGGTAATAGGCTCTTCTTTACATGGAAGTGATGCCCATGGATGAATCTGAGACCCATATTTTTATAGCATGAAAGATACTTGGGGAAGCAAGGAAAGGTAACAAATCTTTAGCACGTCCATTTGTTAGGGGATTATGCTCTTCTCTCTTTGAGAGAATCAGAACCCAAAAGCTTATGGATTGGTTAAAGAGGAGTTAGCTCAGTGCTAAAAATGTTTGGTGTGTTTGGGTAAGGTGAAGAGGTAGGGGATTATGCTCTTCTCTCTTTGAGAGAATCAGAAACTTTGACCCTTGAATCCAAGCCAAGTCCGTGACACCTTTAGAGGGCCTACCAGAAGTTGAACCTCCGGGAATGACCCAAGTGAGTACACACCTTTTGCTGATGATTCCACCTCACTATAATAAAGTAGCTTTGTTGAGTCTAAATAATCCAAAGCCATGTTAACTTCTTTCTCTTGATTCATGACTATCATCTTGAGAAAGCTATGTCTGTTGTATTGAGTGGTGCCACTCCTAGCCTTGCTTGCGGGGGTGTACAAATTTTAGGTGTTAGTGTGGCTGAGTGGCCCTAGCCCTGTATTGGGGGCATCAAAGGTTAGTGTGAATGGAAGCCTATTAAACACTCTCTTAGTTAGTTGCCTACCCAGTTCACCTCTGAAAGGAGACATAATCTTTGCGTAGGGAGGGGGAAGAATCTCTCCCCTAGATTCTCACCATAGGCATGAACCTGGACATTTGAAGGTGGTATATGACATTGGCCCCTACTTCAAGGGTAACCTTTGAACATATATTATTGATTCCTTGGAAACACCAAAAACATGAGCGCCCTCTAGGGGGTGACACGAGTGTGTGAGGTGAATGCATGCACATAAGTTGTGAGGCACAAATTTTTCCTTCTCTACCATTTTCTTTGTAGGGATAACTGAGTGTTTGTTTTGAGTCTTAAATTTTCCAACATGATCAAACTTGTCAAGACTCCCATGATTCTTCTGAGTTGCTTTGTCCTCGGTGGAACTATTTTCGACTACTGATTGCTTCACTATTGCTTGTTAAGTCCAAACTCTATGCTTGTAAACGATTGATTTCAAACTTTCAAACTGAGATTTTCTAATTCAAAACTGTCCTAAATCGGTCTGAAAATTGGAAATTCTACCAAAGAATAGTTTACGTTGTGTCTTGAAATCTGATTCTATCTCAAAAACTGTGTCTAATTATCAAACTTTGGTCTTTTCCCATGCGAGATTTTAGGTTCTTGTGCATTTCCTCACGTGAGACAACACATTTTTGCACACAGTTTAGCATTTCCTCATGTGAGACTATATTTCTTTGCGCGAGACTATCTCCTAATTTTCAAATCAACAAGCTTATTCCCGTCAGTCGATCGATTTTCTATCGGATCTAGTTCTTGTCTAGGGTCTATCTGCCTATTCTCTTGTTGTCCACAGCCTGAAATTGGATGTCTCAGGTTGAGAACCAAATTATTACTACTTAAAATCACATTGTCTTTCTATTATTTGTCCTTTCCTACTGTTCTCTTGTACCTTGCGACGTGATAGTCACATCTTGGCTGTTCTAGCCTTACTCTCGACGATTCGTGCCAGGTGCATCTCACTTTTATCACTTTTTTTGCTATCCTAGAGACAAAGTTCTGAGCATAATCCTAAGTCCTCTCTCATTACTTAATCTTTTTCTATGACTATTACAACTAGAAGTGGCAATGCATTCCCCTTACGTGGTACTGGACAAGGTAGAGGTAGATCTCACAATCAAGGAAGAGGTTGTTCTGAACCTGTCACACAATTTGAGTGTTGTGAGGGATCCTCACATTCCTCCTCGCCAGGTGCCTTAAAAGAGAGTCCACCTCAATCCTCATCTCCTATTAGTTGGCCTAGCGTCAAATGATCATTTCTCATAGACATCAGTCTGAATAGGAATCCAGTGTTCCAAGAGCGTTATAATTCATTGTTTCAAAACTAGCCTAACTTATTGTTTCAAGAACAACATAACCCATTATTTTGAGACTAGAAAAACTCTGAAGGGTCACCATATGAACCTGACCCTATTGACGCAACAAAGGTTACCTTAGCCACAACTTCTCGGCATACTACACACACTCATACTAAGTCTATACACTCTGCACACTCGCACACAGACAAGATGGAAGATCAATACCAAGAGGGTGAATACAACAAAGGTCATGATGAATCTCAAAACAATCAGCATCAGTATCAATCTTGAAAAAAATCTCAAAATGACTAGCATCAATATCAATATCAATCTCAACATGACCAGCATCGGTATCAATCCCAAAGCATTTTTGAAATTCTTGATAATGACGATAAGGAGATAACCCAAAATGACATAGATGCCGCAAAAGCCAATAAAAGTCTTCTCGAGATGATGGAAATCTGCCTTCTAGAAGAGAAGGAGAAATAATTTCTTGAACTGGCCAAATAAGGGGCAAAGTTACCTCCAGACTATAAAGTAGAGACACTCGTGGTCAAAGAAGAGGAGACCAAGACAACTAAACTGCAAAAGTTGGTTTGAGACATGCAAGACCAAATCAGTCAACTTGTGAAGGATAAGGATAAACTAGCACAACAGTTCACACTGGAAAACAACTTTTCTTTCCCCTTCGATAAAAGTCTTTGCATGCCTCCTTTTCCCAAAGAGCATAGAACTTCCCAAATGTGACAAATATCTGGGTACTATCGATCCCCAAGATCACTTAAGAGAGTTTGGTGCTCTATCTATGGAGTTTATACATGACAAGACTTACCTCATGCGTCTCTTTTTGCATAGCTTGGGTGGATATGCTATTGAGTGGTTCTTGTGACTACCCACTAGCATCAAGTCTTTTGATGAGATTGCAAATTTGCTCCTCCAGCACTATTCACACAATATCCAGCATCCGGTTAATATCCGAGATCTTTGCAATTTGAAACAATGACAAGGGGAACCTTTCTTGGCATTTCTCTAGAGATGGAGACAACTCTGTACAAAATATCCTCACAAAATACCTGAGTCTGAAAATCTTGACATCTTTTTAGACAATCTTGTCCCCAATTTTTGGTATCAAGTACAGCTACAAGGTCCCCTAACTTTCGATAATATGATTAAACAAGCTGTGAGAATAAAATCTTTCATGGTCAAGAAAGGAGATCCGACTTTGCACAGGGATAAAAAATAGGGGTCTTCCTCCTCAAGCAAAGACAAAGCTAAGTTTGTCAACAAAAACTGGGATATTGTGAATGATGGAGTTGTTGACAATGTGACCCCAAAACCTTTGAAGGTTGTTTTCAACCTTACCTCCAGTATGCAGGTAGCCAAAGCCACTAAAAAGGCTACGACAGATACTCAACCAAATTTGAGATTTTCCAGAAACAAACCTTGGGCCCCATGACCCAAACGTGAGTTCACTTCCCTAGGAGAAACCCTTGAAGTGGTTTACAAGACTCTCTTGCAAAACCAACAACTCACTCCTTTGGAAAATTTGCATCCTTATGATTTGCAACCATGACCTACATGGTGGAATGAAACTGCATACTGTGATTACCATCAAAACAAGGGTCATCAAACTTCCAACTACATTCAACTTTGACATAAGATCCAAGATTTTATCAACAATGGTGATATTGTTGTGAGAAGTCATAACAAGAACTCAGATCATCAGGCATTAAAAGAACCCTTTCCTCCTCATGAGAAGGGCGAATCTTCTAAGACCAAGAATGCCAATGTTGAAGTCAACTACACATACAGTACCAATGACAATGTCATTAATATGGTTGAACCTGTTGAGGTTGAATATTATGATGTGATCACCATCAAGGAGAGCGAGGATGCTGCTAGACCTAAGACTCCGTTTGTCTTGTGAGGCCCTGCATCTCATTCTTCCAAACTAGAACAATCTCAGGCTTGTGTGAACATTGTTACCCGATCTCGTGCGAAGGTCATTCTTAAGGGTCCCAAGCCTCCTGCATCCACACCAAAACAACCTGTGGATAAATCTATTGTTGGCCCCACCAACAAGAACTTGAAATTGGTCCCCACACCTAGCACTGCTAATTATAGCATCCTAGACTAGTTGCAACGTACCAACGCTTAGATCACTATCTTTGAACTGTTGAAGATCTCTCTTGCTCATAGGCAGATTCTTGATAAAGCCCTCGCTGAGGCAAATGTCCAAAAAGGTTTAGATCTTGACTGCTTTCAATCCATGGTGGGTCACTTGACCTCACCCCATTATCTGTCTTTCTCTGAGGAAGATTACCATTTGCTGAGCCATCCACATAATGCCCCTCTGCATATTGAAGTCATGATAGGTCCAAAGCGTGTCCACCTCATCCTCATTGATAATGGTGCTAGCCTTAATATTTGCTTTGCTAAGTTGCTCACCCAATTAGGCTATGATGAAGATTGCATAGATGCTCGCAAGAAAATCACCATCAAGGCATATGATGAAGAGGAACGAAAATAAAAAGGTCTGATTGTGCTACCAATCCGAGTTGGACCTATTGAGAGGGATGTCATTTGTCAAGTTCTAGACATTCCTCTTGCATATAATATACTGTTGGGAAGACTGTGGATTCATGAAATGCAGGTAGTTCCATCCACATATCACCAATGTATCAAGTTCCCATTCCATGGAGTAGAAGTGACAGTACCTACCAATATGGGCTATTCTTGCAACACGCTCACACAATTTGCTGACAGCTTTGTCCCAACCAACAAAGAGTCTACTAAATTCTTCAATGCCAAACTCAAAGAAAGGGAACAGACTTTGAAAGTCAAAGATACATGCATGGGGTATATCAGATTGAACCTGTGTTTTCATTAGTAGCCTACCTCCATCTTCACGTTCCTACAAGAGACCCTTTGAGAGAAATAAACCCTCTGACATTTATCCTCAAATAGTCTATGATGGTGCCTTTGTACGAGCCACAACACTGCTAGAAGATGAGGATGAGGATAGGGCTATTACAACTTGGGTCTATAAAGGAAAGGACACATCTGAAACAACCACTCCAGCTCATGACTTAGAACAAGAACCATAGAGTGAAGCCTTCAAAATCATGAAGCACTTTGGTTACAAAGGGAGTGGCCCTATAGGGGTGAATGACAATGGCTTACTTGAACCAATTGAAGCCACAGGTCATCGAACCAAAGACACCACAAGTCTAGGCTTCAAAAAAATCCTATTTCATTTAGGGATTAACAAATTTATACCAGAACTAGAATTCCATCCAGAACTTGAAGACACTACCATAGTTGTGAATCTAGAGGACAACTTTGACGAGGATATCTTTCCCTATCCTATTCCTCCAGATCTTGTTGCATTCTTTGTAGAACCAGATGATTTTGTACCACATGTCAGTATGACAGAGACTGACAGTAATTTTGATGATACTGCCTTAGTTACTCCACTGACATATGAGCAGTTGATAGAAATCCAAACTATTGATCCTAATTATGTAGGTGAGTTGTACAGGCCACCACATTTTCAAAATCAGTTCGAACAAGATCAACTTCAACAAAGCATCAATACTAGAAGAGATGAAAATGAGTCATATGGTACAAAAAGTGTTGATGGAATTCCTATATCAAGCATCACTGACTCACATGAGTATGAGTTTGATTCTTTGTCTGACGAAACTTTTGATAAAGATATAGATGTTGTTCACGTGTATGAAAACCTTCTCAAAGTAGGTGAAGGGTCTAGTGTTAGGACAACCGAGTGTGATTCCACTAATGTTAACATACCCTCTACTTCTTATGCGAGGTCTCAAAGAGACTTGAACACACCTCTGGATAAGATCTCTTTAGGTCTTGACTTGCTTGTCCATACTTTTGATGGCTATACCATGAACGCACTCGAACCTGCCACTTCTCTTTCACTCCACCATCCGGAGCTCATCAACTGGAACTCTCCCTATCCATCTAGTGAAGTCCTTATGTTCCAGAATGACTATACTCTTTCCTATTACCTTAATGTTGTCGAACTTGTAATGTTCTCCACCAGTGAAGACAGTGTCAACATGACTGAAGCCGATATCAAGTATCTCAGTCACAAAATTAAAAAAAAAAGAATAGGTGCTCTGATGGTGAAAACCACATTGTGGCAGTGTTAGAGCCAAAAATAGTAAAAATAAAAGACGTATCCGAGGGTGAAAACCTCTCTGAGGTGCTAGAGGATGGGATACTTGATACACTTTTAGGTCATTTTCAAGAAAGATCATCAGTGCTGATTGAATGAACCTAGCTAGTGAACTTGGGCACATAAGCTACACCTCAGATCATTCATTTGGCATAGTCACTATCTACAGAAGAGAAAGAATAATTCACCAGTTTCTTTCGAAGAAAGAAAGTCAATTTTGCATGGACCTATTCTAATATGCCTGGATTGGATCCTAATCTGATCATGCATCACCTGTCTATTACACCATGTGTTAAGCTTGTTAAACAAAAGCTTCGTAAGATGCATCCACATGTGGCACTCCTAGTCAAGGCAGAGTTAGAAAAACTTCTCAAAGCTGGCTTCATAAGAGTGATTGACTATGCGGAATGAATTTCCAATATTGTTCTAGTTTCTAAGCATGACAAATCCATCTGAGTTTGCACCAATTTTTGAGACTTGAATAAAGCATGTCCTAAAGATGACTTTCTGTTAACAAACATTGAGATGATTGTGGATATGATGGTTGGCTATGAAATGTACTCTCTAATGGATGGTTTCTCTGGTTACAATCAGATAAAGATCACACCAGAAGATCAAGAGAAAACTGCCTTCACATGTGCTTGGGGAACATTTTGTTGGAATGTCATGCCCTTCGGACTTAAAAATGCTAGAGCTACATATCAAAGGGCTGTCACCACTATTTTTCATGACATGATGCACAAAATGATGGAAGACTATGTGGATGAAACTTTGGCCAAGAGCATGCAACAGAAGGCACATCTTGCAAATCTAGGCCCTACATTGGATCAAATGGAACAATTCAGTCTGAGGCTCAACCCAAAAAAGTATGCATTTGGTGCTACTTCTGGCAAGTTATTGGTGTAGACACTGAAAAATCCTTTAGAAAATAAATTATTTTTGTTTTCTAAAAATCCTTGATGACATCATCATTTATTAATTAATTATTTATTTAATTAATTAATTTATTTTTATGGCATTAAATCCCTCTCTCTTAATTAAAAATCTTTAATTAAGGAATCTAGCCTAAAAATGTCATTTGGACATTATCCCTAATTTATTAATTATTTAATTAATAAATTGACCAAAAAACTTCAAAAATAAATTAATTTTTTTTAATTTATTTTTTATCCCAAACTTGGCCAATTTCCTTAAGACCACTAACCTCTTCCAAAATCTTCTAATCCCTTCTTAATTTCGATTAAAAGGCTAATCCCATCTTTTCTAACCCTAATCCCAAGGTTAAATATTTAATTAAGGTTAAATATTTAATTTTCATATTTATTGAAAATATTTTAATAAATATTCCTAAAACTTAAGCTTTTGGAATGAATAACTTTTATTCCATGAAACTAAGGAGAAATCTAGACTCTTCTAGAATCTTCTCAAATCCACCCTCTTCACCCATCCTAATCCTTTTTCTAATCCTAATCCTACCCTTAAACCTTTGTGCAATCCTAACCAAGCTTAAGACTTTCCTAAATCAAAGCAAAGTCTTTCCTTCCAAATATCTCAACCACAAAGCATTTATTGCTTCCCCAAAGTCTTCAAAGCCTCTTAAAGCCCATTCATTGCTCTTACAAGCATTTATTTGGAGAGTTATGAGCTTGGAGCCCCCTTTGTTGACTCCTCTTTGCCCTTCCCTTCATCCACTCACCTTGTGACATGTGTCACCTCCTGATTGGCTGAGAACTAGCACAATCCATGTGCTTCCCTTTGAGTGAATCTTGGCCTCTCTTAAGGATTTCAATCCTGGCCATTCATTCCTCCTACCCCAAGCCTTTAGAAATCCTATAAATACCCTCACTTCCTAAGGCAAATCATCTTTCAACTCTTAAACTCAATAGCAAAGTTATAATGTCATTTTCATTCTAGCATAAGCATAAACTCATCATTTTTAGATCATTTTCAAGCTTAAATCACATCTAAATTAGCTTAATTGGATTAACATAGATTCATTTCTTGTTTAATCAATCTTAGTTCATCTGTTAGCTTTGCATATTTGTGTGTTCTTGAGGCCTTTGAGGCAAAATAGGTTCCTCATACCTATTTTGTGTCATTTTGGGTCTTCTTGATCCTCAAATCATCATTTATCTTGCATGCTCCAAGTGCTTGAGTTTGCACACCCACATCCATCTATATCCAAGCATATCAAATGGTGCATGGGCGCATCCGTTTTAGGCTTAAACTGAGGTGGCTTTGATTTTAGTTTGTTTACCATTAAATTTGATTTGATAATATGCTATGACGTTTGTTTGTCTTTGGCCTTCAAAATAGGTTTAGGTGCACGCTCAAATCCTAGTCTACATTCTGGCACGCCCGGTGGGACCCACTTCACGGGTTCTTTGCAAACATTCTGATGGGTTTTAGACCATTTTCAGATTTTTCAAGCTTATAGGTGGACGGAGCACTTCGATCCCTTCTTCTTCTTCTTGTCTATATTCTTCTTCCTCTTCTTGTCTATATTTTTCTTCTATTTCGTCTCCTTCTTCTTCTTCTTCTAGCAAGGAGGTCATGGCCATTTTTTTTTTCAAAAATAATAATAAAATCCATAAGGAAGCAAAATCATACACACCTTATTTTAGCGCTTAAAATGAACCCCCAAATCATTCTTGAATGCATTAAGGACTAAAATTTGCAAAATTTGTTCTAACAAACAAAACAAAAAAATTAATTAAGGCATTTGCATCCTTGCAACATCAAGGATTTTTAACAATGCATTCATGCAAAGTAGGAATGATCATATCTTTTTGGGCATAAAAAGAACATCAAATCTGCATTCAAATGAGTCAAAACAAAATCTTGAATGAAGTTAAAAGGAAGAACTTAGGTCCTAAAGCATCATTTTCCATTTGAAAAGAAAACACAATCTTGAATGCCTTAAAGATCAAAACAAAGCTTTTTTAAAAGTTCTTAATCAACACGCACACTCAATCTTGAATGCCCAAGTCAAAAAACTTGTAAACGCTCGATTTACTTTTTGGAGAAAGGAACAAATCAAAATCTAATCACGAGTGTCTTCATTTCAAAGTTCAAACATCACTTAATCAAATTTGGGAAAATGAACAAAATCTGCTTGATGTGCATGTAGGAGTTTTTCAATTCTTGCATAATCCTTGTTAGAGTAAGCAACGTGGAACATTTGAACTTGGACAAGTTCACCTGTTCTACTTTTAGCGAGGCCTGTCCAAGGAGAAGCGCTTCCTCCTCGGAGAACGACCTCAAACCGGTATCCCCTCCGGCCGGTATACAAATAAGTGAAGTCCAAAAGAATCACTTATATCTCCTAATCGCTGGGCGTTCGTGCCAAACATGTGTCTGGGGATGGTAAACATTCCTCTCCCCTAGCATTATTGGCAAGGCTCTTAAGTGAGTCACGGATGATCAGCAAAACCGGGTATGGAGACACCATGGAACTATTAAAAACCTGATAAAATAGAGGCTACCCTATCTACATCCGAAAGTATCAAAATCCTTGTGCAAGGACCGATTCCAAGGGGTTTACCGGGTCGCCTCAAGATTACTCACCATTTGTATTCCCTTCTGGGAGATACCAAGCTGTGGGCAAGCAATTTTGATACTCACCTTCCTTAGGTAGATCTGTTTGAAGTGCTTGATAGTCAAAGACTCCGTGAAAACACTTGTTGAAACATACACTTTCAAAGCTTTGTCAGAGTCAGTTGTCTTTGTTTGTATCCCGTAGGGTTGCTTTGTCCCTTGCGGAGATTGCTTTGACTTTAACTTTTGCCATTGGAAACCTTTGCCTCAAAATCAGAAGCCTCTTTTCCAAAGTGATGCCCAGCAAGAGCAAACATCCTAAAGCGAAGTTGCCCAAATCCCAAGCCTATCAAGAGCGAAAAGTTGCCAAGAAGAACACCAAGACCTATCAATCCATTATCCAAGCAACCCAAGTAGAGGAAAAATCCCAAGCCAGACTTGAGAACATTGCCCATAACGCCCGCATCAAACAGTTCACCTTCCGTTTCTGAGTTAACTATCACTTTGTCAACCTTGAGGCAGAAGATTAGCCAAATCCTTGTTCATGTCTTGTTCCATCTTCAGATCTTGAAATCTTGTCTCAAACAGCCTTGCATCTTAGTTTCATTCTAGCTTTCATCTTTGCATCATTAATCAAAACCTTAGTTGCATTTGCATTCATCCTCCTACCAGCATTTTAGAATCAGTCCTTGTCATTTGCACTTGCATCATCCTTCTAGAGCATTGTCCCTTCACCCTTCAAAACCTTTTCCACCAGCATTCCCCCCATCAGCTTTCCATATCTTTCCAGCAGATCCATCATCTTTTGTTCCAAATCTAGAGATCCACCAACACTTAGTGTTCTACCTTTTGAGTTGTTCCTATCCTATATCCAAGATCAGAGACCATCATCCTCTTTTTTGACACAACGTGTTGTCATAAAGAAATCAAACCTTGTCCTTGCATAGCCATCATCTCGAGCAAGAGATTGGAGTGCATTGATAAGAAACTTGTTGACCGAAGATCATCAGTCTATCTTAGGTTGACCCCATCATATCTTTGATCCTCCATTTGGGAAAAATAGCAGCTCATTTATTGACCGCTCAGTAATCTTTCACTAGCTTTCCACCAGCAACCTATCTTTCCTCCACCGTCTTGATCCATATCCGTTCCATCCAGCTTCCATCATCGCCATCTTGATCCCTATCTTTGCATTTGCATCTTAGAAGTCATCATCTTTAGAAGTTCATCAAACTTTGCATCCATCAAACATCTTTTAGCCAAACATCTTGCATACATTTAGCACTTGCATCTCCATGCCTGTTGAGACCAGATCTCGGAAAAGAAGAAGCATGAATCCTTATCCACCAACAACCTCATCCGATCCCAAACTTTTCACCAACGCCATGATGACCTACAATCCCCACATCCAAGCCAGTAACCCATGTGAAGATCCAAACATCCCTTCATCCCTCTTGGCAAACCAAGCATTTGTAAATCCTCCAGAAAGCCCACCAGCGACCAATGCCCTTGTACCGCAACATCAGCAAAGCACATTTTCCCACTATCTTCCAGAAAGTACCTCCATCCCACCATCTCTCTATCCACGCATCCCCATCAAAACTATCCAAGTTCCAGCACAAGCGTATTCTCCGTTTGTCCAATCATTTCCCGATCCTATCATGCAAACACCCCAAGAGCTTTCCACCATTCCCCTTTTCTTGCAAGGAAGCCTCGCTAGTCCTGCAACACAAGCTGCAGTGCCATCCGCTCCATCTCCTACCCCTTCTGCTATAGCTGCCCAAGCCCAAAACCAACGCTTAACCCAAAGTTAGCTTCCACCTCTCACGCAAGCTTTTACACCAAAAGCTTCACCACCATCCGCAAGTCAAGCAACGCCTTTCACCATCAAAGGAGCACCGTCACCCTTCACCCAAGCACCTGTACCTTCTTCTTTGGGGTTAGCGCAATCGCTTCCTATTCCAACCTCATCTTTCTCTTGGGTGTTTCCTTCATTTTCCTCCTCACAAGCATCCGCTCAACCACAACCTCAACAAGCTCCTTTCTCTCAACCATCATTCGTGTCCCAAGCTCCCGTTGCTCCTACCATTCCATCATCCACTGCAGTGCACCCTAACACAAGCTCTCAATGGGGCCTTACACAAGAAGAAATGAAGGCATGGGGGATCCCATCTCAATCCCCTACATCTATGGTTGCAAGTCAACAAACCGCCTTCGCCCAAGCAGCACAGCAGCAACTACCCCAACCACCGCTGGCTTCAAGCTATTCATCCCAAATCCCAAATACCTTCCAGCAAGTTACACCACCTCAACAGCCAACTTTCCCCAGCTATCTTACCCCATCACCCTTTGCTTCTAGCTTCCCCACGTCTGTTCCACCTCTAAGTAACGCAGGCATGCACCCAGCTTATATCAGCCAAACCCAAAGCCAACCTCAGCAACTACCACCATCATACCCGCAAGTAGCATCATTCCAATAGCCTCCCCCACAGCAACCACATGTCCCCTTTCAGCAAACACCCATCATTCCTCCATAATAGCAAGTCCCTTGCTATCAGCCCCAGCAACAAATCCCTATCATCCTCCAGCAACAACAAGTTCCCACCCATCAGTTACAATAGCAAGTTCCAAATGTCCAATATCAGCAAGCAGTCCCACAATAACCGCCAGTTCAACAACAGCAAGCAGCCCAACAACATCAAGCGGTTCCATATCATTTACCACAATATCCCCCTATGCCACACCAGCAATATCCCCAGCAACCATTGCCCCAAAATCAATTGCAACCCATTTATCCATAGCAAGCGCCATATCCAGTTCCACAGCTTCCATCACAAGCAGAAGTCCCAGTTCCCTCGCCACTCAATGCTGAGTGGGAAGCAATGAAAAATGCTCTAAAGGAGCTACAAAGTGGAACAGAGAATAAAACATACAAGTTCGAAGAGGTGTGCTCATATCCCTTCGATCGGTCCATAGCAACTATCCCTTTCCCCAAGCATTTTGAGATGCCCAAGTTCGACAAGTATCGGGGGAAAGGAGATCCAGTAAACCATATCAAAGAGTTCTACATGGCGTGCCAAGAAGTAGCTTACAGTGATAACTATCTCCTGCGCTTGTTTCCCAAAAGCTTGGGAGGAACTGCTGTTGAGTGGTTTTACAAAATACCACATGGGACAATAAAAACCTTTGCTGAACTCTCTGAGAAGTTCATCACACACTATGCCCATAATGTGGAGAATGAGTTGTCCTTGCTAGACCTATGCAACTCAAAGCAGAAAGATGGAGAAAGCCTTGCAGAATACTTGCAAAGATGGCAGAATCTTATAACTAGGTTATCATATCAGCCGCCAGAGAAGCATCTAACAAAGATCTTCATTGATAACCTGCATCCTAAGCTATCCCATCACATACGAATGAACTGTCTCTAGACATATCAAGACATCAAGAGCAAAGGCATAGGCATCGAGAAAGCTCTCCTAGACGAAGGCACTATTCATCACTTCAAGGATGATTCCAAGAACAAACCCAACAATGATAAATCCAGTTACTGAAATCGTAACAAGAATGTTGTTACAGATGGAGCCACTGACACTAAAAATGTACAATTCATTGTGGCTAGTCCTACACCAGCTCAAACATACCAACCGCCACAAGTGCCCATCTATCAACAACCCCCAGCTCCCGCATATCAAGCACCTATTTATCAGCAGCCTCCTCAAGCTCATCAACCACCTGTGCAATAGTATCAGCAGCAATACCAACAGCAACAGCCAGCACGTCAGGGCAATCCTGTTAACGCAGTTAACGTTGCCCCAAGGCAGAACAAACCCAACAATCAGAACAATCCAAAGAGGACTTTCACACCTTTGGGTGAGCCTCTGGATCAGATCTTTTATCGGCTAGCCAAGGAAAATATGATCACATATCCGCCCATCCCACAGAAGGATGACAACACACCAAAGTCTGATTGGTATAAAGAACATGAATACTGTGATTACCATTGTGTGAAGGGGCACACAACATTGAAGTGCATGCGGCTTAAGAACTACATCCAGGATCTCATTGATCACAAGGAAATCTAGGTCGATGCACCAGCTCAAGCTTCACCCAATGCCGGTTTGCAAATATATCAAAATGTGTTTCCTCAACACGATACCGGGAAGAATCAAGCCAATGCCAATCAGCCTCAAAATCGTGGCAAAGGCAAGCAAGAAGATCACACAGCGGCCTACATCAACTATGACAAGTATGTCGGATGCATAACTCAAGTTAAGCCCATCCAAGATGAGCCCACCATCAATACCATCCATGTCAGAGGGCCAGATCGACAATGTGCTGCAACTACCCACAGTGGTAGGATAACTATTGCCGGTGCTCCTCCGAGGTTAGCTGCTCCTCCAAGGCCAACATCTACTACATCCACAGCACAGTTTAACACTAGGTTAGCATCAAATGCACGCGCAACACAACATAATGCACCAAGTGCACAATACAATATCATAGAGCATCTTGGGAACATGCCAGCCCAAATATCTATCTTGGATTTGCTCCGCACATCACCCATCCATCAGGAGATCTTGGACAAAGCTCTAAAAGAAGGCCATGTCCCCATGAACATTAACACAACTCAGTTTGAAACTCTTGTGGGACACCTATCAGTAGCATGTGCCTTATCCTTCAAAGAATCTGATATACCAGATGTCGCTCCTGACCATACTCTCCCTCTCCGCATTGCTGTCATGGTCAGAGATTTTGCCATCAAACGAGTTCTAGTGGATAATGGCTCAGCCCTCAACTTGTGCTCGTTAAAATTCATCAAGAAGATCGGGTTCACAGAGGCCAACATACAACATGAACAAATCACTATCAAAGCATATGATAACTTGGAGCGTACCTCTGAAGGTACTATAACTTTTCCTATTCAGCTAGGCCCAGCAGCGCAAGATACTCTCTGCCACGTTGTTGATCTTGACCTACCGTTCAATATCCTCCTCGGTCGTCCATGGATCCATTTCATTAAGGCCGTACCATCTACTTACCATCAGTGCATCAAGTTTCCACATCAAGGCACTGAGGTTACCATCCACGCTGATCCTAACCCCTTCGCATACTGCCTTGCGATGGAAGCATCTTTCCCTCATTCTACTCATTGTCCTAGAACCGATATTGGTACTTTTATTGCTAGCTCATCCCGATCCCATCGCGATCCAGAGACCATCCTCTCTTCCACCTTATCATCCATCAAGATCAACAACCAGGGTTGTGGCGAATACAGCCTCAGTGATGCATTTGCTGTAGGGGCTCTTCCACGTGATCCACATACTCAAGGGCGCCCAAGTTGTCAAAACAAGCCTGTTGAGGAACATTATAAGCTCAAGCAAATCAGAAACATGACTTTTGAGTCCCATGGTACCATCAGCAGCAAAGAAATGGATCCAGATATTAACAAATGGTTATACAAAGATCCCCCGTCACGTGACACACAACTTCTTGAGTACTTCAAAGAGAAATACCCAATCCCCTACGAAAATGTCACAGAACACTATAACTATCAAGGTGG
Source organism: Chamaecyparis obtusa (assembly GCA_027943335.1). Lineage (NCBI taxonomy): Eukaryota > Viridiplantae > Streptophyta > Pinopsida > Cupressales > Cupressaceae > Chamaecyparis > Chamaecyparis obtusa. Next base: position 588,961 of record BSBK01002510.1, on the reverse strand, counting down.
TGGTCTAGGACCACAAGAGGACAGAAATTTGTTTCCTATCATACCATCCCAGAATCCAGAACAGCAAGGACTTGGCTTTAATACCTCTCGCCTGCTTGAACAAGAGCCCAATACCACAACTGAGGGCACTAACATGACCAACGTGAACTTTTCTAATAGCCAGGATGACCTTGTGGAAATTGAAGACATCCCCGAAGAGAAAGACATCCGATCCTACGACGATATCTTTGCCGACGACACCCTCCTGGGGACTTCTGTTCTCCAACAACTCTCCATTAACCTCATAGATCTTCCCCTCACAAACCCTGACCTCATAGATTGGGACCAACCAAGCATCGTACACATCGACGAGTTCCAAAGCGCACAAGCACTCCTAGAATTCATGGGGGCATCAGGTCCAGCAAGCAATCAAGATCCAACATCAACCTCTGTCTATCAGCTTCACCCAAAAGGATATTTTGGGGAAGAGGCAAGCTTTAGTCACAAAAATGAAATAGCAAGAGAACATCATGAGTCTTTATGTGAAAACCCCCTTGGGGCACATTTTGATTCCAAAATAGTAAAAATAAAGGGCGTATCTTCTAGTGAAAACTTGGCAATTCAAGCGCTAGAAGATGAAGCCTTGCCTCTTCCCCCTATCCAAGATTATAGACCAGAGCAGTCGCCGATCATCATAGAGGAGACCAAGCCAATCAACTTGGGAATAGAAGAATGTCCAAGGATCACCTACATTGCAGTCAACCTAACAGAAGGAGAAGAAATCGCTCTCAGTGCCTTGCTCAAGGAATCCATCATCAACTTTGCATGGTCATACGCCCACATGCCTGGGCTTGATCCAAACCTTGTTGTTCATCATCTATCAGTAGATCCAAATGTCAAGCCAGTGAAGCAGAAGCTAAGGAAAATGCATCCAAAGGTAGCATTGCTCGTCAAAGCAGAGCTTGAGAAGCTCCTCCAAGCTAAGATCATCAGAGCAATAGATTATTCAGAGTGGATCTCTAACATGGTGCCAGTCACAAAGCCTTCTGGCGACATTAGAATCTGTACTGATTTTAGGGACTTGAACAAGGCATGCCCTAAGGATGACTTCCCATTGCCAAACATAGACATGCTTGTAGACCTCACAGCGGGTCATGAGATGTTATCATTAATGGATGGCTTTTCAGGCTACAACCAAATTCATATAGCGGAAGCAGATCAACATAAAACAGCATTCACAACCCCATGGGGTACCTTTTGCTACAACATGATGCCATTTGGGCTAAAGAATGCAGGAGCAACATATCAGCGAGCAATGACAGCCATTTTCCATGACATGATCCACAAGATCCTTGAGGACTATGTGGACGATATCCTTGCAAAATCCAAAACAAGAGACGAGCACCTCAACATCCTAGAGCGTGTATTTGATCGTCTGAATCATTATGGCTTAAAGCTTAATCCTAAGAAATGTGTCTTTGGTGTTACATCTGGCAAGCTTCTAGGTTTCATCGTCTCTAGACGAGGCATAGAGATCGATCCTAAAAAGGTAAAAGCAATAACGGAGATGCCTCCACCAAGAAATCTCAAACAGCTCAGAAGCCTACAGGGCAAGCTTCAATCAGTTCGGCGATTCATCTCTCAACTAGCAGACAAGTGCCAACCCTTCTCACATCTCTTATGCAAAGACACCAACTTCAAATGGGATCCCATATGTCAAAGAAGCTTTGATAAGCTCAAAGAGTATCTAGCTAACGCTCCGATCCTTGTACCACCAGTTCCAGGATGCCCACTCATCCTTTACATCTCAACAACAGCTACAGCACTAGGGGCACTCCTAGCACAACATGATGATGAAAACAGAGAACGAGCTATCTACTACATCAGTCGCACTCTTGTGGGCTATGAGCTTAACTATTCACCCATGGAGAAAGCATGCCTAGCAGTGGTCTTTGCCACTCAAAAACTTAGACATTACATGCTTAGCCACACAATCAAGCTCATATCAAAGGTGGACCCTCTTAAGTATCTGTTATCAAGGACAACCCTCACAGGCCGTATGGCAAAATGGGTCATGTTACTCAGCGAATTTGACATTCAGTATGTAGATCGCAAAGCAATCAAAGGGCAAGTCATTGCCGATCAACTAGCAGAAGCACCACTGGTGGATGCCTATCCACTAATCATGGAATTCTCCGATGAACATCTGTGCATGATTGAAGAGCAGCCCATGTGGAAACTATACTTTGATGGTTCCAACACATCCCATAGCTCTGGGGCAGGAATCCTATTCGTCACACCTCAAGGTGACTATATTCCAAAATCATTCAAGTTGGGATTCCCCTGTACCAACAACATTGCAGAATATGAGGCACTCATCTTAGGTCTCAAAACAGCTATCCAATGGAACATCACAGAACTACAAGTCTTTGGAGATTCACAGCTCATTATCAAGCAAGTCCTTGATGAGTATCAGACAAAGGATGACAAATTGCTACCCTACAAGCAACTGGTGGATAAACTGAAAGAGCATTTCCTACATCTACAATTCAATCAGATCCCAAGGCTTCAAAACAAAGCAGCAGATGCAATGGCAACCATCGGATCCTTATTGGAAATCCCACGTGACGCAACACAATATGAATTTCTAGTCGAGCAGCTACACTTGCCAGCTTATGAGAACACCGATGCAAACATGGTGTGTGTCTTGGTTGGTCCCCAATCCCCATGGTACCACGACATCCATGCATATCTAAAAAATGGTATCATATCTCCCCATCTCACCAATAACCAACGCCAAAACCTTATTCGCAGAGCTTCCCGCTACACTCTTGTAGCCAACACCCTATATCGTCGCGGGTATCACAATGTCCTATCTAGATGTTTAGACTCAAACGAGGCCGTCCTGGCCTTACAAGAAGTTCACGCTAGAATTTGCGGTGCCCACACGAGTGGCATGGTTCTAGCAAAGCAGCTGCTTAGAGTTGGATATTATTGGCCAACAATGGAACATGATGCGTGTGAATTTGTCAAGAAATATCTCCCATGTCAATAGCATGCCAATTTGATACATGCACCAGCACAGGATCTACAGCCTATTGCACCACCGTGGCCTTTTTCATGTTGGGGCCTCGACCTCGTTGGCTTGATCACCCCCCTCTCTTCGGATGGACACAAGTATATCATAACATCCACGGAGTACTTTACCAAATGGGTTGAAGCGATTCCGCTCACCCTAACCACTGGCATCCAAATATCCAAGTTCATCCTTTACCACATCATTTGCCGCTTCGGCATACCATCTACCATTTTCACAGACCATGGCACACCTTTTGAAAACCAGCATGTGGATGATCTATGTGCCAGACTCCACATCCATCACCGTTTCTCCAGTCCATATTTCCCTCAAGGAAACGGCCAAGCTGAGGCAACCAACAAAACTATCTTGAAAATCCTCAAGAAGGTTGTCAATGATTCTGGTCGTGACTGGCACCTCCAAATCAATCCTGCCCTTTGGGCCTACCGCACTTCTTATCGCACTCCCACAGGCACCACCCCATACTCTCTTGTATATGGTGCTGAAGCCGTTCTACCGATCGAGGTTGAGCTCCCATCCTTGCGCGTCTCCATGAAGAACTATACAACTGATGAAGACTATCGTGTGGCCCGGCTCACACAGCTAGATCTGCTAGATGAAAAGAGATAGCAAGCTTACGATCACCTGGTGGCATACCAAAATTGACTCAAAAGGAATTATAATAAAAAGGTCCATCCTAGACAATTCCAGGTCGGTGACATGGTCCTTAAAGAAAATCAGAAGGTCCTAGCAAATAGAGAAAAGAAAGGCAAGTTTGAGCCTACTTGGTTGGGCCCCTATGTTGTCATCGCATCCTTCGGCTCGGGAGCCTATCAGCTATCAACACCAGAAGGTGAGCCCTTGAATGATCCTATCAACATCATCCATCTGAAGAGGTTCTATTCCTGAACCTGATCCTGCATATATCAGAAAATCCAAAAACATTCAAAAAAGCAAAAAAAAAGAAAAAAAGAAGAAAAGAGAAAGAGAAAATAATCGTCCAATGGTGAAAACTTGGCAATTCAAGCACCTTGGACAAGTATGTTGGTGAAAACCTGGCAAACAGGCGAGAACATAGTAAACTGAGCTATTTATCTATTCAGTTGTCCTTTCAGCTTCCATCTTCCTCCAACCCATCTGCAATCCATATCCTGTTCCAAAGCTTTGTACCATATCTTGTACCATATCCCTTTCCCTTTCCTGTACAACGCTTTCTTCCTTGTATTTATCCTTCTTGTCTCCGTCCTAGTGGGAGTCCCATCGAGTGTGATCTTCCTATCCCCAATCCTAAGCTTCTGTACATATCCCTTGTGCATATCGTTTCTCCTTGTTGTACATAGCCTTTGTCCGTCCTGCAGCAGCATTTGATCAAATATCTTGTCCCATCCCCAGCCTCAGAAAATTTGTAGTCCCACTCAGGCCTTGTGCTTCAGCAACATCAATTGACGACTTATCCTTGCTCATCCTGATTATTCCTTGAACTTCAGCTTTTTGCCAGCGAACAACTACACTTATTCTCTCACCAACCCATGGGTCCTTGAGGATATATCATTCCTCCTGTCTGACCTAATCTTCCATCCTGGTCCTTGAGGATATATCGTTCCTCCTGTCCGACCAATCTTCCCACCATCAATCAAACCTAATCTCTCTCCTTGGCAAAGGATGTCTTTTTGGAGTTATCATTTTGATCTTGGATTTTTTGTCCTTTGGGTCTTGTTAATCTTTTTGGCTTCTCTTTATCCCACCAGGGTCACCACGATTCTTTATATCATGGTGTGCTGCGTGTGTGGATAATCTGGGGCAAGGTCTTTTGATCTTTCGCTTCTGCCTGTGAGTCAGTTGTGTGTTTGTGGTTCCTTCAACATCGGATCTGCCATGTCGCCTATGCGCTTCATGTGTGATGTTGGGGCAACCCTGTGTGTTTGTTTAGCGTCAGTCCTCATCAGTCCTCTGCGACGTTGTTGAAAGGCCTCATGATCCCAGTATCTTTGGCAGGTCTCTAACATAGCTATATTAAATCTAGGTTGTGCACTCCCATTTGCACTTGGAGCTATCTGGTCCCTTGCATTTATCATATAGATTAATCTTGCATCTTTACATATAGCTGCATCTTTCATCTTGCATTTCCATCTCATCTTGCATATCATCCATATTTGTTCTTAGAAGTGAGGTTATTTATCTCCCCTTTCTTCCTAGGCCTTTCCTTCCTCGTCCCGCCGGGCACACTCTGTCCCAGGGCGTAATCCCTCTTTCTCCTTGTCCCACTGGGCGCATCTTCCATGATTTTGTCCCACCGGGGCATGTATCTCTCTTTCTCCTAGTCCACCCAGGCGTCATACCCTCTTCTTCTGATTCTAGCCTCGGCATCTTGTTTTCTTGTCTTTGACGCCATGCCACTTGCGGCATCGCTTCAAAGAGGGGCAAAATGTAGACACCGAAAAATCCTTTAGAAAATAAATTATTTTTGTTTTCTAAAAATCCTTGATGACATCATCATTTATTAATTAATTATTTATTTAATTAATTAATTTATTTTTATGGCATTAAATCCCTCTCTCTTAATTAAAAATCTTTAATTAAGGAATCTAGCCTAAAAATGTCATTTGGACATTATCCCTAATTTATTAATTATTTAATTAATAAATTGACCAAAAAACTTCAAAAATAAATTAATTTTTTTTAATTTATTTTTTATCCCAAACTTGGCCAATTTCCTTAAGACCACTAACCTCTTCCAAAATCTTCTAATCCCTTCTTAATTTCGATTAAAAGGCTAATCCCATCTTTTCTAACCCTAATCCCAAGGTTAAATATTTAATTAAGGTTAAATATTTAATTTTCATATTTATTGAAAATATTTTAATAAATATTCCTAAAACTTAAGCTTTTGGAATGAATAACTTTTATTCCATGAAACTAAGGAGAAATCTAGACTCTTCTAGAATCTTCTCAAATCCACCCTCTTCACCCATCCTAATCCTTTTTCTAATCCTAATCCTACCCTTAAACCTTTGTGCAATCCTAACCAAGCTTAAGACTTTCCTAAATCAAAGCAAAGTCTTTCCTTCCAAATATCTCAACCACAAAGCATTTATTGCTTCCCCAAAGTCTTCAAAGCCTCTTAAAGCCCATTCATTGCTCTTACAAGCATTTATTTGGAGAGTTATGAGCTTGGAGCCCCCTTTGTTGACTCCTCTTTGCCCTTCCCTTCATCCACTCACCTTGTGACATGTGTCACCTCCTGATTGGCTGAGAACTAGCACAATCCATGTGCTTCCCTTTGAGTGAATCTTGGCCTCTCTTAAGGATTTCAATCCTGGCCATTCATTCCTCCTACCCCAAGCCTTTAGAAATCCTATAAATACCCTCACTTCCTAAGGCAAATCATCTTTCAACTCTTAAACTCAATAGCAAAGTTATAATGTCATTTTCATTCTAGCATAAGCATAAACTCATCATTTTTAGATCATTTTCAAGCTTAAATCACATCTAAATTAGCTTAATTGGATTAACATAGATTCATTTCTTGTTTAATCAATCTTAGTTCATCTGTTAGCTTTGCATATTTGTGTGTTCTTGAGGCCTTTGAGGCAAAATAGGTTCCTCATACCTATTTTGTGTCATTTTGGGTCTTCTTGATCCTCAAATCATCATTTATCTTGCATGCTCCAAGTGCTTGAGTTTGCACACCCACATCCATCTATATCCAAGCATATCAAACGGTGCATGGGCGCATCCGTTTTAGGCTTAAACTGAGGTGGCTTTGATTTTAGTTTGTTTACCATTAAATTTGATTTGATAATATGCTATGACGTTTGTTTTTCTTTGGCCTTCAAAACAGGTTTAGGTGCACGCTCAAATCCTAGTCTACAATTGGGTTACATCATTTCTGTGAAGGGCATTGAAGTCGATCCAAAAAAATTTCAAACCATCATGGAAATGCCTCCACTGTGCAACATCAATTAGATGAGAGGGCTCCAAAGCCAGCTACAGTCCATTCGGCGCTTCATTGCACAATTGGCCGATAAGTCACAACCCTTCACCAAAAAATTACATAAAGGCATGACTTATGAGTGGAACAAAGACTATGACAAAGGGCTCACACATATCAAACAATACCTTGCAAATCCACCAATACTGATGCCTCCTATTCATGGGAAGCTGCCACTCATCCTTTACATCTCAGTTACCGATACATCTTTGGGTGCTCTATTGGCTCAAGAAGATTAGAATAACAAAGAATGAGCCATTTATTAAATCAGTAGAACACTAGTTTCATATGAAGAAAATTACTCCGCCATTGTGAAGGCTTGCCTAGCAGTGGTATTTGCTTCATAGAAACTATGCCACTACATGCTAGCTCACACTACGCATCTCATTGCTAAGATTGACCCACTAAAGTATCTACTCAACAAAGCTGCCCTCACATGTAGACTAGCAAAGTGGATCATGATACTCAGTGAGTTTGACATTGAGTATGTAGAGAGAAAGGCCATCAAAGGACAAACAATTGTAGATTAGTTGGCAGAAGCTCCTCTTAAGGATCATCAACCATTGAACATTGAGTTCCCAGATGAGTCCATAATGCTTCTTACACATCAAACATGGAATATGTTCTTTGATGGATCATTCACCCAGCAGGGGTTAGGTGTGTACACACTAAAATGTGCACTTCTCTAAGTCATTACTTCCAAGGGAATCCATGAAAGGGAAACCTTGAGAAAGCAACCTAGAGCTCCCTAGGCATGGAGTCACAAGATTGTTTAAATATTGCTCTCAGCTAGAGCTATTGAAGCATGCAACCTTGCTAGTAAACCACACAATGGGAGATTCAATGAGACAAGGGCAAGAATGCCAATATCCTCAAGAATCAAATGAAAATGCAATGCAATGAAACTATGCTAAGAATGAAGATGCAAGATAAACTATGAAAGGAAAGTATTACAAACCCTTGGTAATTAAGCTATGTGAGCTAACCTAAAGCATAAAGGAAATTAAGCTAAATGCCATGAAAGCTATGATGCAATAATAAAACTAGAATGCAAGAATGATCTCCAAAAGGCTCCAAAGTCTCCAAGAAATCCTGCAGCATAAGGTTAGTATTCAAAAGATTCATCCAAGAATGAGAAGAGAGCTCTCCTTTTAAAGGAATTGAAAAGGAATGGACCATGGAGATTAAGAGGCAAATGACTTAATCAAGGGTGGAGCTTGAAAGAGGAGCAATCCATGTGCACAAATATCCTCCAATGAGAAAATAAGAGTTGACTTTTGTGTCTATATGAGACAAAAAGTGCTTTTCTTCTTTTTATAAAATAAGAATAATGCTTTATTTGTGCAACTTAGGATAAGAGGAAAAATGGGGGCTTTTTATTTAATAAAAGGGGAGGAAATTATTTTTAAATAAATAAAGACTTAGGATAAAATGGTTAGCCCAAGGCAAATAATCGAAAATGATAGAATAGAATTTGATCAAGAAAATTGATATAATTTGAAGAATGCTAATTTTTGAAAACATTGATTTAGGGATTTAATAAATTGCTGAATAGGGGCCCAAAGTCTAGGTGACCATTTTAGGGTGCATACATTTGCCCCTCTTTGACTAATGTGAGATCGATTTGGGATCACATGCAGTCAAAGAATGGAATTGAAATGTGAGATTGATTTGGGATCACAAAAAAATCCAGACATGTGTTCGACAGATGGGAACATATCAGGACAAGCATAAGCATAAGCTGACAAAGATAAGCTAAAAGATAAGACCAACACCTGTATAGCTAGGTAATAATCAAGTCTCAAATAAGAGATAAGAATCTCAAGCAAGGCTGATTGATAAGATGAATCAAGCATTAAAGCTGATAGGTACTGCCCCCTCGGAATTGAAATCGAAATCAGGTAGAGGAGAACAACAAATTGATAAACTTGATCAAGTCACTAGAAATCATAATCAAAGATGATAGGATAACCATCAAGCAGTGAAGATATTCCCCAGTTTGACTAGGTTTGACTGAGAAAGATATAGGATAAAAATGAAATCAAACCTCAGAGAGATGAAGCGAATGAAGGTGAATGAAAGACTAGAAGTTTGAAAGAGATGGGGATGAAGAAATAAAGATGCCCCAACAAAGATAGAAGGATTAGGCCTCAAATGATCAACAAACTGCGCAAAAGAGGGTGAAAGTTTGAAATGTGATTTTGACTATCAAGATGAACTCAAATTTTGATTTTGAGTCCGAAAATGGATCTAGGACGTCGAAATTAGCTAGGGATGCAATTTTCATGCAATTTTGAGGTGTTTTGAAAATTAGGTCAAAAAGTCAAAATGCTATAAAAGGGGGTAAAAAAGTCATTTTCAAAATCATTTGTCTTTTAGTGATTTGAGAATCTTAAGAGCTTAGAGAGAGAAAATGGCCTAGCAAGCAGCGATCTTGGTCCACATGCATCGATTTGAGCATGCTCGATTGCACAACTGGCCTCCATAGTATGGTGCCCCGGTATGTTTTCAAAAAAACTCGCTTTGTTGGTCATTTATGAGCTTTAATGTCAATTTAAAACATGTTTTTAAAGTTTTTAAAACTTTTCAAATTTTCTTCGTACGAAAAGTCATACGATACTTTCTAAGTATCGTACCCTTTGAGGATCTTTATCGTGAGATACTTCGTGGGTCAAAATAATGTTGCATCAATATTGAATCCAGTATCACACGATACTGGATGAAATATCGTGTGATGCTATGCGAAGTATCGCAGGCAGAGATACCATCACACTGCTATTGAAGAAAGTATCGCATGATACTTAGTCAAAAAATAGTATCGCACAGTATAGAAAAATAACATGTTTTAATGTTTTTGAGCAAAATGACATGGGTCCTGACAATGTTTGCTTTTTAAGATGTTTTTATACTGATTTTATACATCCATCATGATATGTTCTGACATCTGGTTTGGGTTAAAATGGCTTGCAGGAGCACTTTCTAGCGCTGCTCGTTAGAGCACCTTGAGTGACTGGTCTACAATGCATTTAGGATCTTGACGATCCAGGACGAGCGGATCTAGGGGAGATGGGTTTTGGCTACTTGCTACAGATGCCCCATATTCGGGCTGATCATGGTTTGTTAACTACGCTAGCCAAGAGATGGCACAGTGAGCACAACACCTTCCACCTACCTACTAGAGAGGCTATGATTACCCTCGAGGATGTCTATCAGATCCTACGGGTTCTGAGCCATGGAGATCCTGTAAGTATAATCATGTTTATAGATAATCATAGATGTAAAGTTTCCATATGATAGAAACTGACATGATTGTTTGTTGGCGCAGGTGTACTATGATTAGGATCCGACAGAGGGTAGGTAGATCATGCAGAATATGTTTCAGGATGTTACTATCATCAACAGGCATCTGAGCTGGGATTGGTTAGTTGAGGAGTTTGATAGGGATTTCCTGATGCCATGCATTATTTGTTCTATTGTTGCACAAGCCCTTATATACCCTGGGGAAACCTTTCGGTAAAAACCCCAGCACTCCAAAACCTGCACAATGTATTGATCAAAACGATTACAGCTTACAATACACTTGCAATGCAAGTTCTTTCAGAAGATTTCCAAAACCTTGAAGACAAATCACGACAGCATAAAAAAGTTCCAACCATACACTCGTATCATCTCTCTTCGCAACCCTAAAAAATCTTATATCATGCACTTCACTTTTTAGGGCTACTCCCAAAGATAACCGTATTAGGGTTTTACCATTCTCCGAGAAAATAGGAACCCCAAAATTTTTTTTGGGGTGATGCCCCGAATCCCACGATTGGGGAAGAGTGTACAGTACTCAAATTTATCAATTGCCATATGTCTTCACCTGTCATTGAATCTTCCTGACATAGCTCTTACGTGTCATAGGAATCCGTCATAACCATTTTAGCCATGATCTCCTTACACACAATTCAAGATGCCGACACATCAACATTATTTGCAAGAAATACATTTTACAAAACAAATAATAAGAATAGGAATTATCCAAGGTTGAGACACCTTATTCCTAACATTCTCCCACTTGTCGAACACCTTGTAAGAGCAACATGAACATAACAGGAACTAACCGCTATAGGCCAAAAGGCCCATAGACTCCAAACACCATCTAAACTTCTCAGTGCCCACTGGTTTTGTTAATGCATCTGCAACATTCTTCACAGTGTCTACCTTCTCCAAATTTACCTTTCCATCTTCCACCATATCTCTCACAAAGTGAAACTGCACATCAATGTGCTTCGTTTTGGCATGGAAAGTTGGATTCTTTGCAAGGAAAATAGCGCTCTGACTGTCACACCAAATAGTAATCTATTCTACATCAACACCAACATTAGAACACAATCTTCTAAGCCAAATGGCTTCTTTACAAGCATGAGTAGTAGCCATGTACTCAGCTTCTGTAGTGGACAAAGCAACCACAGGTTGTCGCTTACTCATCCAACTAATGGCACCACCAAACATAGTGAACACATAAGCACTGGTAGATCTCCTGCTGTCAATATCACTTGCCCAATCTGAATCCACAAACCCACGAATACAAACTGAATGCGGAGATCTAGAAGAGTTACCATGATAACATATGGATTAATCTGATGTACCCCTCAAATATCTGAATACTCGCTTAACTGCATCCCAATGTACCCGTCCAAGGTTAGCCATAAACTGACTCAGGACTCCCACTGCTTGGGAAATGTCTGGTCTAGTACAGACCATAGCATACATAAGAATACCAACTACACTAGCATAAGGTACTCTACTCATGTCCTCCACCTCACTAGGAGATTTTGGACAATCATCTACAGATAACTTTGTTCCCACAGAAATAGGAACACATAGTGGTCTACAATCTGCCATGCTGAACCTGTCCAACACAGACTTCACATACTTACTTTGACTCAACCAAAGTTTTTTGTTAGACCTGTCTCTACTGATTTCCATACCCAAGATGTACCTAGCTACCCCAAGATCTTTCATCTCAAACTGTGTTGACAACTGAGATTTAAAATCAGAAATCATACCCTTACCCTTCCCAAACAACAACATATCATCAACATATAATGCAACAATAAGAAGGCGATCATTTTCAACTCTGAAATAAACACAATGATCTAATTTTGATCTTACAAATCCAATTGACAACACAAAGGCATCAAACTTAAGGTACCACATCCTAGGAGATTGCTTCAAACCATATAGAGATTTCTTTAATCTACAAACTAAGGATTCTTTACCTTTAACAATGTAGTGCTCAGGCTGTGACATATAAATCTCTTCCTCCAAATCACCATGCAAGAAAGCTATCTTCACATCCATCTGCTCTATCTCTAAATCATATGATGCAGCAAGAGATAACAGAAATCTAATGGATGTCAACTTTGCAACAGGAGAGAATATTTCACCATAATCTATTCCCTCTACCTGTGAATACCCCTTTGCAACCAATCTAGCTTTGTACCTTTCAACACTGCCATCTGCACATAATTTCTTCTTGAACACCCATTTACAGCCAACATATTTTCTCCCTTTAGGCAAAGGTACAAGGTCCCAAGTTTTTTTTTTCTCTAATGAAGCCATCTCATCATCCATAGCCTCAATCCAGGAACCTGCATCTTCCATGCCCAAAGCCTCTTTCACAGATCTAGGCTCATCAGTGTTAGTAATCAAAGCAAAAGCACAACTGGAATCTAACATAGAATAACCAAACCTTTCTGGTTTCTTTCTTTCTCTCGTGGATCTCCTCAAGGGTTGTGGTTGAGGTTGTTCTTCCTCTTCTTCTAAACTATCAGAGCTGCTAGAGCTCTCCTCATCATTAGGCCCAACGTGGTCTCTCTGTTCAGTCTTCTCAGGGGTAGGAGGTAACTGAACAACATTTTTTCCTTTTCTTTTTCATCTGGTTGTAGCACAATAGGAGAAGATGTTAGCTCTCTGAAAATAACATTTCTACTATACAACACCTTACTAGTCACAGGATCCCAAAGCTTGTATCCTTTCACACCAGCACTGTATCCGATGAAAATACATTTAACAACTTTTTTTTCCAACTTAGATCTTTTCTCCTTTGGAACATGTGCATAAGCTTCACAACCAAAAACACAAAGATGTCTAATTGAAGGCTTCTTACCAGACCAAACCTCCATGGGTGTCTTACCAACAAGGGCTGATGTAGGAGATTTGTTAACCAGATAGCAAGCAGTGGCCACAGCTTCGGCCCAAAACCTTTGTTCTAAACTAGCTCCACTAAGCATACTCCTAGCCTTCTCCATCAGTGTCCTATTCATTCTCTCTGCAACTCCATTTTGCTGTGGGGTATAAGGAGTTGTCTTATGCCTCTTGATACCTTGTTCTTTACAGAATTGTTCAAACTCTGCTGAGCAAAACTCACTACCATTGTTAGTTCTCACACACTTAATCTTCTTACTAGTCTGATTCTCTACAAGAGCTTTAAATTCCTTGAACCGACTAAACACTTGTGTCTTACTTTTAAGGAAATAAATCCATGTCCTTCTACTATAATCATTTATGAAAGATACAAAAAATACAGACTTGGAGATTGAAGGAACTTTTACAGGACCAAATACATCAGAATGAATAAGATCCAAAACATCAGAAGATTTGTGAGAACTAGAGTAAAACTGAACATGATTTTGTTTACCATAGACACAGTGTTCGTAGAAGTCAAACTCGAGATTGCAATCATTTAACCCCTCAATGAGATTTTTATTTTTCAGGGTTTTGAGACCCTTTTCACCGATGTGGCCAAATCTCATATGCCACAACATTGTCTTTTCTGCAAGAAGCTTACCTTCCAAAGTGTTTGCACTACCATTGGAACCAATTGCCACAGACTTCTTCACTGCTTGTTTAGATGGTGAGGATGAAGAACTATTACATAGAGGAATACATGCATCTAGCTAAAATAAGGTACCTCTCCTAGTACCCCTTGCAAGCACTATCAATCCTCTCATCATCTTGCATCCTTCTTTTGAAAAAACAACTTGCACACCTACATCATTCAACATACTTACAGATAATAGGTTTCATGCCTAACTCAGAATGTGCATAACTCCGTTGATTCCCTTTACTTGTCCATCAGGAAATTTGATAGTGACCCTTCCGTGTCCAACTATCTTTAGGTGAGAATCATCACCCAAGTACACCTTTCCACCATCGAACTCTTCATATTTTGAGAACCAGTTTCGATGAGAGGTCATGTGAAAAGATGCACCTGAGTCAACCAACCACACATCATTAGATGCATGGGCTGCCAAAGCTACGATGAATGCATCGCCATCTTCTTGAGATCTTTCTGAAGCTGAATCTGAACCTTTCTTCTTCTTCTTTGGCTCTTTGCAGTCTTTACGGAAGTGCCCAGATTTATCACAGTTCTAACATTTTGCCTTGGACTTATTGGAAGTCTTTGACTTCCCATGGGATTTGGATCTACCCTTATTGTCAAACTTATTGTCATTTTTCTTCCCTCTTTCAGTGGATCTCCCACAAACAGCAAGGGCTTCTTTTTCCGAAATGGAAGCCTTTCTCCACATCTCCTCTGATAGCAACAAAGACACCACATCATCCATTTTGAAGGTGACTAAAGTGCTTCTGAGAGCCATCACAAGATGGTCCAATGAATCTGGTAAAGAACACAAAAGTGTGTAGCAATGATCCTCCTCCTCTAACTTGACACCAGCTGATGTCAACTGTGCAGCTAGCAGATTAAATGCATTTAAATGATCTGTTAAGGATCCACCTTCCTCCATTCACAGAGAGTACAACTTCTTCCTCAAGAACAACTTGTTCACCAGAGATTTGGCTTGATACACGACTGCAAGTCTTTCCCACAAACTATTTGCAGTTTTCTCATCTAGAACATTCAGAAGAATTGCATCGGTTAAACAGAGTCTTATGAGACCCTTAGCTTTACGGTCTTTGGTATCCCAATCTACTTGAGCTATAGTTTCTGGTCTTGTAGCATTTGAAGTCACTTCCCATAGGTCACGATCTTCCAACATGTCTTCCATCTTGAGTTTCCACAACTCAAAATTAGTGCCATTAAATTTCTCCACCTCCATTCTTCCATATGATGAACTTGCCATCTCAATCTGCAAATAAGATTTAGAATGCTCTGCAAAACAAAAACTCCCACTCAAACTTGAGATCAGCTCAAAAAACCCTACCCAACAACTAGGATCAAAAGTTGATCAAGCTCTGATACCACTTGTAAGGAAACTCAGGTGCGAAAATAGCTTCCTACGCTAATCTCAATAGGAGAGTATTGTGCAAATTCTTATAAATCCTTACAATTTCAGATTCGTTAACTACTTTAACAAAGATATTGCAACCACATACCATGCATACAGAAAAATAGAGAATGACAAAATGATATACCCTGGGGAAACCTTTCGATAAAAACCCCAGCACTCCAAAACCTGCACAATGTATTGATCAAAACTATTACAGCTTACAATACACTTGCAATGCAAGTTCTTTCAGAAGATTTCCAAAACCTTGAAGACAAATCACGGCAGCAT
Source organism: Chamaecyparis obtusa (assembly GCA_027943335.1). Classification (NCBI taxonomy): domain Eukaryota; kingdom Viridiplantae; phylum Streptophyta; class Pinopsida; order Cupressales; family Cupressaceae; genus Chamaecyparis; species Chamaecyparis obtusa. The sequence goes on along the minus strand of BSBK01002510.1, from coordinate 573,348 downwards.
AAAAAAGTTCCAACCATACACTCGCATCATCTCTCTTTGCAACCTTAAAAAAGCTTATATCATGCGCTTCACTTTTTAGGGCTACTCCCAAAGATAACCGTATTAGGGTTTTACCATTCTCTGAGAAAATAGGAACCCCAAAATTTTTTTCAGGGTGATTCCCCAAACCCCACGATTGGGGAAGAGTGTACAGTACTCAAATTTATCAATTGCCACATGTCTTCACCTGTCATTGAATCTTCCTGACATATCTCTTACGTGTCATAGGAATCCATCATAACCGTTTTAGCCATGATCTCCTTACACACAATTCAAGATGCCGACACATCAACATTATTTGCAAGAAATACATTTTACAAAACAAATAATAAGAATAGGAATTATCCAAGGTTGAGACACCTTATTCCTAACATGGCATTCAGATATTGTAGAGAGATTTGTGATCACCCGTGTCTGGAGACAGTTCGGGCGCCAGTAGAGAGTGCCTACCAAGACTACCACATATGCTTGTGTTAGGGATGAGGAGGGCCAGGGTTGGCTACCGATGCTGGATTACTAGAAGGCAGTACAAGATACAACTATGATACACTAGGAGCCATGGGAATACCTCCTAGATATGGCAGATGCAGGGGCTGATGCGGCCTATAGGGTAGAGTGGTGAAGGTTCCCGTTCCCTAGGTTCACTATACCTGATGCACAACCGGTAGCTCAGGGGGATGACACATATGACGGGGATGGAGAGAGATGGAGGAGGGAGAGGGAGAGAGACTAGTCAAAGCTCTTGATCAGGTGGCCAGAAATGGCTATAGGGATAGGGTTCAGTAGATGAGGATGATGATGCGGCGAGGCCAGCTCACCACCGGGTGGATGTGAGGCAGGATCAGCCTGCAGGGGGGAGGACCTGAGAGCTAGGATCCAGGTCCTAGAGATAGAGATGTAGTAGATGCGGATCACCATAGCAGTCAGAGACTAGCAGGTGACTGATTTGAGAGTAGAGATTGAGTGACGAGAAAGGATCATACAGGTTGCTACTACAGAGAGCTAGAGAGAGGCAGGGTGAGCTGCATATTATCATGGTCTCTATATACAGGCTATTCCACAGGTTCAGAGAGAACCACCCTACTCGGCTATTGTTGAGAGATCCAATATGGTATCGGACATGGCTCCACCTCCTCCACCACCAGCACCACATGATGGTGCCAGCAAGTCTTAGGTCTAGGTTAGATAGATGTATAGAGACATATCCTAGGATTTTATCCAGATTTTTGTATCCCACATTGTATCATGACACATTTTTATATATATGAGATTACTGGATTGATGATATATCTTGTGTACTTGTCCCACTTGTGATGGATGTTTCAATGTTTATATTGTTTTGTCATTTTGCTCAAAATGTATGATATATATGCTCATGTAAAATCTCTCTCATAGATGTATGTTTAGTTCTCATGTTTATGATATAGACTCATGTTTCTAAAAATGATCTCTTTAGGATAGATATGATGATAAGATTAACCCCTTGTGATGATAGGAACAAGGACATGATGTGAAAGACAAGGATCGAAAGATATGATTGAGAAAAGGAAAGGTGAGTGCAGTTGACCGACAAGTCCTCGAAAGATGAAAGAAGAGCTCTCTCCATATGCAAAATGCAAAACTAAACTAACATGACCCTAAGAATGCAGGCTAGTATGGAAAGTGGTTTACTTGCAAGGTCACAAAGATTTTAGACTCTAATTTTTATCATCGAGCGTTATTGGTAGTGTCGCAAGATCATACAATGCACACTAGTATGACTATGTGAATCTGAATATGATCTATCAGATAGGAATGTGGGAATCTCACCTAGGCATCAAAGACATATAGGTCAAGATGACTAGTGCAGTGAGATTACCTAAGTTTGATATAGCAAGATTATACTCACATCGAGACACAAGGAAAGTCAAGATGACTAGAAGTATGCACTTGCAAAGATAGTCAAGGATAATACCTTGTAGATCCCATTGTCAAGTGGAACAAGCATAAATGCTAATGACAGTGAGGACCAACAAAATATACCCATAAGTAGATAAAGCAATAAAACATGTCCTCATGCCCTCAGCCTTCTAGCTATGCATCATCGAAAACTTCTTAGGGAAAGAACACTCATCAAAGAAATCATCATAGACAGGACACAAAGAAATAAAGTCAGACAAGTCTCATTGAGTCAAGTGTTTAAGTGCGTGTGTGTAGATCATAGAGTCAGACTTTGAGTATCACATCTACGAATGAGAAATACCATAGCATGCTAGACTGCAGGTAGAATATCTGATAAGTGTTTGAGAAACACTTGACGCTAGGGTAGTGTTGAAAAACACATTTGGGGTTGGTGTTGAAAAACACTGTTTGTATAATGTCCTAAAGACCAACGCATCCTAGAGACCAAAGCTAACACAGTTATGCCCCCTAGACAAAGACAAAGACCAATTCCAAACCAAGGCAACAAGGTCAAGGCATGATGGAGAAAGGCTAAGTGTCAAGCACGCATGCTAAAAGACAAGGGTGCAAAGGCCTCAAGTAGCGCCTATTTCCAGGTTTTCACCACTTGGAGATTTTTGATTTTTTCAATTTTTTTGTATTTTTTCTACGAAGGCGTCTGTTTCCAGGTTTTCACCAAGGCACTTTTTCTCTTTTTTTGAATTTTTTGCACTTTTTTGATTTTTTTGTATTTTTTTTTCAGGTCTTTATATGCTTTTGAGGATTTTTTCAGCATCATATATGATTTTTTTCAGGATCAATAAGTATGTACAAAGGATGCCCCCAGACAGAATGGGCATCATGGATAGAACTTCTTGAGGTGCAAGACATTGATAGGCTCAGGGAGCTGTTCCCCCTCTGGATCAGATAGTAAATAAGCACCTGTACCAAAAGTAATAGTAACGATGTATGGTCCAAGCTAATTGGGTTTGAATTTGTCCTTTTTCTCTCTATGTTGTTGGTTCTTAGGGTTTTCTCGTAGGACAAGATCCCCCACTTGAAATTCTCTAGGGTGAACCTTCTTGTTGAATGCTTTGGACATACGCTTTTGGTAAATTCTCATGTGATCAAAAGATGCTTTACACTTTTCATCTAGAAGTTCTAGTTCTTGAAGTCTCATGGCGCGGTAGTCTTCATCTGTCACTAAACCTTTAAGGGAAACTCTAAGAGAAGGAATCTCCACCTCTAAAGGTAACACTGCTTCAGCACCATAAGTGAGGGCAAAAGGAGTAGCCCCTGTTGGAGTATGAATACTCGTTCTGTAGGCCCACAAGGCCAGATTTATCTGTAGATGCCAATCTCTACCATTCTTGTGAACTATTCGATGGAGAATCTTAAGAATGGTCTTATTCGAAGCCTCTGCTTGTCCATTTCCTTGCGGGAAGTAAATGGAGGACCAATGTTGTTTTATCTTGAATTTCTTACAGAGATGTTTAAGGTCCTTATTTTTAAACTGACCTCCATTGTCAGTGATTATTTCAGAAGGCACTCCATACCGACAGATGATATGGTTCAAAATAAACAAAGAAACTATCTTGCCTGAGGCGACAGAAAGTGGGACAACTTCTACCCATTTGGTAAAGTAATCAGTAGTAGTGATAATGAATTTGTGTCCACCTGATGAGTTGGGATGAATCTGCCCAACAAGGTCAAAGGCCTAGCACTGAAATGGCCAATGAGAAATAGAAGGAATAAGCTCCCTACCTGGAGCATGTATCAGGTTACTGTGTTTCTGACACTTTTCACAAGATTTAGCAAAAGCTACTGCATCTGTCTGCATGGTAGGCCAATAGTACCCTACCCTAAGCAACCTTCGGGCCATGGCAAGACCATTAGAATGTCCTCCACAAATGCCCTCGTGAATGTCAACTAATGCTTGGTTGGACTCATCATTCTCTAAACACATAAGAAGTGTCCCATCTAAACCCCTCCTATATAGATCACCAGAGATAAGGGTGTGGTGAGAGGCATTTCGAATTAGGTTTCTTTGTTTAGAACGATTGAAGGTTTCAAAAATAGTACCATCACAGAGGTATGAGTAAATGGCACCATAGAGGGATGACTCATGGCCAATAAGGGTACAAACAACTTGGCTTTCTTGGGAGTCATAGATAGGGTAGCGTAGCTCTTCCACCAGGAATTCAAATCTGGACTCATGTTGTTCTAGCTGAAGAAGTGAAGCCAATGTAGCCATAGCATTAACTACTTTATTCTCTACTCTAGGGATTTGTTGAAATGTAACAAAGGTAAAGTATCATCGCAATGAATCAACCATTTTCTTGTAGGGTACTAGTTTTTCATCTTTTGTTTGGTATTCTTCATTAACTTGGTTGACTATCAATTGCAAATCTCCATAGATATGCAGCTCTGTGATTCTCCACTCTATAGCCATTTTGAGTCCATTTGTCAAGGCTTCATACTCAGCAATGTTATTTGTGTATGGGAATAATAGTTTGTAGGACTTAGGAATTGTGTACCCATGAGGAGAAACAAACAACACTCCTGCTCCTGAACCATTTTGCATGAAAGAGCCATCAAAAAACATCTTCCATGTTCTTTCAGTCATGTACATTATGTGCTCATCTAGAAATTCAACTTGAATTGGTGTTTTGTCTTGTATTGGAAAATCAACCAATTGGTCTGCAATGGCTTGTCCTTTTATAGCCTTACGCTCAACATACTCTATGTCAAATTCTGATAAGATCATCATCCACTTAGCAAGTCTACCTATGAGAGCAGCCTTACCAAGCAAATATTTGAGAGGATCAATCTTTGCAATGAGGTGTATTGTATGCGCAAGCATGTAATGTCACAAATTTTGGGAAGCAAACACCACTACTAGGCAAGATTTTTCAATACTAGTGTAGTTAACCTCATATGACACAAGAGTACGACTGATGTAATAGATAGCTCTTTCTTTTCTAGGATACTGTTCATCACACCACAAAGATATTCTTTACCCAAAGCATACAAGATGTTGTTCCCTTGCACAAATAACATTGCTGAGTACGAAGCTCTGATCAATGGCATGAAGATAGCTGTTGAATGGTGTGTGGATGAACTCATAGTCTTTAAAGACTCACAATTGGTCATCAATCAAGTCAATGACATCTATCCGATAAAGGATGAAATATTGGTGCCTTATAAATGGATGGTCGATGATCTAAGAAAATACTTTGCACATATCACTTTCCAACAAATTCCAAGAATAGATAACAAAGCAGGTGATGCAATGGCTACTCTTGCCTCTATGCTACAGATGCCAGAAAATGATTTTCGACATGAATTCTTGGTGGAAACATTACTCTACCCAACCTACAATGCCCCTAAATCTAGGATGATCTGTTCAGTCATTGGACATGATTCATCCTGCTACCACCATATCTACTCCTACCTCCATAACTAGATTGTTCCAGACACTTACACCCGAAATGAGAAACGTCACCTAATCCACAATGCTTCACGGTATGTCATTGTAGCTAATGACTTGTATAGGCGAGGTCTGGACGGTACCCTCAGGTGTTTAGAGCTTGACGAGTCTAAGCGTGTGTTAGCTGAGGTGCATGAAGGCATTTGTGGTTCTTATTCGAGCGGCCTGACATTGTCTAGTAAGCTTATTAGAGCTGGTCACTATTGGCCAGATATGGAAAAGGAAGCTACACAATATGTCAAATCTTGTAAACAGTGTCAGCTACACGAAAATTTGATTCATGCTCCTACCAAGGAACTCATTCCCTTCATCTGTTTTTGGCCGTTTCAACAATGGGCCTTTGATTTGGTGGGTCAAATTCATCCTTCTTCCTCGAAAGGACATAAGATCATTATCATTGCTACACATTATTTTACTAAATGGGTTGAGGCAGTCCCTCTGACCATAGCCGATGGAAAATCTGTAGCCAGGTTTATACTGAATTACATCATCTGTAGGTATGATGTACCCTCCTCAATAATCACTGACAACGAGGGGTAGTTCAAGAACAAGGATCTAAAGGAGTTATGCACTAAGTTCAAAATTATTCAGCATTAGTCTTCCATCTATTATCCCCAGGGTAATGGATAGGTGGAAGCATCCAACAAGATGATTCTTAAGATCCTGCATAGCACAGTTCACAAATCTGGACGTGACTGGCACCTCCAGATTAATCCAGCTCTATGGGCTTACCGCACAAGCATACATACACCAATAGGGGCCATGCCCTTTGCTTTGGTTTATGGAGCAGATGCTGTGCTACCAATTGAGGTTGAGATTCCTACTTTGCGAGTCTCTTTGAAGGGCCTCATTACTGATGATGATATTAGAATATCTCAGCTACAAGAGCTAGAACTATTGAATGAATGTCGACAAGTGGCGTTTGATCACCTTCGAGCATATCAGAAGAGGATGTCCAAGAGCTACAATAAGAAACTCAGACCAAGAGAATTTCAAGTGGGTGACCTCGTCCTGAGAGAGAACCCCAAGAATCAACATCAACAGATACAGAAGGGAAAGTTTGAACCAAATTGGCTTGGTCTGTATATTATCACTACAATATTTGGGTCTGGTGCCTATCAACTCTCTACTACAGAAGGAGAACAACTCAAAGAGTCGATCAATGCTCTACATCTAAAATGATTCTACAACTAAGACATCTTCAGAATGCTCCTGTACATACTCAATTTTGAAAAAATCCTAAAAATTGCAAAATGTCCTAAAAAAATGATCATCTTAGTGAAAACCTAGTAAACAGGCGCTTTGATGCATCTATTATCTTGGTGAAAACCTGGTAAATAGGTGCCTTGATAATACTAAAAAATTGAAAAATACAAAAAAATCAATAAAACTGAAAAATACAAAAAGTTCAAAAAATACAAAAAAATTGGAAAAGAAAAAAAAATGTGCCATTGATGAAAACCTGGAAAACATGCGTCATGGTAGCAAAAATAGAATCTCTGCCAAGATGGTGAAAACCTAGTAAATAGGCACCTCTTGTTCCACAAGGCTATACCTATTTCAGCACCGCTTGGCTCTGTACATCTACTCCTTGCTTTCCTATTTTTGTTTGCTTTCCCATTTCCCGCTTTAGTTTGCTAGCTCATGCACTCGCTCTCAGTTACCTTCGAGATTATGCTTGACTTTACATGGATTGAAACTGGTCACACTTGGGGGCACCCTTCTTGGTCTAGGGGGCATTGTCCTATCACTTTTGGAGGAGCTTCCTCGCATTAGTCACCAGTGGTTCTCATTGCATTTGCCTGTTGATGCTTAGCTCTCAGATCTCTCTCCTCAAGAATCTTCCTTGTATCAGTCACCAGTGATTCTCATTGTGTCTGCCTACTGTCACCGTCCTATTGAGACTTCTCGCGCTATATACTTTCGATCCGACATCAATCCGTTTAAACTGCAAATTGAAATTGGATTCATAACTCTCTGAAGCATGCTGAGATTTTCTTTTGAGTGCTTGTCTTTTTTCTTTATCACTCCTCCTTGAGAAACTCCAAGATGTCTATCTTGACCAAGAGAAGTGAAGACTGGGGGCATGACCTTTTCTTTGCTTTCTGTTTGTTGGTTTAGTTCCAATGATCTAAAGGATCCATATAAGAGGGGTGTCCACTATGAGAGCCTTCATCTCGTGTTGGATGACCATGTGTACCTCGACTCCTTTTATATGGAAACTTTGGTGAGGTTGGTTCTTCTCCTTGTCTGTTTGAGTGACTTCTTTCTGCTACAAGTGAAATTGCAAACACTCGTCTTGCTAAGTGAACGCAAGGGTCACTGCGAGCATTATTAAAAATTCTTATCAATCACTTAAAAAAGGAGGAACTCTCGTGTGTCTGGGGTGTTTGTACACAAGAAACATTCAGGTCATTCTAGCAATTGTGCTTTGATGCTTATGTTAACTTGCTAAATCAAAACGAATAGGTGTTCAGGTCATTCTAACTTCTTGTGCCTTAATGCTTACACCTCATTCTGACAAATCTAAGACTAATGTCATATTCATATTCTCATGATTGCAATGTCAGTAAACGTTATATGACATCCTACGCTTGTCCAATACTAAAAACTCTGTGATGATAATGATACTAAAAACTTTGTGATGATAAGAAACATTTAGGTCATTCTAGCAATTGTGCTTTGATGCTTATGTTAACTTGCTAAATCAAAATGAATAGGTGTTCAGGTCACTCTGGCTTCTTGTGCCTTAATGCTTACACCTCATTCCGAAAAATCTAAGACTAATGTAATATTCATATTCTCATGATTGCAATGTTAGTGAGGGTTGTATGACATCCTACGCTCGTCTGATACTAAAAACTCTGTGATGATAACTATCTAATGGGTCCAGCAACCAAGTCCTAGGGATTGCATCCAGCTTAGGCTTGCATTTTCATTCTAGACTTGCATAGCGACAATATTTTGATGCTCACTTCATGGTATTCTTCTGGATTTATTCACTGAGGGTTCTCATCTTCCGTCCCAGGTTCATCTTGACTGCATAAGTGTCTGATCCTCGCTCTCGATCTTCAAAACATTCTTTTGGTTAGTACCTATCATGCATTGGAATATCCTGCACGAGATGATTAGTACTATATACATTGCATTTCCATTGCATTCACAAAGTGCATTACCATAAAATCATATGCATACATTTTATATCCACATATTCATATACATGTGCATGCATCATAAGCATACATCAAATCATACATTGCATTTCACATTGCATACTTATATACCAATAAAACATGTGCACATTCATTTGCATATTCATAAAGGAACCATGTACATCTCATATCTAATCCATACATTCATCATATAGGAAACATCTCATAAAACATAAAAATCCAAAACAATATATAACATGTACGATGATACCAAAAGACGAGCTCATATATATATATCGATCAAATGTCTATACAAAATGGTGCTACTTGAGCACAGTCTATAAAAAATGGGGCTACAATACATCATGCTATATCTAATCTAGCCCTGCCCATCACCACCTAGAGGAGGTGGAGGAGGAGGCATGTCTGCCTGTGGTGGTGCCTGTGGCAGAGGTCCCTGTGGAACTGATGGAGCCCTGACATACTCTGAAAATTGCGGAACCTGGTCCGCTACCTCTGGCATTGCACCTACATATGCTGCATAATAATAGGCAGCCTCATATCAAGTCTCTATCTGAGCCCTTGCCAACGCCTCCCATAGCTCTCTGATCTCTTGATCTCTCTCAGCCACTCGGATATCTTGGATGGCAACTTGCATGTGGAAATTGCTCACCTCCCTCTGCTGCTGCTGCACCCTCTCTTAGCTCTTCCATAGTGCATCCTGCAGCTGAGTGACCTGATCTCCTGGGGGTGGTCCCTGTGCAGCGTGATCCTGCATGACTGTATCCTCGACCTGCTATGCCTCCTTGTCAGGATGTGGTTGTTGTGATGTATTCCCTGTCTTGTGTCTCGTGGATGTCTCCCGACCTCCACTGCTACCTGCACTAGGATCTATACCCATCTATCTCGGAGGGATAACAGTCTGCCTAGTCCTGTGTCGGGGTACCTGCTACTGCTGCTATGGTATCTATTGCTGTTGCACTACCTATTGCTACTATGTTGGCGGTTGCACCACCTGCTGGCCCATACCAACGAGATCTATAAATCTTGGGAATGGATGCGCCAATAGATGATCCCTGTACGCTGGTGCCACCCCTGTATCTGTAACAACCGCCATATAATCCCATCGAGATGGCGCTACCCGTGCCTCTATCATGCACCTGCCCTGATCTAACCTTGCCTGCCAGCCCTTCTTCACCTCATCGACAAAGCAAGCGTATGCACAATACTCCTGAGATATGTCTTGTGGCCAACCAAACTACTACAGGACTCGTGATAATGGGAAACACTCAATAATACTGATGGTATGACCTATCAAGGGACGTGAACAAAATATGTGTGGGAGCTCATGCTTGGCATCATCCCAAACCTCTGTCGCTACCATACCACTACCACCATGTCATCCAGTTGAGCCCTCCACTGCTCAGTCTTACCCAGCGTTGGCTGAGTCATAGGTCCACCATATCTATAAATGTATGGCTCCAGAGGCTGTCTAGTATCATGGAAAATTGGCCTGCACACGGGAAGATGCTCCCAGACCCATATCTGCAACACGAACACTCCTGCTAACATGCTCTGCGAGCCCTGATACACGATCTCATGCATCTCATGATACATTTGTGCCAGCATGCATTGGCCCCATTCGAATCTCACAGGTGGCTACTGTAACATCCTCTGTAACATCCTGCCCCAGCCACACTCCAGTCTGTGCTGCCCTCTATCTGGCATCAAGTAGCAGCCCATGAATGCTACCAACACAACTGCTAATCGATGTCCTACACCATATTGGCTGACCAACTCATCCCAGGCGATGGCCTGACCCATCACTAGATCATCCTGGAAGATCTCTCTTAGTGCCACTGTACCTGCTCTCAGCTGAGTATTGTATTCCACGCGTGGGCCATGGAATGGTACTCTCAAGATCCTATAGATATCCTCCGGGGTCACTATCATCTCCCCCTACGGAAAATGAAATGTGTTCATCTTCGAGTGGAAATGCTTGACCAATGCACCTAGTAACCCGTAATTTACCTAGATGTCGGGTATATCACGCAAATAGGACAATCCTAATCCGTCGATGTGTGCGCTCTCTGTGTCATCCAGACACCGCACTAGCTCCCCAATGATTGGGTGGTGAGACCGAAATACAATGTTTGGGAAGTCAACCTATAATGCAAGTGACGACACACGATCAGTATCTCAATCATGATGATCTTTGAAGCAAAACAACAATTGAAGTATGCACCTATCCTAAACATGCCTCATACGCTCTACTTGGAAAATCTTATGCAATTTTGGGTTCAAATTGGGAATTCTGCTGCAGTTTCCCGTGCAAGGAAGTAGGAGTCTCGTGCGAGATTTCTCTATTACACGAGGCTTTGCACCTGTTCGCACGAGAGATCTTCCCTGGGGAGATTCTCTCGCGTGGCTTCGACGACCTCTTCGCGTGGCCTCGCAGAGGGTCCTCGCGCGAGGAAGCCCTCTTTTGGTGTTTTCTCGTGTGAGACCCCTCCCTAGCCCACGTGAGGAAACCGTTTCCTCGTGCGAGATCTTGCGGAAAAACTCTAAATAGCCCTAAATCTACCTAAATCTACTCAAAAGCGTTAAAAAAAAAGAAATGCAAGCTAAGTTTTCGAGTACTCATAGGTGCGTCATACTCCGCCAACTGGCTGTGACATCGGGAGCGCTCGAATATGTGCAATCTCGTTGGCACGCTCTCCATTTTGCTCTGAGCTCTCTAAATCACCAAAAGTCAAAGGTTACAAATGAATTGAAAATGACTCTTCCAAGCCTTATATAGGTTTTGACCTAATTTTCAAAAGTGCTATGTTTTGTGCAAAAACTTCACCCTTGGCTAAATCGACCGCTCTGAATCCATTTTCAGGATCAAAATCAAAATCCGACATCTCTATATGGCTCAAAATCACGTTTTAAATTTCTTAGGACCGACGCGATCGGATGCTTGTGTAGTTGACCTTTTAATGTTGTTTTCTTGCTAGGATCACATTGCATCATCATTTTCTTGACCTCTTCATCTTTTTGATCAAAAGTCAACTCAAGTCAAGTCTAGTCAATTTTGGTCAACCATGGTCAAACTTGGTCAATCAAACCTCCAAATCGCTCCAGATCGCTTCTGCATCTTCTCGATTCTTCCGTAATCTGTTCTGAGTTCTTCTGGATCTCCAATTTTATCTCTATCTACAATCTATTGCTATCAATCATCATATGACGTATCAACTTTCGATTTCTCTCCCGAGGTGGCAAGATGATTGCATCATTGAATCTTGTTGAATCAGTCTCGAATCAATCTGATCTAAATCAAAAGTCCTCATCGCTCGGGGCATCTCATCACTACGGGCATCTTTCTGCCTCGCTTCTTGTCATCTATCTCATTAGGTATTGGGGCAATCTAACCCTAATTCCTGAAAGTCAAGCTTTGTTCTGGAGATGTCTCTCGAAAGCTCTCTTTTGACCGGTATCTGGGCAATCCAACCCAGGTCTCGGAGGAATAAGCTTTGTTCTAAAGATAGTCTTGAAAATCTGCATCAGTTATGATTTAATCGATGGGTATTGGGGCAATCTAACCCTGACTCCTAAAGATTGTGCCTCGTTCTGGGGACAGTCTTACTAAAGCGGTAATCAGACCGATGTCTTCTCAATCTAACTTAGGCTTCGGAGAATCAGGCTTCATTCTGGAGATGGTTCTACAACTTGATCTGATTGGTGTCTTGGCGATATAACCTCGACTTTCGAGGATTAAGCTTCATTCTGGAGATAATCCTGAAATCTCACCAATTGTTACATCAGACTATTCTTTGAATCTATGCGCTGCTTGCACATCAATTCAAGGAAGGGCAAAATGTAATACCCCAAAATTGACATCTTACAATCCTAACCAATTTTGTTGCATTTAGTCCCATTCCTTCAAATTTCTACATCATCAAAGTCCTATTGTACTAGGCAATTCTGTCTCCTAATTGACTTTACTCAACCTAGTGTCAAATGCAGAAAACCTCAAATTTGCATTAATCACATACCATATTTAATTCCTAAATATTAACCATTTATTGGCTAAATAAACCCTATGATTGATTAATTTAATTACGAATTCCTAGCACTTTAATTAAATTAATTCCACCCCTTTTAGCTAAAACACATCAAGAGGAATTAAATAATATTTAGTTCTTTAAATCGATATCCTCATTTGAATTTAATTATTCAAAATAATTGGAAAAGTCACCCATGAGGGTATATTTCATTTATTTAATTAAATATTCTCTTCAAAATGTTTCACCTCCCCCCAAGGAGACGAAGGGTCGACCATTTCTTTGCAAGAAACTCTTCAATCTCCACCCGAGCTTCTCTATAATAGAACCCTCTCATTCCTCATTTGAGGAGGCAATTTTTAAGTATCAAAACTCTGGCGAATTATTGTCTCATACTTTTGCATTCAAAGCTATTTTCACATTGCATATTAGAATAATTTTCATTTCTTAGAATAATGATGCATTTGTTCTTAATTTAGTTGCTTTTATTGCTATTAGATTCATTTTCTTACATGCTTTTAGATTAATATTGCTCTCTCATTTTAGCATAAAGTCTCAAATTGCATATTAGCTTAAAATCCTCCATTCTAGAGTTTGGTCTATGGTTGTTGGACTCTCAATTCTGAGAGTTACTCAAAACCCCACCTAGATAGGAGGCAACAGGTCGATTCATACAGGCGTGCGAAATGGGTAATTCCATATTCATTTTCGTATGTGGCTGATGAGTAATGACTATGTTGAAGTCTATGGCTCAATAAGAGGTCCACATTTAGCTATAAACAAGACATTGTACCCTCATTTATTATTTTGAAAATCTAGTTAGAAAAAAGCCACCACATATATTAAAATGATCGAAAGTAGCTCATTCAAGTTTGGGGAAAAATAAAGGGTTTTCTAAAGGATACTATTGAACCTGAATTCTACAATGATCTCCCTTTTACTTCTTTGGATATCTAGATTACCAATATTTTGAAGATATCATTTTATCCTCCACAAAATAGATTTTTCTTTGGGGTTAAGCATGCCAAGAAGGTGAATCATTCAGGTAATTGGTATTCGCCTACAAATTTTGTTAAATCAATATAGATGGATCCTTAAGGGTTACCCTTAGTTGAGAAAGTATTAGTTAGTTTTTCTTCTATTCTTCCTTGGGGTCTCATTTTAATAACCATATGGATCTTGAGCTATTCTCTATGTTTTTGAGAGGGCGTGTGCTAGAGGTTGGAAAAAGATTATTTGTGAGATTGGTTATGTTGTTAAACCTTCTAATATAAGAAATTTTCAGGATTTCTCTTAGAGGTTGGCTTTGATGGCCAAACAAATAAGCATCTTTTAGCTACTATGTTTCAAGCTATATTCTTTGTTCATGTTCTTAGGATTTAGAATACGGTTGTTGATTATATAACCAAATGGGCTTTAATGGAAATGAGTGGCTCATATGTGGAGAAAAAGAAAGATTTGGATCAAGATTGCTCAAGAGTTGCTTCATCGGATTTTTAATGAAGACAAGAGGGACTAATTTTAGTAGGCCAAGATACGAGATGATGAGGTTTATTAAGATTTGTTACTGCTTCATGTTTTTTGTCAACTAGTTTTGTAAGATTCTTGAGTTGATTCTTCTTTTGTTGTATATTTTTGTTCTTGTACTAAAGTTTTTTTATATAAAATTATTTTTGGTTCTTTGAAAGCTATTTTGCTTTTGCATGTAATTTTTTTTTATACTTTTGAAAAAGCGACATTATTTGACAATTCTTTTGTTTTGATTTTACCTTAAAAATTGTGGTAAAATTAATGTACTCATATGTTACCATTTAAAAGTTTAATTTTATGCCTAATTTTTAATATATATTGGTTATCGTTTGGCTTTATTTACATAGTCACAAAATGATGCTTTGTGCCTTGCTACCACAATAAAAACACCTTTTAAAATAATTATGAAATTGGAATACCAAAAATGTATGAAAAATAAATGATGATACTTAGTTCTATTATTGAAGAATAATGCTGTTTGTTTAAGAACCCTAACTTTGATTGTTTCTAGCTTAGAAGTGTGGTCTTTCTCTCAACAAAGAGCCTTAAATTTGTGTTGTGTCTGGGACCAAGTATGTGGGTGTAGGTCTAGTTTGCAATTGTGGATTCAATCCGTGTTAGATCTAATCCTACATAATATATAGATTTTTGTTTTTGTTTTCTATATTCACCTTTGTTTAAATATTGTCGTTGCCTCTACTCTAGGATGGAGGAATTAAAAAACAATTGGAAGGATTGTCATTGTATTGCTAGGGACCAAATCTTGAGCCATTTTGCAAAAACGTGTGAACAATATCAAAATAAGAAAGAACCTTAGAGAAATGCATGCAAATTTGTTATTCCTTTGGTGCACCAAATCTAAATGTTTCACCATCAATTGCTCCTTTTACGAGTCTAAGATGAGAAAGGGATGAAGGGACACTTGAGGATGATAACGCATGCTAATAAAAGTTAGCAAATTCTAGCACATAACATCAAATTTGGAAGTACCTCATAAATACATGAGAGAAATACTAAACAGATAGATCTAATAGTTTCAACCAGAATAAATAATATGTAATACAATATTAAACATTTACAAGGTATACCTTTAAAAAATTCTTCCAAAATATTTGACTTTGAATGAGTACTTAATGTATTATCATGAACACAGATTATGATACATTTTAAGAGTTTCAACCTTTTCAACCTTGTTCGGAGAAATATTTATAGCAGATCCCATGCAAATACAAATGCATACTAAAAGTTCCATCTTAGGCATATCATATTTGGTCAGACCCAAAACTGAAAACCATAAAATGGTTTCCAAAAGCTTGTGCCAAACTCATGAGCCCAAAGAGGGCATCCAAATTGAGGGAATAAATTCTGATGCCCAAGTTCATAATGAGTTAGCAATGTCAACATGGAATGTAAGTCCTGAAGTAAAAAAAATCCACCTATCAAATGAGGTGCTCCATTTTAAAGTTATTCTACATTTTAAAAAATGCTCTTATGCATCATTAATTAGTAAAGATCCCCTGATGTATTCCAAATTCACTTTATAAATCTCTCTTATACAATCTTACACATCTTGAATGACACAATATATTAAAGGACATCACGTAACATGAAAAAAGTGTCACCCTAAATGGGATCCCCACTTTCCATATGGTCACATTATTTTAGAAAATAGTAAATAACGTAAAATCATTAAAAACTACTAGGCATTTGAGACCTAATCCTAACAAATTTTGCAAAACTTGTAAACTGTAGCTGGGTAAAATATCAAATCTAAGTGGATAACAACTATATCGGAGTGGCTATACAAGCCGATGCACTTCTGTTAAGCTCAAATAGACTTACTATATGTCTTACGGAATTACCATGATGGTTCTTACGCCTAAAACAATTGCAATCACACAAGACTTCATGGCAAAAGTTAGTTCCAGAGATTTTTTTTTTCTTGAAGAATAAATTAGGGGGGACTGAGAAACTACAGTTGAAAGCAAAATGAATATATAGAAGAAAGAATGATGAACACAGCAAAACCAAATTTGTGAAGGATTTTTAACAAGACTATTACACTCAGCTGTTAGGCGGGATAGTCAAATAACATCCTCCTGCTTGATCCTTCATTTAGAAACTGAAAAAAACTTAACAAGCCATCAGAATGACCAAATGCACCCTTTTCTCTCGTTTACAACATTTCTCAGTTATCACTCAGTCTAGATCATTCTTAGTTCATATTCTCCTGCCGTTGTAATGTACCTAACCCATGGCAATGCTTGATATCCACTCTTTTCAATGATTTTTAGATACCTGACCTGCAGTAAAGAATTGCAACAACAGAAAGCTGTTATAAAGTAGCAGTGTAAATCTAGATGAGCCAAATGTAAATCCTCAACCATTTATTCAATGCATCAATTTACTTGTAGAGCTAAATATTTGATGCTTGTATATAAAAAGCATAATGATTTTCCTTGAGGCCAATATAAATATAAGCAATAAGTTTGTTCTCATCAGAAATGTGGAAGTGACCACAATAAAGAGTCCAACACTGTGGTGACTTCAATGGAGTCTAGAACCTCCCAAAACAACAAAAAATACTTCTGACAGAAGTTTCTGCTCTAGAAATGTACAGACTACAGACATCTATAGTGTCAGTCCAAAAAGACCTGAACCAGCTCAAGGTTTCAGATAAATGATGCTAATGAGCTAACGATATTCGCAAAAGCAATAATCTACATTTGTAAACTAAAGTTAAGAAATGACCTGAATTCCTGATACAGTAAAATATGGTATCTCAAATTTGACACGAATAGGTGCCCGCTTTTCGGGGGTTGCTTCTTCAGCAGTTATGCTAGAAAGGCTAAATTCAGCCCTCAATACATATTCCTGAATCAAAACCCACATAATAAGTCAATTAAGAAACCAAAAGATCAGGGTCCAGAACCATGGCACTGTTAACCGTCCTAGAACAAGAAAACCAATGAAACCTGCAAGATACCTTTCCACCAGGAAATGATTTAATTTTCCAAAGCAAAGCATCCCTCTCTGGGGAGTATGCAGAAGAACCCATTGATGTGCGTATATGAGGTGTAGATGCATCAGCTGGTACTGGCAATTCAATTTCAACATTTGTTGCCGTACTGCAAAGTTAAAGAAAACCATTACACAAATTAGCACATACATAGAAATATCAGTCATACTCAAACCATTCCCTGAAGCCAACATGTTAGAAAGATCTATCTGAACTGCAGATAAATGGGATCTAAAATAAAGGCATACATAAGCCAGAGAGATAACTTGAAACCTGCGATCTTTGTATTGACTGCGTGCTCTAACCAAATATTCTACCCGGCTTCTTGAATGCTTTTCTACTTGGACTTCAACCCATATCAATGGCTTTACCTGCAAAGTAATAAAAATAAATAATATGAAACCTACTTTGGAAGGAAATCCTTCATAACAGACCTCCAAAGATTTGACAACTGCATTACTCTTGAACAAACCTGTGTGCTAAGTCTATAGTTCATAAGATCAAAAGTCCCATCAGGAGGTATGAAGGATATAGTTCTATCATTTTCAAAACGAGCAAGACGAACGCACCTGACAGAAGAAATAGAAATTAACATATGCCTTTTCAGGGGAAAAAAGACTAAGTACAACATCAAAGGAATTTGCAAGAACTTTAATATAAAATAAAATAATGACAATTAAGGAATTGAATAAGAAAATGAGCTTGATTGCATACTGATGAAACTTGATGTCATCCAAATCAATTGCTTTACCCTTTGACGCTTTGCCTTGAGCTTCTAGTAGCACCCTGTCATTGAGTCCAAGTTTGCATTCTGGCATTCCACTGAAAAAAAGTGAATCAGGATACACTTGCCATTAACAGCTAGCTATGTAACGTTTCAGCAGTCATGCTAAAAGAATAAAAATAAATAAAAAATATTAACAGCCATACTTTGCACAAAACATACTAAATTAACCATGAAACACAACCAATAATTCAATGCTACATATTAAATCAAAAGTTATAAAGGTCTAATATTTATGGCATATGTTCAAAACAGAGAAATCATTAGTGGTCAAACAACTTCCAGAACTCAATGATAATATAAAACATCTAAAGTTCAATACATATCAGTATTTTATTCTTTTTTTGTATTTTTTCATTATGATTTTTTTTCAAGATGGGCTGTGGGGATCCAGCTTCAGCCTTGATATGGCAAGGGCACGGGTGTCCTGACCAATTTCATCCCAGATACATCTATTACAGACCCAGTCAAGGTCTACAAACCGTAGGATTGAGACCTGGTCCGGATACGGGACCCAGTGCAGCATAATCCAACTTCATGGCTAATAAATAGTTCTCAAGAAAAAGACTAAGAACACTATCTTATTTTAGCATTATTTTTAAGTTTTAACAGAAGTGCCTTGCAAAGAAGGAATACTAGTTTTGAACTTGCATTAGGATTGGACGCTATTATTAATAAACATTCTAAATTGGAAAAAAGAGAAGGAAAGCTACATCTGCGTATTTTCTTCAGCAAGCAGGTTGATTCCTCTGTTGAAAGAAACAAAACAGATAGAGGACATCATATCCCAAAAAGAATATTTCTGAGGAATAGATGTTTCGTTTGTAATTTCTGGCTTGCAAAAGATGGCTTATCATATCAGCAATATAACATTTAAAAAGAAATCCTGATTTCCAGTAAAACTTCAACATTTGCCCATTATAATTGACTTTTAATCTGCCACTCTAAACTCTCCATTGAGATTGGATTCTGTTCAACCACTCACCACTTTCCTTTATTCTTCTATATTTGTTTTATTCTCGCTGAAGCATGCCTTCTGTTGAAATGAAAGTATCCAGCAATTAAGTTGGTTTTCTCGTGACCAAAAATTTGTTATTTATTAAATCTTAACAATGAATATAAATATGATATTTGTACTTACAAAAGGTTGAACAATTTGTAGATTTTTTGTATGATAGTACTTAATAATTCTACCACGTACGAATAAACACAAAATTTTTATTAACCATAAAATCTGAGAACTCCTGCATGCCAATGCCAACCCATTTATATTTCATTTCTTGTAAGATATGTCTATTCGTTCAGCTGTGTATAGCATACAAGGACTTTTGGCTTAGTGGATGCGGTTTGCCCTATCTCAAGGCGTTTTCACAAGTGAGGTGCATATTTGAGAAAAGAGGTGTGCAGTAACATTATAATGTTCTCCAAGAACCTGGCTGGAGTTTACAGTGTATTTACTTAGCAGAAATTAAGGGAAGCAGTTCCATTTGTTTTTATTTCTAAAAGGACTCAATTATAAGACTATGCACGGGGCAAGAAAAAACTACCTCAAGTAAGCTCTCATCTTCAGCGCTCCAACTACATCAGATCGCACTATTTGCCCATTGCTATTCACAAGAATATTTACACTTTCTACTACATCCAAAAAGACCTTTAAGAACAAAATAAAAGCACAAAATTAGTGGAATATCAATTGCCATATTCAAGCAAAGCACAAAGTTAAATCCGGATTAGCCTTCAACCTCATTTTTCTTGTATCGTATTCCTTCACTTCGCCAGGAAACAGCATTTGTAACAGCCATTGGAGGTCGCTGAGTGACTTCCATCCTGTAAGCATCTGTTTTGATGAATTCACTAAGAATCTTTGCCTCTGTATATTGAGGGTACCCGAAATCCATTATTTCATCTAGTAGTTCGTACTGCACATGGGGAATACAAGTAGTGAAATGATATACAAATATTTCAAATTTTAAGTTCATGATAAAATATTCTCAAATAGTTCATTACAAAGAATTCTGAACCCTCGACCCTCTGTGACTCAGATTGAAAATATATATGTTACACTCACAACAACAACAAAATTGTCTCTCAAAGACTCTTCTTCTAGCTCTTCAAAATAGTGCTTGAATACCTGCAGAAATAACAACGTGACAATCCAAAACTCAACATAAATTTGACATGTGAATAGTTATTGCAACACACTAATCATAGCAGAAAACAAAGATGAACATTAACAAATCTGGTTTACTGTAATAAACAGCTAAATATGTGTGCAATAGCTGCAAATGAAAGCATTATATGGCTACACTACAATCCCTGGCTCTACAGCTTCAGTAAGTTTCCTAAATGTAATGTCCCATTTGATAATTGAAAATAGAGCCTCGGACTACAAATAAATTGTGAATGAGAAGAACAGATTGTTGAACTTACATCCACAACTCGATGTAAAAATAATAGTAAGCTAGCTGCATTAGAGTTCTGTCTCGATGCTGCCATAAGGTAAATATTGTTGTGCTGAATGAACATGTAAGTCACCCCATTGTCATAGACCACTGGATTTTGTAAAGCAGGATCACCCTGTCCATGTAATTCCATCAAAAAACTTGTCAAATACATATGTTGAAATCATCTTCTCACACATGGCCAGTTCAGCCAGTTCAGCCTTATAAGAGACAAGACATAACAACAGAGGGTAGTGTATTTTAAAAAATATATTCATATGAGACAATGTAATTTATTAAATGCCATACACAGTGACATGGGCCTACTAAACGTTTTTAAATAATTTGCATAGCTCTATATAAATATTCCATATCTGAGAAGCTTCTTTGTACAACTTTGGAATTTCTAAGTGCACAATGCACATAGCACAGATGAGCCAACAGCAAGTACAGCTTCTTGTGTTCTTTCCACTGTTTCAATAGAGTTCTTATCAATAGATCAATGTAAGCATTTTATTCCTCTCGAAATGGTTAAAGCTTTATTACCAATTCTAAAGAAAGTGGACACAAACTAACTAAAGAATCCTCAATCACCCAGGGCAGGGTTTGACGAAGTTACATGGATTCAAATGAAGGATCTTTAAAATATGGACAGCAAATTGACAAAAATTAACAGTAATACCTCCTTTACTGCTTAGTAAAATTAAAAGCAAGGTTCACCACTTAGTGTGTTGGCTAAGTGGTGGTGGTGTTGTTGTGTCCACCAAGGTTCAAACCGCCACTAGGCCATTGTCATTGTGGGCTTGTGCCTTCGCTGATCCAATTTGCTCATGGGGTTGAGCCCCAGCTTTGTTAAATGTGGATGAGGTCCCTCATTTGTGGCCTCACCGGTTCATAGCTCCGGGTCAAAAAGTGTTTCACATGGGGATGGAGGGTGTGTCATGTTAGCATCACTGGTCACATTAAAAGTTTACCAGACACTTAAAAAATAAAAAATAATAGTTAAATTAAAAGCACTTGCCTTGCATGTACATACGTGATTCCTATATTTTTGCAAATAGAAATTATACTTTTTTTCCACTAAGGGCATCTTCTTTTATAAGCCTTCTGGAGAGCATATAGATATAGGATGTGTACAAGGCCATTCACTAAATCTGCAAGTACATGTCTGGACTACTATTCTGTTTTTTTAGACTGCGGGAATCGGGTAGCCCCATTATAAACTGCAATATAGGGGAGACTTGATCTCGTGACCTCATGCCTACCACAGGAAGCTCTTGCTAATGGAGCCAGGCTCCCAGCTCGTGTGGACTATTCTGTTGCATAAGCCTATTATTTTTATTTTTATTGCTGATTCAAACTGTATTTACTAATGCCCACTAATTCCACCCTATAAACCATCTTATAAGCATAAGCAAGGGCAAGTTGTACTTGTATTATGGTCATTTTCTTGTTTCTTATTTTTAGTTATATTTACCAACCAATACAGTTAAACAACAAATATGGCCCAAAGCCATGCATAAAAGGACCTAGAAGAAAACCCAAAAACCCAAAAAAAGGTCATATCATTGGCATGCTAATCCAGGTTAATTAAGTGCTATGCTATTTCATTTTAAAATCCATCGAAAGAATTGAACTGTAAGGGTGTGTACCTATGGAGGAGTATATGCCTCCGGTTTTTCCCTGCATTGGTGATTTCAACGAATGTTTTGAATAGTGAGAAAAGTGAATTCTTCAACTCAAAATGCAGTGGAGGCTTTCTGGCCAGATAATGTGAGCCAGATAATTTGAGCAGGCGCTGCAAATGAGATAAGAAATTTTGCTGTACCAAGCTCAAATTTTTTTGATAAGTGTTTTGGCAGATGGAAGCCTACGTATAGAAAGTTTTCTAAGAAATATATACTGATGGTTTTCGATGCAAAGTTTGAAATAATTGTAGAGAAGAGTTGAATATATTATGTTGGGTGGAACCACGTCTTCTCCTAATGACTCCAAAATCTTATCAGCAATACATATGGAAAAACAATTATGGTTTCTACCTTGCACGGGACCTTTATCTAAATATTAACAAAACTAAGGTAACAATTACCTGCACAATTCTTCTGTTAAAAACAATTTATCTTCAGAAATTGAAAGCTTGCAAGGAAATTCTTAGTTGAATTTGATAATTTTGTGGTAATTACAATAAATTTCAAACCCTAACTTCCCAAAAAATCAGCTAAAAAATGTCATTTGTTATATACTTTATATCGTCTACACTATTTAGGATAATATCTTAAAATTTTCTTTACTGTTCAGCAAAAAAATGCTTCGGCAATATACCTTCCTACACAAACCTTTCCCTCAAATTAATTTATTACTAGAAAATTGAAGGCTTCCACGGGTTTTTGATAGTTTAACTATCTCACTTTAGTACGAATTTTTAGATTTCAAACGCTAACATTCCGAAACATTGATTAAAAGTTAACAGTTGTTACATAATTGATATTGTCTAAGCTTTTCCGGACGAATACTTAAAAGTTTCTATACAGTTAATAAAAAATGTTTCGACGATATGCCTTCGGACACAGATCTGTTGCTTGTTATATGCACTTTTATGTAATTGATTTATTTGTTTTCTACTGATAAAGTGGATCTGTTTGGGTTCAGGCCCAGTGGGCAGCTGTAACACAATAGACCTGTGTAAAAGAGCTCCCGATTTGAATCTCAAATGTAATCACTCGCACCCCAACTGTGGGAAAATTGGGGGGACCACTTGATCAGAATACACTTCGGTCAGTGGTTAGAAATGGTAATATTGTATAATCGTAATACATAGGAATGAATTCTGTCACCCGCCCTAGGTGAAAAATGAGGATAATTAATATAAAACTATTGCAGTTTCATGACTCCTGGGCTAAACTACATTCGACAATAGCTATATTTAATAAAAGGAGAATCATATCTCCCAGATAAAAATGCGTTTGCCATTTCAAAACAAAAAGGAAAGCGGATCTGCTCTAGTTGCGATCTATAAAAATTTCAAGTAACTATCATAAATCTCATTGATTTCCCATCCGTTTGCCCTTTTCTATTCCCCTTCTTTATATAATCTATCCTTCCATCAAACCCTAGGAAAACCAACTGATCTTCAGATGTCCTCCTGTAACTAAAAGATCATAGGCTCCGCTCCAAATATCCCCTTACAGTTCTCTAAAATTTTATCCGCCTAATTAAATGAACATCTGAAAAAAGAACATGAGATCAAATGAGATCCGTTCAAATTGAGTACCTCCTTTTCGATGAGCTTTGAGAAAAAACGTTCTGCTTGAGATGAAGAGACATCGCCACGATAATCTCGCCAGATGAGGACACGGCCCTTCATATCCAGAAGGAACAAGGCGGATGCAGCACCCGCCATTGCCAATATTTGTCAAATTCAGCCGTGGAATTCTGTCGAACGATTCGCAGGCTCAACTCCTCATGTTGTTCATCGTGACAGACAGGAAAATGAAAAATACAAACATAAAAAGGAGAGTCGTTTTATGTTGTAAGCTAAGTACTAGAAAGTAAAGGCTTGTGTTGTTTTATTAATCTAAATAATGTAAAGAAAAATAAAACCTTTCTTAAAATTGCTCTAGAATGTGAAGAGGATAATGTTACATAGGTTTTATGATTGAAAAATGAATCTTTTTATCATGTAGAGTTAGTTTATAAATAGTCTTTGATTTTGTTATATTTTTATGTGGCACTTTTTAAATTTTATATTACATTTAAACTTTGTCAAGAGTTGAGATTATACATTTGGATGTTCGTTATATACTTATTTTATGTTGGGGTCTAATTCTAATTAATGTGTATTTATATTTTATAATTATAGTTATCTTTTTATTAGGTACTTTAATTTTTTTATATTAGATCTAAACTTTGTCAAGAGTTGAGATTACAAGTTTGGGTGTTTGCCATATACTCATCTTATGTTAGGGATCTAACCCTAATCAATGTGCATTTATATTTTATAATTCAACTAAGTGATTTGTATTTGCTCGGCCTTTTTCTATTATAAGGAGATTATAGTTTAAAAATACATTCAAAGGATTGCTGTTATGTTGCAAGAGGACATGTTCACTTAGGTCAATCTCATATATGTGTGTAAAAGATTGAAGATAATCAACAAGTGCACGTGAATGGTACATGCAGATATCTTACTCCTTTAAATACACCAAACTAAAATATTTTGCTACTAATTACTCCTTGAATGATTCTAGGATAAGAGAGGATGTGTGAGAGAGGAGAGATGTGAAATGGATTGAATGTCTTTGATTAGCATCTAATTGCACATATATGTGTTTAGTTGGCTCACAACTATTAGTGGATTGTGTGAGAGTTGGCTAAATTTTGATTTGAATTTTGACAAGGCAAGGGTTGAATTCATGATTAGCAGAACAACCCCATGCATGCAATAATGACTTAAGACATTAGAGTCTAGGTGGAAAGTGAATGTCTAATTATTTGTGGAGTAATAAATAAAGGTTACATGAGAAGATTTGTAGAGATGGATAATGTGCAAATAACTATATGGGAATTCATGTATGGGAATAGGTAAATGCTAGGGGATTGAGACCAACTTCACACAACATTAAGTCATATATTGATATATAAATTAGAAATTGCATGGATATGTGAATTTTACCATTACATTTTGCTTTGACTTAAAGGTGCATGTGATTCATAGAATGATTATGTATCTCAGAGTATGTAGCAATCACACACATGCATACAAATAAAATATTTCGATATAGATAAACATCATGAGGGTCCATTTAAATGTATTCTATTTTATACATATTTCCCTCATGTGAATAAATCTTGAATTATGGATTTTTTATGACTAGATTGAGATGTACGTTGTATGGTTTCATTTTCCTTTATCTTCTCGTGAATAAATATATGGTTATGGATGCTAGTTTTGAAGAATAGCTTGAGGAGTACAAGAGCAATTTGTGGCTTTGGACATATTCTTGGATTATGGAATAGTTATTAGTTTTATATTACTTTGGTTGAGAGAATTATGTCTTTTTAATTTGTTGTGGTAATAAAATTGATGAACACTAATAGTGAAAGTATAAGGTTAAAGTGTATAAATCCAATTAACCCAAGTATAGGCTCATGTAATTAACCATTAAAACTAAAATTAAATGTGAATAAGTATTTTTAACAATAACAAGAAACTAACACACACACACACACACATGAAACTCTAATTACAACTTTTAGTGAAAAATTCCACCTCTAAAGAGGTATTGAGCTTGTACTACTTAAGTAGAGATAAGTACATTAGAATATCTTATACAATCTTCTTTAGTTTGACAACATACTAGTAGCATGCTCGAGCACCTACAAAATAACCATACCTTCTCCATAGAAAGCCCTTAATATATAGGCTTAAGAAGGATTATAAAAAAACCATATAACAATAGGTCATGGATACACACATTATGTCAAAGTGTCTTGATAAAAAATTCTCACCATCAACTATATGAGAGTGGTTTCCAAAATAGAAAGTAACACCTCTTGTACACATTGAATCTTCATAGATTCTATCATAAGATGACATTAAGCCCACTTTCTCATTTCGAAGTGTTCCATGAGCTCAATAATTGCATTGTCACATATTTTGAGAACGGTATTCCACAACTGCCTATCTTTGACTTTATTTTTCAACCTCCCTTATTCAATGCCATTACAGTAATAACTCACATAATCTAGAGAATGGTGATAATAAATAACGTCACTCAACTTGTCATGGATATCAAAGTTACTCATTAAAGAAAGTTGGATAATTGACATTATACATTAGGATTATAGCTAAATATCATTGTCCTAATATGTTTATGTTATTGTATCTATATCATCCTAAAAGTAAGCTCTCTTAATTAGGTGCTCATTTTAGCCCCATTTTAGCATGTATGAGTTCCTATATTGATTTCACAATCTTCTAACAATTATCAGACCCTCAAATTAACATTATAAGTCCTATATTGGTTCAATTTGTTTAAAGCTCGAGGTTGGCCCTTATTTCTAAGTGTGCTCCTCTATTTTCCTTCCAATCAAATAATTTATTTCATCTCCTCACTTTAAGATGGGTCTTACCTCATTTTAAAGTTCGAGGTGTGATTTCCACATCTACCAATCTCGTTTCTTCGCATGATTTATCTTTTGGGGCCTAAAAATTGTAAACTTTCTCCCTATGAAATTTCACTTAATTTTTGTAGGGACACATTGAGTTTGGGGTACACATCTCCATTCCTGATGTGTCCTCGACACTTTTGCTTGAAATTTTAAGGGTGGGTTTTTATGGTCTTACACTCCCCAAAACTAGCTCTGTAGGTCATTATCATTTTTCTAAGTTGGCCTAAAAGTGGTTTCACTTTAAAATATCTATATAAAGGCCCTCCTTTTCCATTCTTTTGTAACAAGAACAACAATAAGAAGGAGAAGGGAATTGACCAAGCAATCAAGAAATAAAGTGAATCCTCAAGATATTCAAGGCATTCTTCTTCCTCTTCATCAAGCATTGTGGAAAACTACAACTTCCAGTATACAAGGCTTTGATTTCATGATTTCCCATTGGGTTTTTGTGGAGTTCAAGTTATTGCATCAACACTTGTGATCACATCCAAAGAAGCATTACGCCATCAATGTATAAGGTGATTTATGTTTCAGAGCCATCTTATATTTCATATCTCATTATGCTATTTCAATTCAATTTCAAGGTTGATTCCTAAATAGGGGTTTGATCAAGGAAACCCCATTTTCCCAATCTTTCTGCATGTTTTTTGTGTGCAGGAATAGGTTATGGAGCTACAATTTTAGATATGGCAGTGCAAGAACAGTTGCAAATTTCATGAAAGTTTCATTCAAAAGTGTTGAGAATAGATCAAGTTTTGACCTATCCCTAGGTATAGATTGAGTTTTACCCCATCCTTGTCATTTTTTATTGAAATTTGGTAAGGAGCCCGTTCACAACCTTTAGGTCTCAGATTAATGATTATAACTCATTTTGACATTTAGACAATCAGAAATTTGGGTCTGAAGGTTCACTTTTTCTATTTCCTTTTCAGGTACATTCAAATCCTTCTCCAAGCTCTTTCACATCAATTTTATCAATTAAATTAAATCTTTTATGTGTCAATATCATCGCTTTCTCTCTCAATCATAAATAACAAAAGGAATAAAAAATCTTCAAGCATAGCTATTGCATTGGCATCTCTCAAGTGGCATTTATCATACATCTCTTGAGGTGGTTTTGTATTATAATGTGTAATATGAATTGGGGGAAATAATCCTTTTACATTTTCCCATTTTATATTATACATTTGGTGAGCCCAACTTATGACATTTTCTCTTTTGATTTTGGAGTTAGATTCCCTTTATGTGCTTATAGGTTCACCTATTGTACATTTTGGTGAACCCAACTTATGAAATTTCCTCTTTTAATTATGGAGTTAGACTCCCTTTATGTGCTTATAGATTTTTGATTAAGGAAAAAATAGGTTTTGAAGGGACTTGAAACCCTTTACAAAGAAATTACATAAGATGTATCAATAAAGTGTACCAACATGAAAAAGACAAACCAACACCTAGACAAGAATAAATAAAAAATACACTACAAAAACAACCCATCCCTAGCAAACAACCAGTAAGAAGCTGGAAAAAAAACATACTACAAAAAGGAGACAAACTAAATTAACCTAGATTTTTTAAGGTCTTAGCGACCTCCTCCTCAAGCTGACTCATTCTCTTAGCCACCGTCTTTAGCTCCATGATGTCCAAGGGGATGATAATGTTCTTCATCTTCATGCTAGCTTTGGTTCTTTTTCTTGGATCCACAGTCTCACCATTAGTCATCTCTTTCTCCTGATCAAGGTCAACAATGACTCTTTCTTGTTGTAAATTCTCTAAGTTAGCCACCCAAGACTTTCATTTTCTCAACATAAGAATAATTTTTTTTGTAGCTTTGTTCCATGATCTTCCTAAGAGAGGAGTTAATTTTGGTGATCCTTTTGTTCATATCTTCCAATTTCTTATCATTTATTTCCCTAGTCTTCTCCTCTGTCTCCACATACTTGTTGAGGCAATCAATCATCACCTTTTTTTCATCTTGAGTCCAAAGGGAACAAACTGAAGTGGCATTGCTAGTGTTACTAGGGCCCACAAGAGTAGGAACCACTTGTACAAAGACAAACTTATCTCCCTTTAGTTGAATTTCCTCAAACTTGGAAGATAGGGCAAGACATTTCAGATGGAGGCTCTTAATTTCATGGAAGGCCTGTTTCTTCCATCTGAAGGAATATAAAGAACTACATTTAGCAGTTTGAAGAACACCAAAGGCTAATTCCCTCTTATACTCATGATCACTGAGACTCAATTCAATAGAGGTAGATTGGGCTTCTCCCTCCATTTGATGATTAGACTCTTCAGACCCAAAAGGAGAAATAGAAACATTGTGATCAATGGAACTATCATAATCAACTAAAATATGGACTTTACCTTTCCCTTTATCTTTCCCTTCTTGTTACCCTCAATAGTAGGAGTCCCTTTACCTTTTTTTTTGGAAGTGGGTGATGAAACATAATATTCTTTTGAGCTCTTTCCCTTACTGGTTCCCACATGCATCTTCTTAGGAATGTTATTATGATTTTTAGTTGAGGGAGTAGGGGAAATATTTTCATCCTCCTCCATATTCCACCCATCATCTTCCATAGAGCCTTTCTCTTTGCTAACACCATCATATGTATTCTTCGTTGAAATTTTAGTTTTTTTGGCCGAAGGGGGAGGGGCTTCTTTTTCATCCTCCAGTCTCCCAACCCTCACCCCAGAAGACCTATCCACCCCTTCACCTTCAACAACATAGAGAAATCTAGAGGGGGTCTCATAAATCCTAGATCTAAAGTTACCATAGATCAACAAAATTAGACCATTGTGTAAAATTGGGTTATTAGGATTCTTCCTATGACCTCTAATTCTAGAGTTAAGTGCATAAAATAAGAAGTACAAAAAATAGATCAAAACCCTATTCTTGAAGTGGTTGAGAAAAATAATATGATAACCATACACCCTAGTAAATCTTCCATCAAGGGTGAAATACTCCATTATAGGTTTCAAGACTTCTCTCTAAATAATTTTAATTTGCTCAGGATCAAAGTAGGAATTGTCACCTTTAACAAGAGCCTCCCTTTCTTCATCAGTTTTGGGGAACTTCTTCACTACAATATCTAACATTTTCTTATCTTTGAAGAACTTAATCCCCTCCATTAGTAGGCCAGTCACTTCTGTTATCAAATTTTCATCAACCACGACCTCTTTACCAAACATATTAAGCGTACCATCCCTTCATTCCTAGACAAAGATCTTGGTAACTTGCTGATTATAGTTGTGGATCTTTTCTAGGTAGGGGTAACTCCTCCCTTTTTCAGATGATACCAAATTGTAGCATTATTCCTCCATTCATCACAGTTATCCGGTTCCACCCTTCTTAAATAACCACCCATATTCACACTAGTAGAACAAAGCTTAGGCAGATGAACTTTGTGAATTATGTCAAGAAAGAGGCAAGTGATACCAATAAGGCCAAAAATTTCCCACAAAGTGTGTGAATGATCAGTTGCAATAATTAACTTCTTCTCTTTCAGACGATTGCCACCTCCAGCACTAATATCCATATTACCAAGTATTTTTTCCATCATTAATAGGAAGGTTTCCCACTTTTCCATTAATCTGATCAAATCTAAGGATAGAAATGATGTCATTATTCATATTATTCTCCCCTTTCCATGTGTTGATAGCCTTAAGATGAACAACAAGGTTGGCAAGGCCATCAACCACTATATTAATTTCATGATATGCATGGGAAATATAGCATTCATCAAAAGTTTGTATTATGTTAATGGAATCTTTAATAATATTATCAATATGTCCAAGAAGCCTTATAATCACCCTTCAAAAACTTGATAATATTGTTAGAATCACCCTCAATCCACACTTTTTATGCAATTTAGGCTTTTAGCAATATTCAAAATTTGAAAGACACCCATGGCTTTAGCAAGATGGTTAGACTAAACTTGACTTATGACATTTCCTATACATTTTGGTGAGCCCGACTTTTGACATTTCCTCATTTTGACTTTGGTGGTTAGATCTTCCTTGTATGATCATTTACTAGTTTCATTTCAATTTTCTTTCAAGAATTTAACGACGTTTACTTTCATGCATATGATGATAGTTTAGTTCTTAATTTCATCCATAATCACAACATCCCCCCTCCCAAAACCAATCCCACCCATATTTTAGCACAATAAGAGCTTATTAACTTTTCTTCAAAGAATCTCCCTTCAAAGGATGAGATCTTGCAAGATGATGTTGACCCTTCTCCTAGAATGTATCTCTCCCTCATGAAGATATTTTAGTGCAAGAGAAGGATATTTTTCCCTACTTTTCTTCTCATCCCTCCCCCTTTAGGGATCAATATTTAGTGAGTCACAATTATTCCTCTCCTGAAGTGTTTTTTATTCATAAAGATATGCCTATTGTTGATGATTCTCCTATTTGGGATGAACCCTTGGACAATGACATTGATTATTATCTTCCTCATGAAACAACCTTTATAAAAGAAGGTGATAAAATGGTTGACATTTCTTCTACTCCCTCTAGATATGACACACTTATATTTGATGGTGATCCTTCTCCTAAGATGTAGCCCCTTTATGAGGACATTTTGGAGCAAGAGGAGGACATTATAAATACCTTTTTTAATATCATTGTACCTTCATTTGACATCCCTCTCAAAGATGAAGCCTTGATATAAATCCCTAGAATTAATTCTAAAGGTTTTATCACTCATGAAGACACCTTTAAAGAAAAGGATAATATCATGACTAATTTCCTTAATTCTCTCCCTTCTAGAGATAAACACATGAAAAATAAAGAGCTTGATCAAGTCAATGTTTTCAATGTTTTGGATAATGAAAATCCTAAGGTGGTTGTCCATCTTCATCAAGATACCCCTCAACCTCAAAATAAACCAATCATTGTGGTAAAAGGTGCTCAACAACCTTACTATCATATAGTTTCTCACACTTATAATACAAGAAATAATAGTACAAGTTTAGTTATTTCTCCTTCTCTTCATCCTTTGATGGAATATGGATGAAGTGACTAAGAGGGGGGGTGAATCAGTCAACCATAAAACACTTCACTATTATTTCTTTCCAGATCCCTTAGGATATCTTAATGAATATTATCTGTTTAACACTCGGTAAAATAGATTGCAGTAACTTGGTAGATGCAGAGAGTATTAGTAAAATTGTCTTTTAGATATTCATCACCACTTGTATATGATTAAGATAACTATTAAGAACACAAGAGACACAGAATTTAACTTGGAAACCCAATATGGGAAAAACCACCAATGTATCTAGATACTGATTTTCACTTTTCTGAAGTGATGCCCGGTTAGAAGCCAACCCAGTAAAAGGTTACAAAACACACTGTTAGGTGTGACCTTGTTAGAGGATTTAATCACCCTGCTAGGAGTGGCCTGGTAAGAGGTCTTGAGAACAATTCAATGGAATTGTCACCTTGTTAGAGGATTTACAATATGGTTGTTAAACCAACTCGGTTAAGAGATTTAGAATTCACTGTTACAATGATAAAAAGGTAACAATGAAAATGACCTGTATAATAATGCAACTGCCTTGCTGATTACAGATCTCTGTTCTGTATAAGTGAGATCCTTCCTGATCGAATATATCTTTGCTGCTCCTCAAGGATATCTGGTCATCCTTCACAATTTCGCACACACCTTTCCTATCTTTCTTCTACATATCTTCTTCTATATATCTTCTTCTATATCTATCCTTATTTTTCACATTTGACCTTTTATTTATATGATTTTAGATTTGTCAAATCGGCATTACTTGGTATAACAGTCGGCTGAAATAAGCAAACTTTATTTGCAAAGATCCTTCAAGGGCCGACAGTGCTCGGTGACCATAATGAAATTTTTTTACAATCTTTTGGAGACCGAGGGAACTCGGCAAACACTGATAATCCTTTTTCTTTGATAACCGAGTGAGCTCGGTAAATGCTAACTTTTCTTTGACAACCGACTGAACTCAGTAAATGCTAACTTTTCTTTGACAACCGAGTGAACTCGGTAAACACTAATTTTATTGCTAGGCAGACCGACTAAGCTCGGTAGGTACTGATTGTTGTGGACTATGACATTGTGTGACATCAAAGACAATACATAATTTGAGTAGCAATTTTCTTCAGACAATTGTTTCCAACAATCTCCCTCTTTGGCATTGATGGCAACACAATATGTCATAGCATAAGAAATTTTGAAAGGATTAGCTCAGTTCAGATTCAAATCTCCCTCTGTCAGCAAACTTCCTTTTTCTTAAAAAATCTTCCTCCTGACTATTGAAAATTTCTTGAAGTAATAGCAAAGACATAGCAAAGACACTCCCTCTTTGACAACACATGCCAAAGATAATTCACATATTACCGGTGTAAACTAATGTACCTCAAGTACTGATTCATATGCAATGATTCCTTGAATATGCTGCATCAACTTGTTGATTTTCAATCATGTTCTGGTTGATGCATCACTAAAACTGTATTTAGTGAGCCTCGGATAGGGGAATGACCCCTAACTTACCTCTTAGATACACAAATGCATCCTTGGGTAATGGTTTGGTGAAAATGTCTGCAATCTGCTCTTTTGTATGAATATATTCTAATCTGATTTCCTTGTCCTGCACCAATTCTCTGACAAAGTGATATTTAATAGCAATGTGCTTGGTTTTGGAATGCATTACTGGATTCTTCGAAATGTTTATTGCACTAGTATTGTCACAAAATATAACAACTGGTTCTTTGATCTCAACCTTCATACCTTGTAATAACTGTTTAAACCAAACAATATTTGAACAATTTACTGCAGTAGCAACATATTCTGCTTTAGCTATGGATTGAGATGTGCAATTTTGCTTTTTGCTGGTCTAGGATACCAGTCTTTTTCCAAGAAAAAATGCTCCACCACTTGTACTTTTTCTGTCATCAATGTTCCCTGCCCAATCAGCATCAGTAAACACTTTTAAGTCTAGATTGCCTCCAAATTTATACCACAAACCATATTCTTCAGTTCCTCTTAAGTACCTTAAGATTCTTTTGATTGCCATCATATGATTTTCCTTAGGTTTCGCTGAGAATCTTGCTACTATACTGACTACTAAGGCAATATTAGGTCTTGTATGTACTACATACTGCAATTTTCCAATCATAGATCGGTATAAGGTCTGATCTACTTCTTTTGAATCATCATTTTTGGTAAGTTTCAGTCTAGTACACATGGGTGTACCAACTGGTTTTGAATCTTCCATACCAAACTTCTTAAGTATTTCCTTAATGTATTTAGATTGAGTAATGTATATACCATTCTTGCTTTGCTGAATTTGAAGACCAACAAAGAATTTTATTAAACCAAACATAGACATTTCAAATTCTTTGTTCATTTGCTCTGAAAATTATTTGCACTGATCATCATTCCCTGTAAATATAGTATCATCTACAAATATTTCTGCCAATATAATTTTGTCATCCGGTCCTTCTTTAATATACAGATTACTGTTATCATTGGTTCTTTTGAAATTGATCTGAATCAGATAGTTATGGAGTCTTTCATACCATGCTCTAGGAGCTTGTTTCAAACCATACAATGCTTTGTGTAACTTGCAGACCATGTCCTTTTTATCTGGATCAACAAAACCTTCAGGTTGCTCAATGTAGACTTCTTCATCAAGAATTCCATTGAGAAATGTAGATTTTATATCCATCTGATATACCTTAAATCCTTTATGTGCTGCATAAGCAAGTAAGGTTCTTACACCTTCTAATCTTGCAACAGGAGAAAAAGTTTCACCATAATCTATACCTTCTTCTTGAGAA
This sequence comes from Chamaecyparis obtusa, assembly GCA_027943335.1. Classification (NCBI taxonomy): domain Eukaryota; kingdom Viridiplantae; phylum Streptophyta; class Pinopsida; order Cupressales; family Cupressaceae; genus Chamaecyparis; species Chamaecyparis obtusa. The sequence goes on along the minus strand of BSBK01002510.1, from coordinate 538,935 downwards.
TAACCTTTGCATACCAATCTAGCTTTGTTTCTAGATACTTGACCATCTTCATTCAGCTTATTCCTGAATACCCATTTTGTTCCAATTACATTCTTATCTTTAGGTCTAGGTACAAGAGTCCATGTTTTGTTCTTTTGTATTTGTTCTAATTCTTCATTCATTGCTTCAATCCAACTTTCATTTTTCAATGCATCTTTGATATTTCTAGGTTCAAAATCAGTAAGCAGACATGTACCTTTTAGCTTACTTCTTGTCATAGTACCATCTGATTTGTTTCCAATAATTTGATCTAGTGTATGATGCCTTCTGACATATTTGGCTAGTATAGGTTCCTTGCTTTTTGAATGAGTCATGTTGTTGTCTTCTAGGATCTCTTCTCCAGGTTTCTCTAGCTCAGTAGATATTTTCTCGGTAACTTCAGGCTGAGACTCGGTTTGAATTTCTTCCTGTGACTCGGTTTGAACTTCTTCCTATGACTCAGTTACTGTGCTAGGCTCGGTAGATATAGTTTCCTCATTGATAGTTGTGTCTGGCAATGTTTCAGGTTCAATGTAAATGAATCTCCTGTAGTTTTCAGGTTCCCTTTTGCTTTCTTCTTCAGTCTTTTCTACAAACTCATCAAATTTTATATGTATACTTTCTATGACTTTGTGAGTAGACAAGTTCAGACATTTGTATGCCTTGATTTTGCTAGAATATCCTAGGAATATTCCTTCATCACTTTTCACATCAAATTTATTTCTTCTGGATTCTTTTAAGATATAACACTTGCTACCAAATACTTTCATATAACTTACATTGGGTTTATAGCCATACCATAACTCATAAGGAGTTTTGAATGTGTCTTTCTTCAATTGTACTCGGTTCAAGGTATGAATTGCAGTGCTGATAGCTTCCTTCCAGTACTTTATGGTGATGTTATTTTCTATCATTAAAGTCCTTGCACAATCCATAATAGATCTATTTCTTCTTTCAGCTATTCCATTCTGCTCAGGAGTTCTAGGAGCTGATACCTATCTTTTGATTCCTCTTTCAATGTAAAAGTTGTTAAATTCATGGGAGATGAATTCACCACCTCTGTCTGATCTTAAGCATTTCAATCTTTTCCCTGTTTCCTTTTCCACTCTTGCCAAGTACCATTTGAACTTTTTAAATGCTTCTGCCTTTTCTCTTAAATACATAACAGTCATCATTCTAGAATAATCATCAATGAAAAGAATAAAGAATTTATCTCCAGTATAGCTTTCTATTCCAATAGGTCCACATAAATCAGTATGCACAATTTCCAAAATCTATTTAGACTGATAGTTCTTACTCTTAAAACTAGTCTTACTCATTTTGCCAATCCGACAATTCTTACATAGACCAGTATCAGGTTTCTTCAAAGTAGGAATTCCTCTTACCTTCTTGAATTTGCTTATTTTCATCATGTTATCAAAATTCACATGACATAACCTTTTGTGCCATAGCCAACTTTCTTCAATTTGAGCAATAAAACATGAATATTCACTAAGATCAAGATAAAATAAGTTACCTTTTGTTTGTTTGCCTGATCCAATGAGTTTTCCTTTTCCATCCAGCAGTCTTGCTTGACTATTCATGAATTCAACCTTGAAACCAGTGTTGATTAGCTGTGCTACACTTAGAAGATTATGTTTTAGTCCTTCAACCCAATAAGCATTATCACATATGAGTTCTTTGGTTAATGAGATTCTTCCTTTTCCTTTTATACAACAAGGTTCATTGTTTCCAAATCTTACATTGCCACTATCACAGTCTTCTAGGTATTCAAATTTTGTCTTGTCACCAGTCATGTGATGTGAACATCCACTGTCTATTATCCATTTATCATCTTTGCTTATATGAGAAATAAGTGCCATCTTATCTTCATCATCATCAGATTCATCTTTTATAGCAATAAAGATAATTTCTTCTTCACTATCATCAGAATCTTTAGCCATAAAACATGTTTTCTTACCTTTATCCTTGAATGATTTGAAATTCTTTTTGCCATAGTACTTGTGACCTCTCTTCTCTTCCTTGGCTTACTTGTTTGGGCACCTAGCTGCAATATGTCCAATTTCTTCACATGAAAAATAGATTAAAGGAGTTTTACCTTTATAATTACCTTTCCCTTTAGAGTACTTCTTTGCAAGTAGTGCTTCTACAATTTCAAGATCACTATCAGAACTTTCTTCTGATACTTCTTCACTTTCTGACTGAACTTCTTTTATTTTCTTGTTCTTCCTTAGTGAAACCTTGGCCTCAAATGCTGACTCAATATTTTTGGAATTTGGAACATAGTTGTCATAGTTGTCTAATTCAAAGGCTGTCAATCTTCCAACTAAAGCATCCAAAGTTATATTGTGGTTTGTTTCACATCTTCTTTCTTGAATAGCTGATACTCTTATTGCATAGATAGAGAGTAATGTTCTGAGTACCTTGCTTATAACAGTTTCATCAGAGATTGTTCCTCCAGAAGCTCTAATTGCACTAACACTTGCTTTGATCCTTTCAACATATTTTGCAATGTTTTCATCTTCTTTCATATTCATCTTGTCAAACTGTCCTCTTAGGCTTTCTGCTTTGGCTCTTTTCACATTTGCATCACCACCATATATTTTCTTCAGTGTGATCCACATTTCATATGCAGTAGTGCATTCTTTAATATCATCAAATTCTTCATAGCTGAGAGCTGATGCAATGTCTATCATCATGGTGTTATGACACTTTTTCTCTGCAATGTCTTCAACAGTTAATGCGCTAGTAGGAACTGTGTATTCTTCATCAATGTATTTGCATCCTGAATCACCAATGGAAGCCAGATGAAGTCTCATGAGACCTTGCCATGCTGAAAAGTTATCTCTATTGAGCTTTGGAATTTCTCTCTTGTAAGACATCCTGATCTTTAGCTTAGGTCCTTGAAACCCTTCCTGCAAGCACCAAAAGCTCTGATACCAATTGATGGAATATGGATGAAGTGACTAAGAGGGGGGGTGAATCAGTCAACCATAAAACACTTCACTATTATTTCTTTCCAGATCCTTTAGGATATCTTAATGAATATTATCTGTTTAACACTCGGTAAAATAGATTGTAGTAACTTGGTAGATGCAAAGAGTATTAGTAAAATTGTCTTTTAGATATTCATCACCACTTGTATATGATTAAGATAACTATTAAGAACACAAGAGACATAGAATTTAACGTGGAAACACAATATGGGAAAAACCACCAATGTATCTAGATACTGATTTTCACTTTTTTGAAGTGATGCCCGGTTAGAAGCCAACCCGGTAAAAGGTTACAAAACACATTGTTAGGTGTGACCTTGTTAGAGGATTTAATCACCCTGCTAGGAGTGGCCTGGTAAGAGGTCTTGAGAACAATTCAATGGAATTGTCACCTTGTTAGAGGATTTACAATATGGTTGTTAAACCAACTTGGTTAAGAGATTTAGAATTCACTGTTACAATGATAAAAAGGTAACAATGAAAATGACCTGTATAATAATGCAACTGCCTTGCTGATTAGAGCTCGGTAGGTACTGATTGTTGCGGACTATGACATTGTGTGACATCAAAGACAATACATAATTTGAGTAGCAATTTTCTTCAGACAATTGTTTCCAACATCCTTATCAACCAGTGCTTCCTTTTTCACCCCACCTCCCTTTAAATCTTGGAAAGGAGTATGATTTAGTAGAAAAACTTAATGCTTCTATTGGATTCAGGTGTGGAAAGGTAAGTACTAAGAGGGGAGGGGTGCATCAATACTTAAATCACTTTTAAACTTCTATGAAATTCCTTTGTATTCATTTACTAATTACTTAACCTTTGCATTCATCACATGAAAATAAAATAAAACATATAATAAACATCACATAACACAATAATTTTGGTATTGCATAAATCCTTGTTAGAGGATAAAAACTGCGGTGGGGATGACACCCACACCACTTTACTACTAAAGGAATAAAGTTGCTCAGTTAGAGATACAATGCTTAGCTATTTCTGATAGCTTATCCTGTTAAGAGTTCTAAGACTACTCAGTCTACTTTGTTAAGAGATTTCACAACTCTAATCTAAGAATTGTACTTGGTTAAAGGATTTATACATAAGATCTATTAAGATCTGCTCGATTAAGAGACTTATACAATTCTGATTAACTTTTAATAATCAATACAAAATGTCTGTCAAATGTGCATCAAAAAATTCTTATCAGACTCTATGTGCTCAATATTTCATTACCTCATACTGTGTAACCTTCATATAAACAATTCAGTACTCGGTAAATCTGTTCTGCAATACTTTGATACTTGGGGGCTTTCTCTTCTTATTCACCTCCTGCTCTATTTTTCTTTATACATGCAATCTTCTCATGTATTCATATCACCATAGCCACTTTCACCATCATTATGATCTATACTTCTCTGATCTATTTATACAACTCTTGAAGTGGTGCTAGATCTTCTAAAATCTTTTCCTTTAAGCGGTGCTAGCATTGGGTACACTTCCACTGCATATTTCATCCATTTTTCCATTGGCTAAACTCACCTTGGAATCATGTGTAATCATTAGATTTCAATCTCTAATGTTTTGTTATTTGATCTCCTCGAGATTTGTAAACCATTTTCTAATTGATGTTCAGGTTCAATGTACTTAGATCTCATCTGGAGTTGACCTTCTTTGATCAGTAATACATTTTCTTTAACTCGGTAACTGAGTTCTCTTCTTGATTAGGTGCTCGGTAGAACATGGTTCTCGGTACTTGGTTCTACCTCGCTCGGTGTCTATACTTACTTTCACTTTACCAAAATTCCTTGTTAACTTATTCCTTTTACCAAATGCTTTCTTTACCTTACCGACTCATTCTTTCTTTCTTACTGAATGACTTTGACAAACATAATGACTTCCATATAACTAATGACAACAAAATTGACTCCTAGGAGTATCAATCTCCCCCTTTGGCATTAGTTTGGTATGTTTTTTAAAAACCTTCAAAATCTTCAAAGTCATAAAACAAAATTCTGTCTTTGTCTATTTATCTTCCTCGGTAAAAGTTATTACTCCCCCTGAAGTAATAATTTTGGTACATCTCCATAATGTATCCATAATCTTCTATTTATTTTCCCTTGTATATGAAATTTCCCATTTTCAACTTAGATATATATTCCCTCTTTTACTTAGTGAAAAATTCTTATACATTCCCCCTTATCTATATATTGCCCCTTTTTAAACAAAAATGCCAAAAATGCTTACTTACTTGTTATCCGGTTTGGGGATCTTGTCAAAAATACCTTTATATTTCTCTTGTGCATCCTTGAATGATGCCTTGTAGTTGTCTTGTAGTGTCTACAACACTATTATCTTCTCACTTATATTTGTTGTTAAACTAACCATGTTGTCCATGGCACTGACATCCGTTGTACTCACTAGATCTTTTGCTTTCTGTATCTGCCTTTGCAGTGATTTGATGGTTGGGAGAAAAATTGTTTGGAGTTCTAAAAGTTCCATCCTTATCTATTTCTCCTCCTTCCTTAGTTCAAATTGCACTCCCATTAAGTGCTTGATCTTCTCATAATATTCAGTTATTATTTTTGGCTCGGCGGAAATCTTTGAGAGTAGCTCCCTAAGCTCTTTTTCCACATTTTCATCTTTATCATTTATCTCCTTTGTAAATTTTGAAAATAAAAAAATCTTTTGGAATATAGAAAGAATGGATTTCAACTCTTCTTCTAATGTATTGATTAACTCAGATAGAGTTACCTTGTCCAATGCTACCAATTGAAGAACTTCTTCAATCATCTTAGTCTCCATGTCTTTCTTGTGAAACTTCATTAGATATTCGGTTGTGTTGGTTCCTGACTGATTGATTTGACCTACCAGTTCTTTTAACTGACTATAAATGTTTTCCTTCTCATTTATTGTAGCCTATAGAACAATCTCATTTAAAATACTCTTTATTTGTTCCAATACACCAATTTTTTGCTTTTTAGCTATAAGCTTATCTTGTGTAGCTTTCCTTTTCAACAAATCAACAAACTCTGAAAGTTTTTTAGGGCTATAACCTTCGGTATGACTATAACCTTTGGTACAAAATCAGCTATAACCTTTGGTATGACTATAACCTCGTTGATTTTTACCTCTTTTTCTACTTTCCTCTTCTTAGACTTGCTCTTGGAACTGGATGCCATCTTCGTATCTGATTGTGTCGAAGTTACTTCAGTCTTATCTTCCTTCTCCTTCTTCTTTTCCTCTTTTTTATCTCTTTTATTTCTTCATGCTTTTCTTTTTTGTCCTCTTTCTTTTCTTCTACCTTTTATGTTTCTTTTTCCTTCTCTTGTTCCCGTTGACCTTTAATCTTGGTGGGGGTCACCGACTCTGTATCCTAGCCTTGATTTGTCTCTATCTCTGTGGTCTTCTCTTCAGTCTCTTGAGGTTCATTCTCTTTTGCTGGCTTGGTAGGAGTCTCAACAGCAGTAGTATCTCCACTTGTAATCTCTGAGATAATTGCCTCTATCTCAGGAAAGTCCATTACTTGTAGAATTACTGGCTCTTTTTTAAGCAATCTTATTGTATCTGATTCATCAATGTCCATAGCTTATGAATCTATGACCTCAGTAGCCATAATATCCTCATCTTCTTTTACTGATTCATCAAGGTCTTTCTTGGTAATGTCTCCTATGATGACCTATGCCTAATTAGTTATCAATCCAAATGGATTGGATTTATCTTCTTTAACAGTTATACCTTCTATTGTTGGTTAGTCAATGGAAATGATCTTCCTCCAAAGATCATCGATATCCTTTTGAACTTCCTACAACTAACTAACCATTATGCTTAGTGTTATTCCTTTCACCATAAATTTGTTTGAGTATTCCTTAAGTGTATCTTTGATTCCTCTCTTTGTGAGGTTTGGTACTATGATTTCCAATGATCTCTCTCTCATCTCCTTTTCAGCAGTAATATCATATTTCCATCTGACATCAATTTTCTTATACAATTCTCCTTCTAGATATTGTACCACTTCGACTGGTATCATCTTAAATTTATATAGTGCGGCAATAATTATTTCTTCTATTTTATTCTTTTCTTCTTTATTCCTAGTGTCATGTTTTATTTGTCGCATTACCTTAAGTCCACCATACTTTTTAAATGTCTTGAGAAGATCATCAAGATTCTTCAATTTCTTATTTGGTGCAACTTTGAATTGTGAGAAGTCATTTGACTCAGTGTCACTCTCCTTTGCAAACTTCAATTTTCTTCTTGGCCTCCTAGTGGCCTTATTTTCACTAACATATGTCTTTATCTTCACAGGCTCTATTTTTGCTTTCTTCTTTACTCTCGGTGTGGAGGTAGACTAGGTAGATGGTCTTACACTGACATGACTAAGGATTTCCTTCTTGATTCTTATTTTCTTCCCCTTTATTGTTGAAGGCTCAACAACATCTTCCTTAACTTCATCAATATCAATAATACCTAGTTTCTCAGTTAAATCACTAGTCATTTTTCCTATTTTCCTTATGGATTTTAGTATCAATATACTAGTTCTTATCTTCTCCTTTACCTCTTCATAGGTGCCATACCAAGTTGCAATTTTGTCCATAGGTTTCTCTAAAAGTCCTTTAATGTGTACAGTGGCTGCATCAATATTCATTTCATAACTCATTAGGGGTAGCCACTCAGTTCTAGGCTCTACTACCCTTATTATACACACATCAGTGTCTACTTCAAAACATATTCATCCTTAAATTCTTCTACTAATTATGGGGTAATCCTATATCTCTTATGCATCCTAGCTTGAAATTTATTGAAGTAGTCATCCATAATAACATTAAAGTTGTCACCCATGCTTTGAATATAATCACTGATTTGATAAAGTATCAGTTTATTAATACTCCACGTGACTTCACTGATTTTTAGAAATGAATTCTGAAAGTAAAAGAATATACATACCAACAAATGACCAAACTTCAGAGTGTTTATCTTAGCCTTCTGAATTATGTTCACATTGTCATCGAGTTGCTTCAATAGAATTTCACACAAGTCAATCTTGATATCATTCTTCACCATCTTGTAAGCAATGTCCACGTCTCCACAAGGTACACTATCTACCTTGGATGATTGGAATATCCTATATTATATTTTGTTTGATGCATACTTTATCTTGGGGTCTTCAACTATAGAAATTTTCAAGCCTCTTCCATCCCATTTAGCCTTTGTCAGCTCACAGATTTTGTTCTTGTCTGTCTGTTTGTAGGCTCTCAGTTTATCACTGACCAGAAATCCAGTAACTATATGTAGAATATCTTTTGTTATCTTTACTGGCATCTAGATACCTGAACCTATCATGAACTCTGCTTAACATGATTCTTATCTAGTCATACTTGAATTTTGTCAGAACATACATTGCATGAACCAAACCCTTGGTCTGTAAGTGAATGTAATCATTCTTCAATTTATCATTTACACACAACTTCTGGTACGATGCATCAATCTCTTCTTGAAAAATGCCCTCAATCTTGCAATGAACGAAGGTGCGAATATCTTCAATCAAAATGACTCTTGGCGGGATTAAGAATAGGGCTCCAGTTTTGTCCATCTCTACAATAATGATGGGTGGAAGTTTGTACTTCGGATTGACTGGATCAATCTTCTCAACTACTATTGGCTTCTATATCTTGGGTGCCATTTGATTCTTGAAAATATCTCAACGGGTTCTAGGGTTCAAATGAAATAGCAATATAATCTCTTAATCATCTTAGTGAATATTGTAAATACCTCAAATGATCTTGAATGTGGTCAGAATGCTTGATTGAATGCTCAAAATTATCTCTTTGATCTCGTATCTTTCTCTTCTCAAACGTGCTCGTAAGAATGTAAAGTAGAAATGATGTATCTTTCCCTCTATTTATAGATTTTCTTGTAGGTTAGGGCTTCCAATGGCTATAAATGCATTTAATGCTTTCTTACCTAGCTTTATGTGACTGTTTGACTGAATTATGCTTTACTTTATCGAAGCAACATAATAGCTTAAACTCTTCACCGATCGACATATGAAATCATAACTTCACAATACTTATCCAAATGCATCTAGATATACTGATATGGATCTTAATACTAAATCTAGGAACCAATTTATGATAAAATTTAAGTTATCAGTTCCTATTCATACCTTGACTGATTAAGTGAAGATAGGTGCACCCGATCCAGAGGATGTGGTTCCATCACTAGTTCCCAATTCTGTTCCATCATCTTGTGACTTTCTTCTCCAAGTCTTATTCATCTGTTCTCAAATTTCATCAACATTCACTGGAGTCTTTTCACTCAGTTGCTCCTTGGTTGAATTCTTATTTTGGTACCTATAGTCCTTGGCAAGGTGACTGAATCTGTGGCAATAGAAACAATCCATCCCAGTGTTTCTTCATGAATTCATATTGTTCATTCCATGCATCTTGAAGCAATTTGCAACAACGTGACTGAATCTTCCACATCCAGTACAAGAAATCCTTATATTATAATCCCATGGTATTGTAGGTCCTTGTTGGTTGTTGTCAACATTTTATCAACTAGGGATCCATTCCTCATTTTTCCTTTGTGACCTGTATTCTCCAGATTTGTGACCATATTTCTTGCAGTTATCACAATAACCATCAAATCTTGTTTCCTTGGAGTGTTCACAACTCTTGATCTACACTCAAATGCCTTATGCCCATACTTATTATAATTATAACAATGACCTTTGAATTTAGGAGAATTTGGTTGATTACCTCTTTTGCTTTTGCAAATGTTAGCTACATGTCCTGGTTTCCCACATTGATAACATGTAGGCTTCTTAAGCTTTGGTGGGGTAGCAACTTTCTCTCAGTTGGTTTCTTGTTTGGAGGACTCATCCTTCTCAGTAGTATTGTTTTCATTGTAACTGAGTCCAGAGGTGTCATTTGATGGTCTTTGATTTCTCAGTTGTTAATCTAGAATCTTCCATGCTTATTCATTTCTTTTCAAGATTTCATTAGCATCTCTCTCAACTTTCAAATCATTCTTCAAATGTTCATTCTCCGGTATCAATTCTGCAATATCACCAACTTTCCTAGCAACATCTCAATTTTCCATAACAAGTTATGGACTTCTAAAATAGCCATCTTTCTCACTGCTTTTTATCCTCTTTCTAGAACAAGTTGATTGCACATAGACATGAATTTATGGTTTTAAGCTTATGAACTTATGGTTTCTATGTATATGTTATATATGTGTGTGTGAACATAAGATGGAAATGTGGATACTTCTAAAGACATAATATCTGCTTAAGTTCATGGATAGGAATGGTGAATATAATAGCTATACATGTTAATGGATGTTTCCTTGCCTAAGCTATGTTTTGGGTAGTTACCTCCTGTAGCCGTAGGATTTGCAAGAGTGATAATTAAGACTTACACCTTTTCCTAATATTGATGATGTGGATATATATGCATATGGTTGGATATGTGCACATTGATTATTTTGTAGGAGTTGACTATGGATATTCAAAGACCAGCATACTGGCACAAGAGTCATCAAAGCCAATTGTAGATTACAGAATCTTCACAAGCAAGTCAATACTTTCTGTTGCATGCAACACACAGATTTAGTGTGCGCTATATTCTGGGATTATTCATGGTCAATAATGTTTTTGTTGTAAAAATTTATGAGTTGTAACTGATCCTCATTTATGAAGTGATCATAGATTTAGGAGATAGTTGTAGCTTCCTTTTTAAATAATCGACTGTTGTGACTCTTTTAGAGTTAGTCAAACAAACTTGTTTTTAATAGAACTCTTGCATACTATTTCAATCAAATGTAATCATTTTATGGATGAATAGAATGTTGAGTTCAAGTTTGTATCTTTCATCTTGATTGTAATTCTCATTCACTCATTCAAGGGGGCCCACTTGATGAGTGAATTGTTCTGTTAGTGTAGAGTTCATTTTCCTGTTCATTTATATGTATTAGAACTCTGATGTTCCTACAGCTATTGATATCAGAATTAGTAGCCTGTTCCTGCAGCACAGTCAGTTGGAGTAGTTCCTAAGTGCAATTTCCTCCTTTGATTAGAATACATTTGCTTACCAATTTTAGTATAGTTTTCCTGAAGCATAAGCATTTGAATTCCTTAGATAGACTTAGAAAGAGAAAGTTTGAAGCATATACTTTGCAAATGCCATTCCAAGTTTACGTCCCTGGTCGATAATTAAATGAGACCAAATAATGCATTTAGGAATCATTTGGGATGTCCAATCCTAAAATAGGCAGTCCATTGCTCTAGGTTTCTGATACAATTGTTTGGCCAAGCATTTTTGGCACCACTGCCGGGGATGGTGTTAATTCAAACTTATCCTTGTAGTTGCAGTCTTGGTTTTAATCTAGTACTTAAGTAAGTATTTTTATGCATAGAAGGAGAGATCACCTTGGGAGATTTCTTCCCCATAACTACCAAGGAGAGCCATTTGATTTATTTAATCCTCAAGTTGAAGAACCTCAAAGTGAGAACAAAGAAGAAGAACCCTTTGAAAATCCATTTACTGATGCTCAGGAACACATATCCTCTTCATCATCTGAGGAATCACTGCATTTGAACAACCTATTTGTTGAACCTAAATACCAAGATAACCCGCTTGCTCTTATTATATATCAGCCACCACCACTAGGTCCTCCTCCCAGAATGGCTGCTCAGGCTCCCTTTCCTTTTCCTATACCTCAACAGCAAGGTAACCAAAATTTGAAGAATATACCTACTGCCATGCTTCCCAAATTTTATGGCCTCCTTACAGAGGACCCTGAGACCTTTCTCTTTTGAATTTGATATTCTTTGCTAGAGTTATGACTATACCACTGATGCCCACAAGCTGAAGTTGTTTCCATCAACTCTAAAAGAAGCTTCTTTGAGATGGTTCATAGGGTTAGGTGCTAATGTTGTAGTAGATTGGGATGCCATGTGCACGATGTTTCTTTTGAAGTACAAAGAGTACTGTAGAGGTCAAGATTTGAAAAGTGATGACATTTTTAAAATGTCTCAGAAGGAGGATGAAACCTTGGAGGATTATGTATCTAGATTTATGTTCAACCTGCAGCGTAATACACAACACCAGCTAAATGAGGCATCTCAGAAATGCCTCTTCCTAAAAGGTGTGAATGATGGAAGTATTGAGGCTCTAGACCTAATGGCAGGAGGAGATATCACACAAAAAGGTTGGGTTGACATAAAGAATATATGTCAAAATTATTCAAGGGCCACTTTGAAGAAGGGTAGGGGACTTAGAGACCTACCATATAAGTCCAATGGTGGTTTAGGAGTATCCAAAGTGGAGTTGTCTAATTTTCTATCTGACTTCAAGCAAGACATCATTAATGATGTCACTACTCAGCTGGATAGTATGCAAGTGGGGATGAAGAAGGAAGAGTCAAATGCTATGCTTGGTGAGTTCTGTTCTCATTGTAGAGAGAGGAAGAGAAACTATAAATGTAAGATGGTTGCATCTGTGGACATTAACCCAATGCCCATCAAGTTCAAAGCCATAGATGAGGAGAATGGATAAGTTTTTTATGTTGCTCAAAGGCGTCCATAGGCTCAAAGACAAGGTATGCCTCCGGACCCACTGAATAATTTTGGTTATAATAATAATAACTATTGGCCAAACCAAAATCCCCAAAATTCTGCTCCTCAAGGTCAGAATTGGAATCACAACTGGTCCAATAAATAACCATACTATAACCAAGCCTATCCGCAACAACCACCATTTAACCCATACCAACAGTAGTATAACTCCTATTAGCAGTTGCAAAAAAATATCCAATGGCCACCTCATGGTAATTGGCAACCACAACCTCAGTGGGGACCCAATCAACCTAATCAACAACAAGCAATAATGCCCCCACCTCAGCAGCAAGCTATTATGTTGTCGTTTCCTGTAGAAAATAGCAACCCTCAAAAGCCAACTCAACTTCCTGCTCAGCCAACTCCAAATCCTAAAAATAAGCAACAAGCTTATTCCTTGCACGTAAATGATATCCATCTTAGATCAGGAACTACACTGTAAGCACCCAAGGAGCCAATAATAACCAAAGTTGTTGATGCTGAGGACATAGTCATGAACCAACCTGTTGATGTTCCACCTGTTGTTCAAACTGCACCAGTGCCTAAGAATCCTCCTTATCCACAAAGATTATCTCAGGTCATTCCTCCAAAAGAAAATCCTATGGCCACTGATTTGATTGATCAGCTCAAGAAAATGATAGTACAAATTCCCTTGTTGGATGCCCTTAAAGAAATTCCAGTCTATACCAAAGCAATTAAAGAAGCCTGTATCAAACACCCTGGAAGGAAAAAGAAAGACCCTGATACTGTCCATGTCTTAGGCCAACTCTCTAATCTCATGCTAAGCAAAGTTGTCATGCCTAAGTATTCAGATCCAGGAAGTCCAGTGGTAACCATTTACATTAATTGTACCCAAATTTAGAATGTTCTCATTGACTTGGGAGCATCAATTAATGTTATGACTAGGGAAGTTCTACTGAAACTTAGTATCATTAGTTTGCGGGACACACCAACAATATTGTAGTTAGCTGATAACTCCACAGTCAAGCCTGATGGTATGGTTGAGGATATTGTTGTTACTTTGGATTCCTTAGATTACCCTTTCAATTTCATAGTCTTGTCACCCAAAGCCACCCTAGGAGGATATCCATTAATCCTAGGATGACCTTGGTTAGCCATGAATAATGCTTGCATTGCATGCCATTCAGGGAAGATGACCATATTAGATGGAATAAATACCAAGAAGTTAACTCTGTATTCTCCAACAAAACCCCAAAGTGAACTTGATCAAATTGGTTGGCCAGACTTAGGAGATGCTGCCCTTGAAATAAAATCTATGCAAAAACTCATGGTCATTGAGAGAAATCCATTCATGGTATCACAAGAAGAAGATTATATACTAGCAGCAATCCTTACCAACCAATATGGTTTTGAAGAGTCATCTTGTGATGATCCAAATTGTTCCCTTCAAACAATACTGCCCAAGCAAACCACATTTCAGCTTCCTGCAACACCTGATTATCTTCACACCTTGCTACCCCATGAGATAAAGTCTCCATCCATAGCAGAAGTCCAGATGTTAGAAATAGTTAAGAGAGTTGAAATTGTTTCAGGAAAGGAGTTGAATGTTAATAAAAACCTCACTGAATCTCAAATGTCTAGTCTTCTCAAGCTTTTACAAGATAGTCAGCAAGCCTTTGCATGGGATTACACTAACATGAAAGGGCTAGATCTCAAACTCTATACTCATAGAATATATATAAGCCCAGAATACAAGCCAGTAAGGCAAGCTCAAAGAAGAAATAACCCTGCTTTAAGAGACATAGTTAAGACCGAGTTGTATAAGCTTCTTAGTGTAGGTTTCATTTATCCTATTTCTGACAGTTAGTGGGTTTCTCATCTTGTAATTGTTCCAAAGAAAGGAGGAAAGTGGAGAGTTTGTGTTGACTATAGAGAACTTAACAAAGCCACTAAGAAGGATCAATTTCCACTACCTTTCATTAACCAAGTGCTTGATAATCTTGCGGGTAAAAAGTACTTTTCATTTCTAGATGGCTTCAGTGGGTATAATCAGAAAAAATATCACTAGAAGACCAAGACAAGACAATGTTTACTTTCCCTTGGGGAACCTTTGCTTATTTAGTCTTGCCATTTGGATTGTGTAATGCCCCTGCTACTTTCCAGAGAGCAGTGCTGGGTATTTTCTCTGACATTGCTGCTGATTGTGTTGAAATCTATATGGACAACTTTACAACTCATGGAACCACATTTGAAGAAGCACAAGCTAACTTGAAAAAGGTTCTTAAGAGATGTCAAGATTATAATCTCTCTCTTAATAGTGAGAAGTGCTATATGATGATGGAGGAGGGAGTAGTCCTAGGACACTACCTTTCATCTTTTGGAATTCAGGTTGACCCTACAAAAATTGTAGTTATAAACACACTCCCCAAACCAGTTAATCAGAAGGATGTCACAAGTTTCCTTGGCCATGCTGGTTACTACAAAAGGTTCATAAAAGACTTTAGCCAACTTGCAAAACCATTATATAATTTGTTGAAGAAAGAAGCTGAATTTGCATGGACAGAGGAATGTGAAGCATCATTCCAGAAGTTGAAAGATGTTCTAACAACAACACCTATTCTCAGAGGACTTGATTGGAAGCTTCCATTCCATATCCACACAGATGCATCTAACTATGCTATTGGAGTAGTTTTGTGATAAAAGGAAGGTATTATTGAACATGAAATTTACTATATTAGTAAAAATTTGCAAGGAGCAGAATTAAATTATACTGTTACTGAAAAAGAGTTGTTAGTAGTTGTTTATGCGCTAAACAAATTTAGGCACTACATCACAAGCTATGAAGTATTTGTTTATATTGATCATTCATCTATCAAGTACTTAATGAATAAACCTACCACTAGTGGTAGATTAGCACGCTGGTTACTCCTCATTCAAGAATTTGATGTAAAGATCATAGAAAAACTAGGAAAGGCTAATGTAGTGGTCGATTTCTTGTCACAACTATAAGTGCCAGATGATCTTGCAGAAATTGATGATCAATTCCTTGATGAGCACATGTTTTCTATTGATTCTTTTAATCCATGGTATGCAGACTTAGCCAACTACCTTGCTACAGGGAGAATGCCACCACACTTTTCTCCTAAACAACATCGTCTATTAGTTGAGAAGAGTTTTAACTTCTCTTGGATATCATGCTTCATGTTTTATATAGGACCAGACTAGGTCACAAGGTGATGCATTCGAGAGGATGAAACTTATGACATCCTTCGGGCATGCCATGATGAGCCATGCAGAGGAAATTTTGCCGCAAAGAGGACAACCTACAAAATCTTGACAACTGGGTACTATTGGCCTACTTTGCATAAGGATGTAGCAAAACATACTTGACACTGTGATAGGTGCCAACATATGGGACATCCTACAAAGATTGATGAAATGCCCCTACAGCCATAGGTAGTTGTCACACCCTTTGACAAGTGGGGTATTGACTTTGTTGGACCTATTGAGCCCTCTTCTCATGGGAAGTCTTATATCTTAGTATGTACTGATTATGCAACAAAATGGGTTGAAGCCAAAGCTATGAGACATGCCAGAGATCACAAAGTTGTTGAGTTTCTTTATGAATGCATATTCGCCAGATTTAGAGTACCAAGGGAAATTTTCACAGATCAAGGGGCATAATTCACCTCTAGCCTTATCACAAAATTGATGCAGGAGTACATGGTGCATCATGGAAAATCTTCACCCTACCATCCTCAGGCCAATGGCCAGGCTGAAATCACAAACAGAGAGATCGAATCCATTCTCACTAAAATAGTAGCTATGCATAAAAAGGATTGGGCTACCTGCCTTCCTGAAGCCATATGGGCTTACCGCACCACATGGAAGACCACCATAGGATTTACTCCTTTTGAGTTGATATATGGAAAATCCACCTCTATGCCGATTGAGTTCCAACATAAAACACTTCGCACCGCTTTAGATCTGGATATAGATATCACCAAAGCACAACAAGATAGGTTACTGCAATTAAATGGATTGGATGAATATAGGAAGTCTGCTCTCCACAATACAGAGTTGATACAACAACAAAGAAAAAAATGGCATGATAAGTTCATTCGTGATAAGAAATTTTTTGTCAGAGATTGGGCACTATTATATGATTCCAGATACCAGCACACACCTAGGAAATTTCATACCAGATGGCTTGGGCCTTATGAGATCACATTAGTATTTGACAATGGAGCAGTACAACTTTCAACCATTGATCCTATTAAATTCAAGTTACTTGTCAATGGGCATCGCCTAAAACTTTACCACAAACCAATTAGCCGTGATGAGTTCCTGAAGCAATTCTAGAGCACAACTGAAGCAAGCGATCCTATAGCTGAAGAATCTAGGTCTTCCAACTAGGATTCTACTGATTCTTGATTCCATTCAAGACCACCATAATAAATATTTCACATTTCGTGGAATACTTTCTCCATAATAATTTTTCATCTCACCTTCTCTCTTTTTCCACCCATCCACCCCATCCCATCACTTCAAATATGCAGGTGCAGTTTTTTGAACAACTCTTCCTGCAGCACCTCCAGGTTCATGCCACATATACTCGTACATATATTATTTTTATTCATTAATTTTTAGGATTTTGTGTCATTTTAATTTTTCACTCTTGCTTAACCTGGCTTGGTGGGACCCATGCCATTACTTAGTTGGGGGGGGGGGGAATTATTCTATTTTCAAAATTTCAAATTAGCATGTAAAATTAAAATTTGTGTCTTTGAATTATGTCTGCGACATGACTTGATGATCTATCTTTTTGTGATTGCATCATCACATTTGAAGTGAATTAAAGATATTAAAATCTGATCTTTATTTCTAATGATATGCTGCAACGTGTTTAGAGTGGTAGCCTTGGCACGCGCGAGCTTTTATGAGATGTTATGCAAAACTTATATCATTAGATTTCATGCAAAAATATTTAATTCTATGAATCAAGTTGTAGTTTGTATGCCGTCTTTTCTTCTACAACATTTTGTTCTGTAATGCATTGAGGTCTGTGACTTGCCATTGTCCAACTCTCTGAGAATTGTAGTTCTACAAATTCAAAATTTGTTTGAGAGTAGCAATGGGAGGTGACCTTCAAAGGCATGAACCAGTGGACCATAGGGTTTTGCTAAATGATTCATCCACTTGTGAAATGTTTAGAAGGAGGGGATGACTAGATTATTGTTTAAGCCTTAAAGGGTTTAATGAGGAAGTCACTCTGCAATTTTTATCTACCTTGAAGGATGGGTTTGCAGAAGTCAAAGGCTTGAAGATTGAATTCACAGAAGATGTAGTAGCCGAAGTGACTGGTTTACCTCAAGAAGGTGAACAATGGGTGAAAGATTTTGACCTGAGTTCGGCGAGAGCACATTTCACTTTGCACGGTGATCCTCAGTTAGATATCGACAGGAAGAAAGGAACTTGGTGATTATCTTTGCCTCTGGAGTTCATTCAGCCAGTTGCATTTGTTATTTAGTACTTCACCTACAAGGGATGGTACAAGTACTTGCATGCTTTGCATTTCAAAATTCTCAGTCATCTTCAACACAACAACAGACTGGTAAATCTTCCCAGCTTCCTATTTAACATTGTGAAAAAGCAAGCTTTATTAGTCCAGTCAGGAAGCAACTAGTCTATTTCACATCATTGCTTAATAAAATTAATTGTAGAAAGGGAATTGCATAGACAAAAGGTTGGGACATGGGAAGAATTTTTGCAAATGAATGAGGTTGAACCTAGTGTAGTCAGTCCTAGAGGTCATGGTGTTGGTCAGAGAGAGAAAACATCTTCTAGGGTTCACAAAATTGTTCAAAGAATTGAGAATGATCGTGAAGCCTCTCCTTCCATTTTTAGGTCACCTAGAAAAAGAATTTTAAGTGCTAGAGCCTCTACTTCTCAGAGGAAGAAAAACAAAAGTACGAAAGCTCCCAACATTCCTGAATCTTTGCCATCTGTAAGGACCAGGTCTACATCTAGGAAAGATAAGGGTAAAACAATGGAGCCAGAAGAGGAAATATTAGAACCTCAGCCTAGTGATAATACTAATAATGTGGAAGAAACCCTACATTCCCCTAGGGAAGAGAATTATGAGAACCCTCTCGAAGCAGTGGGAGAGGAGGTAGTCACTAAGAGAAAGAAACATAAGAGTCCTTTGAGCTCATCCATACCCCCTATGAGGAGAAGTAGAAGGCTTTTTGAGAAAGATGCTAAAGCTTCTATTCCTATTATTAAAATTGAGTCTTCTGAATCTGTAGAAAATGAGTCTTTGGAAAATTCCTCTTCTGAGGAATTGTTTCATCAACTTGCAGCCAGTGACACTATATTAAGAGAGCAGAGTCCAGAGATAGAGGTTAATCCTGGAGTTAACTACATACTAATTTATAGTGACAAGGACTCTGAGAATACAAAGGAATTTGTAGATAATACTACCAGGCCAGACATTAGTATGAATTCAGAAGAAATTCCTGACTTTGGGACTGAAATTATTGAAGAAGTACCCCAGCAGAGTAGTCAGGATAGGTTAGAAACACTGGCTAAGGTGGCAGCTGATGTTAGTGAGGAAACCAATGTAATAAAGACAATTGTTTTGTGGAAGGGGAAGTACTCTGCACCAAGGAAAAAAATTGAAACTCCTCACTTTCCATCTGGATGGGCAGACATACTCAATCAGGAACCTTTACCCCCACCAGATTTGTCTACACCCCTTGCTGCAGGGATAAATTTATACCAATAGTTGTTATGGGAAAAGACACAATGGAATTTAGAAAAGGAAAAATTGAAACGAGTCATTAGTGAGTAGAATTCTCAGTTGGAGCAGAAATTAGATGAGATTAAGATATTGAAACAGAGGATTGATCAGATTATAGGGTTAATTCTAGAGTTGATGGAATGCAGATCACCATCTCCAGTGTATGCATTATTCCTTAAAGAGCAACTTGTTAATTTCAAATTAACAAGAATTGTAGAAGGCCTCAATCCTTCCATATCAACTCCCCATGAATTTTAATATGCCTTTCAGTTTGCCCCAATGACTCTGAAAAACCTATTGTGTGAATTGTACTTACATAACCTAGCAGTTCTTGATGACACAGAGTGGAATTCACTCCTATGTGTAGGGGATGTACAGTTAAGAGAAGTTATGTCATGGATGCAGAACGAGATGAGTAGAGAACACCAGGTTGTGCCATACAAAGACAAAGAAATGTTAGCTCCTTTGATGATGAGGCCTGAAGTTCAGCACTCCAGGCGGACATATTTTGACTGGCTTTCTATCATAGCAAACACTAGTGGAGCCAATAAGATCTATCCAATGCGAGAACAAGCTTTTGCAGACTGGGACCAGCATTCCTCATGAGATGTTGTCACAAAAATTAGTGCCTCCAGGTAGAGGTGGATAAGGATGTCACATGATCTAAATAAAATGGAATGTCACACACTACAGAATCTAACCCTTGCCACAAGAAGAGTTCCATGGTATATTATGTTGGGAAGGACACTCCTTAACTATTGGTTTCCATTAAGGTTTCAACCTCCACTCTTCCTATAGCCATTGTTGGTGATGAATGATAGTGCAGTAGATTATGACATGGCCTCTGAAGTCCAGCATTGGGAAAGACTCAAAGAGACTCATGGATACTTTGATTATGTTCATGATGAGTCTGGGCAGAGAACAACTAGTGATTTGAGGGTCCGTGCCAGGATTCAAAACTTCATGATTGCCGGGGACCAACAATAGTTCAGTTGGGGGGAATGATGGGCTTCTAAAATAGCCATCTTTCTCATTGCTTTTTATCCTCTTTCTAGAACAAGTTGATTGCACATAGGCATGAATTTATGCTTTTAAGCATATGAACTTATGGTTTCTATGTATATGTTATATATGTGTGTGTGAACATAAGATGGAAATGTGGATACTTCTAAAGACATAATATCTGCTTAAATTCATGGACATGAATGGTGAATATAATAGCTATACATGTTAATGGATGTTTCCTTGCCTACGCTATGTTTTGGGTAGTTACCTCCTGTAGTCGTAGGATTTGCAAGAGTGATAATTAAGACTTACACCTTTTCCTAATATTGATGATGTGGATATATATGTAATGGTTGGATATGTGTACATTGATTGTTTTGCAGGAGTTGACTGTGGATATTCAAAGACCAACATACTAGCACAGGAGCCATCAAAGCCAACTGTAGATTGCAGAATCTTCGCAAGAAAGTCAATACTTTCTATTGCATGTAACATGCAGATTTAGTGTGTGCTATATTCTGGGATTATTCATGGTCAATAATGTTTTTGTTGTGAAACTTTATGAGTTGTAACCAATCCTCATTTATGAAGTGATCGTAGATTTAGGAGATAGTTGTAGCTTCCTTTTTAAATAATCGACTATTGTGACTCTTTTAGAGTTAGTCAAACAAACTGGTTTTTAATAGAACTCTTGCATACTATTTCAATCAAGTGTAATCATTTTATGGATGAATAGAATGTTGAGTTCAAGTTTGTATCTTTCATCTTGATTGTACTTCTCATTCACTCATTCAAGGGGGCCCACTTGATGAGTGAATTGTTCTGTTAGTGTAGAGTTCATTTTCCTGTTCATTTATATGTATTAGAACTCTGCTGTTCCTGCAATGATTGATATCAGAATTAGTAGCCTATTCTTGTAGCACAGTCAGTTGGAGTAGCTCCTAACTGTGATTTCCTCCTTTGATTAGAATACATTTGCTTACCAGTTTTAGTATAGTTTTCCTGAAGCATAAGCATTTGAATTCCTTAGATAGACTTAAAAAGAGAAAGTTTGAAGCATATACTTTGCAAATGCCATTCCAAGTTTATGTCCTTGGTTGATAATTAAATGAGACCAAATAATGCATTTAGGAATCATTTGGGATGTCCAATCCTAAAATAGGCAGTCCATTGCTCTAGGTTTTTGATACTATTGTTTGGCTAAGCAACAAGTTAAAATATGGATAGGGTTTAGAACAATGCACATAAAAGAGACCCTAAACCAATATTTACCACAAAACATAGAATTCTAATGATATGGAATATAAATTTGGAAATTCTTGCAATTAATAGTGAAATAAAGTACATACCTCATAACATAGATGATATGAAAATACCATTTTTTTGGTGTCTGTACTGAGTTTCTGGAAATTTTGCAACTCGATCTGGAATAGAAATACAAAGATGGAGAAAACCCAAAAATCTTTTCCTTTTCTGAGTCAGGTCAACCTTGACCCAAATGAAGGTCGATCTTGACCCCTTTATGTCAACCTTGACCTGCACTGGTCTGATGAAAATTTTGTTCGCGGATCCTGAAAGTTATCGAAAAAGGCTATCTGAATTTGCTTTGTAATTCGTTGTTCCACAACTGTTCCTACAAGAAAAATAGTTTTTTTGTTTGGATGAGGGGTTTTCCTTGGTCAAACCCTGGTTTTTGAATTAACTTTGTTACCAATAGATTTTGTCTAATTTCCTCAAGCTCTAATTTTCCCAAAATCACCCTATAATTTTAAAAGGTGTTGTTGACTTAAAGTTTCAATCCTTTGCACATACATCCCGTTGGTTGAACTTGAACCTTGAACTCTCATAGTTCAAGATTCAATGTTCAATAACATCCTTTGGTATGATTTTCCTTTTTGTATGCAAGCTTAGCGGCATTTCATCTTTGCAGCGCGCACTCATCCAATGAACTGTGAACCTTGAACTCTCCTAGTTCAAGATTCAAGGTTCAACGGACGTTCCCTTTTTGCAAAGTGCTTTTCTTTGTTTTCTTCCTTGTCGCTTTCATTTTTTCTTTATTTTATAATCATGCCAAAGGATAGTCCCTCTACCTTCCCATTGAACTTGAACCATGAACTCTCATAGTTCAAGGTTCAAGGTTCGATGTGTGCCTGTAAGTTGCGAAAATGTAAAGTGGTGATTTGACATAAAGGATGGCTGGTGATTAAATATGACTTCCGTGCATGGAGAGGATGTTGTAATTAATCAAAATGACACTTAAGTGTCACTTCAATCTAGGAAAGTACAGTAATCAATGCCTAAGGTGATGTAAGTTATCAAATAATCATTAATTGAACCTTGTGTGGCATAATTTCGCCATTATTGCATATCTCCCAGGATTTTGTAAACTGTTTCAAGATAAATTCACAAGCTTAGACTTTTTTATTCATAATGCTCAAGACATCTCATGTAGTCAGTGCGAAAGAAGGTATCCTCTCCTCATCTCAGAGCTTAGTTCATCACATAAAAACTAGGTACTAAAAATAAAAGGAAGTCTTCAGCTGACTCAGTGAAACAAGCTTCTCCTGGCTCCTCACCAGTAAGAAGAAACTTAAGAGGGAGAGTTGGAAAAGAAAGTAACAAGCTGGTTAATGAAAAGGAGGTCATAGATCTTGATCTCATGGACACTCAAATGATAAAGCAAGTTGGTTTGGCTAATGTGGAGGGAGACATAATGACCCCAAAGAGCAATCAACCATATTTAGGGGAACCTTCGGCAACCATAATAGGTGACACTTTGTAGACTCCATCTCCTACTCTCAGTTGGTTAGGAAGTTCCATTAACAACAAGAAAAGGAATGTCATACCAATAACTCTTCTAGTAGAAGACATGGTTAGTAAGTGCTTGGGGGCTACAGTGAAGCCTAAGAGAATTAGGATGAAATCAATGATTGATGTAGATGAGAACTAGAAGGTGAATAGTAGAAAGGGCAATACCTAAGTATGAGAAATAGGTTTCTAAAGCTTTGGTTGAAGACTTCACTATTGAAAAGATAGACTTAGGGGTGGCAAGTAGGGTGGCATATGTGAAGCACCTAGAATCTTCTACATGGAAGATATTACACAGGACCTTCAAGGATGAGAAGGATAAGAAAGAACTGAAGGAAACCATACAAAGATTGGTAGAGTTCATTCAAGTAGTGCAAGAGCCCAGCCCGCTTCCATTAGCCTAGGTACCCCATACATTTAACCCTCATTCACCTAAAGTCCATAAAATGCTGGACCAGATCCAAAGGAATAAAATGGTAGTAGAAGTTTTCAATAAATGGGTTGCGAGTATGATCCAGTGGGGAGGTGACTATGTCTCTCAGTTAATTGAGACTCACGGAGTTGTGACGAAGGTCATCTCAAAGCTATTGGCCGAACTTACAGAATGGAGGAATGAAAGGAAAAAGTGGATAGGTATAGCCGATCAGTTGATAGAGATCGATCATTACGGGGTGCCTAAATTCCTTTTGGAGAAGCTAGTTCATGGCCTGAATGAAGTAGTCCTATGTGTTTCCATGAAAAACATTGAGTGGAGAAACTCAATTATTAAGGACGGTTGTGATGGGGCAACTCACCTACTCAATGATCTTAAGGGCTTGATCGACACCATGCAAAAAGTTCTCAAATGCCTAAACATCATTATGATAGATGAGGAAACTCAAGATGTGAAGAAAGCAACAAAGATAATTCAAGAATTGGAGGTAGGAATAACGACTATTAGAGATAGAAAAGAGCTCACGACAGAAGACCTTACCTCCATAGCTAACATTGAAGCCATGCTGGTTGTTTATGTAGGTCATCTAGAGTCTCATAAATTGAGGTTGAATCAAATCTGTAAGGACATGAAGGTTCTCAGACAAATAATTGCCCTCATTAGCCTGCTGTATCATGCTATAGTCATTTGTGCATCATTGGCTCATGAGGATTGGAAGCAGACACGTGCACCTGGGTCATCACAGAGTTGAATCTAAAGCATCTAGCTTAGTCGAGATTGGTGGTCTTTCTCCATATTTTATGGTTCATTGTTTTTCAGTTTCCAGTTTACTATTTTTAGCATTTTCTGGTTATCTTAAATAGTTGGTTTCCAAAACTCGAGGAGTTTCAAAGACTTTAATATTTTTGATAATTGTAATTAATGGCTATATAAAGCTAGGAAGAAACTTTTGAAAGGGATGTTAGTTTATTTATGCTTAAGTAATAGCATAGTTAAAGTTTTTAGTATTTTCTATAAGGACTTGAATTAAGTTTTTCTAGATCAGTGAATGAAAGAAACTTATCAGTATAGATCTATTGGTTTATATTTTTGAGTGGATCTCTATTGGGTTATTCTACATTGGATGGAATTTCTTAATTGAATGTCTATGTTTTCTTTGAATCTTAATTTAAAGTTGTGTTTTAGATTGGTGTAGTGTTTATTCATTGAAGTCTATCAGCTTCAAGTTATTAGTTGCTATCATTGCACAATAATTATATCATATTGATGGGAATTACTATTTCAGCCTTAACAACTTTCTGGTCAAAAGTTTGATATTTGTAGAAATGCATTATTCTTTTGCATAAATATTCATTGAAAATATTTTTGGGAGCTGTACCATAATTCAGAGGATAAAACACCTAAGTTTAATTCATTTGTTAGTAAAGGGTTAATGTTTCATAGTGGGCAATAGAGCGTTAGAAATAAATTCTGAAAGAGACAAATTCATTTACTAATAGTTTTTGGTGACTATGCTAGGGAAGGAATTAGTAAGCCAGTGTCTTTTCTTGGTTTAATGTGTAATCATGGTATTACCTGTTGATAGAATACCTAGTCAAGTTGAAGTTCCCCCAGTCTTACAACCTAGTCTGGACTTTCATGACACTCAAGAGGACATTATTGTGGACCTACACAACTTGGCCTGGAAAGTAAAAACAAGTAATGAACAATATCAACAAGTTCAGTTGGTGTTAGAAGAAGAGGAAGAGATTGGTGAATGGTTGAGAGGTCTCCCCGTAGCTCGAGAAGTCATAGTAGTTGATAGAGAAATTTAGAGACCATAGAACTACCAAGCTAGAGTCCAAGCCTTACACCTGGTCTCAATGAGAGGTGGGTATTTTTGAAGAATTGAGAAACCTTGAAACCACAAGAGTTCATCCCTCCAAGAAAAAGGCTCAAAGTAGACCCTCTTCTCCTCCTAAAGAATATTTTTGCTCATCTCCCAAGACCTATGATTGGAAAGCCTTAACCTTATCAGGTATTCAAGCCCCTCCTCTATTGACTATTTTTCCAATAGTCATTATGGCTCAACCATGGGGTAATGCAGTAGGTCCACTAGCTTTACCAGCTCATCATGCTCTTCCTAAGGGAGCCAAAGATGTTCTTCCAAGGTTTTCCAAGGATGGAAAAGTAGCTATAGAAGAACATTACAATTCCTTCAATGTAGCCACTGGCATTCTAGGTGTGCAAGAAGAAGATGTAGCCGTCTAAATTTTTGTCCAAACCTTAAGATAAGGAGTTGTGAAGTGGTTTGGACACCTTCTTGCAGGGTCCATAACCGATTGGAATTCCATGAAAACTGCATTTGAAGGCTACTTCAAAAGTGTGGATGATGAGAATTATCTGTTAGCTCAATTCACACAGATGAAAAAGGAGATCCATGAGCCCATGAGACATTATGTGGCTCGATATAACAAGGTCATTCATAAAATTCCTATAGAAAAAAGGCCTACCCCTTAAAATTAGTAGTGTTTCTTTGTAAATTCGATGCCCCTGAATATCGGTTTTCATCTTAGGAGGAATGGACCAATAGACTTGGCAACTGCTCAGAGCCAAGCTACTAAGCTAGAAGATGATTTGATCACCGCAGGGAAGTGGAGAAAGGATGTCCAAGTACCCAATGAAACAAGTACTTCCTCTTTTGATCCTATGCTACAAAGATTAGTAAATGATGTGATTACCCTCAAGAGGTAGCTTCCTAAAGGAAATTCTAATCCTCCTCCTTTGTATCGAGATATTCCTAGAGGAATGCCTGAATAAGCTAGACCTAGTCATAGATCTCCAAATTATCCTCCCACTGATAAGAATTTGCTGGAAGCTCCTCCCAGAAGAGATAATATGTGAACCTTCCACCTTATAGATGATCATGATGGTACCTCCTGTCTGGAGATGATCAGATCAATGCAACTGCATGTGAACCAAGAATTGACAGAAGAATGACCTAATGATGCAGTGAGTCCTTAGTTGTCTGGCGGCTCCAAAAATTATTACATAGAATATGAATCTGACTCTGAGCGAGGAGGAAGTATTCTGGCAACTTTACAGGACCCTGCATGTACAGTGCTGACTAGAAGTTACCACAATTCTAATGCCAATGACACACCATCAACATCACAATGGTGGGACAAAGGTAAAGACTTTTCACAAAAGTAATCAACTTTTAAAATCTCTTTTTCTAAAGAAGATGAATCATTGAAGAAAAATAATCCTAACTCTTTGATATAGTCAATTTCTGTGAAAGTTCTAAGATTCAAGTTTCCCTTGCTAAATATCTTAGAATGAATCGAAAGGAGTTGGAAAGACTTGTCAAACATGTTAAATTAGGTCAACCTCCTACAGATAAAAATGCTAATGAGACTACTAATGCTGCTTTCCCAAAATAAGCCATTGTGGAAACCCAAGCTGCTAAAGATAAATATCCTCCACAAGATAAGAGTCCCCCTATAGGATTAAAACTAGATCCATTCTATTTGTCTTTGTTCATCCATGGCATACATACATGTTGAACACAAAGTAGCACTACAAGCATGAAAAATGTAAATGTTTTTGTATTTTTAATGAAATTTTGTGATTTTTTAAAATTTTGAAATATAAATGCAATAGCATAAAAGAAATCTAATTTTATATGCATGTAAGATCTAACATAAAATGCAAATCTAACACCAAAAAGAAAGAGTTGTCGTAAACGAGTTCACTAAAATGTAATGTGGAAAAATATATGGATAAAATGTAATGTTCACGTCAGGTTCACCAAAATGTAATGTGTAAAATGTGAATAGATAGAGTTTAGAACAATGGGGGTTTGCTCATAAAAGAGACCCTAAACCAATATTTAACACATACACAAAATTCCAATGATAATTAATATAAATCTAGAAATGCTTGCAAAGAATAATGAAATTAGATAAAATGAAATACATACCTCATAATATAGTAGATTTGGAAATACCTATTTTCTGGTGTCTGTAATGAGTTTCTGGAAATTTTGTGACCAGATCAAGAACAGAAACACAGAGACGGAGAAAACCCAGAAATCTTTTCTTTTTTGAGCCAGGTCGACCTTGACCCAAATGTAGGTTGACCTTGAACCCTTTATGTCGACCTTGACCTGCGCTACTTTGACGAAAATTCTGTTCACGGATCCCAAAAGTTTGCCAAAAAGGGTATCCAAATCTTCTCTATAAGTCATTGTTTCGTACCTGTTTCTACAAGAAAAATGGTTTTGTTGTTTAGATGAGGGGTTTGCCTTGGTCAAACCCCAGTTTTGGAATTAACCTTGAAATAGAATTGAAATAGAGAATGCTAGAAAGTAGTTGAAGAAGATCTAATAATTGAGCTATGATATTCAATAGATATGTAATTGTATCTGAAATGTAAATAAGTATGTTAATATGAAAGCTTGGACTCAACACTAAAAACCATAAATGTAAATCAAAACCTCCATGCTTGAATGCTTGATCTTAAATGGAGAACTTGAATGCTTGAAAATATGTAGAACAATGGATTATTGAAAGTAGAACAATGGATGTTGATGATCCTCCTTAGAGTTCTTGATCTTGCTTGATTTGATATGATCACTTCAAATGAAATGAGAGGAGAAGGCTTCCTTATATACTAGTCTAGGGCACAAACTTCTAGAGAGGCCAACATATGAGAAATAAATTCCCATTAGGCCTATATCCCTAGGAGTGGACCTAAATTAAAAATATTTTAAGAGTCACCGCTTCGAAACCCGAAACAACCGATCTTGAAGTGGAAACATAAACTTTTGAGTTTCCCCCTGTATCTGACACACTTTAGAATGAAAAAGGGGGACCTAGGTCAAGGTCAAGGTTGACCCTCACCTAGGTCAAGGTCGAGGTCAACCTTGACCCAGGGGATTTAAGATCCCTGGAAAATATGCCAGGTGGGGAAAACAGTGCCCAAAGAGGCCCAATTAGGGTCCTAAATAGGCACAAAAGATGGAAAAGGGACAAAAAATAGAGGACAACATGATAATGGCCCAAAACACCTCCTAAGGAGGGCTAAACGGTCTTAACATGAAAGTGCTTCCATTTTAAGATGATACAAAAAGCTAAACCTTTTGGAAACTATGAGGAAGCTAAGTCAAGAATAACAATGGGCCTCAAGTCTGCAACCCTGGAGAGAAAGAGAAAGAAGATAGTTAAAAACCTTGAGAAAATGCTAGGCCAAGGAGAAGAGGAGAATGCATCTCTAGAATTACACAAGGTTAGGGTGAGGACCAGACAAGTGAGTCTGAAGATAGTGAAGAGGAGGAAGTAGATAAACAGAAGAAGGGAAAATAAATAATGGTTGTCGAGCATAGTAAGAAGAACCTAAAACAAAATACTACTCCTCCTACAACATTAAGACCTAGAACAAGGGAAAATTTAACTACCATAGCTTTCGAGCCACAAAAGAGAACACCAGTAAAGAACACTGAAGGGGAGAGCTTAGGATAAAGGAAACAAGTACACACTAAGGTTGGGCTGAGCAATCCTAAGAAGAAGCCAAGAAGAAAACAAGTGCTACAAAAGGATGATGATGAAGAAATGATTGATACAAATGACAATAGTAGATTGAAGGTGTCAACACATAGACATCCAATGAGTGTGGATGAAATTTGCCAAAACATCAAGAGCACAAAAAGATTAGCAGGATTTAAGTTTATCAAATTTGAAAGATTAAGAAAAGATGACAAGGAAAATATTGAAGAGACAATGATAGAGATGTCATGTACATTCAAGATGACACCTTTAGATATAGGGAATCTGATCTCCGATGAGCTATTTAGTAAAATTGATGAAATATGGTAGTATGCTATTGTGACTGAGAAACAAATTAGAGAAAGCACTCTAGCACATATTATGCCTGAATTGACACCAAAGAAGTGATGCAGGAGCATCCTGGGTGTAAGAGCAATCTTGCATCACCCAAAAATATTTCTATTTTTATATTCAATAAGGGCTATTTTGTGCAGAGCTGCTATTTATGGAAAGTTACTATTTTGGGTAATTTTTGTATGTGCTCAGAATGATATGATTTCTTTCTTGGAGGTTCATTTTGGTCATATAAGCCTGCCAGTAAAGTTTCATTGCCAGATCAAGTGTATATTGGAAGATATTGAAGATTTTCGGTATTGGCAGCAGGGTACAGAAACTTTGAACTCAGTTTTGAAGGCTTTAGAGGCCCCGGATGAGGTCAAAAATTTGGGTGACAGGTGCTTGCGCAAGTCAAGCCTGTAGAGCACTTCGTGGCGTTTCCGAAATGGGGTTAGAATAGCCGATCGGGTCAACTGGTGATGACTTATGGTCTTCAGAAGTTGGGCCACCCGAAATGGCAGAAAATAATTTTTCTTCAAAATTTCTGTTCAGGTTTCAAAGGTTATCTTGAGCCGACTATGATGTAATAAAATGTAAAATAAAATAATTCTAAGTTTGGTCGGCCTTATTGGCTAAAATTCTGGAACCTTCCAGGCGGTGGAAAATTGCCTATATAAGGAAGGCTGTATTATTGTCTTAGGCAGTTCAGAATAGTTCTGGGTAGTAGATCTGGGTAATAGTTCGAGGCTTTGTCCTACAGAATATTGTAAGGGAATGCCCATGTGGCTTTGCATATTGTAATTCTGAAATTTTGTAATTCCACATTTGTGGAGATAATAAGAAGCCAATTTTCTGTTCTTGCATATTGTTGTTGTTTCTCTATTTCTGTTATGTGTTTGTGGTATTAAGGGGAGCACCCTTCATCAAGAAGATAGAAAATTTTATGGAGCAACATAGAAATAGGTTTATTCCTAAGCTAAGGGCTTACTCCGTACTAAAGAAAAATGTTGAAGAAGTGGTTACACAAAGTACAAGGATGTGGAAAATAATTTTTGGATTGATAATTGATAAGAATGCAAGTGAAGGCACATCTAGACAAGTTGAACTGGACAATAAAGAAGATACAAATGAGCCATAGAACCTTGAGGAAGAGGTAAGGTAGAAATTAGAAGTGAGAGAATCACAAGATGTGATCACTATTGAGGATGTCCCTAAGGATACATAAATAAATATTAATGCCTTAACCAAGGAATAAATCAAAAGTTAAATTCTTACCAAGGCAGCCTCAGATCCCTTTCTACTGTGCACCAATGTAATTCTCATATAAGTTCATGATTATCAAAAAGATTGAGATTGCACCAATTGTAGACTCAGAACCTACAAGCTCTCAAAAAGTCACAATTGAAGAAAATTTCACTCAAGGAACAAGTGTTGAGGAATAGGATAAGCTGACAACTACATAAAATACACCTGCCAAGGTAAATATTGAAATCAATAAAGGAGAAGGAGAAGATAACATCAAAAATCAAGTAGATAAGTTTGCAATAGAAGGTTCTGGGCCTCATATTGAAGAAGAAAAGGAGATTGAGATTAAAATACCTAAGCAGATTCAGGAGGCTAAGGAGTAAGAGGCTATTCAAGCCTTAGTTCAACTACCGAGTAGCAACACACTAGAGCCAAAGAAGAAGAAACTACATAAGATAAATGATAAGTCTCTTGGTACACAAGTCACATTAAAAAAAGTTATAGTGATTCCAAAGTGGGACACTCATAACTTAACATATGAACAAATGAAAATATTGCAAGATCTATTGAAGAAAAAGAGAAAACAAGAGGAACTTAGAAGAGAACATCAACAAAAGAAGGTACTACATGAAATTAAGGGTATATTTGTAGAGGCTTTTGAG
This sequence comes from Chamaecyparis obtusa, assembly GCA_027943335.1. NCBI lineage: Eukaryota > Viridiplantae > Streptophyta > Pinopsida > Cupressales > Cupressaceae > Chamaecyparis > Chamaecyparis obtusa. The sequence goes on along the minus strand of BSBK01002510.1, from coordinate 507,525 downwards.
TTAGATGATGCAAATGAAACTTTATCTATTCTAGAACAATTGGTACATATTTTCCAAAAGGTGAATAGTGATGAGAGTGAAGCTAATGAGAAGCTAATGCAATGGTCTAAAAGAAAGTTTGAGACCAAGGTACTTGAGAGGGTCTCAACAGAGGTTGCAGTTAAATAGGTAGAACTTTTTGACCTAGTGAATAACTTAGAAGAGGTTGTACAAAATGTCTATTCATTGTACAAACTGTTATGTAATATAGAGACATTCACTAAGGACAATCAAGATGTTATTGAGAAGCTACAATTGGACCTGAAGTCTACCAGACATTCACTGAGCATGGATGCAAGTTCAAGCTCTATTCATTTCACCAGACTACTTAATGCCCAAGGATGATTAGCTGAGTTGATGGCTAATGATGGACGGATAAGAGCCAAGTTAATCTCAATTCAAAAAATGTTGACACCTCATTTGGAGGTTATGTAGAGAGAATTGGCATTGGCAAAGGAGTTAGTACAGAGAGATCCTCATCTCTCTATTGTTGAGAGTTTGGTTGATCTAGCTGCTCAGCTAGAGATCAAGATACAGGTTTTGGAGTATGTCAGATCTGGATGGGATAATGTACTAGAAATGATTATGTAGCTTCACAAACCATTTTTGGATAAGTATTATCTAACCCCTACACCCTAGCAACTCAAAGTGCCAAAAACAAGGGGGAAATGAGTAATAAGGGGGAATTGAGTCATGTACTCATGTATATACAAAGATAAAGGGAGATATAGAGTAGAATGAGAAAGGTATGACATACTATTTTTGAAATTGAAATGTAAAAGAATACTCATTGTATGTCAGAGTCATGTATATATAGTATAGTCTTTATGAAGATCGAGTCACAGTCTTAGGGGGAGTACTCAAGTACTAAGTACTATTTTGATAATGTAATGAAGAGTCATGACAAAGTGTTTTTTCCACTAATGTCAAAGGGGGAGATTGTTGATCTCTAAGTCATATTGTCTATTAGTGTCCAACACTTAGTCATTTTCAAGGCAATGTTGGTTAGTCATCACTGCGACCAAGCCATCCTATTAAGGCTGAGTAATATAATAGACTTTTATTTTGTATACTTACCGAGCAGTAGTTACTACTGGGAAAGTCAGAGGTCACTGAGTACTTTAGTAGTTATTGAGCACTATGTGTTGAGTTGTATAGAAGAGTTAGTGCCAAGTGCTAGTATATGGAGAATAGTTTTGATTGAGCATCATAGGCTTCATATGCCGAGTGAACCAGTTTTTGTATATGTGTTTGTAATGGCACAAACACCTAGGTAAACCATTTTGGATGAATTCTATGCATGATTTAATGATTGTTGAGAGAATTAATGAGTTGATTGCAAATTATTATTTCAATCATTAATCCCTATGTGAGTATTGTAACCAATTAGAAAAAGGGAATGCTTAAGCAGCATAAGTGATGAATCTAGATCATTGATCTTGATCAGATGTTTATATAAGGTGATATCAAAACCCTAAAATATAGTAACATAGGAGATCTCATGTATGCAGATGGAAGCAATGGTTTGATTGTTAGATATAAAGATTAGACAAAGTGACCGAGAAGAGAAGTGAAGGATAGAACCGAGCAATATTTGATTTTGAGATCAAATAAGTATTGGAAAAAGGAGATCTATTATTAGCATTTGAAGTGCAAATCAAAGGATCAAGTACTGATACATTCTAGCAAGTGAATCAGGGTAAATCTCTTAACAGAGTGGTCCTAATAGACCTTTGTAAATCTCTTAATCAAGTGCATACTTAGTCGTGAGTTTTAAATCCTTTAATCAAGGTAGATTGTATAAGTCTATAATCTCTGAATATGGCAAAGCCCTCACAAGGTAGATCACCAAAAGTGATCAAAACTTTGTAGCCCTAACATGCACACTTTATTGCTATAGTAGTGAAGATTTGTGGGTGTCATCCCCACCCCAGTTTTACCTTTCAAGGTTTTCTAGGTTACCAAATATTTGTGTTATGAGTTATATTTTATGGATGTGATTAAAATGTTAGATTCATTTCAGTATTGAAATTTATGATTATGGTATATATGCTGAATTGGTTTCAAAGTATAAAAGTTTGTGGATAACTGATTCACCCCCCCTCTCAGTATCTCACTTTACCATATAAGACTTCCAACACATACAACCCTAATTTTGGAAAGCATACTAGTGTAACATAACATGTAGATCATGAGTAGAAACAAGTACACCTACCATGGAACACCAAAAATGTCTATACTAAACTATTTCTATGAGTAAATGAAACCTCTGATATATTATTGATAGCCAATAGGTACATAACCAAATCTACCAATAGCCAACCGATACCAGTAAGATGTTGGTATAAAGGTTTTGACATCAACGATAAAAATTCCAAGAATAACTCAATAAGTCCAACAAGTCTTACCTCATTTTAAAATTTGAGGCATGATTTACACATCTACCTATCTCATATCTTTGCATGATTTATCTTTTGGGTCCTAGAGACTACCAAATTTCTCCTTGTGATTTTTTTTTTGAATTTTGTGAGGGACACATTGAGTTAGGGGTATACATAGCCATTCCTATTGTGTCCTTGACACTTTTTCTTGAAATTTTAAGGGCGAGATTTTATGGGCTCACACTCCCCAAAACTAGCTCCATAGGTCATTATCTTTTTTCTAAGTCGACCTAAAAGTGATGTCACTTTGAAATATCTATATAAAGGCCCCCCTTTTCCATTATTTCATAACAAGAACCGACCGAGCAATCAAGAAAATCCTCAAGATCTTCAAGGCATTCTTCTTCCTCCTCATAAAGCATTATGGAAAACTGCAACATCCATTATACAAGGCTTTGGTTTCATGATTTCCTTTTGGGTTTTTGTGGATTTTAAGCTATTGCATCAACACTTGTGACATATAAATAATAACTGCACCATCAAGGTATAAGGTGATTTATGTTTAAGATCCATCTTCTATTTCATCTCTCATTATGCAATTTCAAGGTTTATTCCTAAAGAGGGATTTGAACAAGGAAAACCCCTTTTCCCAACCTTTCTTCTTATTCTTTTGTGTATAGGAACAAGTTAAAGAGCTACAATTTGAGATTTGGATAGTACATGAATAGTTGCAGATTTCATGAAAGTTTCATCTAAAAGTGTTGAGAATAGATCAAATTTCATCCTATCCCCAAGTATAGATCAAGTCTCACCGTGTCCTTTCCATTTTTGACTAAAATTTGGTAGGGATTCCATGCACAACCTTCAGGTCTCTGATCCGTGATTACAACTCATTCTGACACTCTAACAGTCAAAAATTCAGGTCTGAAGGTTCACTTTTTCTATTCCATTTCTAGGTGCATTCAAATCCTTCTTCATCCTATTTCACACTAGTTTTCTCAATTAAATTAAATCTTTTGCATATCAATATCATCCCTTTCTCTCTCAATCATAAACAACAAAAGGAATCAAAACCTTTCAAGCATAGCTATTGTATTGGCATCTCTCAAGTGGTGTTGATCATACTTGTCTTGAGGGGTTTTGTATTCCAATGTGTAATATGAATTGGGGAAAATAACCCTTTTACATGTTCCCCATTTTATATTATACAGTATCAAACCTTGGGATTGACTAGTTAGATTTTATTTTTAAATTTCTATTCAAGGATTTAGATAGAAATCTATTGATTGTAGCTAGCTAATTTTTTGGTACTGGTACAAGGACATGATATGGTTATTGGATCTCTCTCTAGGATATATTATTTATCTTAAATTTTTTATTAATATGATTGAATTTGATTTTTATGTGTAGGTGGTGACCATTAATTGTAATCACACTTTACTATTTTTTAGTACTAATATATATGTTTTTTATCCTTTAATATCTTTCCTATAGGTGATAACAAGATAGGACTTATGGACTTATATGAATTTGTGCTCATTTGATATGAAATATGATAAATATTTGAATGATTTGGTTCATATATTTAGAGTTGATTTTTTTGAGGAGTTGAGGATCATTTTCTATTATCACAATATTATTTTTTAATTATGTCAACATGAACATAATGTTACTAGGCAACCTAATCATGCAATGAACAAAAACTCATATTCAAGAAAAATGAAAGTACAAATTAGGAAAAAAAATAGTTGAATTGAAATTTAAAATTACAATAATTATTATTTATATAACAAAAATATGCTTTATCTCCATCTTCCTTCTATCACTATTCTTCTCCAGCAACACTTCTTATTCCTATTGTTCTTTTCTCAAATTTTTGTGTATGAAACCTTATTGTATTCATAGTAGTTATGTTTCCCTATTTATTTCTAAACATGTCAAGTATATACTCCTTGGCCAAAACCTAACACCTTATGCATCATATACTTTTTCTTTTATATTTCCCCTACCAAGAAATTGAACCATTTGCACATTAGTTATGGAATTGAGCAATCACAAATCTATTAATCACCACTTGCCACACATAAACACTTAAAAGGTCCACACCAAACACTTGAATAAGTAATCCAAAATTCATCAAAGCTTTTACACCTTGTAGGAACTTTAACGATAATTACTAATTAGCTTGGAGGTAACTGTTAGATATAATAATAAGTTGTTCCAACCCATCAAAGTTATGGTAGGCATTAGAAACTAGTTCCTTTGTCATTCTATCCTATTCTATTAGGAAATATTTTTATTTTTAATATGTTTTGAATTTATTTTACTTTTAATAAAGGGTTCCCACCCTGATATGAGTCATTACACTTTTAAAGTGTTTTAAAGATTTCTCCATTTCATTGTGCTAGGGATCCCTATCCCAGTAGGATTCATTCCACTTATCAGAAGTTACTATTTCTTTAGGAATTACCTTGTGCATCTGACTTCTTTATTATTGATGGTTTTGGTGGAAATAAGAATATTCCACCTTATCATAGGTTCCTAAGGCATTAGGAACTCTATGAAAACTACTACATTTTGGAACTTCATTAGAGCTTTGCATGGGAAGAATGTCTAGAAGGGATTCTTAGGCTTCCCAAAACTAATTGAACCTTTGGTCCAAACACTTGTAAAATCTTGTAATAAGAATAGGAACTCCACAAAAATACCCCAAATACTTGTCAAATCTTGTGGTGAGAATAGGAATTCCATAAAAAAACTAAGTGTTGAAGATTATCAATGTTGGTGAAGGAAATGCGAATAATTCATTTTATTGAAGGTTTTAAGCATTGTTAGAACACCTTAAAACATTGATCACCTTTATGGGGAGCTTACCATCAAATATTTTTATAATTCCTAGATGTTGAAGTTATTGATTCAACCCCATAAGCCCATGAATTAGTTGCAAGAAAAATACATGTCACAAATAGATATCAAGAAACATAGATTTGATCAATAACCTAAGAATCATTTTGATGCACAAATTTTTTTGATACAAATAAATACAATGAATCCTTATAGAAAGGATGAATGTGATCCTATAATAAACCATAGAGGAATATTAAAAGAGATATTGACAAGTGCGCACATTACTAAGAATGAGGCAACATGTATTAAATAAAGCTCAATCTAATAAAAGATAAATGAACCTCTAAGTTTAGATTAAGAAAATAAATTAACAAAGGAAAACATTATGTAATTAATTAGATAATGTCCTAGTTACTCCACCCCCATCCCTTAAGATTAACATAGGGATAAACTAAAGAGATAATGATGAATGCATGGATGCAAAGATGAATGGGTCTTGATAGAAAGACCTAACTAGGTACCCATATATAAACCAATGCAACCTCTCACAACTAGAGAAAATAAGAAAACCACATGATAAAAAACTCATCTCTAGAGAGAGAATGAAATAAAATGGACTACTGAGAGAAGGAAAGAAGGAAGAATTTAATGTGATGTCTTGAGGACTACTTATGACATGAGAGTACAATGAATGTCTACCTATAAGAGAGAGAAAATTAGGATAGTAGTCCCCCAATGAAAAAGTATCTCTTGTGCAAATGATTAAAGTATGAAGATAAAACATGATCCATTAACTACATAAAACATTTCTCCCCTTAGAAATAAATAAATTCACTTGTGATATGAGAAGCCATTATCATAAACTATAAGTAAGAGGGTAAAAGCACAATAAGCTGTCACCCTTTTACAAAGGAAGAGGCTAACAAAATCAAAGTTGTTCAACTTCAATAGTATAAAAATGACATTTATGTTTGGAATTTTAAGATGATGTAAACTAATTAAATGTGATAAAATGGATGAATTTTATGATTAATATTTTTAATATATTTTTTGAATAAGAATTGATATATTTTTTTTAATTTTTAAAGATGATTTTTCAGCTGCTGAAAAATGCTGAAAATTAGGGGTCTAGTTCCCACCAAAAAATTATATGTAAATAAACATATTTTCTCCTAATTTCAAAATATGTCATAGATGACATATATATCTAGTGCATAAAGAAATAAAAATTGGTTTGTGACCTATATTTTCTCTTTTATAACAATTCAAATTCCAAATCACTGAAATCGATAATTTTCATCTTGCAACATATTTTTCATAACAAATCTATCCCAATCAAAAAAAGAAATACATATTCTTGAAGAGGACTCTCTCCTCTAGTGCACCATGTGTTTTTCAAGTTTATTTAATATGATTTACTATTTTTTTCTTTCTCCGAATTAACATCTCCTTGACTGTTAAAATACCTACTTGTAATATTTTTTAATTACAATAAACTATGTCTAATTAAAACACTATAAAATCTATATGAGGATATTCTTGACTTTGATCTCTACAAAAGGGTATTTTTTAATTTTCAAAAAAATGTCATTAAAAATATTAGGAGTTATTGAAACGCCACTTTTCTAAAATAATTTTATTTTTATGGTAATTGGACCCAAAGTGGTATAAAACATGCATTTAATAGATATTTCCGATTGGAAAAGGTAAAGAACTTATTTAACTTATCTATAATGAATCTAACTAGACCATATGTTTGACCAAAATTAATTTTTAGTTATAAATACTAAAATTCAGCTGTGCTGATAAGTTAGCCAAAAAGGTGACACCTGATTGTGCTTTTACCCAAGAATTCAAATCTAAGTAATGTCTACCTATAGAAATTGCTTAAATTCCAATATGTTCATAAAAAATGATGATGCCACAAACCAATTAGGTACATTGCAATCAATGTAAAATATGAAAATCTAAGACTCTGCAAAAATTGCTTGGAAAAATCCTCATGGGTGATGAAGATGAGATGACAACACTCATATGATTATCATAAAAGAGGAGATGAATTTCCACATGATAATACTCTAGATTTTCAATATGAGAATCCACAAAAAATTATGATGTATCTATAAGATACAAATCCCAAGTAGTTATGCGTGGACTTGAGCAAATTCTTGCTATACTAAATTAATGGGGGTCATGCATGTGCCAATGTCAATTCCATTAGGAACAACAAAAGATGATGAATATTGAGATAGTGTCTCAATGTGAGGAGTGATAATTGAGAGACAAGCCTCTAATCCATCAAGACATGAAAGAATTGCAATATACTCAAGCATCATTGAAGTATCACTATCACAAGGTATGCGATTTGTATGTACACAAAGAATAAGATAACATGTTTTAGGATCCTCTAGAAATGGAGAGAGATGGAGATCTCCATAGATATACCAAAGGCAAGTCCAGAGTGTGTGGGGACAATGGATATCCAATAAAACACACATAATGTCAAGATCAACACTAGACAAAATAAATCCTACAACATGGTTATTAATAATCCTCCAAGAATGCTTACCCCCTCAATGACTAGTTTAGGGATGAGTCTATATAGACAATGCAAAACATAAAGTCACCTAAAATTTTTCAAGATGCCTTTTTGCTAACAATAATAATCTTTAGGGCAATGGTGTCTCAACCTTTCAATAATAAAAAGGTTACTAACATATTTTGAATGATATATAAGGTGCATTCAAAATGCTAGATAGATACACATTTTTTCCTCCTAGTGCATTCTGAATGTTGTATAAACACTTTTTTTTCTTGCTAGTGCATTCTATATGTGGCATAATTGAGCTAGATTGGTTGATAGCTAATAAAGCCATATTTTATGTATAATTTATCATTGTAAATATTAACCATCAATCATTAGGTCACATATATAATTGTGGATATTTTGTGTATTTTTATTTCCCTAGAAAGCAACCCTATTTTATGAGGGCATTTTATTACAACTAAGTCTCATGATGTATTCTGAAAGTTTAATATTTGTTGAGTTGTATCTGGATCCTTTTTGGTGATAATCCTATGAGAAGCTTTCTTTGGAAATATATTGTAATATGTTCTTGATTTCAAAATAATACATTGGGAAACTTTTGAAGTGCGGGTTTTTGTCTTGAAAGGGTTTTCCCCACACAAATCATTATATTGTTGTCTGTAGGCTATTTATGTTTATTTTCATTAATTTTTTGTGACTAATGTAAAAATCTAAAACTAAGTGTATAACCCTCCTCTCAAGGTTAGCGTAGACAGTTGATCCACTTCCTTGAATTCCTTTCAAGTGGTATCAAAGCTTGATCATCATTGGTTTACGTTGTGAGTTGTTGGTTTTTTTGAATTAATATAGATTTGAGTGGGAACTTTTGTAAAAGATACTTTGTGATCTTGTCACAAGAAATTTCATATGTCAAGTTCATCAAGGAAAATAGAGATGGATAAATTTTTTGGAAATAATTTTGAGATGTAGAAGCTAAAAATGGAGGATCTATTAGTAAATCAAGAACTATGAGAGGCTATTGATGAGAATTTCCTAATACCTATAGATCCTATTTTGGCTACTTAGCATGATGTATAGATCATAAAACTAAGGGTCTAATCAAAATATGCTCAGTAGAATGTGTTTTAATCAATTTCCATAAAGAGTCATATGTGAAGAATCCATGGAATAAACTTGGTGAGATATATCAAGCTAAATATCTAGTGAATAAGATTTTATTGAGGAATAAATTATATTCCTTGATAATGGAAGAGGGTGGATGAATTGTAGACCGCTTGAAATCATTTAGTATGGAAAACACCTCTTTTACAAATCTAGGTTCATCCACATAAGCATTCAAAGAAAAAATACATCTCTAATCATTAGGTGAATACAAATTAGGAGGTTGTCTATGTCTTGTATAACTTTGAATAAGCTAAGTTGGAGGGTCTTCCCCATCTTCTAAAGATTCAAAACTAGACAAACTCTCCTCAACTCTCCTCACATATTCTTATTTTATTTTATTTGGTTGCAATATAATAGGAGGCTTAGTTTCTCTAAAAAATACTTTTATTATATATTAGATTCAATGCAAAATTTCCTGAAGCTTGTATTATTTCACACCTTAAGTGTATTCAATAAAAATACATTTCACATCCATGTTCTCCAACTTTTTTGTTTCTCCTTTGGAACATGTGCATATATCTCACAATAAAAATACTCTAAGATGTCTCAACTAAGGCTTATGACCCAACCACATGGCCATAGCCATTCTATCAACAAGAGCTAATGCAAGAGACTTGTTAATCATGTAGCAAGTAGTGGCAATATGTTTAACCCAAAAAAGTGTTACCACTTAAAATACCCCTAGACTTATCCATTAGTGTCACATTCATTATTTTTGTAGCTCCATTATATTGTGGAAAACACAAAGTTGTCTTCTATTTATTTACACCACAATATTTATAGAACTTATCAAAATAGTTAGAGAAAAATTCATTGCCATTGTAAATCCATAAACCTTTTATTTTTGTAAGAATTTTCCAATAGAAACAACCCAAGATCTAGAGGCCAATGAATAACACAAAAGAGAGAGACAAAATGTGACTAAGTAAAAATTCTATTCTTATCAATATGCAAAAAGTTGAACTAAAGTAGAAAACATAGATGATGGGTTACAATGTAGAAGTGTCTTCTTATATAAGCAAGAAAATAAGAGAACATAATACCTAGGAGATAACTTATCACCCACACAAAGTGGAATCACATGTCCACCAAAGGTGGATCATCCTCTACAGTGCAATGAAGTATGTGTAACATGTGGAGGATGATAAGTGATAAGTGCACTAAAGGTGGGGACAACACATAAACTGGAATGTAATAACTACTATAATCACCTAAAGTAGAATCTCTCCTAAACTATGTGCAATTAAATGTGCAAAATCCTAAGTGTCTCATATGAAAGCTACTATGTATGAATTTTCCTAAGTAATCTTAAGTAAAGTGTGACTAGGTGAATAATTAATTACACTAACAATTTTCTTATCCAAATTGCAACTAAAGCAATTCTTTTAAATTATTTAAATTGATGGAAAAATTTAGAATTACTCTTTAAAAAATATACCATATCCTTATACTAAAACAATCAATAAATGAAACACACTTTGCAGATTTTCCAATGGAAGGAACATCTACAACACCAAACACACTACAATGAATAATCTCCAAAACACCACAAGATTTAGGAGAACTTAAGTAAAACCAAATGTAGTTTTTTTTTTCATAAATTCAACATTTAGAGAAATTAAAATCAAGATTACAATAATTCAAAACTTTAATAAGGTTTTTATTTTTCAAGTTCCTTAGAACCTTTTCTCCAATATGACCAAGTCTCTAGTGCCATAACATAGTCTTCTCTGTAGGTAACTTTGTTTTAGAAAAAAAAGCACCTTCATGTACCCAAAATCCATGACTTGCTAATGGTTAAACCCTCACCTCTTTCAATAAAGTTACCAAATATTTTCTTTTCATGGAAATACTATTACACTTGACAATGTATGCATCCAAATTATACAATGTTCCACATTTGAAACTGCAAACAATGACCATAAAACCTCTCACCATTTTGTATTCTACAATATAAAATACTACCTACAATTTTATCTATTAGTTTTCTCACAGATAAATTTTTTTGTGCTAGTCCAAGGATATGCAACGCACCATGCCTCCTCTTTATTCTAGCATCAAGGACTCTGATTCTAAATTTACCATGAAAAAAATATCTAAATAAGAATCATGACCCAATTACACCTTACCTCCATTAAATTTTTCATATTTAGGAATTCAATCTCTATTGGAAGTGTACAATTGGAAATGGGGAAAGAAAATGTAACATATAATGTACTAAGTGAATTACTTCCCCATTTCATTGATTGTACATTAGGAAGGAATCATATCCTCAACAGGCTCAAGAGTTGACTCAAGTACTAATTGGGAACAATATCCACCCTTCACTAAAACATGTAATGAAGTAAATGATAATGATTAAATAATGTAATTGATCTATCAGAGAAACCAATGAAAGCTGTTGAAAATAAATTGTAATAGATAGAGAATGAGCTAAAATTGACAAAAATAAAAATTAGATGACAAAATAGACTTGTGACAGAAATTTGAGTGGAAAATGGCTAGGAGAGAATAGGTTTGGTGATGTGTCCCTAGGACAGATCAAGTTTTGCAATGTGTCCTTGATGTTTTTAGAAAAAACTTTCACATAACCTTTAATTGTTCTTGTACTTCCCAGATCTGAATTCGTGGCTTCGTTACTTATTCTTGCACATAGAAAAATGGAAAAAAGGTTGTGGAAAGGGTTTTTCCTTGGTCAAACCCTTGTTTAGAAATCAACCTTGAAATATGAAAGAAATTTCATAAAGAAATGTATACAAAAAGGTAAATTGCTAATTTACATTGCATAAACCCTCATGAACAGATGTAGAAATTGCTCAAAAATTAATGAGGCTTGAATGTTCTTGGAATCCAAAGATTTGAACTTGGATGCAATGGATGCCCTAAAAAATGCAAGGATGTATGATTTCAACTCATAGATCTTAAATGTAGATATGGTTGATAACACTTGAAAAAGAGGATAGAGAAGGATGGATGAATGAGTTGATCTTCTTGATTTATTTGAGAATTCCTCTACTTGGCCATCATGGGAGAGAATCTTGCATAAAATATAAAATATTTCCTTGGATTTTAATGATCTTCAATAATTGGATACTTGGAGATCTTTATCTTGGATGCTTGCCTTCAAATCTTGAATCCAATTGCTCTTGCATGCTTGAAATCTTGATTGCTAAAATGCTTGCATATCATTGTGCATGTCAAAATGATAAGTGATAAGGGGTTCTTATTAAAAATCCATTATTTAAAGATTAAAATTTGATCCAAGGTGACCATAGATAAATATATGGAAATAGGACCTTGAGGAAAGTTTGGGCCCCAAAACCTAGGGACAGGTAGCCACTGGCAATATGTCCTAGGGATAGATCAAGTTTGGTGATATATCCCAATAAAAATTGGCTCCAATTTTAGGGGGAGCTTGACGAGAGAGAAATAAGTTGTAAAAGAAAAGATATCTTGCTAGGATCAAGCATAATGAACATCCTGACCTTGAAATCACCAAAATGGGGCCCAATAAGTCCTAAAACATCTAGTTATGGGTGCTAATTTTTTTGGACTATACATTTAACCCCCACTTTAGTGGGAGTATGGGAAAAGATTATGATCATGAGAAATTAGATCAATGCATAAGAACAATCTTATCAAGGTCAATGAGACAAAGAAAAATCAATCCCCTAAGTGACTCAAGTCCTCATCAAATTTGAAACCAAGATAAGCGAGGAATCACTTCGAAGAAAGAGAACGAAAAGAAGGGATAAATGTGATCACTAGCCCAATAAGGGATTGTATTACTATGAATCACACACAAAGAGAAGCACTACACAAGATGACATTGAAGGTATAACAAGCTGTGTTATGCTAGTCAATCCATAAAAAATGATCATTCCTTAAGGAAAGCATTATTTCCATTAAGGGATATTATAAGAGTGATCAATCCTAAGAATTGCATTATCTCTATAGGGATAAAGTTAATGATTAGGCCTAAGGAAAGATTATCTCCTTAGGGATCAAATAAAGAGGATCGGTCCTTAAGGAAAGCTTTGTTTTTGTTAAGGGATTTAATGAAAGGATAAACACAATGAAATCATTGCATCATTGGCCATCCATAATAGAAGTTTCATTGAATCATTGTGTATGTATGTGCAAAATGTGAAACATAGAGTGGAGTGTATGCCCCTATGTTTAAGTGATTACAAATACCTTAACGTGAGCAATGGATTTAATGGAGCATATATGCATCCACAAGAAACAATTCTGTTATGAGATGCCCCCAAGAAAGGACAAATCAAGGGAAATGAATACATGAAAAAAGAGAGCACAAAAAGGATCTAATAACTCTAGTGTCAATATGATTATTTGATAATACATGAGATATTATATCAAAATGAACTGTCATCATCCCCCAAAAGTAGTAGAAATACAAGCACAATGGAGGAATGTCATGTAAGAGTTACAAAGAAGAATATCTTAGGCCGACATCATGAATACCAAAAAAAATAGGTAGCTATAATGCTCATCTTGTTCATCTAATACAAGTTACAAGTCTCAATTAGGTCATCCTATTAGGGCTTCCCCAATACACAAAAAATTACATTACATAATTCTAAGGAACACATAGTATCTAATACAAATATAAAATAATTACAAATATTAATTTATAAACCAAGATCCATAATTAATGCTCTCTAATCCATGGAACATGTTACACCACCTAGTCGGCTCCCAAAAGCAATTATCCAAGTTCATACGCTAGCACTGTCATCAACATGACCCAATCAAGACAAAAATCTTAGAGTGTACTCTATCACGTGTCTTCTTCCATGCCTTAATCTTGCATACCATGATTCATGCTTGCAACAAACTTATGCTCAAAACTCATCAACTAACTCTATCAAGTTCCTTGTCTCTGTCTCGTAACCAGTCTTCACCAAAATACCTATAACTCACTCAAATCATCATATTAACCCATGCTACCTTAGACATAAGGTCTATACACCTTTAGCATGATAAAAAAAATCTCGCATACTCTAAATTTTTGTAAAATGTTTTTGTAAAATGTCCTTACATATCTGTCCAACTTCTTGTAACAACCAGAAACATAATCTACCTAATATAACCAACTCAAAACTGAAGTATATGTCATATGTTGATATCAATAAAAAAACTTGAACAATAATAATAAAAAAAATTCCAACCAATATCTAACAATCTCCCCATTTGGCATTAATGGCAATATATGAGTGAAAAACCATCAACCCAAAAGCATTCAACTAAACACAACCTTTTCAATATTTTAAACAATGCTCCCCCTAAGACATGAGGTTTTTGACATAACTCTCTCCCTCTTTGACATCAATGGAAAAGGGTTCCAATGGTTCCAACTCTGATCAAACAAATGTCTACCCCTATGATGTAGATTTTTCAAATCTTCATGCCTACAATATACCAGGTGCTCTGTTCACAAACACTTCATCAATTCAACCTCTATCTTATTACTGAAGATCAAGAAGGGGCACTACCCCTAATTTACCTCTAAGATACTCAAAGGTACTCTTTAGTAATGGCTTTGTGAATATGTCAGCAACCTATTCTTTCATGGGAACATATTCCAATTTCAATTCTTTATTTTGCACCTGCTCTCTTAGATATTGATACTTTATAGCAATGTGCTTTGTTTTAGAGTGCATGAGAGGATTTTTAGATATATTTATTGCACTTATGCTATCACTATTGGCAATGGGCCAACATCCCTCATAGGGTTCACAACATGGCTTAACCGCCTCATGTGTCTTCTATAAGTCTAGCAGTTGTATCGAGCATTAACATGTCAATTTTTTAGTGCAACGACAACCACTACTTGTAACAAGTGGTATCAGAGCTTGGTCACAGGTTCAAATCCATGTAGGCCATGGTGAGTGATGCTGGGAGGGGGATTGTTGGTAGTGGGCCAATGTCCCTCACAGGGTTCATGACATGGATTAACTACCTCCTGTATCTTCTATAAGTCTAGTAGTTGTATCGGGCATTAACATGTTGATCTTTTGGTGCAATGACAACCACTACTTGTAACAGTCACAGTATATTGGAATCAGTTAAGGTACCTGTTCTTGGATTCCTTCCAATATCTATTTTATCTAGATCACCTGTGTGCAATTAATTGCATCAACAACATACTCAGCTTCTTCTATGGACTATGAAATGCATTTATGCTTCTTACTTGTCCATGACACGATCCTCTCTCCAAGAAGGAATGCACCTCCACTTGTGCTCTTTCTGTCATCAATGTTACCAACCTAATCTACATCAGTGAATACTTTTATTTTGAAACCTCCTTTGTGAGGAAAACATAGACCATATTCCTCGGTACCCTTTAAGTATCTAAAGATTCTCTTCACTACTATTAAATGTGTCTCTTTTGGGTTAGCAGAGAATCTGGCTACAATGCCTACTGCATGTGCAATATCAGGTCTGCTATGAACAACATATTATAACTTACCAATCATTGACCGATACAGTGTCTCATTAACTTTTATAGCATCATCCTCCTTTGATAACTTGCAATTAGTTATCATTGGTGTGCCAGCTAGTCTGGACTCTTCTAGCCCAAATGATTTAAGAATTTCCTTAACATACTTGGAATGAGAAATAAAAATACCTTCTTTTAGCTAATGGACTTGCAATCCAATGAAGAATTTTACCAATCATGGACATTTCAAATTCTTATTCATTTTTCTAGCAAAGTCTTTTCTCATTTTTTCATCTCCTCCAAAGATGATATCATCCATAAATATTTTGGCAATCAGGTTCCCTTCTTTACCAGTCTTGAGATACACATTGTTGTTATCTCCGATTCTTGTGAATCCTATGGTCATGAGGTATGAATGTAGCCTTTCATACCAAGCCCTTGGGGCTTGTTTCAGTCCATAGAGTTCCTTCTTCAATTTATAGACCATACCACTTTTCTCTATGGATGAGAAGCCTTCCAGCTATTCTATGTACACTTCCTCCTCCAATATACCTGTTGTGGTTCCACAACACACACCCCATTTTAGCCTCTTGGCCAAATGGGGACCCCCATTTTTTTCACTTTTAGTTTCTTTGAAGGACCCTTGTGGTTGATTTAATTAGGCACCCAGTGAGTCATATTGTGGGCACATGTGCTCTCGATAGTTGGATGTCAATTGAGTTGATTTTTTTGGTGTTTTTTTTCTCTCCTCTTTTTTTTTGGCTTCTTTTTTGTTTGTGTGTTTCTTTGAGTTGGTTTTTTCCTTTCTTGTAGACTTATTTTCTCTAGTTTAATTTCATATTTTTAATAAAGACTGATGACAAGGCATCCTTTGTGGTTTCAGAACTGAGAATCTCAATGTGGCATATTAGGAACTGACAAGTTAAGAGGAATTCTTCGATGGGATTGAATTGCAGTTGTATGAAGATGTTATGAAATGATAACAAAAAATGTTGGATGCTATAAAGTTGCCCAAGGTTCAAAAGTTCAAGATTCAGAGGTTCAGAGTTTGGAGTTCAAAAGTTCAAAGATCAGAGGTTCGAAGTGCGAAGGCCCAAAGTTCATAGTTTGAAGTTCAAAAGTTCAAGATTCAAAGGTTCAGAGATTGGAGTTCAAAAGTTCAAAGATCAGAAGTTCGAAGTGCGAAGGTCTGAAGTTCAAAGTTTGAAGTTCAGAGTTTAGAGGTTGAGTTTGGAGTTCAAGTTTTCCAGAGTTTTAGAGGTTGAAAAGGCCGAAATGTTGAAATTCCTCACAATCCCGAAAGGCCAAAAAATGTTGTGGACTTAACCATTTTTTTTGAAAAATCCAAAAAAATTTGTGGACTTAAAAAATTTTGTGTTCCTAAAATTTCGGCCTCCTAAATTTTTGACCTTCCTAGATTTTCAGCCTCTGAAAAGTCTGAAAGTCTGAAAGTTGGAGGAGAGTTTTTTTTTGGCCTCCTATTTTTTCGGCCTCCTAAATTTTCAAACTTCCTAAAATTTTGGCCTTTCGACCTTCCTATTTTTTTGGCCTCCAAAAAGTATGAAAGTTCAAAAGTTGGAGGAGAGTTTTTTTTGGCCTCCTAAATTTTCAGACTTCCTAAAATTTTAGACATCCTAAAATTTTGGACTTCCTAAAATTTCGGCCTTTCGGTCTTCCTATTTTTTTGGCCTCCGAAAAGTTCAAAAGTTGGAGGAGAGTTTTTTTCGGCTTCCTATTTTTTCAGCCTCCTAAATTTTTGGACTTCCTAAAATTTTGGCCTTTCAACTTTCCTTTTTTTTTGGCCTCCGAAAGTCCGAAAGTCTGAGAGTTGGAGGAGAAGCAGTTTTGACACTTAGCCATTTTTGCGGAGCCAAATTTTTAGCATTTTGGCCCTAGATATTTTTTGGCCAGCGACAAGTCCGAAGTTCAAAAATTTTGGAGAAGGAGACTTAGTACTTAGTCAATTTTGGAGCTTGAGTTTTTCGGACCAATTGTCAGGATTTGGGCATTTTTGGGCACGTTCGAAAGTTAACTCTAGTTATCTCAGAAGTCATTTTCTAGTCATCTAAGCTTCTTTTTTTGGATCATTTGTGCATAATTTTGGGATCTCTTCTAGTTGGGTCCACGTGGGGAAGCTGAAGCCAAAGATAAAGGGAAGAAACATGAAGATTATCAAGTGTATGCACTAGTTCTAGCTCCATTTCTGAGTTATTTAATGTATAATTTATTCAAAGCTTTGTAATGCATGAGGTTTAATTCCATGCTAGGGTAGTTTAACTAAGTTTTAGAAGTAGTTTCATTAATGAAATATCTACTTTAGATTTACTTTCAAGTTTTAGTTGCAGCAAAACCCTAGCTGCAAAAATAAGAGCATGACTCTATAAATTGTAATAAAATGATGTAATGAGGGTCGACTTGATCATTAATATAACATATACAGTTGGTGCTTCATTCATGGTGTGATTTATCTTCTATCTATGCAAAATTTGTGAATGTGTGAATTGCTCATTCTTTATTTCAAAGAGCCAATTGTTTGTTTAATGATTTTAGGTTTGTGATCTATTAGTTTGGTGTTTGCTGGTATCATATTGCTGTGTTGTGACAAATCTCTGAGAAGATTATTTTTTGGTGCTTGAAGATTAACTTGTCTCACATGTGTACACATCTGGGGTGGCTTCATGATCTGATGAGTTTTGGCTTATCATACGTCTGCATTTGTTTGATTCTATTAATGATTGCATCCATTTAGCTAAAGATTGTGACATGATTTGATCTCTATTTTGTGGGTTTCTTCATCTTCTTGGTTATTTAATTTGCATGGTGGTGTGATGCTAGCATATGTCCATTAGGTTTATTTTCAGCAATTTCATTCAAATCTCTTATTACCTTACATCTTCTAACCTTCCTTGCAAGTTATTTTTAGTAGATTAATTGAATTAGCATTGCTTTTATTCCTAAATCTGAAAATCATATAAAAAAAGAGAGATATTTTGGTTTCCTAAATTTTTTTTTATAGTTTCCCTTGAGAGAAGACCCAGCAAAGGCCTCCTTGTTAATAGATTCACATTTGTCTTCTGTTGAGCTATCCAAGTGGTTGAGACCCAGCCAGAAGGAACCTTGAGATTGATTCCATTAGTGTTCAAAGAGGGGAATTTTCTTTGTAAATTCCTAGTCGTTGTCTTCATGTAAACATGATGCTCAATAGAAGTGGCCCTAGAAGGAGGGCATGAACCAAAAGGTTTTCAAGTTATAATCACACTAAACAAGTTGGATGTTGGGAAAATCTAGCTTCAATGGATAGTCTGTTTTGTATACCGGGAGGTCTCCATGAGATTCCTTTGCATGCACATGAAGGGCTTCCTTTTTTCTTCCCTAGTAATGGAGAAATTCTACAAATCATGTAAGGATTTGCAAGGATCTAATGCTCTTTCTTAAAATTGAACATGAAGATGTTGTTTGCAATTTATTTGTCAAGACATTTCAAGGCGTAGCACTTCAATGGTATGAAAGACTCTCATCCAATTCTATTTGCTCATGGATTGAATTAAAGGATCTATTCTTAATTCAATTTGATCCCAATGTGAGTTCACAAGATTCACTATTTTATTTTGATACTGTAAGAAGGACACCTCAAGAGTCCATTGCCCAATTTAATCATCGATTTCTTCTCATGTATCAAAGTGTTCAAGATTTGGAAAGGATGGCACATGATTCAATGTTAAAAGAACATTATTTATGGTGTTTGGATGTCTCATTTGCATGCACAATCAGATCTTTTGGTGAGGCTACTACCTTGCATGATGCATTCAACAAGGCTCTTTTCTTGGCACAATGTGGATGTGATGTTACAAGTGGTACAAATGGTCCTAATGGAAGTTTCAATATGCAATTGATTGAATGTTTCCAATCATTACAACTCTATGTCAACCCGGTGAATACATCAAATCAACTACAATCATCTCATTCAACCAATTACAACATGCCTGATATCCATATGATGCAATTAGCCAATCAAAAGAATATGATCAATCACTTTCGAGATCATATTTGGGTTCAAAATTCCCATGATACAACCTTGGACACAAGTATTTTTCTACCCAATGATGCTCCTATAGAGATCTTGTCATATTCTTACTATAATCCATTGCTCAATCCATCAAAACATGATGATACTTCAAATGGAAAGCTTGCTGGTCAGTTATATGAGCGCGATAAGTTGTGCAATAATGAAAGTGAAATGATCCTAAATGCTGATTGTAATTCATAATGCAAGTTACCAAATGATTTTTTGACAAAAATCAGTCATGGGATAACAAGAAATGATGAACAAATCTAGGAGGATGAGAGATATTCAATGCTGCCCCAGAATTATTGCCATGAAAGAGAAAGAAGTTCAAAATATTTGTCATCTTCACAAGGTAATTATGATGACACTTTTGATGCTGAAAAAGATTCACACGACAAAGACACAGACAATCATTGTTGGGTAGATATTCCACTTGAACAAAGTAGATTGGATGAGAAGTTGCAAGAATTGGGTATTCCTATGTCATTATTAGATTTTTCATGGATGGAAGGATGTATAATACACCTCACAAATCAACATTGTGAGATGGATTGCCCTATTTTTCTTGGAAAGATGTACTTCTATTTGAAAGGAAAGATGACTAATGAAGAGGTATTAATTCCTATAGCAGATCATTGGGATAGTCAATCAAGGGAAGAAGAAGAGGAACATGATCAAATTCATGAGGCTTTGGAAGATATGGATTTTCCTAATGAGAAAGATAAAGTGATTGACATCCAAGAAAATGAGGGCGAGAAAATTCCCAATGATGAAGAGAGTGAAATCATAAATACATTCATAGACATCTTCATGAAAGATGAAAGTGGAAAGGTCTCTTCTCGTGAAATCATAAGTGATGATGCACTACCCTTTTTGAATGTTAATCATGATGGAGTCCAAATAAAGGAGATACAAGAAGTTCAAGAGGATGATCAAAAGGAAGATGATGAAGATGAAAAATTGTGCCTTGAGGTAGAGGAATCTCAACATTTACAAAACAACAAACAAGATGACTCTCAGTTTTTGTCATCAAGGGAGGTAGACAAGGTTCTTGATTTGGTATCATGTTTGAGTAAAGAAATGTCCATTTATGGGTATTCCATGCATATATAAAACCTTGTAGTATCCAATTCATGTAGGATTCATCCTTTTGAGATACATTAAGAGGTAAGTTGTCCTGAATTCTTGTTAGCTTGGGAGATCGCCTTAGAAGGTAAGTACAACTTTGAACATGTCTCTTTGAGGCATGAGGGAGAAAATAATTTGAATGCCGATTTTAAAAATTATTGCAATTTTGAAGGCATTCTTATGAGTGAAATTATTAGTCCTAATGAGGTCAAATGTGATGATTTATTATTTATGACTAATGATAATTATAACAGGGATCACAATCTGGATGATTTGCCTTTTGAACCTTGTTATAATGAGAGGTATAATACATCACAGATGAATATGTTTTCTAATGGTGTGCGTGCACTTGAGGAGGATGGATTGGTGTACTATGAGATAAGACCTCCAGAAGAAGAAATCATATTGAGTGAGTATGTACCCATGGTTGGGAACTCACTAAAACAGGTTGTATCTATCCATTATCCCTTGCTTTTTGATGATTTTCAGTTTGAGTATGATAAAGGTGAAAAAACTTGTTTGTGGATTAATCATGATTATGGAGAGTTGCCACAACTTTTGATTTTAGGTGATTTGTACCTAGAATTTGAACAAAAATTATCTAAATTTTATTTTTCTAAGCACAAAGATGAGTTTGCATTCCTTAGAACTGTGCAGGGTGCGTTGTTACTATTGCATGGAAAGAAAAATCAGTTAATAAGAAACTCATATGCTTGTTGTTCTAAGTTTTTTGTATATATTTTAACTTTAGTTGTAATTAGGTAGGTGTTAGTTAGTTTCCCTTGTGTTTTAGTGGTTAAGTTTTGTTTTGTTAGTGGGTCAGTCTCGTTCCTTGTTGCTTGAGTGTTTTTTCTTTTTGTTTGTTGGTCTAGGGAAAATATAGTTTTTGTCAGGGCTATTCCTGGCAAGTGGTCCATCCCAAGTGGTCTTTGATAGGAGGCAGAGGTATTTGTTAGTCAAAATTTTTAAAGTAATTCATCTTGTAAGAAATTGTATACATGGATCATGAATGGTGATACCTTTCACTGGAAAATAAGTTGATATTCAAAGTCGACCATCCTCAACACATTACACACTTTAAACATGATACTATGGTTGTTGGTTTCTTGGGGAAGTATCAGTTGGAGTTAATTGGAGCCTATTGTTATGGGTGACCTCAAATCTCAGAACCCTTCTCCATCTACATCTTGACTTGAAGAGACAAAATCAAAAGGAGGAACACATAAAGAAAGGTCAACAGGAAAAAAAAAAGTTCAAATGCTTGGGTGGCACAACCTAATCACTACCTGGGTTTCCTGAAAGAAAAAAAAAGAAAGAGAAAAAGAGAAATCAGAAATGCAAGCACTAAGGTAGCATAGCCTGAGCACTGTCTTAGTGTACCAAAAGGCCTTGAAATGAAGATAATTGAAGAAGTGACAATATTCAAAGTATAATGGCTCAAGAAAAGTCACCTTCATGGAAATGATGTTGAATCTAAAAGAGCCCTCCAAATAATAAAAGAATCATATATCTTGTCAGAAGATAGAGAAGGGTGACTCTAGCAACCTCTACCGGGGCTATGAATGCCTAACTGGCAGTAGAGAAAGGTTAGAATGAGATTATGGAAGTTTATGAAAGTAAGCAAAGATTAGCCCTAAGTGTTTCTCATCTAGGAAACCTTCATCCAAGTGTTGAAATAATTAACACATAGATGCAGTCATTGGATGAAACAATAAAGGACTTCAATTTAGAAAAGTTGGTGAAAGAATGTTTTCATGAATGGTGCTTGTGTTCAGTTTATTACAAGACAATTTCTAGAGAAAGATTTCTAGTAAAGAAATGCCTTGGTCATTTCTCCTTTTGTTAGGGCTATTTGTTGTGGTTCCACAACACATGCCCCATTTTGGCCACTTCGCCAAATGGGGACCCCCTTTTTTTTTCACTTTTAGTTTCGTTGAGGGACCCTTATGGTTGATTTGATTAGGCACCCACTGAGTTAGATTGTGGGCACATGTGCTCTCAATAGTTGGATGTCAATTGAGTTGATTTTTTTGGTGTTTTTTTTTCTCCTCTTTTTTTTTTCCTTTTTTTTGGCTTCTTTTTTGTTTGTGTGTTTCTTTGAGTTGGTTTTTTCCTTTCTTGTAGACTTAGTTGCTCTAGTTTAATTTCATATTTTCAATAAAGACTAATGACAAGGAATCCTTTGTGGTTGCAGAATTGAGAATCTCAATGTGGCATATTAGGAACTAACGAGTTAAGATGAATTCTTTGATGGGATTGAATTGCAATTGTATGAAGATGTTATGAAATGATAACAAAAAATGTTGGATGCTATGAAGTTACCCAAGGTTCAAAAGTTCAAGATTCGAAGGTTTAGAGTTTGGAGTTCAAAAGTTCAAAGATCAGAGGTTCGAAGTGCAAAAGCCCAAAGTTCAAAAGTTCAAGATTCATGGGTTCAGAGATTGGAGTTCAAAAGTTCAAAGATCAAAGGTTCGAAGTGCGAAGGTCCGAAGTTCAAAGTTTGAAGCTCAAAAGTTTAGAGTTTAGAGGTTGGGTTTGGAGTTCAAGTTTTTTGGAGTTTTGAAGGTCGAAAAGGCTGAAATACCAAAATGCCAAAATTTCTCGCAACCTCGAAAGACTGAAAAATATTGTGGACTTAACCATTTTTTCTAAAAAATCTAAAAAAATTTGTGGACTTAGAAATTTTTCAGATAAAAAATTTGTGGAGTTCGAAAATTTTGTGTTCCTAAAATTTCGGCCTCCTAAATTTTTGGCCTTCCTAGATTTTCGGCCTTCCTATTTTTTCGGCCTCCTAAATTTTCAGCCTTCCTAAAATTTGGGACTTCATAAAATTTTGGCCTTTCGGCCTTCCTATTTTTTCGGCCTCTGAAAAGTTTGAAAGTCCAGAAGTTGGAGGAGAGTTTTTTTCAGCCTCCTAAATTTTTGAACTTCCTAAAATTTTGGCCTTTCGGCCTTCCTATTTTTTTGGCCTTCGAAAAGTCCAAACGTTCAAAAGTTGGAGTAGAGTTTTTTTCGGCCTCCTAAATTTTTAGACTTCCTAAAATTTCAGCCTTACTAAAATTTTGGCCTTTTGACCTTCTTATTTTTTCAGCCTTCGAAAAGTCCAAAAGTTGGAGGAGAGTTTTTTTCGGCCTCCTAAATTTTCAAACTTCCTAAAATTTTTGCCTTCCTAAAATTTTGGCCTTTCGGCCTTCCTATTTTTTCGGCCTCTGAAAGTCTGAAAGTCCGAGAGTTGGAGGAGAAGCAGTTTTGACACTTAGCCATTTTTGCTGAGCCAAATTTTTAGCATTTTGGCCCTAGATATTTTTTGGCCACCAACAAGTCCGAAGTCAAAAAATTTTGGAGAAGGAGACTTAGTACTTAGTCAATTTTGGAGCTTGAGTTTTTTGGACCAACTGTCAGGATTTGGACATTTTTGGACACATCTGAAAGTTAACTCTAGTTATCTCAGAGATCATTTTCCAGTCATCTAGGCTTCTTTTTTGGGATCATTTGTGCATGATTTTGGGATCTCTTCCAGTTGGGTCCACGTGGGGAAGCTAGAGCCAAAGATAAAGGGCAGAAATATGAAGATTATCAAGTGCATGCACTAGTTCCAACTCCATTTCTTAGTTACTTTAAGCATTATTTATTCAAAGCTTTGTAATGCATGAGGTTTAATTCCATGCTAGGGTAGTTTAGCTAATTTTTAGAAGTAGTTTCATTAATGAAATCTCTAGTTTAGATTTACTTTCAAGTTTTAGTTGCAACAAAACTATAGCTATGAAAATAAGAGCATGGCTCTATAAATTGTAATAAAATGATGTAATGAGGGTCAACTTGATCATTAATATGACATATACAGTTGGTGCTTCATTCATGGTATGATTTATCTATTATCTATGCAAAATTTGTGAATGTGTGAATTGCTCATTCTTTATTTCAAAGAGCTAATTGGTTGTTTAATGATTTTAGGTCTATGATCTATTAGTTTGGTGTTTGCTGGTATCATATTGCTGTGTTGCGATGAACCTCTGAGAAGATTATTTTTTGGTGCTTGAAGATTAACTTGTCTCATGTGTGTGCACATTTGGAGTGGCTTCATGATCCAATGAGTTTTGGCTTATCATACGTTTGCATTTGTTTGATTCTGTTGATGATTGCATCCATTTAGCTGAAGATTGTGACATGATCTGATCTCTATTTTGTGGGTTTCTTCATCTTCTTGGTTATTTAATTCGCCGGGTGGTGTGATGCTAGCATATGTCCATTAGGTTTATTTTCAGCAATTTCATTCAAATCTCTTGTTACCTTACATATTATAACCTTCCTTACATGTTATTTTTAGTAGATTAATTAAATTAGCATTGCTTTTATTCCTAAATCTGAAAATCATATAAAAAAGAGAGATATTTTGGTTTCCTAAAGTTTGTTTTACAGTTTCCCTTGAGAGAAGAACCAAAAAAGACCTCCTTGTTAACAAATTCACATTTGTCTTCCGTTGAGCTATCCAAGCGGTTGAGACCCAGCTAGAAGGAACCTTGAGATTGATTCCATTAGTCTTCCAAGAGGGGAATTTGCATTGTAAATTCCTAGTCATTGTCTTCATGTAAAAATGACACAACAATACCATTTAGAAATGAAGACTTAACATCCATCTAGTATACTTTGAACCTTTTATGAGCAGCATAAGCAAGTAGGATTCTCACTCCTTCTAGTCTTGCCATAGGTGCAAAGGTTTCTCCATAATCTAGTCCTGCCTCCTATGCATATCCTTTGCAAACTAGCCTTGCTTTATTCCTTACCACCTTTCCTTCTTCATTTAGCTTGTTTCTTTACACCCACTTGGTTCCTATGACATTCTTGTCCTGTGGTCTAGGAACAAGAGTCCATGTTTCATTCTTCTCAATTTTCTCAAGCTCCTCTTCCATTTCCTTGACTTAGTTCTCATCCTCCAGAGCCTCTCTGGTAGTTTTAGGCTCTATACTGAAAAGTAAGCAGATACTTTCTCTAGGATTTCTCCTAGTCAGAATATTAGCATGTTTGTCACCAATAATGTTATCAGTGGAGTGATATGTGACATACCTTGGCAAAATCAGTCGGTGGTCCCAGTCTTCATTTTCTGGTTGAGAAATATTTCCAGCGAGGTCATGAACAATTTCCTATTCATCACCGTCAATCAGTCTCATGTTTTGATCCCTTCTCGGCTCAGACACATTACCCTACTCCAAGGGTATCTTTACTTGTTCTTCTTCATCAACAACAATAATCTCATTAAATTCCAAATGATTATCAACATCATGATCTTGGTAAATATCCAATTTATCATGACTGTTCTTTTCCCTCGGTTCTAAATATTCATCTATCTTTACATTGACACTTTCCAATATTTTTCATCTCCTCTTATTCAAACACCGATAGACTTTAATTTTGGTAGAATAATCCAAAAATATGCCTACATCACTCTTTGGCTCAAACTTACTAGAGTACACATCTCTTTTGATGTAATAGTTGCTACCAAAAATTCTGAAATAGCCTACACTTGGGGTGTGACCAAACCACAGCTCATATGGAGTCTTAGCTATTCCTTTCTTAACTTGAACCCAGTTCAGTTTATACACATTGGTGCTAATTTATTCTCTCCAAAATTGATGGGGAAGATCCTTCTGAATCATTAGAGTTTTAGCACAATCAACCAGAGTCCTGTTTCTTCTTTTGACAACTCCATTTTGTTGCGGGGTTCTTAGTGCATACATCTACTTTTTTATCCCATCTTCCTCACAATAGTGAGTGAACTCTTGAGAGGTGTACTCACCTCCTCTATTTGAACTTAGGCATTTCAAGCTTTTACCTATCTCCTTATCCACTCGAGCCTTATAGATTTTGAACATGTGAAAGGCCTTTGATTTTTCCTTATGGAATAGTGTCCACTTTATCCTTAAAAAATCATCTACGAAGAGCATGAAATACATGTCTCCATAGTAGCTCCCTATCCTCATAGGTCCACACAAGTATGTGTGAATGAGATCCATCACATTTTCAACATAAAAATACTTACTACTGAAACTTGTTCCTGTCAGTTTGCCTAACTGACATTCTTTACAAATACCCTTTTCCAGTTTTGTAATATCAGGTAGCCCTTTGACTGACTTCTTCTTACTTACTTTGACAATACTATCAAAGTTTATGTGGTAGAGCCTCTTATTCCACAACTAACTATTGTCCTCTTTTGTTATGAGACAGATATTATTTGTCTCCCCTTTTTCTGTAGCTATGAGGTAAGCCCCCTTGGTTGAGTCTAGATAGAACAAGTTCCCTTTACTCTTTCTATCGGTGGCAACATGAGCTCCTGAATGAATCTTGACAATGCAAGAACCTTGCTCAAACTCCAACATGTATCCTTTGTTGTTTAATTGAGCTACACTCATTAGATTGTACTTGAGTCTATTGGAAAGTTGACTATACTATTGTATATGACTAGATATAGTGTTGTCATTATGGCAACAAAGTCATATAGAGTTTTGGAGTCAACACACATTATCATAAGGTCAGAATATTTCTAAGTATAGAAGACTGGACAGTTAGCAGAGCACCGAAAGACCAGAGTAGCAACACACATGTGTATGACCGAGTTATGGTATGCACCCTTGAAACTAAGCTGGTAAGTGTGCATTCATGCTAATTCTAAGAGTGCATGATTAGATGAGATAGTATGACAAAGATACAGTCAGTTGAAGTGGTACAGATAGTGAACGCCAGAATAGAACAGAGTATGCAGTCAACTGTTAGTATTTTGATTAGCGGCCATAATAATTTTTTGTAAAGGCTATGTGCCTATTGTAATTAGGTTGTAGACATGTAAACATCTTTTTTTATAAACATGCTTGAGCCAATTCAATTGGAAGCGTTGTATGTAATCGGTTATAGGCCGACCTAGTTAATTATTTTGTTAGCACATATAAATATAAGATGCACCTTCATAATAAAGTATGGAAGTGGATATAGAGATAAGAAAAGAAGAGTAGAGACATGAGAAGTGAAGATAGAATGAGTTAGAGCTTTACAAGGGGCTAAAGCATTGGTGCACAAAAGGAACTGATTAGACAAGCAGTGTCACAACAACAGTTCATCCGATAGATATAGTGTGTATCTGAGATGAGAAGGTTGTAGCCTTCACCACTTGAGTAGTGAGCTCTAGGACAGTGTGTCCCCATCCCTAATAGGGTTATTGTAAAATACTCCTAATAGGGTTTGGCCTTTGACCAGGTCTCTATACTAAAAGCATTGTAAAGAACAACTCCTAATAGGGTTGCAGATCTTCTAACAAGGATCATAAAACACTAGTGCAGCTCTTAGTGGGTGTCAATTCCCATCGGGGTTTTTACCTATTTGGGTTTCCCTGTAACCATATTGGTGTTATGTGTTATGATTGTTTATCTTGTTTACTTTGATGTTCATATAAGTACTTAAGCAATCAAGTTAATATTCAAGAGTTAAGAAATTATAAAGATATAATGAACACTAATTCACTCCTCCTCTCAGTGTTCCCATTCCTAACAGAGTCCTTCCAGCCAGTACACATCTTCACATACAACTTCATTTCCAAGTGCTATTGAGCCTTTACCTTTGATAGAATAGGGGACATTGTTACCAAAAGTCACTGATCCACCATCATTAAGCTTTAGGCTGATGAACTTGTTCTTGTCACTAGTCATGTGGTGAGTGCATCCACTGTCAATGATCCGATCATCACCTTGATGAGATCTTGAGATAAGTTCCATTTCACTTATTATTGTGATTTCTTCTTTTATTACAACAAAGGCAATTTCTTCATCTCTTGATTCTTTAGATTCAATGTTCATGACACCTTCCTCAGCAAGGTAGCACTCCTTTCCTTTGTCCTTGAATCAGTTGGAATTTTCTTTATTTTCATTTTCTGGACACCTTGGAGCAATGTGCCCTATCTTATTGCAAGAAAAGAACTTTAATAGAAGTTTCCCTTTGTACTTCCCTTTTCCTCTTGGAAATCTCCTTGTGATGAGTGCTTCAAACTCATCCTACTCTAGTTCTTCCGAGAGTAGATTTTTAACAAAATTTCCAGACTTATCGGTAAAACTATTGCTGGTCTATCTTCCATTCTTGGTGGAAGCAATATTCACAGAGGACTTAAAAGAAACCTCTAACATGGGTAAGATTTTATCATAATCACTCAATTCAAAAGCAATGAACTTATCGATTAGGAAGTCAAGAGTGACTTGAGACACACCCACTGATCTAAGCTCTTGTATGGATGAGATCTTGATAACATATTGTGGCCTTAGCATCCTCAATATCTTTCTTACCACATCTTCCTCACTTAATGTTCCTCTAGTGCTTTTGATGGAGTTCATCACTTCTTTTATTCCATTACTATAGTGCTCAATGTCTTCTCCTTCGTTCATCCTCATGTCATTTTATTTTCCTCTGAGGCTTTCTACCTTTTGTCTTTGAACATGTGGGTCACCTACATACATAGTTTATATCTTAGCCCACATTTTGCAAGCAGTAGTCAAATTTTCAATCTCTGCATATGATTGATTAGGTAGCATACTTGCTATAATATCCATTGCAGGTGTGTGTTCACTACTGATCTTTTGTTGATCAACTATCAAGGTACCAGTGGGTTCTGTGTAATCATTGATTACATGAGTCCAGTATTGATCTCCAGTGGTTTTCATGTACAACTTCATTCTTCTTCACCATAAGGTGAAGTTTTTATTAGAAAATTTGGGTCCTTCCTTTCTTATCATTAGATCTTTTCCCTATTGTGGTCAAGCAACTTAGAAAAGGTACTTGGCTCTAATACCAATTGATGGTTCCAACCGGTGCTGAGAGGGGAGGGGTGAATCAATACCCACTAAAACTTAAGAACCAATCTGATATAATATACCTAAATTTGTAAGTAGAACACATTCTATCATAGAAACAACTATCACAAAATTAAAGCAATAGACAACACCAGATGTATCACGTGGAAATCTAAATCGAGAGAAAACCACAGTATGAGGAAACCTCACAAATTTTGCACTCTTCTGAAGTGCACCCTGTTAGGAGCCTTCCCTATTAAAGGATTACAAATGCATTATTAAATGTGAATTGTTTAAGGGATTTAAGAAATAAGGCCTATTAAAGCCTGCCTTGTTAGAGGACTTAAAACATCTACACAGATGTCACCCAGTTAAGGGATTTAATACAAGGGATCTATTAATTTCCACCCAAATTACTAGGATTTTTCTCTTGCAATTTTTAGAGAGCAATATAGGATATTATCTTCTTGAAATGGCTTTACTGAGCCTGATAGGATCACTATGCTTCTTAATTAAGAGTCATCGCCATACACCACAGGTATGCTCTCCATAGATTGTTGTGCTTCCTTTCACACTCTACTCTTCTTGTTCTTTTCACCTTTTTCATAGCTTCTCTCAGTGTACAGGTTTACTCTTTTTCTTCTTGGTAGAATGAAGGCAAACAATATTCTTCACAGGCTGAAGAATAAATAGTCTTCTTTCCCTTTCTGCTTTTTGTATGTGCGACCTCCACAAAGATCTCTTTCGAATCCATCACCCAGTTGAGTCTCAGTTCTCCTATGGAAACATTAGATGCATGCCATATTCTTTTTTTATTTTATAAAGGAAATGACATATGCATGCCACATGCTTTCCTTTACTTTAGATTTCTCCATGTTTTAATACCATAAACTTTGATGTTAAAATATTTAATTGCACCTTGCACCGATCCTCTTTAAAATGCAAAGTCATCTGGATTTTGTTCAACAAATCCTGATTAAAGAGTCACACAAGTGTTTGTAAAATGTGACTTTCATCAGTTCAACAGTCTCGATTTCCATCCTTAGGTAGTGTACAAGTCATAGGTATCACTTGTCACTTTTCCTTTCTTTGTCTATACTGGTTTGGTTCCTTGGTTCTGGTTTTTGTCTATATCAGTTTGGTTCCTTAGTTCTGATTATACACTCTATCAGTCATAATTCTAAATCCTTGATTACTAGTTTGTCCTTCCTTGGTTACCGGTTTCTTTGATGATTGATGTTTGAAATTTATCTCACAGTACTCAGTCACAATACTTCTTCGTGTTCACTAATTTTTACCAATTTCATAACCAGTCTCTCTTGTACATTGTAGCTGTGTACTAACCTATTATTGTCATCCCCGGTTTCATAACCTATCTCTCTTTTACATTGTAGATGTGTACTAACCTTATATTATTGTCATTGGTTCATGCCATTCCTAATTGAACAATGTTTTCATCTCTAGACATCAATGACAACACCTCTTTTCCATGTATCTGTTACATCCTTACTAGTTAATGCCAACATGTATTCCATGTCTTCTATTTAGATTTGAATCTCCAAACCTAAAATATGTCTTGTGATCTCTTTCTCCCCCTTTGACATCAATGTCTAAAGGGTGGAAGATATAAAACTTTGCAAATTGGAAAATGTCACACATCTCCTAACCACAACTCTTCTCTAGTCAAACTAACACCACACTAAATCTAATGATGATCAAGAATTCAATAATTGCAACATCTTAGAAAAAATCCAATTATGAATTTTACATCAGCAATCATGACAATCTCAAATAACTTCCCTTGTCTATATACACTAGCATTGCATAAATCTCATCTTCATTTTCTATGCTAGCAATGCTCTTTGTACTTGTTGCACTTGCATTCCTTGCATTACATTTGACACTATTTCTAATTTTTCATTTATAAGCTCTCTCCTCATTGCACTGAGCCACACTTGAAGTAAACACTATAATTTTGCAACAACTTCATTTTTCCTTCACCTTCACCAACATTGAACTTGCTATCTTTGCAAGGTCTAATATGTAGATTTTGGGAACTTCAAGCATATCTAGAACATATTTTATGCAATAAATTCAGTCAACCATTAATCAATGATTGGTATAACATGACATAAATAAGACATTATTCAATATTGAGAGAACTTTCTAACACTTTGAGAGAACTCTAGCACTCCATAAAAAAACTATCAATCAAGCACACATTCTCTTTACCATAAAATAGTTGGAACATATTCAAAACTTCAACAACTTCATCCTATAGCATCACATGAGAATGTCTTCCAAATTTTTGTATAATTATTGTACTCATTATTTCATGAATATACATGCTTCCCCTGGATGTAAATTCCATTTTTTGAGGTAGAGAAAATAGATACAACATTTAACCTTGTTCGCGAAACTTCAAAGATACTCTTTCTAATCAAAGATCTATCACATTTCAATTACCTTTGACAAACAAATGCAAAAAAATCTATCCTCTAGGACTAAACTTAGCTTTGAATAGATCTCTGTGACAAAGTTCATTATTTGTTGTAATAGTTTTATCTTCATTCCATAGTGCTTTCTAATGATTATTTTGTTCATCTCTTTATAAACCACTATCTTGATCATTGTACCACTATCTTTTACAATAACTCCCATTTCTTTCATGAAGAGTATTTACAAACTCACTACTTGTAAGTAAATGACCTTCACCTTTTACTTTTTGAAATTGTTCTAGACTATAAATGATGATTTTTTCATTGTTTTATTTTGTACATTCCTAACCATTTTCTTCAATCTTTATCTTAATAACAATCATCTCCTTTGTTAAAATTTTCTAAATAGGAGAACACAAGACTTTTGCACATATTATCTTGACTATGCACTTTGTCAATGGTTCTTG
Organism: Chamaecyparis obtusa; assembly: GCA_027943335.1. Taxonomy (NCBI): domain Eukaryota; kingdom Viridiplantae; phylum Streptophyta; class Pinopsida; order Cupressales; family Cupressaceae; genus Chamaecyparis; species Chamaecyparis obtusa. The sequence goes on along the minus strand of BSBK01002510.1, from coordinate 475,159 downwards.
ATATCACTCATGAATATGCTCATCTTGTATCTCTATTTACTCATAATTATATCAATCATGCATCTTTTATGAGATAGAGAAAATAACCTCTATCCTTTTTGTTTTGACAATCCTTCTCACTCATTTATTTTACCATACTCCTCTCGATGCTTTAAAAATCTTCATACTCATGCCTAGTTCTTTATCATATAACTACCTTCAACATGCATCTCTAATCATCTATGGAAAGGTTTGTCACTATTTCATGTTCATGAATATTGTTGTTACTATTCTCATTGTTCTTGATTGCATTTTCTATTTTTGATTCACTTTTCACCATTTCTTTATAATAAGTATTTGTCATTTCACCCTCATGACATGTTAACATAACAATGTCTTTTCATTGTACATTACTATTTAGTGATCAAATTGTCAGAATAATGCATAGATGCCCATGATCTATTTCATGTCTTCATATTTCAATTCAAGCCTATGTTTTTTATGATAGTATCAAATTCTATTTTTGCATTGCGTTTCATTTGATTTCCCTATTTTGATTCTCATGTTCATCAATGATCTTATTGGTTTTCACTACTTTGTTCATCATAATAGACCTTTGTCTTTATTCCTTTTGATTAGTCTTTGAAGCATATTCTAATTTTATCTTCCAAGAATAAATTATACATTGCTTCATTGTACTTAGTATTTATTTGCTACTATCACTACTTTGATAATATTTAGCATTGTCATTGCCCTCATTTGAACACATGAAAAAACCATCATTGCTATCCATGCATCAAAACACATTGTTATTGCTTATTTTCTTTATGACTAGTTTAAACAAACATAGTAGTTACATAATTATTAGGTGAGCATTTCCTTGCAACTTTTACTGCTATCCCATGAAATTTTCTATCTTCATTCCTCTAGATAATCATTCCTTGTGATTTCATTTAAATTCTAACACTATACCTCTTTTCTTAGCACTACTAGCACCTTATTACATATTTGCATAACCTTGTCCCTATTTGATTGTCAACTATGGCAGTGGTCACTCCTTGAAAAAATCCATACTACTATTCTTTTAATTGTGTTTGCATGAAAGATTGATGTCTTGATATGTACATTTTCCTCCTTTTCTACTCTAATTCAAGTCTTTATTCTAATATTCATTCCCTTCCCATAGCAATATTATGATCTCTACAAACTTTGAAAGAATCCTTAAAATTGATATTGAACTAGATCTCTCCTTGAAAACTTGACTCCTCCTCCTTGTATTTGTTGTTATTCTCTTCATAACTATTGTTGACTGTTATAAAGCCTTTTTTCTACTTCATATTTAACTAACCGCATGCACATTGGATTTTTCATTCATATCCTCAGGTCTTTTATTTTGTTTTCCTCTTTCATTGGTCATTGAATATTCATTACTTTGCATGATTCTCATTATTCCATTGCTATGTGACACATACTTGAATTGTCACTGTTCTACCCTTTCATAATGTATTGTACCGATGTTAGCCTTTCAAAAAAATTCTCTACACAATCAACATCTTTATCTGTACACCAATATCTATAATTAAAAATATCAACTTCTATATACAACCAATTAAAGTTCTTATCTAATCATGTAGGTTCATTCTAACAAATGTCAAATATGATAGCCTGCAGTTGGCCCCACATTATCAAATTCAATTCAAACAACCTTTAAATCCATCTTCAAGACATCAATTAGACACAAACATTTCATTCATTTCTCTCTTTGGAGAAAAAGATATTATCATATTTAGCTTCCCTTGACAATCTTCTTCTCTTAAAATCTAGGAGATGTCACATGTGCATGGGATACACGGTGAGTTCTCATTGCTTCATCCTTTTTACTTTTCTTATCATCTCTAGTTGTATTTTTTTCTCCAAATCATTGTAACTTTATGTTTTTTCTTGGTTTCCATTGCATTTTATTCTTTACTTGTTTTTACAAAAAATACATTTGCAATGTTATGCTATGTGTCCATATTTTTTACACTTATAACATACAACATTGTGATTTCTACTTCTCCATCTTTGAAGATTTCCACTTTGTGCTTTGTGTTGAAAGTGATAAGTACTCTAAGAGGGGGAGGGGGTGAATTAGAGTACGAAAATTCTCAAACCTTTATGTGTGACAAAACTAAAAAGACAGACCAAAATAAATCTATAGGAAAATGTAGCCAATCAAGAAGTTAAGTTTGTTTTCAGCAATAAAAAAACTACACATGAGCATAACATATGAATTTGTGAAAATATCATTTAGAACAATAAGCTTAGTCATAATGAAAGTATCAGAGCTTTAAGATACTAAAACATGACACACAGTTTTTGTGTTGAGTGGAAACCCTCTTAAACCAAACTAGGTTTTGACATAGGGAAAAAACACTCTGATCCTTTTATTAATCTAAGCACCAACCCATACATCCAATTCAACAACACCTACTGCAAGGAGATTTAACCCCTGATAGTTTTTACAATTTCAAGAGGAGATTCATGATAGCATATTTGCACAAACTTGTAACTATATTATCACCACTCCTGTTTATTACAACAAAAGATTTTTCAATAGTCTCACTGAGATCTGTTCAAAGAACTTTTCTTTCCTTTCACTGCATAAATTCACACCATTCCCAATACCCTTGTATCTATTTATATCCCTTAAGAATAATAGATACATATACATACAAGAGAATCTCCAACTGTTAACCATAGGTTAAGAATCCTATTCAAACACTCGTTTAGGGTTTAAATAAACAATGCTTTTATGTAAAAATAAAAACTCTGCCTTTACCATATTTTGGTTCATAACCCGTAAGAGGGTTTGAAGAAATTTTAACTAAAAAACCATGAGCTCTAAAAAACTTTGTGTTCATAAATTTTCCATCTGAAGCTTGTAACTGAAAACTTGGTTAAAAACATTTTTTAATAATCAATGAAAACAAAAAAACCATTCCTTTTAAATATTTCAAAGATTGAAATGCTTTTGGCATACTTGTATCCTGAAGAACATAAATAGTTACCCATTTGCTTAGGACAACCAAGAAACCAGCTAGTTCTTTTTGTCTTCAAAACTACAATCAAAATGATTCTTATGCTTAGTAGATCAACATACTTGAAACCCAAAATGATTCATTTATTTTGTAACAGGTGAGAAGAGACCAAAATGATCCCGTGACAACACATGATGTGGTTTGACGAAGAAGAACAAAATAATGCCTTTTGAAAAATGAACAATCATTTCAAATCTACAATAATCCTCATTTGACTAAGATAAATATTATTTGAAATCCGCTCAACTCATGTGAGTTTGGAGCATTATAATAATAAATCCTTTTAACCATAGGTCAAGTATCATCATCACTTGAGTCATATTAAAACAACCACATGTTTAATCATCCTACACGTCATCAAGGAAAAATAAGTCAACAAACTCCCCCTTTGTCCTTAATGGAAAAAATTTAACCACCATGAACAAGAGAGAAGAGATACTCAAGGGTGTCATTATCAAATTTGATCTATCATTGAGAAAACCATTGTATTAAGAACTTGTGAAGCTTAAACAGATATTGAATTTCATATCTTTGAGAACCAATAATTCATCATAGCATGAAACCAACACATTTTATATCAAACCTATGAGATAGAGTTACAAAGTATCACTGCTTATGCAATCTTACCAATTGGAAAGTCACTATCAAAGTCAGACCATAACCCAAAATGATAGAGAAACCATGAATATACCATCATACATAATGTGTCAAACTTATCACAACATAACAATATTAATCCCATACTAGAAAATCATCATAAAATGTGATAGAACCATGATCCAATACCTTCACCAATATTGATTGACCAGTATCAAGATGAAAAATCAAGATGTATCAATATACTAGATCTAAGTGTTGGAATGGAGAGATAAGGTATTGAGAGAGGAGGGGTGAATCAATTCCCTCAAAAACTTTCAACTTCAAACTTAATCAACAAACAGTAGTAAACTAGTCTATCCAACTGAATCCATTGTATGCATCATTCATTCAGTTAACTTGTAAATGTAAATTGCATGAAAAACAACAACAATTCAATCACATAACACAAGTATTTTGGTAACGCAAAAACCCTTGTTAGAAGGTAAAAACTGCGGTGGGGATGAGACCCACAAATTCTTCACTACTGCAAATAATAAATTATGTCGGTTAAGGCTACAAGTTGTGATCACTTCTGATGATCTTACCCTGTTAGGAGTAACAATGAGATCGACTAGATCTACCTGGTTAAAGGATTTCAACAACACTACTTGAGTGTGTACTCAGTTAAGAGATTTACAACAAGACTGTTAGGTCTACTCTATTAAGAGATTTTGCCAACTCTATTACAATGATTAGAGAATAACAGAAAGTATCTATAAATGACAACTTATTCTTTTCTAAAATAGATCTATGAAATATCAATATATATCACCTTAATGTGTAGATATTTTTCCTTTGTACGGCTAGGTAGCCTTGACTAAATATCTCTGAATACTGATGTCTTGAAGACAACTGCTTGCTTCAAGATCTCCTTCTTGTCCTTCACATTCAGATATCAAAACTTCTCAAGACTCTATTCCAAAATGTCATGAAATACAAATATATAGCATACTGCTATGATTTCCATCACCTCATAACCTTCATGACCTAATTAGGTTTACATCACCTTAGGAAAATAACCTAAGATCTGTGATATATAAAAATAACCTAGATCTAAAAATTACATAGAGATCATCATCACATTTAATGATTACATCTATAATAAATGATCCTCGATCTTGGTAAAACATTTTGTGATTATGTTGTAACCATCTGCATAGATAAATATGCCAAAATTGATTATTATGCCATTTCCTAGATTTCTCGGTAAACACTATCAATACTACTCGATAAATGCACTAGTGCTCCGTGTCTATTCTGCTCGGTGTTTATTGACACTTGGTATCAGTATACACTGATGCTCGGTAAAACTTCTCTAGTGCTCGGTTAGAATTGTATCCTTTTAGTTCTCAATACTGCCTTGTGACTACTTAGTATGCAGGCTTATGTAGTTAACCGACTAGCATATGTAGCTTGTAGTACTTCCTTTTACCGACTGTATAGCATAGGTAACCAATTGATCTTCTTTGATACTAATGAAAATACTTAATGCTCAAATAGAGATAACAATTTCCCCCTTTGGCATTAGTATCAAAATGTGTAATGTATATAAGACCTGATATCTCAAAAAATGTTCTAACTTATCCGTATATATATAGATAAATTTTCTATCAATTTTTTTTCTCCCCCTCGGTGCATGCTCCCGATATATGTATAGTACACTTATCATATAATTACATGATTTGGCATATACATTATGTAATCCCCCTTTTTGATAATAATGCCAAACTCAAAATTGTGTACTTACAGTTTATCAAATATGTGCTACCTGGTTTTCTTCAAAGAATCTAAGAGGTTCGCCCATTCCTCTTTCAAGTTGGTTAGAGCAATGTGCTTAAGACCGACTTGTGCATGCATGTCAAAGATATTTTCCAACACATAAATTTATGATGTTGCAACTAAAGCTTGTGCTTTGACTATATGCTTCTCAAAAATCTTAAGATGGGGAAACAACTCTATTTTTAGCTCAGTGACTTGGTCACTTATCCTGTCCTCCCGCTTCCTCAAATCTTCTCTTAACCACCTAATTTCTTGAACTCTAAGTATATGCTTAGTAAAAACATTTGGCTCGGTTAAGGCTGCTTGTGCACTGTCTTGGATTTTAGTATCTGGCTATTTTATCTTTTCATTGAACTCAGTAGTGAAGGTCTCCATAGTGTAAAGCTTTATCAACATCTAAATAATTATCTGAGTAATAGATTGAATGTCGGTTATTACCTTCGATAACTTGACCTTATTTATTGCCACTTCCTGGCTGATTTTCTCTGCTAGTTTATCTTGTATTTTTGATTATGCCCACTCTTCAATTCTATTTTCAGCTTCAATATCCAGGGCATTGATTTCTTATGCAAGTGTAGCAAGTTGGTCCATAATTGGTGTATCTTCATTGATTTGTACCTCAGGTACAACATGTTGTAAGATGTCTCTTACTTTCTCTAAGATTTCCTTGCTCTTGCATTCCTTTCTTAACTTCTCCCGAGCTACTTTTCTTGTACAAAGCTCCCCATATTTTCTCAATCTTCAGGGGCTAGGGTCCTTGGGTCACATTTTGGTATAATAATGACTTCTTCAAGTGTGACTGACCCTTTTCCATGTTTCTTCTTCTTCTTCTTCTTCTTCTTCTTCTGCTCTTGAGGTGAGATCTTAACAAATGGAATAATTACTTTTTCCTCAACATTTTGCGTTTCATTCCCAGTTGACACATTATCCTCCTTTTTCTACTCCTTGATAACCTATGTGTTAGTTGACTGAGATGGAGCCTCTAATGTAGTGTCAGGTGGGGTTGCCTCGGTTTCCTTAGGGTCATCTTAGCCCTATGTTTCTGCCTCTTTTAGCTCAGAGTCATTTGTCTCTGTCGATGTATTGGTTTCTTGATCCCCTGATGTATCCATAGGTTACTCGGGGATTGAGCCTTCGGGTTTCTCCTTAGAGACTATTTCAACTACTTCCATCAAGATAGAAAGTTCTCCCGGTAAAGATGTTATTGCTGGCTTGGTAAGTGTACCTTCATCTTGTGTTTGTGCTCCAGCAATAGTCAAATCTTCATCAGCATCTCTGTCATCAAGATCACCATTTTTGATGTCCTCAATGAGTACATCAAGTGTAATGTTCTCTAAGATTTGGATCTCAAATAGATCCAGTGCATCCTGTGTGAAGTTCAATTCTTCGGTGGCTTTTTGAATGTCCTCAATGCCAAAGAAGGATAGATAGGAGAAATGAAGGCTAGGCCAGAGTTGCACATGTAGATGGAGATGCCAGATCATCAAATTCTAAAGATGCTGAAAGAGGAGAAACACTGATTAACAAAAGAGTCCTATTAAGTGGTGAGAATGAACTTGAGCAAAGGATGAGCCTATTTCACACTAGATGCAAGTGTGAGGGTAAATGTTCTGAGAAGGAGATGAATGGAAGATTACCTTCAAGACAAAGGAAGGACTGTATGAGTGGTTAGTCATGCCTTTTGGGCTAACCAATGCACCAAACACTTTGATGCGGCTCATGAACAAGGTTCTGAAAGAATTTTTAGGTAAGTTTGTCATTGTTTACCTAGTTGATATTTTGATCTTTAGCAAGACATTGGAGGAACATATGATGCATATTCGTATGGTGTTTGAGAAGTTGAGAGATGAGAAATTGTTGATTAATTTGAAGAAGTGTAGTTTTGTGAAGGAGTTAGTGTATTTGGGATTTGTAGTTTCAGCAGAAGGTCTAAAAATGGACACAAAAAAAGTACAAGCTATCCTTGAATGGCCTACTCCAAGGAGTGCTACTGAGGTAAGATCTTTTAATGGTTTGGCTAGCTTTTATAGAAAGTTTATCAGAAATTTTAGTAGTATTTGTGGACCCTTGACTAAAATAATGAGAGGGGATAAAAAGAGTTCAAGTGGACTAATGAGGTGGATAAAAGTTTTAAACTGTAGAAACAAAAGGTTACAGAACAACCTATTTTACCATATCCTAATTTTAATAAGGTGTTTCAAGTAGATTGTGATGCTAGTGGTACTGCAATAGGAGCTGTTATGAGCCAAGAAGGTAAACCTATTGCTTATTTCATTGAGAAGTTAAATGATGCCAAGAGAAAATATTCTATTTATGATAAGGAATTTTATGCTATAGTTCAGGCATTGAAGAAGTGGAGACACTATCTGCTTCCTAAGGAGTTTGTTTTGTACACTGATCATCAAGCTTTGCAATATTTGAATAGTCAAGGAAAGTTGAATTAAAGACATTTGAAATGGGTTGAGTTTTTGTAGAGTTATACATTTGTTTTGAAACACAGAAGTGGAAAGTCTAACAGGGTTATAGATGCACTTAGCAGAAGGCAACTATTTCTAATAGAGATGCAGGTTGAGGTGGTTGGGTTCAAGGAACTCAAGAATTTGTATCTAGAGGATCTTGATTTTGGTGAAGCTTAGAAAGCTTGTAAAGAACCTGTTACTCTAGATAGAATGAAGTGGCTGGATTTCATCATTCAAGATGATATGCTATTTAGAGGGAGTCAGTTGTTCATTCCAAGAAGTTCTATGAGGGAGAATCTCATCAAGGAGAAGCATAGCAGAGGATTGGCTGGACATTTTGGTCGTGATAAAACCCTTGCTTTGGTTAGTGAGAATTATTATTAGCTATAGTTGCAACAAGATGTCAAGAAGTTTGTATAGAGTTGTAGAGTATGTCAGATGGCGAAAGGAGTGAAGTAGAATACAGGGTTATATCAGCCATTACCTATACCAGAGAAGGCTTGGGAGGATATCAGTATGGACTTTTCTCTTGGATTACCAAGGACTCAGCAGGGACATGATTTAATTTTTGTTGTGGTTGAAATTTTTTTGATGATGGCACATTTCATTCCCTGAAAGAAGACTAATGATGCTATTCATATAGTAGAATTGTTTTTCAGAGAAGTAGTGAGGCTACATAGTTTGCCAAAGACCATAGTTTCAGATCGAGACACCAAGTTTGTAGGTTATTTGTGGTGAACATTGTGGAAGAAGCTGAAGAAAAATTTGAAATTCAGTTCATCACATCATCCACAAACTGATGGACAAATGGAGGTGGTGAATAGGAGTTTGGAAAATTTGCTGAGATGTTTGGTTGGAGATAAGCCAACAGGATGGGATTTGATTTTACCACAGGTAGAATTTGCTTATAATAATTCTGTCAACAGGAGCACTGGTAAATCACTATTCCAGATTGTATATGGGAGTAGTCCTAGAAATGAATTTAAGTTGAGAAAGATAGATAAAGGAGAAATAAGTAGTGTTGAAGCTGAGGATTTTGCAGAACATTTGAAGAACATCCATGAGGAGGTGAGGAAGCATATTACCAAGATGAATACATAGTATAAGGCTAAGGTAGATGAGAAAAGGAGGCATAAGGAATTTTAGGTTGGAGATGAAGTCATGGTTCATTTGTGGAAGGAGCAATTTCCAGTTGGTACATACAACAAGCTAAAAATGAAGAAGTTTGGACTATGTAAGATAATGAAGAAGCATGCTTCAAGAAATGCATATGAGGTCGAGTTGCCTAGTGAGCTGAATATTTCACTAGTGTTTAATGTTTTAGATCTGATAGAGTATCATGAAGGAGGTGTTGAAGATGAGGTTACAGTAGCACAGTGGAGTATTCTAGTAACTAGTTTAGATATCAGGGAGATTGAAGACATACTTGATAGACATGTTGGCAGAAGCACAAGGAACAGGACATATGAAGAATATCTGATCAAGTGGAAAGGATGACCTGTTGAAGATTCATCATGGCTAACAAAGGAGGAGGTTAACTATCTTGGTTTTCCTCTGCACACCTGAGTTGTGACATGGTCACTTCTCAAATTACCCTAGATGTCTGATGCAGGAGCATGCTGGGTGTAAGAGCAATCTTGCATCACCCAAAAATATTTTAGTTTTTGTATTCAATAAGGGCTATCTTATGCAGAGCTACTATTTATGGAAACTTTCTATTTTTAGTAAGTTGGTCATACGATCTTGGAATGTTCTAATTTTACATGTGGAGGTTCATCTCAGTCATATCAGCCTGCTAGTAAAGTTTCATGGCTAGATTAGGTCTAGTTTTGAAGATATTAAAGATTTTCAGTATTGGTAGTAGGGTACAAAAACTTTGAACTTAGTTTTGAAGGCTTTAGAGGCCCCAGATGAGGTCCAAAAATTTGGTGATAGGCGCTTGCATGAGTTAATCCCATAGAGCACTTTGTGGCCTTTTTGAAATGGGGTTATAGTAGTCAATCAGGTCAACTAGTGATGACTTATGGTCTCGGGAAGTCGGGCCACCTGAAATGGTAGAAAATAATTTTCCTTCAAAATTTTTGTTTAGGTTTCAAAAGTTATTTTGAGCTAACTTTGATGTAATAAATTGAAAAATAAAATAATTCTAAGTTTTGTCGACCCTAAGGGCTAAATTAGTGGAACCTTCTAGGGTGGTGGAAAATGCTTATATAAAGAAGGTCCGTAGTGTTGTCTAGGGCAGTTCTGGGTAGTAGATCTAGGTATTGATTCAAGGCTTTGTCCTATAGAATATAGTAAGGGAATGCCCATGTGGCTTTGCATATTGTAATTATGAAAGTTTGTAATTCCACATTTGTGGAGATAATAAGAAGCCAATTTTCTATTCTTGCATATTGTTTTTATTTCTCTATTTCTGTTATGTGTTTCTGATATTAAGGGGAGCACCCTTCATCAAGTGGTATCAGAGTAGGAGTTCTTGAGCTTGTAAATAGATCACCGACTGTGAGGCAGTTTGCACCAGGATTCTAGTTAGGGTTTTAGTGCGCATTACGAAAATGCCTCCACAAAGGGAATGTGGTGAAAGAGCTGGTGTTGTAACACCTGAGGTCAGAGCACTCCAAAGACAAGTGCGAACATTGCAAGAGGAGATTTGCAGAGGAATGAATCTTAATGTCAGAGATGAAAGTGAGGATGAAGCCGAAGAAGAAGATCAAGAAGGACAAGTCAAAGATGTGAACCAGGAGGAAGAAAGACTTTTTTGGGCCATTTTCAAGATCAGAAAAATACCTAAGATTGAGGTTCTTGCATTTTCAGGAAATCTTAACCCAGAGGATATTATTGACTGGATCAATGAATGTGAAGAATATTTTGAGTATGAAGATATTGAAGATCTTGATAGGGTCAAATTTGTGAAGGCTAGACTGAAAGGTCATGCGAAGATCTGGTGGCAAGAGATTCAATTGGAGTGAAATAGAAGAGGGAAAGATAAAATCACAAGATGGGATTGAGTGGTGGATAAATTGAAGTGGCAATTCATTCCTGTTGATTATGAGCTTGACCTAATGAAGAAGATGCAAAGTTTGAAGCAAGGAGGAAGATATGTTCAGGAGTATATAGAGGAGTTCTATCGAATCCTCATCAGAAGAGGCCATGCAGAAGCTGATAAGGATAAAGTTGTTCATTACCTTAATGGGTTGAGGCCAAGCATTCAGGAGGAGCTGAATCTAGTTCAAATTAACAATATTGAAGAGGCATACCAGTTTTCCCTAAAAGTAGAGGAGCTGAACAAGAAGTTCAAGAGTAGACAAAATGGAAGAGGTCGCGGTGGACAATCTAGTGGATGGTCATATGGAGGCCGAAATGAAGATCCAAAAAAGAAAGATGAGGCTAGTAGTAGTCAAAATCAAAGAGGAAACAATTATAATTGTTTCCAAGATCAAAACAATAGAGATCAGAGAGGAAGAGGAAGATGACAAGGTTCAAGAAGAGGAGGCTTCCGTGGAACATGTTTTCATTATGGAGAAGAAGGTCATAGGGCATTTGAATGTCCTCAATGCCAAGGAAGGAAAGATAGGAGGAATGAAGGCAAGGCCAAATTTGCACATGTAGATGAAGATGCTAGATCATATAATTCTAAAGATGCTGAAAGAGGAAAAATGTTGATTAATAGAAGAATCCCGTTAAGTAGTGAGAATGAACCTGAGAAAAGGAGGAGCCTGTTTCACACTAGATGCAAGTGTGAGGGTAAATGTTGTGATGTGATTATTGATAGTGGAAGCACTGACAATTTGGTGTCAAAAGAGATGGTGACAAAGTTGACACTCAAGAGATAGAAACACCCACATCCATATTGGATTTCCTGGGTGCAGGATGACCACAAGGTCATGGTCAGTGAATAGTGCCTAGTAAAGTTCAAGATTGGCGGGTACCATGATGAGGTACTATGTGATATCATACCTATGGATGCATGTCACATGTTGTTAGGTAGGCCGTGGCAGTTTGAAAAATGTGCTGTAAACGATGGTCATGCAAATACCTATTCCCTGACAAAGGATGGAGTGCGACATAAGCTGAAGCCATTGAAGGAGACCAAAGAAAAAGTATGTGGTAATACAAGAATAAACTTTGTTGATGGAAGGAAATTCCTAGATGGTATGAGGCATGAGCATGTGTGTTTTGCTTTAATTCTAAAAGCTAGTAAAGAGGAAGTAGAGGATGTACCTGTAGAGGTTGTAGATTTGTTGAATGAGTTTTAGGATATTGTATCTGATAATGTACTTGATAGATTACCACCAGTAAGGAAAATCAGTCGTGAGATGGATTTGGTTCCAGAAGCCAGTTTGCCAAACAAGGTAAAAACAAAATGACACTAGCAGAAAGTGAGGAGTTGAACAAACAAGTACATGAGTTATTGCAGAAGGGATTGATTCGAGAGAGCCTGAGTCCATGTGCTGTACCAGTAGTATTAGCACCAAAGAAGAATAGAGAATGGAGGATGTGTACAGATTCTAGAGCAATAAAAAAGATCACAATCAAGTATAGGTTTCCATTGCCATGAATGGATGATATTATGTATTGTTTGAGTGGAGCTATCTATTTCTCAAAGATAGATCTGAAGAGTGGATATCACCAGATTTGGATCAGAGAAGGAGATGAATGGAAGACTGCCTTCAAGACAAAGGAAGGACTGTATGAGTAGTTAGTCATGCCTTTTGGGCTAACCAATGCACTGAGCACTTTGATGCGGCTCATGAATGAGGTTCTGAAAGAATTTCTAGGTAAGTTTGTCATTGTTTACCTAGATGATATTTTGATCTTTAACAAGACATCAGAGGAACATATGATTCATATTCATATGGTGTTTGAGAAGCTGAGAGATGAGAAATTGTTGATTAATTTGAAGAAGTGCAGTTTTGTGAAGGAGTTAGTGTATTTGGGATTTGTAGTTTCAGGATAAGTTCTAAAAATGGACCCAGAGAAAGTACAGGCTATCTTTGAATGGCCTACTCCAAGGAGTGCTACTAAGGTAAGATATTTTCATGGTTTGGCTAGCTTTTACATAAAGTTTATTAAAAATTTTAGCAGTATTTGTGGACCCTTGACTGAAACAATGAGAGGGGATAGAAAAGAGTTTAAGTGGACTAATGGGGTGGATAACAGTTTTAATCTGTTGAAACAAAAGGTTACAAAACAACATGTTTTAGCACTTCCTAATTTTATTAAGGTGTTTCAAGTAGATTGTGATGCTAGTGGTACTGCAATAGGAGTTGTTATGAGCCAATAAGGTAAACCTATTGCTTATTTTAGTGAGAAGTTAAATGATGCCAAGAGAAAATATTCTATTTATGATCAGGAATTTTATGCTATAGTTCACACATTGAAGAAGTGGAGACACTATTTTCTTCCTAAGGAGTTTGTTTTGTACACTGATCATCAAGCTTTGCAATATTTGAATAGTCAAGGAAAGTTGAATCAAAGACATTTGAAATGGGTTGAGTTTTTGTAGAGTTATACATTTGTTTTGAAACACAAAAGTGGAAAGTCTAACAGGGTTGTAGATGCACTTAGCAGAAGGTAACTATTGCTGACAAAGATGCAAATTGAGGTGGTTGTGTTCAAGGAACTCAAGAATTTGTATCTAGAGGATCTTGGTTTTGGTGAAGCTTGGAAAGCTTGTAAAGAACCTGTTACTCTAGATAGAATGAAGTGGCTAGATTTCATCATTCAAGATGATATGCTATTCAGAGGGAGTCAGTTGTGCATTCCAAGAAGTTCTATGAGGGAGAATCTCATTAAGGAGAAGCATAGCAGAGGATTGGCTAGACATTTTGGTCATGATAAAACCCTTGCTTTGTTTACTGAGAATTATTATTAGCCATAGTTGCAACAAGATGTCAAGAAGTTTGTACAGAGTTGCAGATTATGTCAGATGGTGAAAAGAGTAAAGTAGAATACAGGGTTATATCAGCCATTACCTATATCGGAGAAGGCTTGGGAGGATATCAGTATGGACTTTGTTCTTGGATTACCGAGGACTCAGTGGGGACATGATTAAATTTTTGTGGCGGTTGACAAATTTTTGAAGATGAGACATTTCCTTCCCTGTAAGAAGACTAATGATGCTGTTCATACAATAAAATTGTTTTTCAGAGAAGTAGTGAGGCTACATGGTTTTCCAAAGACCATAGTTTCAGATCGAGACACCAAGTTTGTAGGCTATTTATGGTGAACATTATGGAAGAAGCTGAAGATTGATTTGAAATTTAGTTCATCACATCATCCAAAGACTGATGGACAAATGGAGGTGGTGAATAGGAGTTTGAGAAATTTGCTGAGATGTTTGGTTGGAGATAAGCTAATAGGATGGGATTTGATTTTACCACAGGTAGAATTTGCATATAATAATTCTGTCAATAGGAGTACTGGTAAATCACCCTTCTAGATTGTATATGAGAGTAGTGCCAGAAATGCATTTGAATTGAGAAAGATAGATAAAGGAGAAATAAGTAGTATTGAAGCTGAAGATTTTGCAAAAAATTTGAAGAACATCTATGAGGAGGTGTGGAAGCATATTACCAAGATGAATACATAGTATAAGGCTAAGGCAGATGAGAAAAGGAGGCATAAGGAATTTTAGGTTGGAGATGAAGTCATGGTTCATTTGTGGAAGGAGCGATTTCCAGTTGGTACATACAACAAGCTAAAAATGAAGAAGTTTGAGCCATGTAAGATACTAAAGAAGCATGATTCAAGAAATGCATATGAGGTCAAGTTGCCTAGTGAGCTGAATATTTCACCAGTGTTTAATGTTTTAGATTTGATCAAGTATCATGAAGGAGGTGTTGAAGATGAGATTACAACAACACAATGGAGTATTCCAACAAATAGTTCAGATATCAGGGAGATTGAAGACATACTCGATAGACGTGTTGGCAAAAGCATAAAGAACAAGACATATGAAGAATATCTGATCAAGTGGAAAGGATGACCTGTTGAAGATTCATCATGGCTAACAAAGGAGGAGATTAACCATCTTGGTTTTCCTCTGCACACCTGAGTCGTGATAGGGTCACTTCTCAAATTACCCCGGGTGTCTGATGTAGGAGCATCTTGGGTGTAAGAGCAATCTTGCATCACCCAAAAATATTTTTATTTTTGTATTCAATAAGGGCTATCTTGTGCAAAGCTGCTATTTATGGAAACTTGCTATTTTTAGTAAGTTGGTCATACGATCTCGTAATATTCTGATTTTATATGTGGAGGTTCATCTCAATCATATCAGCCTGCCAGTAAAGTTTCATGGCTAGATCAGGTCTAGTGTTGAAGATATTGAAGATTTTTGGTATTGGCAGTAGGGTACAAAAACTTTGAACTTATTTTTGAAGGCTTTAGAGGCCCCGGATGAGGTTGAAAAATTAGATTAAAAGTGCTTGTGTGAATCAAGCCCGTAGAGCGCTTCGTGGCCTTTTCGAAATGGGGTTATAATAGTCAATCGAGTCAACTAGTGATGACTTATGATCTCGTGAAGTCGGGCCACCTGAAATGGCAAAAAATAATTTTCCTTCAAAGTTTATGTTCGGGTTTCAAAAGTTATTTTGAGCTGAATTTGATGTAATAAATTGAAAAATAAAATAATTCTAAGTTTTGTCAGCCCTAAGGGCTAAATTTTTGGAACCTTCTAGGGTGGTGGAAAATGCCTATATAAAGAAGGCTCGTAGTGTTGTCTAGGGTAGTTCTGGGTATTGATTTGAGACTTTGTCCTACATAATATTGTAAGGGAATCCCCATGTGGCTTTGCGTATTGTAATTCTAAAAGTTTGTAATTCCACATTTATGGAGATAATAAGAAGCCAATTTTCTATTCTTGCATATTGTTGTTGTTTCTCTATTTCTGTAATGTGGTTGTGATATTAAATGGAGCACCCTTCATCAAGTGGTATCAGAATAGGAGTTCCTGAGTTTTTAAATAGATCGTCAACTATGAGGCAGTTTGAACTAGGACCGTGGTTAGGGTTTTAGCGTGCATCGCAAAAATGCCTCCACGAAAGGAACATGGCAGAAGAGCTAGTATTGTAACACCTGAGGTAAAAGCACTCTAGAGACAAGTGTGAGCATTACAACAGGAGATTCATAGAGGAATGAATCTTAATGTCAAAGATGAAAGTGAGGATGAAGTTGAAGAAGATCAAGAAGGAGAAGTTGAAGTTGTGAACCAGGAGGAAGAAAGACTTTTTTGGGCCATTTCCAAGATCAGAAAAAGACCTAAGATTGAGGTTCCTAAATTTTTAGGAAATCTTAACCCAGAGGAGTTGATTGACTGGATCAATGAATGTGAATAATATTTTGAGTATGAAGATATTGAGGATCCTGATAGGGTCAAATTCGTGAAGGCTAGACTGAAAGGTCATGTGAAGATCTGGTGGCAAGAGATTCAATTGGAGTGAAATAGAAGAGGGAAAGATAAAATCACAAGATGGGATCGAATGGTGGATAAATTGAAGTGGCAGTTCATTCCTGTTGATTATGAGCTTGACCTACTGAAGAAGATGCAAAGTTTGAAGCAGGCATGAAGATCTGTTCAGGAGTATACAGAGGAGTTCTATCGAATCCTCATCAGAAGAGGCCATGCGGAAGTTGATAAGGAGAAAGTTGTCCATTACCTTAATGGGTTGAGGCCAAGCATTCAGGAGGAGCTGAATCTAGTTTGAATGAATAGTATTGAAGAGGCATACCAGTTTTCCTGAAAAGTGGAGGAAAAGCTAAACAAGAAGTTCGAGAGTAGACAAAATGGAAGAGGTCACGGTGGATGATCTGGTGGATGGTCATATGGAGGCCAAAATGTAGATCCAAAAAAGAAGGATGAAGCCAGTAGCAGTCAATATCAGAGAGGAAACAATTCCAATAATTTCCAAGATCAAAACAATAGAGTTCAGAGAGGAAGAGGAAGAGGACAAGGTTTAGGAAGAGGAGGCTTTCGTGGAACATGTTTTCACTTTGGAGAAGAAGGTCATAGGGCATTAGAATTTCCTCAATTCCAAGGAAGGAGAGATAGGAGGAATGAAGGCCAGGCCACAGTTGCATATGTAGATGAAGATGCAAGATCATCAAATTTTGAAGATGCTGAAAGAGGAGAAATGTTGATTAACAGAAGAGTCTTGTTCAGTGGTGAGAATGAACCTGAGCAAAGGAGGAGCCTGTTTCGCACTAGATGCAAGTGTGAGGGTAAATGTTGTGATGTGATTATTGATAGTGGAAGCACTAACAATTTGACATCAGAAGAGATGGTGACAAAGTGGAAACTCAAGAGAGAGAAACACCCACATCCATATTGGATTGCCTAGGTGCAGGATGACCACAAGGTCATGGTCAGTGAATAGTGCCTAGTAAAGTTCAAGATTGGTGGGTACCATGATGAGGTACTATGTGATATCATACCTATGGATGCATCTCACATGTTGTTGGGTAGGCCGTGGTAGTTTGACAAATGTGCTGTACACGATGGTCGTGTGAATACGTATTCCTTAACAAAGGATGGAGTGCAACATAAGCTGAAGCCATTGAAGGAGACCAAAGAAAAGGTATGTGGTAATGCAAGAATAAATTTTTTTGATGGAAGGAAATTCCTATATGGTATGAGGCATGAGCATGTGTGTTTTTCTTTAATTCCAAAAGCTGGTAGAGGAAGTAGAGGATGTACCTGTAGAGGTTGTAGACTTGTTGAATGAGTTTCAAGATATTGTATCTGATAATGTACCTAATGGATTACCACCAGTAAGGAAGATCAGT
The DNA here is from genome assembly GCA_027943335.1 of Chamaecyparis obtusa. Lineage (NCBI taxonomy): Eukaryota > Viridiplantae > Streptophyta > Pinopsida > Cupressales > Cupressaceae > Chamaecyparis > Chamaecyparis obtusa. The sequence goes on along the minus strand of BSBK01002510.1, from coordinate 457,437 downwards.
CATCAGATAGATTTGGTTCCAGGAGCTAGTTTGTCAAACAAGCTAGCACACAGAATGACACCAGCAGAAAGTGAAGAGTTGAATAGAAAAGTACATGAGTTATTGTAGAAGGGGTTGATTTTGGAGAGCCTAAGTCCATGTGCTGTACCAGTAGTATTAGCACCAAAGAAGAATGGAGAATGGAGGATGTGTATAGATTCCAGAGCAATAAACAAGATCACAATCAAGTCTAGGTTTCCATTACCATGAATAGATGATATTATAGATTGTTTGAGTGGAGCTGTGTATTTCTCAAAGATAGATCTGAAGAGTGGATATCACCAGATTTAGATCAGAGAAGGAGATGAATGGAAGACTGGCTTCAAGACAAAGGAAGAACTGTATGAGTGGTTAGTCATGCCTTTTGGGCTAACCAATGCACCGAGCACTTTCATTCGGCTCATGAACGAGGTTCGGAAAGAATTTTTGGGTAAGTTTGTCATTGTTTACCTAGATGATATTTTAATCTTTAGAAAGACATTGGAGGAACATATGAAGCATATTCATATGATGTTTGAGAAGCTGAGAGATGAGAAATTGTTGATTAATTTGAAGAAGTGCAGTTTTGTGAAGAAGGAGTTAGTGTATTTGGGATTTGTAGTTTCAGGAGAAGGTCTAAAAATGGACCTAGAGAAAGTATAGGCTATCCTTGAATGGCCTACTCCAAGGAGTGCTACTAACGTAAGATCTTTTCATGGTTTGGCTAGCTTTTATAGAAAGTTTATTAGAAATTTTAGCAGTATTATTGGACCCTTGACTGAAATAATGTGAGGGGACAGAAAAGAGTTCAAGTGGACTAATGGCGCCAATAAGAGTTTTAAACTGTTGAAACAAAAGGTTACAAAACAACCTATTTTAGCACTTCCTAATTTTAATAAGGTGTTTCAAGTAGATTTTGATGCTAGTGGTATTGCAATAGGAGTTGTTATGAGCCAAGCAGGTAAACCTATTGCTTATTTTAGCGAGAAGTTAAATGATGCCAAGAGAAAATATTCTATTTATGATTAAAAATTTTATGCTATAGTTCAGGCATTGAAGAAGTGGAGACACTATTTGCTTCCTAAGGATTTTGTTTTGTACTTTGATCATCAAGCTTTGCAATATTTGAATAGTCAAGGAAAGTTGAATCAAAGGCATTTGAAATAGGTTGAGTTTTTGTAGAGTTATACATTTGTTTTGAAACACAGAAGTGAAAAGTCTAACAGGGTTGCAAATGCACATAGCAGAAGGAAACTATTGTTGACAGAGATGCAGATTGAGGTGGTTGGGTTTAAGGAACTCAAGAATTTGTATCTAGAGGATCTTGATTTTGGTGAAGCTTGGAAAGCTTGTAAAGAACCTGTTACTCTAGATAGAATGAAGTGGCTAGATTTCATCATTCAAGATGATATGCTATTCAGAGGGAGTTAGTTGTGCATTCCAAGAAGTTTTATGAGGGAGAATCTCATCAAGGAGAAGCATAGCAGAGGATTGGCTGGACATTTTGGTCGTGATAAAACCCTTGTTTTGGTTAGTGAGAATTATTATTGGCCACAGTTGCAGCAAGATGTTAAGAAGTTTGTATAGAGTTGTAGAGTATGTCAGATGGTGAAAGGAGTGAAGTAGAATACAGGGTTATATCAGCCATTACCTATACCGGAGAAGCCTTGGGAGGATATCTGTATGGAATTTGTTCTCAGATTACCGAGGACTCAGTGGGGACATGATTCAATTTTTGTGGTGGTTGACAAATTTTGAAAGATGACACATTTTATTCCCTGCAAGAAGACTAATGATGCTGTTCATATAGCATAATTGTTTTTCAGAGAAGTAGTGAGGCAACATGGTTTGCCAAAGACCATAGTTTCAGATCGAGACACCAATTTTGTAGGCTATTTCTGGCGAACATTGTGGAAGAAGATGAAGACAAATTTGAAATTTAGTTCATCACATCATCCATAGACTGATGGACAAACGGAGGTGGTGAATAGGAGTTTGAGAAATTTGCTGAGATGTTTGGTTGGAGATAAGCCAACAGGATGGGATTTGATTTTACCATAGGCAGAATTTGCTTATAATAATTTTGTCAATAGGAGCACTGGTAAATCACCATTCTAGATTGTATATGGGAGTAGTCCTAGAAATGCATCTTAGTTGAGAAAGATAGATAAATGAGAAATAAGTAGTGCTGAAGCTGAGGATTTTTCAGAACATTTGAAGAATATCCATGAGTAGGTGAGGAAGCATATTACCAAGATGAATACATAGTATAAGGCTAAGGCAGATGAGAAAATGAGGCATAAGGAATTTCAGGTTGGAGATGAAGTCATGGTTCATTTGCGGAAGGAGCAATTTTCAGTTGGTACATACAACAAGTTGAAAATGAAGAAGTTTGTGCAATGTAAGATACTGAACAAGCATGATTCAGGAAATGCATATGAGGTCGAGTTGCCTAGTGAGCTGAATATTTCACTAGTGTTTAATGTTTCAGATCTAATAGAGTATCATGAAGGAGGTGTTGAAGATGAGGTTACAGTAGCATAGTGGAGTATTCCAACAACCAGTTCAGATATCAGAGAGATTGAAGACATACTCAATAGACGTGTTGGTAGAAGCACAAGGAACAAGACATATGAAGAATATCTGGTCAAGTGGAAAGGATGACCTATTGAAGATTCATCATGGCTAACAAAGGAGGAGGTTAACCATCTTGGTTTTCCTTTGCACACCTGAGTCGTGATAGGGTCACTTCTTAAATTACCCTGTGTGTCTGATGCATGAGCATCCTGGGTGTAAGAGAAATCTTGCATCACACAAAAATATTTCAATTTTTGTATTCAATAGGGGCTATCTTGTGTAGAGCTGCTATTTATGGAAACTCGCTATTTTTATTAAGTTGGTCATATGATCTCGAAATGTTTTGATTTTACATGTGGAGGTTCATCTCAGTCATATCAGCTTGCCAGTAAAGTTTCATGGCTAGATTAGGTCTAGTTTTTAAGATATTTAAGATTTTCAGTATTGGCAGTAGGGTATAGAAACTTTGAACTCAATTTTGAAGGCTTTAGAGGCCCCAGATGAGGTCAAGAAATTGGGTGATAGGCGCTTGTGCAAGTCAAGCCTGTAGATCACTTCGTGGCCTTTTTGAAATGGGGTTATAATAGTCAATTGGGTCAACTGGTGATGACCTATGGTCTTGGGAAGTCGGGCCACCTGAAATAGCAAAAAATAATTTTCCTTCAAAATTTCTATTCATGTTTCAAAAGTTATTTTGAGCCAACTTTGATGTAATAAATTGAAAAATAAAATAATTCTAAGTTTTGTCGGCCCTAAGGGCTAAATTTTTGGAACCTTCTCGGGCGGTGGAAAATGCCTATATAAAGAAGGCCCATAGTGTTGTCTAGGGTAGTTCTGGGTAGTAGATCTAGGTATTGATTCAAAGCTTTGTCCTACAGAATATTGTAAGGGAATGCCCATGTGGCTTTGCATATTGTAATTCTGAAAGTTTGTAATTCCACATTTGTGGAGATAATAAGAAGGCAATTTTCTATTCTTGCATATTGTTGTTGTTTCTCTATTTCTATTATGTGTTTGTGATATTAATTCGAGCACCCTTCATCACCTTTGTAGTATTAGGTACCTCGGTATTTGATACATTGATCTTATCTTGCTTCAGTGCCAAGTTTGTATCATCAATATGAAGTCCTTTACCTTTTGTTTTCAGCTTCTTCTAAGATGATTTGGCTAAAGCCATCTTTTCAACTTGCTCTCGAGCTGCAACTATTGAAGTCCAGATGAGTTGACTATTCTCATCTATATTTACCAGATTTTCATCAAGTATCTGCAGTGCCCAACTCTTCACTCTAAACCTCTTCGCATAGTTGCTCATTTTTTGTCAATTTTAGGAACTATCAATTGAGGTATTGCCAAAGCTAGGGATTGTTCCCTCATTTTATTCTCAGTATCTAAGGCATAGGACCATTTTTGTGCAATTCTATCCTCTAGTGCCTTAGGTAGATATTTGGAAAATTCAATGGGAACTAGTTTGAATCAAATCATCATCTAGATGATTGCCTCTTTGAGTTTATTCTGATCCTCAGTTGATAAGCACTCAAATAGACTAATTTTAGGATCATTAAGTTCACCATTCTCAATTATATCTTCTACAACTTCATCAATTGATCTACTTTTATTACTAACAACTTTAAACTGATCATTATTATCTTCTTCATCATTTAAGTCTTCTTTACCCCTAATCAATTTTCTTCTTTTCCTTGGGGCTTCATGAGTAGTTTTTGTACCTCTTTTTATATATATCTTTGTTGGTGCTGCTACCTTTGGTTTTGTAAACTTCACAACTCCTTTCTTTAGTGGTGGTGGGGCTACAATTGTGGACCCTGTACGTGCCCTTGTTTACACATCTAACTGCTTCTTCTTTGGAGTTGGTGAAGGGAAAACCAGTCTAGAGTCTACATCTTTATCTAACTCAGTTTATTCAATGTCATGTGGCTTGTCAGTTAGCATCAACTGACCTTTGTTTGCTCTGATGCCAATTTTTGGAATGGAGAGATAAGGTACTGAGAGGGGAGGGGTGAATCAGTGCCCTCAAAAAATTTCAACTTCAAACTTAATCAACAAATAGTAGTAAACTAGTCTATCCAACTGAATCCATTATATGCATCATTCATTTAGTTAACTTGTAAATGTAAATTGCATAAAAAAAAAACAATTCAATCACATAACACAAGTATTTTGGTTACATAGAAAACCTTGTTAGAAGGTAAAAACTACGGTGGGGATGAGACCCACAAATTCTTCACTACTGCAGATAATAAAGTATGCCAGTTAAGGCTACAAGTTGTGATCACTTCTGATGATTTTACCTTATTAAGAGTAATAATGAGATCGACTAGATCTACTTGGTTAAAGGATTTCAACAACACTACTTGAGTGTGTACTTGGTTAAGATATTTACAACAAGACTGTTAGGTCTACTCTGTTAAGAGATTTTGCCAACTTTGTTACAATGATTAGAGAATAACAAAAAGTATCTGTAAATGACAACTTATGCTTTTCTAAAATAGATCTATGAAATATCAATATATATCACCTTAATGTTTAGATATTGTTCCTCTGTACTTCTTGGTAGCCTTGATTGAATATCTCTGAATACTGCTCAACCTTGTTTGAATACTGAGGTCTTGAAGACAACTACTTGCTTCAAGATCTCCTTCTTGTCCTTCACATTCAGATATCAAAACTTCTCAAGACTCTATTCCAAAATGTCATGAAATACAAATATATAGCATACTGCTATGATTTCCATCACCGCTTAACCTTCATGACCCAATTAGGTTTACATCACCTTAGGAAAATAACTTAGATCTAACAATTACATAGAGATCATCATCACATTTAATGATTACATCTACAATAAATGATCCTCGATCTTGGTAAAACATTTTGTGATTATGTTGTAACTGTCTACATAGATAAATGTACCAAAAATGATTACTATACCATTTCCTAGATTGCTTGGTAAATACTATCAATACTGCTTGGTAAATGCAATGGTACTTGGTGTCCAGTCTACTCGGTGTTTACTAATGCTCGGTATCGGTATACACTAATGCTCAGTAAAATTGCTCTGGTGCTTAGTTAGAACTGTATCCTTTTAGTTCTCGGTACTGCCTTGTGACTACTTGGTATGAAAGCTTATGTAGTTAACTGACTAGCATATGTAGCTTGTAGTACTTCCTTTTACCGAATGAATAGCATAGGTAACTGAGTGATCTTCTTTGATACTAATGACAATACTTAATGCTCAAATAGAGATAACACTAAGATGTATCACCATGACTAGTATCAACAATGCCAAGATATCAAAGTTAAATATATCAATATTAAAGCCAAGGTATCAAAAACTATTAATTCCAAGTGTAACCCATACTATTCCAAATATACCAAAGAATACCATTGAAACAATCATAATGCCATACTATGTATGTATCAAAAACTGTGTAAAATTTCAAAAATTCCCAAAATCATATTCTGTGTCTTGAATGCCAACTGTAAGAATACCAATTAAAGAATCAAACCTGTCAAGAATCAAATTGTTACCAAAGATTGGCGAACCAACTACCTGTAAGAAACCACTGTCAAAAGTACCTATTCAAATTGTATCCAAATACTATGTCAAAGTACCTGTTCAAACTGTATCAAAATACTTGTACATCTATTTCAACTATTTCTAGTCAAACTATATCAAAATACCTGTACATTTGTTTCAACCGTTTCTCTGTTTCAAACCCAATTTCAAAATACCACTTCAAAATACCAAAATACCAAATTCACGAAAATACTAATTTCACCAAAATACCAATTTCACCAAAAAATACCACTTCAAAATACCAAAATACCAATTTCACCAAAATCCAAATTACTCCCCCTTTTTGTTATCAAGGACAAAGAGAGCCTTTATGAGAGCATGTAGGGAAGCTCCCCCATACCCAAGAGTGATCAAGTTGTAAGGAAGGATTGAGAAAAAACTCCCAATCGATCACACAAATGAGAAAATGTTTCCTTTGGTAGGGCCTTAGTAAAAATATCCACAACTTGGGCTTGTGAAGATACATGAATTAGAGTGATTTCATTTGAAGATACTTGATCATGTAAAAATTGTAATTTGATAGCAACATGTTTGGTATAGGAATGCATCATAAGATTTTTAGAGATTTGAATAGTATTGGTATTATCACAAAATATAGACATAGGCTTTGAAGCTAAGATACCCAAATCTACAAGTTGATAGGACATCCAAAACATTTGAGTACAATACACTGTGGCTGTAATACATTTAGATTCAACAGTTGACAAGGTTACACATTCTTGTTTCTTGCTATGCCATGCAACCAATCGGTCGCCAAGGAAGAAAGCAACACCACTAGTGCTACGTTGATCATCAACACAACCTCCCCAATCAACATCAATATACCCCATTAAAGTGTAATCATCATGTTTTGGATACCATAATCTAAATCTAGAGTGCCTTGAATGTACTTGAAAATCTATAGCACAACATTTAGGTGAGATTGTCTAGGAGTAGATTGATATCTTGAAACTAAACACACAACTTGCATCAAATCACTTTTGGAAGCTGTAAGATAAAGTAAGCTACCTATCATGGAATGATATTCACGCTGATCAACAAGAGGTGAGTCATCAATTTTGACCAATTTACATCCGGTTTCCATAGGTGTACCAACAAAGTTACACTGATCCATTTGAAACTTTTTCAACATTTCTTTAGCATATTTAATCTGTGAGATAAACAATCCATGTTCAAGTTGAGAGACTTGAATACCCAAGAAGAAAGTTAATGGGCCCAACATAGACATTTCAAACTCATACTCCATAATTATTGAAAAAATTTGTGATAATTGATCATTAGTTGAATTGAATATGATATCATCCACATAAATTTCAACAACTAAGAGGTCATCATTTTCAGCTTTAGTATATAAGATATTATCCACACTGCCTTTAGTAAAACCTTTTGAAATTAGATGTGAGTCTAATCTAGAATACCAAGCATGAGGTGCTTGTTTAAGACCATAAAGTGCCTTTTTTTAGTCTAAACACATGACCTAGATATTTAGAAGTTTTAAAACCTTCTGGTTGCTCCATATACACTTCTTCCAAATAACCATTTAAGAATATTGTTTTAACATCCATTTGGTAAACTATATATTTCTTATGTGAAGCATAGGAAAGAAACATTTTGATGGACTCTAAACGAGCTACTGGAGAAAAAGTGTCACCAAAATCTATCCCTTCTTGTTGAGCATAACCCTTACACATGAATCTAGATTTGTTTCTTACAACTTTCCTTGATTCATCTAACTTATTTATGAAAACCCATTTGCCTCCTATTACATTTTGTTATCTGGTCGAGGAACAAGTTCCCATGTTTGATTTTTTTCAATTTGATTGATTTCATCTTTCATTGCATTTCATTTAAGGCCTTAGAAACATTTTTGGTTTAAAATTTGTTATAAGACAAAAATGCTCAGCCATATGAGCTTGCTCTACTTGTTTTGTTTTTCCACGAGTGAGTATACCAACATTTTTATCACCAATTACAAGAGTTTCAGGATGTCTTTTAGCAATTATTCTGGAAGGTGTTTTCTGAGGTATATCTACTTTAGAATTTGAAACTTCCTCTTGATTACTTGTACTAGCTGCAACTGATTTAGTGACAATAAGTTCATTTGACGATGAGACATTTCCAAGTTCTAAATCACATTCTTCTTCAGCATCTTGAATTTGATTTCTAACCAAATTGAGATTTTCATCAAATATCACATTTACAAATTCAAAAATCTTATTCAAGTGTTTATTAAAACACTTATATGCTTTACTATTTGAAGAGTAACCTAGAAAAATTCCTTTATCAGATTTGGATTAAAAACTATCTAGAATTTTAGAATCATTTTTAATGAAACACATGCATCCAACGATTCTAAAGTGTTTAACAGATGTTGTCTTTCTATGACAAAGTTAATAAGGCATACATGCAGTTCTTATTCTAATTTGAACTTTGTTTAAGATATAAACTGCAGTATGAACACCTTCTTTCCAAAATTTATCAGATAGATTGGATTCATTAAGCATAGTTCTGGCCATTTCTTTTACAGTTCTATTTGTCCTTTCTACTACCCCATTCTGTCGAGGTGTATGAGCAATAGAGTATTATCTTTTAATTCCATATTTTTCACAATATTCAATAAAATCCTGAGAAGTGAATTCACCTCCCTTGTCTGACGTTAGACATTTTAATTTAAGATTAGATTCTTTTTCAACCATTTTCGAAAAAAATTTAAATCTAGCAAAAGCTTCTGACTTATGTTTGAGAAATGTTACCCATACCATTTTGGTATAATCATCCACAAATAAAATAAAGTATTTTTCTCCATTCATTGACTGAGTTTTAGTTGGTCCACATAGATCTGTGTGAACTAGTTCTAATGGCATGGAGGATAAAAATTCTTTAGTTTTAAAAGATGACTTAGTTTGTTTACCTTTCACACATTCACTGCAGACATAATTAGTAGGCATACTAATAAGAGGTAATCCTCTAACATTTTCATGTTTGCTAATTCTGGTTAGGTTATCAAAGTTTACATGACCCATCCTTTTATGCCACAACCAGTTTTCTTCTACATGACTCATCAAACAAATGCCCGCATTTTGTTCTTGGCTAATAGAATCAGATAGATTGTATATGTTACTAGGTGTCTTGAAACCATTTGCAACTATTTTACCTAATTTCTTCTTGATAACACACCCATAAGAGTTAAACATTACATGATACCCACTATCACAAATTTGACTGATGCTTAGTAAATTATACTTTAAACCTTGAACATAGTAAACATCATACATCAAAGTATCTTTGTTTATCATAAATGTTCCTATTCCTCTTATATAAAGACCAATGTTATCATCGAATTTAACTCTGAAAACTTGTTTTTGTCTCCTCTCATATGGTGGGAACATCCACTATCTAAGATCCAAATGGCAGATTTTGTAGAAATGAGAGATGTTTGAACAAGCATAGACTGTTCTAGTTTTGGTCTCCACACCTTAACAATTTTCTGAAATGTTTTGCAATAATTTGTAGTATGACCAAACTGATGGCATTTAAAACACCTTATATTTCTTAGAAAACCAAAAGACTATTTGTGACCAAAAGTAGGAATTCTGAGAAATTTGCAAGTATTTACTTTATGCCCAAACATTTTGCAATAATGACAATAGCCATGAAAAAACTTATTATTTGAAAATTGATTTCTGTTTGCTACAAACAAATCCTGATTTAAATTTTCACCATTTTTAGTAGTAGTTTCATTTTGTTTTTTACTCTCAAAAGTATACACCTGTTTCTGCAATTTACTGATTTCTTGTTCTTTTTCTTCAATAAGATGTCTTTGAGTTTCAATAATCTTACTTGCTATATCTAAATCAACCTGTAAAACTTGATTTGTGTTCTGATAAGAGAATACAAGTTTTTTTAATCTTTTGACCTCTTCAAGAGCACAAAGAATCTTTTCTTCAAAGTTCACATCTTCTATTTCAAGATTAGAAGTTACTTTAGGTTTTAGTTTTCCAAGTTCAATTTCTGTCATAAATAGTGTTTCACTATCTTCACACTTTGAGTCATCTGACTCACTTTCAGAGTCTTCTTTATACATAAGACTCTTCTTTTTAAAGTTATTAAACTTCTTATTTCGATTCCATGGTTTCTTAAAAGATTTTTCAGATTTATCTTCATCTTTAGTTAGATCTAGATAAGGACAATTTTTTGCAAAATGTTCTACTTTTCCGCAACCAAAACATTTAAATAGAAGTTTTCCTTGATACTTCTCTCTAAGCTTTCTACCTAACAAAGCTTCAAAAGCATCAGATAATTTAGATTCACTATTTTCCTTTTTCTCAACTTTAAAGGTTGTTTCCTTAGAAGTGGAAGGTGTACTTCCAATTCACATTTCATAAGAAGTAAGTATACTTTGAAGTTTATGCATAGTCATAGTGGAAAAATGTTTCTTTTCTTCTAGAGCATAAATTTTGGTTTCAAATTTAGGTAATAAAGTTCTAATAACTTTAGCAACCACATCATACTCTTCTACTTTCTCACCAAGTCCTTTATGTGCATTCACAACTTCATCAACACCAAGAAATTAATTTGCCACTAATTCATCATTATTCCTTTTTAAAGCATCAAACTGTGTCTTTAAAGTAATCAGTTTAGATTCTTTAACCTTAGTATCACCTTGATAGATAGATTCAAGAGTTGTCCATATCTCATTTTATGATTTGAAGTACATAACTTTAACACATACCTCTTTTGATAATCCACATAAAATAGAAAAATGTGCTCTTTTATCTAGCTCAAACTTGGTCTTCTCATCTGCATCAGTGGGTACAATAGATGGTATAGTATATTTGTTAGATACAACATCCCACATCCTGACATCAAGAGAATTAATAAATGCTTCCATTTTGACTTGCCAAAAAGTATAATATGTGCCATCAAATAAAGGGGCTCTAGTAAGTGAGGCACCTTTGGCTTGAGACATTTTTACTTTCAAATAACCAAAATTAGTCGTAGGGTAGACCCAAAAGGACCTTATGATCTGATACCAATTGTTGAAAGTGATAAGTACTTTGAGAGGGGGAGGGGGTGAATCAGACTATCAAAATTATCAAACCTTTATGTGTGACAAAACTAAAAAGATAGACCAAAATAAATCTATAGGAAAATGTAGCCAATCAAGAAGTTAAGTTTGTTTTCAGCAATAAAAAAAAATACACATGAGCATAACATATGAATTTGTGAAAATATCATTTAGAACAATAAGCTTAGTCAGAATGAAAGTATCAGAGCTTTAAGACACTAAAACATGACACACAGTTTTTGTGCTGAGTGGAAACCCTCTTAAACCAAACTAGGTTTCGTCATATGGGAAAAACACTCCGATCCTTTTATTAATCTGAGCACCAACCCATACATCTAATTCAGCAACACCTACTACAAGGAGCTTCAACCCCTGATAGTTTTTACAATTTCAAGAGGAGATTCATGATAACATATTTGCACAAACTTGAAACTATATTATCACCACTCCTGTTTATTACAACAAAAGATTTTTCAATAGTCTCACTGAGATCTGTTCAAAGAACTTTTTTTCCTTTCACTGCATAAATTCACACCATTCCCAATACCCTTGCATCTATTTATATCCCTTAAGAATAACAAATACATATACATACAAGAGCATTAACTATACTCTCCAACTATTAACCACAGGTTAAGAATCCTATTCAAGCACCTGTTTAGGGTTTAGATAAACAATGCTTTTACATAAAAATAAAAACTCTTCCTTTACCACATTTTGGCTCATAACTCGTAAGAGGGTTTGAAGAAATTTTAATTAAAAAACCATGAGCTCTGAAAAACTGTGTTCATAAATTTTCTATCTCAAGCTTGTAACCGAAAACATGGTTAAAAACATTTTTTAACAATCAATGAAAACAAAACAATAATTCCTTTCAAGAAATGAAAACTGAAACTGTTATTTCAAAACCACTTTTTAACTATTAGAATCAAACCAATTTCAATCGTTCCTTTTAAATATTTCAAAGATTGAAATGTTTTTGGCATACTTGTATCCTGAAGAACATAAATAGTTACCCATTTTCTTAGGACAACCAAGAAACCTGCTAGTTTTTTTGTCTTCAAAACTACAATGAAAATGATTCTTATGCTTAGTAGATCAACATACTCAAAACCCATAATGATTTATTATTTTGTAACAGGTGAGAAGAGCCCAAAATGATCCTATTGCAACACATGATGTGGTTTGACGAAGAAGAACAAAATAATGCCTTTTGAAAAATGAACAATCATTTCAAATCCACAATAATCCTCATTTGACTAAGATAAAGATTATTTGAAATCTGCTTGACTCACGTGAGTTTGGAGCATTATAATAATATATCCTTTTAACCATAGGTCAAGTATCATCATCACTTGAGTCATATTTAAACAACCACATGTTTAATCATCCCACATGTCATCAAGGACAAATACGTCAACACTTTGCAATCTCTTTCCTTGTAACCAAAGTGATTTCATGAGTAACAATATGCATAAAATGTGTTTGTTTTCTTTGAATGGAAGGTTCTTTTAAAAGTATCCTTAGTTTTTAAAGATGTGATTGAGTCTTGTGGGGTTTTCTTATTCTTACTATGTTTTCTTATGACAGGTTCTTTCTTTTCTTGGCTCCATTCCCCTATATCAAAGGGCTTCTCGATTTCATTTCTTCAATTGACTATTGTTCTTCTTCATAACCTAATTTTGTCTTGTTGATAAACAAACTTTCATTGTCAATGATATAACTCAGAATTTCTGAGCTCTTTCTAAACTTGAGACTAGTATTCAACTTGTTAGTAATTTCTTCTATGTTCCTTTTTAGGGAGGCAACCTCAACTTTTAGCTTTTCACACATCTCTTCTTTAACTTTTAAATGGATTATAACTTCCTCTTCAACACTTTTCATTTCTACAACTTGAGCTTCCAAAAACTTAATTATTTTTTTAGATTCATCAAGAGTTTTCACTAACACACTGTTAGCTTCAACAATATTTTGAAGGCACAGTTCTAGTTTCTTATTTCTTTCCCTAATATTTTCTCTCTCATATAATTGTTTTGACTCCTCTACTTCATTTGCAAGATGACATTCATATTTTGTTTTCAAAAGTGTTCTATTTATCTCTTCAACATATGTACTAGGTGCTTTGTTGAAAATACACTTCTTGGTACTATTTTCTCTATTCTTATTTTTCTTCCCCATAGTATTCTCTTGATCTACCATCAAGTGGTTAAATGTTTTTGAAGTTATTGGCTCTAATACCAAGTGTTAGAATACATCAGACAATTGATAAGGTTGGGGGGGGGGGGGTACAAATCACTGGTCTATAAAATCAATTTATTAAACATGTAGATGCTTTAAAACTAGTGGCATGCAAACATAAATTTGACCATCAACACAAAACAACAATATAAAGGAATATATCAATCCATAGGACAATTGAATCACATATCCACATCACATAACAATAGTGTTTGTGTGGAAAATCATTGAAGGGTAAAACACTATGCAAATAAACTTCATTAAGCCTCATTGGCCATGAAAACCTCACTGGTTACAATCTATGCCTTAGTGGCAATATGAGCACCAACTCATACTAGGAGCACCCATTCCACTAACAAAGATCTCATTGATAAAAAAATCACTGGTTACATTCAAAGCCCCCACCCTAGGGGGATCAAACTTAGGAGCACCAACCCCTCACACAAACCTCAGAAAGAAACAATCTTTATTCAAAGGTTTACTTTGTTTCAATACAAACCACTCTTCACAACCTTAACACCCTTCAACCTTAACCAAATATGCAATCATAATGTTGCCACCAACTTTTGTAATCTATTACAAAAACTTGTCTATGGACATAAACACATTCCAAACACACCTTTCTATACATGCAACATTAAAATCCTCACAATATATAGCACTATTGAAATTGATTAAAGAAACTTGTAAGCACTGGTATACTTGAAAACTTAGAACAATTACCTTGTACAATGATGAAATCTTTAGATGTTCTACATACATAGACTTTCTAATCTTTTTTTGTTTTTGTCTCGAAGCCTTCTTCCCATACAAATCACATCTCATAATTTTATAGCATCTGCTACACCACTTCTTTTATCAGCAAACACATTTCTAGGCTTTATGCAACATTATCTCATGATTCATTTGCAATCTCAACACTCATTCAATTTGCACATTTTATATTAATGATCTTTTATTTTTCTCATCACATACATCTTGTTTATTTCACATTAATACATATGTACAGAAGTCTCTTTCTATCAACAAATCCCCTTGAAGACAAGAGTCGATACTAAAATACTTTTCCTCTTCCCAAAATGGTTTGCAACCAACTCTATAACTACCACTACTTCCTTCAAACATGGATGTATCTTTAATCACTAATGGTAGTTTCCTAATGACAACTTATCATAATTAGTTATCTACTATTTTTGAAAAAAATAGCAGCAAGAGGGTCCTGACCCATGGTACAAACAAGGAACAAGCCCAAAGGGCTAACACTTGACACCATTAACAGATTAGCAACAACAAGTGATAAAAGATAAGATAAACCAACACCCTAGATCTACTCTATCAAAAACAAAGGTCTGGATGCGACTAAACAACCAACCATAGTCAACACTGTCAAAGATCATCTTGGGACAAGCCCCCACAAAAAGCTAAAAAATTTAACCAAAAACAAAAACAAAGGACAAGAGTGAGCCCTTTAAAATTGCCAGCAATCACCCGATCATAGGAAGAAAAGAACTGAAAGAGAGAGACACTTTCATCACCATAAAACCTAAGGAAAAAACTCAGGCAAAAAATAGCTTGTCCATCTTTCTCTATCAAAAATAAAGGTCCATAAATGACTAAACCTCTAGCCCAGATCAACACTGTCAAAGATCTTCCAACCTACTGCAATCTTCTTGTTGACCTCAATAGAAAAAGGGTCCACCTCTATAGGAGTAGAGAGGAGAAAGATCAAAATAAAAAGGCTAAAGCTATTACACCTCCTTCCATCAGCACAACCATAAGAGGTAGCCTAGATATTCTCCACCTTAATAGGAGTCTCCTCCACCTCCAAATTCACAAAAAAAATCTCCACCTCAATAGGTGACTACTCCACCTCCATATAAGTTGTGAAAGAAGAAGCATACAGTAAGACCCAAGCCCTCTTCCTGGGTAACAACACTCTTCTCAAAACCATAAGGTTTTGAAAAGCCCTCAAGCTAGTAAGATGTGGAGTCACCTCATCTCCACCAAATGAAACTATTTGGAGCTAAAACCAAGAGTCCACATTACTATAGACCCCAACTAGAGAAAGAATGTATAGAATAGTTCCATCCGTCACCAAACTCCCAAACCCGAGATTTATCCTGGTCAAACAAAGCTGACCAAAAGGAGTGACATATCCATAAAGTTTGTAAGTAGCTCATTCACCAAACTTAGTTCCAGCTCTCCAAAAAATTGAAGAGCTAACACCACTTTTTCCTTCAGGAAGGTCATAGCTTGCAATAACTCCAAACTCCATAAAGGAGATCCAAAAACAAAAAAAGCCCTAGAAAATACATGGCTTCCACCATTCCTTCGCAAGAAGAGAACCTGTTGGTGCCTTTTCCCAACTCTGATTTTCTCCCCAAAATTTTGAAGAAATTTGTCATCTTTTGATCATAATAAACTCTCTGTAAAAAATTTTCCAACGATATTAGGGTTTATTATGTCTTTGTATCAAAAGAGAAAGAAGTTAGGGTTTAAAGTCTTGGAACTAGCCATTGTATTTTAAAAAGAAACCCTAGTTTTCTTTTTTAAGTGACTTTCTATTTCTTTGTTACTTTTTTGAAGTCACTTAAACTTTCTAAAAGTATGTGCGCTTTAATGTTTACCTTGGTCGCTAGGTCACGTGATACTCTTAGCATACTTCTCTTTATCTCTCGATCACAAGAAATCCTCTAGTCTCCAGGTTGCTAGATAAAAGAAGCATATTCTCTATCTTCCTGAGACCTAGCGGTGAATGTTAGTCATGAAATCTCCAGATACTTTATAATCTTCTCGCGACTTAATTTATTAAGTGGACAGACTATAGTCACCAGATCTCCAAATCAAAAATTGCCTAAGTCGGGTGATCTCAAGATGAAGGACTAAGAACATAAAACATCTAGCGATTACGAGTTCCACTATAGTCGCTGATTCTCCAAAAGAAAAATCAAATAGCATTTCCTTTAGTCGCCAGATCTCGGAAGAAAAGTCAACAAGCTATAAAGATTAAAAAGATCTAGCAACTACTGTCCGATCTTTTTAATGAACTTCTCATCTAACGGTTATCCTTTAGTCGCTAGAAAACTTGTGATGTCACTATTTCTTTCTGAGACCTAGCGACTACCGTTAGATGAAGATTGGGTGGCTCATATTTAATCTCAGAGAAGGGAATGAGTTATTCAGTGATCAGGAGACTTCCTTTAGTTTCCAGTTTGCTAGATGTCTACTTCAGTCGGGTGATCGCTGAATAAAACTTAAAAGGAAATAATCTTCTCGTGACTTGGAGAAAACTATAGTCGCGTAATCTCAGACAGCTAAAAATTGAAAGATGAACTAAGCTTAGTCACCAGATCTCAGATCGAAGAAATTTTATTTGGTGACTTAGAAGACTATAGTCGCGTGATCGCTAAGAGAAGTAAATTAAAAGAAGGAAAGGCTCAGTCGTGTGATCGCTAGAAAAGAATTGAGAGACATAAAACATCTGGTGACTCCGAGAAACTATAGTCGCCATATCTCAATTAGAAAATTATGTGGTAATAGCTTAGTCGCTTAATCTTAGAATGAGGAAATACGTTCCCATGACTAGAAGGAGAGACTATAGTCGCTGAATCTCAGAATATTTAGAAAGATGCTAGATTTATTATGAGACTTTGAATTTTCTTCAGTCGCTAGGTCGCCAGAAGATGAAATTTAAAAATATGTCACCTCTCGATGACGGCTGAGACATTAAGTTGCGGAGCACGCAGTCTTAATTACAGAAGTGACATTATTGTAGGGAACCAAGTTGTAATCAATTCTTCACCATTAAAACTCAAAGGTTGGTCATTATCTCATTTCTACTAGGCATTTGAGCAATCAGAGAGCAGAGCATTTCTAGAGCGAAGAACATTTGAGCTACCAGAGCTTTTGGTGATCACAGAGCTTACGGAAGACCAGAATTTGCAGAGTGAGCAGGAATTTTCAATAGCAATCATCATGAGTCAGACTACAGTCAGCACCCCATCAGCTAGTAGGGCAACCGCACAACAAAAGGTTAGTTTTTCTGACGAATTCATCGAATTGCTGCCTAGTTCTACCCAAAATAAGAAAGTTATTGATGATGTCTTCTCTGATGTCTATTCACAATGTGGGGATGCTAAGAATCACAATGTACTAGCCATGAATTTGTTCTACTACTTCCAGAAGAATCAAGATAGGCCTATCCCTATGTCAAACCTGTGGACTTCAGGGTTTGCAAAGATGATTGTCCCTGATGTATTTTTTGACGTTGATCTTCTTATCTCCTTGGCTAAATGATATGACCCCCTCTCTAAGACAATTAGAAAGATAGATGGTTCTTCTTTGATAACCCTAGATAGAGGAGCGTTCATGAGGACTTTCAGGATAGATGTCCCTATGGCCACAGAGATTAACCTGCAATCTCTGGCAAACAGATATGTGAGGGAGTTTGGGGGTGTTGCAACTGCTATTCAGTCCCATGTCCCTGAGGGAAATAGAAACTATATTGCACCCATGGCAGGAGGCCTCCCCTATGCATTTAAAGATCTAAAATTCTATATGAAATACATTGCATATGGGTTATGTAGAGTTCTGGGTATTCATGCTCCTAAAGAGAGGATTTCCTGTGAAATTTTGATGTTAGTAATGGATTCCCAATCATGCCACACTAGTCATGGGTATGATTACATTGGATACTGTATCCAGAAGATGCATGAGGGTTTAGAAATGATAAGGAAGAAGCAATACCCTCCCAAATTTTTGCACTACTCCATGCTGATGCATCTTATCTTCTACCATAATGTAAATATGTTTAGTCTGCTGTGTGTGAGTGATTTACACCTTCATGAAATTACAAGATTAACTAAGAACAACAAGAATTAGAGCAAAATAATCTAACAAATGCACAATTAATCTATCAACATCTCATGGTTCTCTAAATTGAAGTAGTAAGTGAGGATCTCAGCTGCAAATCCTCACTAGTGACACTCTAATTATGAGAATTGAACTAAGAATGATATGCAAACTAGATCTAATTATCAAATTCTAGCTCTATTTGATAAGAAAATCTCTAAAATGATCAACAATTTAAGCTAAATATCAATGAAAATGCTAAGTGAGTGGTGTGGATGCAAATTGCAAGAGCTTTGCTGCAATTCAAAGATATGGAGTGGATGAATAATGCCTCAAAATGCCTTCTATTTATAGGATTTTCCCAAGGGTAGGGGGTAGAGTGAGATAACCATGGTTATGCTTGGGTAAGGTCAATTGGCTTTTGCTTTGTCCCTAAATTGGGGGACAAACATTTAAATGGTTTCAAAAGGCTAGACCATTTCAACAAAAGTGAGTGATTTGTGTCCATTTTGTCTCCTTTTTTGCTTTGTAGAGAGAATTTCATATTTATTAATTAATTAAAGTAATTAAATTTAGCCATGAAGGGTAAGAGGTTCATTTTGATTTTTGCTTTCAACAACTATGTCATTAATTGAATTTAATCAATTTCTTAGTGTTTTTCCCCTTTTCAAGCTTTATTTAATCATTTAATCATTTAATTGAATTTTCCTTTGATTTGAATTGCCTTTGTTCCATTTATCAATTTTTCATATTATTTTGATGATTTGATGCACCTTTTGACTGATTTAAGCCTTTGCCAATTTTCCATGTCTACAAATGCCCCTCTTTGAGTCGATGTGCGAAGAACACCGATTCAAAGATTCCCTTAGTATGATGATCTGATTTTGTTCTGGTTCTGATATACCTCTGATCATTCTGATTGACGTACTTCCTGATGATGATGATGTGCCTCTGATGATGGTGCTGATATGATTCTGATGCCTCTGATATGATATGGGTCCTGATTTGATGATAGGTCCTGGGTTCACTGATAAAGGTCCTGGGTTAATTGATAAAGGTCCTGGGTTGATTGATTGCTGATACATTGATAGATTTGATATGATAGAAGATTTGATATGAAACCGATATGCAATTGATTTACCTCCTGATATGAAACTGATATGATATGATACTGATATGATAACCTGATATGATACTGATATGATATGCCCCACTGATAAATGTTTTTGATGTGATGCCCATTTGATACTCTGATGCCCCCTCAGAAATAAAACATATTGAGTCCTTGATTTGAAAGATTTTAATTGATTGGTCCAATATGTTTTCATTTCTAAAAAATATTGATGATATGCCATGACTCACAATTTTCACATCCAAGATAGATAGGTTTGTTGTAGTTAAGCAAAACAAGTGATTAGGATAACAGGATAATGGTACCAATGAATGCGATTTGTCAATCTGATAGGATAGTAAAACTGATATGGGATAAATCAATCAGTGTGAAAACCGATATGATTTGATACTGCTTGCTTTGTGCTCAGGACACAGAGACACGAACAAATGGTATAGGGTGTGATTGCTTGATACTTTGATATGATTGATTGACGTAAGATGACTCACTAATATAAAATACTGATATGATTCCCTTGATTTGCCAAACAGGCACATTTCCATAAATGATATATATATACGGACCTTAGCTTCTTGGATATTTAGATTTAAGTCATGAGTTTGACCCAGCTAGAGTACAGGTTATTGAGATGATTGATTATGGAGCTCTTTCAGTTTGTTGATATTGTATCATGATATTTCAGTTATTGATCAGGACTTGGATGTATCACTTTGATGACATTGTATCTTTGATTAGACAAAGTTCATGGATCTTTGATATTATGGACACTTATGATTTATGGACTTTCCTTGATTCTTGATTGAATGACCCATTTTATGATTGATCAAGATTTCAATTGAATGACCCCCCTTTTCCCTTGGAAAAATACTACAAACAAATGCACATGCAATTAATCTAGCATGATAATGCAATTAACCTTCCATGATAATGCAATGCAATGCAGCTAAGTGTCACTAGCTTTTAGCAAATAAATGCCTTGAGGATAAATTTTCATCATTGAGCACTTTGGGACCGGAAAGAAAGTACAATCACCACTGCCCACTGACATGATGATATGAATACCACTTTTTATCACATTTGGTAACCTCCTTTTTGAACTAGTACAACCCACACTAGTCGAATAAACCAACTATGAGAGTACAAATACCAGTTTCAACGAATTCAATGTTGCATAAACAAGCAAAGGTCAACCTTCCACCCTATATGAAAGTCCTTGATGGTTCTTTGATGACCATGTCGTTAGACAAATTCACATAAGTTGTTGGATATCCCTTAAGACAGTCACTCAAAGGCAAGAAAAATATCATGTCTCCATCATTGCCAATCTAGTCGAAACATCATCGATTAGCTAAAAAGATGTGATAAAATCAATGTAAGTAAAGATCATCAAAAAAAAGCTTCAAGTGTTTTGCAATGTTTCATGATTTTCAAAAAGTATTTCCAAGTATTCTGATCTTTTTAAAGTGTTTTGTCAATTTTTAATCCCGAATAATAAAGTCAATGAAGGCTCATGGATCAAGTTGTGGTAATTGAATTCTTGGTTAGTGAACAATGATATCCATCAAAGGTTCACGAAAATCTTCTTCTGAAACTCTGATAATTCCCTCTCTAATGTGACTAAATATTGTACTATTGAATCCTTTTTGGGTTTAATGCCTTGCTTCATGTGAATTCATGCTTGTTTGCTAAAATCTGCTGATTAAGATCAAATGCCCCAGTTGGATAGAAAAAATGTTGGACTTGGACAAACTTCCAAAATATTACCAAAGCTCAGTTTATGCAAGATGCAGCTCAAAGCACTTTATGCTTTCCTTTTTACCAGCTCTCAAACAAGATCACATTGGTTTGCCCCCAATGTCTTAGCAAGATATAGGACACGAAGGATGGATTCGCAAGCTGATGGATTAGAGATGGAAAGGCTATGATGGAAGAAGTATGCGAATGTGACCCCTAGGACTATCTCCTCAAGAGTACCCAAGCTAAGGAAAAAATGATATAGCAATGTGAAGCATGTTTTTGGATAAGCCATGAAAGCCAATGATACAGGGCTAGATAGTGTATAGGATAATGATTTGCTGCCATGAAAAAGAGTGATCCAAAAGAGTGGACATGTCAAGAAGTTTTTTATAACAATTTTTTTTCATCTTGATCAAGACCAAGGGTCAATTTGGGTAAGATGTGTATAAGATAACACAATCATGATAAAGGAGTGATGGAGGCTATGATGGGATGTTTTGGGATTATGAAAAAGCTGATGGAATAATGGAGGTGAATTTGGGATAAGCAAGATCATGATAGGGTAATATGGATGCAGCAAGTACATAAGTTGATGGAAAGGATAATGGATGTTAAGATACTCAATGCTCATGGATGTGTTCAACCTTGTCAAGATGAACGTGATAGATGGAAATATGGATGAAACTTACCCCCAAGTGTAGAGTGCAAGAAGGGAAAATTACGCATGATGCCTGTTTGCCAGGTTTTCATCATGGTACTTGTCTAAGGTGCCACAAGAAGTGGTTTTCACCCTAGATTTATTTCTTTTTATTTTTGCTACCAAGGTGCCTATTGCTAGGTTTTCACCAAGGCACTTTTTCTCTTTTTTCATTTTTTTCATTTTTTCTTTATTTTTTTATTTTTTTATATTTTTCAATATTTTCCCAACATTAGAATCTTTGGACAATGCTCCTCTAAAAGATATGCTATAATAAACCATGGGTATGACTAGGATGCTCAAAGATATTGATAAGAGGGATGGAAGTACGGAAAGTATGCATTGGAAAATGAATGTGAGGATAAGAAAAAGGTATGTTGAAGATGGGAATGTTGGCAAGATCAACTTTGACACACACTTTGAAGAGTGGTGGAATGATGGAGGAACAATAGATGACGGAGGTAAGGATCTTTTTGAGGTAGTGGATTTTGGGATGTAAGAAGATGAAGGATGTTTGGAAGGAGATGGAATGGAAGCCTTTGGAAGCTTGAATGTCAATTTTGATTCTTCTTTTGTGTGCAAGTCTTTCAACAATGACTTGGGAATCCACATATTCTTTGATTTTTCTTCCTTTTGGAATGCTTTTGAATGCATTTCTTCAATGAGGGATTTAGGAACCCACATTTTATTTTTTTCTTTTTGCTTGATGGACCTTTGCGGCCTTTTGGATATTTCATTTTTCTTTTCATTCACATGTCGATTAGATGGGACATTGTGATTTTTATGCACATATGGATTCTTGAATTTATGATTTTTATGTTTTACATCAAAATTTCTTCCAAAAGACTTAGGAATTGTGGATGAATAGGAATAATATGGATGGTTCATATGGATTGGTGTTTGGACATTCTTCAAGTATGTGTGTCTTTGTTGATCTTGATACATGGTAGGGTAAGTGAATGGATAGCTAGGGATGATAGGAATGGTTGATGGAGGAATATATGGACCTAGTATGGATGGAAGGAATGAAGACTTTTGTTTTGGGACATAGGCACCCAAAATGGATTTGGAGGATAGTGGAGGAATATGGTTGCGTTTGAATGGAGGGATATAAGGTGTGAAAGGGATATCAATATCTTTGGAAGGAGCTCCATCATCAACGTTCTCATCTTTAGGATTTATCTTTATACCAATAGGCT
The DNA here is from genome assembly GCA_027943335.1 of Chamaecyparis obtusa. Classification (NCBI taxonomy): domain Eukaryota; kingdom Viridiplantae; phylum Streptophyta; class Pinopsida; order Cupressales; family Cupressaceae; genus Chamaecyparis; species Chamaecyparis obtusa. The sequence continues at coordinate 434,328 of BSBK01002510.1, read as the reverse complement.
CATGAGTAGCTTTGATAGGAACACATTTGATAGGATCAACTGCAGCTTGAAGGGATTTATTATCTTGCAAGGGATTTGGAAGAATGATGTTTTCTTAAGGTGAACATGGAGGAATATGACAAGGAAATGATGGGATACTTTGATCTTGAAAAGGATCTTCGAATTGTGTAGTGAAGGTATTTTGCTCTTGATTTTCAATATGCTCATTGGAAGTTATGGAAGGGATATCTTGATCTTGCTCAGGAAGTGGAGAAAATATGGAACTTGGAAGGGTACTTTGTTCTTGGAACGGAAGGATATCATCTTGAAAGACATGAAAGGATGTAAGGGGATCATCACAAGGTTCAAGGGATATGGGACCTTCATCAAATATGGGAGGGGTTTGTATATAATCTTGATCTTGATCTTTATCAATATTTGTCTCTTTTCTTTTTAGATTATCCTCTTGACATGAAGCCACTTCTAAGGATAAGGTAGATGTTTGGATATGTGTGGGGAATGTTTGGAAGAATGGTGTAGGATCCTCTTGAATAGGTATAATAGGCATTGAGGCACATGAAGCTTTGGGTTCTAAGATCTTTGAAGCATGGAAACAATCTGCAGCAAGATGTGAGTTAGCTTGGGTTTCTTTTAGAGGTAGCCCTTGAGGGTAGACATAGTCAATGGGAAAAGTGTCATCATTAGGCTCATTCTTTGATGGAGGAATTTTGGATAATTGTGGAGCTTTGGGAGATGAAGAAAAGATGAAAGGAATGCTAGCTATGGGAGGGTCTTTGCTAGATAGAGGTTCGGGAGATGGATGAAGGATGAAAGGTGTACAAGTCATCCAGGGAGAAACCTTGTTAGGAGATGGACAAAGGATGAATGGATTACTCTTGCTATATGGAGGTTTATGAATTAGATCTTTCTTGAGAGTGGTATTTTTCACTCCATACTCTTTATTATCTTGATCACAAATAGGTTGATTATGCAATTTCCTTTGATCTGAGATAACTTTGTTTCTCTGAAATGCTTCTTTTTGTGAGGAGGATGAAGATACGGATGGCCCATCATCATAAAGGAATGGCCAAATTGATCTTAATGATGGCTCTTTAGATAAAGTATCTTTTTGTTTTTCCTCATCCTTTCTCAAAGTTGATGTGTCATAATTATGTGGAAGCTTAGCTCCTGATTGAGCTAAAGTTAGGAAATATGCTTCTTTATCCTAGTCCAAAATTCGTTCCATTATTTCTATAAACACGGGATCTTGGGATGCTCTCACAACATCATCTTTAGACACCTCATCACTTTGAAAAGAATAGCTTGATATTAATAAGGGAATTTTATATGATGTATCTCTTTGGTTTTCCTCATTCTTTCTCAAGGTTGATGTGTCATAATTATAAGGAAGTTTAGCTCCTACTTGAGCTAAAGCTAGAAAATATGTGTCTTTATCCCACTTCAAAAGTAATTCCATTATTTCCAGAAACCTGGGACTTTGGGATGCTTCAACAACGTCATCTTCAGAAACCTCATCGCTTTGATTCCTATGGAGATCTTGATCTTGACTTTGATAATTATGCTCCATAATAGGGTTGATTTGTTTCCCAAATAAACTTCCTTCGTGAATTTCAATCCGGTTGGGTTGGTTTGGAATGGGTAAATGGTATTGATCAATTTTTAAGATTTAAAAATTTAATTGTAGTTTGATCAAGTACTTTAGAACTTCTTGTTTGAAAAGTTGAAGACAATCTCAACACACACATCAATAATTCACCATATCCCTAGATCATTCTAATGTGTATATTCTCAAATGTTTCCACGGGTTTGATCACAAGAAAGACTTCCAAGCAAGCTACCTAGCACAAATTTGGCTTTTAAATGGCTCTATTAGGTAGTTTTTGCTATTTTTACCATTTTGTAGTAAGTTTTCCGTTCAAAATAGATCTTAGCCTTTCATCCCCCAAGTATGTTAAGGGGCTTCCCACACGCACCGAAGCACGATTTTGCGCAATCTGTTAAGACTACTAGAGGAAGTTCGAAAGAGCTAAAATCTTTTTTGTCGTGCACCCCATTAAGGATACACGCGTTTCATTTTATAGTGGGTCAGATTCTCATGGAAAAAGCAAGTGTATCCCACTTTGGGCTGTCCCTCTCACCGGCCCTTTTAAAGCAATCTCGGGAGGCGAGCGCACTAAGTTTTAAACATGTTCATTTGAAAGCATGAAAAGTGGATTTGGTAGAGCAAGTTTGGGAATTTGATTCACTCAAAGAGTGAAGAGCATATCCCTATTGCTTTTCCCTTATCCCAAACACTCACAATCAATTTGGTTCTTTTTCAACCCCGTGACAAAGGGATTCTTAGAATTGAAGTGTTTATTTTTTTCTCTTAATGATTAAACTATGTTTTGAACTTTGAAATGCCACAAGCTAAGGGAATGTGCAAGCTTGATGAGAAAAATACCTCAAACGATGCTAGCAAAGGCTAGGTGCATTTTTAAGTAGTAGATTTTCTCATTTTCTCTCCAAATCCTTCTCTTACCTTAGTAAAACGTTCCCTCCACCAACAAGTTAGTCAACACAAATTCATACAAAGTGAGGGGAAACCAAAATCAAAAAGCTTAAAATGATCAAATTGATTATGCTCTTGATGTATTTTGAACTCAAATATTTGCAAATTAAATCCAAAAGGTGCAAGGTATACTCTAATAGGACGTCCTTTTTTGTTTCTTTTTTGCATGCAAATTTTTTTTTTTTTTTTTTTGAGCACTTTTCTATGACAGAGCATGTACCTGAGACAAAAAAATGACAGTGAAGTTAGCATACAGTCCTTATTTTGACAAAATAGAGAAAATACAGTCAGGCGACATCATCCAGACTACAGGCGAGATTAAATTTAACAAAGACGTGACTACTTTAACCGCGAGCGTCACCAAAAGGGGCTCAAGCGACATTAAAATAGACAAGTGCGATATCAAATTTTGCAAACGCGTGAAATCTTTAATACACGCGACAACAGTAATTACTCTGATACAATATAAATGCTAAATCAAGCGACATTGTCCATGCTAAATGCGAGATCTAATTTAATAAAGACGTAATTACTTTAACCGCGAGCGTCACCAAAAGGGGCTCAAGCGAGATTAAAGTAATCAAGTGTGATATCAAATTAAAATAATGTGTGAACTCTTTATTGCAAGCGACAAATTAATTCATAGAAGCAACATTTAATTAATCCAAGGCGACATTTAAAATACTCAAAGCGAAAAATTAAATGCGAAAGGCAGGAAACTCCCTTTACACCAGGCGTAAAATAATTCCTTGGCCGCGGCTTTTAATTCTTTCCAGGCGACATCTTAATGACCAAAGGCATCAGCTGCTTGTTCGTGACGCGAGAATTTAATTTCCGCAGGCGTGATTTCTTTCGCCAGAAGCGTGATTCTGCAGGCTGAAAAGCGTGATCGTTCAGACTCCAGGCGACATTTTAATTTCCGCGAGCGACATCTATTTGCTTTAGGCGTGATTTCTTTATCAGAAGGCATGATTTCTTTTCTGTATCCTGCAAACAGTGAGCAAAATCATGCAATTCTAGCCTAAATTTTGCAAATAACGTGGAAATTATGATAAATTTGAGGCCTAGGGCCCCACGGTGGGTGCCATTTGTGTGTGAGTGATTTACACCTTCATGAAATAACAAGATTTAAAGAGAATTTACACTATTCAAAGAAAACTAATCTAAATAATGCACAATTAATCTAAATATCTCATGGTTCTCTAAATTGAAGTAGTAAGTGAGGCTCTCAGCTGCAAATCCTCACTAGTGACACTCTAATTATGAGAATTGAACTAAGAATGATATGCAAACTAGATCTAATTATCAAATTCTAGCTCTATTTGATAAGAAAATCTCTAAAATGATCAACAATTTAAGCTAAATATCAATGAAAATGCTAAGTGAGTGGTGTGGATGCAAATTGCAAGAGCTTTGCTGCAATTCAAAGATATGGAGTGGATGAATAATGCCTCAAAATGCCTTCTATTTATAAGATTTTCCCAAGGGTAGGGGGTAGAGTGAGATAACCATGGTTATGCTTGGGTAAGGTCAATTAGATTTTTTTTTGTCCCTAAATTGGGGGACAAACATTTAAATGGTTTCAAAAGGCTAGACCATTTCAACAAAAGTGAGTGATTTGTGTCCATTTTGTCTCCTTTTTTGCTTTGTAGAGAGAATTTCATATTTATTAATTAATTAAAGTAATTAAATTTAGCCATGAAGGGTAAGAGGTTCATTTTGATTTTTGCTTTCAACAACTATGTCATTAATTGAATTTAATCAATTTCTTAGTTTTTTTCCCCTTTTCAAGCTTTATTTAATCATTTAATCATTTAATTGAATTTTCCTTTGATTTGAATTGCCTTTGTTCCATTTATCAATTTTTCATATTATTTTGATGATTTGATGCACCTTTTGACTGATTTAAGCCTTTGCCAATTTTCCATGTCTACATCTGCAACATTGAAAACCTAAGTTTCAATGGAATGGCCAGCCTAACCCTGTACAGTCTTGGTTAGATGTCTGGAGTCCAACGGCCCTTAAGCATAATTTTTGTATTTTTGAGAATATAATAGTAGATGCTATTCTTATCCACTTGGGTGTGAATTCTTCAAGAATTCCTATCAGAACCTTGCAACTTCTTAAACCAATGGAATATGTAGATAAGTGGAAAGATAATCATGATCACAATTGGGGTGATTTCTATTTGAGAGAAGGGTATACATTAATAAGGGTCTATGGATGCCCACAACCACCCCACATTTTGCCTAATAATGTTCCCCCTAGGATTGCAGCCCTTGAGTTCATTTGGCAACTCATGCTTATAGACAAAGAGCATCTAGTCCCATACAGAAAAGGTACATTCACCCCTAGGCATTTCAAATTAGCCAATTTAACAATTGGAAAAGGGGTTTTTGAAAAGGTTAACAGATATTTGTTATAGTTTATCATGCCTGCTGCACATCCTAGATTTGTTGATCCCGAGGGATTTTTTGTTGCTGCTAGGAGATATTACACTCCTACCATCCCTCTTAATAAAACTCATGATGTGTCCTATGAAGAGGACGTAGTTAGAAATATTCTTGATGAGGATGAGGCTAAGACAAGGTCTTGGCCGCTGGATCAATTATTACAGCTAGAGAAATCCATGAGAAGAAAAGATGTCAATTTTGGAGGATTTTACCCTACTCTGCCATATCTCCAAAGATTAGAGATGATGATGAAGAATTACAATGTTCTGATGGAGCAAGGGGAACAACTGATTGAGGATAAATTAGAAAATTTAAAAAAGAAGAAGCACTCCTCATCAGAATATGAAGAAGATAGTGAAGGGGGGTATTCTATTCATAGTTACCCTGCCCAAGAACTTCCTCCTGATGCCCCTGAAGAAAGAGGAGATGAAAATGAGATAGTTGATTTGACTGAGGTTCTTGGCTCTCATAATGAGGTAGAACCACCTACTAAAAGGTAGAAATTAATGGTAGGAGAGTCATCACAGGCAAGGCCAGCTGAAAAAAGAGATATGGTTGCTGCTGTCATCCCTGGCCAAACAACTTATGACCATGAAATTAGAAAAAGGGTCAGGGAGGAAAAGAAGAAATAGAAGGAGATAGTTGAGGAAGTAGAATTTCCTCTTGCTATGTGCATAGATGAGAGAATCCAACAGCAAGAGGATTTTCTAAAAGATGATGAATTCATCAAGACTCGTGAATTCAAAGACTTCCTCCTCTGGCACAAACAATGGGAAGTAGCCTCCACAGTGCAGATTGGAGAAGATGGCTAGATTCCCAATGAGGCCTTAGAAGCAATAAAGGATTATGATCCAGAGAATGAAGAGATAACTCCTGAAGAGGCTAGGAGGTTAGTAAAAGATAGTAATATGTTATTATTACCTGGATGGGATTTGGCCTCTGCATTTATTATTGATCAAATAAGGAGACAGGAAGATATTACCCTGACTTCAGAAAAGCAAGTGGGAGATTTAATAAAAGGGTTCAGATATAGCCCAAAGAATAAGGCATTAGCCATGTGGAGCCTCTACCCCAAGGACAAAAAGCCATCAATTTTGAATATAAAAGAGTAGATGGATGGGGATAAGATGATTTGGTCTATCCAAAATACAGGGGACTTAGAAATTTCCCAAATTTTGACTAATTTTGCCAAATTGAATGAAGAAAAGACCAAGCAACTATCAGAAAGACATCATAAATTGTATGATGATTACACTACTCTGGTCAAAGACAGGGAGTTGCATATAATAAAGGAGAAAGAATTTGAAAAACTAGTTGATGAACTAAAAGTTAAAATAATAAATATGGAAGCTACACCTCCACCTCCTCCTAAAGAGGTTGTAATTGAAAAAGAAGTACAAGTAGTACATGAAGAAGGTATTTCTTCTTCAGAAGAAATTGAAGAAAGTAAAAATAAAGCAATTGTACAGACATTGCTAGAAATTCTGCAGCATAGGATTTTGAAGTTAAAAGAAAAGGTTGAGGCAATCTATGCTGCCTATCTCAAGTTGCCAGAGTTGCAACTAGAAGTAAATAATTGCATCTCAATTTTGAATTCTTTTTATGTAATTTGGTCAGTAAGGACTCCACTTTTTGAAAGGTTAGTAGCGGTACAACCTTTTAGGCCAGATATACCTGAGGAAGTACTGCAGGTAGGGGAAGAAATAAATAGAATAAAGACTCTTCTCCCATTATTCAAAGGAAAAGCCAAGTTAGTGGAAACAAAATTAGAATTTTTGGAAGAAGAGGCCAATAAATTCATTCCTAAGATAAAGGATGACAATGGTACTTTGAAAACCGTAGATCAATGGAGATCAGATTTTGATCTCAGATTGCCTAAAGAGGAAAATTTTTTCAAAATAGGTGGCGGGGTAGATATGAATAAATTTAATGACTTTTTGGATGATGTAGTAAAGGCAGAGGTAGAATTTTCTAAATTCTTGGCAGATGTCAGAATAATGATGGATGCTAGATGGGAGAGGCAAAAGGCACAATTGCAGATAGTACAGAATTTCCCATGGCCTTTAGAAGATAAAGTAGCTATGTGGGATGAATCAACAAAGCCTAAAATACCTAAGTCCACTATGGTAGACCTTGATCTTCTAGATGATTAAAAGGCATCCCGATGTTGACACATATTTTGAGGGCAAGGGTCATCAATTTTCTTGAAGGTTGGTGAGGGTTAGCTGAAGTTGGCGGTCACTAACTTTCTTTATGGCTACTGCAGGGTTATTAATGCTTTCAAGCAAAGGTGTCAACAAAAATAGCAGAGGATGCTGCAAATCAAGGATTCTTTGCCTTTCCACTGCCTAATTATATTGCATTTTGTTTTTTATGTTTTAGGGTTAGGGTTTTGACCATCTGAAGCTTGTTGCATTCCCATCTTTTTAGGGGAATTCCAAGATGGTCAGACCATATATATATATATAGTTTTAAGAGTTTCTAAAAGGGAGGTGAAAAATATAGAACAAAAAAACTTGTTTCTCTGAGACAGACTTTTACAATTTTTTGTTTGGTTTCTTTGAGTAAAAAGGTTTGAATATATTACTGTAAATTTGATTTCAATATGAATACAGTGCAATTTCTGCCTTATATTGTTCTTGTCTTTCTATCTTGTATGCTTACTCTTGTATGTTTTATGTGTTAGGCATTTAAAATATATCTGGTGTGGCATAGATTTATGAGTTTCTTTCAAGGAAAGCATTAAAATTTCTCATAATTTATTCCTAGGAGTAATTATATTTGTGGAAATTTGATGATAATGATATCAGGTTAAAAGAATGGTTTGTAAGGAAATCTATTTAAATTGTATGATATGCAAGGCATGTTAATGTATTATTCTTGAACTTCTTTTGCAGGTATATGTTTAGATTCCTTTTGCCCAATAGATAAGGCACTGGTCTAGATTGTTTGTTCAACTTTATATTCTATCTTTCGACTCAGAAGTTAAAACAAATTTGAAAATCTTCTATGATTTATTATTTTGATGTTTAAAAGTTCCTTGAATATGATTGATTAAGGTTGTTTCTAGGATTCAATCTTTTATTCTACTGATTCTAAAAAGAGAGAATCATAAAGGTTATCCCTCCTTAAAAGGAAGAAGGATGAAAGTCCTTATACCATTGATTTCTGCTGTAGTTTCAAGTCATAGTTTCTCAAAATAGTTCAGTAGGGCTATATCAAGACATCAAAATCAGTGTCCACCTTTCAAAACTATATTTATAGTCATTTATCAAGGTAATACCTGCCTGGGTGTGTGTGGAACTCAAAAATGAAGAAGGATCTTATCCAATCCTTAGCAATTAGGCTTTTCTTGTAAACTTCAAATCCCTTTTTATCTAAGAATCTATCCTAAGACAATAAAAATCCCTAACAGAACCCACACCCAACATCTATGCAAATAGAGGAAAGCTCCAATTGCTCACCTTCAACAGTAGAGGAAGCATATAAGAGGTCCCCTGAAGAAAGTCAAAAACCTTCAATAGAACCAGCCCATAGTGCAGACATTTCTCCTTGCATTTACAATGGGGGAAACAAAGAACCAGTTGTCCCCAAAGAATAGAGGATGTTGTTGGAAGAACAACAACTATAAGCTGAGCATCCACCAGAGAGCCACACAAAAATCTATAACCAGTTTGGATCATCAAGCTCAACCCCAAAGACCTCAAACTCTGGTCACTACGAAGAATTCCCCTCCGGGTCAAAAAAATCCCTCTTCCAAAAAAGAACATAGCCATGAAGCAGAAGGAACTGAATGGCAAGGGATAATGCCAATGACAGGAGAGCAACTATTTGGGCAAAAATGAAGACCCCCCCAAAAATTGGACACCATATAGGGTTTTGAATAGGAAAAAGCCAGACAAGCCTAGAAGGGAGAAGAAAGACACCCAAAGAAGTCTCGACAAGATCCTTTCCATGGCCTCCTAGATCATCCTCCTCATCTGCATCTTCTTCCTCAGAATTTGAAAAAACATCATGGTTCCTCTTCCCGCTCTTCCCACTTAGAACCATTTCAAACTATTATGGCTCCTCTTCCCGCTCAGAACCATTTCGAATAAGTTATCTACTGTTGTATTGTGACTACTCAACATGTTATTTTTGATTAATCACCATAGTCTCTCGACTTTAGTATGACACTTATCAAATCATCCAACTCCTTTTCTTACCTATCATACTTAAGTAGTCATTTGGTACTCAAGAATTAATCAATGTGTTTGTGCTTATAAATGATTAAACAATGACCTTAGACATGATATTGAAAGTCATGTGAATGACTAATAAGATTGAAAATCAATGTAATGTTGTTTATTGTAACATTGAATTTCCTATCATTTATAGACTAGTTCATGTCGCCTTGAAGACACGAATGAATATTTACCTTGCAAACTCTAAAAAACTATTTGTCTTGTCTACACTAGGACTTCAAGGAACTATATCATTGATACAAGCAATCCACATTGTCATTCATCAACCCAACTTGTAACTTAGATGAACACATCATGTTACTCCATGAACACATACACTTGTCCTGTTGCCATGCTTTCTTTGATAAGTAAGCATTAATGTAGTTAATCTCTATCAATCCACATCTCTATTGATATCATTCCAGTTGATGTCAATGAAAAACCAATGCCAACAAGGACTTGGTGTGTAGGTTAAAGGAAAGCTTGTATGGGCCAAAACATGCAATTCAACTATTGTATTTAAAATTTAACAATTTTATGGCTGAACAAGGTTACAATGAATGTCATTATGATCATTGTGTTTATTTTACAAGTTTGGACAATAGTAGCTTTATCATCTTGCTATTATATGTTGATGAAATGCTTTTCCCTAGCTCTAATATACAACATATAAATGAGCTTAAGTAGAAATTAGTGAAGGCATTTGCTACGATGGATTTGGGTGCAACAAAACAAATCATTGGTTGAGAATACGTAGAGATAGGAAAAATCACACATTAACATTGTCTCAAAGTGATTACATAGAATGTGTTAAAGAGATTTTAGATACAAGATGCAAAACCAATTAGTACACCTTTGTCTAGTCATTTTAAATTGACCAAGGACATGTGTCCCAAGACACAAGAAGATATAGACTATACGTCCAAGATTTCTGAGGCAGGAGCATCCTAGGATTCTTGGCAATCCTATTTCAACCAAAAAATATGTTTGTTTTGAAAGGCATATTAGTAGTTTTGATCTTTGTTGGTGAAGTATTTGCTCGGTTTTGGAGTTTAGTTTCTCAGTTTCAGTATTTACCAGGGTGCTCAATCTCTGAAGAACACTTGGTAACTGTAGGCATCAGTTACTCCTGGCGCTCGGTGATAACTACGTTGCTTGGTGTGGTTGGTTCACTGGCACTTGGTTATTTCTCTACTGCTCGGTGTTTGGTTACTGACAGGTCTTGGTGTTGCTTTCTGGTACTTGGTGTTCTTGCAGACTGACTTGGTTGTGTGGATGGATTGGCTTGGCCGACTAGTGCATTTAATTTGGGTTGTGTTCCTCATGTTAGGGATTGACCGTTGGATGTGTGGGAACCTAGATTTGGCATGTTGCATTCTCCTATGTGGATCTGGAGGCCGACATGGATAATCTAATTATTGTAAGGCTATTTGAGAGTTGACCATGTTTTGCATTTAATATTTGTATAGTTGGAAGCTGAATGGGCTTTTGGGATTTAATTATTTGTAAAGTTGACTTGTGGCTGGGAATTAGTATTTAAGTAGATGTTTGGGTAGTTGTTTAGGCATCAACATGAAGAAAAGGAGAGATCTAGAATCAGTTGGATCTGGATAGAAGGATAGTAGAGTTAGTAGCTTGCAAGCTTAGGAACAAGAAGATTGCTTAGTGGCATGTGTCCACAAGTTTAGATCTTTCTTGGAGTACCTACCAGCGTCCTATTATGTTACAAACATGGACTAGCTGAGAGCTATATTGGGTCCTGTGTGATCTTGTAGAATTGTTCTTTCTTTGTAATTGGCCATAACCGGGAAGGCCTTACAGTCTAAAACATTGCATGTAATCAATTGTTGATGAATAAATATACTTATTTTCTCTTAGATCTGGTGTTATTGTTGTGTAATTCTACTATGTTGTGGTTTGGCTACAAGTTTGGATAGTCCTTAATTGGATCCTCCATCCTTGACTGCATCAAGTGGTATCAGAGTGAGTTGATCTTGAATGTGTGGACAGATCACCAAAGGAGAGGTAGTTTGCACCAGGATCTTGGATTGAAGATGCCTCTGAGGAGAGCTCATCAGATCTCAGAGGAGGAAGCTGGTGGAGAATTCAGTCTTGATGATTTTAGAGCTTTGTAGAAACAAGTGCAAGATTTGCAAGAGGAATTGAGAAAGAAGAAGACTACACCGAAAGAAGATAGTGATGATGAATTTGAGGAAGAAGATCATTTTGAAGAAGTTGTAGAAGAAGCTAGAGATCTTGAAGAAAATAGAATCCTGAAGGCTATGTCTAAAATTGGGAAAAGACCTAAGATTGAAGTTTCTGCATTTGCTGGAGGCCTTAGGCTAGAAGAGTTGATTGATTGGATTAATGAGATAGATGAATACTTTGAGTATGAAGAAATAGATGATCTTGATAGGGTTAGATTTGCAAAGAGTAAATTGAAGGGCCATGAAAATATTTGGTGGAGGGAAGTTCAGTTGGAAAGAAGTAGGAGAGGAAAGGAAAAGATCACTAAATGGAACCGAATGGTTGACAAGTTGAAGAAGAAATTCATTCTGGTGGATTATGAGTTAGACATGTTTAAGAAGATGCAAGCCTTGAAGAAGACTAACGAATCAGTGCAGGAGTATACTGAGGAGTTTTACAGAATCTTGATTAGGATCGGTCATTCTGAAGTTGATAAAGAGAAGGTTGCTAGGTATGTTTATGGTTTGAGACCTAGTATTCAAGAAGAGTTACTTACTGTTCAGATGACAAAAATAGGAGATGCTTATTAGATGGCATTAAAGATTGAAGAGAAGCTGAATAAGAAGTTTGAAGAAAGACAAAATAATAGGAACTGAGGTGGTAAGACTGGTGAAACCATTGCTGAAAGTAATGTGGTGGAGAATCCTAAGAATACTGATGTGGGATCTGGCAGTGGTCAAATCACTAAGAATTTCAATACTGGATAGAGAGGAAGGTGGAAGAATGAGTTCACTGGTACTTGTTATCAATGTGGTGAGGTAGGTCATAGAAGTTTTCAATGTCCTAAGAAAAGGGTTGCACTAACTACCAAGGAAGACATTGAGAATGTTGTAGAAAAAGGTGAATTTTTTATCACTAGGAGGTTGGCTACATGTGTCTATGAACCAGTGCAAAGGAGAAATTTGTTCATAACCAGATGTAAGTGCAAGGATAAGGTATGTAATGTTATAGTTGATGGTGGTAGTTCTGAGAACTTTGTTTCAGAAGAGATGGTTAGTAAGTTGAATTTGGAAAGAAAGAAGCATCCTAATCCTTATCAGATTAGTTGGATACAAGATGTGTCTAAGGTTAGGATTGAAGAACAATGCTTGGTTAATTTTCAGATTGGATCTTATCATGATGAAATATTATGTGATATATTGCCTATGGATGCTTGTCATCTATTGCTCGGGAGGCCTTGACAATTTGATAGAAATGTTTTGTTTGATGGTTGTGCAAACACCTATGTGGTTAGGCATGAAGGGTCTAGACATAAGCTATTACCTTTATAGGAGATAGGGGCTAAGGGATGTGGCATTATTAGGTGTTGTCCTTATGACAAATCTTAGGAGCAGAGGATTGATGAACCTATTCCTACAAAGCTTAGTTTGAAAGAGAAGGAGAATGATATATCTGAAGAGTTTGTTGAGATTAAGAGGTAGATGGTCATTCTAACAGAAATAGTACAATAGATAATGACATTTGTGACACAGAGAGATGTGGATGATGTCAAGTTGATTGAGGAGTCTAGAGAGGATGGGGTTTACTGAGGTACTAATGTGGTCAGTAGTGGAAGGAATGATCATAGTCAGTTGTTATCAGCTATAGACATGAAGAATAAGAAAAGTGGGAAGCAAGAAAACTTGCTGCAAGGGATAGTGGATGAAGTGAAGACAACTTGGAATGAAGGACAAGAGGAGAAAAAGGTTAAGAACATATATGGTACACCTATTCTGATTCCCTTAAGGTGTTCCTGATTACCTTATGAGAAAATATTCTTTACCTGGGGTGTTTGATGCAGGAGCATCCTAGGATTCTTGGCAATCCTGTATCAACCAAAAAATATGTTTTTTTTGAAAGGTAGATTAGTAGTTTTGATCTTTGTTGGTGAAGTATTTGCTCAGTTTTGGAGTTTAGTTGCTTAGTTTTAGTGTTTACTAGGGTGCTTAGTCTCTAAAGAACACTCAGTAACTATAGGCGTCGGTTACTCCTGGCGCTCAATGATAACTATGTTGCTCGGTGATACTTGGAGTGGTCAGTTCACTGGCACTTGGTTATTTCTCTGTTGCTCGGTGTTTGGTTACCAACGGGTCTCAGTGTTGCTTTCTGGCACTCAGTGTTCTTGCAGAACAACCTGGTTGTGTGGATGGATTAGCTTGGCCGATTGGTGCATTTAATTTGGGTCACGTTCTTTGTGTTATGGATTGACCATTGGACGTGTGGGGATCTAGATCTGGCATGTTGCATTCTCCTATGTGGATCTGGAGGCCGACATGGATAATTTAATTATTGTAAGGCTATTTGAGAGCTGACCATGTTTTGCATTTAATATTTGTATATTTGGAAGCTGGCTGGGCTTTGGGGATTCAATTATTTGTAAAGTCAACTTGTGGCTAGGAATTAGGATTTAAGTAGATGTTTGGGTAGTTGTTTAGGCATCAATATGAAGAAAAGGAGAGATCTAGAATCAGTTGGATTTGGATAGAAGGATAGCAAAGTTAGTAGCTTGTGCGCTTAGGAACAAGAAGATTGCTTGGTGGCCTGTGTGCACAAGTTTAGATCTTTCTTGGAGTACCTACTAGCTGTATGCACCCTAAAATGGTCACCTAGACTTTGGGCCCCATTCTTCAATTTATCAATTTCTTGAATCAATATTTTAAACTAATATTTTCAATCAAATTAATTTCATTGGTCAAATCCTAATTTTATCATTTATTTGATTATATTCTATGGGTTAACCATTTTATCCTAAGTCTTTATTTAATTAAAAGGAATTCCCTCCCCTTTTATTAAATAAAAAGCCCCCACTTTCCTCTTATCCTAAGTTGCACAAATAAAGCATTATTCCTATTTTATAAAAAGGAGAAAATGCCTTTTTGTCTCACATGGGGCACAAAAGTCAACACTTATTTCTCATTGGAGGAGATTTGTGCACAATGATTGATCCCTCTTTCAAGCTCCACCCTTGATCAAATCTTTTGCCTCTTAATCTCCATGGTCCACTTATCTATAAAATGAGAGCTCTTTTCTCATTCAAAGGATCCACTCTTCATGCTAATCTTATGCTACAAGGTTTCTTGGTGATTTTCGAGCTTTGGAGATATTCTTGCATTCTAGCTTTCATTCTTGCATTTAGTTTAGCTTTCATGGCATTTTAGTTTACTTTCCTTTCATGCTTCTAGTTTAACTGACATAGCTTAATTAGAAAAGGCTTGTAATACTTTCATTTCCATAGCTTAGTTGCACTCTTGCATCTTCATTCTAGCATAGCATTGCATTGCATTTCCATCTTGATTCTTAAGGATATTGGCATTCTTGCCCTTGTCTCTTTGAATCTCCCATTGTGTGGTTTACTAGCAAGGTTATGGGCTTAATAGCTCTAGCTGAGAGTATTCTAAATATCCTTGTGACTCCATGCTTAGGGAGCTCTAGGTTGCTTTCTCAAAGTTTCCAATCTATGGATTCTCTTGGAAGTAATGACTTAGAGAAGTGCACATTTTGAGTGTACATTTTTGGCGCCCACCGTGGGGTAGAACACTTCTATTTTGCTTTTATTTTTCATGCATTTCTGCTAATTTTTCATCATATTTTGCTTGTTGTTTTGGTTGTTTTCCGTACTTTCTGATAGAATATCATACGATAGTTTACCAGTATTGTATGATAGTTTTTTATATACCTGTGTGATAGTTTTCTAGTCAAAGTATCATACGCCCTTGTAGGATTCTGTCACACTGGTAGTTTACTCTCTGTCGCGTGCAGGTAATATGAAGTATCATTTAGGAAAGAAATATCACACCAGTATACTGCAAAGTATCGTGTGATTCATTTTCTGACAGAATTGTTGCACAAGCCTAGCAGTGAGTGATTTTGGTTCTTCCTTGCATGATTCAGATTTGTTTGCTTGCTGGTTTTGATTTGCTATGTTAAGATAGAGTTTAATTTACAGATTATACTTGATCTTATTGTGCTAACCTTTGTGGGCCTAAAAATTTATGTTTTTAGGTGTGCTCTAGTTACTCATATAAATTTTTAAAAAGAACACATGTCAAAGCTTCAAATGCACAAGGGCTACTAATCCTTCTTGCAGGGCTACCCAAAGCATAAAAATAATCAAGTGCTTGTTCATTGCTTTCATTTTTAAGTGTGGCATGTACTAGTTCTTCATTTTCTTAGGCACTTAATATCTTATTGTAGGAGTCTTTTGGTGGTAGGAGAGTATGCTCTTCACCCTTGTGGTGAACTAGAAATCTTGACCCACTTCTAGATTTTGAAAGCAAGAGGCTAATTGAACATTGCTTGATGTGTTTGGGAAAGATTTTTGAGATAGGAGAGTATGCTCTTCACCCTTGAGGTGAATCAAAAATCTTGACCCTCAAAGGTTAATCCACTTCTTATTTAGTTTATAATCCTTTAGCAAGCCTGCTCTTGAGCAATCAAGAGGAATGACCCAAGTGGGGACAAGCTAATACCGAGCTATTTTGACCCACTGTAAAATCAAGGCTATCAAGGACACAAAACCTTGGTAGACATAGTACTTGTCTTCGCTTGGTGTGAGTACTTGTGGGATTGTGACCATGAGGAAAATGCTAAGCAAAAATGCTTAAGGTACTCTTGTGGCCACGAAGTCTGTTACTTGCTGCAAGGTAAGGAGTCTCTTTGGGGAGAAAGAGGGGTATTACAAATGAAAACCCTTATTACAAACCATAGATAGAAGCTACCCAATTTTTCCACTTAACATCTTGGTGCAAGGATTGATCCTAGTGGACTAACCCGGATCACCTCAAGATTACTCACCATCTGTGTTCCTTTGGTTGTGTCATTGGCACTTCCACGACAAAGCCAACATCTATTGTGGGAAACCATCTTGTGTGAGGTGATGGGACATCAAGTGTGGGCCAAGTTGTTGAGTATTGAGCCTTTGTCTTTCTAGGCTAGCAAGTTCTTGATTTGTCTTCATTGTGATCTACCCGTGTAAACATCCTCAAACATCAAACATCATGGTAGTATTCATAGGATTTTTCGCTTTGATATCACAAGTGTATGTCTTGACAAGGTTTCCTTTGCCCTTGATTCAAGTGTTTTATGACATGATTGATCACTTACTATTTGAAAACCTATCTGTTCTCTACTATTACTTTGTTTGGAGTCGAGAAATTGAACCATCAAATTGAGACTTTAGACGAATTGCCTTCAAAAACTAAGATTTTTACACTCATTGGTAAAATATCGTACGATACTGCACGACTATCACACAACTTGCCTAGAAAATATCGTACCTACTACCTAGAAACTATCACATGACCTTAGTGCGAAATATCATCTAGACATATTGTATCATCCCAATACCTTGTGAACTATCGCACAAAGTAATCTTGCTATGTTCCTAATTTGTGTCATTTTTAGTCCTCTTTGGTTGATCCAGATCTTAGTAGGTTACTTACCCTACTGTCGGATGCCTGTTTGTACATTGGGTTCATGTGTCTTGATCCCTTGAATTAGTATTCTTTGATTTCACAAGTGACCTTGCTTGGAATCGGTAAGTTAGAAGTCATCCTTGTTGAAAAAGTAAACCTTCAAATTCTTTGGTAACACACTTGGAGAGTCTTAGTAGTCTCTTGTCCAATTCACTTCCATCAAAAAATCAATCTCAATTTCAAATATAATTTGGGTAAATCATCCTCCTAATCCATATGTGCTAGGATACTTATCCTTTGATTGGGCACCTCTGTGGCAGTGTTGGTTTACACCTTTTGTAATTTTCTATCTTACCATCTCTTTTCTTGGACAATTGAATACTTTTACTATCCTAGTTTGGTATTGACATTTCATAGGGTCATCTTATCACCAAGGGTCTTTTCTTTCATGTTGGTTATGACAAGATATCAAGTCAATCAAAGAAAACAACCTGAAGTAGTCTTTGACCAGTTGTACACACAAAATAGTGCACTTCTCTAAGTCATTACATCAAAGGAAATCCATGAAAGGGAAACCTTCAATAGCGACCTAGAGCTCTCTATGTATGGAGTTGCAAGATTGTAAAATTGCTCTCAGCTAGAGCTAATAAACTTATGACCTTGCTAGTCAACCACACAATGAGAGATTCCAAAATTGAAGACAAGGGCAAGAGTGCCAATATCCCCAAAGAATCAAATGGAAATGCAATGAAAGTAAGCTAAGAATGAGGATGCAAGCTAAGCTATGGAAATGAAAGTACAAGCTATGCTATGAAAAGAAAGTACAAGTCTTACAATCCCTCCTAATTAAACTATGTGAGATTAATCTATAGCATAAAGAAAGTCTATACTAAGAATGCAATGATTATGCAACTATGAAAGAAAGAAAGAAAGCTAAATGAAATTCAACAACAATGTCTTCAAGGCTTGAATGCAAGAATGTCTTCAAAGAGTTCCAAATGACCTAGAAAACTTGCAGCATAACATTAGCATAAAAGAGATGGATATGAAAATGAGGAAGAGAGCTCTTCTTTTATAGGAAATGAGAAAGAATGGACCATGGAGATTAAGAGACAAAAGACTTAATCAAGGGTGGAGCATCAAAAGAGGAGCAATACATGTGCACAAATATCCTCCAATGAGAAAATAAGAGTTGACTTTTGTGTCCATATGAGACAAAAAGTGTTTTTCTTCTTTTTTATAAAATAAGAATAATGCTTTATTTGTGCAACTTAGGATAAGAGGAAAGTGTGGGTTTTTTATTTATTAAAAGGGGAGGAAATATTCCTTTTAATTAAATAAAGACTTAGGATAAAATGGTTAACCCAAGGCAAATAATCAAAAATGATAAAATAGGATTTGATCAAGGAAATTGATATAATTGAAAAATGTTGATTTTTGAAAATATTGATTCAGGGATTTGATAAACTGCTGAATGGGGGCCCATAGTCTTGGAGACCATTTTAGGGTGCATACATTTGCCCCTCTTTGACTAATTTGTGATCATTCTGGAAACACATGTGGTCAAAGAAGAATTGAAATGTGAGATCGATTTGGAATCACAAAACAATCCAGACATGTGATCATTCTGGGAACACACTAGGACAAAGATAAGCCGACTGAAAGACAAGACCAACACCGTTGCTGTTAAGTGATAGTCAAGTCTGAAAATCAAAAGACAAGATCAACACCAGTGCTATTAAGTGCTAATCAGGTCTGAAAATAAGAGATAAGAATCAAAAGACAAAACTATCACCATTGCTGTTAAGTGATAATCAAGTCTCAAAATAAAAATCTCAAGCTGAGTTGAATGATAAAGCTGAATCAAAGATTAAAGCTGATAGGTACTGCCCCCTCAGAATCAAAATCAAAATTAGGTAGAGGAGAAGTAACAAATAGATAAACTTGATCAAAGCACTAAATATCATAATCGAAGGTGAAACATGATAGGATAACCATCAAGCAGTGAAGATATGCCCCAATTTGACTAAGAAAGATAAAATGAAGATAAAGTCAAACCTCAGAGAGAGGAAACAAGTGAAAATGAATGAAAGACTAGGAGTTTTGAAAGAGATGAGGATGAAGAAATGAAGGTGCCCCAGTGAAGATCAAAGGATCAGGCCTCAAATGGTCAGCCAACTGCACAGAAGAAGTGGAAAATTTGAAATGTAATTTTGACTATCAAGATTAACTCAAATTTTGATTTCAAGTCTAAAAATGGATCCAGGACATCAAAATTAGCTAGGGGTGCAATTTTCACAGAATTTCAAGGTGTTTTGAAAATTAGGTCAAAAAGTCAAAATACTACAAAAGGGGTAAAAAAAAGGTCATTTAAGATTAACCCCTTGTGATGACAGGAACAAGATGTGATGTGAAAGATAAGGAGTGAAAGACATGATCGAGAAGAAGAAAGGTGAGTGCAGTTGACCAACTAGTCCATGAAAGATAAAAGGAGAGCTCTCTCCATGTGCAAAGTGCAAAAAACTAATCTAACATGAACCTAAAAGTGCAAGCTACCATGAAAAAGTGGTTGACTTGCAAGGTCACAACGCTAATATACATCTAATAATCATCATCAAGCTTTATTAGTAGTGTCACAAGATCATACAATATACACTAGTATGACTATGTGAATATGAATATGATCTATATCAGATAGAGATGTGGGAATCCCACCTAGGCACCAAAGACATGTAGGTCAAGATGACTAGTGCAGTGATATTACCTAGGTTTTGCTATAGCAAGATTATGCTCGCATCGAGACACAAGAAAGTTAAGATGGCTACAAGCATGCATTTGCATAAATAGTCAAGGATAATACCTTGTAGATCCTAGGTGTCAAGTGGATCAAGCATAAATGCTAATGACAATTAGGACCCACAAAATATACCCACAAGCAGAAAAAGAAATAAAACATGTCCTCATGCCCTCAGTCTTCTATCTATGCATCATCAAAAACTTCTTAGGGAAAGAACACTCATCAAAGAAATCATCATAGACAACACACAAAGAAATAAAGTCAAACACGTCTCAGCGAGTCAAGTGTTTAAGTGCGTGTGTGTAGGTCATAGAGTCAAACTTTGAGTATCAAATTTTCTAATGAGTGATATCGCATCATACTTAGACTGGTGGGTAAGACATCTGATAAGTGTTGAGAAACACTCGACGCTAGGGTAGTGTTGAAAAGCATAGTTTGGGGTGGTGTTGAAAAACACCTATTTGTGAAATGCCCCAAGAGACAAACACACCTAAAGGACCTATGCTAATAGGTATGCCCCCTAGACAAAAATAAAGACCAATTCCAGACCAAGTCAAATAAGGCCAAGGCATGATGGAGAATGGCTAAGTGTTGAGGATGCATGCTAAAAGACAAGGGTACAAAGGCCTCAAGTAGCACCTGTTTCCAAGTTTTCACCATTTGGAGATTTTGTTGATTTTTTTAATTTTTTTGTATTTTTTTCTACCAAGGCTCTTGTTTCGAAGTTTTCACTAAGGCACTTTTTCTATTTTTTTGAATTTTTTTATTTTTTTGTATTTTTTTCAGGACTTTATATGCTTTTTAGGATTTTTTCAGCATCATATATGAATTTTTTTGGTATTTTCTTAGGATCATAAAATATGTACAAAGGATGCCCCCAGATTGAATAGGCATCATGGATAGAACTTCTTAAGGTGCAAAATATTGATAGGATCAGGGAGTTGCTCCCCTTGTTCATCAGATAACAAGTAAGCACCTATCCCAAAAGTAGCTATGATGACATATGGCCCAAGCCAATTAGGTTTGAACTTACCCTTTTTCTCTCTATTTTGTTGGTTCTTAGGATTCTCTCGCAAAACAAGATCACCTACTTGAAACTTTCTAGGGAGAACCTTTTTGTTGAATGCTTTGGACATACGCTTTTGGTAAACTCTCATGTGATCAAATGATGCTTTGCATTTTTCAACAAGAAGTTCCAACTCTTGTAGCCTCATGGCACGGTAATCCTCATTTGTAATCAAACTTTTGAGAGAGACTCTAAGTGAAGGAATCTCAACTTCTAAAGGTAATACTACTTCAGCACCATAAGTGAGGGCAAAAGGAGTAGCCCTTGTGGGAGTACGTATACTCATTCTATAAGCCCATAAGGCTGGATTGATCTGTAGGTGCTAGTCTCTACCATTCTTGTGAATTTTTCTATGGAGAATCTTAAGAATGGTTTTATTTGAAGCCTCTGCTTGTCCATTTCCTTGTGGGAAGTAAATGGAGAACCAATGTTGTTTTATCTTGAATTTCTTGTAGAGGTGTGTGTAAGGTCCTTGTTTTTGAACTGACCTCCATTGTCAGTGATTATCTTAGAAGGTCTCCCAAACTGAAAAATGGTGTGATTCAATATGAACAAAGAGATTATGGAACGGCTTCTACCCATTTGGTAAAGTAGTCAGTAGCAGTAATAATGAATTTATGTCCACTTGATGAGTTGGGATGAATCTACCCAACAAGGTCAAAGGCCTAGCGCTGGAATGGCCAATGAGAAATAGAAGGAATAAGCTCCCTACTCAAAGCATGAATTAGGTTTCCATGTTTCTGACACTTTTCACAAGACTTGGAAAAAGCTATAGCATCCATCTGCATTGTGGGCTAATAGTACCCCACCCTAAGCAACCTTCGGGCCATGGCAAGACCATTGGAATGTCCTTTACAAATGCCCTCGTGAATGTCAACTAACACTTGGTCAGACTCATCCTTTTCCAAGCACCTAAGAAGTGTCCCATCTAAACCCCTCCTATACAGATCACCAAAGATAAGGGTATGACGAGAGGCATTATGGACAAGGTTTCTTCTTTCAGAATGGTTGAAGGTGTTAGGGATAATGCCATCATAGAGGTATGAGTAAATAGCACCATAGCAGGATGAGTCATGGCTAACCAAGGTACAAATGGCATGGCTGTCTAAGGAGTAAAAAATGGGGTGACATAGCTCTTCCACCAGGAATTCATATCTAGATTCATGTTGCTCTAGCTGAAGAATGGAAGCCAATGTAGCCATAGCATTAGCTACCTTGTTTTCTACTCTAGGGATCTATTGAAATGTCACAAATGTGAAGTAACATCGCAATGAATCAACCATCTTTTTGTAAGGTATCATCTTATCATCCTTAGTTTGGTACTCTTCATTTACTTGGTTGATAATTAATTGCAAATCCCCAAAGACATGTAACTCTATTATATTTCACTCTATAGCCATTTTAAGTCCATTGGTTAGAGCCTCACATTCTACAATATTATTTGTGCATGGAAACAAAAGTTTGTAAGACTTAGGTATGTTGTACCCATGAGGAGAAATAAAAAATACTCTAGCTCCTGATCCATTTTGCATATTTGAACCATCAAATAACATTTTCAAAGTATGCGTGGTCATGTACATGATATGCTCATCTGGGAATTCCACTTGAATAGGCATGCTATCCTTGATTGGGAAATCAGCAAGTTGATCTGCAATAGCTTGCCCTTTTATAGCCTTACGCTCAATGTACTCTATATCAAATTCTGACAAAACCATCATCCACTTAGCAAGTCTACCCGTGAGAGCAGCCTTACTAAGAAAATACTTAAGAGGATCAATTTTTGCAACAAGATGTATAGTATGGGCAAGCATGTAGTGTCACAAATTTTGGGAAGCAAACACTACCGCAAGACAAGACTTTTCAATACTATTATAATTGATCTCATAAGATGCTAGAGTATGACTAATGTAGTAGATGTCTCTTTCCTTCCCAGTATCATCAAGTTGAGCCAAAAGTTCCCCCAAGGAAGATTCTATCACTGAGATGTACAAAATTAATGGTCTTCCTGGGATAGGAGGCATTAAAATTGGAGGATTAGCCAAGTATTACTTTATTTGATCTAGGCTCTTTTGACAATCCTCATTCCTAGCACATGTGGCTCCCTTATGCAATGTCTTATTGAATGGTTGTGCTCTATCTACAAGCTGTGAAATAAACCTATGTATGGATTGGAGTCATCCTTGAAGACTTCTCATCTAACTAATGTTCTTAGGAGGTGGCATATCTAATATAGCTTGAACCTTTTCGAGATCCACCTCTATTCCTTTGGCTGAAATTATGAATCCTAGAAGTTTACTTGAGGTAACCCCAAATGCACACTTTTTCAAATTCAATCTTAACTGAAACTGCTCCATTCGATCTAGAATTAATTCCAAATCTTCTAGGTGTGTATCCCTTTGCTTAGACTTGGCCAAGCTATCATCCACATAATCCTCCATGTTTTTATGCATCATATCATGAAATATTGTGGTCATAGCTCTTTGGTATGTGGCTCCTGCATTTTTTAATCCAAATAGCATGACATTCCAACAATAGGTTCCCCATGCACATGTGGAGGCTATCTCTTCTTGATCCTCAGGAGCTATTTTTATTTGGTTATAATTGGAAAAACCATCCATTAAAGAGTATATCTCATAGCCCGCAGTCATATCCACTATCATGTCTATGTTAGGGAGTGGAAAGTCATCCTTTGGGCAGGCTTTGTTAAGATCTCTGAAGTCTATGCATACACAAATGGACCCATCATGTTTTGAAACTGGAACAATATTTGAGATCCACTTAGCATAGTCGATAGCTCTAATAAATCCTGCTCCTAAGAGCTTTTCTAATTCAGCCTTAACAAGGAGAGCTATTGGAGGATGCATTTTCCTCAACTTCTATTTTACTAGTTTAATTCCTGGAGCTATAGATAAGTGATGCATAATGAGATTAGTGTCAAGCCCTGGCATGTCTGAATATGTCCAAGCAAAATTGATTTTCTTCTTTTGTAAAAACTTTGTGTATGCCTCTTTTTCTTGCACTGACAGAGACTGAGCTAGATGTATCACTTGTGGAGCCTCTTTCATATTAAAATTTAATGGTTGTGTAGGCTCAATAAGAACTGATGACCTGTCTTGGAAATAACTTGACAGGTTATTAAGTACCCCATCCTTAGGTGCCTCAAATAGGTTTTCACCTTCAGATACATCTTTTATTTTTACTATTTTGGGTTCTGACACTGCCACAAAGTGGTTTTCACCATCAGAACCATTTCTCTTTTGTTTTTTTTCTTTTATTTTTTGACTGAGGTACTTAATATCCGGCTCCATCATACTTGTTGTAGGTTCACTGGTGGAAGAGACTATGGGTTCAAGAGCATTCAAGTAGCAGGCTATCTTGTAGTCATTGTGAAAAGTGAGGAGTTGAGGCTCTTGACAAAGTTGTGACCAATCAATCAAATGATGGTTTACAAGGGGTAGGTCAATGACTGGTTCAACATTATTGATATGAAAGACATTATCTTTGGTGATCGCACAGTTAGGATCTGTCAAGTCTCCTTCTAAGATACCTGAATTAGGACTCATCCTACCAAACAAAGTGTTGTCCACTAAGGCAATTCGAGGAGTTCAATCCTCTAGTCCTACACTAGGCTTGTTGGTCACATCAGGTTGAGTACTATAGGTATGGACAACATCCATGTCCAAATAAACTATTTCATCTAAAAGAGAGTCCCACTCAAACTCATGCGAATCTATTTATGAATCTCTGTTGGGATGTTTACACCAAGAAGGCTAGGGATGCCTTGATGTAGAAGCTTCGAGATTGTGAAGGGTATCACCTTCTCTGGTGTCTATATTTTCATCTGTTGAATCATCTAAATCTCCCCAAAGGAGATTGGTGGAAGGCACCCAATCATCAATCATGTCTTGCTGGTTTTGAAGATTGGGTGTATAATCTGAGTCACTGTCACTATCCATCGTAGCTAGGATAGGGACACTTGTCTTCTTTTCATGATCAAAGCCTAGGCCAAATGTTGACTTAGTCCTATGACCAAAAAGAGCATGGTTGAGTGGTTCAGCCTTGGCATCTAACCTATGACCGAGAGGGCCATGACTTGGGTAGCCCATGTTTTTAACCAAAGTATACCCTCTCCTGTAGGTTTTAGGAGATGGTGCAAAATTCTCATTGTGTTGATACTTTTCTTCTCTATAAATCCAATCTCTAATGGCTACCTCCTCTTTCTCCTCATGAATAGGTACTAAGGACTCTACAAAATTTCCAAACAAGGTCATAGCTGAGGATGAAGGCTTCCTCTTAGGTGAAGGTTTTCCATAAGACCTAGGCGAGATTGGCATTTTTGTGAAGGAATCCATTTGGTAGTCTCCCATGCCAAGGTCTATGGCCTTAAACTTACTCTTACACTACTCAAGAGCATCATCAAAATTATCAACCTCTCTATTCAAAGGGACATGAGAGCCAGCTAAAATCACATTAACAGATAATGTGCTATCCCTTGGTATGCATACTTCAACTCCATTGTAAGGGAACTTAACACATTGGTGGTAGGTAGATGACACTGCTTGCATGTCATGAATCCATGGCCTACCCAAAAAGATATTATATGCCAAAGGTCCGGCATCAACAATCTGGAATAAAATGTCCTTTTCCACAAGACCAATCCTAATAGGAAGAACAACCAATCCCTTAGAGCTTCGCTCTGCTTCATCATAGGATTTAATTGTGATCTTCTTCCTAGTGTCAATTACTTGCTTAGAATATCCCAAAGCTTTCAATAGACTCAAAGAGAAAATATTAAGCCCAACACCCCCATCTATTAACATGCACCTAACACGGGTTTTGTGGATCATGACCTTGATATGAAGGGCTAAATTGTGTAGACGACTTAATGCTTTATCATCCTCTTCTAAAAATGTGAGGTAATGAGGGCTAGCAAGGTGATTGACCATGTTCTAGAATTGATCGACATCTATGTCATTAGGAACATTAGTGGCTCGCAAGGCATCCTCAAGGACATGCCTGTGTCTAGGAGACAATTCTAAGAGCTCAAAAATGGAAATCTGTGCTGGTGTTCGTTGTAACTGATCGACAAGGTTGTAACTCATACTCAGACCAACTGTAGACTTGGGAGGAATAGTTTTGGACACTGGTTGCTTGGATTTGCTAGAATTAGGACCTCTAATGATAATAGGACCTTGGGACTGACTCCTAGTAACAACATTGAGAGGCTGAGATGACCTTTGAGATTGAGGAACCCTAAGCACAACAATGGGTCCTTCGTCAAATATGGGAGGTGAGTTTACATCATAACCATAGGGATCTTTCCCCCTCATCATGTTGACATCATTGTCCACAACTTCAAGCATATTGATGACATTTTCTGCAACTGTATAGGTATAATTGATCGTGGCCTTGCCATTCTTGTTTTTAGAAGTCTCCCCCTTCTCATACTTAGGCAAGGGCTCCTTAAAGGCCTTGTGGTATGCATTTGTGGTCAACCCATCAACCTGTAATTTCCCAGTCTCAATAAGGTCTTGAACAAGATGTTTAAGTTTAAAATTTTTTTCAATGTCATGTCCAATCCCATTGTGGTATACACAGTAAGCTTTCTCATTCCACCAATAAGGTTTAGGATCCGGTATGCAAAACTTTGTAGGATCTTGAGGTTGTGCCAAATTATGAGCAATCAAGGTCTTAAAAATATCTTCATAAGAGTCTCCAAGCTGAGTGAATTGCCTCTTTCCTGACTTAGGTTTATCTTGATACTTGGGCTTGTGCTCTTGTTGATCTAAGGATGTCTGTAGCTTCATAGCTTGAACTACATTAGATAGATTAAGAACTCCTTGTTCCTTAGGTTGTGGAGAGTCAACAACTCTGTCATTGACTACTTGCTTATTTTTGTTCCAATATGAGTTCTTTTTATCCTTGTTGTTGTTGTTATTGTTTGGGCCATTGTTGTTGTTACTTTGTTTGGCCAAAATACCTTGTTCTTTTAGAACATCCTCGATGCGACATGCAGTTTATACCATAGTGTCAAAAGAATTAAAGACCATTTTTCTAACTTCATATCTTAATTCTGGCACTAGATTGCTCATAATTATATCAATCCTTTCTTCCTCAGGGATGGTCCTAGAATATTTGGAGCATAAGCATCTCCACCTTTGTAAAAATGTCACAAAGGGTTCCCCCTGATTTTGTTTTAGCTTGCACAAATCAAGCATGGTAACCGACCTTGATAGATTATATGCAAAGTGCTATACAAACCTTTGGACAAGTTCTTTGAACATTTTAACAGGAGGGGTAAGGTTAGTAAACCACTCCATAGCTTGGCCTTTAAGGCTCCTTAGGAATAATCTCATAAGGTAGGAGTCCTCATGATGAAATTCAAAGCTCATGATATAGAACTGTCATACATGGTCATGGGGGTCACCACTACCATCATATTTGTCATATGTGGGGATTTCAACCTTTCTAGGAAAATCTACCATAACCACACTCTTGTCAATGGGATTAGGACATATGGAGTCGAAGTTGAAGGTATTCTTTGGAGCCATCATTTTCTCCATAGTCTTTTGCATCTGCTTAATCACCTCATCAGTTGAAGGGTTTTGCTTCTTAATTTTTCTATCCACATCAAAGTTGTATGGGACCCTTGCACCCTTGTTAATCAAGTTTTCCAAGAATTGATCCTTATTTTTCTCAACATATTTTTCCACATATTGTTGAAATGGTGGTTCTTGTTGTATTGTCATTAAATCAATAGTGTCAAAGTTGGCATTACTTCCTCCATGTTGAGAGCCATGACGCGCTCGTTGGGAGGGTTGTCTTGATAGTCTAGGAGGTGTGTGTCTCCTATAATGTGCATGTCGAGAAGTCCTTCTTCCTCTAGGACTAGGTGATCTTGAAGGGGTCCTTGACCTCCTTCTACTTCTTGGAGTTGCTGAGGGAGTAGATGGTGGAGAGTTGGTCCCATTGTTGGTACCCTTGTTGTTGAATTAATTGTTGAGTTGTTGGGCCAATATCCTATCTTGTTCCTCTTGGAATGCTTTTCTCTCTATGTCCAACAAGGCTCGTTGTTCCTCTTTTAGAATCCTAAGTTTTTCTTCTTTTGTAGCTCGTTCATTTTTTGTAGCCTATTTTTCCCACTCAATTCTTTTTAACCTCTCACTTGGTCTTGAATGGTTGAACAAGTTAGCTGCGTTCACATGAGCATCATAAGATTGGTTGTTTTGGTCCTCATGTTGTGACTGTGCATCTTGATGAGCTTGTGCATAATGTCTTTTGGATCGTTGATGAGCATCTATATATCTTGAATTAATAGGAGGTGAGTCAGGTTGATTTCCATCCTTGAATGACATGTTTCTCCTATGTCTCTGAAAAATGTCATCAAGTGATTGATCTATTATTTCTCTTTTTTGTTTGGTCAAGGTATAACTCATATCCATATTTGACAAAAAAGGTGCCACAAAAGTACTCAATTTGCTAGGATTACTCTTTGGGTTAAAACAAACCTCAGACTCACTCTTAGGGGATTTGTCAAAAATGGGCTCTTTTCCCTTTCACTATTGATGAGTCTTAACTAAGGGTAACTGATTAAAGACAACCGGGGGTTGTTTCCCTTGATTCACTTGGTACCTTGTTGTAACTGACATGAAAGAAAATGATTCTTGATGATAAGGTGACCCCTCAAAGTATCAACACCAAACTAGGATAATCAAAGTTCCCTAATGCCCAAAAAAAAGAGATGGTAAGATAGAAATTGCAAAAGGCATTACCAACACTGTCAAAGAGGTGCTTAAATCAAAGGATCAATATCCTTGCACATTTGAACTAGGAGGATGGACTTAGCCAAATCGTATAATTAAAATTGAATTTGAATGGAAATGATTTGGACAAAAGGAGTACTAAAATTTTCCAAGAATGTTACTAACAACTCTAGAGATGTACTTTCTCAACAGGAATAATCTTCTAACTTGACAATTATTCCCAAGGTGACTTAGTAAATCAAATAAAACTACCCCCTAGAGGGCTAAAAATAGAAATTCAAAGTAAAGATTGGCTTCCAGTGGCAAGATAAGTTACCTTCCTAAAGACCTAGCCAACTAAAAGCAACTGCGAAATGACTGAAACTAGGTATACAATAGAAAATTCTTAGGCAACACTCTCTAGGCTAACTAGGTGATACTTCTTACTGAGGTGATACTTCACCTTTCACCAGGCGATAGACCTCACAATAGCCAGGCGATAGACTCTAGGCAAGTCGGGTGATAGTCCAGTAGGAATGAACTATTGCACAATATTTTTTCTCAAAGTAGGTGATACTGTTGCTAATTTGTATGACACTTGACCAAAATTGTGTGAAATGTGCATTTTTAGGTCTGTTTGATCAAAATTTTTAGTCTGAGGGTTGATTTTTTTGATCTCAATCACAATATCAACATAAATTTGACAGGTTTGCAAATAGTAAGGGATCAAACATGTCTTAAAATGCTTGAAACAAGAGCAAAAGCAACCTTGCCAAGACAAACACTTGTGATATCAAAATAGAAAAACACCCTATGAATACTACTGATTGTTTGAATGTTCAAGAATGTTAACATTGGTATTACATAATCGAAGACACTTCAAGCAATATCTATCCTAGAAAGTCAAGGCTCATTACTTATCAACTTGGCCCACAACTTGATGTCCCCTCACCTCACACAAAGTGGTTACCCACAATAGATGTTGGCTTTGTCATGGAAGTGTCAATGACACAACCAAAGGAACACATATGGTGAGTATCTTGAGGTGATCCGGGTTATTCCACTTGGATCAATCCTTGCACCAAGAAGCTAAGCAGAAAAATAGAGTGGCTTCTAACTATAGTTCTTAATAAGGGCTTCCGTTCGTAGTACCCCTCTTGCTCCCCAAAATGACTCCTTACCTTGCGGCAAGTAATAGACCTTGTAGCCTCAAGAGTACCTTAAGCATTCTTGCTCAATATTTTCCTCATGGTCACAATCCCACAAGTACTCACATCAAGCGAAGACAAGCACTATGTCTACTAAAGTTTTGTGTCCTTGATAGCTTTGAGTTTATAGTGGGTCGGAATAGCTGGCAAAAGGCTTGTCCCTGTATGTGACTGAATGTGACCTCTAAATCAGGCACAACACAACATGGTCATTATTCACTTGATAGAATTTGGGAGAGAGTATGAAGAACTCAATCCAAATTCCATGGTGAGGCGACCTGTTGCCTCCTATGTGAATGGGGTGTTTGAATACTCTCAGAACGAGAGCCAACAGCCGGGAGACCAATTCAACAATGGAGGATTTGAAAGAAAATATGAGCAAAATGAAACTAAGCTAAGAATGAATGCAATTAATCTAGAAAACTTTGAAAGAAATATGAAATGCAGATTTTTATTTGATTTTGAAATAAAGATGATATTAGACTAAGAACAAGTAAGCAAATTTAATCTAAATGTGAAATGCAATTACACTAATATGAGAAATTGAACTAGATAATGCAATAAAAGAGCTTTGAAAACAATGAGATATGAGACTAAAAAAAATGCTATAGTAAGGATGCTCTCAAAAATTGCTCTCTTGAATGAGAAAAAGAGGTTCATTAAATAGACCAAGCCAGAAGAGGAATGAAGAGTTTCTTGATTCGAAACGATGGACTCTTCATTCCTAATTGAGACAAAAAAGCATGACTTATTTAATTAAAAGAATGGAATTTGCCACATGTGGGGAGGTGACCTTTCGAGTAATTTGAATTATTAAATTCAAATAAAGAGGTGTCCATTCAATTAACTAAATATTTATTAATTCCTTTCAAGGGTAATTAGCTAAAGAGGGTAGATTTTTAATTTAATTAGAAAGCACATAGGACTTTACAATTAAATTAATGTATCATAGAGATAATTTAGCTAATAAAGTCAAAGAGACTTAGGAATTAATTTAGTATTTGATTATTGCAATTTAGGGTCTTTGCAACTGACATCAAGTCAAATTAAGTCAGGTAGGAGAGAAAATTGCCTAGGGAACTAGGACTTTGGTGATGTAAAATCGAGATAATGCACCAAAATTGATGAAATTAAATAGGTGCCAATTTTGGGGTATTACATTTGCCCCTCTTTGAATTGATGTGCGAACAGCGCGTTGATTCAAAGAATAGTCTGAAGTGATAGATGAAAGCAGATCAAAGCATGAATTTTTTGAAGTCTAAGTTAGATTGCGAAGACAACGATCTTTAAAAGAGAACCGGAATCAGGGTTAGATTGCCCCAATACCAATTGATGAAGATGCAGATTTAGGACTATCTCCGAATCAGGGTTAGATTGCCCCAATACGAAGCTTAGTCCTCTGAGACCCAGGTTAGATTGCCTAGATAACGGTCTAAAAGAGATTTTGAGAGTCATCTCCAGAGCAAAGATTGACTCCCAGGAATTAGGGTTAGATTGCCCCAATACCCAATAGATTTCAAGAACCATCTCCAGAACGAAGAATGATCCTCGAGGATCTGAGTTAGATTGCTCAGATACCTAAGAGATATATTTTTAGATAACAAGATGCGAGGCGTGAAGATGTCCCTAGCAATGAGAACTGATGATTCAAATCAGACTGATTCAAGAATAGATTCGACAAGATTCAAATGATGTAATCATCCTGCCCCCTCGGGAGCGAAATGGAAAGATGACATGTCAGAAGGATGATAAACAACAAGAGATTGCAGAGCAAAAGCAATTAGACTAGATTCGCGAAGCTACAGAAGTGAATCGGAGCAAAGCAGAGGTCCTGTT
Organism: Chamaecyparis obtusa; assembly: GCA_027943335.1. Lineage (NCBI taxonomy): Eukaryota > Viridiplantae > Streptophyta > Pinopsida > Cupressales > Cupressaceae > Chamaecyparis > Chamaecyparis obtusa. Next base: position 402,812 of record BSBK01002510.1, on the reverse strand, counting down.
GACCAAGTTTGACCATAGTTGACCATGGTTGACTTGATGAAAAGAAGCAAAGATTTGAGAACATGATGCAAAGATGAGGATCTGGCAAGAAGATGACACTAGAAGGCTGACTGCACAAGCATCTGATCCAGAAGGAGTCCAATATGTAAAACGCGATTTTGAGCCACTTAGAGATGTCAGATTTCAATTTCGATCCCGAAAAAGGATGCAACCAAGATGAGACTGGGACAAAAGATGAGAACCTTTGATGAGCAGATCCAAAAGAAAGCAATCAAGAGAGCAACAAGAAAGCACTCCAAATGCAAGCCTAGAATGAAAGATGCAAGTCTAAATGCAGGCCTAGGATGAACAAATGCAATCCTCCAGACTCGACTGTTGGACTCATCGTATTATCATCATAGAGTTCGTTTAAGCATGGGACAATCGCAAGATGCCATACAATTCTCCCCAACATGAGAATATGAATATGACATAAGTCTTAAATTTGTTAGAATGAGGTGTAAGCATTAAGGCACATTTGCTAGAATGACCTGAACACCTATTCCTTTTAATTTAGCAAGTTAACATAAGCATCAAAGCACATTTGCTAGAATGACCTGAATGTCTCTTGCGAACAAACACACCAAGCACGCAGGAGTTCCTTCTTTTGCCAAAGATTGCTCACAGTGACCCTTACATTCACTCAACAGGGCAAGCATTTACAATTTCACCAGTAGCAGAAAGAAGTCACTCAAAAGACAAGGAGAAGAACCAACCTCACCAAAGTGTTCATATAAAAGGAGTCGAGGTACGCATGGCCATCCAATATGAGATAGAGGCTCTTACAGACGGACACCCCTCGTAAATGAATTCTTTGGATCATTGGAACTAAACCAACAAACAGAAAGCAAAAAAAGCAAAAGCAAACAAACAAGCACTCAAAGAAAACAAAGCTCAAAATGCCTCAAAGGAACACACATTTAGTTTTAGTTTCAGTTTAAGTTCATGTTCAAGCAGATTAAAGACAATTCAGAAAGATAACGTTCGAAGTCTCAATGAGATAATGACAGTAGGCAGACGTAATGAGAATCACTGGTGATTGATAAAAGGGAGAAATCCCGAAGAAGAGAGATCGAACGAAAGCTAGGTATCCACAGGCAGGCATAGTGAGAACCACTGGCGACCAATGCTCAAAAGAGTTTCCGAAAGTGATAGGACAATGCCCCCTAGACCAGGCAGGTGCCCCCAAGTGTGAACCAGTTCCAATCCATGAAGATTTGAGGAAAACTCAAAGACAAGCGCATGAGCTATCAAACCAAAGCAGGAAACAAACTAAAGCAGGAAAGCAGGAAAACAAACTAAAGCAAGAAAGGAAGGAAACTAAAGCAGGAAACTAAGAGCCAAGCGACGCTGAGATGAGATGTTACTTCAGGAAAACAAGAGGTGCCTGTTTACCAGGTTTTCACCATCTTGGCAGAGATTCTATTTTTGCTACCATGACGCCTGTTTACCAGGTTTTCATCAATGGCACATTTTTCTGTTTTTTCAATTTTTTTGTACTTTTCTCTTTTTTTCATTTTTTTTGTATTTTTTTGAATATCTCATTTTTTTTGTATTTTTGATCTTTTCACTTTTTTTTTGTATTATCAAGGCACCTATTTACCAGGTTTTCACCAGGATAATAGATACATCAAAGCGCCTGTTTGCCAGGTTTTCACTAAGATGATCATTTTTTCAGGACATTTTGCAATTTTTAGGATTTTTTTGCAATATATCAATTTTTAGGATTTTTTCAGGATCAATAAATATGTACATGAGCATACTGAGAATGTCAGCTATAGAACTTCTTAGATGAAGAGCGTTGATGGGCTCTTTGAGTTTCTCTCCTTTAGTAGGAATCTCTGAGAACACAATCATTTGTAGTAGTAGCCAACTGAGAAGTTGCAGAATCAGAACCAGATGTTGTAGCAGTAACAGCAGAGCCAACCAGTAGTGTCCAACTATCAAGAGATCCATAGTCAAGGAAAGATCACTTAGGTGAGACCCACAAATATCCTAATGGACACACCTTAACTCTTTGTCGGATTTCCCATGCTCTAAATGCTTAGGGAGAATACATTCTAGATTTCTCTTAGTCATGTCATTAGCAATGAGGAGATGCTGATATGCACTTTGGGACAAGGCAAGATGGAGTGAAGAGGGTAAAGTATGAGAGGCAAGGGTGATGGAATGGAGGGAAGCATGAGAATTTTGGAAGCTTGAATGACAACTTTGATTTTTTCTTTCTTTGGAATCCACATAGCTTTTGATTTTTTTCTTCTTTACTTTGAGGTGCTTTTGATGACAATGCCTATAGAATGGATTTCGAGATCCATTTTTTATTTTATTTTTTATCTTTTGATTGTCTTCTTCTTTTTGAGGGCCTTTGCGGTCTTTTGAACACCTTTGTTTCTTTCCTTTCTTCATAGTCACATGTCGATTAGATGGGACATGGTGACCTTGATATATAAGTGGATTCTCATTATTTTTATTTTTATGTTGTACATCCAAGTTACTTCCAAAAGACTCAGGAATTGTGGATGAAAGAGGCTTATATGACTGGTTTAGGTGGAGAGGTGAAAATGGAAGTGGATGAGCCACTTTTCTGGGAGATGAAGGGGGAAGAGAAATCGATGGGATGGGCTCAAGTGCAAATATATTAGTATCATCCTCATCATTCATGAATGCATCAGGTAGATAAAGAAAGTAATCTTCCATAGAGCGTTGTTGATTGTGAGTCATCTTAGAAGAGTCAGATAAGTTTGGAGGAATATTATGTGAGCCTAACCAAGATAACCTATTCCAAGAGTCAGGTCCCCTTTCAGGTGGTAAGAGTGCACGAATAGGAACCATTTCAATTCTGGATCTACCAATATTCCATGAAGTTGTAACAGAATGGGGTCTTACATACCCATGATTTGTTGGAGTAGTAGGAGTATAGCTTGGAGTAGATGGCCTAAGAGCCATAGGAATGATCTCCACAGGAGGGTGGAAAGGATCATCATCAATAGCTTGATCTGGAGGATCATAACTTTCTCCTCTTTCTGAGTTGTTAAGACTAGCATATAGGTGCATAGCATCAACTGGTATTTCTATAGTAGCATCCGATATGGAGTCCCATTCAGATAGAGACATAGTCAGAGGTAGACTTTCTTCATTTTTGTCATCTAACATAGGAAGTGTTTCTTCAACAGTAGGATCTTGTTCAGTAGTAGAAGCAGCAAAGTAATCTGGAATAGGCATATCTTGAGGCATACCCAAGAGAAGAGAAGCATCCAACAATTGCTCCCAATTAGTATGTGTGTCATTGTAGTCATCAGTAGTAGGATTTTGTTCAATAGTAGAAGTAGTAGAACAATCTAGAATAGGCATACCTTGAGGCATACCCAAGATAAGGGAAGCATCCAATAGTTTCTCCCAGTCAGTATGTGTATCATTGGAGTTGGCAGTAGTAGGATTTTGTTCAACAGTAGAAGTGGTAGAACAATCTAGAATAGGCATACCTTGAGGCATACCAAAGATAAGGGAAGCATCCAATAGTTTCTCCCAATCAGTATGTGTGCCATTAGAGGCAGTGACATATTCAGTTTTAGCTGCAGTAGTAGAAATCTGTTTAGTAGAGTGTATAAAATCCTCCTGGTGAGGACCAAGATCATTTTCTTGAAGCACTTGAGAAGGTAGATAAGACTCTTTCTGGTAGTCTGAATCAGAATTTTGAACATTCAAAGATCTTTCATGTGTCATAGGCTGAATTTGTGTTTCTTCATTATCTGAATCCTTGCATAAGTGAAAGCTATAGCTAGGTTCGTCAAGCTCATCGCTCTGATAGCCAATACCAAATCTATCTTCAGAGGGTTCTTCATAGGAACGTGGAGATGGAGGGAGAGTTGTCAATGACAAGATGGACTCAATCTGATATTCCCCCATGCCAATATCTTTGATCTTCAAGGTCTTTTCTATTTCTTTTAGCTTAGCATCATAGAACTTAGTGGACTCTCTATTGGTAGGAACAAAGCTGTCTGTCGTTTGGGTAAGCATCTTAGCAGAGCAAGTACTTTGGCTAGCACTATTGTTAATGAGGACATGAGGGATACTCTTGGGACCTTCCATAACTTCAGTGTGCAGGAGAGCATTATGTGGGTGGCTCAGCAAGTGATCGTCTTCCTCAGAGAATGATAAATAATGAGGCAAGGTCAAATGACCCACCATAGATTGAAACTGGTCGAGATTGAGATCTTTGGGGACATTTTCCTTGGTGAGGGCTTTATCCATAGATAGTTTTGGTCTGGATGTCAAAGGTTCGGGACCTTTGAGAATAATCTTTGCATGAGATCGAGGGATAGCATTCGCACAAGCTGGAGACTGTGTGGATTTATAAGAGGGAGACGCAGGGCCTCGCAAGACAAAGGGAGTTTTGGGTTTAGGAGTATCCTCACTCCCTGGAGCAATGATCATGTCACAATGAGAGATCCAAGGTTTGTTTCTAGCAAATCTGGAAGGTGGTTGAGCTTCTGTCGTAGCCTTCTCAATGGCATTGACTATTTGTATGTTAGAGCTGAGATTAAAGATAGGCTTTGAGGGTTTTGGCATGTTAGAGCTAAGATTGAAAACCAACTTTGAAGGTTTTGGTATGTTAGAGCTGAGATTGAAAACCAACTTTGAAGGTTTTGGATCTCCCATCTTGTTGGTAGTATTATGAGAGATCGTGAAAGAGTTGATAGGTTGAAAAGGATCAATAGGTTTAATTTTAGAAAGTGACCCTTCAAAGTCTTGCTGGTCTTCAAACAATGGGTTATAATATTCTTGAAATAATAAGTCAGACTGTATCTGAAACAATGGATTGTAATACTCTTGGAATGACGAAGAATGTGAGGATTCCTCACAAAGTTCAGATTTTGCAACAGATTTAGGATGACCTATGTCTTGATTACAAGGTTTACTTTGATCTTGATCAGCATTCTGAATGGGATAAGTCTTGCCACTTCGAGTCGTGACAGTCATAAATGAAGATGTAACGAGCAAAGATTCGGGATAAAGCTAGACTCTGTCTTAAAGATAACGAAAGGAGATAAATGGCTAGAACAGCCAAGATGCAAGATGAACCTGGTATGAATTGTCAAAAAGAGATGGCTAGAACAGCCGAGATAAGACAATCGCAACACAAGGTACAAGAGCACAATGAGATAAGGTAGACTAATGAGAGACAATACGAGTCAAAGCAAAGATCGATCGATTCCTAACTCAGGACAACTAGTTTTTGACGGTGAATGATAGGAAAATAGAAAAGTAGATCACAGACAGAAGGCAGATCAAATTTATGTCATTGATCAAGCACATAAGACAGCAATCAAGGAGTTCAAGCAAACAGTCTTCAAGCAATGGGCAAGGGACAAAGCAACCTTGCGCATGAACAAGAATAGTGACTTAGTATTTCTACTCCCTAAGGACTCTACTTGTGTATGTTCTTGAGAATATTTTAGCAGGCACTTAAAACACAACAACATCCTAGCAAGTTGTCTACAAGGATATACATGGCTTTTCTAAAGGGAGTCCTCGATATACGCAAGGTACGTGAGGCCCAAATCCATAGATGAGAAGAATTAGAAATCACACAGCCGGGGGGAGACGGTAACCCAAATCTCCTCCTTCACTTCTCAAAGGTATAAAGTTCTTTGAGGCTTAGCCAAGAGTGAAATCTAACTCATTCTCAAGAGAGGTGTCTTTGGATTCACCTCCCGATATTTATACTCCGCCGGAACACGGGAGTTAAGGTCGTCCCTTGAGGTGATGAAATCCCCAAGCAGGCCTTCTAAAAAAATGAAAAGTAAGTGATTCTCTATCAAAAAGTATTGAAAAGCACTAAAGGTGGTGCATTTAACCCTTCAAGTAAATGTGAGGTGAGTCCAAAAAGTGGTGCATTTAACTCCTCACACAAACTCAAAGTGAGTCCACACCTTAGAAAACAAGTGAGTTCCAAAAAGCACAAAAGGGTTGCCAAGTGGAACAATTAATGCTTCTTTCCTATAGACCCCTCCCCTTTAATGTGGCGCTGGGATTGCAACCACAGGGCGGAAATGAGGGGCCGGCGGATTAGCGAGTCCAATAACCCAAGATAGCAATCTAGATCAATCACAAGTAATCTAAAGTTGCTTATCAATACTACTCACAAATGAAAAAAGGTTGAACCAATGGAATATTTAACTTTCCAAGCAAACATAGAGTGAGTCCACAAAGTGGTGCATTTAACTCCCTATGTAAACAAGGAATGAATCCATGCCCTTAATCACTCAATGAGATATTTGATATTGGAACCAAGAATTACTTAAGGTTTAAACACAAGCATTCACTTACACAAACTTGAATGAAAGAAAATCTATGTTCATTCATTTCCCATTAAGAGCATCAATTGAAATGTGTTCTATGAAAGCATGTAAACACTCAAGCCAAACACATGAGATGTTCAATTTTAATCCCAAAGTCCAAATGTTGTAGAGATGAAACAAAGTACCTCAAGTCCAATGCTTTATTTTAAACATTTTCCATGAAAGCAAGAGCACCTTCAAAACAGCTTGTTAGACTCACAAGATTAGCAAAATCAAAAATCAGATAATCTGCAAGAAAAATAGCTCATCAAATGGTAAAATCTGATAATGAAACCAACATGGTTGGAATAGGCTCGGAAAGACCTTTCCAACAATATATCATACTTAAACTTTTGAGACCATTTGTGAAAATTTCAAAAAAAAATGGGTGCCTATTTTCCAGAGTGGCACGGATTTGAAAACGCTAAAAATTTCAAGAATTTCAAAAAAATTGAAAACAGAAAACAAAACTAACAAATCTGAAATCTTGACCTCTGTCTGTCACAGAATTTTGCGCGAGACAGTACAGAGGGCCGCGCGAGATAGTACCAAACCACGCGCGAGACAATACCAAACCGCACGTGAGACAGTACCAAACCGCGTACGAGAAAGCACAAGCTCGCACGAGAATGTATGAAGGTTCGCACAAGAATGTATGAAAGCTCGCGCGAGAAAGTACTCCAATCCGCGTGAGAAAGTGCAGTGTTTGAGGCGAGATAGTTACAATCTCGCGCGAGAGAGTACCACAGGGGTGAAACTTCGCGCGGGACACTCTGGATTCTCGCGTGAGGATCTATACACAAACAGTACGGACGCACAGCAGAGCAAAATTTTTTGTTAGAAAAAAAATGATAATGAGGCCAAAAATTGATCTTTCTGCCCCACGGTGGGCGCCAAAATGTATGTGACTGAATGTGACCTCTAAATCAGGCACAACACAACATGGTCATTATTCACTTGATAGAATTTGGGAGAGAGTATGAAGAACTCAATCCAAATTCCATGGTGAGGCGACCTGTTGCCTCCTATGTGAATGGGGTGTTTGAATACTCTCAGAACGAGAGCCAACAGCCGGGAGACCAATTCAACAATGGAGGATTTGAAAGCAAATATGAGCAAAATGAAACTAAGCTAAGAATGAATGCAATTAATCTAGAAAACTTTGAAAGAAATATGAAATGCAGATTTTTATTTGATTTTGAAATAAAGATGATATTAGACTAAGAACAAGTAAGCAAATTTAATCTAAATGTGAAATGCAATTACACTAATATGAGAAATTGAACTAGATAATGCAATAAAAGAGCTTTGAAAACAATGAGATATGAGACTAAAAAAAATGCTATAGTAAGGATGCTCTCAAAAATTGCTCTCTTGAATGAGAAAAAGAGGTTCATTAAATAGACCAAGCCAGAAGAGGAATGAAGAGTTTCTTGATTCGAAACGATGGACTCTTCATTCCTAATTGAGACAAAAAAGCATGACTTATTTAATTAAAAGAATGGAATTTGCCACATGTGGGGAGGTGACCTTTCGAGTAATTTGAATTATTAAATTCAAATAAAGAGGTGTCCATTCAATTAACTAAATATTTATTAATTCCTTTCAAGGGTAATTAGCTAAAGAGGGTAGATTTTTAATTTAATTAGAAAGCACATAGGACTTTACAATTAAATTAATGTATCATAGAGATAATTTAGCTAATAAAGTCAAAGAGACTTAGGAATTAATTTAGTATTTGATTATTGCAATTTAGGGTCTTTGCAACTGACATCAAGTCAAATTAAGTCAGGTAGGAGAGAAAATTGCCTAGGGAACTAGGACTTTGGTGATGTAAAATCAAGATAATGCACCAAAATTGATGAAATTAAATAGGTGCCAATTTTGGGGTATTACATTTGCCCCTCTTTGAATTGATGTGCGAACAGCGCGTTGATTCAAAGAATAGTCTGAAGTGATAGATGAAAGCAGATCAAAGCATGAATTTTTTGAAGTCTAAGTTAGATTGCAAAGACAATGATCTTTAAAAGAGAACCGGAATCGGGGTTAGATTGCCCCAATACCAATTGATGAAGATGCAGATTTAGGACTATCTCCGAATCAGGGTTAGATTGCCCCAATATGAAGCTTAGTCCTCTGAGACCCAGGTTAGATTGCCCAGATAATGGTCTAAAAGAGATTTTGAGAGTCATCTCCAGAGCAAAGATTGACTCCCAGGAATTAGGGTTAGATTGCCCCAATACCCAATAGATTTCAAGAACCATCTCCACAAGGGTGAAGAACATACTCCTTTATCTCAAAGCTTTCTCCCAAACACACCAAGAAAAGTTCAATTACCCTCTTGCTTCCAAAATCCTAAGATGGGTCAAGATTTTCTGGTTCACCACAAGGGTGAAGAGCATACTTCTCCTACCACCTCAAAATTTCTTCCACAAGATATTATGTTCCTATGAAATGAAATAACTAGTAATTGCCACACTTGAAATGAAAATAAAAATAAGCACACTTATTTTTTTGTATTTTTATGCTTTTTGGGCAGCCCTACAAAAATCGTTAGTAGCCCTTTAGCATGCAATTTTAGCAAATTTCTCAAGAAAGTGTACCTACAACCACAACTTGTTAGGCCCACAAGGTTAAAAAAATTCCAAAATCCAAATGAAATCTACAACTAAACTCTGCTTAACCACAGTGAACTAAACCAACAAACTAATTAAATCTAAACTCGGCCCAAAAGATTCAAAAATACAAGTCATTTCTAGGTACAGTCAACAATACAAACACCAAAAGTATTGTGTGATACTTTTCAGTATACCGGGGTGATAGTTTACTTCTGGGTGATACTTCTCACTATACCAGGTGATACTTCATCTGAGACTAGGTGACAGTTTCTGCAATAGACAAGCGATACTTCCGACAGGAAAAGTATCGTGCATGTGTATAGAGAACTATCATGTGATATTCTTGCAAGTATCACGTGATACTTTGGGACAGAAAACCAGAGACCGCGAATTAAGCTCAATAATTACTGAAAACTTGACAAAAAATGCAAAACTAAAGGACAAAGCTAATCTACTTTGCCCCACGGTGGGCGCCAGAAATGTACACACAAAGTAGTGCACTTCTCTAAGTCATTACATCAAAGGAAATACATGAAAGGGAAACTTTCAATAGCGACCTAGAGCTCTCTATGTATGGAGTTGCAAGATTGTAAAATTGCTCTCAGCTAGAGCTAATAAACTTATGACCTTGCTAGTCAACCACACAATGAGAGATTCCAAAATTGAAGACAAGGGCAAGAGTGCCAATATCCCCAAAGAATCAAATGGAAATGCAATGCAAGTAAGCTAAGAGTGAGGATGCAAGCTAAGCTATGGAAATGAAAGTACAAGCTATGCTATGAAAAGAAAGTACAAGTCTTACAATCCCTCCTAATTAAACTGTGTGAGATTAATCTATAGCATAAAGAAAGTCTATACTAAGAATGCCATGATTATGCAACTATGAAAGAAAGACAACAAGCTAAATGAAATGCAACAACAATGTCTTCAAGGCTTGAATGCAAGAATGTCTTCAAAGAGTTCCAAATGACCTAGAAAACCTGCAGCATAACATTAGCATAAAAGAGATGGATATGCAAATGAGGAAGAGAGCTCTTCTTTTATAGGAAATGAGAAAGAATGGACCATGGAGATTAAGAGACAAAAGACTTAATCAAGGGTGGAGCATCAAAAGAGGAGGAATCCATGTGCACAAATATCCTCCAATGAGAAAATAAGAGTTGACTTTTGTGTCCATATGAGACAAAAAGTGTTTTTCTTCTTTTTTATAAAATAAGAATAATGCTTTATTTGTGCAACTTAGGATAAGAGGAAAGTGTGGGATTTTTATTTATTAAAAGGGGAGGAAATATTCCTTTTAATTAAATAAAGACTTAGGATAAAATGGTTAACCCAAGGCAAATAATCAAAAATGATAAAATAGGATTTGATCAAGGAAATTGATATAATTGAAAAATGTTGATTTTTGAAAATATTGATTCAGAGATTTGATAAACTACTGAGTGGGGGCCCATAGTCTAGGCGACTATTTTAGGATGCATACACCAGTTACCCTTAGTCCAGACTCGTCAAAAGTGTAAGGGAAAAGAGCCCATCTTTGATCAATCCCTTAGGAGTACTCCAGAAGTTTGGTTTGACCCAAAGAGAAATCCTAGTGAGTTGAGTACATCCTTAGCACCTTCTCAATCAGATATGGACATGAGTTACACTATGACTAGAAAGGAGAGAGAAGCAATGGATCAAAATCTTGATGACATATTTCAAATACATAGAGATAACATGCTATTTGGTGATTCCTCTCATGACAATCAACCAGAATCACCCCCTATCAATACTAGATATTTGGATGCCCATCAAAGGGCTGAAAGGTATCATAGATGAGCTCACCAAGATGAATGGTCACAACATGAAGACCAAAAAAATGAACCTTGTGATGCTCATGTGAATGAAACATTTACTAATGACTTGTTCAAATATTCGAGACCAAATTCAACACTCTAAACAACCTCAAGGTATACGAGTGAAAGGCTCAAAAGAATTGAGCGTGAAAAGAAAGAATTTTTAGATGAACAAGCTGCAAAAGAAGAGAGGTTTTGACTCCTAGAGGTGGAGATACTAGCCTTGTTAGAATTGGAAAGGAAAGCCTCTCAAGAAAAAAAAGATAGGATTTTAGCCCAACAACTCAATGCCTAATTCAACAACAGGGGTGTCAACAATGGAAATAACTCTCCACCATCTCCTAGTCCTAGAGGAAGAAGGACTTCACAACATGCTCACTATAGGAGACAAACACCTCCTAGGAACTCAAGACAACCCTCCCAATGAGCTCATCATGGCTCCCAACATGGAGGCAGTAGCTAAAGTTTTGATGCTCAAGACTTCATGAGGATACAACAAGAACCACTCTTCCAACAATATGTGGAGAGGTATCTAGAGAAAAAAAAGGTTAAGTTCCTAGAGAGCTTGATCAACAAGGGTTCAAGAGTCCCTTACGACTTTGATGTGGATAGAAAGATCAAGAAGCAGAGTCCATCCCAAGAAGAGGAGATCAAACAACTCAAGCATATGATGGAAAAGGTGTTGGCACCTAAGAGTTCCTTTTCACTTGACTCAATCTGTCCTAATCCTTTTGAAAAGATTGTGAGCATGAAGTATTTTCCTAGGAAGGTGGAAATCCCCCAATATGACAAGTGTGATGGTAATGGGGATCCACATGACCATGTGCGCCAATTCTACATTATGAGCTTTGAATTTCATCAAGATGCCTCCTATCTCATGAGGTTGTTCCCAAGGAGTTTCAAAGGTCAAGCAATGGAGTGGTTTACCAACATAACTCCCCTTGTCAAGACTTTCAAAGAACTTGTTCATAGATTCATCCAACACTTCACCTACAATATTTTGAGATCTGTAACTATGTTGGACCTATGTAACTTGAAACAAAATCAAGAGGAGACCTTTGTTGCTTTCTTGCAAAGACGGAGACGTCAATATTCTCGATACTCCAGGACCATTCCTGAAAAGGAGAAGATTGACATTATTATTTGCAACCTGATTCTTGAGATGTGGTATGAAGTGAGGAAAATGGTCTTTGACTCCTTTGAAACCATGGTTGAAATTGCATGTATAATTGAGGATGTTTTGAAAGAGAAAGGAATTTTGACCAACAACAAAAACATCAATAATGGTCAAAATCACAACAATGCTAATAAGGACAAAGGAAAAAACTTGCACTAGAATAATAACAAGTAAGTGGTTAACGATGGAGTGGTGGACTCTTCTCAACCTAATGATCAAGGTGTTCTCCACTTATCTAGTGCTATCCAAGAAATGAAGCTCAATGCATCCAACCAACAAGAACATAAGCCAAGGTACCAAGAAAAGCCTAAGAAAGAAAGGCGTCAATTTTCAAAGCTTGGTGATTCCTATGAGGATGTCTTCAAAATGCTCATTTCCAATAATCTTGCACACCCTCAGGATCTTGCAAAGCACCATATTCTTGATGTTAAACCACATTGGTGGGGTGAGAAAGCTTTCTGCAAATTCCACAATGGTATTGGACAAGATATCAAACACTGTTGGAAACAAAAGCATATCATCCAAGATCTCATTAAGAGTGGAAAACTTAAGGTGGATGGTCTGAACACTAATGTTGATCACAAGGCTTTCAAAGAGCCTTTGCCTAAATATGAGAAGGGGAAAACCTCTAAACCAAAGAGTGGCAAGGCCAAAATCAACTACACCTACACAACAACAAAAAATGTGGTCAACATGCTTGAAGTTGTGGAGGAAAATGTCAACATGATGAGGGAAAAAGATCCTTATGGTTATGATATGAACTCTCCTATATTTGATGAAGAACTTGTGGTGGTGCTATGGGGTCCTCACTCTAAAAGGTCATCCCAAGCTCTTAATGCTGTCACGAGAAGCCAAGACCTATGGTCATTAGAGGTCCTAGTTCCAACCCATCCAATAAACCAAAGCAAGTGGCATCCAAGAATGTCACCACAAAATCAATAGTTAATCTCGATATGAATTATAACCTTGTTGACCAGTTACAAAGAACTCCAGCTCAGATTTCAATCTTTAAGCTCCTAGAATTGTCCCCAAGACATAAGCGTGTCCTTGAGGATGCCTTGTGCATGGTGAATGTTACTAACAACATAGACGTCGATCAATTCCAAAACATGGTCAACCATCTTACTAGCCCACATTACCTCACTTTTTCAAAAGATGATGACAAAGCTTTGAGTCACCCGCATAATCTCGCCCTCCATATTGAAGTCATGATCCATAAAACTCATGTCAGGCGTGTGTTGATTGATGGGGGTGCTGGGCTCAATATTTGTTCCCTAAGTCTTTTGAAAACATTGGGTTACTCAGAAGAGGTCATAGATGCCCGAAAGAAGATCACAATAAAAGCCTATGATGAGGCAGAAAGGATTTCTAAGGGGTTGGTTGTTCTTCCTGTTAGGATTGGCCCCGTCGAGAAGGACATTTTATTTCAAATTGTTGATGTTGGTCCTTTAGAATACATCTTTCTTGGTAGGCCATGTATCCATGAGATGCAAGCAGTGCCATCCACCTACCATCAGTGTGTTAAGTTCCCCTACAATGGAGTAGAAATTTGCATACCTGAGGATAGCACATTATCTGTCAACTCCATTTCAGTAGGGACTCATGTTTCCCTCAACAGAGAAGCAAAGGATTTCAATGCAACTCTAGCGTAGTGCAAAGACAAATTCAAGTCAATGGACCTTGGTATGGGGGGGTATCAACTTGACTCCTTCACAAAGCTGCCTATTTCACCTAGGTCTTATGGAAAACCCTCACAAGAAAAGAGATCTTCCTCTTCATCCTTGACTTTGTTTGGCACATTTGTAGAATCCTCAGTTCCTATCCAAGATGAAAAAGAAGAGATGGCTATCAAAGACTAGATTTATAGAGAAGATAAATACATGCATAATGAGAACTTCTCTCCCTCTCCTAAGGCTTATGGATGAGGGTACACTTTTGTCAAAAATATGGGTTATCCAAGACAAGGTCCTCTTAATCACAGATTAGATGCTAGAGCTAAACCTCTTGATCATGCTCTTTTTGGATGCAACTCTAAGAAGACGGTTGGCCTAGGGTTTGAAAGTCATGACAAGAAAATTGCTCCTATCCCTAATGAGTCGGATAGTGAAGATGAGCTGAAATACATGCCAAATTTAACAAATCAACAAGACATGTGTGAAGATTGGGTCCCTTCCACTAATCTCCTTTGGGGAGATTCAGATAATCTAGTTGCCCATGCAATAGTTTCAAGCTTAGAATAAGAAGAATCTGCTATTGAAGATCCTATCCAAGAACATCAGCACACGAATGGTGTTCGAGAAGGTGTTACCCTTGGTGATATTAGAGCCTCCACATCAAGATGTCCTAAACATGCATGGTGTAAACATCCCAGTCGGGATTCAGATACAGATTCACTCGAGTATGAATGGGAGTCTCTATTCAACTCTTCCACAATTGACATGGATGTTGATGTCATCCATACTTATAGTTCTCATCCCAAGGTAGCTAACAAGTCATGTGTAGGATTAGAGGATTCGAACCCACAGGTTGCTTTAGTGGATGATTCTTCACTTGGTAGGATGAATCCTGATTTGGGCACCTTAGAGGGATACTTGACAAACTCTAACTTATCAGTCACCAAAGATGATACCATTTGTAGCCACAACATTGAGCCAGCCATCAAGTTACCCCTTGCTAATCCTCACCTCATTGATTGGTCCCAACGTTACCTAGAGCCTGAGCTCTTAACTTTCTAGAATGACTATGAGATAACCTGTTACTTGAATGCAATTGAACCTATAGTCTCTTCCACCAGTGACCCAGCTACCAGCATGACAGAGCTAGACATCAAGTACCTTAGTCGAAAAAAAAAGAAAAAAGAAAAGAAAAAGAGTTCTGATGGCGAAAACCACTGTGTGGCGGTGTTAGAACCAAAAATAGTACAAATAAATGATGTATCCAAGGGTGAAAACCTCTTTGAGGCACCTAAGGATGAGGTACTTGATTGTCTCCCAAGTTACTTTCAAGATAGATCTTCAATGCTTGTTGAGCCAACACAAGCTGTCAATTTGGGTATAGATGAGGCTCCACAAATAGTTTACTTGGCTCAATCCTTGTCAACACAAGAAAGGGAAGCATACACCAAGTTCTTCTAGAGAAAGAAGATTAATTTTTCTTGGACTTACTTAGATATGCCAGGGTTGGACACTAATCTTATTATGCATCACTTGTCAATAGCTCTAGGTGTTAAACCGGTCAAACAAAAATTGAGAAAAATGCATCCACATATAGCTCTTCTAGTCAAGGCAGAATTAGAAAAACTCCTCAGTGCATGATTCATAAGAGCTATTGACTATGCTGAATGAATATCAAACATTGTATCAATTTCTAAACATGAAAAGTCCATTTGCATTTGCACAAATTTTAGAGATCTCAATAAAGCATGCCCAAAGGATGATTTTCCACTCCCAAACATAGACATGATAGTGGACATGACCATGGGTTATGAGATCTATTCATTGATGGATGGTTTTTATTGATATAATCAGATCAAGATAGCTCCTAAAGACCAAGAAAAGATTGCATTCACTTGTGCATGGGGTACCTATTGTTGGAACGTCATGCCTTTTGGATTAAAAAATGTAGGAGCTACCTATCAACGAGCAATGACAACTATCTTTCATGACATGATGCATAAAATATGGAAGATTATGTGGATGACACCTTCACTAAATCTAAGAAAAGAGACACACACTTAGGTGATTTAGAAGTCATTCTAGATCGTATGGAGCAATTTCAATTGAGGTTAAATCCTAAAAAGTGTGCATTTGGTGTCACATTGGGAAAACTTCTAAGATTCACCATCTCAGCAAAAGGAATGGAGGTAGACCCTGAAAAAGCCCAAGCGATCATGGATATGCCACCTCCTAAAAACATTAGTCAAATGAGGAGTCTCTAGGGATGCCTTCAATCTATAAGGAGGTTCATTCAACATTTGGCAGATCGAGCTCAACCCTTCAATAAGAACTTGCGTAAGGGAGTTAAATGTATCTAGAATGAGGATATTCAAAAAAAGCATGGACCAAATGAAGAAGTACTTGGAAAATCCTCTAATTTTAATGCCTCCTATCTTAAGAAAACCACTTATACTATATATTTCAACAACAAAATCTTCTTTGGGGGCATTACTAGCTCAACTTGATGAACATGGGAAATAAAGAGCTATATATTACTGTAGACACCTAAAAATCCTTTAGAAAATAAAGTATTTTTATTTTCTTAAAAACCCCTGATGACATCATCATTTATTAATTAATTAATTAATTAATTTTTTATGCCATTAAATCCCTTTATCTTAATTAAAAATATTTAATTAAGAAATCCCTCCCAAAAATGTTTAAATCTTATTTAAACATTATCTCCTTATTTATTAATTATTTAATTAATAAATTGACCAAAAATCCCAAAATTAATAATTAATTTATTTTTTGCCCAAAACTTGGCCAATTTCCTTAAGACCACTAACCTCTTCTAGAATCTTCTAATCCTTCTTTAATTTCGATTAAAGGCTAATCCCATCATTTCCTAACCCTAATCCCAACTCAAAATATTTAATTAAGATTAAATATTTAATCCTCATATTTATTAAATTCATTTTTAATAAATATTCTCAAAACTAAACCATGGAAATAAATAAATCTTTATCTATTTCCTAAAATCCATATTTATCCTAAGAAAGTTCTAGACTCTTCTAGAAAGTCTTTAATCCTTGTCCCCCTAATCCTAATCCTAATCCCCCCCCTAATCCTGTCACATTCCCTAACCAAGGTTAGCAAACTCTTAAGCTTAACCCAAAGTCAACAAACTTCTAGAAACTTCTCTTGCATGCATTAAATGCATTTAAAGCCTCCTTATCCCTCTTACATGCATTTATGATGCATTTAAAAAGCCCCTCACCCCTTTCTTACACCCTTTGACCTTAGGCACATTTTCTAAATTGTGCACATCCCTCCCATCTTTCAACCCAATGCCTTTGTGACACTTGTCACAAGGAGGTGGCCCTGAACTAGCACAATCCATGTGGTCCCCTTTGAATGAATCTTGGCCTCTCGTAAGGATTTTGATCTTGGCTACTCATTTTTCCTTCCCAAATCCTATAAATGCTCCTCCTTCCAAGAGAAAATTCATTAGCTTAGTCTTTCATCTTCAATGCATTGTTATCATGCTCTTTTACTTCTAGCTTTAGCATAATCAATACTAATTGTTAATTTTCATCATTTTCAAGCTTTCTTAGAACACATCATAGTTTAGCAATAATGGATTAACATAGTTCATTTTATTGTTTTGCATAGCATATAATCATCATCAAATCTCTATTTGGTTAATAACAATCTTAGCATAAGCATCATGTAGCTCAAATCTCCATTAAAACAATTTATTTGAGTTCTTGAAGCCTTAGGGGCAATTTTGGGTGTTCTACCCATTATTGTGCCATTTTTGGGGTTTTCATGAGTCTCAAATCATCTTAGAAAGCATTAGAGTATGCTCCAAGTGCTTAGAGAGCACACTCACATCCCCTTAAGCAAGAGCAAATCAAACAGTGCTTAGGTGCACCTGTTTAAGCTCAATCTGAGGTGGCTTAGCTTAGAGTTTTCTTTGTTTTGGATTGATTTCATGCTAGGTTAAAATCTAATGTTTGTTTGGCTTGAGTCTTTTCAAAACAGGTATCCTCAAAAGCCTTCTCCACATTTTGGTACGTCCGGTGGGACCCACTTCACAGGTTCTTTGCAAACATTCTGATAGATTTTGGAGTGTTTTCAGATTTTTCAAGCTTATAGGTGGATAGAGCACTTCAAATTCTTCTTCCTCTTCTTGTCTTTATTCTTCTTCTATTTTGTCTACTTCTTCTTCTTCTTCTTCTTGCGGGATCTTGGCCATTTTTTTCTCAAAAAAATCTATAAGGAAGCAAAATCATACACACCTTGTTTTAGTGCTTAAAATGAACCCCCAAATCATTCTTGAATGCGTTAAGGACAAAAATTTGCAAAATTTATTCTAACAAACAAGAAAAATCAATCAAAACATTTGCATCCTTGCAACATCAAGGTTTTAGATGCATTCATGCAAAAATTAAGAATATTTCAAGTTTTGGGTACTTAAAAAAAAAAAAAAGAGAACCTCAAATTTGCATCTCATTTCTAAAAACATTCAAAATCAATCCTAAAAGTGCATGTAAAAGTTCCTAAAATCAATCCTAAAAACTTTGTTTTTATTGAAAACTAACTTCATTTTGCAAAAATCTTGAATGCCTTCTTTCTCAAATTTCACTCATCAAACTAAATCTAGGAAACTTTGTTTTGAAGTCTAAAATGGAGCCAACAAATCTTGAATGAAACTAAGGGAAAGAACTTAAGTCCTAAAGTGTCATTATCATTTTGAAAATCAAACACAATCTTGAATGATCTAAATTAGAAAGAAAAACATCCCTATTCCTTCTTTGAATTTCAGTTCAAACAAACTCAATCTTGAATGATCTAAGGATAAAACAAAGCTCTTTTCAAAGTTCTAAATCAACACGCCAATCTCAATCTTGAATGATCAAAGAAAGAACTTGCAATCGCTCAAATCATTTACTTTTTGGAGAAAGAAAAAAACAAACCTTAAACACTTGTGTCTTCAATTTCAAAGTTCAAATCACACTTAATTCAATTTGGGAAAAGAATAGCTTACTTGATGTGCATCTAGGAGCTTTATCTTTTTGCAAATCCTTGTTAAAGTAAGCAACGTAGAACATTTGAACTTGGACAAGTTCACTTGTTTTACTTTTAGTGAGGTCTGTCCGGGGAGAAAAGCGCTTCCTCCTCGGAGAATGACCTCAAACCAGTATCCCCCCCGGCCGGTATATAAATAAAGTGAAGGCAAAAAGCACTCACTTATATCTCCTAATCCACAGGCATTTTGTGCCAAATGAAAATTTTTGGGGATGGTAAATATTCCTCCCCCAGCATTGTTGGCTAGGCTCTTAAGTGAGTCACGGGCAATCAGCATAACCGGGTATGGAGACTCCACAAAACTATTAAAAACCTGATAAAATAGAGGCTACCCTATCTACATCTGAAAGTATCAAAATCCTTGTGCAAGGACCGATTCCAAGGGGTTTACTGGGTCGCCTCAAGATTACTCACCATTTGTATTCCCTTCTAGGGGGTACCAAGCTATGGGCAAGTGATTTTGATACTCACCTTCCTTAGGTAGATTTTCTTGAAGTGCTTGAAAGTCAAAAACTTCATGAAAACATTGTTGAAACATACACTTTCAAAGCTTTATCAAAGTCAGTTATCCTGTTTGTATCCCACAAGGTTGCTTTGTCCCTTGTGGAGATTGCTTATCCGAAAATCTTTGTTGAAATCTATCCTTTGCCATTGGAAAAACATCAAACTGATCTACAACTTGGTTCATGATACTCAGAATAGCCATGTCAGTCCAAATCCTCCCAAAATCCAGAAAATGTCCAAAGCTTTCAGAATCTCAAATCATGGTCTTCCAGTCATATTCAATCCAGTCTTGTCATCCTTTCCTCCTATCCTAGGTTAGCAGAGTCATCTTGGTCATCCCCCATTTCCCTATCTATCTTCCTCTAGAGTCATTCTTCTTCCAATCTTAAGCCAAATCCAATCCTAGTATGATCCTGTCAGTCATCCCAATCTGAGTCTTAGTCTTCCAATCCATCTTCATCCTTCATTCCTATCCGACTCATCCACAAGTCAACATGTCTCAAAACTATTATGATGAGTTTGGTTATTATGTCTCTCCCCTCAATCCATCCTATCCCAAAGATGATGAAAGCCTTGTAGATCATGATGCATATTTTGAAAATCTTAGCAAGTTTTCTCCAAACATCCCCCAGCATCCAATCCTTCCTCCAAAATATCCTATCATGCCTTCACGCCTATCCACTAGCACTCCCTTTCATGTCCTTGGCAAGGCAAATCTATTATCTTATCCATCCACAACTTATCCCTATCTTAAACCTACACATCCTCCATATACATCCTTCATACCTCCATCTCTTGCTATGGTCATATCCCAATCACCACCATCCCCTTGAAACACTTCATGCTACTTCCCTTATCTAAAACCTCCATCCACTTATCCTCCAAAACCTTTTCAAAACCAAAAACCAAGTCTTCCAATCCTTTTTCCCAATCCACCATCCTATCTCAACCCACCATCCTCCATTCAAACCCATGTTTCCACAAATCCCTTCCCACAAAAAGAATGCACCCTTCAATCTTCTTCATATCCCGTACCTCAATCCATCATTCCTACCTCATCCAATAGTCCATCAAGTTCACAAGCTTCCTCTAAACCTACCTATATGAACTATCCAAACCCACCATCCTCCAGCTCCTCGTTTGCACCATCATCCCCTCAAGTAGGTTCCCCTTCTTCCACCCCACCTTCATGTAAGGACCATCTAAGCTCCCCATCTTCTACACATTCTAAACCCTCACCTCCTCCAATTTGGAAGTCTCCAAGGAGTTTCACAAGGAAGCCAACAACAAATCCCACTCCTAAAGTTGAAGGGCTATGCCATCTCAAACCTTCATGTGAAGCCATCATCAAAGAGGCCCATCCATTGCTCCCATTTGTTATCAATCTTCCATACATCCCACTCATTGATCCTCTTCCATCTCCTAGCATTATTGAACCCCTTCCATCTGAAGTCTCCATCCAATCCCCACCAACATCACCTCCTCCTAGCATCATCCAAAGCATATCCGATGAGCCTCATGAATTCACCCTTCTTCCTACCATCACAATTGTAGAATCTCCCAGCCTTCCATACGTTCCATCTAAAGAGTCCATCCATACATCCCCCATCACTCTATCCACACAAATCCTACCATGTCAAGATCTTGTCCAAAAGCATTTGAAATACTCACAAAAGAAAATCAAGATCCAATCCCTTCACTTCCCCCATCACATGTTCTATTGCTTCCATCACCCCCAATCCAAAATCCTACAATCCTAATTCCTCCAATTCAAGATCCTACAATTCCTCCATCTGAAGATTCATTACCATCCCCTAATCCCAGTCAAGATCCCATCATCCTATCCTCTATACTTGAGGATTCTCCAAACCAAACTATCACACTACCATCACTCTATCCTCTTGGTCCACTTACATTTGTCAGAGGTAGCCCACTTGAAGCAGAAGCAATAAGTTCCATATCTTCCATCAGGGAACTAGAAACTGGATGTTTATCATATTCCCCAAGTCAAAAATATCCTTATTTGGATAAAATGCTCAAGAAATGGAATTATCAAGGCAAAGGCCTAGGCATCCATGAACAAGGAAATCTGGAGCCTATCCAAGACAAGAAACATCCAAAGTTATTTGGCATTGGTCACACATCAGAAGAAGGCACTTCCTCCAGAAATGTTGGTACAACTAAAGTTAAATTCAAGCATCCTTCCAAACCCACCATCACATCTTCCAAGGCATACAATGCTATTCCTCCTCCATCATTACAGCCCAGGACAACCTATCACATTCCTCCTTCATCCTCCAAATCCATTTTGGGTCCCTATGTCCCAAAATCTACCAGCATGTATCCTTCACATGCTAACTCCATTTTGGGACCTTACATCCCAAAATATCATCCCCCATCTTATCCTACTCAGACCTTTATCCAAAATCCAAGCATCCCTAGTCAAGATCAACAAAGGCACATTCCCACA
Source organism: Chamaecyparis obtusa (assembly GCA_027943335.1). Classification (NCBI taxonomy): domain Eukaryota; kingdom Viridiplantae; phylum Streptophyta; class Pinopsida; order Cupressales; family Cupressaceae; genus Chamaecyparis; species Chamaecyparis obtusa. The sequence continues at coordinate 381,076 of BSBK01002510.1, read as the reverse complement.
TATCCTATCTACCAATCTCCTTCCATCTCTCCATCTATATTTCCTCCATCCCGCACATCTCCTCATATTCACTCCGATGCTCCCCACAATTTGGATGCCATATCCAATATGAATAAAGGGAAATATCCACAAAAATCCAAAGATTGCCATGTCCAGTCTAAACGACATGCTCAACCAAAGAAAAATCCAATCAAGCAATCTAAAGCATCCCTATGGCCACAAAGGCCTAGCCAAGCAAAAGAAAAATCTGATGCATACCAATGGCCACAAAGGCCCGCCAAAGCTAAAGAAAAAATGATGTGGATCCCAAAGCAAAAAGATGTAATGCATCTAAAAGAAACATCCACAATGGCATCCAAAGTTGCTAATCCCCTAGCTACTCAGTCTTCTCCTCCATCTCCTAAATCTATTTTGGGTCCCAAAGATTTGAAATCTCCTAGCGTAAATCCTCCATCACATCCACCTCTATCTTCCATGTCCTATCCACTTCATCCACCTTTCTCGCAACATGTGCCAATGTTGATCTTGACAACATCCCCCTATCATAATCACTTTCCATCTTTCCATCCAAACAATTTCTACCACCATATCTCCCATCTACCCCATCTTATCCATGCCTTTGCATAATCCCTCCATCCCAATAAAGTTGTACCAACATCCCGAGAAATTGAAAAGGTAGCAACAAATTAGAAAATGTTAGCAACAAATCAGAAGATCAGTGAAGAAAGATAGCAACACATCAGAAATATTAGAAGGTCAGCATCTAGTCAGCAAAAAATCAGAAAATCCATAAAAATTAGAAAAAATCAAGAGAAAAGTATCAAAAAAGAAAAGAGAAAAACATTCATCCTATGGTGAAAACTTGGCAATTCAAGCACCTTGGACAAGTACCATGATGAAAACCTGGCAAACAGGTGTCATGCATAGGCCCTCCCCCCAATTCCTTCCTACAGTTGGGGGCCATTCCCTTCTATCACCTCTTATCCAACATCTCCTCCATCCCATTTGTCTCTCACCTCCTTCATCCTCCTTTGGATCTTGATGACAAAACAAAGACTACTAGGTATACATGCTTTTGGGCACTTTCTTGGCATCCATCACACTTTTCAGCTACATATCCTCTATCCAATCCATTCATCCTATCTTCCATCTACCTTCCTCACCCTCTTATCAACATATCTTCTGTCGAATCATACCCCATCCTACTGCCTCTGAATGAATGAACTATCCTAAGAAGGGGGCATCTTATTCCTTGGTGACATATTCCTTGGAGACTATCTTTCATCCAAAATCTTTCCATCTCCCCAAATCCCAAGAATTCCTCTATCTAGATCCCTCAGCGTTTCCTCCAGCATTCCATCTTCCAATCCTTAAGCAAATCTGCCATCCAATCTCCCCAAGCATTCCTCTTTCCAAATCCTCAAGCAAATCTACCATCCAATCTCCCCAAATCTTCCACTATCCAATCCTCAAGCATTCTTCCATCCAAATCCAAATCTTCCTCCATCCAAATCTCCTAGCAATTCCATCATCCTCATCCTAAGCATTTCCTCCATCTTTCCATCACCTGGTATCTTCCCTTGTCATTGGTATCTAGCTATAGGCTAACCTCATTGCAATCCAATGCCATTCATTCATATCCAACTATTCCTAGCAATCTTCCAACATCCTCCAATCCTCTCCACATCCTCTAGCTATCCAAAATCCAACATCCAAGATCAAGCCAACCGACCAAATCACAACCTTAGTCTTGTAGCAAGCCTTGATATCAATCCAATCATCATTTTTGGGACATGTCCTTCCCAAATCTATGTCATTTCAGGACACATCTACTGTCAGTCCATCTTGGCTTTTTCAGCCCAACTGGGGCATCATCTTGCATATTTTTGGAGTTTCAGCTTCACCCCCAAGTTCTTTGTACATCCTAATCCTGAGCTTCTGTACATATCCATTGTAAATATCCTCACGTCTTGTTGTACATATCCTCGTCAGTCCAGCAGCAGCATTTGATCAAAAATCTTGTCCTATCCAGCCTTGCACTTCAGCAACATCAATTATAGACTATCCTTGATCATCGTGACTATCTTTGAACTGCATCATTTGCCAATCAGCAACACAACATTCTCCCCCATCAACATAGGGTCCTCACAGATGTATGCTTCTATTTTGTCTAACCTAAGCCTAATCACGGGTCCCCTCAGTTGTATCCTTTTTGTCCGACCCAATCTTCCACCAATCACACTAGGTTCGTGTCGATGTATCCTTCCACACATTCAGACCAATCTTCCCACCATCAATCAAATCAAATCTCTCTCCTTGGAAAAGGTTGTCTTTTGGAGTTATCATTTTGACCTTGGATTTTTTCCTTTGGGTCTTGTTAATCTTTTATGGCTTCTCGTTGTTCTCTACTCAAAGTCGCCATGATCCTTTATATCATGGTGCGCTGTGAATGAGGACAATCTGGGGCAAGGTCTTTTGATCTTTTTCTTCTGCCTATGAGTCAGTCATGTGTTTGTGGTTTCTTCAGCATCATTTCCACCATGCCTCCTTTGAGTTTCATGTGTGATGTTGGGGAAACCCTACGTGTCTTTTTAGCGTCAGTCCTATGCAATGCTGGTGACAAGGCCTTGTGATCCTAGTATCCTTAGCAGGTCTCTAACATTTCTATATCAAACTAGGTTGTGCTCTCCACATTTGCACTTGGAGCTTCCCCCAATCCCCTGCATCTTGCATCATATAGATTAATCTTGCATCTTGCATCTCTCATGTAGCTGCATCCTGCATTTTGCATTCTATCTCATCTTTCATTCACCCATCTTTGCTCTTGGAAGCTTGGTTATTTATCTCCCCTTCTTCCTAGGTCCTTCCTTCTTTGTTTCCTTTCGAGAAAATTCTACAATGTTTACTCCTTGCGTTATTTTCTCGAGGGGGCACAACCCCTTATTCCTCTAAATTCTAGCCTTGGGCATCTTATTTTCTTATCTTTGATGTCATGCCACTTGTGGCATCACATCAAAGAGGGGCAAAATGTAGACACCTAAAAATTCTTTAGAAAATAAAGTATTTTTATTTTCTGAAAAACCCCTGATAACATCATCATTTATTAATTAATTAATTTATTTTTTATGCCATTAAATCCCTTTATCTTAATTAAAAATATTTAATTAAGAAATCCCTCCCAAAAATGTTTAAATCTTATTTAAACATTATCTCCTTATTTATTAATTATTTAATTAATAAATTGACCAAAATTCCCAAAATAAATAATTAATTTATTTTTTGCCCAAAACTTGGCCAATTTCCTTAAGATCACTAACCTCTTCTAGAATCTTCTAATCCTTCTTTAATTTCGATTAAAGGCTAATCTCATCATTTCCTAACCCTAATCCCAACTCAAAATATTTAATTAAGATTAAATATTTAATCCTCATATTTATTAAATTCATTTTTAATAAATATTCTCAAAACTAAACCATGGAAATAAATAAATCTTTATCTATTTCCTAAAATCCATATCTATCCTAAGAAAGTTCTAGACTCTTCTAGAAAGTCTTTAATCCTTGTCCCCCTAATCCTAATCCTAATCCTAATCCTAATCCCCTCCCTAATCCTGTCACATTCCCTAACCAAGGTTAGCAAACTCTTAAGCTTAACCCAAAGTCAACAAACTTCTAGAAACTTCTCTTACATGCATTAAATGCATTTAAGGCCTCCTTATCCCTCTTACATGCATTTATGATGCATTTAAGAAGCCCCTCACCCCTTTCTTACACCCTTTGACCTTAGGCACATTTCTCAAATTGTGCACATCCCTCCCATCTTTCAACCCAATGCCTTTGTGACACTTGTCACAAGGAGGTGGCCCTGAACTAGCACAATCCATGTGGTCCCCTTTGAATGAATCTTGGCCTCTCTTAAGGATTTTGATCTTGGCCACTCATTCTTTCTTCCCAAATCCTATAAATGCTCCTCCTTCCAAGAGCAAATTCATTAGCTTAGTCTTTCATCTTCAATGCATTGTTATCATGCTCTTTTACTTCTAGCTTTAGCATAATCAATACTAATTGTTAGTTTTCATCATTTTCAAGCTTTCTTAGAACACATCATAGCTTAGCAATAATGGATTAACATAGTTCATTTTATTATTTTGCATAGTATATAATCATCATCACATCTCTATTTGGTTAATAACAATCTTAGCATAAGCATCATGTAGCTCAAATCTCCATTAAAGTAATTTATTTGAGTTCTTGAAGCCTTAGGGGAAATTTTGGGTGTTCTACCCATTATTGTGCCATTTTTTAAGTTTTCATGAGTCTCAAATCATCTTAGAAAGCATTAGAGTATGCCCCAAGGGCTTAGAGAGCACACCCACATCCCCTTAAGAAAGAACAAATCAAACAGTGCTTGGGTGCACCTGTTTAAGCTCAATCTGAGGTGGCTTAGCTTAGAGTTTTCTTTGTTTTGGATTGATTTCATGCTAGGTTAAAATCTAATGTTTGTTTGGCTTGAGTCTTTTCAAAACAAGTATCCTTTACATTAGTCGTACTCTTGTTTCATATGAGGTTAATTACACTAGTATTGAGAAATCTTTCCTTGCAGTGGTGTTTGCTTCCCAAAAGTTGTGACATTATATGCTTGTGCACACAATACACCTCATAGCAAAGATTGATCCTCTCAAATATTTACTCAGTAAGGCTGTGTTGGTGCTCAAAATGGATGCTTATGCTCCTAGGCTGCCAATATACCCTCAGGTTGATTTTAGGATTGGTTAGTTCCAAAATGTATAAGGATCTTAGGGCAATTGGACCAACTATAGGGACAAAACTACCATCTTCATTTTTGGCTCTGCAAAACCAAGGCGGGTGCACCTAACCCAGTGAAAACTATACTTCACACACCAAAGACTAGGTCTAAACAATAGATTGAATAGTAAGAAAGTGCTAAATGCTAACCTCACATTCATTGACTCTCCATTACTATAGGGTATTACTACTATCAACCAAATACAATTAAAACTTGAAAAGTGTTGATATCTAGAGATGGAGAGAAGTAAGCAAGGGCCAATCAGGCATTGAACTCAACTGAATATAATAATCTCTGATCAGTGCCATTATCCATTGGGAAAATCTTAAATACATACATTGAAACATGAACCAACTATTGTCAAAGACTCATAGCCATAAACACAAGTATTTCAGCCCATCTACTAATAATATCTTTTTGTAGACAAATCAAAGTGAATCTATGTCCTATCCAAAGTATATTTCACTTGATCCTAGATCAAGAACTGAAGACTAGAACATATACAAAGGCAACCCTATGCAATAGATCAGAAAATCTAGAATTCACAAGATTGACACCAAGGAGAGACTTGAAAGCTTGAAATAATTATATTAAGTATGATGAATCATGTACATGTTCAAAGTAGAGAAGAGAGAAATCCACTTCAATAACCTGCAAAAGACTACAAGGAAATTCTATTCAATCTAATACAATATGATACCACCTGCTACAACTCCCTAAAACTAATCAAGATCAGAACCCTTTCAAAATAAAACATTTTACTTCTTATACCCCTAGTCACCTTGGAATCCTCAAAAAGGATGCATCAAGCTTCAGGTGACTAGGGTTAGGGTTTTCAACAACTCAACCAACCAAAAACTACATCAAAAATTATTGCAGGGGAAGAAACATAAGCAACTCAGAGAAAAAGAATCTTAGACGGATCTGCAATCATCAAAATCTGTGAGGATAGTACAAACAAGGAATTGCCATGAAAACCAGTTAGATTAGCCATTGGCCACCTGCAAACATATCTCGAGCACAAAACCATACTTCTCCTGGTACAAAAAGATCATGCCACCTACCACAGGGACCCTCGGACCAGTCTACAACAACTAGCGCCACCAAATCAATCGAAACCAACCATTAAAACCATAAATTTTGGTACCTTCTGTCGCTTGAAACCCTCGACAAATTTGAATTTGAACTTCAATGGTCATTTTATGGCTTTAACAGAGAATCGACAGTCAACATTTAAAATTAGATCAACTTTAAGTCGCAACCATCAGATCTCACCCTTTTGTGGTCTTTTAAATCTTAACTCAACTGCCACCTTGGGTTTACCTCAAGCGAACATGTGACAATGCATTTCCAGTTTGTGAAAAGAAAACTTAACCAACCTTTTAACTCCGCGACTTGGTGACCCAAAGAAAACACATAACCCCGATTCCACATTTAGCAAACTAGCGACAAAAGGGATCCTCGCCCATTCGCAAGAACTTTGAGGGCACCGCTAGAAAAGTTAGTGATTTCATGAACACTATACGCCAAATCACTAAATCTTAAGAGCCTCCACCAAATCATCATGCAAATTAGCAAACAAAGCAAACATTTATCAGAACAGCTAAAAGGATAGAGAAATCTACTGGGCCCGCACCAGGAAAATCAATGGTCGTCGCTATACCTTAAGCCTCTGACACACTCGATGAGATTATACACCGTTCGTTGATTCTCTGACAGGATCAGGACCCACTGACACATCCAAAAACTAGGTCCCACTGACAGCATGCCAACGTGTTACTATATGGACTAACCAGAAGCCGCCAACTGTGCATACATGTCAACAAACCCACCTACCGTCTTAAAAAGAATCAACGACTGTCGCTATACCACTGCATTAAAAATCGAGCATGTTATATCAACAGTATAATGACAACCACAAGATTAGATCGAACTTTAACCCACCTTGAATGCCAAGAAGACCAGCCCCACTGACAACAATCTGAATCATAATAGGTGGAACAATGAGAGATAGCCAAATCTACACACTTGGCAAGTGGACCTGCTTGAAGGAAAGGCTATGTCATCGGGAAAGGTCAACGATCGGCATAAGATCTCAGGCTTCTGACAAAACCCTTGCGCTTTAGCGACAATCGTTAGATGGAGATGGTTCAGAGAGAGGCCCAAGAAAATATTAAGCCGAAACATAGGAAAAATTAAATGCTGAGACTTAGGCTTTTGGGGAAAATTTAGGCACTGAAGGCTTTAGGAAATATTAAATTCGCTGGGGGTAGAAACGTAGGAAAAGTTAACATTAGGGCTGACCAAAATATAAAGCACGTGCATTTAAAAGTTTTAAGTGACCCGAAAAGGTAACACAAAATTAGAAAAGGGCCAGGACTTTTCAAAGGGTTTTTGTATGCAACGACTATATTTTCAAAAATTTGAACCAGGGCTAAAGGCAGAGACCTAAAAATAACTGTAGAGATCAAGGGAAAAGGGCTAGAGCCATGAAATTTTTTTCAAGTGCTAACAGTGGCTCATACTGGGGACGTGTATCTCCTGCAGATACAATGAGCAAGCTAGAATCTCTTGGAAGAGCAGACCAACTCAAAACTTCAACACACAAAAAGCAAAAACAAACGAATGTACAAGGGAAAACCTAAACTACTGCTCATGGAAAAGATACTTCAGGAGAAGTAAAACTTTAGGAATTGTCCATGAACAAGCAATTCCAAAGTACCACCAGTTAAATATTTCAAAACATAAGAATCTATCCCCCATTTGCCTTCAATAAGATAAGGGCCCAACCAAATTGGATCAAACTTTCCATGCTTCCCCTTATCTTTCAACCTTGCATTCCACATCAAGATGAGGTCATCAATTTCAAAACCTCTTTGGGTGGCCCTCCTATCAAACAAATTCTTACATTGTCTCTGCAATGCCTCATTTTTTTCATGTGCATCCCTCCTTACCTCTTCCAATTGGATTAGTTCATCCATTCTTACTCTCATTTCATCATTCAAGTCTTCATCATATGCTTGGATAAACCTGTACATCTGCAATAGATTATTTTGAGGCAATCTAGCACCTATTCCATATACCAAATCAAATGGAGCACAACCTGTGGCCTTCTTTACAGTTACCTTGTCAGCCCACAGTGCCCACCATAACTTTGAGTCCTAGGCCTTCTTATTCTTGTCCAAAACTCTCTTGAGAATCTTAATAAGACTTTTATTACTGGACTCAGCTTGGCCATTTCCTTGTGGATGATATGGAGAAGAAAATGAAATGTGTATCCCATACTGCTGACAAAAATCACTAAATTCCTATGATCTAAAACATATTGCATTATCAATCACAATTACCTATGGGCAACCAAACCTGGTAAGGATGTTTTGCATCATAAAATCTATCACCACTATGCTAGTAGCCTTTCTAGTGGGGATAGCTTCAACCCACTTAGTAAAATAGTCTGTTGCCACTAGTATGTAAGAATGTCCACCACTAGACTTATTTTGAATTTCCCCAATGAAGTCAATACCACACTTCTGGAATGGAGCCTGAACTGCAACAGGTCTGAGTGGTAAATTCCCATTAAACTTCAACTTTCCAGCAAATCTTTGACATGCATCACATTTTCTTACAAACTGATGGGTATCCTTAAAAATTGTGGGCCACCAAAATCCAGACCTAAGGATCTTGTGGGTTGTGGTCTTTGCCATATAATGTCCTCCACACACACCTTGGTGCATTTCCTTTAACAAAGCCTCAGACCTCTCATGGTCTATGCATTTTAGCAATACTCCTTCATTGCTTCTCCACCACAACTTACCATGTATAATGGCATACCTTGCAGATTGCAACTTGATAGTTCCTCCTTCTATTTTCATCCATCTCAGGGGGAAGGACCAAATTTTGCAAGTAGCCAATAACATCTTTGTACCAATCACAATAATCCATATCACAAATGTATGGCCTTTGTTCTTCTTCTAACACATTCACATGATTTGCAACTAAATTGCTTTGTGCCATCAAATTTGCAAGACCTAAGCCTCTTACCAATTTTGTAATCTGGATATCAATATTAAATTCTTGGATCCTATTGATCCATCTACATCTTTTTCCTGAAACTTCTTGTTGCACCAATATATCCTTAACTGTAGCACTAGGAACATAAGCAACCACCTTAGCACCTACAAGATAACATCTAAAAGCCTTGATTGCTTTGACTAAGGCATAAGCCCGTTTCTCAGTAATATCATATTTCAATTCTGCTGCTTGTAACAATTTACTAAAAAATGATATGGGTTGTTCATATCCATCTAAATTCTTTTGTAATAAAACTGTTGCAACTGTATGATAAGAAGCAAAAGAAAATATCTGCATGGGCTTACCATAATCAAGTGTCCTTAAAACTGGAGCATCCTTGATGGCATTTTTGATAATTCTGAAAGATTCATCTGCTTCTTCATTCCACTCAATCTTTGCCTCCTTTTTCAACATCCTAGAGATAGGGATACTGATTTCTACAAAATTTGTAACAAATCTCCTTAGGAAATTTACCTGCCTAAAGAAAGATTGTATTCCTTTAACATTTCTAGGTGGTGAAAGTTTATCTATAGCCATAACCCTTTTAGGGTCAATTTTCACTCCATCCTTGGACACAATATGTCCTAAGAGCTTTCCTTCCACAACACCAAAAGAACACTTCTTTGGATTCAAAGAGATCCCATACTCCAAGGCTCTAATAAAATTTTTCTCAAGATGTTCACAATGTTGACTTTCCTTATCTGAATATGCTGTGAGATCATCCTGATACACCACTAGAAATTTGTTTATAAAGTCTGCAAAGGCTACATCCATAGCTCTTTGAAAAGTAGCTCCTGCATTTGTCAAACCAAAAGGCATTCTAACATAAACATATGTTCCCCAAGGGGTAGTCAATGCAGTCTTAAATTGTTCTGATTCCTTGACCATGACTTGATTATATCTAGAGAAACCATCCATCATGGACATTAACTCTGATCCATAAACCTTCTGCAACATATTCTCTATATTAGGCAAACCGTAATTGTCCTTCAAAGAATTGACATTCAAATTCTTAAAATCAACACATAACCTAATGTCACCATTCTTCTTCTTGATCGGAACCAAGTTTGACACCCAAGTAGAATGTCTGACAAGCTTGATAATGCCAGCATCCATCATCTTTTTGAGTTCATCTTGCATTTTTGGTGCCAAAGTAGGGTTCACAGGCCTTAGCTTTTGCCTAAAAGGTTTGGTTCCTTCCTTCAATGGTATTTCATGCTGGAATAAATCTTCTCTATAGGCTTTCAAATCATCATAAGACCATGCAAAGACATGTCTGAATCTTTTGAGAAGATCAATCAGATTATTCCTAGTTCTTTGGGACAAACATTTACCTATGTAAACATTTTTGGGTATTTGACTTGTTCCTAAATTTATTTCCTCCAAATCATTTATCTTATCAACAAATTTAGGAAAACAAGTCCTTTCTTTATCATCAAATGCCCTCTCAAGAGCAACCAGTCCCCTTGGGATCCTATTTGATTTTAATTGCAAAACTTCCTTCCCAAGAACATTCTCTTTTCCATTTCTGATGTCAACAAAAGTGCTGAAATCCATCTCCTGACCATCCAAATGAGATTCACATTGCAAAAACCTTAGTATATCCTGATCATCAGAAAATACCTACCAATTCTCAACATTGTCTGGGATAGAAGGCTGAGACTTGCACTCAATCCTGGATATCCTTGCAAAGGTAATATCCTCTGGCCTTAATGCTATGTTTTCTAGTAAGTCAGCCATCCTGTTTTGGCTTCTATCCACCCAATCAATACCAAAGGCACTGAAACCTTCAATTTCATCCCAAACAACATTTCTATATTGTTTCAGCCTTTGATTCTTTGATGCATACTTTGATCTAATCTGAGAAACTATTAACTCGGAGTCACCAATCACCCTAAGATGTTTGATCCCATGTTTTGATGCTTGTCTCAAACCAATCAGTAGGGCCTCATATTTAGCAACATTATTTTTGCAAGGGAACAAGAGAGTGAAAGAAAACTTAAAAGTCTTACCACTTGGGGATATCAATAGCACTCCTGCTCCAGCACCTTCCTTTGAACTTGCTCCATCAAAATACATGGTCCATAATACATTACCTTCTGCCATGTTACTTTTATCATCAGCCAGAAAGACAGGCTTGACCTTTTCTTGCACCTCTCTCTCCTGAACTTGGAAAGAACCAATATCAGTGTCCACAAAATAATTCATATTGTCCTCTTCATCTTCCTCAATCATATGTGGAGTTCTAGCTTCCCTTGAAACTTTCACACTTTCACCTTCAATGCTAAAAGTGGCAAAGGACAAGTCACATTGAATACTTCCTCCCATGGAGGCACTCCACTTTCTAGATAACAACATTCCATAGTGAGGGGGAATGTCGACTACAAGAACACTCAGTTAATTGTTTGTCAAGAATGCTGCTAATTTATAAGGCAAAGCCTTAATGGTACCAATAACTGGCACTTCTCTTGAGTCCATAGCTTGGCATCTCCCATGAGGTGTATCAACCTTTAGTCCCAATGACTTCATGATCTCTACAAGCATGACAGTGTTTGATGCTCCAGAATCAATCATGCAATTCTTCAATAATTTTCCATTTATCATAAGCGACAAGAAAAAAGGATCAACTATCCCTGATGCAGTATTTACAATGTTTGCATTCAAAAATATTTGAGGAATCTCAGAGACAATTTCTTCATTTTTACTGTCAGGTGTGTCATCTAAAGTAGCCACATGCTTGTCACCTCTGTTCATTTCTTGGACCTTTATGGAAGAGGTGCCATTTACCCAATCCAAGGCCTTGACCTTGTGCTCTTCTATTCTCATCATTTCTAACAATGGAACCTTGACAGTTATTTGTGAAAGCAATTTAGTCATATCAATGGGAACATAAGAATGGTTGCCCATATCTTCCTTAATCTCAGAGATATCTTTATCCTCTTTTTGGACAATCAAGTCAGAGCTACTCTTTTGTACAAATTCATCTTCCTTTTGAGGCATGGGGACAACTACTTCTGATGTCTTTACTTTACCCTTAGGTATTGCAGTAGGCCCACTCTTCTTTTTTATTTTAACCCGACTGACAACACCAGCACCCTTTTCCTTTTCCTCATGTTGTTGTGTGTTCCTTTTAGAATTCTTGATAAACATGCTTCCTGGTTTACCACTTGTGCCTCCAACTATCCTGTTTCTCAAATTGTAATTACTCCTAGCTTGAGTGACCATGTTTGCAGTGATTTGTGCAATTTCCTCATCAGAGGGTCTCCTTAAGGAAACATGTTCCTCACACTTCACTGCACCACATCCAACATCATCAAATTCTTCCTCCTCATCATCATTAGAGTCAACTTCATCCCATGCATGTGAAGAAGTCATTCCACAACCACTCTTATCATATTGCTCATCTTGTTCTTGGTTATCAAGTAAATTCAAAGCAATAATACAATGCTCTGGACTATGAGGAGATTGACAAACAGTACACCATGGGATATCATCATTCATGTTAACTGAATTTCTTTGCAAAGGATCAGGAATCCTATCATCAGTCCTATCCCTTTTAACTAGAAAAATGGGCTTGCCATCTTTCCATTGAGTATTGTATGGGTAATTTTGCATTCTTGGTTGCTTGCTAAAATTACTTGAAGTTGGCTTGTCATTTGTTGCAACCTTATTGTTTCTTTTTTCATCAAGCTTTAGACTCTCTAAAGCACTTAGAATCTACTTTAGATTGTCCTCCTCCTTAGGCTTAAAATTAGCAGACCTTCCCATTTCTTTCTTGTTTTGCACTTGAGGCCTATAATCATCTCTTCTCCCTAATTTTCCTGATATTCTTCTATTACTTTCTATGTTGATAACCAACTTGTAAGCCTCCCCAAGATTTCTAGGGTTCTTATCCCTTAAGAGGTAACCCATCTTTGCATCAAAAGCATTTAAGTATGTCACAAGACACACCCTATCATCTAATCTGATAACTTGCAGTAGCCTATGCATAGCCTTTTGGAATCTTATATTAAATTCAAGGACCTCTTCGTTTTGATTTTTTTTTATGTTATTGAATTCATTCAAAATAAAACCCTCATTTGTTTTATCTCCATAATGCTCTTTGAAACAATTCTTAAATTCATTCCAAGATCCTATACTAGTATGGGGCAATCCTCTAAACCAATCCCTAGCATCCTTGGTCAGAGATTGTACAAATAACTTCATTACAACATCATCAGGCTCAACATTATAGTCATCTATTACATCCATAAAATTTTTTAGATGTTCTTCACATGTAATGACATTGTTTCCAGTAAACTTAGGGAGTTTCTTTCTAATTTCATCAGGAATAACATTAGGTTAACCAGGAATACCAAAAAAAAAAAGTTGTTTGTACCTTTCATGAACAGGAACTCCATGTGGCGGATCCATTCCTTGAGCTGTAGATGTCCTTGTGTTTGAACCATCAAGAATTTTAGTAGCACTCAAAATGCCATTTGTTTGAGCTGCAAGGTTACCATGATTTCCACCTTGCCCCAAGAAAGAAGCAACAACATTTGAAGGTCCTGAGGTATGCTTGAGAAAATCAATCTTCTTCCTCATTTCTGCAGCAGTAGCCTCCAACTCTGCCTTCTCTAGTTCTTTAGCCCACATTTCTTTCTCTTTTCTAGCCCTCTCAAGGTCTGCATCTAATCTCAACCCTTGATCTAATGGGTTTTCCACATGAATATGTTCACTAATCTGCACTCCAATAGTTTTTTGTTTGCCCTTATCTCTAGGCCTAGTTATCTCATGTGTTTTATACACAATAGGCTGTTCCTCTGCTTTTTCAGGCTCTGGGACAAAATTAATTGCCTCCAAATCTAACAATTGCCTCTTTAGCTGATCAACCCTTATCATTGCTTGTCTTACTCTATCCTCTTTGTCCTTTTCTCTTTGTTGCCTAATAGCAACTTGTTGTTGGACTCTTCTTTCCAATTTATAGACCTCCTCAAAGATCTTTTCTGATTCAGGGAGAGTAGTCTCAGACTCATCATCTCCCACTTGAAATTCATCCTCATACTGGTTTAATCCCAAATCAATAGCCTCTTCATAGTCTGAAATATTTTCTTCTTGACTAGGCTTGGTTTGAGTTTCTTGTCTTGTATCCTTTTTATTTCTCCAAGTATGAGAAAGATTTCCTTTCTTCTTTCTTCCCCTTGTCTGACTAGGCTTGGAAGTGCTTGGAATACCTTCTTCCATTATATTTTCAGGATGCTCCTTTCTCTGGGACCTAGTACCTCTATAACTCATTTGATAAAAATCTATTGACTAGCACTACTGCAGAGATGTTTGAGTTACCACCCAAGTGTATTGGGAATCCTAAAATACCACTTAACAAATATCCAAATGAGACTATAAGACAAGGGACAAGAAAAACCTTATTTTTCAATGATGACCTACTAGTTACTATAGACTTGTGTAACACTTTCCCAGCAGAGTCGCCATCTTGTTGGTGTTCAAAATGGACGCTTATGCTCCTAGGCTGCCAATATACCCTCAGTTTGATTTTAGGATTGGTTAGTTCCAAAATGTATAAGGATCTTAGGGCAACTGGACCAAATATAGGGACAAGACTGCCCTCTTCACTTCTGGCTCTGCAAAACTAAGGCGGGTGCACCTAACCCAATGAAAACTATACTTCACACACCAAAGACTGGGTCTAAACAACATATTGAGTAGTAAGAAAGTGCTAAATGCTAACCTCACATTCATTGACTCTCCATTACTATAGGGTATTACTACTATCAACCAAATACAATTGAAACTTGAAAAGTGTTGATATCTAGAGATGGAGAGAAGTAAGCAAGGGCCAATCATGCATTGAACTCAACTAAATATACTAATCTCTGATCAATGCCATTATCCATTGGGCAAATCTCAAATACAGACATTGAAACATGAACCAACTATTGTCAAAGACTCATAGCCATAAACACAAGTATTTCAGCCCATCTACTACTTATAATATCCTTTTGTAGACAAATCAAAGTGAATCTATGTCCTATCCAAAGTATATTTCACTTGATCCTAGATCAAGAACTGAAGACTAGAACATATACAAAGGTAACCCTATGCAATAGATTAGAAAATCTAAAATTCACAAGATTGACACCAAAGAGAGACTTGAAAGCTTGAAATAATTGTATTAAGTATGATGAATCATGTACATGTTCAAAGCAGAGAAGAGAAAAAACCACTTCAATAACCTGCAAAAGACTACAAGGAAATTCTATTCAATCTAATACAATATGATACCGCCTACTACAACTACCTGGAACTAATCAAGATCAGAACCCTTTCAAAATAAAACATTTTACTTCTTATACCCCTAGTCACCTTGGAATCCTCAAAAAGGATGCATCAAGCTTTGGGTGACTAGGGTTAGGGTTTTCAACAACTCAACCAACCAAAAACTACATCAAAAATTATTGTAGGGGAAGAAACATAAGCAACCCAGAGAAAAAGAATCTCAAACGGATCTGCAATCATCAAAATCCGTGAGGACAGTACAAACAACAAGGAATTGCCTTGAAAACTAGTCAGATCGGCCACCTACAAACATATCTCGAGCACAAAACCATACTTCTCCTGGTACAAAAACATCATGCCACCTACCATAGGGACACTCGGACTAGTCTGCAACAACCAGCGCCACCAAATCAATCAAAATTGGCCATTAAAACCATAAATTTTGGTACCTTCTGTCACTTGAAACCCTCGACAAATTTGAATTTGAACTTCAATGGTCATTTTATGGCTTTAATAGTGAATCAGCGATCAACATTTAAAATCAGATCAACTTTAAGTCGCAACCGTCAAATCTCACCCTTTCATGGTCTTTTAAATCTTAAGTCAATTGCCACCCTAGGTTTACCTCCAGCGAACATGTGACAATGCATTTCTAGTTCGTGAAAAGAAAACTTAACCAACCTTTTAACTCCATGACTTGGCGACCCAAAGAAAACACATAACCTCAGCTCCACATTTAGCGAACTAGCGACAAAAGGGATCCTCACCCATTCGCAAGAACTTTGAGGGCACCGCTAGAAAATTTAGTGATTTCTTGAACACTATACGCCAAATCGCTAAATCTTAAGAGCCTCCGCCAAATCATCACGTGAATCAATGAACCAAGCAAACATTTATTAGAACTGCTAAAAGGATAGAGAAATCTACTGGGCCCACACTAGGAAAATCAACGGCCGTTGCTATACCTTAAGCCTCTGACACACTCAATGAGATTATATGCCGTTCGTCGATTCTCTGACAGGATCAGGACCCACTGACACATCTGAAAACTAGGTCCTACTGACAGCATGCCAACGTGTTACTACATGGACCAACCAAAAGCTGCCAACTGTGCATACATGTCAACAGACCCACCTGCCATCTTAAAGAGAATCAACGGCTGTCGCTATACCGCTGCATTAAAAATTGAGCATGTTATATCAACAGTATAATGATAGCCACAAGATTAGATCGAACTTTAACCCGCCTTGAATGCCAAGAAGACCTGTCCCACTGACAACATTCTAAATCATAATAGGTGGACCAATGAGAGATAGCCAAATCTGCACACCTAGCAAGTGGACCCACTTGAAGGAAAGGCTACGTCATCAGGAAAGATCAATGATTGGCGTAAGATCTCAGGCTTCTGAAAAAACCCTTGTGCTTTAGCGACAACCGTTAGATGGAGATGGTGTCAGAGAGGGGCCCAGGAAAATATTACGCTGAAACATAGGAAAAATTAAACGCTGAGACTTAGGCTTTCGAGGAAAATTTAGGTGCTGAAGGCTTTAGAAAATATTAAATTCACCGGGGGTAGAAACTTAGGAAAAGTTAACACTGGGGCTGACCAAAATATAAAGCACGTGCATTTAAAAGTTTTAAGTGACCCGAAAAGGTAACAAAAAATTAGAAAAGGGCCAGGACTTTTCAAAGGGTTTTTGTATGCAACGGCTATATTTTCAAAAATTTGAACCAGGGCTAAAGGTAGAGACCTAAAAATAACTGCAGAGACCAGTGGAAAAGGGCTAGAGCCATGAAATTTTTTGCATGTGCTAACAGGCTGCTCTCACAGGAATACATGCTAAGTGGATGATGATCTTGTCAAAGTTTGACATAGAGTATGTTGAGCGTAAAGTTGTAAAAGGACAAGCCATAGTAGATCAATTGGTTGATTTTCCAATTCAAGATAGCATGCCTATTCAAGTTGACTTTCCAGATGAGCATCTCATGTACATGACTAAGAGAACATGGAAGATGTTCTTTGATGGCTCTTTCATGCAAAATGGTTCAGGAGCTGGAGTGTTATTTCTTTCGCCTCATGGGTAGACAATTCCATGTCCTACAAGTTATTATTCCCATGTACAAATAACATTATTGAGTATGAGGCTTTGACAAATGGACTGAAGATGGCCATAAAATGGAGAATCATAGAGTTGCACATTTATGGGGATTCACAGCTAATAATAAACCAAGTTAATGAAGAATATCAAATAAAAGATGAAAACTGGTACCTTACAAGAAAATGGTTGATTCCTTGAGAGGATACTTCACATTTGTCACATTTCAGCAAATCCCTAGAGTAGAAAAGAAAGCAATTGATGCTATGGCTACACTCGCTTCACTTCTTCAGCTAGAACAACATGAGTCCAGATTTGAATTCCTAGTGGAAGAGCTACATTACCTCATCTATGACTCCCAAGAAAGCCATGTCATTTGTACCCTTGTTGGTCATGACTCATCCTGTTATGGTGCCATTTAATCATATCTTCGTGATGGCATTATTCCTGAAACCTTTAACTGGTCTGAATGAAGAAACCATACCCGAAATGCCTCTCGCCATACCCTTATCTCTGGTGATTTGTATAGGAGGGTTTTAGATGGGACACTTCTCAGGTGCTTGGAAAAAGATGAATTCGATCAAGCGCTAGTTGACATTCACGAGGGCATCTGTGGGGGACATTTCAATGGTCTTGTCATGGCCCGAAGGTTGCTTAGGGCAGGGTACTATTGGCCTACAATGCAGATGGATGTAGTAGCTTTTGCAAAGTCATTCAAAAAGTGTCAAAAACATGGTAACCAGATACATGCTCCAAGCAGGGAGCTTATTCCTTCTATATCTCATTGGCCATTTCAGCACTGAGCCTTTGATCTTGTTGGGAAGATTCATCCCAACTCATTAGGTGGACACAAATTTATCATCATTGCTACTAACTACTTTACTAAATGGGTAGAAGCTATCCCACTTTCTGTTGCCTCAGGCAAGATAGTTTCTCTATTCATTTTGAACCATATCATCTGTCGATATGGAGTACCTTTTGAGATTATCACTGACAATGGAGATCAGTTCAAAAATAAGGACCTTAAACACCTCTGCAAGAAATTCAAGATAAAACAACATTGGTCCTCCATTTACTTCCCATAAGGAAATGGACAAGTAGAGGCATCAAATAAAACCATTCTTAAAATCCTCCATAGAACAGTTCATAAGAATGGTAGAGATTGACATCTACAAATAAATCTAGCCTTATGGGCTTATAGAATGAGTATTCGTACTCCTACTGGGGCTACTCCTTTTGCCCTTACTTATGGTGCTGAAGTAGTGGTACCTTTAGAGGTTGAGATTCCTTCACTTAGAGTTTCCCTCAAAGGTCTAGTTACATATGAAGACTACCGTGCCATGAGACTCTAAGAGCTAGAACTTGTAGATGAGAAACGTCAAACATCATTTGACCATATGAGGGTCTATCAAAAGCGTATGTCCAAAGCTTTCAACAAAAAGGTTTTCCCTAAAAAATTCCAAGTGGGAGATCTTGTCCTATGTGAAAATCCTAAGAACCAACAACATAGAGATCAAAAGGGTAAATTTGAACCTAATTGGCTTGGACCTTACATCATTACTGCCACTTTTGGGACAAGTGCTTATTTGTTATCTACTAAAGAAGGAGAACAACTCCCTAATCCTATCAATGTCTTGCACCTGAAGAAGTTCTATCCATGA
Organism: Chamaecyparis obtusa; assembly: GCA_027943335.1. Classification (NCBI taxonomy): domain Eukaryota; kingdom Viridiplantae; phylum Streptophyta; class Pinopsida; order Cupressales; family Cupressaceae; genus Chamaecyparis; species Chamaecyparis obtusa. Next base: position 362,169 of record BSBK01002510.1, on the reverse strand, counting down.
TGCTTGTTCTGTCTGGGGGCATCCCTTGTACATATTTATTGATCCTGAAAAAATTCCAAAAAAAATTCATATATGATGCTGAAATTTTTTTAAAAAGCATATAAAGTTCTAAAAAAAGGGCATCCTAGTGAAAACCTAGCAATAGGCACTTTGATGTCTCACCAACAAAAAAAATAAAAAAATTGCAAAAAAATTCAAAAAGTGCCTTGGTGAAAACTTGGAAATAGGTGCCTTGGTAGCAAAAAAATTAAAAAAATTAAAAAAATAAAAAAATCTGTCAAGTGGTGAAAACTTGGAAACATGCACTACTTGAGGCCTTGGCACCCTTGTTTCTGAGCACTCGTCCTTGACACTTAGCCTTTCTCCATCATGCCTGGCTCTTGTTGCCTTGGTTTGGAATTGGTCTTTGTCTTTGTCTAGGGGGCATAACTGTGTTAGCTTTGGTCTCTTGGATGCGTTAGTCTTTAGGACACCTTGCAAACGGTGTTTTTCAACACTTCCCTAGTGTTAAGTGTTTCTCAACACTTATCATATATCTTACCCACAGTCTAGCATGATATGATATTTTCCACTGGCAGATGTGATACTCAAAGTTTGACTCAATGACCTCCACACACACACTTAAACACTTGACTTGCTGAGACTTGTTTGATTTTATTTCTTTGTGTGTTGTCTATGATGATTTCTTTGATGAGTGTTCTCTCCCTAATAGTTTTTCGATGATGCATGACTAGAAGACTGGGGACATGAGGATATGTTTTATTTCTTTTTTTACTTGTGGGTATATTTTGTTGGTCTTAACTGTCAAGAGCATTTATGCTTGTTCCACTTGACACTAGGATATACAATGTATTATCCTTAACTATTTTTTTGCAAGTGCATGCTTATAGTCATCTTGACTTTCTTGTGTCTCGATGTGAGCATAATCTTGCTATAAAAAACTTAGGGAACCTCACTGCACTAGTCATCTTGACTTACATGTCTTTGACGCTTAGGTGAGATTCCCACATATCTATCTAATAAAGATCATATTCATATACCCATAGTCATACTAGTGTGTATTTTATGATCTTGCGATGCTACCAATAGAGCTCGATGATGATTATTAGAGTCTAATAGTTTTTGTAACCTTGCAAGTAAACCACTTTTTCATAGTAGCTTGCATTCTTAAGGTCATGTTAGTTTAGTTTTGCATCTTGCATATGGAGAGAACTCTCCTTTCATCTTTCATGGACTTGTTGGTCAACTGCGCTCACCTTTCACTTCTTCTCAATCATGTCTTTCACTCCTTGTCTTTCACATCATGTCCTTTTCCTGTCATCACAAGGGGTTAATCTTATCATCATATCTATATCCTAAAGAGAACATTTTCAGAAACATGAGTCTATATCATGAGAACTAAACATACATATATGAGAGAGACTATACATGAGCATTTATAAACATGTATCATACATTCAAGCAATATAACAAGACAATAAAATTGAAACATCCATCACAAGTGAGACAAGTACACAAGATAAATTGTAAATCCAATCATGTCATATATAAATCATGATACAAAGTATAATATGAGATCCCAAAATTTGGATCAAAGTCTCAAGATACAACTGTACATCTAAGCCCTAGACCTAGGACTGACTCGCCCCATCATGTGGAGCTGGTGGTGGTGGAGCCGGTGGTCCCATCCTGTTGCCTGCCATATCTAATCTCCCTGCCCTCTCAGAGTAGAGTGGCACTCTCTGTCCCACGGGTATGGCTACTATGTATAATCTGTGATAATATGCCACCCATGTCACCTCCCTCTGGATCTCTGCGACATCCTCTCGTGCTGCTCTCTCTCACTACTCTATCTCAGCTCGTGCATCTAGGAGTTGCTAATCACATATAGCAATAGTCATCCTCAGCTGCTGCATCTTGATCTCTAAGATCTGGATCCTAACACGGAGATCCTCTCCTCCCCTGTCCACAAGCTGATCCTACCCGACATCCACTCGTCGGTGAGCTGATGGTCTCACCTCATCATCATCATCATCTGAAACTTGTCTCCGTGACCGTTTCCGGCCACCAGATCTAGATCCCTTCCCTCTCTCCACCACTCTCCTCCCTCCTCCCCCTCCATCTCCCCCATCATCATCCCCATCCCCATTAGATGCCTCTGGTTGTGCATATGGGATCGTGAACCTGGGAAATGGTCATCTCCGGTGCTTTTCTCTGTATGCCGCATCAGCACTTGCATTAGCCATGTCGGGTAGGTAATCCCATGGCTCTCTACGTATCCGTGCTATCTCCTGTGTCGCCTGCTGGTAGTCCAACATCGGTAACCACCCCAATCCCTCATCCTCCCTGCACCTGGCGTATGTAGTGGTCTCCACGGGTACCCTCTGCTGACGACCAAACTATCTCCATACTTGAGTGATACAAAAGTGCTCAACAATATCTGTATGTCGACCTATTAGTGGTTGACTGCACAACATATACTTGAGCTCTTGCTCTGGGTCGCTCCACTGCTCACACTGCCTGTATGGCCTCCACTTGAAGGCTGTAAGATCATCCAGTAGCCTCCTATGGTATGTCAGATCTCTGCTATGAGGTTGGCCGATGAATCCCATGTACTTGTATATGTAGGGGCATCTCCGCTCCCAAGGCTGTACATGTGGTCGCACGACTATTTGCTCCCATGCCCACAACTGAGCATGGAAAGCTCCGCATGCCCAAGACCTGTTGTCCCTGTATACAATCTCATGTAGCTCATGGTACATGTTTGCTAGGATGGCTAGACTCCATGCCATCCATCTAGGGTGTGCTACCAAATCTGCTACCAACCTACCCCAGCCTAGTGGGAACCCCCTCTGGCTCCTGTCAATGATCAAGGCCTATGCCACTATCAAGCACACAATGCATGCCACTAGGTAGTCCTGACCATACTCCTCAATCAGGCGATCCCAACTAAGATGTCTATCTATGATGGTCACATCTTGAAATAGGTCCTAGATGGTCTGTCTCCCATCTGTAGGAGTTTGATCATAGTATACTTGTGCCAACACAAAATCATGTTAGTTTTCATCATATGGAAATCTTACATTTATAAACATCTATAAACATGATTATACTTACAGGATCTCCATGACTAGGTATTTGTAGGATCCAGTAGACATCCTCTAATGTGATCGACGCCTCCCCGGTCAGTAGATGGAAGGTGTTATGCTCACTGTGCCACCTCTCTACCAAAGATTTTAGCAACCCATGGTTTTCCCATCTATGGGGCATATCCAACAGGTATCCAAACCCCATCTTGCCCAAGTCTACTCGGCCTGGATCATCCAGATCTCGAACACAGCGTAATCCAACCACCCTCAGTGCTCTAATGGTGAGTTTCACAAAAGCCTCCTGCAAGCCATAACCCGCAAACCAGATGTCAGAACATATCATGATGGATGACTAAAAATAGTACAAGTACTATCAAATGCAAAAATTATCTGTACTCATGTTATTTTGCTCAAATTAAAACTATGCGATACTTTTCATTATACTGTTGCGATACTATTTTTTGATATAGTATCATGCGATACTTTATTCAATAGCAGTGCGATACTCTTTCCTTGTCCGATAGTTCGCACAAGGTCGCACGATGTTTCACCTAGTATCGTGCGATACTTTCTGGAACAATTGTGCGACATTTTGTGGACCCACGAACTATCGTACGATATACAATATAGTACATGTGGGATACATTTTTAGTGTCGTACAATGTTTCACATGCATATAATTTGAAATACTAAAAAATGTGTTTTAAATGCAATAAATGACTCAAAAGGCTAGTTTTTCTGAAAACTTATCGGGGCACCATAGTGAGGAGGCCAGTTGTGCAACCGACCGCACTCAAATCGATGTGTGTGGACCAGAATCACTGCTTGCTAAGCCATAATCTCTCTATGATCTCTCAAAGTTCTCAAAATCACAATAAGAAAAATGAATTTGAAAATGACCTTTTTACCCCTTATATAGCATTTTGACTTTTTGACCAATTTTTGAAACATCTCAAAATTTTGTGAAAATTGCACCCCTGGCTAATGTCGACATCCTGGATCTATTTTCGGGATCGAAATTGAAATCCGAGTTCATCTTGATAGTCAAAATTGCATTTTAAATTTCTCCTTCTTCCGTATAGTTGGCTGACCATTTGAGGCCTGATCCTTTGATCTTCATTGGGGCATCTTCATTTTTTCATCCCCATCTCTCTCAACCTTCTAGTCTTTCATTCATTTTCATTCACTCCATCTCTCTGAAGTTTGATTCCATCTTTATCCTATATCTTTCTCAATCAAACCTAGTCAAACTAGGGTATATTTTCACTGCTTGATGGTTATTCTATCATCTTTCTTCTTCGATTATGATTTCTATTGATTTGATTAGATCTATCAATTTGTTGTTTCTCCTCTACCTAATTTTGATTTCAATTCCAAGGGGGTAGTACCTATCAAACTTCAATCTTCAATCCTTGATTCAACTTTATCAATCAAACCTTGCTTGAGATTCTTATCTCTTATCTTAGACTTGACAATTACCTATTTACAGGTGTGTTGGCCTTGTCTTTTTCAATCAGCTTATCTTTGTCCTGATGTGTTCCCATCTGTTGAACACACGTCTAGGTTGTTTTATGATCCCAAATCGATCTCACATTTCAATTCTATTATTTGACTACATGTGATCCCAAATCGATCTCAAATTAGTCAAAGAGGGGCAAATGTATGCACCCTAAAATGGTCGCCTAGACTTTGGGCCCCATTCTTCAATTTATCAATTTCCTAAATTAATATTTCAAACCAATATTTTCAATCAAATCAATTTCCTTGGTCAAATCTTAATTTTATCATTTATTCAATTATATTCTATGGGTTAACCATTTTATCCTAAGTCTTTATTTAATTAAAAGTAATTCCCTCCCCTTTTATTAAATAAAAAACCCCACTTTCCTCTTATCCTAAGTTGCACAACATTATTCTTATTTTATAAAAAGGAGAAAAGGCCTTTTTGTCTCACATGGGGCACAAAAGTCAACACTTCTTTCTCATTGGAGGAGATTTGTGCACAAGGATTGATCCCTCTTTCAAGCTCCACCCTTGATCAAATTTTTTGCCTCTTAATCTCCATGGTCCACTTATCTTTAAAAGGAGAGCTCTTTTCTCATTCAAAGGATCCACTCTTCATGCTAATCTTATGCTGCAGGTTTTCTTGGTGATTTTGGAGCTTTGGAGATCTTCTTGCATTCTAGCTTTCATTCTTGCATTTAGTTTAGCTTTCATAAAATTTTAGTTTACTTTCCTTTCATGCTTCTAGTTTAACTCACATAGGTTAATTAGCAAAGGCTTGTAATACTTTCATTTCCATAGCTTAGTTGCACTCTTGCATCTTCATTCTAGCATAGAATTGCATTGCATTTCCATCTTGATTCTTGAGGATATTGGTATTCTTGCCCTTGTCTTTTTGAATCTCCCATTGTGTGGTTTACTAGCAAGGTTATAGGCTTAATAGCTCTAGTTGAGAGCATTCTAAATATCCTTGTGACTCCATGCTTAGGGAGCTCTAGGTTGCTTTCTCAAAGTTTCCAATCTATGGATTCTCTTGGAAGTAATGACTTAGAGAAGTGCACATTTTGAGTGTACACCAACGTCTTGTTATGTTATAGACCTGGACTAGCTAAGAGCTGTATTGGGTCCTTCATGATCTTGCAGAACTGTTCTTGCTTTGTAATTGGTTGTAACCAAGAAGGCCTTACAACTCGACACATCACATGTAATCAGTTGTTGATGAATAAATATACTTATTTGATCTCATATTTGGTGTTATTGTTGTGTAATTCCATTGTGTTGTGGTTTGGCTGCAAGTTTGGACAGTCCTTAATTGGATCCTCCATCCTTGACTGCATCAATTTCATACTCTTCTACAGTTGGCAACTAGATGTATGTCATGCTATGTACAAGGCCAGATATTGCACATGTAGTGGGAGTTGTGAGCAGGTATATGAAAGATCTTGAAAAAGAGGATTGAAATGCAATAAAGTGGATTCTTCGATATTTGAGAGGTTCTACTACACAATCATTATGTTTTGAAGGTTCTAAATCTACTCTCCATGGATATGTTGATTAAGATCTAGCAAGAGATATTGATAGCGAGAGTACAACAAGGTATGTTTTTACTATAGGTGGAACATTAGTTAGTTGAATTTCATGGTTGCAAAAGGTCATTGCACACTTTGCCATAGAAACAACATATGTTGTTGCTACCAAGGCTAGCAAGGAGATGATTTGGTTACAAAGGTTTATGGAGGAATTGGGAAAGCATCAAGAGAACAACATGTATTGTGATAGTCAAAGTGTCATTCATCTTGTGAAGAATTCAACCTTTCACTCTTAAGACAAAACATATACAACTTCGGTACCATTTCATACGCTAATTTTTAAAGGATGGACAGTTGAAGTTGGATAAAATGCACACTAGTAAGAATCCTATAAATATGTTGATAAAGGCAATACCTTGAGAAAAACTGACTTCCTAAATTTTTTGTTGGCCTTTGAACATGATACTAATGGAACTGAGAAACAAGCCAAGTCTAGGTGTTTTAATCTAGTGGGAGCTATAGGTGTTGTAGTGTTCATCCAAGATCAATCTCCAAGTGGGAAATTATTTGGTGTGGAGCTTGACCAATCTCCAAGTGGGAGATTGTTGGTATGTGGCAACCTATCTTGATGTTGAGTGTAATTTTTGGTGACTTTGTCAGCCGCATCTCCCCCCCCAAAGCAATCAATGGGGGAGGGAGGGGTTGAGCTCCTCTTGTGGGGCCCGAGGGGATGACCCCCCAATAGGGGGCCAGGAGTGGAGCTCATGGTAAATATTTGGGGGTAATACCGCTAATGGGGAGTGTGTAATGACCCTCACTAGTAGGATCACTAAAACACCCCAAATCTGATCTCTGTTATGATCACTACAAACTATTTGTATTATAGCAAAGTCTGAATACTATGGACTGCATACATGACTGTTAATCACTTCCTAATGTTTGATGAAGACCGCTGATGCAATACAGACTGGAACAGTCCCAAACTCCACCTCCCAACACTGTCATTTTTCTTGCAAGTACAGGGCTGTACCTGGCCGTACTGTACGGCTTCTCTAGGAAATTCAGTGAGGGTTTTTAACACCCCACATTGCTATGAAATGGACCGCTAGGGATGTACTAAGATCCTCCCAAAAGCATAAAAATATTCTCCAAGGGAATTAGGAGATATGAACAAAACTTTGATTCCAGGCCCTGATATGAAATGTCTGAGAATGTGCAATATTGTCTTCAATCTTTCACCAAGATGATTCACCAATGCAATAAGTGAACTCAAACCCTTATTCCAACCACAAAAAAACCCTTACAATGAATTCTCAATGAAGTACCAATGAGATGGCTGAGTACCAACTCCAAACTTGCAACCCTTCAATAGATATTTCACTACCTCAATTATGCCAATCTAGGGGAGTGATTCATTCCCAAAGATTGAATAGTATTTGCAGACCACAAGGCTACAAATTGCTTCACAATGAAGAAGTAGAAGAAATCCCAAATCCAAGCATGTAGAAATGATAGCCCAAGCCCTCTATTTATTCTTTTTCTTGAGAAGTTACTAGAACTTCTAGAAACATCTAATTATAATGTACTTTATAATAAAATAACATTATAATAATAAAGTACATTTATCAACTCAAAAATATAACAATGTAGGCCAAGATGTCTCATAACCGAATGTAGGCCCAACTAGATTGAATGTAGGCTCGAACTGGATGTAGGCTCACTTCTGGACGTAGGCTCCACTACAACTGCATGTAGGCCTCAAACTGGATGTAGGTTTTGCTGAAAGTAGGCTCTATCAGCAATAAGCAATCAAATGATCCACACAATGACTCTCTCTCCAAACAATTTGCCTACGAGAGTCGATGATAGGCAAACCTGTCATGAAAGAACATGTCTCTAGAAAGGGGACATGATAGTCCGCCCCTCCAGAAATTGCTTTCCCTCAAGCAATCTCAAAGCTGGATGCTGCAAAATCTCCTCAGACTCCCAAGTAGCATCCTCAACAGGAAGATCTCTCCACTTCACCAAATACTCCCTGATAACTCTCCTGCGAAGCTATTTCTCCCTACTATCCAAGATAGACTCTGGCACCAAAACCAACTTCCCCTCATCATCCAAGGGTGGTAACACTGTAGAAGGCACAACATGCTGCCCTAATGCCTTCTTGAGGTGTGACACATGAAACACATTATGCACTCTACTATTAGCTGGAAGCTCAAGCTCATAAGCCAACTCACCAACACACCTAATGATCCTGAAAGGCCCATAGTAGCTCAGCTTAAGCTTCTCCGACCCACTCTTCTTGATAGTAGACTGCCGGTATGGCTGAAGCATGAGGTAAACCATATCACCAACCTCAAAGCTCCTCTCAATCCACTTCTGATCTGCATACTGCTTGTATTGATTCTATGCCCTGGCTATATTATCCTTGAGAGCATCAACAATGTCTTTGCTCTCCTGAAGCAAATCTCTGGCACGTGAAACTCTAATATCAGACATAAACAAATCAATGAAGCTAGGCGCATCATACCCATATAGAGCCCTAAAAGGTGACATCTGAATCGACATGTGAAATGTGGTATTGTAACAATACTCACAAAAATGTATCCATCTCACCCATGCCCTTTTTTGACCAACCACATAGTTCCTCAAATAGCCCTCCACCCACTTATTGACTATCTCTGTCTGTCCATCTGTCTGCGGGTGATAACTGGTGCTAGGTGTAAGCTTAGTGCCACAAAGTCTGAATACCTCCTGCCAAAAGTGACTCAAAAATCTGCTGTCCTTGTCACTCACTATGCTGCGGGGTATCCCATGTAATCTGAAGACCTCTCTGAAGAAGACCTCAGCTACCTGTACTGCTGTATAAGTAGTAGTGATGGGAAAGAAGTGTGCATACTTCGTTAGTCTATCCACCACCACGTAGATACAATCACGCCCTTGGGCCTTGGGCAAGCCAGTAATGAAATCCATGGATATGCATTCCCACTTCTGATCAGGAATGGGAAGTGGCTGTAGGAGCCCGGCTGGAAAGGTGTGCTCTTGTTTGTTCTGCTGACAAACAGGGCACTCATGAACATACTGCAATACATCTGACTTCAGTCCCTTCCAAGTGAACCTCTCCCACACCTATCTATATGTCTTGAAGTACCCAGGGTGACCAGCTGTAGGTGAATCATGAAGAGCTCTCAATATAGATCGCTTCACCTTCGATCCTGGGGCTAGAAAGATCCTGCTCTTGTAGATAATCAAATCATCTACAAGTGTATACCGGGTATCAACAATTGACCCATCAACTACCCCTAACGCCCATGGGTCTCTAGCATACTCTGCCACTATCATATGCCACCAATCCTCTGATATCTCAATCAATGCACTGAGATGTGGTCTATGTGACAATGTATCTGCTACCACATTTTGAGTCCCTCTCACATATGATATATCAAAATCGTAAGCCTGTAACTTACTTACCCACTTCTACGCCCTATCATTGAGATCTCTCTGACTAAGGAAATGCCTCAAACTATTGTGGTCAGTTTTAGTGCAAAACATACCACCCACTAGATACTGTCTAAACTTAGCCAACGCATGCATGATGGCTAACATCTCCTTATTGTAAATGCTAAAAGATCTCTCAGGTCCACAGAGTTGCCTGCTCTCATATGCAATAGGGTGCTTGTCCTGCATCAACACAGCACCTATACCCTCTCCGGATGCATCACATTGAAGATCAAATGGCTTCGAGAAATCAGGAAAAGCTAACACTAGACATGAAGTCATGATCTCCTTGAACCTGTCAAAGCAAGCCTGTGCCTCTGGTGTCCAAACAAAGGCCCCCTTCTTCAGAAAATCTATCATAGGGGTTGCATGACATGAATACCCACTCACAAATCTGCAGTAGAATCCACATAGGCCTAGGAACCCTCTCAACTGTGTCAGGTTCTCTGGAATAGGCCACTCCACTATAGCACAAATCTTATCAAGATCCATCTGCACTCCATCTACATTGATAATATGACCCAAGTACAAGAGCTCAGTCATACCCAAATCACACTTGGACTCCTTGGCATACAAGGACTCCCTCTGCAATATACTTAATACAGTCTCCAAATGTACTACATGCTCCTGCCATGTCCGACTGTATACCAAGATATCATCAAAGAAAACCAATACAAATCTCCTCAACTGATGATGGAAGACCTTATTCATTGTAGACTGAAAAGTGGCTGGTGCATTGGTCAACCCAAATGGCATGACCACAAACTCAAAGTGCCCACAATGGCATCTAAATGCAGTCTTCTCCACATCCTGCTCTCTGACTTTGATCTGGTGATAGCCGGATCTCAAATCAATCTTGCTGAAGTAGCATGCTCCATGTAGCTCATCTATCAACTCATCAATCCGAGGGATGGGATACCTATTCTTAATAGTCCTCTTATTTAGCATCTGATAATCAATGCACATCTGCATTGAACCATCCTTCTTCTTCACCAAAACTATCGAAGAAGCAAAAGGAGACTTGCTCGGTCTAATATGCCCCATCTCATGTAGCTCCTTGATGGTTTTCTCTATCTCATCCTTGAGCCTCTTAGGATGCTTGTATGGTGTGATCATCACTGGTTTAGCACCCTCCTCTAACTCAATGATGTGCTCAATCCCTCTATCAGGTGGTGTGCCAGGTGGAATATCACTGAATACCCTGTCATACTCCTCTCTCAATCTCTAAATGTCTGGGTGATATTATGTCTTCTGATGTTCCTCCTGTGTAGGCATCAGAGTACACATGGCTGCCCATCCGATCCCATCGTGTCTAACCATCCTCTCCATGCGCTTGAAAGAAATAGTCCTAATATCACTATTTTTGATAGCCCTCAAGACATGCTGCCTACCATCTGCCTCAAACTTGATCTCCATGTCCCCGAGTCTGAAAGTGACCTCACCCAATGAATGCAACCAAGTCATCCCCAATACAATATCTAGGTCACCCATGTTAACTACATGGTAATCTACTTTGAACTCATAATCGCTCAAGCGTAAGGGCATATCTCTGATCATCCTGTTACACTTAAGAGTGTAACCATCAGCAACCTCTACTCGGAGACCCTCAAACTCCTTTGTCTCAATGCCACGGCACTCAACCAAATGTGCATCAATGAAATTATGCGTAGCACCTGTGTTAACTAGGGTAATCACCTTTTGTCTTGCTAGAACTCCACGCAATCTAAAGGACCCCTCCTGCTGAATACTGGACAAGCGTGCCTGCTGCAAATGTAACTCCGCTCAACCTTAGGCTCTGAAGCCTCTGCCTCTACCTCAGGCTCTGTGTCACTATGCTCATCCTCATGTGCTGTGCTATCTGAATCTGAGTCCTCATAGTATGCCCACATAACTCTATTGGCCTTCCCTTTAGGCCTCAAAGGACAGTCATGATCCCTCTCATATGGACCTTTGCAATAGAAGCATAGCTTCTTCCTGCGTAGGTCATTAAGTGCCTCAGTGTCCAAGGGTGGAGTGGATTTACCCTTGGTATCAACCTTCCTCCCCTTCCCCTTATCAAACTTCTTATTATCTCTGAAAGAAGTAGAACTCCTAGGGGTAAATCGGCTAGAAGGTGCGATAAGCTCCATACTACGAGCTTTCCTCATGGCCTCCTGTAGTGATGATGGATCAAATGCCTTGATCCAACCTTTGAGGGGTTTAAACAATCCCTCAGTGAATAAAATGACCAATCGCCTCTCTAATACATCCTGCACCATAATTGACAATCACTGAAATTCACTGATATATATATCTCCAAGCTGCCTATCTGTCTCAATTGTGCAAGATCACAGAAGAAGATCTTTGGATCCTTCCTGTCAAAATGCTCCACCAGTCTATCCAAAAAATCTTGGTACGATGTCACCTGGTTGTGCTGCAAGGTAACCATACCATGTGACCACCAGTCATGAGCTGCGCCCTCCAAATGCAAGGTGGCGTATCTGATGGCATCTATCTCTGACATGGGTCTCAATGCTAAGAAAGTATCCAACTTATGTATCCATGCCTGTGCTGTCATCTGTCCACTACCATCAAAAGAAGGTAAAGTTAGCTTGCTAGTAGCTCGCTGCAACTCATTGTCATGGCCTCCTCTAGGTCTCCTATTCTGCCGAGTATTTCTCATGTGCTCTCTCCTCTGGTTCAAGTAGCGATCAAAGTTAAGAAACTCACGCACATGTGGTGGTAATGCCTGTCATTCTGTAGTAGCAACTCTAAGATCATCCTGAAACTCATCCTGTACATCACCCTCTCCTGCCTCCTGAGCCTCCTCTCTAAGGAAAGTAGGACAAGTAGGTTTATCCGCTGTCCAAGACCTGTGCCTAGGAGCACCCTGTGAACCTGCCATGCTCCTATTATCATGATCAAGTGCACCTCTAACCTATTCCTGTGCTCTGGGCTGAACCACTCTCTCCATCATAGTGGTCAAATTACGCAAGGACTGGACCATCTCCTGCTGTCCCGTAGTCATAATCCGAAAGAATTCCCTCTCATCATCAGGAATTCTAGGTGGGCTCTGTGACTGTCTCTCACCCATGGTAAGAGTATCTTTGAAGTCCTGTTCACCCTCTAGTGCTGCTCTTCTTCGTGTGTAGTACCTGTGATGCCCAAATGCTGAAAGATGCATATAGGTTTCTTACCCAACAAGATGGCAAGAACACCGCTCTGATACCACTGTAATGACCCTCACTAGTAGGATCACTAAAACACCCCAAATATGATCTTTGTTATGATCACTACAAACTGTTTGTATTATAGCAAAGTCTGAATACTATGGACTGCATACATGACTGTTAATCACTTCCCAATGTCTGATGAAGACCGCTGATGCAATACGGACTGGAACAGTCCCAAACTCCACCTCCCAACTCTACCGTACTGCCTGCAAGTACAGGGCTGTACCTGGCCGTACTGTACGACTTCTCTAGGAAATTTAGTGAGGGTTTTTAACACCCCAAATTGCTATGAAATGGATCGCCAGGGATGTACTAAGATCCTCCCAAAAGCATAAAAATATTCTCCAAGGGAATTAGGAGATATGAACAAAACTTTGATTCCAGGCCCTGATATGAAATGTCTGAGAATGTGCAATATTGTCTTCAATCTTTCACCAAGATGATTCACCAATGCAATAAGTGAACTCAAACCCTTATTCCAACCACAAAAAAACCCTTACAATGAATTCTCAATGAAGTACCAATGAGATGGCTGAGTACCAACTCCAAACTTGCAACTCTTTAGTAGATATTTCACTACCTCAGTTATGCCAATCTAGGGGAGTGATTTGTTCCTAAAGATCGAATAGTATTTGCAAACCACAAGGCTACAAATTGCTTCACAATGAAGTAGAAGAAATCCCAAATCCAAGCATGTAGAAATGATAGCCCAAGCCCTCTATTTATTCTTTTTCTTGAGAAGTTACTAGAACTTCTAGAAACATCTAATTATAATGTACTTTATAATAAAATAACATTATAATAATAAAGTACATTTCTCAACTCAAAAATATAACAATGTAGGCCAAGATGTCTCATAACCGAATGTAGGCCCAACTAGATTGAATGTAGGCTCGAACTGGATGTAGGCTCACTTTTGGATGTAGGCTCCACTACAACTGCATGTAGGCCTCAAACTGGATGTAGGCTCTGCCGAAAGTAGGCACTGTCAGCAATAAGCAATCAAATGATCCACACAATGACTCTCTCTCCAAACTATTTGCCTACGAGAGTCGATGATAGGCAAACCCGTCATGAAAGAACATGTCTTTAGAAAGGGGACATGACAGAGTGCTAGGGGCAAAACCCCCAGCTAGGGATTTTGGGAGCAACACCCCTGAAGCAAAACTTGCCTATTATTTATAAAAGAGTTGGCTAAGGTTTTGGCATGTAAACAAACCTTTGTAATCCGCCTCAAAGGCCTATCAATAAATGGTTATGTAATGTGAAAGATATCATATTGTAATTTGCTCTTCTCTAGATAATAGAAAGATGTGGCCAAGTGTTTCTTTGGTAGATGTAGTGCACATTGGGTAAACCACGTTAAATCTCTGTGTTATTGTGATTTTAAAAAAAAATTGCCTCTCTTATTTTGCATTATATTTCAATACTATTTATTGCTCTAGTTTGCCTTAAAATCCTAACGTGGAGGACACACTATTTACTTATATTACAATACTTTGTGTAGATAATATTTTCTTGAGGATGATGAGAAAAATAGCAGAAAAGATTAGTTTGTGTGTTTTTTCTATGTACTTGTCACTTTAAAGATCAATATATTTATTTCTAAAAATGTAATATTAACATTCATGCATTTGTCATGTCCCCTTTCTAGAGACATGTTCTTTCATGACGGGTTTGCCTATCATCGACTCTCGTAGGCAAATAGTTTGGAGAGAGAGTCATTGTATGGATCATTTGATTGCTTATTGCTGACAGAGCCTACATTCGGTAGAGCCTACATCCAGTTTGAGGCCTACATGCAGTTGTAGTGGAGCCTATGTCCAGAAGTGAGCCTACATCCAGTTCGAGCCTACATTCAGTCTAGTTGGGCCTACATTCGGTTATGAGACATCTTGGCTTACATTGTTATATTTTTGAGTTGAGAAATGTACTTTATTATTATAATGTTATTTTATTATAAAGTACATTATAATTAGATGTTTCTAGAAGTTCTAGTAACTTCTCAAGAAAAAGAATAAATAGAGGGCTTGGGCTATCATTTCTACATGCTTGGATTTGGGATTTCTTCTACTTCTTCATTGTGAAGCAATTTGTAGCCTTGTGGTCTGCAAATACTATTTGATCTTTGGGAACGATCACTCCCCTAGATTGGCATAACTGAGGTAGTGAAATATCTATTGAAGGGTTGCAAGTTTGGAGATGGTACTCAGCCATTTCATTGGTATTTCATTGAGAATTTGTGGTAAGGGTTTGTTTGTGGTTGGAATAAGGGTTTGAATTCACCTATTGCATTGGTGAATCATTAAGTGAAAGATTGAAGACAATATTGCACATTTTCAGACTTTCCATATCAGGGCCTGGAATCAAAATTTTGCTCATATCTCCTAATCTACTTGGAGATAATTTTTATGCTTTTGGGAGGGCAATAATATATCCTTGGCGGTGACATTCATAGCAATTTGGGGTGTCAAAACCCTTTCCTAATTTTTCTACAGGTGCTATACATGTACGGCTTGGTACGACAGTCATAGCTGGGACAGCTACAGATTTTGGTGAGGCAGTTTGGGGTCTTCTTTGCAACAATCTGCGTCAACAATTTAAGTAGGGTATTAGGAGTGGTTTCCAGGTGCACTTCATGAATTATTTGTTGATGTGTTGAATGCCAAAAATATGCATAAGGGTTGTATATAACAGTGATTGATACACGAGTCTGAAACAGTTCTGTTCTTACATCATTTTGCTATTGTAATCAGTCATTGTTATAGTCTTGGAGTCATTGTATTGACAGATGCATTGTTAGACCTGGTCTTTATCAAGTCTCTTACTATGAAACAGTCCATATAGATATTTAGAAACAGTTATTGTTATCAGACATTGCTATTGGTTCAGTACAGTAGAAAATGCATTGATAGGACTTAGTTTATGGCTCATATGTTCATGTCCTAGTTCATATTTTGTAAACAATCCTTAAAAACAGTGCTCTCATGTAATAGATGTAACAATCATATATTGCAATCAGAATTGGAAAGGTTCAGGATATGATAGCATAGAGTGATATTTAGAATTGCATTGTTGTTCATTTTGCTACTTTCCTTTATTATTATTGTTATCTCAATTGCAATTGGACGCCCAAACAATAAACACATTGAAACTCATCATTCCAAGCAAAACTATTCTGTGCATACTAAGTGTTTGACGAATTGCCACAGTTCAGATTTGGGGGTTTGGTGGCCTTTATAGTAAGGGTCATTACAGTGGTATCAGAGCGGTGTTCTTGCCATCCTGTGGGGTAAGAAACCTATATGCATCCTTCAGCATTTGGGCATCACAGGTACTACACACGAAGAAGAGCAACACTAGAGGGTGAACAGGACTTCGGAGATAATCTTACCATGGGTGAGAGATAGTCACAAAGCCCACCTAGAATTCCTGATGATGAGAGGGAATTCTTTCGGATTATGACTGCGGGATAGCAGGAGATGGTCCAATCCTTGCATAATTTGACCACTATGATGGAGAGAGTGGTTCAGCCCAGAGCATAGGAACAGGTTAGAGGTACACTTGATCATGATAATAGGAGCGTGGTAGGTTCACAGGGTGCTCCTAGGCACAGGTCTTGGACAGCGGATAGACCTACTCATCCTACTTTCCTTAGAGAGGAGGCTCAGGAGGCAGGAGAGGGTGATGTGCAGGATGAATTCCAGGACGATCTTAGAGCTGCCACTGCAGAATGGCAGGCATTACCACCACATGTGCGTGAGTTACTTAACTTTGATCGTTACCTGAATCAGAGGAGAGAGCACATGAGGAGTACTCGACAGAACAGGAGACCTAAAGGAGGCCATGACAGTGAGTTGCAGCGAGCTGCTAGCAAGCTCACTTTACCTTCTTTTGATGGTAGTGGACAGATGATAGCACAGGCATGGATACATAAGTTGGATACTTTCTTAGCATTGAGACCCATGTCAGAGATAGATGCCATCAGATACGCCACCTTGCATTTGGAGGGCGCAGCTCACGACTGGTGGTCACATGGTATGGTGACTCTGCAGCACAACCAGGTGACTTCCTACTAGGATTTTGTAGACAGATTGGTGGAGCGTTTCAATAGGAAGGATCCTGAGATATTCCTCCGTGATCTTGCACAGTTGAGACAGACAGGCAACTTGGAGATATATATCAGTGAATTTCAGCGATTGTCAGTTATGTTGCAGGATGTATAAGAGAGGCGATTGGTCATTTTATTCACTGAGGGATTGTCTGAACCCCTCAAAGGTTGGATCAAGGCATTTGATCTATCATCACTACAGGAGGCCATGAGGAAAACTCGTAGTATGGAGCTTACGACACCTTCTAGTAGATTCACCCCTAGGAGTTCTATTTCTTTAAGAGATAATAAGAAGTTTGATAAGGGGAAGGGGAGGAAGGTTGATACCAAGGGGAAATCCACTCCACCCTTGGACACTAAGGCACTTAATGACCTACGCAGGAAGAAGCTATGCTTCTATTGCAAAGGTCCATATGAGAGGGATCACGACTGTCCTTTGAGGCTTAAAGGGAAGGCCAGTAGAGTTATGTGGGCATACTATGAGGACTCAGATTCAGATAGCACAGCACATGAGGGTGAGCATAGTGACATAGAGCCTGAGGTAGAGGCAGAGGCTTCAGAGCCTAAGGTTGAGCTGGAGTTACATTTGCAGCAGGCACGCTTGTCCAGTATTCAGCAGGAGGGGTCCTTTAGATTGCGTGGAGTTCTAGCAGGACAAAAGGTGATTACCCTAGTTGACACAGGTGCTACACATAATTTCATTGATGCACGTTTGGTTGAGCGCCGTGGCATTGAGACAGAGGAGTTTGAGGGTCTCCGAGTACAGGTTGCTGATGGTTACACTCTTAAGTGTAACAGGATGATCAGAGATATGCCCTTACGCTTGAGCAATTATGAGTTCAAAGCGGATTACCATGTAGTTAACATGGGTGACCTAGATATTGTATTGGGGATGACTTGGTTGCATTCATTGGGTGAGGTCACTTTCAGACTCAGGGACATGGAGATCAAGTTTGAGGCAGATGGTAGGCAGCATGTCTTGAGGGCTATCAGAAATAGTGATATTAGGACTATTTCTTTCAGGCGCATGGAGAGGATGGTTAGACATGATGGGATTGGATGGGCAGCCATGTGTACTCTCATGCCTACATACGAGGAGCATCAGATGACAGAGTATCACCCTGATATTCAGAGATTGAGAGAGTAGTATGATAGGGTGTTCAGTGACATTCCACCAGGTGCACCACCTGACCGTGGAATTGAGCATATCATTGAGCTAGAGGAGGGTGCTAAACCAGTGATGATCACACCATACAGGCATCCTAAGAGGCTCAAGGATGAAATAGAGAAAACCATCAAGGAGCTACTTGAGATGGGGCACATTAGACCGAGCAAGTCTCCTTTTGCTTCTTCGGTAGTTTTGGTGAAGAAGAAGGATGGTTCAATGCGGATGTGCATTGATTATCGGATGTTGAATAAGAGAACTATTAAGAATAGGTATCCCATCCCTCGGATTGATGAGTTGATAGATGAGCTACATGGAGCATGCTACTTCAGCAAGATTGATTTGAGATCCGGCTATCACCAGATCAGAGTTAGAGAGCAGGATGTGGAGAAGACTGCATTTAGATGCCATTGTGGGCACTTTGAGTTTGTGGTCATGCCATTTGGGTTGACCAATGCACCGGCTACTTTCTAGTCCACGATGAATAAGGTCTTCCATCATCAGTTGAGGAGTTTGTATTGGTTTTCTTTGATGATATCTTGGTATACAGTCGGACATGGTAGGAGCATGCAGTACATTTAGAGACTGTATTGAGTATATTGCAAAGGGAGTCCTTGTATGCCAAGGAGTCCAAGTGTGATTTGGGTATGACTGAGCTCTTGTACTTGGGTCATATTATCAGTGCAGATGGAGTACGGATGGATCCTAATAAGATCCGTGCTATAGTGGAGTGGCCTATTCCAGAGAACCTGACACAGTTGAGAGGGTTCCTAGGCCTATGTGGATTCTACCGCAGATTTGTGAGTGGGTATTCATGTCATGCAGCCCCTATGACAGATTTGCTGAAGAAGGGGGCCTTTGTTTGGACACCAGAGGTGCAAGCTTGCTTTGACAGGTTCAAGGAGATCATGACTTCATGTCCAGTGTTAGCTTTGCCTGATTTCTCGAAGCCATTTGAGCTTCAATGTGATGCATCTGGAGATGGTATAGGTGCTGTGTTGATGCAGGACAAGCACCCTATTGCATCTGAGAGTAGGAAACTCCGTGGACCTGAGAGATCTTTCAGCATTTACGATAAGGAGATGTTAGCCATCATGCATGCGTTGGCTAAGTTTTGACAGTATTTAGTGGGTGGTAAGTTTTGCATTAAAACTGACCACAACAGTTTGAGGCATTTCCTTAGTCAGAGAGATCTCAACGATAGGTAGCAGAAGTGGGTAAGTAAGCTACAGGCTTACGATTTTGATATATCATATGTGAGAGGGACTCAGAATGTGGTAGCAGATGCATTGTCACGTAGACCACATCTCAGTGCATTGATTGAGATATCAGAGGATTGGCGACATATGATAGTGGCAGAGTATGCTAGAGACCCATGGGTGTCAAGGATAGTTGATGGGTCAGTTGTTGATACCCGGTATACACTTGTAGATGATTTGATTATCTACAAGAGCAGGATCTTTCTAGCCCCAGGATCGAAGATGAAGCGATCTATATTGAGAGCTCTTCATGATTCACCTACAGCTGGTCACCTCGGGTACTTCAAGACATATAGACAGGTGCGGGAGCGGTTCACTTGGAAAGGACTGAAGTCAAATGTATTGCAGTATGTTCGTGAGTGCCCTGTTTGTCAGCAGAACAAACAAGAGCACACCTTTCCAGCCGGGCTCCTACAGCCACTTCCCATTCCTGATCAGAAGTGGGAGTGCATATCCATGGATTTCATTACGGGCTTGCCCAAGGCCCAGGGTCGTGATTGCATTTATGTAGTGGTGGATAGACTGACGAAGTATGCACACTTCTTTCCCATCACTACTACTTACATAGCAGTACAGGTAGCTGAGATCTCCTTCAGAGAGATTTTCAGATTGCATGGGATACCCCGCAGTATAGTGAGTGACAGAGACAGTAGATTTTTGAGTCACTTTTAGCAGGAGGTATTTAGACTTTGTGGCATTGAGCTTACACCTAGCACCAGTTATCACCCGTAGACGGATGGACAGACAAAGATAGTTAACAAGTGGGTGGAAGGTTATTTGAGGAATGTAGCTAGTTAGGAAAGGGCATGGGTGAGATGGATACATTTGTGTGAGTATTGTTACAATACCACATTTCACATGTCGATTCAAATGTCACCTTTCAGGGCTCTATATGGGTATGATGCGCCTAGCTTAATTGATTTGCTTATGTCTGATATTAGAGTTCCACATGCTGGGGATTTGCTTCAGCAGAGCAAAGACATTGTTGATGCTCTCAAGGATAATATAGCCAGGGCACAGAATCAGTACAAGCAGTATGCAGATCAGAAGCGGATTGAGAGGAGCTTTGAGGTTGGTGATATGGTTTACCTCATGCTTTAGTCATACAGGCAGTCTACTCTCAAGAAGAGTGGGTCGGAGAAGCTTAAGCCGAGATACTATGGGCCTTTCAGGATCATTAGGCGTGTTGGTGAGTTGGCTTATGAGCTTGAGCTTCCAGCTGATAGTAGAGTGCATAATGTGTTTCATGTGTCGCGCCTCAAGAAGGCGTTAGGGCAGCATGTTGTGCCTTCTACAGTGTTACCACCCTTGGATGATGAGGGGAAGTTGGTTTTGGTGCCAGAGTCTATCTTGGATAGCAGGGAGAAACTGCTTTGTAGGAGAGTTATCAGAGAGTACTTGGTGAAGTGGAGAGATCTTCTTGTTGAGGATGCTACTTGGGAGTCGGAGGAGATTTTGCAACACCCAGCTTTGAGATTGCTTGAGGGCAAGCAATTTCAGGAGGGGCCGACTGTCATGTCCCCTTTCTAGAGACATGTTCTTTCATGACGGGTTTGCCTATTATCGACTCTCGTAGGCAAATAGTTTGGAGAGAGAGTCATTGTGTGGATCATTTGATTGCTTATTGCTAACAGAGCCTACATTCGGCAGAGCCTACATCCAGTTTGAGGCCTACATGCAGTTGTAGTGGAGCCTACGTCCAGAAGTGAGCCTACATCCAGTTCGAGCCTACATTCAGTCTAGTTGGGCCTACATTCGGTTATGAGACATCTTGGCTTACATTGTTATATTTTTGAGTTGAGAAATGTACTTTATTATTATAATGTTATTTTATTATAAAGTACATTATAATTAGATGTTTCTAGAAGTTCTAGTAACTTCTCAAGAAAAAGAATAAATAGAGGGCTTGGGCTATCATTTCTACATGCTTGGATTTGGGATTTCTTCTACTTCTTCATTGTGAAGCAATTTGTAGCCTTGTGGTCTGCAAATACTATTCGATCTTTGGGAACGATCACTCCCCTAGATTGGCATAACTGAGGTAGTGAAATATCTACTGAAGGGTTGCAAGTTTGGAGATTGTACTCAGCCATTTCATTGGTACTTCATTGAGAATTCGTGGTAAGGGTTTGTTTGTGGTTGGAATAAGGTTTTGAATTCACCTATTGCATTGGTGAATCATTAGGTGAAAGATTGAAGACAATATTGCACATTTTCAGACTTTCCATATCAGGGCCTGGAATCAAAATTTTGCTCATATCTCCTAATCTACTTGGAGATAATTTTTATGCTTTTGGGAGGGCAATAATATATCCTTGGCGGTGACATTCATAGCAATTTGGGGTGTCAAAACCCTTTCCTGATTTTTCTACAGGTGCTGTACATGTATGGCCTGGTACGACAGTCATAGCTGGGACAGCTGCAGATTTTGGTGAGGCAGTTTGGGGTCTTCTTTGCAACAATCTGCGTCAACAATTTAAGTAGGGTATTAGGAGCGGTTTCCAGGTGCACTTCATGAATTATTTGTTGATGTGTTGAATGCCAAAAATATGCATAAGGGTTGTATATAACAGTCATTGATACACGGGTCTGAAATAGTATTGTTCTTACATCATTTTGCTATTGTAATCAATCATTGTTATAGTCTTGGAGTCATTGTATTGAAAGATGCATTGTTAGACTTGGTCTTTATCAAGTCTCTTACTATGAAACAGTCCATATAGATATTCAGAAACAGTTATTGTTATCAGACATTGCTATTGGTTCAGTACAGCAGAAAGTGCATTGATAGGACTTAGTTTATGGCTCATATGTTCATGTCCTAGTTCGTATTTTGTAAACAGTCCTTAAAAACAGTGCTCTCATGTAATAGATGTAACAATCATATATTGCAATTAGAATTGGAAAGGTTTAGGATATGATAGCATAGAGTGATATTTAGAATTGCATTGTTGTTCATTTTGCTACTTTCCTTTATTGGTATTGTTATCTCAATTGCAATTGAATGCCCAAACAATAAACACATTGAAACTCATCATTGCAAGCAAAACCATTCTGTGCATACCAAGTGTTTGACGAATTGCCATAGTTCAGATTTGGGGGTTTGGTGGCCTTTATAGTAAGGGTCATTACAACATTATATACACAATACTATGCAAGTACAAATTTGCATTTTCCCAAAAAAACTTTGTTTTATAATCATGTTTTTAACCAAATTTCAAGTCAATCATGTCATGTCAAAGTAAGCTATGTAATTTTTGATGTCATAGTTGTTAAGTCCTTAGGTGTTTGTATTTCTTGGTCTACTAACAATATATGCTAGTTGTTTGTAACAAATATCCAATTATGAATCTTAAAAGAGGCTTTAGCTTTAGCACTAGCAAGTGAAAGGAAGGGGGAAATTCAAAGAAAAATTCTGATCACAAAGACTAGGCACACATAAAAATGATTGAGGCTAAGACATAGAAATCATCTTTGAAATATAAGGTTGTCACTTTAGAATGTAAAACAAAGTCTAATCGTTGTTCAAAGATTTTGTAACCTTTTTAAAGAACTTTTTTTTGGCTTTTTGCTTTTTCGCCATGTCTTGGATCGAGGAGATAAACATAAAAATCACAACTTCTATTTTTAGAAAGTTATTACTTTATTTTTTTTTATAAAAAATTGAGGCAAAGGGAAATGCCAAGGCAATGACACAACATCAAGCTTCAATGGGCAAACAATGGCTTCAAGAGGTAGTCATAAAACATAAGACTTGTCAAAGTCAAAGGTTTTATTGTGCAATGTTCTAGAATGGGAAAATGGAACATTTTTAATGAAATATTAAAATTCATACAAAATATTTCAAAAACTTATAAAAAAGAATTCCAAGCATCCAAGTCTTATTTATTTTTGACATACCACTTTAAAATATTCAATTTTGAGATCCATTTAGTGAAATCCTTGATGACTACCAACTTATGTTTTTGGTATTAAGTGGTCAAAATCCAAATATAACATCAATAGAAGAAAAATTTTCTATAATTGTTACAACAAATTAATTAAAAATTGATTACATAAATAAATCTATGATGAAAATGTAATCTATGGTGAAAATCAAATTATAATATTTTATGATGCTAAGATCAAGTTTTAAAAAATAGTAGGAGCCTAAGTTTTTTCATCCACCCAAATAACATGTTTTTCTTGCCAAAATGAATATAGAAATGAGAAAAAAAGCCATCCAACTTGATACATGCCCTCAAAATGAAAATTGGTAGAGAAATGAAGTGAAATAAAGGAGAATAATAATCAAATTTGATCCTTCATATAGAATGACACTCAAGCCAAGATTTAGAATCAATTTCTGGCCAAAATGAACATCAAAATGGAGAAAAAATTACATCCAACTTAATATATGCACTCAAAATAAAAATTGGTAGAAAAATAAAGTGAAGTAAAGGAGAATAATAATTGACTTTGAGCCCTTCATATAGTGACAATTGAGTTAAGATTGAGAATGAATTAAAACAAATTAAGATTAGAAGATTAAGGCCCCTGATTCAAATGGATGCTTGGGACGAGACATAAAAATGAAAATAAAATAATATTTTATATTTATGTGGAGAGAATAAAGAGAAAGTTGCTTTCAAAGCAATTATTTTATTAATTTTGAAGCTTCAAGAATCTACAGCTGGAAAACTATGAATGTGTGACTTACAAGTACAATGTAATTAGAGTTGATCAAATTGTCATAAAAAGATGAAGTCAAGTCATCGTAATGTTTAACAAATGAACTTATGTTAGTTAATGTGATGCCCTTGTTATAGAAGTTTGTGTGGGGATTATTTGCCTATTTTAAATTCTTTGAAATTGTCTTCAACTAAACAATCTTTCCAAACTTTGTGTTGATATTCCTCTAACAACTTACTTCATAGAATCATGGTGATGCTCTTTCAATCTATCATTTCTTGTATCGATGCTAAAATATTGATCTTTGATTTAGCCAACAGACAATATCCATTGGTGTTTTTCAATCAAAGCTTCCATTGTTTGGATATTGGTCCATATTTTAACCAATAAAAAGTTACACTCGTTCATAGCTGGTTGTTAAATCTAAAAATCTCATGCTAATATAAGGTATTATAGTTTAATGTTGCATCTTGGATTAAAGGTCAGTCAACTAGTATTTTATTTTAAAGGAAAAACTCACATTGAAGCTTTGTGGTGTAAATATTTTTTATTTCTATTGATTCAACTGTAGTCAGACTTGAAAGAGTTCCCGCTTCAAATTTGATTTTATTGTATTTATTATTCTGTTTTGGGTTCTCACAACAGTAACAAATAAAAACACCAATTCAACATTAATGTAAATAAATAAGTTAAATAACTATTATTATGATGTATTAGTGGCTAAATATATTATTTTTCATAAGCAATATAATACCAACAATGTGACCTTACAAATAGCACAAGGGAGAGGGTATGCATGCAAACCCCATCATGATAAAACTACAATTATTAAGAAGATGCTTTTGATCATAATGCACCTCAACTGTCCACTATTGAACACTATTATTCCCTTCTGGAATGTGCCCTCAAACAAAGTATCCATATTTGGGTACAGAATTGTAATTTTAATCTTCTCCCACTGCAAATGATCTCTTCTATTCCTTCATCAATATCAATTCGATAAGGAGGTTGGCACCTCCATATGCATGCCTCCTTATATATAAAGAGCATACTATGAGTTGCATTCTATTATCAAATAAGGAGAATAATGGATGCTGACAATTGTCATCATGAATTTGAAGTTAGTTAAACATTTTCTTATGTAAAATCTTTTACCAACACAGATAAACCACTACAGATTCACTGGGAAGCACACACAGTATACTTGCAGATGATCCAACCATGGAAACTAGAAGTGTGAATGGAAATGAATTGGACAAGTAACATGAAAAACACTAGAGACTCAAACAATTAAAATATGATGCAAAAATGGAAAAAATGGGTACTTATAAATTTATAATGCAAATTGCAGAGTTACAAATCTTTTCATCAAATGTCAAAAAGAAAGGCTTTCTGGTTTGATCTGGAATACCCTTACCTTTTCTTACAAGTTAGTGCTTTCTTGGCATTTTTTGCTTCTATTCTTGCAACAACAGTATAATCACATTCAACAGTCATCAATTCAGTCGACATTTTCAGTAACTGATTCATGTAATCATCTACTCATCATGGATCAAACTTCAACATCGTTGTATTCCAACAATCATCCACAATGCATTCCATCCCCATTTCATAAATGACAACAATAGCAGACAACATGTTCCAGTTCAACATCAATTTTTGGGAGACAGACTAAAAATGAGCATGCTAGCCAACAATATGTTTATCATATTGTCAACAATATCCATGCTCAGTTGAGATCAATGCAATATTGAGGACTACCATTGATTGTACTCATCACTTATGTTATTTGTCAATGTCTCAAGAGGATGAATGAATGACGGACAATCATCATGTGTAAGAAAAAAGATGCTTACTAAAGGTTAATCATTCTGTTATGTATATATAAGGACATTCCGTATAATTTTGACCAAGGGGATTACTAAATACCTTATTGATTAGAGAAGGATATTTTAAAGATCAAGTATCTCCTCAATGCGAAGAGGAGGCAATTCCAAGGTGAAACAAATAAAACCGAATATGGATATTGAATACTAAATCATAATTATTATAGAC
Source organism: Chamaecyparis obtusa (assembly GCA_027943335.1). Classification (NCBI taxonomy): domain Eukaryota; kingdom Viridiplantae; phylum Streptophyta; class Pinopsida; order Cupressales; family Cupressaceae; genus Chamaecyparis; species Chamaecyparis obtusa. Next base: position 336,077 of record BSBK01002510.1, on the reverse strand, counting down.
CTTAACATAGGGCATTTTAGATGCTATAATGAGGTTGAAATGAAAAATGATAACGTTCATGCTAATATTGTTAATATCAGAATATCTGAATGAGATGCTGCTTTAGACTTTTATAAGGAATTTAATTATTCCACCTTTGTATCCCTTTTCCAAATTCCATATTATAAAAAGTTCCCTAATAAATAGTTCATCTTAAAATTCTTTCCGAACTTTATCAAAGCAAAATGCTTTCATGATGTGATGCTTTTAATTTAAAAACCAAAGGAATTATTTTATGATAACCAGATAATTTAAATTACGTCAGTCGATAAAAATTTGACGATCATGGGTTCTTTAAACTGTTGTAAAAAATCTCATACACGACTACACCGTCCTCAGTCATCAAACTCAAGTTGAAAGGTTCTGATTTCCATGGGCGCTAATTCCACAATAAATTCTTCATTCATTATTTTGTTTCTCTTAGATGGCTCATGCATATCATTCTCTTCACCTTCAATTCGCCAGTCCAATGATTTCATTTCCGACTTTTCCTGAACCGCGGAAAGATTGAGTTCGACAACTTCTTCAATCTACAAAATCATTCAAAAAAAATATTTCAACAATTAAGAGCAAATATGCCATTTAATCTTTGACTCTGCCATTTAAAAACATTAAAGGGACCACAGCTTCCTATTGTTCTTCATATTCCGACTCAAAGAAAATGTGAATATGCATACATGCAATTTTTTTAATCCCCTGATGTATGTATAAATGATTCAATACATACAGTCAATCACCCATGAGATAGGAATGAGCGATGGGAGAGTAAAGATAATGCAAGGACCTAAAAGAAAAATATTAAATTAGATAAAGCCATAATGATATGTTCAATTGTATTTGTTATAATAACTGCCCATTAAAGATTTCTCTGGAAGAAAAATACCAGCAATAAAGGGTAATCGTATGTTATGCATGGCTAGTTGTCCACAACATTTTAAATAGTTATGATTACATTTTCAAGACCTTATTCCATCCTTCAAGCAAAGTGTGTTTATTTTCTCAATGGTTATCATAGGAAATGAAAAGTAAACATTGACCAAAATAGCATAGCGATGAAGCTTGGAGATAATATGGTTATATCAAACAAATGACAATATATTTATGAAGAGAAGATAAAAACATGTATACATGCTAAACCTAGAGACGTTAAATTGGGATGGTTTTTGTACATGCAAAATCATAGCAGTAAATTGTTTAATGTAGTGAGCTCATGTGAAAAAGCATAAAGGAATTTGTATGGACAAGCCGGGTCCAACTATTGAAGAGATACAATAACACAATGAAACTAGGTCAAATATGACATCCATCTTGCTGATGTGACATGTTCCAACAGACGAAGCAGGGTGCAAGTCCCCTCAGTTTACATGCCCCAATAATATAAGTTTACATAATTGAACTTCAAATTTTTTAAATGGCGTTAATTAATAACATCAAAAGAAAATAAAAAAATAATATTGAGAAATCAACTGCAAGAACCCAGAGTGTTCACTTGCTGTTTCATCTATCTATTTCAAGAACATTTATTACTGGTTTGCCACCAAGCTGTATATGAATGATTTCAATGTTCCTCTTCAGAAGTCACCAATAAATGTCAACAGCCATCAAGGACTGAACTTTAGAACAATATATACCCAACAATTGAGGTTTTGCTAAATAGGACAAATAGAAAATCTTTATTTATCATTCTCATTTATTGCATTTGTTAAGCCTACCAAAATAGTTGGAGATCAACTCACGATTCCATGATCAATACTAGTCATATCTTCATTGAACTAAGTTCTCCAGTGTTTGAATTGACTTGAAAAAATATTAATAATTTGAAAATACATCCTTCTTAAAGAGTTTCCAATTATTGTCTTCAGGCTTTCTAGTTGTTTTATCATATCTAAAGACCATTTTAAATTTCAACATTTAAAGGTTAGTCTTTTTTGACCCAGCAGAACTTTTTTATAATCCGTGAAATATATGGTGATGACAAAAACAACATATCTTTCAATATTAGATAACAGAAACAAAGTTCTATTTATCACTTTTGAACTGAAAATACTGATTCGGAGGAGGTAGAAAGAACCAAAGGAAACTAATTTTGACTGATTTCCTGTGATGCCCCCTGTAAGAAGTGTACTTACAAGGTAAAATAAAAAAATATACAGTAGAATTCAGTTTTGGGAATTGCATCAGTGACCAATTTAATGATTACGTATAATACTATCCTTGAAAGTTGAAACACAAACTTCTATTGTTATACCTATAACTAAGGCTTCTATAAGCTCCCTTAAGCGGATGCATATTGAATTAATTAAAATGACAAAAATGTCTTATAATTATGAATTTAGAAAATGCTTTTAACTTGATCCTATCATGCTAACATACAATGTGTTTGTTAAATTTTCTTGTGACTGCTTACCTTTGATTTATAACAATTGAAAAACAACTTAATGAAGAACGAAATCACCAACATAATAAGTTGTGGAATCTTAAGAATGTAGAAATACAATCAAACAAAATGGTCAGATCAGATTTTCAAATATTGAGGTGTTCAACAATGAAATAGAGATAGATGGTTCTCGTTCGACAGACTGTACTACAAAACATTTTGTGCTTAGCCATGTGAACAATTGTTTGCAAATTTGTCAAATGTCTTTTCTAGTATCAAGTTATATGGACTTCTCTATGCCTGAACATAACAGTTAAAAGATGAGACTATACAAATCAATAAAGAAGGTAATGTCAAAGAGGACTGAAAGAGTGATAATCTACACTAACCACTTTGAGTTTTTAGTACAAACATGTTGCCAAAGCAGATTTATCCTAAAAACTGGAAAATTGCATTTATGACATGCATACATATGATTTTTTGGTTGTATGAAGGCAGTGCATTGGAATTAATATTTGAGGCAAGCTTTATACAACTAAGGACAAACACATGCCATCAATCTTACAAAGGAGTAATTGGACATCTACAAAAAAATAGGGCATCAGAAGCTAGTAAGGTCCATTTGCAAAAGAGTATACCTTGCGTCCTGGAAATAGATTTTGAAGATCAACTCTTGCGGGGGTTGAAAATTTGTCATCTTCTCCAATCTGCACAAGAATGCCGGACAAAGAACAGACATTTTGCCAATTTTTTTGTAATGTTACAATTCCAGACCATAGTTTTGTACAAACAAAATGGTTTAGTTAATATACAATTCAAATTTACCTCATAAAGATGTGCTAAACGCAATAAAGTAAGCTTATCCTCCAGTTCCTGTTCTCCAAATTGCATGCTCAATGTAACATTGTAAAATAAAGACTAAAAGAGGAAAAAAAAATCTGACTGACTCTCCCAAACAATCTACTTGAAATAAACCTTAAAATATTCATCAATCTCTCGAAAAGAATGTGAAATTTACCTGAAGTGTAATTATTGCAATATTTGTTGGTAGCTCATAACCTGGGGGAAATGCTGAATACTGAGGGGTATTTATTAGATTTGTTTCTTTTTCCTGCATCATAGAAATTTCCTTATTTCATTTTAAACTCATGCAAGAAAGTGATTTTCATAGATTTCACACTTTGCCTTTTTTCATATAGTAGACAGAATAAAGACAACATAAGTATATCCAAAACTAAAGCAGGATAAACATGAACTTGTTATGAACATTTGACTTGTCAAAGAAAAAATGACATAGGAAATCAAGCGATTTTCAATTCTAGCAAGTTTCTCAGGGAAAGTTGATGTTTCAAATTATGAATATACTCACAGACATGTCATTAACAACCTGAAAAAAACACTAATACAATTACATAAATTTACTGCATCTATAATCAATTATTCTTATATTATCTCATTGTTGGAAGTTGAGTTGGTGGTATGGGTATAGGATCAGGTTTGGCTTTGGGATTTGGGTAATGTCAGAATGGAAATTTCTTTTCCCGAGTAAAGGTATGCCTGACTTTGTATATATATACAGGCATATATATAATTTTAAAAACAATATATGCTGGTGACTATACAGAATTTAAAATATATTTGATATTGGTACTAAAAATAAGTTAAATGTAATGTCCCTTCTTATTCTCCTTTTATAATTTCCTGCAAAACTGACGTTAGTACAAAGTATTACACAATATTTACATGACTCGTACTCTACTCTAAGTTAGTAAGCGGGGGATTTGATTTTGAAGGTTGCCTCTAGGTCGGGCTTCACAGAATTCCCGATTCTCGGCTTGAGGGATATAAGATCTACCCTAAGCAACCGGGCTATCAACATGTCATCCCATAGAGCACTACCTATAAGAATCTCTTGGAAGCAATAAATGCTATCCAAGCCTACGCATATGCATATGACTGACATCAATATATATACTGCCTATGCGAGATTATAACAATCTCGAGACTAGGGAAACTATAACAATTTCCTCTAGCCCCCTCCAGATATGGGGATCCATCTCTAATGAATATAAGATTCATTTTATATGGAATCCATATCATCATCTATGGTGGACATAAAAATGTACAAACCTTAATGTTGATTATATAATCATTATTTTTAGATTTATTCATAAAAGAAATCCAGAATTACTCAAGAATGCATTGATTAAGAATTTATTTATATTAAATGACATACCACCATGTTGAATTTTCGTTGAAAGTCTTTTATCTTTTAATCTCCTTTGTTTTCCGTATATTCTTTTTTCCTCCTTTGAGTTCCTCCTTTATTTTCTCCTATCTTCTCTCCTTCATTTTCTCTTAGATTTTCTCCTATATTATTTTTTCTCAGAGTTTTCCATATTATTTTCTTCGTGTTTCTTCCTTTTTTCCCCGTAATTGTTTTCTTATACCCTTTTTTTTTTTCTTCCAAAAGTCATGTCTTTGGGATTATATTATGTTATTTTGTTTATTTATATTTACTATATGAATAATATATTATAATAATAAAAGATTATAATTATAGTGTGATTACTTATTTATTATTTATTATATTTAATAATTTATTAATATTATTATATTGATTCATCAATATATTATATTATATTATATTTATATAACATATTTTTATTATTATTATTTTAATAATATTTTATATTAATAATATATTAGTATGCTTATATATTATTTTTTTATTTTAATAATAGATTATATTATATCATTTATTTATTAAATTTTCTTTTATTATTTTATAAAATATTAATTTCTATTTCAAAATGGGTACATCACAGTCTGCCCTTCTCAAAATTGCTTGTCCTCAAGCAATTCAAACCTTTGGTGTGAGTGGTGTCTTTCTATGTCGATATCCCATCCAATGACCCTGAACTTGATTTGTTGTAGCACTTTCCTTCCCTTTTGATAGATGTTTCTCAACTCCAAGAATGTCCATCAAATCTTGACACTCACCAAGAATGTCATTGATCAAGCCTCATGGATAATTTAAACTCATCTTCCTAATTCTATCAAATCCTTAGGGGAAGTCTACCAGATCAGGTTCCCTAAACCTCTTTAGGATCTCTAGGGTTCTGAATGACATAAGATAGATTCTAGAACCATCCTCGGTTATTTCACCATCTTCTTTGGAGTGCATACTCCAAGGTTTCATCTTGGAAGAGATATCCTCTATCCAAGGCTTCTCATCTTGGGAGAGATATCCTCTACCCAAGGTTGTTTGCATATGCATAAGTTGACTCATCAGAATATTATGGGATTATGGTGATTATATCAATCTCAGTCAAGTCATTCTTATGGAGATTATCTCAATCTTAGTCACCACCAAGCATAGCTTGGATCTCGTCATTTATGAAGATAGAATTCATATTTCCACAGTACTATCCATATTGCAAATCCATATCAAATTGTATGGTTGTGTAATTATAATTGTACCTTATTACTTTTACCTTGTAGGATGGCAGGATCATGCTCTGATACCACTGTAATGTCCCTTCTTATTCTCCTTTTATAATTTCCTGCAAAACTGACGTTAGTACGAAATATTACACAATATTTACATAACTCATACTCTACTCTAAGTTTGTAAAGGGGGATTTGATTCTTAAGGCTGCCTCTAGGTCGGGCTTCATAGAATTCCCGATCCTCGGCTTGAGGGATATAAGATCCACTCTAAGAAACCGGGCTATCGGCACGTCATCCCATAGAACACTACCCATAAGAATCTCTTGGAAGCAATAAATGCTATCCAAGCCTAGGCATATGCATATGACTGACATTAGTATATATACTGCCTACGTGAGATTATAACAATCTCGAGACTAGGGAAACTATAACAATTTCCTCTAGCCCCCTCCAGATATGGGGATTCATCTCTAATGAATATAAGATTCATTTTATATGGAATCCATATCACATCTATGGTGGACATAAAAATGTACAAACCTTAATGTTGATTATATAATCATTATTTTTAGATTTATTCATAAAAGAAATCCAAAATTACTCAAGAATGCATTGATTAAGAATTCGCATAATATATACATATATATATCTTAATTATATATATATAATATATATATTAATATCTACATAAATGAAAATAGAAATGTTCATATATATATATTTATATGTATAAAGAATTTATTTATATTAAATGACATACCACCATGTTGAATTTTCGCTGAAAGTCTTTTATCTTTTAGTCTCCTTTGTTTTCCGTATATTCTTTTTTCCTCCCTTGAGTTCGTCCTTTATTTTCTCCTTCATTTTCTCCTATATTATTTTCTCTCAGAGTTTTCCATATTATTTTCTTTGTGTTTCTTCCTTTTTTCCCCGTAATTGTTTTCTTATACCCTTTTTTTTCCAAAAGTCATGTCTTTTGGATTATATTATGTTATTTTGTTTATTTATATTTACTATATGAATTATATATTATAAATAATAATAGATTATAATTATAGTGTGATTACTTATTTATTATTTATTATATTCAATAATTTATTAATATTATTATATTGATTCATCAATATTATTAATAATATATTAGTATGCTTATTTATTATTTTATTATTTTAATAATAGATTATATTATATAATTTTATTTATTAAATTATTTTATTATTTTAATAATAGATTATATTAGATCATTTTATTTATTAAATTTTCTTTTATTATTTTATAAAATGTTAATTTCTATTTCAAAATGGGGACATCACATTAAATAACAAAATTGAAAATGCATTTTACAATTCATTCAATGTTATATCACATATCTATATGTCAAATCATTACAAACAACCAGAGTAGCCAGATTCGCCTCTGCCCCTTGCTGGGCATGTGTATCCCCGTATGTGAGACAGATATGCATACAATATAACGCGGATAAACGTCTGACACCGTACCCATGCATGCGCAAAATACCTTGATTTTCCAGCCATGTTGTATACTGTCTGATTTGATTATTTTTTTAAAAATTTGACGTAAGTCTTCCTAAACTTAAGAAACTTTAATCATGCAATTTTTTTTGGTACAAACAAAACCTACACCAAATGAGGAGACAAATTAAATGCTTTTGTATTTCAGCGATCAATGTTTTTCATTATCTTCCAATGCAACTCTACTAATTTTTTGCATATTGTAAATTGTTAAATCTACTTATAACTATTTAGTAGCAATTATGTGTCTATATTCTTTCTAAAGTAATAAAAATCTCCTATAATTACTTAGAAAACTGTGTTTTATACACATATGTGTTTTTTATGAATACTGTATCCAGCAGTATTTATATCTGTATCCCTCTCCATTCAACTTTGCAAAAAACTTAAAAATAAAAAATACAATAAACAAATTGTATCATACTCTCCATCAAAAGCATCTAGATCTAAGTAATCACTTGGCTCAAATTCATTTGAAGCAACGACAGAGCCACTCGCACTAGCTACATGAACATCATTTGTAGGAGCCTCACCGTCAACTACATTGACTTTGGCAAGCTGTAAAATAGATGCATCCAAGTTGACACACTTAGGGACTATATCCAAATACTTCATTGCCCCTTGTAGTTAACTTCCTTATCTGATAGGAAGCACAAGTTGTAATGGATCTAGACCAAATCTCCTGCTTCTTTTATAGCCCATAGGTTGCACTTGATTGGCTGGATAAAGGAGTATGTACTTCAATTCCACTCAATGAAAGTACTCACAACTTTTTAAAATTGGAGAGAACATCAATACAACTTAAAACTACAAAATAGCGACAAGAATGTAAGAACTTAAAACTACAAAATAATGGTAAGAATGTAAGAACTTAAATCTACAAAATAACGGTAAGAATGTAAGAACTTAAAACTAAAAATGCTTACCTGTGATAGAATTTTGATTGCAAGAGGTTGGAGGAACATGTAACTTTGCCAATGGAGGTACCACTATGTATGAACATCCATCTTATATTTGTCTCAAAGAGCGCAAAAAATATGATCTCTTCCTATTTTGAACCCTCCACATTTAGTCCTAAGCCTAGTCACCACTTCTGAATCTAAGAAGATTCTTTGAAATGATTTCTCGTACACATCAAGAAGTTAATGGTCATGGTGTCATTTTCCGAGGCAAGAAAGTATTTCCATATTGTAATATTTGAGAAATAATGCATATGCAAGGGCATGGTTATCTTGTTCCAATAGTTGATAATTTTTTTACCGTTGAGAAAAATGCTCCTTCGAGGTCATGCTCCTCTCCTATTATGGACTTTATTCTTTATACCTTACAACTTATGGTGTCATAGATTTCTCCCAAGCATGACTGATCTATATTAGCAAACCTAACATGCTCATGATGGCTTAGTGGAACTCAAGATGTAGTCCACACAAGCACATTAATTATTCTAGGATCAATGATTTGACTTTTTGGGTCCTAAATGAATTCAATTGCCTTACTCCATTGGTTTCTAATATGTTTCTCAACACCTTTCACACCTTCACAAGTCAAAATGATTGTGTGCAATGTGAACAGAGTCTTCACAACCTAGTGTAGTACCTCAAGTTTCCAAGATAGGGATGACAAGAGAAGAGGGGACAAATTTCAAGGATGGCTTTTTTTTGAGCCATTTTCGGGGACAACAGGGGAAAGAAAAGGGTACAATTGTATAAAAATAGGAAATAATTAAAATATATACGAAAATTTCAATGTCCCAGAGAGTTCACTAACAGGGAGCATGGGAATAATTATAAAAAGATGTACAAGAATTATATTTCAAATGAAACTTTGGCAACTAGTAAAATAACAAATTGCATACTAAATACTAAACTACTTGATTTGCATTCTTAAACTCTCTCTCATCTTGATGATGGATCATGGAGTATGATCCGAAATGTTGATGCTAAACATTTACACATAATCGGACCATAAGCATATTTGTTAGATTTCATGGATTGTGGAAATTTGCTTTCATTAATACTTGATACTACTGAAATTTGACAAATGAAAATGTCAAACTGGAGATTTATATTATATCCAAAATATCATAAAGATGATTACAAATACAATGATATCGAAATAACAAAATGTAGTGAAGGGAGGCCTTAATCACCCCCAAACTCCTCATCACTAGAACTACTAGACTCCACATGGTCAAGCTTTGCCAAACTAATACCAACCAGGTTTGCCTCTATAATTGTAGCATCCTCACCATTCTGTGTTGGCTGCTCATACACAAGTGACTCCTAGCTTTGATCCCATCATGTTGTTGGACTCTCTTTGTACACAAGTGTTTTGCAGTCAGTGAGACACAAAGCACTATGTACAACCACAAGCTTTTCTACTCTCCTAGAGGTATGTTTGTTCCTCTTAAGAGAGTGGATGAAGCTATATCATATCAATTTCTCTTAGTAGTTGAAGAGCTAGACACCTGAGATAGCAATCCAATGGCTGGAGTGATCGTAAAAGAATTCGGTGTATGGTAATTCCACAACAAAATTGGGTCCTTTTGTGCCATAATTGCCACATCCATCTTGACTGCCTTAGAATAACCCCTAAGATTGGTAAATTTCGTCCACTTAGTGCAAATTGTGTTGGCATCTACAAGGTCATACATCTTCTTAATGGCCGTAAAGAACTCTTCCTTCATCTCAACATTGTGTATTAGTCAAACTCTACCAGGCCTAGTCTTGTACCACTTAGGATTCAATGCATAGGAAGCCATGTGCAAGGGAATGTTGAGCTTCTCCCATCTCTGATAAATGGTTGGTTGAATGTGCTTGTTGTAGAATGCTAATGAAGGGTCCTCTTTTCGCACAGTAGCCCTCATTTGGTCAAGCATAGAATCAATGCACTCATACACCTCTCCAAGGTTAGGTGCATCTCCGTCCCCATATCTGATGCCTGGACAACTGGAGCAATGATGGAGACTATATATTTTTCATCACTCAAAAACACATCACTCTTCATTCTACCCTTTACCCCCCCTGCTATGTATTGAACTCGACCCATTGATTGCATTTTGTTGTCATAACAATGACTTGCAATTACTCTTGCTATGTATCAAAAGGTTTCAAGAACTCCTTAGAGAAGCTCCTGAAGAGTGCATGTGAAATGTGGTAGTTGCAGATAAGCATCTGCACATCTCTAGCATCACTGACTACTACTCTAATCCACTCAATCTTCCCCATGTCCTTGAGTGCATTATTCATGGCATGCACCCAACAAGGAGTCCACCAAATATGTTTGTAAGCCACCTCAACTACTTTCCTTGCATCTCTGCACACATGTGCTACATTTGTCACTACTTGGGCCACATTTTGTGGCCCAACCTCTTCAATAGCATCCTTAAGGATCTAAAACTAAAATTCAACATCTTTGCAATGCCCTATATGTTCAACTGCCTTAAGAAAATATGGGTCATTTGTACATGTAACCATGATATTGATGAGTGGATGATGTGTAACGCCTGTCCACCAATCCATGACTTTACTACATCCACTCTTCACCAACATTCCTTCATTTTTTTCATCAACACATTGATCTTGGTATAGTTCTTATCCAAGATTGTGGTCCTCAATTTTCTCTCACTTAGTGGCACATATGATTGTCCTCCCCTTGCTACCATCAACATCATCTCCTTATAGTAAGGAGATTGAGCTACATGAAATGAGATGCCATTGGCAAAGAACTTGTCAATGGCATCATCTGTATCATCCTCCAACTACACATTGACTAAATAAGCTTTGGGGTTACAAGCCTCACTTATCAATTTGTGTTTCCCCTACCCTCTCTTGCACAAGCACCTAAAGAAGAACCTGTCGTCTCTCTTACTCATGTCTATAGAGTATGACTAGAAATCTATGGCTGGATTTGGTGAACTTGCTTCCTATGAGACAAAGTAATAGGCATAGGTGTAGTTGCATTGTCATTAGGAACACCCCGAAGCTTGTTTATCTTAGCTCTATATTTCAGGTTTGCTGCTTTGTCCACAAAAGAACATACTTCAACACCTTTTCCTTGAATATGAAGGTGTGCATTAACTCTAGTAACGTTGCCAAAAAATTCTAGCTCATAAAAGTGGGTACTTCCACAACCTTGTGCCACTAAATGTCCCTGGCCTGCCTAGTGATTTTGTTGCAAACTAGTTGAGAGGAGACTTACGATCAAAAGGACTCCTAGCATACTCTACCAGTAATGTGGAGGGGCACTCTATACTTGCAGCTGCACTTGCCATGGAACTAGTTAGGGCTTTAGGTTTAGGCCAATAGTCACCCTCCTTTGCGTTAGGTGCATATTTAGATTCAATAATTTCACCATAACCTCTACCTCATCCTCAATCATGCCATGAGAGCTCATTGTGACAGTATAATAAACAATAATTATAAAATTGCCCAATTTCAGCCTAGTTTGACATATTTGAAAATAAAAATTAAATTTCAATGTTGAATCTTGATGACAATATGAACAATAAACATTGCAAAGAATATATGAATATGTGTTTGTGACCACGTCTACAAAGTAATGATGGGAATTAAAATTTGAAAATGAAACTTACAAAAAGAACAAAAAATTGAAAAAATAGTCAGAATCTTACCTTGTGCTTGAAAAGTCATTCCAACTTGGTGTAGAATCCCTCTTCTTGCTCCTTCAACTCCTAACCCCTCTTGCACTTACAACATCTCAATTACAGTCCACTCCACTCACTCTCTTTCTCCTCTTGAACCTAGCCGTTGAAAAACTTGAAATGAAATTGTGAGTGACAGTGAGGATTTTTGAGTGTTGAATAGAGCTTAATGGGCATGGATGGATACCACTTGCCATTAAGGTTAAGCCCTTCGCACAAAAAATGAGAAAAAAAATGATGTTTAAATTTTTTTTTTGACCTTTTTTTGACCGCCCAAGGAGGGAAATGCCTAGGTGTCCCTTGGGTACACTTAGGTGCCCTTAGGACGTCCTAAATTCCACGCAGCATCCTCATCATACCAGTGGCGGTGGCAGTTCAAGGGGCATACCTTCCTTGCCCCCACGTCATAGAGACGTCTTCATCCTTGAAACAATAGGGATTGGGGGGGTGGGGGGACACATCCTTGTGGTTCAAAGGAAATTTTTAAATATTCATATGGAAACATCGATAAAGAATTCATATATACATTATCAATCCTAACTACATAGAAATTGTGTTGACATGAGGGTTGACATGAGAGTCCAAGAAATTAGCAAATGTCAAAACTTAATTCAAATTGCTTTCATAATCCATTGTCAATATGTATGTGATATTAAAAAATAGAATACAAGTTACAACAAAATGCTTAAAGGCTGCAAGTTTCATTTTCAATTACAATACAAAAATACAAAAAAAGGAAAGCGCAGTGCTTGTAATGTCCCCGTTTTTCAGTCTCTTGAGATTAGCTTTGTTTGGCAACCCTCGCAAGCTAATCAGGTGATCAGAGGGGGTTAGTTAGTAGTGTCAGTAGAATTCCATTTTGGAGGTTCTGGTTGTCAGGATAGCTCTTCATTTGGGACAGATTGGATGACTTACTATTTATAGTAAGTGGTATTTTGAGCATAGCTTGGTTTAGCAGGGCGCCTGCACAGTGTCATCAAGTGTTGCAAGATCGTTTGTCAGGGATCTCCAATTTGAGAGACTTACTATTTATAGTAAGTCTATTTTGGGCAGTTGGCTATTTCTGGCAGGGCAGTGTGAGCTCGGGTACTGTTGTCAGAAGTTTGAAGGATTTTGTCAATAAGGTAGTGCATCACATTTATAATAAAAGTTATTAAATTAAGTTATGTTAATTTAATAACTTTTGGACTTTAATGTTTTAATTTAATGTTGTGATGGTGAAGATTCTTTAATGAAAAGTGTTATGAAGAAGTTTTCATTAAAGTCTTTATATATGCCTTGGAGAAATCGAATTCTTCACCTTATGTCATTATATTAAATTTTGTGAAGTTGAAAAGTGGTCTGGAAGAAGAAATCGAAAATGAGAAGTAAGGGTTTGTGATGAAATTCTTTGAGAAACAATAATTTCTCAAGGGTTTGCACTCTGAATTGGTGTTTCATACCAATGAATTGTGCCAGCTATTTGAATCAAGGGAAATTGCAGATTATCTAATCTTTCATGAGCTGTACGGACTGCTGCAAAGGCCGTACATATCACTGCCTGGGCCGTACGCAGCTGTTGAAGGGCATTGTTCATGATTAAGTGACATACGGCTGGGGGTATGTCTTGTTAATTTCTGGTCCGATAAAGGCATAGTGATAATTATCAATCACCTACAGCAGCATTTGGTGACGTGAGGTAGATTGGAGACTCCTCACCATTCTACAGCAAATTCAAGTCAGCCGTTTTGTACTGTGGTGCTGAAAATGGTAAATTCTTTATTGTTTGGGATTTAGAATAATTGTTTTAATATGCTGGTTGATATAGCAAAGTAGAAGAATTAAATTTTAATGTCAAATTGCTGCTGGTGTTATTTTTTTTAAAAGTTTGGAGAAATTCTTTTAGAACTCATATATGTTGAAAACATTCAAACAATTGCAATTAAATTAGAGTTAGTAGCCAGTTTGCAGTTGAGAGCCAGTTGGGCTCTTCACAGTGCTGCCCCTAATTTGTATCTCCGAACACTGCATCAAAACTAGAGTCTTGATCCAATGGAATCCCAACCAATCTATCGTGTGCCTCCTCCTAATCAACTTGGGTGGTGTCTCCGGGATCAATATCCCACTCTAAAGCTTAAGTCTCTCAATAGTCTAAAGTTTGATGATCCTAAAGTCAGAGAGCAGCACGCAAGACTGCTAGCTTCTCCGCTTGTCTAGAGGTAAGTCTATTCAGTGGATAAAGGCGTATGTTAGCCAATTCGTCTTTACAATAAAGTAACTAGCAACCTATGAAAGGAGGTGAATGGCAAGCATAATCAACTATGGTGTATCCTTCCCATGTCTTGTCCACCATCCAATAGGGTTAGTTTGAGCTAATGTAGCTCTATCTATCTTTGCCTCTAGTTTATTAAATGTTGGATTTGTGGAGGTGATCCATTGCATGTGAATTATTGTAGACTCCTCAATTGAATATATCTTTTGAAAGGCCTTCATTATCCATTTTTTCACCTCTTTGTCATCACAAGGAGGCAACCTTCCAAGCTCTGGTGCATACCATTTGGGCTTTAAAGAAAAGTCTATCATATGATGCGAGGTATTCATTGTGTTCCACCTCTATGTCACAATGGGCTTAAAATGCTGTCCATATAAACCCAAAGTAAGATCCTTGGCCAAAATTATTTGTTTTATCTTTGCAAGCATGCTGTCAAATGTCTCATAAAGGTACCTGTCAATTTAAATAGTGACATAAAATCTTGGTCTAAGCTCAGCTCTGAAAATCATGAAAAAGAAGAGAAATTAATGGTAATCTGTAAATAAAGGTTGAGAAAGAAAGTCTTTACAAATTACTAAATAAAACAGACTTCAGTGACTAGATCATAGATCAAGTATCCTACAATGCAAATTTCTAATAGTTGTTTCAAACTGTCCAAGTATGCCATTTGCTATTCTTTGTGTCCTGGAAATCACACTCTTTGCATTTGTGCATCATTGAATTTGTTTCATTTGTATGATAAAGACTATTGCATTTTTTCTCAATTTAAAATGAAGTTTGTTATAAGTCTATTTCAGTAAACTTACATCTAATGTTGCAAATGAAATTTGAAGCGGAAGTGCTACTTTTAGTCCCTTTGTCCTCCTCCACTCTGAAGCTTTGCTTACAGGTCCAACATTCAGATATATTTTACCTTGAACCTGCACTTCCCAAACAGCAGACAGACAAATTACAAAACATCAAAAAAGAGTATTTCTTCCAAGCATTTAAATCTCATATTATTGGTGATATGCTATTCCTTTCCTCCTATTAATTAATTGATAACATTGATAAAATACATGCCGAACTAACATAACCAAGAAGAATATTAATCCACTCCTGTTTACAAGAGAAGTGTACACAGTCCTAGAATCAACTACACTAAAAATAGCAGTTTTGTAGGCAAGGAGAGAATCTCCAATTTTTTTTTTAAAGTAGTCTCTTCCTCCATTCCATTCGGTTGCTATCAAAGTCAAAAACCATACTGAAGTATACCATCAGTAGGGCGTCACAGATTGCCCTCCATATTTCCCTATACTAATTCGCATCTTCAATACATGAAAGTCTATTCAAGGACCAGGATTCAGCACCTTAGGTTCTAAATTTCTTGCAGTGGGACCATATTAATGGACCCCTCAAAAACATGCCCGATGGCTTGGAGATTTCTCTAAGCATTCTCTAGTTCAACTCATCTGTAAACCCACAGCTCTCTCTACCTTCAAATACACAGGATTTATAGATATTAATGTGCAGACTCTGACTTTGTTGGCCACTAGCAATATAGAAATGGTTCAAAGGTAAGTTGATACCAAAATGATCCTGACGTAACTGCAATATCATACATCATCAGTACTGTGTTCCTTGCCTCTTCCCTCTTCTATTAATCCCTTTCTATTTGTGGCATAATTGGGATCCACACAAATGAATTCCAAAACTACACAGACAATTAAGAAGTATCATGTTCCCAAAAGGTCTAGCTTTGAAAGACATATGGAGGAGTGGTTGATATATTCCAGACTATATAGGAAGCTAGCATAATGTGGCCTAGGATGAAAACAGAATTGATCAACAAGTTTTGCCCGAAGATGATGTGCATAATTATCAATAGCATTTTATTTGTCTCTTTCAAGATAACTCAAACTGAAATGGTATGTGAGAATAAGCCCCCACAAACAAAACAAGTCAGTTACCGAGAACACCTGCAAATTCAAATTTGAAAAGTGATCACGAGCAGGAAAGATTCACTTGAAAATTATGGTGCAAAAAAAACAAAAAAAAAAACTACAGGAAACAATTCGCCACATGCTGAGAAGCTAGGAGAGGAATGGAAAGACTGTAATGTCCCCAGCTCAAAGCAAGACAATCAACAGCAATTGGCTGTCCTTTCCATGGATTACCCAAGAGGAAGATGACATAAAGCATCATTGGGTAAGAAATAAGGTCCTTGGCTTGTTCTAAATTCTAATTTTAAGTTGAGTGCATGTCTTTTGATGCAACTTAAGTGAACTTTAGTTATTTCTAATTGAACTTAAGTTATTTTAAGTTAGGCATGTCTTTTTAGGCAACTTAAGTGATGCCTAGCCAAGGCACTTAAGTTATCCCCTCTTTTATGTACTTAGGTGACTTAATAAAAACATATGACAAAAAGCCAAGGTGGGCCCCCAGCTTCAAAGAGTTTCATTGGTGCACACTTTAGGTTTTTATTTTGGAGTGGAGTGTTGGATTAAGAGGTGGAATATCAAGGGTGGAAATTGATTCATCTTTTTAGAAGGTGCTATAAAACACCCTAAGGGCTCATTTAGAGCTCATTATGTGATGAAGTTTTGTGAGTATTGCTACAGCATCATGGCTTGAGGATTGAAACCCTTAAATATCCTTGATTTCAGTGAGACACAAGGGCTCTCCCTAGTCAGACGAGTGAGTTTCGGTGGAATAACTCCAGTTTGTGAAACCCTAGCATGTTGCTAATTCTGGGTTGCAAGTATTGATCAGGTTTGGAGGCCAAATTGAGGACAATGCCAGTGCTGGAGACTCAAATCTGGGAACATTCACAGTTGCAGATCATCCATTACTGAGTTTTTTTGAGGGACTGCTGCAAGGAGTACATAGAATAGACTGTTTGATAGTCATTCTGGGAGTCTAGTGATTTCCATTTTGGACAGCTAGGGTTTGATGAAGTGCAGCAATAAAATCTGAGGTATTCTTGTGCCTAAATCTGTCTATTTTTCCTGTCTATATCCCAGAAAAAAATAGGGAAAATCAGACATGTTTTTCTGAAAATTCTAGGTTGTTTTGTAATCATTTCTGATTATAACAATCAGAAATTTTTGTTTATGGTTCTATATCTGATCTGAAATTTGTGATGTAATGAAAATAATCTGATGCAAAGTTCATTTCCAGATTTATGCCCTAGTTGTAAAATTTTTGTTAACAGAACTGTGCCCTAGTTTGCATATTGTATTGTTTTCTTTTTAGTATCCCATTTGGGGATATTTCAAAGACGTGCAAAAATACAGGGTATCAAGGTTCAGGCATACCACCAGACACATACTATAGGTTAGAGCATCAGGAGTTGGACAATGAGCACAATGATAAGGTCAAATATGAAAGTTTGACAAATAGAATGGCAAGGCAGGGGACAGATGGAAGGCATGACAGGACAGATAAGATAAGGTTGAAATTCTGACAAAAAGGGAAGAGTGAAGTTGGAAGCGTATCTAATTTTTCCTTTTATTTTGTCAAATATTTGATGAAATGTCAAATATTTAGTGCTGTGATATTTCACTAAATCCTGTTACCCTGTACACAAAGATCCACAATTCCACAATTCTATTTTTGTTCCTCATAACACTCCTTGTCTGCAACCTTCATTGGAAGATACAACATTTATTATCGAATTGCATCATGAGCTAAAGTTGACATGTGCCAAAATTTGATACAGCAGTGGTTCCCTTTAATGTCACTTCAAGTCCTTATTGGAAGGAGTTGGTTATTACATTGATTAGGGTAGGAAAGGGGTTCTAGGCCTCAAACATTTATGATATGAGTGACCCATTATTAGAAATGAGGTCCAAAATTTATATTAGTAGAGGAACTTAAATGGACTTGGAAAACCAATGACTAGAACATTTTATCTAATGGCTGGACAAATACCAGGAATAGGAGACTCATTAACTTTTAAGTGTCACTAAGAAGAATATTAGTAATTTTGAAGTTAGTTGATGCCTCCAGTGAAATAAAAAATGTCCAGACCTTGTGTAGCTTGTTGGATGGGGTGGTGATGGAGGCAGGAGTGGAGAATGTTATCCAAATAGTTACGAAAACTGCATCTGCAAATGTGGTGAGTGGTATATTACTAGAGGCAAAGCCCCCTACATTGTTTTGGATTCCTTGTGCCACCCACTGCCTTGACCTTCTTAAGGACATAGGGTTAAGTTGGGTGAAAAATGCAATAGATCCTGAATCTCATGAGAGAGCACACTAATGGCAAGGAGATTGGGCATTTAGTCATCATAAGCTTGCTAGTAATTCCGTTACCTTACAAAGTATAGCAACTACATTGCCCAACCTTATGTGCATGTTTGTGAGCGAAAGGTTATTAGAGAGTTCTTACCATAGGAAGGCTAAAGAAAAGAGGGTTTAGAAGGCCATTTTTTATGATAAATTTGTTAAGACCATCAATGAGAACAAAGTAAGCTTTTAATAAAAAAATATATAAATTTATTTTACAAAGTTTCAAATTTTTATAAAATTTTAAATTTGCTTCATTTCTCATTTACTATACTTTTCTAATTTCCTTTTCATTCTTTCTTGTTTCAGGTGTCAAAATCATTGGTTAGGGTTCTTTGGTTGTTGGATGGGGGTAAAATCTGCATGAGGCCATGGATAGGGTCAAACAAGCAGTTCAACATTCATATGGGTCAATGTAATATCCTGTTTTAGCTCCTAGTCAGTTGAGCTTCCCATTAGCCTATTCCTGGGTTCCCGTAGGTTATTCAAAGTCGGTTAGGGGCTCAGAGTTCTATAGAGAGCTCGAGCTTGCAGTTTCAGTGTGTTTTGACAACAGTTCTATTTTTGGCATATGCTATTTTTAGTAAGTGCTATTTTGGGCACTTGGCCTTAGTTTTAGTTCCCTCTTTGCTTCTATGTGAAGTGTTCTTGATTTCAGTGCCTTGGCAAAGATTCTAAGTTGATGGGAGTAATGTTTTATATTTCTCCCTTAAGTGTTCGAAAAAAGTAACTTATTTTATAAGTTAAGTACAAAATATTTTATAGTATATATCTCCAAAAAGGGGACGTCTAGGGGTAGTTGTGGGGGTGGAGGTGACAAAGTGATTTTAAAACTTATGTTGAGGGAAAATATGATAATTTAAATTTGAGTTGCCCTAATTTTCCCTCCACCTCTATAAATTGGAGTTTGGCCTCTCATTCTTTCTTTCTGCTTGTGCACACACAACAAGATGCTGTTGAAATGAACTTGGAGAGTTCTTTGGATTGTTGACGATGAAAACCCTCTTCAATCAGCCTGGTTTTGGTGGTGCAAGATCCACCCTAGCTGTTTGTTACTTTCAGTTTGAGTTTTTCAGTGATTTGTTTGAAGATTGGTCATAAGGATTTGATTAAAGATGAATATTCATTAAGTATTTTGATTTGGGTTTCATATTTTGATGAAATTTATGCTTATTTTGAGTGCTGTTTGAGTTTCTAAGTTTTTGGTGACAATTTCCAGTGCTGGCCATACTGTTCCAGCTACACATATAAGTAGCTTTTGGCTGATATCTTCAGAAAGAATTATTTCCTGCCTATGGGTATGGGCTCATTTTATTTCCCTCAGCTGCATGACTCACTTTGATATGAAATTTGTAGATTCTAGTTAGGTTTTGAATTTTTTAGTCAAACTAGCTCCTCAGACAGGGTCGTATAGTACTTGCTGGTGTGTGTGGGGGCTAAAGAAGGTATAAACTGCTGTTTTTTGTTGTGTAAGAACCTCTGCAAAAAGATGCGTAGGTGAGTTCAAGGATGTGAGAAGAGTTTGGGGCTATTTAAAATAATTTATTCTTGCAATCGTCCTTGGAAGATTGGAGCCTTTGCCATTGAACAGAGACTTTCTGAGTGTGTTTTCAGACCTCAGGAAGAATTGGAAAGTTTATTGCAGACTTTGCTTTATTTTGGCACGTCTCTAGAGAAAAGTGATTAAAGGAAGGGGCAAATTTTGGATCAGCTGTTCTAAGTTTGGCAGGAAGCATAAGAAGTATTATTGCAGACTCATTTGGACTGAAAATTCCCTTTGTTTTGGCTTGAACCAGGTCTGCTCATTTTTTGTAAATTGTAATACATTTCATTTTCAGATTGTCTGAATTTAGCTCATTGAGGCGTAAATGATGAACTTGTTATTTAGTGTATATGTTTTATACTATCTTCCCAAACCAATGGTTCTATGAGTGCTCTAAATAGTACATAAAATCTGAAACTTGCAATCATTTCTTAAAAAGAATCTCAGGGCTGAATATTATAGTCAAATAAAACCAAATATGAATCCCATACAACACATTATTGGTTGGGGTTGGAACCAACAACATATCCATGCCACTGCCTACTATTTGAACCACAAATTTTCCTTCTCCCCTTTATTTAGAGCAAATGTAGAGGTTATAGCTGCCCCAACACGTGTATTGAAAGGTAGATCCCTGATGACAACCTTAATATATTGTAAACAATGAGATAAAAAACTATAAGAGGGCAACGGGAGCATTATTTTCTTCAACTTTATACATTTGTAGGAGAGACATTTTGTATCCAAGCAAAAAAATCTTCTTTAATTTTAGTTTAGTATTTCTTTTAAAATTTAAGTTTAATAAAAAAATTAATATGTTACAAACTAACAAATGTTGTCCTTGTAGACCTGTTGTGGGAATATTTTGGTGCCACAACACATAATATTCAAAGTTTGCCATTGGTATTCTACCCTAGGCCTGCAGCTCTTTATGTTGTAAGCACAATTGGAGTGTTTTTTAAGGCATTCACACAACAAAAAAGCTCCACAAATTGACTCAAAAGAACTTGAATGACCTTGTGTTTGTGTAGTACAACCTTCAACTGAAGGGCAAGATAAACATCATGCACTTGACCTCTATGCCATTGATCCATTTTCAAATTGGGATGCTGAACCCAAGATATGAATCCATTAATCACTATTGATGGGATCACTGATTTAGAAAGGGATGAAACCAAATGGGAAGCAAAAATGGCAGCATACAAGGCTTTAGTAGGTGAGTTTGGCAAGTCATCAAGGGCAGGTTCACTACCTACATAGCTTGATCCCATGCCTAAGGCTCTTGTTGAGGGTAGCACAGCTATACACCATCTACTTCCACAATGGCCACATTGAACAACAGATTTTTGTAAGCTTTAGTCATAGAAGAAATTTGTGATTTGAAATTTTTGTTGATATTGCAATTGTTGGTTTATATATATTGAAACTTTGAACTCATTTTTGGTCAATGACATGTATTAAAATTAAATTTTGATCTATACACAGAAAATCACTAATAGGGTTCATTAATTCAGTAATATATTTCCTTAAGCATACCATTTAAAACTAATGTATTTTTTTATGTTCAATAAATTTGTTAAGTTTTTCCAAAAGTGCTTGATGAGTCCCGAGTTTTTTAAAGTTTTGGGCTTGTAGAGTATGGGTTTTGAAAGTATGGTTCTTGCCTCTTTACAACAAAAGACAAAACCAAATGATTGGAGTGCTTCTAACATAATCACTTGAGTTGATGAATATATGTTCTGTTTAGAGTAAACAACAAGATAGCATTTTCCTAAATGTGCACATTTCTATGCCTCCTCTTATCTTACAAGAGGTACTCTGAAACCTTTGAGATTCCTTAGGTCAATTTTTGGTACATATATGTGGAATCTTCCTTCACTTCCAACCAAAACTGATCCTAGATATATGTACCTAAAAAATGATACTCTTGATTAATGCAACAAATATAGCTAAATAGCTAAACGTCATAAGGAAGAACATTTTGGATGTTATGTAGTGGCTATCATGTTAATCAACTGCGACATTCTAAAGAAGCCCAAAGAATCCAAAATTCATTAAAGCCAATAACCCTAAAGTAGGAGCATTGAGCACTATTTCTATTGATAATTAACAATCTACCATAGTAAAATATGCTATAAATATCCACGTTGCTTACATAAGTGTAATCTGCATACTTACCAAGAACTTCCAAATACTCACCAAGTACTCACAACTAATTTTCCACACCGAGTGTCTCAATCTTAAAGGCTTAAGCTCATCAACTTTCTAGTGAGTTCATAGAGTAACACATGGTGAGTATTTAAAAGTACCCAACACATCTATAGGAGAAACTCATGCGTACCAATCTTTTGTTGAGTTTTGAGTTTAAGTATTTTTTAAGTTGCCGGGTTTTGCCAAATTTTTGCCAAGTTACCAAGTCCAAGTTAGCTTTAGGTCTGCCAAGTATTTTCCAAGTCTAAGTTTACAAACTATGCTACTTAGCTTAGATGTTCTGTTGACTGTATCTTTATTGGCTAAAAATTTTGTAAGCTACTAAAACTACACCTTACAAAATCGTAACTTTAGATAATGGTGTAATAAGATAAATCTCTCCTCTCAGCAATAGGGGAGGCTCCCTTCTTACCATAGGTGGCTTCAGCAAGATTTCAACTGGAATGAAATAAGGATGATACTTCTAATCTTTTCCTCTTATTTTAGGAAAAGATCTGCAAATAAACACAACTTATGAACTCTACAAAGATTACCTACTGCTACGATAATACCGGTGACTTAGTAATTGACGTAAGAACAACTCCTAAGGCAGCAATTACTAATATATATGGTGAATTAAGAACAAGGGCCCAAAGTCTCTTGCGATTAATCCTATTTTGAAACAGCGAGAATCAATAGTGAGGCTCAAAGTCTCTCACTAATGATTCCGAAAATAAAAGAAAAATACTTAAAATTGAAGCTCAAAGTCTTCAACTCCCAGTATTTGCAGCCACTACTATTATAGCAATTCCCCTCCTGTAGCTCAAAGTCTCGCAAAAGATGAATTGAAACCTCCAATGATGTATACAAGTTTAGCTTTAGAAATGAATTCAAAAAAGATTGAACAATGCAACGTAAGAAAACACCATTCAATCTCAAGATCTACAACACAAAGTCTGAAGAATCTTGTTACTTTTATTCACTTTTGATAACTCATACAATGAAACACAAAGTTTTCATCAGCTAAGCTCTCAAATATAGCCTTGCTTGCTTCAACAAAAGATTAAAAAATATACAAAAAACTCTCTTCCTTATATAGGAAAATAGAAGAGAGAAAAGTGGAGAGAAAAGGGGAAACCCTTAACCACTTTGACTTATTCAACAACTTAACTAACTGCTTTGACTTATTCAATGTTACAAGGCTTAAAACACTTGCAACATGATTACATAACTCTTGTATACAGGAATATGTTTTCCTGTATTGTCATGTCCCCATTTTGGCTGACATCGTTTCGCATGACGGATTTGCCTATCATTGACTCTCGTAGGCAAATGGTTTGGAGAGAGGGTCATTATGTTAATCATTTGATTGCATATTGCTAACAAAGCCTACATTCGGTAGAGCCTACATCCAGTTTGGGCCTACATGCAGTTGTAGTGGAGCCTACATCTAGTTTGAGCCTACATCCAGTTGTAGTAGAGCCTACGTTCAGTCTTGAGCCTACGTTCAGTCGTAGTTGGGCCTACATTCAGTTATGACACATTTGGGCCTACATTGTTATAATTTTGAGTTGAGAAATGTACTTTATTATTATAATGTTATTTTATTATAAAGTACATTATAATTAGATGTTTCTAGAAGTTCTAGTAACTTCTCAAGAAAAAGAATAAATAGGGGGCTTGGGCTATCATTTCTACATGCTTGGATTTGGGATTTCTTCTACTTCTTCATTGTGAAGCAATTTGTAGCCTTGTGGTCTGCAAATACTATTCGATCTTTGGGAACGATCACTCCCCTAGATTGGCATAACTGAGGTAGTGAAATATCTACTGAAGGGTTGCAAGTTTGGAGTTGGTACTTAGCCATCTCATTGGTACTTCATTGAGAATTTGTTGTAAGGGTTTGTTTGTGATTGAAACAGCATTTCAGGAGGCATTTTTAGTAGGGCCGAAACTATAGGAGGCAATTTTTAGCAGGTCTGAAAAAGCAGTCCGAAAAAGCAAATCCGAAAAAGCAGTCCGAAAAAGCAGACCCGAAAAAGCAGTCCGAAAAAGCAGACCTGAAAAATTGATATTGAGGGTTTGTAACTGGTTGAATAAGGGTTTGGAATTCATCACTTAATTGGTGAATCATTTTGGTGATAGATTGAAGACATTTTGGCACATTTTCAGTCACTTCATACTAGGGCCTGGATTCAAAATTTTGCTCATATCTCTTAAATCCCTTGGAGATAAATTTAATGCTTTGGAGTGAAGACTAGTACTGTATAGGCGGTCCTATTGATATCAGATTGGGGTGTCAAAACCCTCCCCTTTATTTTATACAGGTGCCGTACATGTACGGCCTGGTATGGCCTGTACTTGCAGGCAGTTTGGCAGAGATTGGAGGTGAAGTTTGGGACTGTTCCAGTCCAGATTACATCAGCGGTCATCACCAGGCATTGGGAAGCAATTAACAGGTTCCATTCATGAGTTTAGTATGCATTTGAATTCAAGGAAGTTGTGATAATTGCTTGGTCTCAGTCATAGTTACAGCAGATATTGGTTAGTCACTGTCATAATTAAATTGGCATAGTAATTGGATGCATTGTATTGGAATCAGTCACTGTTATAGTCTTGGAGTCATTGTATTAGAAGTTGCATTATTAGACTTAGTTGTTACCAAGTTCCTTGCTATGTAACAGTCACCTATATATGTTTATGAAACAGTCATTGTATTCAGACTTTGCATTGTAATGTGGTGCATTGATGGGACTATGTCATGTAAGATGATTCATACGTTTCATATCCTAGTTCATGTATTGTAGACAGTCCATAAACAGTGCTCATATGTGATAGATGTAATAGTCATATAAATTCTGGAAAGTGAAATCAGAATTAGAGAAGTTTGATATATATGTAGTGAGTCTTTACATTGCTTTGAGATTCATTGTTGCACATTGTAATACATTTCTACATTGGTATTGTTATCTCAATTGGAATTTGGTGCCAAAACAATAAACACCTTGAAACACATCATTGCAAGCAAAACATACCAGTGCATGCCAACTGTTTGACGAAATTCCTTAAGCACAAAATCAGAGATTTTAGTGATCCTACTAGTGAGGGTCATTACAGTGGTATCAGAGCCGTTTTTTGCCATCCTGTTGGAGAAGAACAGAATTGTATGAGTGACCAGCACTTGATTGATTGTAGAATGGAAAGGAAGAGGTACACTTCATGGCCAGTTAACCGTCCTACAATGCCTACCTTTCTGAAAGAGGAACCACAAAGCAGTAAAAAAAATAATCATTCAGACAGTTGGGTTGAGATCAAGAAAGAAATTGATGAGTTGCATGAGTTTGTGATAAAAAGAAATCGTTGGATGAATGATATGCTATCCGACCCAGCCAAGGTGGATAAATTGACTAGATTTTTATTTGGCAGATCTTCTTGCAAGAGAGATAACATGAGATCGGCAGACACAGTTACCAGAAACCTTCATGAGGATTTTGAGAAACAAGTTAGCATTCCGACAGATGTTTCAGTTCAGCCACAGGAGGAAGTGGTGAAGGACACTATGCGGATTGATAGTAACTGTCAACTTGGTACTCAAGTTGAGACAGTTGTATACAGGTTGCTTGAGGATGATGTCACAGGTGCTCAGAATAGTAACTACAGCACAATGGATTCAGATGATGATTGTGAGGAGGTTGTTGTGCATGATGATGAGATACATATCAGCGATGAGCAGACATTGAGTATTCATGACTTTGCTGATAGAGAGTATCAGGCACAGTTAGACGCTACATCACACGAGGTTGAGGCACATAGCACTTCACATGTTTTGTCCAGTCAGCTTAGGGTAAGCGAGGATGGGATTGTGACTTCATTATCTCATCATGACAAGATGTGGGAGATGATGGAGGATCATATCCGGATGATTCAGTCACAGAGTAGACATAAGGGAGTACAGGCGCAGACCTCTTGTATTGATTTACAGGCAATTAGGGAAGGAATGGGAACGATGAAGATGAGTTATTTACATTTTCTTTCAGATCGTTACCATCTTCTTAGCCTTGCCAGAGACCATTTAGATGCCTTGAGGAGGAAGGAGGAGGAAGTTGGCAGGCTTTCTCGAGAGTTCGAGGACACTTGAGCCTCTTTGTTGAGTACTCCATTGGCATTACAGGACTCAGAGAGACATGCTGATTTGATACAGGGAGACATCACAGGCACACCAGATTGTGTTATTGACACTGATAGTGATTGCGGTACGGTTGATCCTGATGATGTTACAGTGATCGAGGATAGTACAGTTGATTGGAATAGTGCCGCAGAGAGACATGTGGACGAGCTTTGTCTTGAGGTGAGTTTAGTTCAGGAGTTAGCGCATATGGCAGGGACTCAGCTTTCTTTTACAGTCAGGTCACATGTTCATGATGATATGAGTATGTCTAGCATTCACACTCCGGATTCAGAGATTGTAGTGGGTATAGTAGATAGGTGCGTGAAGTCAGTTGATATTATTCACATTACTCTGGTGAGAAGTTTACTTGAGTTGCTAGTTGATTTCTGTTCATGGATTAGATGTTGGGATCCTTATCTTAGTACTTGGGATTGTTTTGACTAGAGATATCTATCATTCTTTGGTAGTTAGTATCTATTGCACTATCATGGACTTGATTAGTAGTTTACCAAGTGTAGTTCTCATCCATGCCAGCAGCTTGTCTGATGCTGGAAAAAGTTTTTATACACCTGTGTTGGGCATTGTTCATGTATCCAGTCGACCATTCTTGTTGGAATGGGTTGATGATCTCTCAGACATGATAGAGTTTACAAATGAGTCCCAGGATCGTATTGGTGTTGAGGACATCCAGGAGTATGCTGTGGATAGTCTTGAGGACTTAGCTTCCTCAGCAGATTCTTTCAGTACAGAGGAGTGGGATAGTGATGCTACAGTTTTTGATACTCCGTATGTTGATATGAGCTTTGGAGTTGATTCACAGAGTATGGATGGTAGTACTCCAGAGATCAGTGATTTTGAGTCTACTCCTTTGGACAGTACATCAGAGGAGGATTGTAGGAGACAGTCTAGCCAGCGCCATCATGTGTCTAGTCAGCTGAGAGTTAGTGAGCAAGACATTTCTGCCGCTTGCGAGCATTTCGATGCTGCTCGTCAGTTGTTAACAGTTTATGGATGGGGTTCTCCTACTAGTGATGAGCAAGGAGGCAATTATTTTTCCTTGACAGAGATCCACTCTTTATGGGAGGCTATCCGGATTCTGAGACAGAATTATATGCAGTTGGTAGCCGACAGAGATTATCTTATGGAGTGGGGCAGTACAGCTTATGACGCATTATTGGTCAAGGAAGATGAGGTGAGTGAGCTTACTCAGCAGCTCGAGGTGACTTCTGAGATTCTTGAGAGTACATGATTGGCTTTCGAGGAGTCACAGTTTCATTTGGCTGAGGTGACCATGGAGTTAGAGCGACTTCAGTCTTTACCAAATACTATACAGTCACAGACCGTGGTGTCTGGTGATCCAAGGATGTCCATGGTCAGGGTTGATAGAGGCAGTGGAGATGAGGATATATCTGTCCTCGATACTAGTATTGGCATGTTTGGTTCGTTTCCACTGGAGGCAGGTTCAATTGAGTTGGGCGCTGCAGCTGAGCATTGTGGTATGTTTGACATGATGATGGTCTCTACCACTAATGGCATGGAGACTAGTGATGTTGTACCAGAGATCATGTTTAATGTTGATGAATCAGTAGTTGGCATGGTTCCTGCTAGTGATACTACTCCCTTGGCAATGTCTTCGGAGGTAGTAGCCAGTTCCAGCTTGGTTAGTGATCGGTTGCAGTTAGTTTCATCTGGATTGCAGTCTGAGCCACCGACTGAGATTGGCGCATTCTATCGGCATTACATTGTGAGGTATGCTCATCAGTTTACCTTTGATGACCATGTTGATGAGATGATGTTACGTAGATATACTTTGGTCCCTAGTGCTTGTCATCAGTTATGGGATGGTTTGACGCCACGAGATGAGAGTTGTGATGTGCATGACATGGTGATAGGTTCTGTGGTTGATACCTTGATAGTGCATGACTTAGAGCAGGAGTTTGGGAGTGATACCTCAGCGGTTGTTGTTATTGATTCTACTCCTTTGGCTATGTCATCTCCTGACTTAGTTGGTGATCAGTCACAGTGGGTTATATTACCTGTGCATGGTGAGCTATTGATAAGGGTTGGTTCTTTTTATCAGCATTATGCCGCAGGGTATGTACATCAGTTAGCATTTGATCCATGTGTTGAGGAGTTGATGGCCATCAGATTTGGTTTGGGTTCTAGTTCTTGCTATCCATCATGTGATGACTATTCGCCATCAACGGTACATGGGAGTTATGGTTATGAGACAGTGGTCGGTGAGTTGCAGAGTTGTTTTCACTACAGGAGTTGTACAGTGTGTGGATTTTCCGTACTTAGCGCAGTTTCATTCGGGAGTGTTCACCATTGTTGCAGAGTTGGATTGTGCGCTCTACATAGGCCAGTGGGATGTGTTGGTGATATTTACTATGTTGGCAGTTTTAGTTGTCCTCTCTACTTGGGTTCTGATATTTCGAGAGTTTGTTTCTCGTGGGTTCCTGACTTTGGCGGTTGTGATTTTGGACTTTGGTTGAGTTGTATTTGCCAGTTTGATTATGGATTCCTCTTGATTATATTTCAGAGAATATTGCAGGAGCTTGCGTTGATTGACAGCAGTTTAGATCATGACTACATTTGGGATCCAGGTGGATTGATTGATTATTTGTTTAGCCATTGCTTGGGGACAAGCAATTTCAGGAAGGGCGGACTGTCATGTCCCCATTTTGGCTGACATCGTTTGGCATGACGGATTTGCCTATCATCGACTCTCGTAGGCAAATGGTTTGGAGAGAGGGTCATTATGTTGATCATTTGATTGCATATTGCTAACAAAGCCTACATCCAGTTTGGGCCTACATGCAATTGTAGTGGAGCCTACATCCAGAGTGAACCTACATCTAGTTTGAGCCTACATCCAGTTGTAGTAGAGCCTACGTTCAATCTTGAGCCTACGTTCAGTCGTAGTTGGGCCTACATTCAGTTATGAGACATTTGGGCCTACATTGTTATAATTTTGAGTTGAGAAATGTACTTTATTATTATAATGTTATTTTATTATAAAGTACATTATAATTAGATGTTTCTAGAAGTTCTAGTAACTTCTCAAGAAAAAGAATAAATAGGGGGCTTGGGCTATCATTTCTACATGCTTGGATTTGGGATTTCTTCTACTTCTTCATTGTGAAGCAATTTGTAGCCTTGTGGTCTGCAAATACTATTCGATCTTTGGGAACGATCACTCCCCTAGATTGGCATAACTGAGGTAGTGAAATATCTACTGAAGGGTTGCAAGTTTGGAGTTGGTACTCAGCCATCTCATTGGTACTTCATTGAGAATTTGTTGTAAGGGTTTGTTTGTGATTGAAACAGCATTTCAGGAGGCATTTTTAGTAGGGCCGAAACTATAGGAGGCAATTTTTAGCAGGTTTGAAAAATCAGTCCGAAAAAGCAAATCCGAAAAAGCAGTCCGAAAAAGCAGACCCGAAAAAGCAGTCCGAAAAAGCAGACCTGAAAAATTGATATTGAGGGTTTGTAACTGGTTGAATAAGGGTTTGGAATTCATCACTTAATTGGTGAATCATTTTGGTGATAGATTGAAGACATTTTGGCACATTTTCAGTCACTTCATACCAGGGCCTGGATTCAAAATTTTGCTCATATCTCTTAAATCCCTTGGAGATAAATTTAATGCTTTGGAGTGAAGACTAGTACTGTATAGGCGGTCCTATTGATATCAGATTGGGGTGTCAAAACCCTCCCCTTTATTTTATACAGGTGCCGTACATGTACGGCCTGGTATGGCCTGTACTTGCAGGCAGTTTGGCAGAGATTGGAGGTGAAGTTTGGGACTGTTCCAGTCCAGATTACATCAGCGGTCATCACCAGGCATTGGGAAGCAATTAACAGGTTCCATTCATGAGTTTAGTATGCATTTGAATTCAAGGAAGTTGTGATAATTGCTTGGTCTCAGTCATAGTTACAGCAGATATTGGTTAGTCACTGTCATAATTAAATTGGCATAGTAATTGGATGCATTGTATTGGAATCAGTCACTGTTATAGTCTTGGAGTCATTGTATTAGAAGTTGCATTATTAGACTTAGTTGTTACCAAGTTCCTTGCTATGTAACAGTCCCCTATATATGTTTATGAAACAGTCATTGTATTCAGACTTTGCATTGTAATGTGGTGCATTGATGGAACTATGTCATGTAAGATGATTCATACGTTTCATATCCTAGTTCATGTATTGTAGACAGTCCATAAACAGTGCTCATATGTGATAGATGTAATAGTCATATAAATTCTGGAAAGTGAAATCAGAATTAGAGAAGTTTGATATATATGTAGTGAGTCTTTACATTGCTTTGAGATTCATTGTTGCACATTGTAATACATTTCTACATTGGTATTGTTATCTCAATTGGAATTTGGTGCCAAAACAATAAACACCTTGAAACACATCATTGCAAGCAAAACATACCAGTGCATGCCAACTGTTTGACGAAATTCCTTAAGCACAAAATCAGAGATTTTAGTGATCCTAATAGTGAGGGTCATTACATGTATTTACAATCATCACATGAACTATATGTAATCTGTCAAACATACTATAAAACAAAGAAAAAGTGTCCCAGACACTTAGGAAATTACATCAAAGAGTATTTACATAAGCCTCAAACTTGCGTAGAGACTCGTGTATCATGGCTGGATCTGGTGCACCCGTATGACAAGCAATTGCAATAACCTTCGCAAAACAAGAGATTTGGTGTACCCGGTTACTTGTCTCTGAAGTTGATTTAAGGATATTTTACATTCCATAAACCAATCAAAAGCAGCAAGACTGAAGTCATTTGTATCCAGGTGAAAGTGGACCATTTCTGAGAACCTTGCCATCACAATCCCTTCTTCAATCAGCTCACCATCCTTTGAAGAAACTTCACAGGACAATTTCTCGAACTCTTTTATCATGTGGCATTCTTGTTCGTCCCATGAATTCAAAACTGTTTGCAAATCTGTGATCAACTTACCAAAGACTCTCTCCTTATTAACCATTAAATCAAGAGACTCGAAGTATGAATCAGCAGAAGAAATAACTTCACGCTGGCACAACTTTTTGAGGTCAAATCCTTGCATAGTCTTCCACACATTTAGATCCTCACTCAGAACTCCCAGCTGCTAATGGAAAGATGAAATAAGTTCCCTTATTTCATTAGCAGTGATGCGTATATGCCTCAAGACTTCCAATGAATCTTTAATCACCTGTGTACCCTGTGTCTCAATCTGCGCACACCATTCATCAACTGCCTTTGCCCTTTTGTGGCATCTATCATAATCCTTAGGATGTGAAACTGAAATAGAAGCAACATTCTGGGAATTGTTCATCATGCTGATGACTTCAAGCAAGCGTGCATTCTCCTCCTTCAATTTATTCTTCTTCTCCCACAATCTATCATTCCTCAAAGTAAGCAAACTCACCGCATCAAGTGCATCTTGTTGACAACCTAGACGTGTTTGTCTTCCCAACTCAACCCTGCTGAATTTATAATCAACAGCTTGCATCTCTTCAGTGGGTTTATCAACAAGTGGTTGAGCTACTTCTGCATACTTAACCTCATTACTATCAACCATGATTTTTGAAACCATCTTTGCCCTTTTGTTCTTTGGAACCTTAGCCCTAGCAACTTGCATGCAATTATGATCTTCAGGAGGAATTTCTTCCTTCTTCCTTTTTTGAGTAATCATGCTGAGCCATGGAGGAAGAGAGAAAGATGAAGTTCCTACTGCAGATGTAGTAACCAATGTGGTGATTGAATCAGCTTGAGCAACTGTAGCCATAATGGGAGGAGTCTCTGTCTGAATAGCTACCGCAGAAGGACTATTGTGAGTCACTTCATCCATAAATTGCTCAAATTGTGCCGAAGTAGTATCCATGATAACCATTGATGAAACGGCCATAGAAGGAATAACCATAGAATATGTATCAAACACATTCTCATAACCTTGATACTGATCTTCTGACATAATGGCTGGAGCAACTGATGATATAGGAAGAGCTTGTGCTATCAAAACTGGATCCTTTGATGGAGAAGCATGTCCCATGTTGAATGTGTTTGCAATTGTGTCTAATGGAGAATCAGGTGATTCATCGGACGCCGGAGCAGAATCAGGAAATGTAGTGGCAACAAGCACATCCAGAGGTAGAGATACTGTAGATGTTACCTTGTTTGACTGGAGCATCTCATCTTCACTAGAATCTATCTGAATCCTTTGAGAATGAATAGTCTTTACCTCAATCATCCTTCCTGTAGCCTTACCCCCTTTGATTGTGAGCTTGGGTATGCATGTATCTGGAGCAGGAATCTCTGCAACTGAAGTAGATGCCCCATCTTTACTTTTACCTTTGATTTCCAGTCTTAAACCAATCAGACCAGCAGGATCAAAATCTTTTCCTGGCTTAATCTTGATACATTTCAAACCTCTTCTCTTTAACCAAATGTTAGTGTTAGCAAGAATTGATTGAAATCGATCCCAAAGAAATGTGCTTTCTTTTGATGACCATGTCGGAGGGAGAACAGGCAGATTCTCTACATGATGTTTTGTATAATCTGGATCAAGGATGTCATCATCATCAATAACGTCAGGAGGAATCTCTGCAAGATTAAAATCAACTATTCGCTTGGTGGTTAACCGACAATAGTCCATTTTTCGAATATCCAGCTCTGAACGCAAATCAATCCATATATCTTCAAGACGATGGACATGGATAAATTGTCTCCTCATCTTGTCATTAAGGCCTCTCCAATCAAAACAGGTCCTTGACATGAACTTCTTTAATGTAATTCTTTGAAGCTCGAATTCCATGTTCTTTGCCTTAGGAACAGTATCTAGAGAGTAACCACCAATCTTCAAAGAATTTTTTGAAGAAATTCCCATCCCAGGCCTGTAAAGAGTAGACTGATATGCCTGAACTGCCATGAGCTGCCTTGTTAATTCCATCAGAATGATTTTATCAGTAGAATACCGTGAAAGTGTATATGGTTCTCCTCTGAAATATCCCACCCGCATATAGGTGAAATTTGGAAACTGCAAGAAAAGGCACCCATATTCATTCACCTTGGTCCAAGCTTCATTTGACACACGCTTGTTTGAGAGTTCTTTATCAAACAAGCACATATAATACCCATAGAAGGCATCTTGGACCTACGATAATGCAACCGACTAACCTTGAGTGGCAACTGATCAAAGTATTCCCAAAAAGGTACTGTTGTCCTATCTCCTTTAGTAGCAAGTCCTGAAAAAGAACCCAAGGCAGTAGTGATATACACCAAGTAAGAGTTCATGTAGAATGTTCCAGTGGTGGTGACTTGAGACAATTGTTCACAAAGGGTGTCACTGATCATCTCTCCCCAAAAGATCTTCTGTTTACTTCTTACAATCAAAGAGATGTACTTATACATCCAAGGCTCGAAGGTATTGGAATTTTTAAGACCTCCAATCCGACTGAGCAAAGTAATGAGATCATTGATTTCCTCCTTGAAATCTGTACGGCGCACCCCTTTTGGCCATCTTACAAGATTTGGCCTCTTGTTGATTAACCAATTTTCATTAACATATTTGATACAATATGTTGTATCTTCATTCCATCTACTCAAAGCTTTTTGCTTTGAAATATTGATAACCAGCGGAGTGGGAGGAACTCGAAAGATCCTATCAATAATCTCAGGATCCAAACTGATGATTGTGTTCTTGTCATGTCCTCTGATAGTTCTGGATGCTTGATCAAAATTCTTGGCGCAAGAAAATACAAACTCTGGCTCAAGAGATGCCAAGGGGAAAGTAGAAATTGCATGTATACCACTTTGTTTTATGCATGACATATCCTCCATTACAGCAGCATCCATCCTTTTGAGAAAATCATCAAGATTCATGTGAGCTATATCTGTGTCCTTTACATCATCACAATAAGAGATGACTTGCGACGGGGGAATGGAATTATGATACTGATCATACTGATACTTCATTTTCTTCTTTTCTTTGCCTCTGCTTGGTACAAC
The DNA here is from genome assembly GCA_027943335.1 of Chamaecyparis obtusa. Classification (NCBI taxonomy): domain Eukaryota; kingdom Viridiplantae; phylum Streptophyta; class Pinopsida; order Cupressales; family Cupressaceae; genus Chamaecyparis; species Chamaecyparis obtusa. The sequence goes on along the minus strand of BSBK01002510.1, from coordinate 301,575 downwards.
TTCGCTTGACATAATAAGATTATGAGCACAAGCTACTGTGACACAAAAATCCCACAACATAAGAACATCATCAAGGGAAGGGTCCATTGCACTTTTGTTATCATGAAGTTCAATCTGTGATATTGCTTCCTATGAAGGGCAGCAAGGGAAGAAATCAGTTTTATCTTGAAAGTATCATGAAAAATCCCAAAAACGGGTTTTTGGAGGATGATTGCATATATGGACAGCGAATGGTGAAAGGAAACATGGATGTGAATGAAGGGATATGACGTTGTTTATATGATAGCAATGAAACCTCTCTGCCAACATGAGTTTGAAGTCAAGTGATAGCAACATAAAGGTTAATGGAAGTGGGTTTTTATGGAGTGAAGTCACGTGATGAAAGAAAGATAGTGCAAAGTGGACCCGTCTCCTTTTTTTGGAAGTAATATATTCAAGAACGGGGTTTTTAATCCCGATTGCATATGCAAAAGAAGAGATGTCTTTGCATATGCATCTTTAGTGAGATAGAAACATATGCACAAAACTGAGAATAAAAAGAAAATGAAATAAAAAACAAAGATGTCTTCAGCATAAACAAGTAATTTTACCTCACTTTTTCAGAAGACAAAAGAAGGAAAAATCCCTTGCAATCTTTGAAAAACCTGGACAAGATCATGAAGATTTTCGTGATTTGGAAATGCTGTAAAAGAGTCTTTAAATAGAGTTCAATCCATGAATTATTCTTTCAAAAGATAAACATCTCTTGAAGTCAAGGATCAATTCTTGACAAGTGTTGGATGAAAGAGAAAATAAATGCTGAAAAATAGCAACAAGTTTGAATAAATCCAACACATGCAAGAGCATCCAAAAACGGTGTCTAGGGTTTTAAATCCATTTGGAAATGACAATAAACAAGCTGGAAACAAAATTGCTTACCCTAGAATCCACTTTTATTCAAAAACTCTTGGATTTAGATGATGATTGTGACCTCCAATGAGCCGTTTTTGAAGAAAAATGGCAGAGAAACATGCTGGAAATAAACCAAAGCATGTGCTTCTCAAGCAAAAATCGCCACCAAGTTGTTTCTCTATGAAAAAACAAACTTTTTGGATGAAGAAACACTTGTTTTTGAATGTGTTCCAGCCTCCAAAATCGCCACTCAATGAGAAGAAACGGGTTTTGAAAAATAAATAACACATGCAATAGCATTAAAAATCGCCACTTAATAAGCAATGTTTCAAATGCATTTTAAGAAGTGATTCACATATGTTATTGAACATGTGTTATGGCCTTCAAAATCGCCACTCAAGGGAAGAATGTTTAAAATGGCTTTTTAGAAGTCATTAACATATGTTATTGAACATATGCTATGGCATTAAAAATCGCCACCAAGCAAGGGAAGAAACTGAAAATGGGTATTCAAAGACAAATAGCATAAGACATGTTTTTCAACATGTGTTATGCCATAGAAAATCGCCACTTAGTAAGGGATGTTTCCAACGCACTTTTGGAAGTCAAAAACATATGCTTTCAAACATATGTTATGGCATAGAAAATCGCCACTTAGTAAGCAAAAGGGGAAAAACGTATTTCATAAGACCAATAACATATGTTTTTCATTTAAAAATCATCACCTAGCATTGATATCTTTTAATGACGGTTTTTAAAGAACAAGAAACATGTGTTATTAGGTCCAAAAATAACACTTAACAAGTAAATCATATCAAAAACATAATTACGTACTTTTGAGTAATAAAAGCACATATGTTTATGAATTCTGCATGTGTAAATGAATTCAAATTCTCCACTTACCATAGATTAAATAATAAAATTTTATTTAAAATATGTAGTTGCAGATATAAACTCCACCGATTTACCTGTGAGGACTTGGCAATGGATTTTAATAAACTTAATGCATTTGGATATATGCATTTAATAATGAAAAATCCACTTTACACTTAAAAATATCTCATGTAATTAAAATCAAACTAATAACCATAGTTTTTAATAAAGTAACATAAAAATAGACTTTTAAAAGTCTAGTTTTATTAAAACATTAAAAACTATAATCAAATCAACTCCCATTGAGTTGAAATTTTAAAATGGATGATAAAATCCAATTTAAAATTTAAGAATAATCTTAATACGTGTAATTGCCATTAAAAAGACCACTTTTAAAAGGATTTAATAAAAAAATGCAGTCGCCTTGGAAAACCCCACCTTTTACCCCATAACTTGAGCTAGAGAGCTCCGATCGAGGTCTAAGTTAGCTCAAAACGAGCGGAATTCAAAGGAGCATCAACTCAAAGGAAAAACAAAACTAAAAACTACTTTCAAGAAAGGGAAAATGAAGAAAAGACACGAAGATTACCCAAAATCAAATGCTTGCAATCAGAGAAGAAAAACCCATTTCGACAAGCATTTAAGAAAATAACTTGACGACAATCTTTTAAAAAGAACATATAATAAACAATACATAAGATGCAATTCAAGGATGACGAATCGCTTTTATGATATGTTATTAATATGTTGTAAAACATAGAGGATACACCTACGAATCCATGAGAAAAATTGCGTAGGGTTGTCTCAATTTTGTGATATCAAAATTGAGGACAACAATCTTGGAAGTACAACATGCTAGTTAATATCTACTGTACTAAAACAAAGTGTAGATATTAATGTAATGTTCCCTTCCTAAGTACCCCTCATGGTGGATCACTAGCCTATTCAGTGGGTTCCCGTAGGTTAATGGGTTAGGCTTAGGGGACTCATGATGATAGTTTGATCTAGCTTTTGGCAGTGATGGGTATTTCCTTGAGATCAGGCCATTGACATTTGCATAATGCATTTCTTTGGAGTGGTTTTGGAGAAATTTCCCATGCTATTTTTGGTAAGTTAGCCCAGGCAGAGAGTTAGCCAATTGTTAGTATTTCTATTTTTATATATGTTTATGGATGCATTGAATGTTGATATTTCATGTTTTAATGTGGTTCATGTTGGCATTAATCGGTAAGAATGTAACCGGTACATGACAAACTGGTTTTGTCATTGATTGACAAAGAGGTGTTGTTCAGTCAGGAACCAAGGACAGGTCAGGAATAGCTAACAATAATAAGTGTAGGGAGACCGATGACAAATAGTAATAAAGCTCTAACTGATCATTAGAGCAACCGGTCACCAAGGAAGGTGCAATCGGTAACCGGTAACAAGAACCAAGGAATCAAGGATGCAACCGGTACAACCAGAGGAAGGTATGGTGACAAGTTAAGGTTCTTACCTGTGCACAACCTAAGGATATAAACCGATCAATGAAGATTTAATCACGACTGATGAACCGGGGAAAGTCACAGTCCATAAACGGTTGTTTGACTCTTTGACCAGGATTTGTTGCACAAAACCCGGAAGACTTTGTGTTATCAAGACGATTTGTGCAAGGTGCAATTGAGGGTTTTTAATGCTGGGGTTTGCGGCATTAAAACATGTAGGAAATTCTAGTGAAGGAAAGCTTGTGACACGCATCTGTCTTTTCCTTCATAAAGCAGAAAAAGCACATGGCATGCATCGGATGTTTCCTCAGTAAACTGAGACTCCATTGCGTGATGGATCCGAAGGTGATCTTTAAACAGGTCGTGCATGTAAAAAGTGTTGTCGTAAATTTTGTTTTCGTAAAATTTATGTCAACTATACAAAATTTTAAATCGTATTTTCGATTAAATTTAAATTGGTTTTAAACTCTTAAGTATTTTTATTAAATAAATAAATTTATTTATTTATTTAAAGTTTCAAGTCGTTGTTTTTAATGTTTTTAGTTTGTTTGTTTTTTATTTATTTATTGTTTTTCAATTTTTCATAATATATTAACAATATATTATTAAAAATTCTTTTTGCATTTAATATAAAATCTCGTAAATATTAAAATGAGAACCTTTTAAGAATGCATTACATGTTTAATATTTGAGATTTTATATTATATTTTAGGCAAGTCTTTTTATCTATTTTTATATGCAATTTTATTAGTAACGTTTATTAAAAATTCTCAATACACAAGGAAGGCGGGTGTTTTGATTAACGTTGCATTTGGTATTGCATATAGAATGCGATGGGAGTTTTTATTACTTTGGTTTAACTTTTCTTAAGTTCCGATAATTGCATGTTGTGGACATTTTACATGTCATTGCACATGCAAAAGATTTCCAATGTCCCGATAATTACACATTATAGGCGGGTTTTATTTGGGCCATCGCACATTATAAAACGCTTTTAACAAAGTGATGTTCAAAAGCCCGAAATTTTCTAAAAATTATCGGACTTTTTGGACATTGCATTGAGTGTAAAGCCTTTGTTTTCCGGAAGTCTTTATCGGACTTTTAGTTATACATTGCAAATTCAAAGACAGTGACAAAGTCTTTATCGAACGTTCATCGTATCGTTGCGAATGAATATGGAAGCGCGCCAAACGAAGGAACTCACAGATCACGCTAAGTGCCGTGTGAGAATCCCGAGCTTTCAATGCCGCGCCAAATGGGAGTTGTCTATGCTTTTAGGTCTTTATTTATCTTCAATATTTCCGAAAATCTTTGAAGCAGGTCATTTTCTTTTCTGTGCAAGTCCTTGGCTCTCTTTCGACTTTGAACAGCAAGTGTTCCTTGGGCGTCATTTTTGCATTAAACAGGTTTCTTTTTGCCTCCGCATTTTTATTCTGGTGGTCGTTTTTAATAAAAACAGTGTTTTTTACTCTCCATTTTATTAAAAACATCATGTAATGTGAATATTTTGGCATCGTTTTGCTTCTGCAATCTCGTTTGAGGTTCTAGATGACGTTTTTATGCAATATATGATTGTATTAAATGAATTTTCATACCCAACATACCAGTTTTTTCTTTGGTTTATCTTCTGAGATTTTAAAATGGCTTGAGTTTCCAATTATTCGTATAAGTGATGAATTTCATCTTATATTTAGAAGTTCCTTCCCAGATTTCTGTCATGGCCTTATTTCTTAGAGCTTTTGAATTGCAAAAGGAAAACAATTATTCTTGCAGTTTTTAAGTCCAATCATTTACACAGTATGAGAAATTAAAATACCCAAACACTGCAGTCATAGTTGAAAATTTGCCTTGAGAAAAATGAAATTTCCTTTTCATTTCCATGAAATATCATTATTTGAGAAAATTGCATACTAAAGCCTTGCCAAAGACAGTATACTTTCATATTTAATATGCAACGTTTCCCGAAATTCAAAGTGTAACTTCTTTGAAAAATTCCATTTCATGTTTGCTTTTTGGACTTTTTATTGCTCATTGCGTATTTCATTACACGTCATTTTACATGTAATGTAATATGTAATCACCTCAAAAATCCCCGACTACATTTTTGCCCAAATCCATTATGTTTCTAAAATTGGGATTTTTAAGACCCATTACATGTACTGTTACATGTAATTGAAAGTGAAACTACCCCGGAAATTTCCATCCTAAATTTATCCAATCGGAGATTTTTACACCAACTGCATGTACTGTTATATGCAGTCAAATGCGCAATCGCATCAAAAATCTCCTACAATACCCAAGTTGAAAAAGCAATTCCAAGTGCAAATCGGGGATTTTTGACCCGATTGCAAAACGAACTACATATGCAACTACACATGCAATCCTAAGTGCAGTTGGGTCCAAAAACCCCGATTTCACTTAAAAACTTATGTTTTTCCCTTGTAGTAGGAACTTTTTGGACCGACTACATAACATATTACGAGTTGAACTACATGCAGTCAAATCTGCAATGTGCCCAAAAATTCCCGAAATACAATGTGTTCCACTTTTTTGCTTTATCCAGTTTCAAAATCGGAGTGAGCCTTAACATCAATACTTTCTGACGTTGTATTATTTTGATCTTTTCATCTTGATAAAACAAGTGTTCATCAAATGACAGAAAAGCCAACCATTACACCAGAGAAAATAATGAAATTCAAATTTCATAAATATCTGACTTCTGTTGTTCCTACCTCAGTGGTCTCAAATCTGGATGAGATCAAAGATACAGAAGTTGGGCATGTGGATATGACTGAATTTGTTAAAAGAACAGAGGTTGCAAATCCAAAGGATGAAATGCAGAAAATTCTCAAAAGCCATATTCACCTACTCTCAACTTTTCCTATGGCAGTACTGGAACCTGAGTTCATAATGGCATGTGCAGCACATTTTGATAAAGAAACTCAGACAATCAAGGATTCTAAAGGTCAGATTGTTATAAGGTTAGATGCAGAAGCCATTGACAAAGTTTTCCATGTTCCTTCCGCTATGGTGTATGCAGATATTACTCATGAGAAAGCCTTACAGTACTACAATAAAATGGAAGATGATTGCAAAAGGGAGATCAATACTGTTTGGTTCATTAAACCAAGGCAATCAATCTCAACCCGATGGCCTGCAACTTTGTACAGAACTGAGTTCAAAGAAGATATCAATGATATGATTACTCTTCTTGGCAGAATGCGGGGGTTGAAGAAGTCCAATGTTTTCGAGCCTTGGATGTTTCAGTATATTGCCATCGTCAAAAAAGGAAAGCAAAAGATTTTCTAGGCAGAATTTATCAGTGATTCATTGTGTGAGCAATTGACAGAGGTACTTACCACTCATACATTCTATATGAGTTCATATCTTGTGTACATTGCTGCATCCTTCCGAGCATTACCAGGGTTATCCTATGAGGAAGACAGAAGCAGGTTGCCAGTATGGGGGTACTACAGTCAACTACCCATGGTTACAGGTAGACATCATTATCGTAGACTTCAAGATGCCTTCTTCGGAAATTTCATGTGATTGTTTGATAAAACACTTGAGAACAAAAGGGTTTCAGAGGCAGCATGGAGGAAAGTCAATGAATATGGATGTATGTTCTTACAATTTCCGACTTTCACCTACATGAGAGTCGGATGTTTTGATGATCATCCTTATATGTTGCCAAGGTATCCAACTGATAAGATTGTTTTAATGGAGTTGGGAAGACAACTGATGTATGTACATGCTAAACAATCTGCATCTCATAAAGCTGGATTTGCAATTTCTACTCAGCATCCCTTGGTAATTGGTAGGTATTCACTTACTTCTACGGTAAAGGCTAAAGCAATGGAAACTGAATTGTAGGAGATCAAACTGAAAGGTTCAAGATTAGAGCTAACTTTGATTATCGGGGCATGAGGGATAAAATCAAAAAATCTTTTACTCATGTTCATTGTATTGAAGATGTTTGGATAGATCTTCTTACGGATAAGGATATTCGAAGGATGGACTATAGCAGGTTATCCTTAGAACAAATCATTGATATGGATCTTGCTGACATTCCAGAAGGAATGGAAGATGATGGAGACATATTAGATCCAGAATACCAGGTAGCAAAGGTTGCATCTCAGGACCTCCCTTCAATCCAATGGTCGTTAAAAGAAAATTTCTCCATAACCGACAGATTTCAGTCAATCATGGCTAATACTCACGCTTGGCTCAAGCATTATGGTATTAAGATGAAAAGATTTAAATCAGGATTAGATGATGATGCAATTGGACCTGTGGGCCGGAAATCAGAAGTGAAAGGTAAGAGCAAAGATAATGCATCTTCTTCAGGGACCACAGTAAAATTGAAATTAAAATCAAAGGAGAAAACCCGAGAAAGTTCAGGTAAAGAAAAGATGGTGATACAAGAAAATCTTGAAATTGAAGATGATCAACAAGAGGATGAAGTACAAGTACTTCTAGAAATACCAGATACACGATCTACCCCTGCGGAGACTACACAAGAGTTCATTCTTGCAGATGCACCTAGCTTCATGATTGATTCTGATGTTGATTCATTTTCAACAGTATTGACTCCTCCTGTTCCGAATATGTCACATGACAACATGGTCGGTGTTTTCTCTTATGTTTCTCATTCAGGTACACCCATGATTCCTTCAATGGAAGGATATTCTTCTCTTAGCGATTTTGACAGGTTCATGTCAGAATCAATGCCACATGTCACTACAAGACCTGTTCTTGCTGCTATACAAACTGAGGCACCAGCCATTGTAAGCATCGCAACATGTACTCAATCTAAAATATCACAAGTTGCGTCTGAAGGAACTCCTGCTATTTTATCTGATCTTCCTTCGTGGCTCAGTGCTGCTGTTCCAAAGAGAAAGAAACAGGAAGTTTTACCAGATATTTTTGACTTTGAGCAATTGAAACAAGTTAAGGCTAAGGGTACTAAGAGAGCCAAAACGGTTTCAAGGGTTAGAATGGACAAGAATAAAACTAAATATGTTGAGATTGCGGAACCTCTTATGGAAAAACCCCGTGATGAGATGCAGTTGGCTGATTTTAAGATCACCAGGCTGGATTTGGGCAAACAGACACATGCTGGATTGATCAATGATGCTCAAGAATCTGTAGCATTGCTAGTATAGGAGTGTGATGAGCTTAAAAGAAAGAAAAATCAGCTTAAGGAACAGAATGAATTACTCATGGCAGTAATTCGAAAGGTTACTAGAGTTTCAGAACAAGTTGATCCACTAGCGTCTTCTATTGCAGAAGAGTCTGTTAAACAGGTTGAGAGAGCTGGAGAAATGGCTACAGCCATTGATACATGGGTGAACCAAATGATGGCAGAAGGAACAGAGTTGATAAAAGAGCACTCCAAATGATTACTCATGCCAGAATGGTGACATCTCAGTTGAATGAAGTTTTGAGAAATTTCAGTCAAAACTTGGAGTCACTTGGAAAAGACTTGGAAATTTGGAATAAGTTTTCAGATCTGAAACTGGAGCTGCTATGCGAGAATGGGGTAATACCTTCTCGAGAGAACTACATCAGATCCAAAGAGCTATTGGTGAATAGAGGCCAAATCATTGAAAACCTGGTAGAAGATCTAGAGGTAGCCATAAAGATGTGTGCTGAAAAAGAGCAAGAAATTGTTACTCAATTTATAAAGATTTCATACACATTGATAAATAATGATCAAAAGGTGATGACAGAGGATGATACAGTCTCAGAATTCTTGTTAATGGTTCATCTTGAGCTTGAGGCGGATCATTTTACACTAGATTCTATTCACAAACTCGCAGATCATCAGAACTCACTTAATCTTCTTCAAACTGTTCTTAAGGATAGTGATGCCGCAATTTCCAGATGCTCAGATACGATTCTCAAGACAACTGTGGTTGCAGACAACACCATTGTGCCAAATCCAAAGGAAATTCAAGAGAGTATTCACAAGTTTCGGGTTTTCATGGCACTTAATGAAGAAGATTGAAAAGAAGAGTGCTTTAGGCACTCAAATAGATTTCTCATTGCTTTCTAGGATTTTAGATATGCATTGTTATTTTTAGTTTTGACAAGTTACATGTAAAGCATAAAATTGCAATTACATATGTAATGAAACATGTAAAGCAAAAATTTGCAATTACACATCTTGCTACATGTAATCACATTACAGAGGACTGTAATGTTGAATAAGTCAACTTAGGTAGTTAATTTTCCTTATTTTTCTCATAGCCTCTCTCCTATAAATACAAGAGGGCTCATTGTAAATATTCATCTTTATTTTATGCAAGAGAGAGCTCTGCCAAACTTGTGCAAGCATAATTGTGATTGTGTAGTACTATTTTGGAGAAAAATAAATAGGAAGAAACAATTGGAGCTAAAGCTGTGACTGAGTGCAATTGTGGGAAATCAAATTGGAAGTTGTGATTGCAATTTTGGTTTTGCTATCTTTTTGTTTATGTGATTCTTGTGTTTTGTTAAGAGCAATTTGAAGATTAGAAACAATTGGAGCCGAAGCTGTGACTGGGAGCAATTGTGGTAATATAAGACTAGAAGCTGTGACTGTAGATTATATTACCATCTCATTTTCATATAATTTGTTAAAATAGTTAGAAAAATATCTACTTCTGGAAGTCTGTGTGCCCCAATGGTAGAGGTGTTTCTTATAGATCAGATAAATAGGTCATAGAACCAAGCCGGTATGCTTTTCAATCAGCCTGTGAGTTGGTGTTAGTTTATCGGTATCACTGTTTCCAGCTTTTAGATAAAAGTGTAGTTTAGAGATTAAAGCTTTGCCCATTACTCGTTCTTGGAGTAAGTGGATTCCTTCTTGAAAGATAAGAAGGAATATTTGTAACACCATATTTTAATAATCTCTTAGCTTCTTGCTTACCTTGAGTTGATCCAAGGAACGGTGAGAAGGGGGAGCCTTCCCTTTAAGGTAGGAGAGACATTGTCTCACACGCTGTGGCTGGTATCAAAATTTTGTAAACTGGATTTTTTCCTCAAAACTGTCAGTTGCAAAATATCCACCCAACAAAAAGCAGAAAGGGCAAGAAGTCTATATATTCCTCAGCCTATGAAGAATATTCTTTGCCTTCATTCTGCCAAAGAAAAGAGTGAATCTGTAAGTTGAAAGAAGCTACGAAAAGGTGAAGAGAAGAAGAAGAGTGTGCAAGGAAGCACAACAACCAAGGAGAACATACCTGCAATGACCGGTAATGATTCTCGATTGAAAAAGAACATCGATCTTATTAGGCTCAACAAAGCCATTCTTAAAAGATCAAAACCTCTATTGCTCTTTGACAATTGCAATAGAAAAATCCCAGTATTTTGGGTAAACATTAACAGGTCCCTTGTATTAAATCCCTTAACCGGGTGAAATCTATTTAGGTGTTCTAAGTCCTCTAACTAGGCAGGTTCTAACAGGCCTTATTTTCTAAAATCCCTTAATCCGGTCGCACCTAACAGTGTGTTTGTAATCTTTTAACAGGGAAGGCTTCTTAAAGGGCGCACTTCAGAAGAGTGCAAATTTGTGAAGTTTCCTCACATCGTGGTTTTCTTCTGATTTGGGTCTCCACGTGATAAATCTGGTGTTGTTTACTGTTGGTTTGAGTGATTGCTATTTTTGTGATAGAATCTATTTTGCTTCCAGTTTTGGTTAGAGTATATCAGATTTAGTACTAAAAGTTTAGTGGGTGCTGATTCACCCCTCCCCTCTCAGCACCGGTTGGGACCATCAGTCCGGTGTATTTAATTTAAATAATGAACAAGTTCAATTAAATATTTGACTTATCATTATTTAATTTATTCGATATTTGACTATTGGCACCCAAATGATAAACTAAGAATCCAAGTAACAAATATTATATAAAGGGACTTTATTGGAGTGGGCACCAACTTATGGGAGACAGGGAGTTTTAATAAAATTTAAAAATGTACCTCTTGTTGGGCATGGGATTTGGAGGTGGCTATAAAAGAAAGTTATTGGAGCTCATTTGTTATGTTTCGATTTGATATTTGGAGAATACATTTTTTGGTTGAATTTGTTCCTCTTGCGACTTTGTGAGGATGGAAACCCTTGCAAGGAACATCTTCTACATTGGTGAATGATCCTACCTTGAAGATCTGTTGGTGGTTTCATTTAGAAATCACAATTGGGCTTCCTTGTTGGATTGCATTTCAGTTTAACATAAAGTATATTTAGAGCAGATTTGTGAGAGGCCGATATGAGGGAGGTTGAAGGATTTATCTTGCTGATTGTAACTCTTCTAGCTGGTCCTACCTTCTCTATAGCAGGTCCTACTTCCTTGTGGTTAGTTGTACAAGCCGATTTAGGGCGATTGAGATTTCCTACATTACCACATTCGCTGCCCAAACATGGAAGTTGGAATTCGGTTCGTACCAAATTCAAATTAGATTCGTATTCGTTGTAAAGCCGTCAATAGACTAAGGAATTCGGTCTAAATTCGCTAAATCGGACCCTACTAGAATTTTCAACAAATTCCGTCGACTTTCTCCCATCCTCTCCAAGCTCGGACAGAATTCGCACGAATGTGGAATGAATTCGCATGCCACGTCGGTTTTTTGACTTTTCAAAAGGTTTTTTTTACTATTTAGGTCTATTCGACCTTTTTAAACCTAAAATGGCATATGTTATAAAGTTCTTTTCACATTGAATATTTCATTTGTGAAGGCTATGTGAGTTTTTTGAAGGCAACGTGAGTTTTGTTCTTGGTGTATGAACTTATTTGCTGCTGCTGTATATATATATATATATATATAATTCTTGAACGGACGAACGCAAAACGACTCCGAACCCAACCCCCAAAAAATTTAGACTAATTTCGAACCCAAATCCCGAACTTGCATCTGTACCCGAATCTGAACCGGCAACTTAGGAGATTTCTGGAGGTGGCGTTTAATATTCAAGCAGATTCCTTAATTCATTTTGGGTAGATAGTGTTTGGCAACTCGATGATATCCCGTTTGCATTGTTTGGATTCCATTCGTGGAGGTGGTGTCTGTTTACCCTCGTGGGGCAACAAAGACTAATTGCATACAGGAAGCAAAGTATTCAACAGGAAATGTAAAGAGAATAATACAACATTGTATTCATATCGAAATCATTCAGTACAAGTATAAGTTTGCATCATTATATCCGTGTCTTTCTCAAGAGAAGAATGTATACATATAATGCCCGAGGGGATGCGAGGCGAACCGTCACATCCGCGTAACTCCCTCGGACGGCTTAGCCATCTAACTACCCATTTGCTGGACAACATCATCCCCCCCAAAAGAAAGTCGTCTCCTGGCGACAACAACAAAATAGGAAAGATGACAATATACAATAACAAGATCAAAAAAGACTAAGAGCTCAGAGGGGGCTGAGAATGCATCCCTGAAGAAGCTAATCCCGCTAACCGCGCTAGTTGCTCTCGGAGGGCATACACCTATTCCATCCTAGCCTTCAACTGGCTCTCGACCTCAGCTCATGCTCCAAGGAAGACTTCACCATAGCAGCTGCCTTCAGGAGTTCCTGTTGTTTGGCATCCATTGAGGCCTATACCGGATCCCTCTCCTAGATAAGGACAGCTTGCTCTTCTGCAACTTGGGTTTCCCGATCCACCTTTTCCTTCCACAAAGTCTCCACATACTCATCCATGGCAGCTCTCTCCCTATCCCAAGCAGTCATCCGAGTGGTCCATTCCTTACACTGCTCCTCTAAGGACTACTCCAAACTGACAATGTGAGTGTTTAGCACCCGCTGGGCTTCGGACGCCACCCTATGCTCTACCTCATAGGAGTGCTCCATCCGCCAAAATACATAGTACTGACTACAGAAGGCTCTCTCCAAATTAGTCACCAAGGCTTCCACCCGACTGGCTACCACAGGTTTTGTCACCTGCCAAGCCTCCAACATAGACAGTGTCTCGTGACTAGGCCAATCCCTACTGAAGCATGAAGAAAACTGGACAGGACACTCCGTCCTCACAAAGGTGAGAAGGCGCTGCAAATCCACCGCCACATCCTCGAGTGCCTGCCCTTGTGCGCTCGCTACCATCTTCCGACCTCAGGTCACTACCTCTGTCCAGAAAGTGTCCATGTCATTCCTCCGCCTTGGCTGACTAAAAGTTGCCATCCCAAGCCTAACCATGCTATCCCCAGACTCCTCCTGCTATTCCTCAGAAGACAACATGATGGGTACCTCCATTCGTACCTCTTCGGCTGCCAGAACTTTCTCCTCTCGTCAAGGGGAGAACCTCACAGGTTCCTCTGCCGATGTCATGTCAAACATGGTAAGCGGCTCTTTCATTGAAGCCTGCCACGTGATGATGTTATCAACGTCCCCAAACTGGCTTTCTATAGTCTGCCCCACCCGCTCGTCTGGGTGCTCCAATCGGTCCTCTACTAACTGGCCGAGTGTGCCCTCCAACATAGGTAAATCGACCAAAATCAGCACCTCTATGTCCTCATCTGTCCTAGTCAGAGGTACAACTGGACTTAACACCACTGGTGCCCTCGGTTGCCCGAACATCAGAATGGAAACCACAGTAGGTAAGGCAGTGGCCAGGGCCGGTGTAAACTGAATATCCCCGAGTTGTGGTGGAGTGAACATTGGTGCCTACTCCACCGCCAACTCCATATGGCTATGGCCGCTAGTCTGGGAGGAACTGCTAACGCCAGACGATGTGGGCTCCCAGTCACTGTCGACATCTTCAGACATTGTTTCTGGTTGACATTTCCTCTTTGATCCTGACGAGACCTCTCCAATATCCAAGTAGTGCCATATAAAAATCAGTGGTTCATCGGGAGATATGAAACTCTTCGGATTCACCACTAACTTCTCCTCTGGGGTCTGCAGTCGCGTGGCCTCCAAAAATAGCCCAATGACATAATATGGCATATAGAAGGTATGGTGTTGCAGGGTCATGAAATCATACATATGGTGAGCAAGCAACGTCACCCAGCCGTATAATGTACCATTCAAAATACCACACATCAATGGAATCTGCATGATGATGATGTCTGAGACTCTGCTGGCATGGGTGAGTCGACTTTTAATGACATCCATGATGCACCGCCAGTATCCTTCGGCGATGTCAGCCCTCTTCAATCCCTTCCCTGTTGTTGTCCTTGCCAATGCTTTTACTTGATTAGGCGTGATGTTTCTTGCAACCCTTCGTATCCACATTTCCTTAACCTCGTGCATCAACTTTTGGGGCTTGGTGTCAATCTTTTGCCCCTTCTTCCCTAGAATGCCAAAAACTTTGGTGAAATCTGCCGCATGAAATGACACTGTAAGGTTGTGTCCCAGGTAGTGGAACGTGCTGATACGTGAAAATGTCTCAAAGCTTTCTATCATTTGGCACAACTGGGGCTCCAAATCTTTTATGCAAAACAAGGGCATCAGAATGGCCCAATGGACTCCTGCGTGTCTCAGACTATCTTTCACCACGTCATCATCAGGCATCTCATGCCACCATTTTCTACACTCCATGCCATTCAAACCCTCAAATGTAATATTCTGTGCAGTCACAGCCTCCTTCGGGTTTGCTGCTTTCTTTTTGGAGCTCCTAACATCCATGGCTTTCTTGTCCACGTTCTTCAACTGTTTTCTTCAACTCCGTTTGCCAACCGAATCCATAACAGTTTCTTTAATTCTTCCTCTTCAGATCTTTTCTAATTAAAATATTTAATGCTGTAATGCTGGGTGCCGTACAAACACTTGTAATTGGAAACCCTTAACTGACAACAACTTCCAAAAATAATTTTCTACCTTCCCTGCCGTACGACACCATACGGTTGCTGCAATACCCGACTGTGTGCGTGTCTTGCTTTGAATGGTAGCATGTCTTTTCTCAAAAATGTGCAACTACGGCTGGAAATGGAGGCCTTTCCTCCTTACGCTTCATATCCCCTGTCTCTGCGTCCATGATTTGCATCAGATATTTATTGAATGATTTAGGTACATAGTCTACACTTCCAACCGTATGATGATTTTTTCTAATGAGGCTGCCGCTGAAGAAATACTTTTGGCTGCAATCCTTTTTATTTTCCTCTCACAACCTCTTTCCTTGCGAAGGGTGGCTTTCTCACTTTCCTTACGGTGGTCTTTTATATTCTACCGTGGGCCTTTTCTTTCTTTCCACGTGGTGACCTTCTTTATGAGACGGTGGACATGCCACCATTCGCTGGTCCACCGGTTTGTTTTTTTAAAAAAAAATTTTGAATATTTAATTGCGCATTTGCGGCTGACTCTGGCTTTCTTGCCTCTGATGGTAGATTTTCAGCTTCAAGCCATTCGGCGTCTGGGATTTCTTGACCATCGAGCGTCCATAACTTGAACGCCCCATTCGCTGCAACCTCCCAAACTTTATATGGGCCTAGCCACTTGACCTTGAATTTGCCAGGTTTAATTTCATTTCGCCCATTAAACTTTAATAACAACTGCCCGAGTGTGAATTTCATCCGACAAAGGTGCTTGTCGTGCCACAGTTTCCTTCGTTGCTGCGCTACTTCCGTTGCCCACTGTGCCATTGCCCTTTTCTCATCTAGCTTTTTCAAGACATAAAGTCTCTCCCTTAGACTCTCCACATCGCCGAGCTTGTTATCAAGGGCTATCTACAGGCTAGGAACCATGAATTTGGCGGGTACCACTGCCTCCTATCCGTACATTAGCTGGAATGGTGTCTGTCCCGTGGTCACTTTGTATGAAGTACAGTAGGCCCATAATACAGAAGGCAACTTTTCTTCCTAGTCTTCACCTTCTACGCCGCATGACTTATAGATGACTCCCACCAAGATTTTATTCGTCACCTCAGCCTGGCCGTTCGCCCGAGGATAATATGAACTTGACAGCGTATGGAAAATCTTGAATTCGGTAGTTAGGAGCTTAATGACATGATTGACAAAATGACCGCTCTTGTCGCTCGTCAATTGAATCAGAATGCCATATCTCATAATTATTTGCTCGTAAATAAACCTTGTAGTGCTTAGGGCGGAGTTATCTATTAATGCACGTGCTTCAACCCATTTTGTCAAATATTCCATGGCCACCACAATATATTGGCATTGCCGAGCATGATTGGCCTTTAGAGGTCCGATGAAGTCCAATCCCCATCTTTCGAGTAGCTCCTACGCGTGGGAAGGATTGCGGTGCATAAAGTCTCGTTTGAGAGGTTTCCCTGCCCGCTGACAAGTATCACATCCGACTACCCATTCTCTAATGTCATTGTACAATGTTGGCCACCATAAGCCAACTAACAACACCTTCCTTGCTGTCGTACCGGAACCCATGTGCTCTCTCCCATGTCCTTCATGGGCTTCCCTCAGCAGGCTTGGTACCTCCTCTTCCATCACGCATCGCCTCAATACTTGGTCTAGACCCATTTTATACAACAATCCGTTGATTAGCTGGAAGGTCCTGCTTCTCAGGACCAACTTCCTTCGTTTTCTCGGAGGCATGTCTTGAGGGAGTTGAGCCGTGGACAAATATTCCCCTATGCTTGTGTACCACTTTGGGAGTACGGTAATATGAAACAAATGCGCGTCTGGAAAGTCATCATTTATTCCAACAGGTGGCTCGCCAAACTTGATTTGTGACAATTGGTCGACGATCGCGTGGCTACCTCCTGGTCGTACGACAATCTTGAATGTGAACTCCTGAAGTAAGAGGAGCCATCGACTCACCCTACCCTGAATAATAGACTTGTTGACCAGGTACATGAGAGCCTGGTGGTCCACATAAAAGGTAAATGGTGTCGCTAGTAAGTAGTGCCGAAATTTTTGAATAGAGTAGACCATTCCAAGGGCCTCTCTTTCTGTGGTGCTGTAATTCTTCTCAGCATTCGACGACAACCTGCTTGCAAAATATATGGGATGATCGAGTCCATGCCCTCTTTCCTGAGCCAGAGTGGCTTTGATGGCATAATTTGATGCAACCACGTACACGTGAAATTCCCTATCCCAATTAGGGAATGCTAGAATAAGAGCTGCCAACAACCTTGTTTTCAGATCCTCGAAGGCTTCCTCTTGCTCCTTCGTCCAAGTGTACGACTCCCCCTTCCTCGTGGGCCTATCCATCGGATATGACATCCGCGCAAAGTTTTTTATGAATTAGTGGTAGTATCTGATATGGCCGAGAAAGGATTTGACACCGGTCACGTTCGTGGGGGCCTCCATCTCGACTATTACCTGTACCTTGTTGGGTTTTGTCTTTAATCCTTCTTTACATACTATGTGCCCGAGCAACTTCCCTTTGTGCACCATAAACTGACATTTCTTTGGGTTAAGTGCCAGACGGGCTCGCCGACACCGTTCCATGCACTCCCCCAAAGTTGCAATGTGTTTTTCCTGACCATTGAATATGGACCAATCGTCCAAGAATGCTTTAAAGTTCCCAGTCGACATCTTGTCAAAGATATGTAGAATAATCTTCTAGAAGGTTGTTGGTGCATTGCAAAGGCCAAAGGGCATCTGATTGTATGCATATACACCATCCTCCACTACAAAGGTTGTTTTCAATTTGTCTTCCTCTGCAATGGATATCTAGTTATATTCGGAAAACCTATCTATGAAAGAATAGATCTCGTGGTCGGCCACTTCCTCCAATATACTATCAGTGAAGGGGATGGGAAACCGGTCCTTGATTGTTACTGCGTTGAGACATCTGAAATCCACGTAGATGCGGATCTGGTTGGCTTCCTTCTTTAGGGAGATCCTTGGTGATATCCTCTCATCAGTTGTTGCATATATGATCAGATTGATCAGGCATTGCAGCCATTGCTGAAAGCTATAAATATTGATTTCATAATCGAAGTGTATATCAGATATTGCATATCACTATAAGTGATAATAGAACATTTACATAGCATGTTTCATGACAGTTAAATCAGACATCACTGTTCATATATTATATTGCACATATTTATATTGATTATATCAGGAATCACAATTGAACTTGATTTATCTTCCATTACATGCTTAAATAGTATTCAATTGACATAGTAGAAAAGGGAAATTGAGGTAATTGTCCTGTCTTTCCCAACTTAGCAAAAAAGGGGGCATTACAATATACCAACTCTATGTCAGCACTAAGAGAAACCATCCCTGTTCATAAGATAATCAAGCTATCTTCATTTCTATATGATCTGTATCATGTCTTATGTACTATGAACACTACTTGGATATTGTGTTGATTGAATCTTGGCAGTGGAATATATCGGATGCCTATACCTAAAGTAGCTAGTGCCCAAACCAGTCCCAACAACATCCAACCCCAACTAAAGGCATATTTAAACCCCAACAGGTCCTAAAAGAGTTTAGAGAAAGCAGAACAATTTTTTGTTCAGGCATGATGCACAACTATAATAAAATTTCATATTATTGAACTACCCGTCTAACAATTGCAGAAGAGTGCTGTTGGCTCTTGCTTGCTAAACTCAACTTACTGTCTCAGATGGGTAGTTTCAGTTCAAGCCATACATTCAATTCTACATTTATCATGCAACTTAATCCTTAATTTCTACAAATATCAGAGAAAATGTAATAGAAATAATTGTTATGCCTTACTTAAAAAGATAACATCAGAATTTGAGAGATTATAAATGCAAATTTTCAGCTTACAGTTAAACCCTCGCAGGAATTTGTTCCATTTAGGCATATGGATTCATTAAGGGCCTCACCAACACCCCTACCATCATCATGGAGCAGCCGCCTGAATGGATGCGGATTCAATATCAGTTTCAAAAGAGGGTGAAAAAATAAAAAAAACTTTTCCACAGAAATATCATTTCATACCTGTGTAGCATTAGTTCCAATTCTCCATCAAAAATGCTTGAACCCCCAAGAGAACGATCAACAAGTAAAGAAAAATCTGTCTCATTATCTTTCAAGTACATACCTAGATTCACCTGTGCATTATAAAAGTGACTACGCACACTCAATTTGAATGGAAAAATAAATATATAGTTTTTTAAAAAGATTTTCAATAACTTAAAATAAATGTTGAACGATTGTTTTAAGTAGCTATTCAGTGCTTCCATGGCAAGAAAATACCATCTCATTCCAAATCAGTGATAAAATCATAAAATCTATAAAATGTTTTCTATCATCTTGTTCTAGAAAGCCATCTTCCAAACAATAAATACTACAAAACAGTTGAAAAGAATGCATGTACTACAACAGATGAAAATCTTCCAATCAATCAATCAAACTGCCAATATGTATGGTAGCTACTTATTTCCCCAAACAGTGAAAAAGACAAACATAGGGCATAATACAATGAGCCAGGTCAAAGAAGAGCATCCAAATTGTCTGGCTGTTGCAAGGGGCAAGGAATACGAATGAACATATACAGTTAGAACAATAGATTGTAATCTACAGAAGACCAGTCTGAAAAATTCTCTTGGATTAAATTGTTTTTATCTTCAATTAACTTACCCATGGTAAAATGTAATGTCCCCTCATATTATTCAGCAGATAGCAGAAGGTTGGTGGCTTCGCCTATTACACGAGTTCCCGTAGGTCAGCAATATGGATAGGGGCCTCATTCAGAAGTTTATGGAGCTATGCTGAATGGAGCTATGCAGGGGCTTTTTGAGCTGATTTTTGCAGTCTCCTAAATTAGTAGGGATTCCTATTTTTTAGGATTGACTAGGAGTTGACTAGAATGCATCAGGGGGCCTCCAGGGTCATTTTGGAGACTTTGGTTGCAGTTCCTATTTTTTAGGGAAGAGTGTCGGTTTGCCTATGGCATTCAGGTATCATCTATGGACATGTGGCATTAGTCAGAATTCAGTTTGGAGTCCAGATGGTTAGTTTATGAATAAATTGGAAATAATTAAATTATTTCCTAAATTTGATTTAAATAAATAATAATAAAGTGATTAAATCTAATCAATTATATTATAATAAAATATAATAAGGCCCGTGGCACATTTTCCTAGGGAATGACGTTATCAATCATTATGTTAAAGGGGGGGAGGGGGGGGGGGGCATTCTTATTAATAAAATAATGCCTTTGAGGGTTCAAACTCCTAGGAGAGGAGAAATAAAATAAAATAATATAATAATGTTCTTTAAAATATTTCATGAGAAACCTTAAAAGGGTTCAATCCAAATGTAGGGAGAAAGGAAATGATTAAAAGGGAAATTGGGCTTCATTCTTGAGCATTCCAGGTTATTATTTTTCATCAGCTATTGCAGTTTGAGCTCTGGACATTGTTTAAGTAGTATTCAGGATACGGAGAATGACAACTCTTCAGAGTTGAAGGAGCTGCACGAAACCCTAGCCTTCCTGTCATTAGTTTGCATCACTATTTTAGAGTTGCATCAGAGTATATTTGAATTTGGAGGAGGATTTTACATCAGATCTGGATAAAAGGCAGATAACAGTGTTTAAACTTGCAGATCAGGAGGTTGGCATCAGGTTTTATGCACTTCATTCATCTCTACCACAGCCATACAGCTACAGGCAGAGATTACATTCACCTCCAGCTTGAAGTTAGGGTTTGGAAATTATTTCCAGAGCAGGTATTGCACATCGGGTTGCAGATCTGTATTCCAGGGAAGCAGATTTCAGTCATATTCTATCCACATTGGCTAGCTGTACAGCCCAGACAGTCCCATAACCAGTTCTAGTTGGGCATTAAGTTACAACAGGAGTAGACAACAAAAATCAGGCTTGAGGCTTCCTATAGTAGATTGGTGACGGCAGGAAATTCCGATCAGAAAATTGCCATTTTAAACACATCAAATTTGCTGCAGATTATCCTTGCGAGGCCGTACAATCTAGTATGGGTATCTAGACATTATTTTGAGCAATAAAGAAAATCGAAATTGCTAGTTAGCCGTTGACTTATTTGTGATTCAGTTTACTTTCAGTATTAGTCTCTGATTTTTGTGTTGCGTTCATTATATTCAAAATACGAAAAAAATCAGAAACAGTGAAAAACACAAATAAATCATAAATTACAAAAATCAGTCAGACTTAAGGCTGGCTGACCAGCCTTATTAGGGCAATGTTTGCAAACATTCCCTTTTGCTATGTGTTTTGCAAATTATTATTAGTTCTTAAGTATTACTTTAATACTTAAATTAACTTATGAATAAGTGAAACTATTAAATAAATTATAATAAATCTCCTAGCCAATCTTTGTAAAGCTATTAATAATCAATATGAATAATAAATAATTGGTAATCTGGGCCGGTTTGGAGGTGGTTAACAACATGGGCTGATTTGGAGGCGGTTAAACTAACTGCCTGGCTGAGCTGAGATAAGAAGAAGAAAAGTATAAATGCAGGTTGAAGGCATTGAAGGGATCATCACATATTTGAGTTGCGATCGCTTTGGAGAAATCAGTGCTTCCTCGAATAAAAACTCCAGTAGGCAGCCTTGGGTAGGACTAGAACCTTACTCAGAAGTTGTTTATTTACTATCCCTATAGGCGAGACCTAAATTTATCTTATTTGCAAGGTGGTGAAAGGTGTGAGCAAATCATAGACAAGGCTTGTGCCTCTAAACGAAAGCCATAACTCTGCCAGTGAACCACAACATAAACAGTCAGATAGCATATATGAAGGAGGAGTCCGACCTGCAATAATACTTACCAGTGGCATGATTGCTGCAATCAGCACAAAGGGCAAACAATGGAGACTAGGCGCACTTCCACAGTCATTCAATTTGAGCATAGGAACTGGATCAGGCTTGTTCAACAAAGATAAAAATTTTCAGGACTGATACAGACCATAGTCTATTCAACATAAAGAGCTTGCACCTCTAAAAGCAAGCTCCATATCTGTAATCATTAGCAAATAAAGACACAGGCTTGTAGTTGAGGAAACAGTATGAATACCTTGTCACAAATCTCCTATGTTAAGTTCTGTATACTTTCTTATTTGCAAGCCATAAGATCCGCCCATTATAAGTTTGTGTCTTTGAGCTAAATAATAACTGAATATCTCTGTGGATATGGTAATTTGAGCATCAAGTTGTCTGAGTCATTATATTAATCTGACGATAGCACTGAGTTTGTAAAATCTTTTTTCTGATTCCTGAGTTTATGTGGAAGCCTGATTATTGTTAAGTTTTATACATTAGTCTATCTCATATTTTTTCTACACTAACATTCCTTAAAGTTTGGTACTCCACAATTCATTTTTCCTACTAAGCTCCTTCAGGCTTATGTTGTCTAGTCATTCCTTTAGAAGATGTATATTCACATTAAGCATCATTTTCTACTTGATAGGCACAAGGCTCCTATAAAAGAAAACGGGAATTGTTAGATCAATCTCAGAAGGCTCTTCTTATTGTTTGATAGTCATTTACACATCTTTTTTGACAGTCCCAACCGGTGCTGAGAGGGGAGGGGTGAATCAGCACTTGAAAAATCTTTCCTTTTTCCTTAATCCAGTGAAGTAAACTTGCGGCACATAAACAAGCAGTTCTAAGCAAATAAAATAGCAAGTGAACAAACATAAAGTGACACCAGATTTATCATGTGGAAAACCAGTTACGGTGAAAACCACGGTGTGAGGAGACCTCACAATATTTGTACTCTTCTGAAGTACGCCTTGTTAAGAGCCTACCTGGTCAAGGGATTTATTACAGTAAGGTCTGTTAAGACCTACCCGGTTAAGGGACTTCAAACACTTTGAAAGATGTCACCTGGTTAAGGGATTTTGATACAAGGGACCTGTTAGAGTCCACCCAAATACTGGGATTTGTCTATTGTAGTTTGCTAGAAAACAATAGAATCAAGATCTTTACAGAAAACTCTGCTTAGCCAGATGTGATCTCTATTTGTGCTCTACTGAGAATTATCACCGGTTAACACAGGAGTATTCTCATCTGTTGTTGTGCTACCTTGCACAACCTATTATCTCTTTGTCGATTTTCTCTAACCCTTGCTACTGTAGCATATAGGTTCACTCTTTTTCTCGGCAAAATGAAAGCAATTCTTCTTTTCAATAGACATAAGAATATATTCAGTTTTGTTGCCCTGATTGCGCCTCAAATGCATGACCTAATCCTGAGATCCAACGAATCCATCACTCAGTGAAGTGTTTGTTCTTTAAGCAAGCATCTAATGCAAGCTCTGGCTTCATCCACTACATGAAGAAAACAACAGTTGCGTGTCAAGCAACCTTTCTTCATAAGAGATAGCACTTCGATTTAAAGCCATTGAATCCGGCTTTAAATCTTTCAGTCGCGCCTCAAGAAACCATTGATTCCGGCTTTAAATCCTTTACCTGCGCCTCAAACTGATCACCAAGACAACTCAAGATCACTCGGATTTACTGCAATAAATCCCGGTCAAGAAGAGTTGGTTGGAACAGACAGTTGACTATGACTTCCTCGGTTCATACCGGAGTCTTATAATATATTGGTTGAGTTCTTCATGCTATAAACAGGTAAGTCTTAGAACTGTTGCCGTCTCTTTCTTGGCTTACCGGGTACACGCCCTTGGTGTGGCAGATTACCGGTTGCACTGTCCCGGTTGTGTTATAGACATTAGTTGGATATGCTTTTATTTGTAATTGTCTATACCGGTTGAAGGTCGGTCCTTGGTTGATACTAGGATACACTCTTCTTTGTTGAGTGCATTATCCGATTGCTGATGCTTAGTGTAGTGACCGGTTTCACAACCTCTCTTGATGAAGAGTCCCCTCTATAATAGAGACAACAAATCTCTATCCTCTTTTGCCAATCAATGACAACACTTGGACCGGTAGAGAGCTTACCGGTTAGTGATGCCAACAATCTCCCCCTTTGGCATTGATGGCAAAAATATGATAGGTAATCATATTCTCCCCCTTTTTGACAATAGAATGCCAAAAGGCTAATCAGGACGATTTGCATACTCTACTCCCCTTGCGAGCAGCAGTCCTTTTCATCAGTCCATAAAAGATAAGATGTAACCTTTTGTTTGAATCATAATGAACTGATGACTTCCTGTTGATGATTACTGATGATTTGAGAGGGGTACAACCCCCAATCTACCTCTGAGATACTCAAAAGTACTCTTTGGTAATGGCTTTGTGAATATATCAACAATCTGTTCTTTGGTGGACACATACTCCAATCTTACTTCTTTGTTCTGTACAAGTTCCCTCAAGTAGTGATACTTGATGGCAATGTGCTTGGTCTTGGAGTGCATAATAGGATTTTTGGATATGTTGATGGCATTGGTACTGTCACAATGAATTGCGATCGGTTCAGGTACCTGTTCCTGAATACCTTTCAGCAGTTGTTTGATCCAGATCACCTGTGTGCAGTTTATTGCAACAGCAACATATTCAGCTTCAACAGTGGATTGTGAAATGCAATTTTGCTTCTTACTTGTCCACGATACTATTCTTCCACCTAGAAAGAATGCACCACCACTTGTGCTCTTTCTATCATCCACGTTGCCAGCCCAATCTGCATCTGTGTAGACTTTAATTTGGAATCCACCCTTGTGTGGAAACCATAAGCCATATTCCTCGGTTCCCTTTAGAATTTTGAAAAATCTCTTTACTGCAATTATATGTGTTTCTTTGGGATTAGCAGAGAATCTTGCCACTATGCCAACTGCATGAGCAATGTTCGGTCTGCTATGAACAGCATACCGCAATTTTCCTATCATGGACCGATACATTGTTTCATTTACTTCTTTGGCATCATCCTCCTTTGATAACTTAAGATTAGTTATCATTGGAGTTCCAACCGGTTTGGATTCTTCTAGTCCAAAAGTCTTAAGAATTTCTTTTATGTATTTGGATTGAGAGATGAAGATACCTTCTTTTAGCTGATGGACCTGTAGTCCAATAAAAAATTTTATGGGCCCTATCAGACATCTCAAATTATTTCTTCATTTCTTCAGCAAACGCTTTGCTCATTTTGTCATCTCCTCCAAAGATGATGTCATCAACAAAGATTTCAGCAATTAGATTTCCATCCTTTCCGGTTTTAAGATACATATTGTTGTTGTCACCGGTTCTGATGAATCCAATTGTCAGAAGATATGAATGCAACCTTTCATACCAAGCCCTTGGGGCCTGCTTGAGCCCATAGAGAGCCTTTTTTAATTTGCAGACCATATCAGTCTTTTGAGCAGATGTAAACCCTTCCGGTTGCTCAATGTAGACTTTTTCTAGTATTCCATTGAGGAATGTAGACTTCACATCCATCTGGTACACTTTAAAGCCTTTGTGAGCTGCATAGGCAAGAAGAATTCTCACCCCTTCCAGTCTGGCTACTGGTGAAAAAGTTTCTCCATAGTCTAGTCCAGCTTCATGAGCATAACCTTTGCAAACCAACCTTGCTTTATTTCTGATGACTTTATCATCCTCATTCAGTTTGTTTCTATAGACCCATTTAATCCCAATTATGTTTTTGTCATGAGGTCTTGGCACAAGTTCCCATGTGTCATTCTTTTCTATTTGCTCAATTTCTTTGTCCATGGCTTTGACCCAATTTTCATCTTCAAGGGCTTCTCTAGTGGTTTTGGGCTCAACACACGAGAGAAGACAAACGTTCTCTTTAGCCTTTTTCCTGGTCAGGATGTTCCCATGTCTGTCACCAATTATATTGTTAGTAGAGTGATATGTAACATACTTTGGAAGAGTCGGCCTTTGTTCTTGGTCTGGTTCATCTTGTTGAGCAATATCTTCGTCATGGTTCTGAACATCTACTTGTTCACCATCCTGGGGTGTCCTGTCAGCTTCGGGCACAGTCTCTCACTCTTGATTTCTGTCGGTGGGAGTTGCCTCCTCTTCTTCAGTTGTTGCTTCATGAAACTCAAAGACATCTCCTCCATTAGTAAGTTAAAAATTTTCATGATTGACATATCCGGTCCTCTTGTTTGGCTCTGATGATTCATCAATTTTTACATTGATGCTTTCAATTATCTTGCCTGTTCTTTTGTTTAGACACCGATAAGCTTTGCTTTTCGTAGAATAACCCAAAAATGTTCCTTCATCGCTCTTGGGATCAAACTTCCCAGAAAACATTTCTCTTTTGATATAACATTTACTACCAAAGATTCTGAAGTAGCCTACACTGGGAGTATGCTTAAACCATAGTTCGTAAGGCGTCTTACCGGTTCCCTTTTTAACTTGAACTCGGTTGATTGTATACACAGCGGTGCTGATAGTTTCTCTCCAGAAGTGATGAGGAAGATTCTTTTGGATCAACAGGGTTCTGGCACAGTCGATCAGCATTTTGTTTCTTCTTTCTGCTACTCCATTCTACTAAGGAGTCCTAGGTGCAGAGAACTGTCTTTGTATGCCATGTTCCTCATAGTAATAAGTAAACTCCTGAGAGGTGTACTCACCTCCTCTGTCCGACCTCAGACATTTCAAGCTTTTACGAGTTTTCTTTTCCACTCTAGCCTTGTAAACTTTGAACATGTGAAAGGCTTCCGATTTCTCACGGAGAAAGAGTGTCCACATCATTCTCGAGAAATCATCTACAAACAACATGAAATACCGGTCTCCATGATAGCTCTTTGTCCTCATTGGTCCACACAGGTCTGTGTGTACAAGATCTAGGACATTTTCAGCAGAGAAGGACTTGCTACCGAAACTTGCTCCTATCAGTTTTCCTAACTGACAATCCTTACAAATACCTCCCATGGGTTTTGCAATTTTTGGGAGTCCTCTGACTGATTTCCTTCTGCTCACTTTGACAATGCTGTCAAAGTTTATATGGCAGTCTCTTGTGCAATAGCTAGCTATTGTCTTCTTTGGAGATAAGACCAATCTTGCTTGATACTCCTTTGACAGAAGCAATGAAACAGGCTCCTTTTGTTGAGTCTAGGTAGAACAAATTGCCTCTGCCCTATCCACCGGTTGCAATGTGAGATCTAGATTGATTTTTGACTACGCAAGAGCCTTGACCGAATTCCAACTAGAAATCTTTGTTGTTTAGCTATGCAAAACTCATCAGGTTATACCTGAGTCCTTCGACCTAGTACACGTCTTCACAGACAACATTATTGCAGAGAACAATAGATCCTTTACCCTTGATGGCACAAGGGGCATTGTTTCCAAATGTGACTGATCCGCTGTCGTTGAGCTCCAAGTTGATGAACTTGCTCTTGTCACCGGTCATATTGTGAGTACATCCGCTATCAATGATCCAATAGTCATACTGATGAGATCTGGATATGAGTGCAACTTCATTAAGAGCTGGGCTCTCCTCCTTTATTGCAACAAATGCAATTTCTGGATCTTCTGAGTCTTCAGACTCATTATCTGTGACTCCTTCCTCCGCAAGATAGCATTCTTGCTTTGCTTTGTTCTTGAACAGGTCTCTTTTGTCTCTGTTTTCATTATCTAGACATCGGGCAGCAATGTGTCCTATTTTGTTACAAGAGAAGCATTTTAAAGAGAGTTTCCCTTTATACTTCCCTTTCCCTCTGGGGAATCTCTTAGCAATCAGAGATTCAAACTCATCTTGCTCCGTCTCCTCTGAGAGCAGATTCTCAATGAGGTTGCCGATCTTACCGGTAGAGGAGTTACCGGTTTCTCTTCCCTTTTTGGTGGAAGAGGCATTGACCGATGATTTAAATGTTGCTTCTTGAATAGATAGGCTATTATCAAAGTTTCTTAATTCAAAAGCAGCTAACTTACCGATTAGGGAGTCTAAGGTGACTTGATCGTTGCTTACGGATTTGAGCTCTTGAATGGCAGAGATCTTGATGGCATACTGAGGTCTGAGAGTTCTTAGTATTTTGCTCACCACCTCTTCTTAAGTCAGCTTGCCTCCAGCACTTCTAATGGAGTTGATCACTTCTTTGATTCAGTTGCTATATTGCTTGATATCTTCTCCATCATTCATCCTCATGTCGTCATACTTTCCCCTAAGGTTTTCGACCTTGGCTCTCTGAACATTGGAATCTCCTCCATAGACTGTTTGTAACTTTTTCCACATTTTGCAGGCGGAGTTAAGATGTTCAATTTCAGCAAACATGTGGTTGGGTAAGGTGCTAGCTATCATGTCCATGGCAGCCATGTGCTCAGTCTTAATTTTCTCTTCATCAAGTGTCAAGGTGTCAGCGGGCTCACTGTAGTCATTGGTAACATGATTCCAGTACTGGTCACCGTTGGTCTTCATATATAGCTTCATTCTGCTGCAACATAAGGTGAAGTTTTCTTTTGAAAACTTTGGTCCTTCCTTTCTCATCATCATAGCTTTCTCTCTATGCGGTTAAGCAACAAAGAAAAACCGAACAAGGCTTTGATACCAATTGACAGTCCCGACGGGTGCTAAGAGGGGAGGGGTGAATTAGCATAGAAAAAAAAAATCTTTTCTTTTCCTTTTTCATTCAGTGAAGTAAACTTACAACACTAAAAAAAATAGTTCTAAAAAAACAAAAACAGTAAGTGAACAAACACAAAGTGACACCGGATTTATCACGTGCAAATCCGGTTAGGGTAAAAACCATGGTGTGAGGAGACCTCACAATATTTGTACTCTTCTGAAGTACGCCCTGTTAAGAGCCTACTTGGTCAAGGGATAAAACGCACTTGCTAAGTGTGACCCGGTCAAGGGATTTGTTACAGTAAGGTCTATTAAGACTTGCCCGGTTAAGGGACTTCAAACACCTTGAAAGATGTCACCTGGTTAAGGGATTTTGATACAAGGGACCTGTTAGAGTCCACCCAAATACTAGAATTTGTCTATTGTAGTTTGCTAGAAAACAATAGAATCAAGATCTTTACAGAAGGCTCTGCTTAGCCAAATGTGATCTCTATTTGTGCTCTATTGAGAATTATCACCGGTTAACACAAGAGTATTCTCAACTGTTGTTGTGCTGCCTTGCAAAACCTATTACCTCTTTGTCGATTTTCTCTAACCCTTGCTACTTCTCTAACCCTTGCTACTGTAGCATATAGGTTCACTCTTTTTCTCGGTAGAATGAAGGCGATTCTTCTTTTCAACAGACAAAAGAATATATTCAATTTTGTTGCCCTGACTGCACCTCAAATGCATGACCTAATCCTGAGATCCAACGAATCCATCACTCAGTGAAGTGTTTGTTCTCAGAGCAAGCATCCGATGCAAGCTCTGGCTTCATCCACTACATGAAGAAAACAACAGTTGCGTGTCAGGCAACCTTTCTTCATAAGAGATAACACTTCGATTTAAAGCCATTGAATCCGGCTTTAAATCCTTCAGTCGCGCCTCAAGAAACCATTGATTCCAGCGTTAAATCCTTTACCTGCGCCTCAAACTGATCACCAAGACAACTCAAGATCACTCGGATTTACTGCGATAAGTCCTGATCAAGAAGAGTTGGTTGGAATAGACAGTTGACTATGACTTCCTCGGTTCATACCGGAGTCTTATAATATATCGGTTGAGTTCTTCATGCTATAAACAGGTAAGAGTCTTAGAACTGCTGCTATCTCTTTCTTGGCTTACCGGGTACACGCCCTTGGTGTGTCAGATTACCGGTTGCACTGTCCCGGTTATGTTATAGACATTAGTTGGATATGCTTTTATTTGTACTTGTCTATACCGGTTGAAGGTCGGTCCTTGGTTGATACTAGGATACACTCTTCTCTGCTAAGTGCATTATCCGGTTGCTGTTGCTTAGTGTAGTGACCGATTTCACAGCCTCTCTTGATGAAGAGTCCCCTCTATAATAGAGACAACAAATCTCTATCCTATTTTGCCAATCAATGACAACACTTGGACCGGTAGAGAGCTTACCGGTTAGTGATGCCAACATTTTTCGTAAAGAAGTCTCCAGAAATTAAGTGATATTTCTTACTGGCAAAGTGTTTAATAATGAATTATATTCTCTATGGGTATTTATGCTAATAGCTTTCATTGTTTTAAAGTTTGTATTGTCCTCGAAAGCTATGTTTTTGTTTTTGTATTTTATTTAAGATATGTCTATTTCATCATTCATAGGCAATTGGAGCTTGTATTTTCTCATGGCATGCCAGAGTTCTATGGTCAGCTTCCTATTATATGTTTTCCATTAACCATACATCTGCATTTTAATCAAAAGCGTACCCCTTGTTTGGAGATTCATGCAGCATTTTTATCCCAAAATTCAAAAAAATTGTTCATTAATTTAAAATTTTCCAATCTGAAAATTCTTACTAATTTATGTTCCTATGCCAATGCTATTGGCACCTTCAGGTTTTTATGTCCAAAGCAGTCCTGTATTCAATATTAGAATAGGCTTACAGGTATAAAGACCTGACACAAGTATACTGTCTTAAATTCCTTGATCCCTTTTATCATGGTATGGGTTTATACAATTTGTGTCAATTTTTGTCAACTGAACTATTGCAAGTAAAATATAAAATAAGAGTATGCTCCCATAATAACCTGGTAGAATTAAGCTATGAAAAAATAATAACCTGCAATGATTAAGCTAAGGAACTAAATTTCTCTCTGCTTACCGGGTAATAATTTCCAGCAATCTCTTCATGGATATCCAAATCCCATTCCTTCCTGTAATTTCTTATCTGCAATAAGCAGCACCTAAACATGAAACTAAATATAATAATGGAACCCCTCTTTCAGATAAGCAAATCTAATTTACCACTAGGAAATTAAAATACCTGAAATATGTGTCTGTAACTGACTAAAACAGTCAAAGGCATTGAAAAATATATAGATGCTATAGACAACCAAGGAGTGCATACATATCTCAATCACATATAGAGGAATTTTCTTCTGCATTAAACACAATCAGATAAGAAAGCACTTTTATCTGGTAAAACTAAGGGTTAATCTCTTCCTCAACTTGGTGAACAAACAGTTCATTATATTAATTGACTCTAAACTAACAATTTATAACTATTTCTCTATTTCTAGAAAAAAATTCAACTACCTCTATATGTTTTTTTTTCTATCGGTAAAAGGTTTGTATTGTATTTGATTATTCCAAAAGATACATTGTATGATGGTGGCTTTACCACAGATATGTGCAAAATTTATGCCTTATAACAGAAAATGACCCCCCCCAAAATTATAAACCTTCAGATATACATCATTATCCAGCTACTTACAAGAAAGAACATCGATTCACAGTCCTTTTGATTTGCCAAATATACTGTCTGTAGCAAAAATCTAATACTAATATCTATCGAATAATCTTGTAATTTTAGACATGTACAAAAAACCTGTTGAACAAGTCTTTTTTCTCTTCCACTCTTTGCTGCTGTTGCTGCTGCAGCTGCTCTCAATGGTCTGCTTTGGAAAATTTCCATTTTTCCTTGCTCTGAATCTCCTTGTCAGATGCTCCAGCCCAACGGGCTTCCTCCCATTCCTTCATATGCTCCTTGATGAACTCCCAGCCTTGCTGGGCTTGAGACCATCTATGCACCTTATCCTCAGTAGCACTCCGAATGAAGAATGGGCGCAAAGGAGTGCATTCGCCTCATGTAACCACGTCCCCTGCAGGCTTTAAATCCTTGGCCAGGAATTGCCACTGCTATGAAGGCATTCATGTTCCAGTACCATTCATCCTTCACACACAGCTCCATGGTTCTCCTTACATCTTCTTTCTCACCAACTCAAGGCACCAAGCCAAAAACATTGAGGCCACATTTGCACTTGTGAGATATTTGAACTCTGCATTCATGCATTCATGACCAAACAGCATCTTGACCATTTGGAAAAATAATGGATTGTCAATTTTGAAAATCTTCTACAAATGGTCCTCAGATATTCTGCCCCAAAATGCTAATTGTTGTTTCCTTGTCTTCAAAATGAAATTTACCTCCATTTTGTCATCGTGAGAGCCCTCTGGTCTGCTGAGCAGTTACCAAAGCTCTTCCTGCTAGAAACTTCTGCCTTCAAACACGTTCAAAACACAAAATAGAGAATAAAAGACGACAATTTAATGTTCTCTTTCGTTGTATCAATCTGAGCATCTACTTAATGATGGGGGATCTGGAAAATCCTTGCCGTGTTTCCCATATGACTCATTTAACTGCAAATCATCTTAAAACTCTTCAAGGAAGATGTCATCATTGTTTTGCAATGCATTGATCACCCAAGTTGCCACCCTATCCGCCGTCGAATCACCCTCCCTTAGGGTGATTGATTTTGAAGTCTTTAAAATTCGCCAGCTTTTGTGTTATAATTTTTAAGATTTTGTTTAGTTTCCATTCTGGAGCTGAATTAATTATGATTGCTTCTATTATGACTTAGGAGTTGCCATCTAAATGCAATTTATCAATCTTCATTTTGCTCGCCATTGACTTTACATAACCACTCTTTACAAGTAAATCCACCACTCTTTGGAATTTATTTAAAGGTGGCTGACTTTGTATCTATAATGCCTATTTTCTGTGGCCGACCTTCTTGGTGTGTTTGATGAATAATTTGCTATATATTTTGGTGGTTGAGATTTGTAATAGATTGTGTGAGGATAGTTGTGAGGATTGCGAAGGTCTATGCAAACAAAGCAGAATTGAGAACCTATTGGGAGAATCAAATTAAGGTTATTGAAATTGATCAGAAGTACCAGTTATATCTTTGATCATTGAATTTTTTTCTGTTAAAATTGTGTAATGTCCCCATTCTGAGGTAGCATCTGAGTTATTGGATTTAGCCTATTACCGGGTCCTTGTAGGCTAATACTGGTGATTAGAGGACCTTGTTGAGGGTTATGACTCCGTTTGATGAGACATACTATTTATAGTAAGTTAAGGGATGGTTCCGATGAGCTTAGGTGAGTTAGAGGAGTTGAATGTGCTCTCGGTTTATATTTTTGGCTTCCGGTTTGGGCTCTAAGAATCTTGGAGGGAGCGTCTATTTTTAGTAAGTCACCTCATCAGGTTCATTCATCATCTTTCTTCATCAGGATCACACCCGTGCTGTC
This sequence comes from Chamaecyparis obtusa, assembly GCA_027943335.1. Taxonomy (NCBI): domain Eukaryota; kingdom Viridiplantae; phylum Streptophyta; class Pinopsida; order Cupressales; family Cupressaceae; genus Chamaecyparis; species Chamaecyparis obtusa. The sequence continues at coordinate 268,466 of BSBK01002510.1, read as the reverse complement.
AAATTTCGATTCTGATGTTTCTTCAGTCATTTTCGCAAGATGGGTGAATTATGATTATTATTTAATTAAATTGGCTAAGGTTGCTATTTTTATTGGGATTGCATATTGGACACCTTGGTGTTATAGCTCGTTGGAACTGGGTTGACAAGTTTTAAATCTTGAGCACATAAAACACGGACCTTATGTGTCAAATATCATTATATTAATGAAAAGGTCATTTTTGGAGCAATGGGGGAGTTTAAATTAATAAAGTGACTTTATTATATGTCATCTTTAAATTATAATATAAAGTTGTTTTATGAGAAATGAAATTAAAAGTAAATTAAAGGAGATGAAGACAAATGAAAATTGAATATTATAAAAGGGGATTCAAATTTCATTTCATGGACTTGTGATTTTTATTGAAATTGGAGAGAGGAGAACATGGCTAGGGTTTGAGGACTGATTCCTCATTTTGCAATTTGAATCATTACTTGTTAATGGTGAATTTTGCTTCTGATTTACTAGAGATTCTTTGCTGGTTAAATTAATTCAAATTTGATGCTGAAGTATATCAAATTTGAGTTGTGAACAAATCCTGAATTCAGAGGTGGTTCGATTTTTCTTCCCAATGTTTATTGTGTTTTGAGTAGAAGGCTGTTTTATCTTCTACTTGGTGTTGTGATCAATCAGAAGGCAGCGTGGGGTAGCAAGAGTTGCAGACTTCACTAAAGGAAGCTATGTTTCATCCAGAGGCTGGCGTGTTTGCTCACAGCCAGCTCGTGAGTCCCAAAGAGGCTGTGTCACTTTGCTAGCAAGCTGCATTTCCTACCAAACAGGCTGTGTAATTAATATTGGAGGCTGGAAATCAGTTTTAATTGATTGTGTGACTATCCAACCAGGCTGCATTGGAATTAGAGAAGCTGCATTCTCTTTCTTGGAGGTGGCTGAAGATTCATACAAGCTGCGTTGACTCTCCTGTATGTTATTTTTAATTCTACAACATTCATACAATTTCCAGGTGCCAATAGTTGTTGAATAATTTGATGTTAATAAGCATTGCCACTTCTATAATTTTGAATAATTGATGATCGTTCAAAATATATTTAGTCTGATATTATTTATGATATTTAAAATTGTTGGGAAATTTCATTTGAAATAAACTTAAACAAAACACAAAGATACAATTATTGCAAGTAATTTCAGAAAAGGGAATTATATTTAGAAGGAGCCAGGCAGGCTCTTTACAAATTGTAATCATAATAATTGCCTTTACATTTATCATGACATGGGAGTTGCCTTCTAAATCCAATTTATCGCTCTTTATTTTGGTCGCCAAGTTTACGATGAGAAGAGTTGCTCTCACCTCTGCCACATTATTTGTCCCATCTTCCAACCTTTGAGCTCCCAATGCCAAAAGGTTGTCGCTCTCATCCCTCACAACACAACCTGCTCCTGCTAGGCCAGGGTGTCCCTTTGATGCCCCATCAAAGTTCAATTTTATCCACCCTTCTTCCAGCGTTCTCCATTCCACATTCTTCCTTAGTTGAGAAGAATGATTAACCCTTGAAAGCCCATTAACAAGCAAACTATATCCATACGGTGTCTGTGTTGATTTGCACCATCTGTGCAGAAAAAAAATAATTCTCATTTGCAGAGATGTTTTGCTCTTATTAGAATCAGTATATTCCATAATAAAGAATTGTTAAATGAGGTTCTCATGTCGGTATGATTTATACACAGAAGTGTGAATCCTAAAGAAATCTTGAGCTTAAGATGAAGAAACTATGATAACATTCCATTGACACAGTATTGATATGGTATGACAAAAGTATAAAAAGAGTTTAATCATCTACAAGGACTTAAGCAGAAGCCAAAAATCAGAAGTCTGGTCCTAAATAATACAAAGTGCTAACATTCACCACTGCATAATATTTTAGGGGTAACCCAGTGATTTTTCATGGAACTGTGAATAGGGTATTTATTACAAAAATAGAACCCTCAGTAGACTTGAAATTTATACTTTAAAATAAATCTATTCAAGGTAAAGCAAATATATATATATATATATATCCTGATCCTAAATCCTAAACTAAATGTATTCAGTTCACCTTCCATCCTGTCAATGGTTTTTGGGTCAAGACTAATAATAGTCTTTCCATCTTGATCCTTGATAGTTTTGGATGATGGATCAAAATTCCTCGCACATGCAAGCACGAATTCTGGCTCAAGGGCAGCCAGCGGAAAAGTAGAAACAAGATGAATACTGCTTTACTTGATGGAAACCATGTCCTCTGAAACTGCAACATCAACTTTTTGAAGGAAATCTTCAAATTTCATAGGTGAGATATCAATGTCCTTAACCTCTTCACAATATGAAATAACTTGTGAAGGGGGAACAAAATTATGATATGAATCATATTGGTACTTCATCTTCTTTTTCTCCTTTTCTTTTGCAGATATAATCCCTTCAAACATAGCAACTTTCTGAGATCAAGCAACTGTTACATAAAAATTCCACAATGTGAGAACATCTTCTTGAGAAGGATCCATTGTACAATTTTTATACAAGGGGAAGAACTTGGGATAATGAAGGCGTATGAAGGTAATTGAAGAAATGGATTGGTTTCAGCTCAAAAATGATAAAGAGAACCCTAGAATGAGTTTCTCAAGGGTAACTGCATATGTAGACAGCAAGAATTATGAAGGATAAAAAAGGTAAGCAAATGAATGGATATCATTTTTTCTTATAATGAAGTTGAATTAACCACCATCATGAGTTTTAAGTCATATGGCAGCGGTTAAATAGGTAGGGACAACAGTTTATGCAAGTGGATTTTTTTAAGGATAATGCATGTATACACAAGCATGGACTTGTTCTTTTTTTCATCATAGAACGAGGCTTTTAATCCCGACTACATATGCAAGCAAGTAGGGACTCTTGCATATGCAACTTAAGAATGAAAGACATAAGTAGAAGGATCGTGAATTCAATCACATGTATAGCTAAAAATGAAAGCTTACCTGTTAACAAGATACCTTGGGAAGAATTTAGGAAAAAGATTTAAGGAAGAAATTACCTCAATCCTTCAGAAGAAATCTTTCCAAATCTTGGACAAAATTTGAAATGAATCTAAAGGATTTTCAGATTTAGGAAAGATGAGATTTGAAAACTGTATATAGACTTCTTTCCTAGTCTTTTTCCTTCAATTTTGGAGAGTCAATATGCATTCACAGCCAAATGGGAAGAAAAGAGAGAAAAAATGCAAGAAAATAGCAATTGTTTTGACCATTTCCAATGGATATGCATTGATGGTAAAAAACGGCACCTAGGGCATGTTTTCAATAAAATGAAAAAATAAAACAAGCTGAGAATGAAATAACTTACCCACAAATCGATTCCAGAGTTGAAAGAATGATAATGGATGCTCAAATCTTTCAAGCATGAGGCGTTTTTGGAAGAGGAAGACCAAGAAGCGGGCTGTTTTAACCAAAACGCACATGCCTTGTGTGTTTTTAATAGATGCAATCACCCAAAAAATCGACGCCTTGAGAAAACACAGCCAAATGGGGAAGAAAACACACTTTAAACATGCCGAAACACGTGTGTGTTGATCTCCAAGTCATGTTGTCTATTAGTGTCAAATACTTAGTCATTTTCAAGACAGTGTTGGTCGGTCATCACTGCAACCGAGCCATCCTACTAAGGCAGAGTAATGTTTGGACTTGTATTTTGTAAATGTACCAAGCAGTAGTTACTGTCGAGCAAGAGGTCGCCGAGTACCCTAGTAGTTACCTAGTATGAATGCCGAGTTGTATAGAAGAGTCAGTGTCGAGCGCTAGTATATGGAGAACAGTTTTGACCGAGCACCAAAGACTTCTTATGCCGAGTGAACCAATTTTGGTATATGTGTTTGGAATGGCACAAACACCTAGGTAAACCGTTCTGGCCAACTTCTATGCATGTTTTAATGATTGTTGAGATAATTAAGGAGCTGATTACGCGTTATGATTTCAATCATTAATCCCTATGCAAGTGATGTAACCAATTAGAAAAAGGGAATGTGTAAGCGGCATAAGTGATGAATCTAGATCGTTGATCTTGATCTAGGAGCTTGATCAGTTGTCTATTTAAGGTGGCATCAAAACCCTAATATTGTAACAGTTAGGAGATCTCACATGTATGCGGATGAAAGCAGTGTTTTGATTGTCAAAAGCATAGATTAGGCAGAGTGACCGAGCAGAGCAGTGAAGGACAGAACAAAGTTATATTGGATTTTGAGATCAGATAAGTATTGGAAAGAGGAGACCCTTTATCAACATTTGAAGTGCAAACCGAAGGATCAGGTATTGATACATTGTAGCAAGTGAATCAGGGTAAATCTCTTAATAGAGTGGTCCTAACAAACCTTTGTAAATCTCCTAACAGAGTGATTACTTAGTTGTAAGTTTTAAATCCTTTAATCAAGGTAGATTGTATAAGTCTGTAAGTTGTTAGCAGGGCAAACCCCTCACAGGGTAGAACACCAGAAGTGATCAAAACTTTGTAGCCCTAACAGGCACACTTTATAGCTGCAATAGTGAAGATTCACCCCAGTTTTACCTTTCAAGGGTTTCTGGGTTACCAAAATCTGTGTTATGTGTTTCATTTTCATGGAAGTGATTAGTAGTTAGATCTATTTCAGCTTTGAAGTTTATGTTTATGATATACATGTTGAATTGATTTCAAAGTGTAAAAGTTTTATAGATTCTGATTCACCCCCCCCTCTCAATATCTTACTTTCCCAATAAGACTTCCAACAGTGTGCATTTGCTCATAAAATCGCCACCTAGGGCATGTTGGCTAAACATGCAAGTTTCTAATGCAAAAGCATGTGTAAAATGACATGTATTTGCCTATGAAAAAGTCGTTCTTGTTTTCTGGGTTAGAAACATAATTTAAACATGTTTTTGCGTATTCAAAAAGACATGCAAATGCCTCCAAAATCGAGGCCCTTAAGTGCTGGGTTAAAAATGCACTTTAAACATGTAAAAACATGTTAAGAAAAACATGCAAGTGGCTTTAAAATTGACACCCTAAAGTGCTGGGTTAAAAATGCACTTTTGGAGTGTAAAAACATGTAAAAAGAAACATGTATTTGGTTTTAAAAACAACACCTTAGTGTATTCTCATGAATTTCCATTTAAAACACACTTTTCAAGTGCAAATACACATTGAAAAGATATGTTTTTAACTTAGAAAAAGCGACTTCATGACTTGTCTTTAAATACGCAGTTTAGACATGCCTCTGCATATAGAAACAACACTTTATATTTCAAAATGATTAAATACGTTATTTTGGAGGACAACTGCATGTTTTAATAGAACATGTTTTGACTTAGAAAAAGCCGCTTTCATATGTTTTGCATTTAAACAAACATATGAACATATGCAATTGCATATATAAAGTGCATATTTAATGATTAAATGACTTAAACTCAAATAGTGGGTTTTGAAAAGTGATTTACGCATAAATAATATGCAGAGAATAGCAAATCCCCCACCCTTGTGAACTTAAGAGATTTAATTTTCATTAAATTTAATACATAACTAAAGTTTTAATAAAGTAACATGAAATTAGATCAAAAAGAACTAAGTTTTATAAAAACATTAAAAACTATAGTTAAATCAACTCGAAATGAGTTGAAATTTAAAAATGGACATCAAAATCTATTTTATATATTAAATATAATTTTAATTCGTGCAATCGACCATAAAAACCCACTTTTGAAGGATTTTCCATAGAACATGCAGTCAGCCTGAAAAACCTCACCTTTTACATCATAACTTGAGTTATACAACTCCGTTTGATGTCTAAGATAGCTCGAAACGAGTGGAATTGAAAGGGCTATTGACTTAAGGGAAAAACAAGATTAAAAACTACTAACAAGAAAGGGAAAAACGAAGAAAAGGATTTGAAGATTGCCAAAAATCAAGCACTTGCAGTTAGAGAAGAAAAACTCGTCCTGACAAACAATAAGGTGATTAACTTGACGGAAACCCCCCAAAAGGAAGCATGAAGCATGCAAAATAAAGAACATCTTAGGGATGACGAATTGTCTTTATAACGCATTATCCAAAACATCGAAAATGTAGAGGATAAACCTACAAAAAAAATTTTAAAATTCAATAGGGTTGCCACAATTTTGTGATGTCAAAATTGAGGTCAACACTTTTCAGAGCCAATTTCCTTCGCTCACTTGGCAGCATGTCCCGTGAAAATATGGACATCGACAAGTACTTGCCAATACTTTTGTACCAAGGTAGCAATGTTGCAATCTGAAATAGGTGAGCGTTGAGGAAGTCTACATTTTCTGTAATGTTCCTAATTAGGGATAGCTCAAAATTCTTCAATTTCTTATTTGAACACTATCTAATATTTGCAATCGAATTAGGTGGTGGAGGTTATGCCTAATATTGTTTTGCTATGTCTGATTCAATCAATATATGCAAAGTGATTTGCTTCATATATCACTATTATAATCGATATAAGTATTATATATGGTCAAACTCCTTTATCTCTTGCTTATAAAGAGTGCCCAAAGTATTTTATATTCTCTTATTAGTACTCTCTCCTTACTTGATCTGCACAAATATTCCCCTCATAAGTAATTCATGATCGTATATATACTTCTCCTAATCACTAGAATTTAGCAATGACGTTTTAAGGGAAAGTAACATATAATGTTTTGGGATTACTGTTAAGCCACAAGGATGTGTGAATTAATTTGCTGGTTGTCTTCACTCTCACACCGTTGACTGAATAGTTATTTGTTTGTCTTCTTTGATGTCTTCATCAAATCTCCATACTTATCCTTAGCTGCAAACATGTATTTTATGCGAATGTTTAAAAGATTTTTTCCCTTTCATAGAGTCCCCTATGTGAATAAAAATAAGGAATAGAAAATATCCAATACTGATATGAGATAAACTAATGTTCCTATTCAATCGCTATTGATCAACGCGAATGCCTTGTTATACCATTTTCCTTGAATGAGGAGTTCCATCAAAGGAGGCACATCCCATGCCCTTTGGGCAATCACACCATTTACTAATCAGAATATTGTTGGTCCCTTCCATTTGATATTATTATCTTGCAAATTGATAGTTCGCATAGAAATATAATGACCGCGATAAATGTTCAACTGCATTAGAAAGATTAAACATTTGTCGATAGTATTACCCCTCCCACGATAATGTGGAATGGATATGAAAATAAAGGATAGAAAATATAATCCTTGGCAGATATAATACTTCGTTTTCTTTCCAAGATATGTCTTGCTAATGGTATACATATTATTTAATAAACATATGTTATAGAAATCTCACCCATGTGAAGAGTCCCTCAAATATTTAATCGTTGGGTATAATTATCGATTCAGTAGATTCACGGATGTAATATTATTTATTGATTACTATACATTTCAAGATCATGACATATTAATTATTGATTAACATTAAATTATTAATATTAAGAGTTGATTATACAATTCATTTGTTTATTAATATATATTGTTGATTAATATATTATATTATAATTATATGTTATTCAAATATTATATTGTTTAATCTATTTTTAAATTTTAATATTATTAGTAGTAATATTATTATTATCCCAATTATATTCTTTCATTATATATATAATTAATCAATAAATTATATTATAGTTTATTAGTTATTATTGAATCCTATTCGAGAAAGGCGACATTACAATTACTCCCTCAGAGGGCTCTCCCGAGTTGATTCCTAAGAGTTGATCTGTTATTACGTGGCTCTTCCCAGGTCGTACCACAATGTTGAAGGTGAATTCCTACAATAGGAGCAACCACCTACTCACTCTCCCTTGGATGATCGACTTATTCACCAAGTATGTCATTGCTTGATGGTCCACGTAGAAAGTGAATGGCATTGCCAATGGGTACCGCTGAAACTTCTGTACGCAGTACACCATGCCGAGTGCCTCCCTCTCTGTTGTACTGTAGTTCATTTCAGCTCTCGAGAGTAGGTAGTTGGCGAAGAAATGGGGTGATCCAACCTTGATGAGCCAACTTGTGCCAGGGTGGCACCAATGGCATAGCTAGAGGCGTCCACATGTACATGGAATTCTTTGTCCCAGTTGGTTCCTCGTACTTGACCGCCTTATCCCTTTCGAACCAATGGGTCGGTGTGTCATCCACCCTTGTCACACCCTCTTTGTACTCGTTGTACTCAAGAGGGAAGGTGTCACTCTCTACGCTGCCTTCTTCAATTTCTAACATATTGCATTCCGGGTGGAAGACTTCATAATCCTTCATTTGCCAGTAAAACAACCCATTGAGGGAACTTGTTCTATTTTCTGAGCAATGTCCAAGTTCCAATATCCCCTCATCGTTGGGTTCCATCCCCCCTCCTTCCATGTCAAATTCTTCACCTTCGGATTTTGAATTTGATGGTAGCTCCTGACTAACTGCTTGATTTTGTAGTTCAATGACGTACTTACTTCCATCACTCTTGATAGAGAGTGTGTTCTTCCAGTTATGGTTTGCTTTTGTGGTAATCAACCAACCTCTTTTGAGGACGACATCATATGACTTAATACAATTTTTCTTCTGGATCCGATTGTGTGTTTTAGCATCAACGTTTCAGATCATACTCTATGATCCATCATTAGGATGAGAGAGCAAGATTTGAAAAATATGCAAACTAAGCCTCCCATAAGAGAAATAAGAAGTAAGAGATTACAAAGGCTTAGTCTTACTTCTTATTTCTCTTATGGGACGCTTAGTTTGCATATTTTTCAAATCCTACTCTCTCATCGTAATGATGGGTCATAGAGTGTGATCCAAAACGTTGATGCTAAAAAAACACACACAATCGAATCCAGAAGCAAAATTGTATTACAAATGGATTGTGAAAATCTGATATTGTTAATCATACGACTTCTCCAATAGGATGACAACAAAATCCAATAAGTGTTAGGTGCCAATGATTACCTTATGTGTCATTAGTGTTCGAAATGGTCTTGATGTCGTGTTGGTCAACACCTACCAAATGGAAGGTTGGAGGCCAAAGTATCAGCTTGCTGAGGGCGTTCCATGTCTCCTCTGGCAATACAATCACATTGGAGCCTCCATCGATGATAGTATTTCTAGCTTCTGTCTTATTATTTCCATCTCTACCACTGTAGGTTTTCTCCTAATGCCTATGCCAACAACATCGGGTCAGGGCTGCAACTCTCTTACTCTTCCTTTGTTGGCTTGCCACTATCTTAGTCAATTGTGCTCTTACCAACTATGTTGATAATGGCCACCTTCAATTGTGGCATAGTCTCTAGAAGGTCTAATAGCTATACGGGTACAGTGGCTTACAACATTTGTCTTATGATGGTTTTTTCAAACTCCGACTGTAGGGAAGTACTATTAGCATCACAAGGTTCTTTGTTCCTCCTCCATTGTCCATTCAATATCAGCCTTGGTTTCCCACAGTCTTTCTCCCTATGGGAGTCAGGGTATGTTGCTTTCTTGGTCTAAGGTTTGGTGACCGCCAGTACCTCCTCCTCGGGGTTTTTTTATGTCTAGCATACTTACTCCCTTCTACTTTGGGCAATCCGTGTCCTCATGCTTCCCCGAACCACACCATTTGCATAACAAACTTCCACTGTTTGTTCTACAAAATGACCCCACTAGTTGTACCTTCGACATCGGATCATGGGTCATCCTTTTGCATTGTACTAGATTTGGCTTCTAGGTGCATTACAGTCGCTGTTGTTCCCTTGTCGATTGTTGCGATATCCACCCAACAAGGCATTGGAGTTTGCAGGTGGCCTAGGTGGTGTGGTTGGTAGCATCGCCTGCTCCCCTTGGCTGAGGAGCACTTGTGTGCTCCTAGTCTTCAAGTTGTACGAGCATTCCTTAGTGACATGTCCCGATACCTGTTGGCTAAAAATTTTGTAAGCCGCTAAGACTACACCTTACAAAATTGTAACTTTAGGCAACGTCTTACGAGATTTCTCTCTTCTCTCAGCAATAGGGGAGGCTCCCTTCTTACCGTAGGTGGCTTCAACAGGAACTTAACTGAAATTACAAAAGGGCGGTTCTCTTAATCAATTCCTCTTTTTTCAAGAACAATTTGCGTACAACTACTGCTTTCTAATTTAACAAAAAGTGCCTTATTGCTACGATAATACTGGTGACCTTGGAGTTGACATAAGAACAATACTAGGAGCAACAGCTTTCTTTTTATATTTTGTGAAACAAAAACAAGAACCCAAAGTCTCCTGCGCTTGTCTCATGTGGATTCAAGCAGAATAACCAGTAAGCACAAAGTCTCTTACTGGATACTCTAAAATTTAATAAAACCACTTACAACTGAAGCCCAAAGTCTTTAGCTCTAAGTAATTGCAGCCACTACTATCTATCACAATTTGTCCTCCTGCAGCACAAAGTCTTCAAAAGTTCAAATTGGCTCTGAATGCAATAGGTAGCTCAAAGTCTGCACAATTGAATTCAAATCCCTCTTGAGCAAAACTCCAAAACTCACAATCAATATCCAAAAAATGTCATCACATAACACCTTGAATCAACACAAAGTTTGAAAGCAAGTTGCCCCTTCTATTGAAAGCAATTCAAATTTACATCTAAGCTCAGAGTCTTAGAGTGTAGATAAAAACTGGCAGAATTTTCTTGCCTTGCCAAAAGATGATTATTTACAATGAACTCCCTCCTTTATATAGGAAAAAAGGAGAGAGAAAGGTGGAGAGAAAAGAGGAAAATCCTTAACCACCTTGACTTATTCCCTAACTAACTAATTTTGACTTTTTCAAAGTTGCATGCCTAATGCACTTGCAACCTGATTACATGTTACAACTTTGCACATGATACTATCACATGCAATTACATATGTCAAATAAAAATTACAAAGACATGATGAAAATATTCTAAGTGCCTAACAAGACACAACACCTATTACATCATCCTTCGTTTGTCTTCATGCTGCTATAGGATGCGTGATGGTTGATATGCTCTAGATCTGGAACAGGAACCTGCATCCTTGGTTGTTGCGTTAAGTGTTCATTGACCATTTTTGTCTTGAAAACATTCTATTCTTGTAATCTTTCGAACCTTTCTAGGGAAAAAGATCCAATCTTCTTATCCAACTTGTGTTCTAATTTTGATTCACTTGATTCCCTTGAATATGAATTTCTCTTAAGGGTGGCCTTTGAGATCTCCTATGGGCTTCTCTTTCTCTTTGTATCCTTTCTCTTTCCTCACGTTCCAATCTTTCTCTAAGCCCCCTTTCAATTCTATGTCTTTCTCTTTCAAATTCAATACCAACTTCCTCCTCTTCCTCCAAGATGGTGCGAGCAACTGTATAGTGTGTGTCGTCTTCTCTTTGATTCCAAATGAAAGCCCCTAAGTCTGAAATGATATCTTCTTGCCTTACATTTATATCCAAACCTAGTTGCATAACTGGATAGTTAGCATAGGAAGGCAACACCATCTTAGATCATTCTTTCTGCTTTTGTCTCTCCCGTCCTAACATTTCTTGAATCTTCCTTTCAATCCTTTGGGCCTTTACTTCTTCCACTTCTAGTGTTGGCTAGAGATTCTCCTGACATAGCAATATGATATGCTTGAGTAACTGTGACATGAAGATTCCACAAGGTAAGAACATCTTCAAGTGATGGATCCATTGCACTTTTTGGATGCACAAGTATGAGTTTTGGGATGTTATGAACAAGGAAAATGGCTGGAAATTTTGGGACAGCGAAATGGTGGATGGGTTGGAGCTCAAATGGTCACTTATATGGTGAGTAAAACCAAAAAAAAGAGTCTATCAAAGGGGATTGCATTTGGAGACAGCGAGAATTATGGAGGATAAAAGGTAAGCAAATGAATGGATATCATTTCTTCTTATAATGGAGTTGAATCAACTACCATTATGAGTTTTAAGTCATATGGCAGTGGTAAGGACAGCGGTTTATGCAAGTGGACTTTTTGAAGGATAATACACATATGAACTTATTCTTTTCTTCATCATAGCACGAGCTTTTTAATCCTGACTGCATATGCAAGCAAGAAGAGACTCTTGCATATGCAACTTAAGAATGAAAGATAGAAGTAGAAGAATCACAAATTTAAACACATGTAAATCCAAAAACGAAAGTTTATATGTTAACAAAATAACTTGGGAAGAAAATAGGAAAAAGACTTTACCTCAATCCTCAAGAAGAAATCTTGAGCAAAATCTAAAGTAAATCAATGGATTTTCAGATTTAGGGAAGCTGGGATTTAAAAACTATATATAAATCTCTTTCCTAGTCTTTTTCCTTCAATTTTGGATAGTCAACATGCATATACAGCCAAGTGGGAAAGAATGAGAGATAAAATGCAAAGAAATAGCAACCCTTTTGACCATTTTCAATGCACATGAAATAGCAACCAAAAACGGCACCTAGGGCATCAAAAACAACTTAGAAATAATGATAAACAAGGTTCAAATTATATGTAATGCCCAAGAACTAATTTTAGAAGCAAAAGATTTGATTTTGATAAAGAAAAATGGCAAAAAATGAGCCGTTTTTTAGCAAAAACGCCCAAAAACATGCTCTAAACGGGCTGTTTTGAGAGCAAAACACCTAAAATGCAATTTTGATGATCCAAGAATGATCCTTGGGCAGTTTAGTGCAAAATCAACCCTATAAGCAGCCAAAACGGTTAAGTTTTGACCATTTTCAAGTGTTTTCTTGCCTCAAAATCCTGTTTTTTTCAAAAACACCCCCAAAATGTGGATTTTTTGAAGTCAAAAACACATGTTTTCCTCTCAAAAATCGCCACTTCCCAAAAACACAGCCAAAGGGAAGTTAAAACGCATTTTGAAGATGCAAATGCATGTTTAAAAAGACATGTAAATGCTTTCAAATTCGACGTCCATAAGTGATGTGTTAAAAACGCACTTTAAACATGTGTATACATGTGCTTTAAAACATATGTAATGGCTTCAAAATTCAACACCCAAAAGGAAGGATTGAATACGCTGTTTGGGGAAGAGTTTGCACATGTAAAAATACATAAAAAGATATGTATTTGGGTTTACAAACAACACCCTTAGTGATTCTCCATTAAAAATGCACTTTTCAAGTGCATTTACATATTAATTAGAATTTGTCTTTCATGAGGAAAAAGCCACTTGGAGAGTTTTTAAATACGCTGTTTTCAATATGCAATCGCATATAAAAACAACACTCATAAAGGATTAAATACATTCTTTTTGAGTTCAACTGCACATTCTTATAAAACATGCTTTTGGCTTAGAAAAAGCCACTTTTACATGTTTTACATATGCAATTGCATATAAAAACAACGTATTTAATGTATAAAAGACTTAATTTCAAGAGGTAGGTTTTAAAAAGTGTTTTGCATGTTGATGATATGCAACGAAGAATAAAAACCACACCTTTTTGAACTTAAGTGTTTTAATTTTAAATTAATTTAATATATAACGAACAAAATACTCAAAACGAACAAAATACAAAGAACATAGTAATTCAGATAGGACACATAACATAGTAAATTGGTAGAGAGATATAACTTTTCATTCACGTAATCTCTATACAATGCTAGCTTGTTCTTAGTACCATTTCACAATATAAGCACTTGATGGTTGGTTAAGAGTGCCAATTGTCAGTTCCCTACAACCACCAGAGAACTTATTTGTCATTACATTGCCTTCTACATAACAAAACATAATTTATTAAAATTGGCAAAATTACCGCCAACAAAATCCATCTCAAATATGCTTCAAATCTATTTCAAATCAATGAAGATGGTTGTAAATGACCTTGCATAAGCTTGGAAAACTGTTTTGTCTCTCAAGCAGCAATTGAAACCAAAGAAAATGAATGTTTTTTTTGTTTCGTGACATTATTGGGTGTCATATACAAGTTTTTTAGAAAAAATATGCAACTTTTTCCTACAAGTAAAAGTGGTAAATACTTGCCGAGCACACAAGCTCGTGTGTAAGGAGTCTATGTAGACTCTCAAACCTATAGTTGGATTTCTCAAAGAAAATTGCAATCTTCTTGTATTTCTTTTAAATAACTTTCAAATATATATGGATTATTGAAAAAGGAACTCTAACACTTATTTATTGCAGATATATTAATACTTTTCCAGAGTTCCGAATAAAATATAGTCAAGCTACTAACAGCCAAATCTCAATGAATAAATAATATTAATTCTTTGCACCTTTATTCATTGCGACTGTTGAAGACAAAATATAGCTGGACAGCATCTTCATTTTCCGCGACTGCTAAAGACAAAATAGATTGGAAGCTTGCAGCAATTTGTACATGGTGCGACTGCTGTATTAACTCGCCCAGCACTCACACGACCTCTGTTATTATTGTAGACACCCGCAATATCTCTGACTGCTTGCGTCAACCTTCCCAGCAAATGGCAACGCCACCTAAGCCAACCTCCGCTTATCTTATGACCTCTTTTCAATGCATCTATGATATTCGACGCCTAGAACTGCCGCACGTGACACCTCACTGCTCATTCAAACCGCGCCTGTATTCCAACACACTAGTTATAAATCGCGGACTGTATATCATTCACAACCAGAATTTGCTAGCTGCGATACTTAGCACAATTTGTTGGCAAAGGATCCAACTCAAAGTGCTTTCCTTTCCTCTTGAGAAAATCGTTCTCAGAGAAACTCCCAAACCCTCGATACCTGCTCACACTTCACTCCCATTTCATAAAATATTCATCAATGCATCCCCACTTTTGAAAGATCAAGGCATTTAAACACTAAAATCCATCTTCTTCAACACACTCCATATCCAGCTTCAGCTACACACTTTTCACTTAAGTAACTTGAAGTGTAAAGCACACACTTCCAAATTATAACATAAAGTAACATAATAATCAATTAAGCCAAGCCTAATTGCGAGAGATATGAAGATGGAAGCAAACATGAACCCAACTGAAGAAGATATCAACTGCCTTGCCGAAAATGGAAACCAAAAACTGACTTACTAAAAATAGTAACTGCATACAGTGATTCCCTAAACAATCCATTAGCTCACGGGAATCGCATTAATGAACTGATAATAGCAAGCACAGGCGCTTACTAAATCGGGGACATTACAGTCCTCCCTCCACAAGATTGCTTGTCCCCAAGCAATCACAAACCAGGATGCTACAAAATACCTTCTGACTCCCAAGTAGCATCCTCATCCGGAAGACCATGCCACTTGACCAAAAACTCACGGATAACTCATCTACGCAATTGTCATTCCCTGGTATCTAAAATGGCTTTAGGAATCAGTTCCAATTTCCCTTCATCGTCCAGAGGTGGTAAAATAGCCGAAGGAACCACATGCCTCCCCAAAGCTTTCTTCAGACGAGACACATGAAACACATTGTGTACTTTACTATTAGGAGGCAAATCTAACTCATAAGCAACCTCTCTGACTCGCCGAACCACTCGAAAGGGACCATAATACCGAGGCTTAAGCTTTTCAGCCCCACTCCTCCGAATGGAAGACTGCCTATACGGCTACAACATCAAGTACACCATGTCCCCAACCTCAAAAGAGCGGGCCACTCTACTCTGATCAGCATATTGCTTCTGCTGATTCTGTGCATGCTGTATATTATCCCACAAGGTGCCTAAAACATCCTGACTATGCTGTAACAAATCACCTGCACCAGGTACTCTGCTATCACTGATCATCAAATCAAAGAAACTGGGAGGATCATATCCATACAAAGCTCGAAACGGAGTCATACCAATAGACATATGGTGGGTCGAATTGTAACAATACTCACATAAATAAACCCACTTCACCCAAGCCCTCTGCTGAGCAGAAACATAGTTACGAAGATAACCCTCCACCCATTTATTAACTATCTCCGTCTGCCCGTCAGTCTGCGGGTGATAACTAGTACTAGGAGTTAGTTCCATACCACATAACCTGAACAACTCCTGCCAAAAGTGACTCATGAAACGACTATCCCAATCACTCACAATGCTCCGCAACAGTCCATGTAACCGAAAAATCTCTCTGGAGAACAATTCTACCACCTGTACCGCTAAAAAAGTGGTAGCAATGGGAAAGAAGTGAGCAAATTTAGTCAAACGATCCACTACTACATAAATACAGTCTCTACCTTGGACCTTAGGTAGGCCCACAATGAAATCCATGGAAATGCATTCCCATTTCTGATCAGGGATAGGTAGCGGCTACAATAATCCTGCTGGATATGTATGCTCCAGCTTGTTCTGCTGACAAACAGAACATTCCCTAACATAATTCTGAACATCATGCTTTAGACCCCTCCATGTGAAACGTTCACGCACCTGCTTGTAAGTTTTATAGAAACTCGGATGTCCAGCTATAGGGGAATCATGAAAAGCCCTCGGCACCAACTATATAACACGCGAACCAGCCACCAACCAAACCCTTCCCTTGTGAATAATCAACTCATTCACAAGAACATACCTGTAATCCTGGATAGTCCACTCCAGAAAGTCAATGGCCCACTGATCCTTCGCATACTCTGCGACTATCAAATGTTTCTAGTTCTTAGTAACCTCTATCCAGGCACACAAATGTGGTCTCCTAGATAGGGCATCAGCAACGACATTCTGTGTTCCCTTGATATAGGTGATATCAAAATCATATGACTGAAGCTTGCTGACCCATTTCTGCTGCCGCTCATTCAGATCACGCTGCCCCAGGAAATATTTCAAACTATCATGATCAGTTTTAATGCAGAATTTGTTGCCAACCAGGTATTGTCTAAATTTAGCCAAAGCATGCATGATGGCTAACATTTCCTTATCATAAACACTGAAAGACTTTTCAGGACCTCTGAGCTTCCTACTCTCATACACAATAGGATGACGATCCTGAGAAAGAAGAGCACCAATGCCCTCACCAGAAGCATCACAATGCAAATCGAAAGGTCTAGAGAAATCAAGCATAGCCAACACTGGACAAGAAGTCATAATCAACTTGAACTTCTCAAAACACTCCTGTGCCTGAGTAGTCCACTGGTAAGCACCCTTCCGAGTCAAATCAGTAAGGGGAGTGGCATGACGGGAAAAACCTGCAACAAATCTGTGATAGAAGGCACATAGACCAATAAATCCTCTAAGCTGCGTCAAACTATCTAGAACTGGCCAATCCATAATAGCGCAAACCTTTTCCAGATCCATACGAACTCCTTTTGCGCTAATAATGTCCCAGATATAATAACTTAGACATGCCCAAAGCACACTTAGACTCCTTAGCAAATAAGGAAGCCTCCGCCAAGATACCCAAAACAGTGTCCAAGTGCATCAGGTGCTCCTTCCACGTCCTGCTATAAACCAAGATATCATCAAAAAAAAACCGACACAAACTTCCTCAACTGTCTATGGAAAACCCTATTCATGGTAGACTGAAATGTTGCCGGAGCGTTGGTCAGTCCAAAAGGCATGGCCAAAAACTCAAAATGACCATAATGACATCGAAAGGCTGTCTTCTCTATGTCCTCTTCCCGTACTTGAATCTGATGGTATCCAGATCTCAAATCTATTTTAGAAAAGTAAGCAGCCCCATGCAATTCATCAATTAGCTCATCAATGCGGGGAATGGGATATTTGTTCTTAATGGTCTTCCGATTCAGCATTCTATAGTCAATACACATCCTCATAGTGCCATCCTTCTTCTTCACCAAAACTACTGATGAAGCAAAAGGGGACTTACTCGGCCTGATATGACCCATAGAGAGCAGCTCCTCAATAGTCTTTTCAATCTCATCCTTCATCCGTTTGGGATGCCGGTAAGGAGTGATCATAATGGGTTTAGTACCTTCTTCTAGCTCAATAATATGCTCTCTGCCTCTGTCAGGTGGTCTGCCATGTGGTAAATCACTTAACACTCTAGAGTGTTTAACCCGAAGTTCCTGTATATTAGGTGGATAGACTGTCTTCTCAACCTCTGCAGACTTAAGTGACATCTTGCACTCTGTTGCCCAATCCACTGCATCATGATCAATAAGACGCTGCATACACCTGAAAGAAAGTCTTCAAATTATCTTCCTTGATGGTCTTCAAAATATGTTTCTTTCCATCCACCTCAAAACTCATTTCCATGTTCTTAAGGTTGAGGTAAAAAGCTTCAATAGAATGCAACCAGCTCATGCCTAAAACCACTTCTGTCCCACCCATATCAACCACATAAAAATCAGATTTGAAGTCATAATTGTTTAACTTGAGTGGCAAATCTGAGATCATTTTGTCACACTTAAGAGTGTAACCATCAGCAACCTTGACACTAATTCCCTCAAAGTCTTCAGTCAAGAAACCTCTCCTGGATACTAATCCTGAATCAATAAAATTATGTGTCGCTCCGGTATCCAATAATGCAATGACACGCTGTCCTGCCAAGAGCCCACATAATCTGAAAGACCCCTCTTTTTGCATGCTAGACAGATAAACCACCTTGAGCTTAGAATTGTCACCATCTGCTCTCTCCATAGATATTACTTCTTCCGTGTCATCCTGCTGTTCTGAAAAATCAGTCACATGCTCATCCTCATAAAACCACTCCATAAGTTTGTTTCTCCCCTTAGGCCTCAGAGGAGACTCATGTTTCTTGTCATAGGGACCCTTGCAATAAAAACACAACCTTCTTCTCCTCAAATCATTGAGAGTTTCCTGATCAAGTGGTCCTGTCATAGGACGCTTAGAACCTGATCCATCTTCTTTTTTTGGGGCAGAATTAATGTCCTGAGAAGAACTCGATGGTCTAGAAGGGAAACAAGTCCGTCGTGCTGAAAACTCCAAATCCCGAGCTTTCTTCATAGCTGCCTGCAAAGAAGGGGGATCAAAAGACTTAACCCATCCTCTGAGGGGTTCTACTAATCCTTCTATAAACATCACTCGTCTTCTCTCTGAAATATCATAAACCATCACTGAGATTCTCTAAAACTCATTAATGAAATTTTCCAAGTTACCTGTTTGTTTGAGTTGAGCCAAGTCACGAAAATATGATTCCGGATCTTTCCTGTCAAATCTCTCAACCAAATTGTGCACAAACTCTTGATAAGTTCTTATCTAATCATGCTGTAATGACACGAGACCATGATACCACCATTCATGAGCAGCTCCATCTAAGTGTAGAACAGCAAATCGAACAACGTCCTCTTCAGTCATAGGACGTAAAGCAAGGAAAGTGTCCAACTTATGAATCCAAGCCCTGGCTGTCATCTTCCCACTACCATCAAAATAACTCATAGTAAGTTTATTTGTTGCCTATTTAAGTTCAAACTGATTAGTCCTCTGTCTTGCATCTGGATTGTACCTGCCTCTATGATGCTCTCTTTTTTGGGATAAGAACATGTCAAAGTTCAAGTTCCTCTTAATGGGTTCCGATAATGCATCCCATTCAGCATAATGAGTAACCATATCATCCACAAAAGGGGCTGGCTCAGTATCAACACTAACTGCATCCTCTTCAGGTCTCAGAAATGTGGGTCGTAATGGCCTATCACGGGTGCCTATAGGATCGTCTCTAGTCACCTGCTTGTCCATAATTTTGGATCTATGCGAACCAACTGATGCATCTCTAGTGACCCTGTCACAGTTGCCTAGTACATTCATGCGCTACAAGGTGTCCGAAAGTTGTTGCAAAACAGCTGCAACCTGTTGTTGTTCGACTGCGAGATTCCGAAACGAATCTCTGACTTCCCTGTCCATGTCAGTTCCTGTATTGTCTCTATTCATGTTACCTGTTTGATAACCTTGTTGACCCTGTTCATTACCCTCCGGAGGTGGTGAAACTCTACCTCTATGAGTGTAATGAATACCTGGCACAAATCTGTCTGCCATATCTGGGCCCAAAACTTCAGGCTGGCAGGATCGGAGCTCTGATGCCACTGTAAGGAGTCTATGTAGACTCAAACCTATAGTTGGATTTCTCAAAGAAAATTGCAATCTTCTTGTATTTCTTTTAAATAACTTTCAGATATATATGGATTATTGAAAAAGGAAATCGAACACTTATTTATTGCAGATATATTAATACTTTTCCAGAGTTCCGAATAAAATATAGTCAAGCTACTAACTGCCAAATCTCAATGAATAAATAATATTAATTCTTTGCACCTTTATTCATTGCGGCTGTTGAAGACAAAATATAGCTGGACGGCATCTTCATTTTCCGCAACTGCTAAAGACAAAATAGATTGGAAGCTTGCGGCAGTTTGTACATGGTGCGACTGCTGTATTAACTCGCCCAGCACTCACACGACCTCTGTTATTATTGTAGACACCCACAATATCTCTGACTGCCTGCGTCAACCTTCCCAGCAAATGGCAACGCCACCTAAGCCAGCCTCCGCTTATTTTATGACCTCTTTTCAATGCATCTATGATATTCGACACCTAGAACTGCCGCACGTGACACCTCACTGCTCATTCAAACTGCGCCTGTCTTCCAACACACTAGTTATAAATCGCGGACTGTATCTCATTCACGACTAGAATTTGCTAGCTGCGATACTTAGCACAATTTGTTGGCAAAGGATCCAACTCAAAGTGCGTTCCTTTCCTCCTGAGAAAATCATTCTCAAAGAAACTCCCAAACCCTCGATACCTGCTCACACTTCACTCCCATTTCATAAAATATTCATCAATGCATCCCCACTTTCAAAAGATCAATGCATTTAAACAATAAAATCTATCTTCTTCAACACACTCCATATCCAGCTTCAGCTACACACTTTTCACTTAAGTAACTTGAAGTGTAAAGCACACACTTCCAAATTATAACATAAAGTAACATAATAATCAATTAAGCCAAGCCTAATTGCGAGAGATATGAAGATGGAAGCAAACATGAACCCAACTGAAGAAGATATCAACTGCCTTGCCAAAAATGGAAACCAAAAACTGACTTACTAAAAATAGTAAGTGCACACAGTGATTCCCTAAACAATTCATCAGCTCACGGGAATCGCATTAATGAACTGATAATAGCAAGCACAGGTGCTTACTAAATCAGGGACATTACATCGTGAGTGTTTTACAACTCGGCAAATGTTTCATCTATGATCTTAGACATAAATTTAGGTCATGTGGACCTTGCAGATTCAAGCAGTGAATGGCCAATCCGGATGCAACTAGATCAGCAAAGAAGATAGTATTGAACAAACTAGATAAATCCATTGATCCCCCACCTCACTACAATGTCCCAAGCTATGCATGGAGGGCATAAAGAACTATGATTCTAGAAGAAGATTGATAGTGACAAAAGGAAGAATATGGGAAAACTTCTCTACGGATTGCATTATGGATATCTTCAACATTTCCTTCTACAACAGAATTAGTTCTATTAATAAGGTAGAATCTAAGGATGTTTAATGATTGTATGGAAAAATCCAGAAAAAACATGAACTCTTCAAAATTATAAACTATAGAATAGAAAAAAAATGACACTCATAATCCCCAATAAGAAAATATATTTAAATAGCTCATTCATAATTTGCAAAAATGAAAATACTCATAAATTCATAATTCAATGATTTTTCAAATTAAAAAGTCAATGCACAATGAAAAATACAATAAATATTTGATAGTCTTCATATTGTTCTTCATCAAAACCATCAAAGCCAACATTTGGTTCAATTTTCGTTTGAACCAGAATCAATATGAGTGTTGCTCCCACTAGTTGTGTCACATGTAGAAGTTGGCTCATCTATAGAAACTTTGGCAAGTTGTGCAATTGTAGCACCTAAGTTGGTATGCTCAAGACTTTGATCCCAATTCTTTTCCATCCCCTAATTGTACTCAGGGGTCTTATGTGACAAGAGACTAGAGTTGAAGTGCACAAAGACCAAAAAACTTGTTCCAATTAGTTATGCTTAACGAAGTAGATAAAGGAGTATGTACTCACAACCTATTGAATTTGCATAGAACATATATTTTTAAGTTTATAAATACAAACCATAAGTTACATTATTATAATATATAGCAATGAATGAAAAACGAAAAGAATTAAAAGATGCAAGGCAAGTATCTCTCTGCTATAATACTTTGTTAACAAGGCAAATGCTAGGAATGTAAGGGCTTGGTGATCTTATTCCACTAGTCGAGGATGATCTTTTGCAAACTTTTGATAATTGTTTCTATTGGGTCATGCTCCTTGTTTTCTATCAAGGTTTTTATTTTTTCAGCCATGGATTACATACCATCATAAATTTTGCCTAAACAAGGGTGATTTGTATTGCATCATTGATGAGAATACAGTTTATTCTTCTCCATATGATTTCTCATCTTTGTGTTATTCACTGGCCTCTAGTTCTTGGGTTGTTATTATTGCTATCTACAAATTCTTACAAAGGGTTTTCATCCTTCCAACTCTTAGCCCACCTTGGAGGGTTTTCCTCCTCGACCAAGATTTGGGTTTTTGTCCAAACTCGATAAGATTTTTTCATCCTTCTAATTCTCGTGGACCCAACAGGGATTTTGTCCTTCCAATTTGCAAGATACTACTTAGAATTACAATCCAAAACTGATAACTTTTCTGATTTGATGCTTTATGTATTATGCTTCAACAAACTTCTGCATTATTTATTGGGTAATTCCACTTAGTTGAAGAACTCATAACCTATTGAATTTGCATACAACATATATTTCTAATCTTATAAATACAAAAAATAAGTTATATTATTATAATACATACGAATGAATGAAAAATTTAAAAATTAAAAGATGCGAGGAAAGTATCTCTCTACTATAATACTTTGTTAACAAAGAAAATGCGAGGAGATGTAAGGTTCTAGTGATCTTATTCCACTAGTCAAGGATGATCTTTTGCAAACTTTTGATAATTGTTTCTATTGGGTCATGCTCCTTGTTTTCTATTAAGGTTTTTATTTTTTCAGCCATGGGGTCCATACAATCATAAATTTCGCGTAAACAAGGGTAATTCGTATTGGCATACCCAACCATGTTGGTGATGGGCTTGGTGAAACTCAAAAACACATTCTACAGAATCCCACTCATCATCTAGGATCAATGCCTTTTTGAGCTCTCTCCGTACTTGATTGCCTACTATAACTCCAAAGACAATGGACGACCATATCACCGAATACATCTCACACATTCACAAGTTGTCTTACGATAATTATGTGTGATACAAATTGAGTCTTAACAACCTAACATGGTATTAAAAATATAAATTAAAATATTAAAAGGTCGATGGCAAGTTACATATGAACAATTAAAAAATAAAATTAAAAAATTATAAAGTATATTAAAAATAAAGTTTAAATTCCTACAACAACCCCAACTTGCACATGTACTTAAGATAACTTGTGACATATAAGAGTTAGTCACAAAAATTTGAATCTCCTCTGCCTCCATGAAGATTTATTTGTATCTATCATTTTTTGTGCCAATCTTTTGCAATATCAAATAGAATGAGTGAACTAATAATGGTGTCCAAAAAATGTGACCATATGTGCCCTCCTCTACAAAAGCAATTACCCTAACTATTGTTTATTATGACTTGGACAATATTTTCAAAACCCACCATTTAATAGATTCTATGAAAATAGCGGCAATGAAACAGCAACCTTCACTTGCCCTCACAATCCATTGCCTTAAAAAACATCACCTCTTTGGGGGGCACTCCAATGACATCGATCAATTTTGCAATCTTTCCCTCCATTAAAAATGGACACAACTATTTTGACCCATGCATTGTTAGGAATGGGAACACTGAGGGGGGGGTGGGGAGGGTGAATCAATGTTCTATAATTAATTTATGATACTTGAAACCTAACTCAATTACTTAAATACTGAAATGAATAGTAAAGCAAATGAAGTATTCAACCATAACACATAACACAAGATATGTTTATGGGGAAACATTGGCCAGAAGAAAACCCCAATTGGAATTAGTACCCATGAATAATTGCACTTAGTATTGTGAACCTGTTAATGTTCCTTTGCCCTGTTAGGAGCAGTGTTTAAAAAGCTGAGTACAATGACCTGGTCAAAGGTCGAACCCTGTTAGGAGTCTTAGAGTAACAAACCCTGTTAAGGGTGGATGGCTCACTGCCCAAGCGCACTGCTCGATGAAGAAAGCTACAACCTCCTGGTTATCAGATACTCACTATATCTGCAAGGTGAACTACTGCTTTGACATTGTTGTCTGATCAGTTCCTTTTGTGCACTGATGCTTTAACCTCTTGTAAAGCTCTATATCATTCTTACTGCTCTAATACATACTACGCATATTTCGGCTCATCTCTATATGCCTTTCATACTCAAATACAAAAGCGCATGTCACATATATACATGCTAAATAGACGCAACCAAAACTAACTACTAGGTCGGCCTATAACTTAACACATACAATGCTTCCAAGTTAATTGGCTCAAGCGTGTTTACATATAATGATATTAACATGTTTATAACACAATTACAATAGGTGCATAGCCTTTACAAAACAAAATGATATACGCTAATCAAAATAATATTTGTCGGCTCCATGCTCTGTTCTGGTCTACTGCTTACTGACTATGTCACTTAGACTTGTTGTAACTTCTTCATGCTATCATATCTGACCATGCGTTCTTAGACTTAGCATATTAACATACTGAAAAGCTTATATCTAAGGGCGCATACCAAAACTCGATCATACACACGTGTGCTGATGCTCTGATCATTAGGTGCTTCTCTGTCTGCTCTGTCTTCCATACTTAGCCGAATTTTGATCTTCTGAGTTAGTGCGCTGACTCCAAAACTTCTTATGACTTTGTTGCCATAATGACAACATAAATCTTAGTCATATATACTAGTAAAGTCAACTTGCCAACAATCTCCCCCTTTGTCATTAATGGCAACAAAGGAATGTGGCGAAGTTACTAAACTTAACTTATACACAAAACTTGCTAACAAATTGTACATCATCTTCTTCTTCTCTATACACTACTATCTCCTTTGCTATCTCCTTTATATCATATACACTACTCCCCCCTTTGACATTAATGACAAAGGTGCTCAAAAAGGATAACTTTATGTACTTACATAGAAAGTACATCCAAGCATGCAATTTGAAGGTTCTTGATTTCTTGCTGCCAGAAAACCTTGAGTGCATCCACGGTCTATAGATGGGCGCATAATGCATAAGTGAGCTTCTCCATCTTTTCTAGATCTGTGCAAGGACCTTGATATTATGTTACTATTGTGACATCTATCTGCTTGATATTTTGATTCAATACATCTAGAGAGGGCGCTAGTGCATGTCTTAGTTGAGTTTGTCTAGCCCTTATCTTTGCAATCTCTTTTTCTGCCTTCTCAATTTTATCTATCTGTCCTTGATAGACATTATTGCACATGTTAATGTCTTGAGATGGATCTTCCACTGATTTTCTTACTGCTGCCATTAGAGATTCTGCTTCCTGAATCTTTTTAGAGTGGTCTGCAGTTAGTTTGTCCTTATTCATGCAATCAGCAATTATTTTCCTTCCTTTTGCTGCTAACTCCTTCAGCATTGCTTGACCAATCTTAAGTGAATTAAGGTCAAGTGAGAAATTGCCTATCGATTCATTCAGCCTTATCTTGATATATTTCTCTTCTGCAATCTTTGATGCTGATTCTTCTAGACTTGAGAAATTTGCTTTGAAGCTTGTCAAGATGGTGCTGACATCATCTACTGAATGAACACTGGTCACTTTCTTATCCTTAGGCAGTAAATTGTTCAATATATTGACTGATTCCACAAACAAAGGATTTCTCATTACTTGTTTTTCTTTTGCTTTCTCCATCGCCAATACACTAATCTTCATCAGATCTTCTTCTCCCCATGAGTCTAGGCTTGTTGTATCAGGTGTCAAACTTGACAACAATGAAATAGATGATTTAGGAGTAAGGAGTGTGCCTTGACTTACATCCATGAATTCACTTTTTACCTTCACTAGTATCTCAACAGAAGGCTCTTCTTTAGGTTCATCTTCTTTCTCTTCTTCCTGTCCAGTTAAGTCTTCAACTTGGACTTCTTCTTGCTGCATAGATGTGTCTTCACCACATAGGATCTCAGCTTCTTCTGTACTGACAAAAGTTTCTTCAAACTTATCCAGTTCATTATCTATTGCCGCCATGGTGATTTCAACATTATCAATCACAATTGTTTCATCCTTAGCTTCAAGCATGGGCACAGATTCCTATGGACCTGTCATAGGTGCATATGGGATCTCAGAGTCTTTTTCTTGCTCAGAGGGAGCTTGGGTTGCAGGCGCAATAGGAGGTTGCATGTATCTTTCTAAGAACACTTTTTCAAATGCCTTTTCTGTCTCCTTCGCAACTAACTCATACTCTCTGTTCATTATCTACAGTGTTCTAGTTTTGGTTCTTAGATGTGGCTTTACCAAATCTAGCAACAATGTTTTCTCTTCCAGTGAATAGACAGGAAGGTTGTCATCCAGTGTCTTTTCTCTTATCCTAAAATCCTCTTCTATGGCTTGTCTCTTCAAAGAATCCCAAATGTTCCATACATTATCAAGAATGACTGTCTTAAGTTCCAAAACTGTCTTTTTGAACTTAATCATGTGCATGATAATCATAGAATGAATCTCTGATTTGTCAATCTCATGATAATTGTCATAAAACTTTGCTATTTGATCTATCCTTCCTTCATCAACAATTCTAGTTCTCAAGATTTGTAGATTCAGTCTGAATCCTACATCAGGAGGTGCTTGAGTGCTTTTCCCTTTGCTTCTAGTTGTTCTTGAGGATGGGTGGCTTGCGCCAGTCTGTTTCTTCCTTTTAGGCATCTTACTTGGCTCATGATGTGGAGTGGACTCTAGATCAACTGTGATTGTGGGTGCTGAGATGTTTTCTTCTGTCTTTTTCTTCTTCTCCTTAGGATCATCTGATTTTTCTATTTTGACTTCAGATGCGGGTGCACTCTCAAGTTGCATTGCAATCTTGGCTTCCCTTGCTTTGTCCAAGTCTGCTTGAGTGACACCATGAATTTTCAGAATGTCTGAAGTAATTCTTGATGCTTTTCTCTATCGCAGCACTGTCTAAGACAAAGTCTACTTGTCTTGTCTTCTCTTCATAAGTTCCCCATCTAGGTTCATTGGGATCCTTAGGCACTGATAGGAGGACTTGCGCATAAGTTTCCAAAATGTGTTCCTCTACTTCATTTCCAAGTGGATAAATCCACTTTGTCCTAGGCTCAACTGCTTCCATGCATGTAATGTCTGTTTCCACTATGAAGCATATAGTGTCTTTGTACTTCTCCACTATACTCTCAGGTATCCTATACCTTCTCTGCATCTTGATTCTGAATGTTTTGATTTCAAGATCCATGAAATCCTTCAAGGTACTCTCTGATGTTGCCTTAAATGAGATTTGAGGCAATGTAGGTAGGCTCTTGTCAAGATAAAGATCAGAGACTTTACCAACTATATGGAAGTACATGTAGATAATCAATGAACCAAATCTGAATACCTTACTCTTATCGTGTTTAATGGCTCTTATATTGTCTAACAACTATGCACGCAGGATCTCACAGAGGTTAAACTCTCCATTTTCTTTTACTATCCTTATAGCTGCCAGAATAGTGGCTGTGGATACATTGTTCACTTTGTTAGCATGCTGAAACTTCTAACCAAGTATCATAGCCATGAGTTTTATGTCCTTCTCCTCAATGGGCTCAATTGTCATGCCGCGCTTATCACTCTTGGACTTACATGCTTGCTCAACCTATTTCCTGACATCTTTAATGGCTCTTATATTGTCTAACAACTGTGCATGCAAGATCTCACAGATGTTAAACTCTCCATTTTCTTTTACTATCCTTATAGCTGCTAGAATAGTGGCTGTGGATACATTGTTCACTTTGTTAGCATGCTGAAACTTGTAACCAAGTATCATAGCCATGAGTTTTATGTCCTCCTCAATGGGCTCAATTGTCATGCCGCACTTATCACTCTTGGACTTACATGCTTGCTCGACCTGTTTCCTGACATCTTTACCTGCTAGAAGTATGGCGCGGGTCTTAGAGAGTCCGGTCATCTCATGAATGAGATCGGTTGTTATGCGAATAGGGACTTCTCCAATCCAAAACAAATCATCATGAATTCTACTTAGCAATATCTTGATCTATTCAGATTCATAGAACTCATACGCAGTCGCATACTCAATTATAGGGTTATTTGATAAGTGCGTGAATTCATCCTTGAATGTCATGTCTGGATTGACCATTGTTTCTATATGTGACCTTATTTTGTCTACTCCTACAGGTTCCTTCTTGCAATAGATGTAGGCGCAAATATCTTCTACATTCATAACTCCCATCGGAGTTCTAGAAAATGCTCCTTCTAGGTCATCTCAGACTGACTTAAATGGATGCTTCTTGAATACATATCTCTTTCTCTCTGTGACATCAAATACAATTGGAGTGGCCATTACATGATTCAACGCTTAAGTAGGGTTTCAAAGGATTTCTGAAATGTCATGTCCGAACTAGGGTTCCGCAACAACTTAACTCCTTTCCGTTGATGAAAACAACTTCAATCTTTCAATACTAGCTGCTATGATCTCATGTGCTCTCCAAAGGCTTGATCTCGAATGCAAAAGTGAGGATAATAGATCTCCGGTGACTAATAAATCAATTTTCTGCAATTAATGCTTGCTGCCATAACACGCGTTGTAACAGAGAATTTCAATCTTCATTCCTGCTGACAATCTGGCTGTGCGATCATGCATATTGTATTAGCTAGTAACAAAACAACTAAAACCAAAGGTGCATACTCAGAGGGTGAGTATACAGCCGCGCAGGGGTCTAGAGCTTATCTAGCTCCCCCTATGACCATGAGGGTCATTTATCTAGTAGTAGAAGGTGCACCCACTGAGGATGCATCTACTACTGTGGCACTGACATTATCTTTCTTTACTTCCATCCAAATCTTTCTCGCATCTTCTGTAGCTTTTACAAACTTGACTTCTCCAGATTCATCCAATATTGATCCTTGCGACTTATCAGGGCTTTCTTGTCTTTGCGCTTGTGATCTACAAAACTTTGAGATGTGTCCAACCTTGTTACAAGAGTAACAAATAACTGGAGGCCTTGTATTCTTCGACACATTGATGTGGGTTACCATACTGCATTGTCTAGTTGTGTGACCATTGTAATTGCATATTTGACATGTAATGTCCAAAGGACTTTTAGCACTTTGTTGAGGTTGATTTCTTTGATTGTGTTGTGTCTGACTTCTTTGATTTGATCTACAATTCATAGCTCTATGACCAAATTTATTACATGAATAACAATAACCATTGAAAGGTCTTACCTCTTTACAATCTCTTGCTATATGTCCATGCTTGTTACAGGCATAACAAGTTCGGTTTACTGGCTTGCGTTCATCTTTAGATGGTTTAGCTTCAGTATGATTTTTAGTCTTCTTAGCTTCTGTAGATTCTTCTGGTGCTTTCATTCTTTCTCGCATATCATTGATTTGATTTTGTGCTTCATTGAATCCAATACCACTGGTATCTCCTTTAATCTTCTGTGCATACAACTGTGACTCTATTAGATCAATACTTGTGTGCAATTTGTCAATATGGTTCCTTGCTTCTGTCAGCTCAGATTCCATCTTTTTCTTGATGTTTTCTAACTCCAAGATTTTCATTTTTGCTTGCCTAAGTTCTTCATCCAACTGTTTGTTTTCTTTGATATGTTCTTCATAGGCTTCCTGATTGTTAGTTAGTTTTTCATCCAAATCTTCAATCTGATCCTTCAGAGATGTGTTTTCTTCATTCAGCTTTTTGACCATTTTCCCCAAATCATTTGTTGAACAATCTTTCAAATCTTTCCTCAGTTTCTTGATGAATACTTATGAACCACTGACCTTCAATTTCAGTTCTTCAATTTCTTTTTCAGATCTGTCAAGATCTTCAAGATTCTTCTTCAGATGTTTAACTTCTTCCGAAACCATGATCTCTTCAAGTGGTTAAACTTATCTTTAGAAAGCTCTGATACCAATTGTTAGGAATGGGAACACTGAGAGGGGGGGGGGGGGGGATGAATTAGTGTTCTATAATTAATTTCTGATACTTGAAACTTAACTCAATTACTTAAATACTGAAATGAATAGTAAAGAAAATGAACTATTCAACCATAACACATAACACAAGATATGTTTATGAGGAAACCTTGGCCAGAGGAAAACCACGGTAGGAATTAGTACCCACGAATAATTGCACTTAGTATTATGAACCTATTAATGTTCCTTTGCCATGTTAGGAGCAGTCTTTACAAAGCTGAGTACAATGACCTGGTCCAAGGTCGGACCGTGTTAGGAATCTTAGAGTAACAAACCTTGTTAGGGGTGGATGGGTTATTGCCCGCGTTCACTGCTCAATGAAGAAGGCTACAACCTCCTGGTTATCAGATACTCACTATATCTGCAAGGTGAACTTCTGCTTTGACACTGTTGTTTGATCAGTTCCTTTTGTGCGCTGATGATTTAACCTCTTATAAAGCTCTATATCATTCTTACTGCTCTAATACATACTTCACATACTTCTGCTCATCTCTATATGCCCTTCATACTCAAATACAAAAGCGCATGTCACATATATACATGCCAAATAGACGCAACCAAAAGTAACTACTAGGTCGGCCTATAACTTAACACATACAACGCTTCCAAGTTAATTGGCTCAAGCATGTTTACATATAATGATATTAACATGTTTATAATACAATTACAATAGGCGCATAGCCTTTACAAAACAAAATGATATATGCTAATCAAAATACTATCTGTCGGCTCCATGCTCTACTCTGTTCTGCTGCTTACTGATTGTGTCACTTAGACTTGCTGTAACTTCTTCATGCTATCATATTTGACCATGCATTCTTAGACTTAGCATATTAACATACTCAAAAGCTTATATCTAAGGGTGCATACCAAAACTCGATCATAAACACGTGCGCTTATGCTCTGATCATCAGGTGCTTCTCTGTCTGCTCTATCTTCCATACTTAGCCAAATTCTGATCTTCTAAGTTAGTGCGCTGACTCCAAAACTTCATATGACTTTGTTGCCATAGTGACAACATAAATCTTAGTCATATATACTAGTAAAGTCAACTTGCCAACAGTATTATTGATTGCTCTTCATAATGTCTCTACTAAAGCTTTCTACTTTGACAATAAGGTGGCTTGCATCTTTTCATATCTAGGACAAACATAATCAGAAGGTGCATTGACAATGAGCGTCATGATATCCCACCAATATGGTGACCTAACAAGGTTAAAGAAAGCGTATTGCCATAAATACAACAAGCAATGCTCTCATCTGCAACTTCCCTCACTTCATTCTTGAGGGGCTTTTCCAATGGCCTCTTTTGCGTCAAACGTTCTCTTCTTAGGAAGATGGTGGCAATGCATGAAAGGATGCGGGTTGATCAGTTCTAATAAGCCACTAGAATATTTCTGCAAGCTTTTCTTGAAAAGAGGATGTACTCTTTGATTTTATCTATTAATTACCATGTCAGCATCCTCTTCTTTGATGTTCACCATTTTTTATTGCTTTGGAAACCCTTTTCTATTTCACCCAAGACAAACTTTTATTTTCTGCCAAGGAACAGCACAGAAGTGAGATATCATTCTGAAATACGAGCTCTCATACTTAGTTCCACATTGGCTACAATACCAACAATAAACCCCACCACCAAGAAGTTGTTCAATATTATTGTATGTTGCCACAGATATGACGATGCACCAAATTTAAATGATCTCTTTGCATTTGGGGCAACTCAACTAGAACTATCAGCCATTTTGTATCAACCGGAAGATGAAAAATTACAAATTAACAACCCTACAACCTAAATTATATTTTTAAAATCAGCATAATGACACCCCTTACTATACATAAAAAGTTCAAAACTCAAAATTAAAACTTACCAAAAAATAATTTTAACTTGAAAATTCTTGAAAACTCTTCAAAATAAATTATTCAAAATTGAAAGATTCACTCATCTTTGATTATTTAATATTCTTTGCGCAGCTATTTCTCAGCTATTGGTGTAGGTTTAACTCTCATCTAGTCATCACCTTAGAAAAAAAAATGAACAAACCTTGAAAAACCTAGCAATGGTAGCCTCGAAGAAAAAAATACAATTCTGGTATTTTGTGTTTGTTACGTGAGTTGAACAATGTCTTATGCCCTCAGTTTAGAGCGAGCTGACGCTTTTAAGTTGTAAAAAATGCTTTAAAAATTTAATGTTTTGTGACCTAGGGGAGAGGGACCAATAGTCGTTAGGGCTAACTTCGTCAACATTTAGCCATTGCATGGAATATCGTAAGACCTTCGTTTATTTTTAGAAATGTAAAATGGACATTTAACTACCTACAACTAAGGTTTGAAGGTCCGACTCATCACATAACTCGTTAAATTGGCACGCCTAGTGAAACGTGTCCAAAAAATGACTTTTTAAAGATTCGACCAAAACTTAATCTAAAAATACCTAGTAATTGAATTTAAAAATATCATTTGTTATTAGTGAAATATTGTATTTCGATATAAAATATAACTTATATGCAACTTAAATGTACCAAATACCTATTAGTAATCATAAATATTTGTTATATCTAACTTTTATATCCAATATGAAAGGATGAATACTTCAACACAAAAAATTTATTTGTTGTTATAAAAATAACATATTATTATATAAAATACAACTTATATCCAACACGAAGGGACCAATAGTTGAACACTAAAACTTTTTGACAATCTCACACATTTCATGGGAAAATACAAGGCATTTTATTGTGTTTGTCTTTATATTTGTGATGAAACAAATTGTTATTATGAAATACTCTAATGCATATACATTGCTACCCCAATAGTTGTATGCATAAGAATAGTATTTGTACACTTAGATAACAATACTTGTTTAAGTGAGCATCTTATTTTATTAAGCGAGCATATTACTTTTTAAGTGACACACATATAATAGATAGCTATGATATTTTATTTGAGACAAAAATTTAATTATTTCACTTGTTAATGAATTAATTTATTTGTTTTTAACATAACATTTATAGGTTCTCATGTGTTTAAGTATTGGTCCATTTTTATCAACATTTGGAAAATTTTTGATGTACATGTGGATTATTTAATTACAATATATAGTAAAAATGTGTGGTAAGACTAGAAGATATATTCACAAGTGGGTGGTCAACTATTGGACCCTGATCAACTATTGGCCCCTCTCCCCTAGTGGCTGCAGTTCGCTCAAGCTTGCCCAAGGCACTGCCCGAGGTTCACCCAAGTCTGGCCTTGGTTCACCTTTACCCAAATTCATCCAAGATTCACCCAAAGTATTGCTCAGGCACCCCATGTGGTACCTTAAACGAACTTGACATCAAACCCATACCTAGATCGGAAACATACAAGTATGAGGGGATTCATAACAGTTTCATCTTGTGAAATATTATGAGTTCATGCCATGTTTCTAGGTACTTTAAAATCTCTTTCATGATTTGAATTTCTTTTTCATTGAAGCTTACACCATCTATATGTAATTGTAAACATGTCTCCTTCTTGGATCTTGGTGTGCATGCTCTTGTTTTGGCTTCTCAAATGGTAGCATTTACTTTCAAATAATTTCTCTTGCTTAGTTATTAACTTATTTCTGATTCTCCATGTAATTTTCCTTTCATATTTGATTGAGAGTATGTGTCACTCTAGGATATTAATTTCATATTTGTTTTAACGCTAAAGTTTGACAATATTCAAATTGTTGTACAAATAGGTGTTTGCCATAAATTTGCACCGTTTCTTTATACTTACTTTTGGGTCAGGCTGAAAATAATCAATAAATAAGCAAAAAGTCAAATTAAAGAAGCATAAAAGCTTTTACCTACTTAACATTGATAACAAACACATCATCTGGATAATTGAATTACAAGAGAACCACATAATCTGCCAATAATAGAAGCATTTAAAGTCCATGAGATGACTTCTGGCCATTGCTATGCGTGATGGCAATGTACGATAGAGTGAGGTTGTTTCAGTGTAACAACCTCAAAATCAAGATAGTCCCCACCTGTATTTGTTCATTTTTATACTGTTCTTGCTTGGAGCTGCTCAAACCAAACCCAGCCATACTGTAGAAGACACCATAGCCATGAGAGAAATTATGACAGACAGACAAACTAAGGTCTTGGCCAATGGCATTTTCAAATTTGGTTTTGATAATTTTGAGGGCACAAAAATCAGGTACACCCAAATTCCGAGCAGTCAGTAACATTAATAGTCAACATGGATTACACACTGAGATTAATAGAATAGAGGGTTTATCCCAATTTGCCTAGGTTCACCCAGATTCTGTCCAGGTTCATCTAGAACAGAATCAACCCCATTTGACAGGACCCTAGGCATCCCCATAGTAGAACCAAATTGAAATCTGGATGGAGTTCAAACTGGACCTGGTTCTACGCCTGCAGGCCAACAAACTGGCAACTAAAGATTTTTTAATAGATTTTTCTTGCCAATCACCCAAATGATGCTTAAGATACAATCTAAAAGCTATCACATATGGTAAAAATGAATCCTGATATTCCCTGCCAATACATAATCTTCAAAGAAAACTTGAATGCTAAGATCTATAACATGAAAGAAAAGAAGTATCAGTGTAAATTATATACTAAAAATTACTTCTGAACATGTAACAGAAAGTCACTCCACAACAAAAAAGAAAAGGTTGCCAACATTTGGACTATGAAGTTATTCCACAAACAAAAGACAATTGTGTAATTTCTAGATCAGGACAGATAACTGATTAAGTAATTTTTCAAAGATCTTCATATAGAGACATTCAGGAATACCAAAGCATATCTCATAACAATATCAATCAGTAATCAATAAAACTTACTCTTTTTAGAAAATCTCGGCCATTGGAATCTGTGTAAAATTCTTTGCTTGATGAAATATTTGTCATGAACCGTGCTACTATCTCCTTCCCTAGATTGTCATTAATTGGAATTGGCCCAACCTGTTAATTATTGTAGTTTGGACAGTTAAGTTCAGTAAACAACTGCTTATTGAAAAGAGATCACCCTCATCTTCATGTCCTAAAGCTCATTATTATAATCGACATATTTTCTAATGGAATTATGAGAACCCTTCAAACAGAAATATATATATATACATATAAACACACGCAAAGATGACAAGTAAATGAATAATAAATGGATTACACAAATAATAAAGCTCCCCTTGAGAATGAAAGAATACACCCAGATTTTGATGAATAAGTTCATATCTCAAAAATTCTACAGATAGCTTTCTGTCCTCTTCGACAATTTTCAACAGAAGCAATTAACTCTTTTGAAATCCATGCAATAAACTAGATGTTTCCATAATTTTGGTGCTCTATGGCAAGTGTACTTGGTTCTACTTATGGATTACATGTTTTGGTACACTTGTATGTTTTCGGTGTTTGGAGTTGCATGAAGTTTCCATCGGTATCGGTTGACTGTTGTGCTTATAGTGTTGCTCCAAGTGTTTCTGATATTTGGACTTTCTTGCAGTTCATCAAGATGGTTTTGGTATCGTATTTGGATAGGTTCAGATATTCTATTAATCAAGACATGGTCTTGGTTGTGACATTCAAATGGTTATAGAATTTGCCTATGTTTCCGTGAATGTAATGTCCATTGTATACATCTTAAGTGTGACCTATATTTAGGTCCTACATTAACATGTTGAAAAGATTTCTTAAGTATGTCCTAGATTTAGGATCGCTGGTAATACATTAAATGTAATTGTAATATATCTTTGTATTGTGGCCGACATGTGTATGATCGGATACTTGTATAAATAAAGAAAATCCTTTTGTATCTGATAGATGAGAAGAGTAAAAGCAAGTGAATGAATATGCAAGTGCAAGCTGGAGATAGAGAACCGAAGGTGATATAGTGCGAGTTTGTTTTGGTATATCAAGCAATGGTGTGAAAGAAGTTGAGTGGTACAAAGGAGTTATATACTGTGTTGCAAAAGTTTGGTGTATGCTAGCAGAAGGTTTGTATCGGATCTTTGTTGTCGATGATCTGTGTGTTATCAATTGGAACTGTTTCATGAATAGTCAGATGCAAATCTATGAGTTCACATTTTGTCAGTAATAATCTTTGTATTGACAGTTAGCAACTTTCATATTTTAGGGTGGTTAGCCCAACCGACAATGAGGCACCTACAGTGACCAAATTGATAGTGAGCACTTGTAAAAATCACCTTACCTAGTAGTACCTTAATTGGTGTTCATTTCATGAGAATTAGCTTCTCCATTATTTTCCTAGTTTGGGTTTCCATGTAAATTCTACTGTTCTTTGTGTTGGTGGTTCCATGCTTTCATGTTTACATCTGTTATAATTGCTTGTTGTGGTTATCGGTAGAATAGAAGTTAATATCGATTTAACTATCATTATCATTTGCATGGTTTGTAAGTTTATTCACACACTAAAAGTTTTAGAAAGTGTTTCTGAATAACTGATTCACCCCCGTCTCACTTAATCTCCTTGTTCAACACAACTTGAGTTCACTTTAATTGGGCGATGCTTATTGTGGGTTGCTTTTAAAATAAATCCTAAGAGGGGTCGGATTCCGACCTTGGTCAAGATTTTGTTCCAAGGGAGGTCAGAATTTTGAGCTCTCTTGGGAATTTTCATTGTGATCAAGTCCAAAAAACATTGGTAAGTTTTTGTAATTTACCATGGGCAGATCAGATTTTTCATATTGTTCTAATTCTTCACCAACATGAAAGTCAAAATCTTGTTGTTTGTTGGCACAAGTTACCTAAAATCGGTCTTGAAAGTGCATGATTAATTCTCAAACAAGTCAGATTCCCTTCATTCATTTGGATTTTCACTTTGGGTAATCAGGTTTTCCCTCAATTTGTTAGGTTTTTACTCCTCATTGCACATTGGATTGCATGATTGATTCTCAAACAAGTCAGATTCCCTACATTAATTCGGATTTTTGGTATGGCTAATCAGGTTTTTCCTCAATTGTTTGGGTTTTCACACCTCATTACACATCGGATTTCACATGGCACCTGGAAACTTGTCTTGATGCTAGGCAGATTGATGTTATCTTACCGGTTACTGAGAGGGGGGGGGTGAATCAGAAAATACTAAATCTTATTGTTTAAGACTTGTAAACAGATTCTTGAATGCAAAGTAGAAAGTTAATAGTCATTCACAAGCATAAACTGAATCACACAGATCTACACAAATATTTGTACGTGGAAACCCTCAGTTAGAGAGAAAAAACCACGGTGAGACAGAGCTCACAACTTCACTAGTTCTAAATGAAGGTTCCCTGTTAGGAGCTTACAAAGCACTGGTTAAGGTGCTACCCGGTTAAGGGATTTTACAAGAGATCTGTTAAGATCTAAACCCTGTTAGGAGCTGCCTGGTTACAAGACTTTGCACATCAACAAGATGTTATCTTGTTAAGGGATTTTTACAACGAACCGATTAGGT
The DNA here is from genome assembly GCA_027943335.1 of Chamaecyparis obtusa. Classification (NCBI taxonomy): domain Eukaryota; kingdom Viridiplantae; phylum Streptophyta; class Pinopsida; order Cupressales; family Cupressaceae; genus Chamaecyparis; species Chamaecyparis obtusa. Next base: position 230,895 of record BSBK01002510.1, on the reverse strand, counting down.
CCACCCTAATATAGGGGTTTGTATATGATGAAATATCTTTCAAAAACAATGATCTATAATGACATTGATTGTCTGATTAGATCATACATGTAGATTCCTTCCCCTGTTTTCCTGGTTGTTGATCTTCTTTTCTACCTTCACCTTTGTGCCTGTAGCACTCCTTAGAAGATATCTTTACTCTGCTCTCTGCGATTTTCACTTATCAACAACAGCAACATACTTTGCATCCTATTACTAATATTTATACAAGAGTGATCCTCTTGACTCATAGAACCGTCCGGGAATAAACTTGACCATAAAATATGCAACGCAAGAAAGCTGTGCATTGTGATCTAGAGTTTATCTTGAGATCATCCGTAGAACTTAAAGCTAACTCTTGTTGAAAGGTTAACTTCGCATCAGAGTAATGGATGTCTCGCATAATCAAGCTCTTAACTCAAACTGTTCCACAAAAACTGGACCGGGTTTTTCTATCAGTTAGATCGGTACCAGTTTGTCGTTGGATGCTGAATAAGACCGATACTGAGTACTTGGTTTAGTCTACCGATTTATCTAACTACTTAGTTGACCGGTGCATATACTATGTGCTTTATCTACCGGTGTCATCTAAGTAATGCAAGCGACCGGTGATCTTCAACCGGTGTGAGTGGGTTTGATGAAATACACTAATGACAACTTATATTGCTAACAATCTTCCCCTTTGTCATTGGTGGCAAAATAGTCAAAAAACAAAACCATTCATACAATAGTTGTTCAAACCTTGGTCAGTGAAATAGAATATTGCCCTTGTTGTCTTGCCAGATTGAATGCTCTGCTCCTGCCCGAAACTTCCCCTAACTGAGTCCTTTGGTTTTCATTAACTTCTCCTTGTTCTTTTTCTTTACAAATAACTTCCCCTTTTTGCCTCCATAAGACAAAGGGTTATGTCTTCCTTCACATTTGAAGCTGTGTGAAGATATCCTTATATATGTTCTTTGCAGAGTGTAGAAACGGTGCCCATTGACCGGTTACATGTTCAATGTTTTGTTGGGCAGCCTTGAGAGATACAATGATGTTTTCCATATCATCAATAGTTTTGGAGTCGGGTTCATTGACCAGAACATCAGTTGAAGTAGCTGTCTGGTGCATGATATCAAGTGTTGGGGCCAAAAACATCTGGAATTCAACGATGTCTTGAATTCTTTTGTTCTCTTCTTCTGCAATCTTTCTGAGGACTAGAGTAAGACTAGCCATTTCTCTGCTGAAAGTTGTGGCTGTTTTGGTCTTGATGTCAAATTGGTTGGACAAAGCTCTTATGTCTTCTGAAGTCTTTGAGGCTTTGTCAGTTAAGTCAGTCAAGAAAATCTCAAAATTTGAAGTTCTGCTTAACAAATTTTCTGCAACTTGTATCTGCTGTTGAAGAACTTTTAGATTGTTTAGCAGAATAGCTTTAATATTTGCAACTTGCTTGTGAAGAAGCTCCACTCTTTTCTGCGCATAATGATCAATTGCCACTATTTCTAGATCAATCAGATCCTTACCGATGGTTGCAATCAACACTTCTAGCTAGTCGATGACCGGTTCATCTTCATCTATATCAGCATCCGGCACAAAGTTGTACAGGATATCCTTTACTTTGTTCAGAACCATATCCTGTTTTCTTTTAGTGAGCTCTTTCAGCTGTCTTGTTGATATTTTGTTGATGTCAACTATTGTATTGGTTGCTTTGCTCCTTTTTGCTTCAAATTCTCCAGAGGATGTGATCTTTCTTTTAGAGGAGCTAGCAAGAGTTTCTTGATCCTTTTCTCTACTCTGTTCTTGTGCCTTTGGAGTTTGCTCATGTTCTTTTGCATCCTATTTGTCTATCTTGTTTCCTTCTTCTGGTCTGGCTTCTGGTTGCTGAATGTGAATCTCAAGCATAACATCTTCTACTTGATGTGAGGGCTCTTGTGATGGGGCTTGTGTTTGCAGATGTTCGTCAGCTGTATGAAGATCATCTGTAGGGATCCCTTCACCTCTTTGATCTGATCTGTCAGTAGGAAGATTGACCAAAGTCTGTCCCAATTTAACTGGTTCACTAGAAGTGAACTTTTCTATGAGGACTTCCTGCTCATCAGATATCGGAGTCTGAGTTGCAATAAACTGAACAGATGGATCAATAATTGTAGTGGTGTGATCTTGAGGACCCGTTTCTTCAAGGGTATTGAAATCATACTGCTCCAAGAAATTCAAGGTCTCTTTAAAGACGTCATTCTCATAACCATTGAGAATCTTGGCGACTCCATAATTTGTATCTAGATTCATAGATGCATCGCCTAAAAGAAGCATGATACTTTTATCACTCAAGCCAGGTCTAGCTTTCTCTAGTGCTTCTTTATTGATTTGTGAGTTTCTTTCCAGACCGGTTCTCCATTTTTCTTGAAGCTTGTCATTCAATTCGAGAGGAAACTTGCCTCTATAATCCTTGGGTGTTTTCATGAAGTCTAGAAGACTTTCAACAAGAGCTTCTTCTATTGCCTGTTTGTCTTCCTCTGCTAACACGCTATACCATTTGGCTACATTATCTATTTCTCCAAAATTTGAAATTTCAGCTACGATGTCATTGACAGTCATGGTGCGAGCCTTGCCTTTTTCTGGAGATACAAGGAGGGTAGGATTTGTCGGTTCATCGGTTATGTCAACGATGACCGATTTGTCTACTCCAAGTACTCCTTTTCCTTTTCCGATATCACGAACCGGTGGAGATGTTGCCTTTTGGCGTGCTTCCTCTGCTTTTTGTTGTGTCTGAAGTAGGTTGCTCTAGATGGCTACTCCTTCAGTGTGGACTTTCTCGGTTTCTCCAATCAGCAAGAGGTGTGTTCTTTTCTTTATCAGGAAGTTATGCTAGTGTAGTTCAGCTTCTTGGCTCGCTTCTTCTAGAGTGAGATGATTTTGCACTTCTAGCAGAGCTTGAATCCTTAGCTTTTTTTCCTTTTCCATTGAAGCTTTCCACTTGCCTTGAAGGATATTCAACAAATCCTTAGGCAGTACCTTTTGAAGCTCAGTAGGGCTTAGATTGAACCTATGCAGGCATTCAACGATAGCATCTTCAATTTTTCTTCGGTCTTCATCATTTGCCAAAGTGTATCTTCTACTAACATTACCCATTCCTCCGGTTTCTTTCAGTCCTATTATGAATTCATCTATCGTTAGTTTACCTTTTCTTGGTGGATCCACCTTTGCTTGCTTGTCCGTCCTCTTTTTTCTTTCGCTGAGCGAAACTGTATCCTTCGAATCGGTTTCTTCTGCTTCTTACTCCTGTGTGCTTGGCTCCGGTTGAGCTTTTCTCTTTTGTGCTATTGGTGGTGCAATTTCAGGTTTCTTCTTTGGCGCGGGCGATCTTTTGACATAGACATTCTTGATTGGCGCCTGCTTTAAATTCTTCTCTATCTCCTCATAGGTTCCAAACCGTTGAGCACCGGGATCCAGATGTGCTTTTTCCAGGGCCTCTACATACATCATTGCAAATTTTGTTGAGATTTCGTATCCAAACTCAGGTGCGTACTTGGTTCTTGGTTCTACTGCTTGAATGATGCAGAAGTCAGTAGACACTAGAAAACATACCTCCTTTTTGTATTTTTCAACAATAGTGGATGGGATTCTTTCTCTAGCATGCATTTTTAGTTGAAATGCATTGAAGTAATTGGTCATTTCCTTGTCAAACTAGTCTCCCAGTTCGTTAGCCATATCACTGATTTGCATCATGACCAATCGATCTGTTGCCCACATTACTTTTCCTTTATTGGGAAAGAAGTTAAAATAGTAGAAGTAAAGACATACCAAGAGTGTTCCAAATTTCAATGATTTCTTCCTGACGATGCCCAACTTCTTCATGTTTTCAAAGATTTGTCCTCTTAGCATTTCGCATATATCATATTGTGCGTCGTCATGAACAATTCTGTAGGCTGCATGTATGCCTCCACCCGGTATGCTGTTGAGGTTACTTGATTCATATACTTTGTAACCAATTACAGCTGATGTGAACCGAACAACTGGATCCTCAATGTCAATTACAGTCATCAATCGCTTGTTACATTTTGATTTTGTCAGGTTAGCCACCAATGCATTAGATATGGTTCTCAGAGTAAGCGCTTCTCCCTAATTGCAGAACCCAGTTACCCTGTAAGATCATCTTTCATGATTGAAGTGCAGATTCCTCTCATAAGCCAAAATCCCGGATCATGCACCCAATTGACTACCATTCAAATCCACTCAGGTTTGAAGATGACTGGATATGAGACTCCATTTATGATTCCCGATGATACCAGCTTTGCGTAGCCATTGGGATGATTACCATTAGGGCACAGCGAGCGATACTCGTTCTGTATCTACGTTTCTCCTAGCTCTTCTTTCTTTGCATGAATAAATGCAATTACATCTTTTGTCAAGAGCACTCCTTTAGGTATTAAGGAGAGCGCGCCAGCCATGTCGATCTCCCTGTCTTGATTTGGCGAGATGTCAAAGGAACTACGCTCCGTTTGATTTGCAGGAACAAGCTTTGCCTCGCATGATGAGGATGCCATTGCTCTCACTAGGTTGCTAGAGATGATTAGATCGGTTTGACAGATAATCTTACTCAATGATCGAGTTGCAAGAATATTGCTCGAGCAGAGATTAGATAACATAAAATCGCAAGGTAAAAAGGAAAGAGTTATCCTTCTTTTCTTTTATAGGATTAGGTCATAACGGTAATTACCAAACGGTAACTATTTGTTAAACGGCTATAGTAATAAATGCCTTACCTAACCTTTCTTGACGCCTTTTCTAACTGGTAGTCTGACTTTTTCAATTAGGCATGTCCCGGTTGATTGCCTCATGTCCTTCCGGTTTGTTCTGTAGCCTAAGTGAGATAGGACTCACCAGTTCTACTGGGAACGATAGTTGTACTACCGGTTCCCTCTAGGCCTTGAAGACTTAATTTGCAAAAGAAATATCACCATCTTGTGATGATGATTTTGCCTCCGTTGCCTCCTCGACAGAGTTCTTTGATTCCTTGACAAACCATATTTTCTTCACTACTTTCTTGGTTTCTTTGTCTTTGTTGTTCCTTTTATCAGAACTCAAGGTCTTCACCACCAGTCCGTCCGATCCTTTGTTTCTGTTCCTGATCTGGTTCCAACAGTCTTTAGCTAGGTGACTGACTTTGTTGCAGTAATGGCAAACTACACTGGTTGCTTTCCATGGATTCATCCCTCTTGGATTAGGTGGTTCACTCCATGATTCTTTGTTGCAATGCATCTCTTTGTTTTGATGAGTAGTTGCATTCCGGTTTCTACCCTTTTTTGAGAATATCGGTCTAGGTGATTTGAATGCCATAGTCTTTGATTTGCATTCTTCAGCCTTGTGTCTGAATTTGTTGCAGGCATAACAGTATCCCTTGAAGCTTCCCCTACTTGCGCTGGACACAGATATGGGACTAGACCAGCACTCATTGGTCTTGTGGCCCTTTTTGCAACAGTTTTTATAGTAACTGTTGTTGGTTCCTACTGGTGCATTTCTACAGTCATTAGTGTCATGACCTAGTTTTCCACTAGGCTTACAAGAGGTGTAAAAGTTTTTCCTACCTCTTTGTGCTAGCATCTTCCTTTTGTTGACTCCACTGGTAAATCCGAGACCAGTGTGATCATTGTGCCTTCGTTGAGCATTGAGTTGCTCATCGAGCTTGACCGAGCTTTCATTGTATCTTCTCAGCATTTCATTCCTTCTTTCAAGGACTTTCATTTGTTCCTTAAGTTGATATATCTCGATTGCAAGCTTCTTGCATGCTTCATCTCTAACCTGCCACGCTTTATGCATATTGGCATTTTCTTAGGAGGCAATCAACAAGTCCTCTTGGAGTTGCATAATGAGGAGTTCATTGGCTCTTACAACTTCCTTTGCCCGGTTCATTGCTTTTTCAGAGGCTGTTGATGTCTTAACTGCTGTGTTCCTTTTGCTTTCAATTTTTCGTTTTTGCTCAATCAGTTCAGTCATTCTTAGAGCATTTACTCCCTTTTGAGATCAGCAATCTGACCGGTTAGGATCTGATTGTTTTCCGTAAGCTTGGAGGCTACTTCCTCGGCCTCATCAAATCCACTCTGCCCAGAGAGTTCGTTGATGGTTTCATTGCTCTCATTTAGCTGCAGAGCCGGCTCCTTTCTCTTTGCAAGTGACTTCCTCAGTCTATTTTCCAGCAAAGCAATAATGTCATTGGCTTCCTCTAGCTGTTTCTAGTATTGGTAAACCTCCATGATCTTTTTCTCAAGTTGTTAAACTTTTTATTGTATAGAGAACTTAGCTCTGATACCAATTGATGTTATCTCACCGGTTACTGAGAGGGGGCGGTGAATCAGAAAATACTAAATCTTATTGTTTAAGACTTGTAAACAGATTCTTGAATGCGAAGTAGAAAGTTAACAGTCATTCACAAGCATAAACTGAATCACACAGATCTACACAAATATTTGTACGTGGAAACCCTCGATTAGAGAGAAAAAAACCACGGTGAGACAGAGCTCACAACTTCACTAGTTCTAAATGAAGGCACCCTGTTAGGAGCTTACAAAGCATTGATTAAGGTGCTACCCGGTTAAGGGATTTTACAAGAGATCTGTTAAGATCTAAACCCTGTTAGGAGCTACCTGGTTACAGGACTTTGCACATCAACAAGATGTTACCCTGTTAGGGGATTTTTACAACGAACTGATTAGGTCCACTCTAATATAGGGGTTTGTATATGATGAAATATCTTTCAAAAACAGTGATCTATAATGACACTCATTGTCTGATTAGATTATACCTGTAGATTCCTTCCCCTGTTTGCTTGGTTGTTGATCTTCTTTTCTACCTTCACCTTTGTGCCTGTAGCACTCCTTAGAAGATATCTTTACTCTACTCTGCGATTTTCACTTATCAACAACAGCAACATACTTTGCATCCTATTACTAATATTTATACAAGAGTGATCCTCTTGACTCATAGAACCGCCGGGGAATAAACTTGACCATAAAATATGCAACGCAAGAAAGTTGTGCGTTGTGATCTAGAGTTTATCTTGAGATCATCCATAGAACTTAAAGCTAACTCATGTTGAAAGGTTAACTTCGCATCAGAGTAATGGATGTCTAGCATAATCAGGCTCTTAACTCAAACTGTAACTCAAACTGTTCCACAAAAACTAGACCGGATTTTTCTATCAGTTAGATCGGTACCGGTTTGTCGTTGGATGTTGAATAAGACCAATACTGAGTACTTGGTTCAATCTACCGGTTTATCTAACTACTTAGTTGACTGGTGCATATACTATGTGCTTTATCTACCGGTGTCATCTAAGTAATGCGAGTGACCGATGATCTTCGACCAGTGTGAATGGGTTTGATGAAATACACTAATGACAACTTATATTGCTAACACAAATATCCTCAAGTCCTTAGGATTTTGTCCTAAGGGAGGTTGGACTTCCAACTTCTCTTAGGAATTTGTTCCAAGGGAGGTTGGATTTCAACAACTCTTGGAAATTCTCACTAAGATCGTTGCCATGTTCTTGGATTTCCTTTCAAATGCTAATCAGATTTCCATCCTTGACTTGAGTTCTTACAAATGCTTGTTGAAAGTTGGATGTTTTTTTGCACAAGTGCATATTGATCAGATTGAGTTGCATTATAGATGCTTGGTGATTTCATTGACAACAACCTGACCATACCCTTCCCCTAAGCATTTTCATTGATTGCAAGTCAGATTTCACCCTTGGTTTAGAAATTTATCCTTAATGAGGTCGGATTTCCGACCTTGGTTGGGATTTTGTTCCAAGGGAGGTCTCTTGGAAATTTTCATTAAGATCGACTTCAAGAATTCACTTATTGCTGGTAAACAATCAGATTTCAACTTGGTTTCTTTGTTTCCATCAATATTCAGGTTGAGTTCCATCTTGTTTGCACAAATTACCTTGGCTTTAATTGGAATTTTCAGTTGTTTGGAATTTTGATCAACACTCAACCCAATTTCCATGGTCGCCAATGGTTTTCCACAAAAAGGAGATCAGATTTCAATCAAGCATTAGGAATTTTCATCATGCTCAAATTGGAAATTAGAGGCTTGTTTGGACAAAAAGTCTTACCCAAATCGCAAATCTGGTAGTCTTTAGGAATCTTGCTTGGGATCAAACCCAAAGATTTCACTAAGTGCATGGATAATGACTTGACAATTCAAACTTCTAACTCACTACAAGGTCCTGACTTTTAACTAGGGATCGACTTGCATCTCAACCTTGCTGAAACTACCTACCTTATCAACCTTTGAAACTTCAAAATTGTTGCCAAACTAAGACTTAAACTAACAAACTACTAACCTACCAAGCAAAAGAGGGGTTCCCCAATTGCAATGGGGCGATGGTGTGAAAACACCACAAGACAACCTTCACTTGCCATCCATCTCATTGTTTTCCATAAAATGTGTTGGCCCAAAAGAAAAAGGAAAAAATATCACATCTATGTGGAACGTACCATATCTGTACAAGTACATAGCATTAAATGAGGCTAAATTCACTGCAGAATCTAGTTTCTCTACTTGGATGCAAGTCAGGTTAAAGCATCTAAATCTTTCTAATTAATTTATTACTAGTTAAATAAAATTATCTCCCAAATGGTGATTTATTGAATTAATACTTTCATGGGATAAATCACACTAAAGTGTTAATTTTAAAAGTCATCACACTGAAAGATGATGTTTCATACCAAAGGCTACTAAAGTCCCAATGTAGTATCAGTTTGATAAGCCACCAAGTTAATAGATGATACTACATCTCTCCCTATGGTGATTTATTGAATTACACATTCATGTAACACATCATAGTGAAGTGTTAGTTCAAAAACTCACCACATTCACTCAAGTGTTAGCATGAATCACCATATTGAAAGATGATATTTCATAGTAAAACTACTAAAGTCCCATGATAGTTTCTATTTGATAAGTAGCCACATTAAGAGATGACCTGTCTTAATTAAGTGGTGGTTTGATATGACCACATTAAGAGATGACATCACCCGCTTAAGTGTTAGTTTGATAATCTCCACATTGAGAGATGATCGTTTATGTTAATGACTATTAAAGTCTCATTTAGTAATAGTTTTATAAGTCACCACATTGACAGATGATTTCTCACAGCTAATGGCTCTTAATTAGATACATTAAATGCCCTTGAATATTGAAAGGCTCCATTCGTAAAGCATAGGTAGAAAATAGCAATCCATGTTACTCTACTCAAACATCGCATCCAATTGCAAATATTTTATTAGTGTAGTCAGCATACAATGCCTATTGTTGTGTTTGATAATATTGGTCCAATATTGAATTAATTGTTTGTATTAAGTTGTTTGTCATTCTCGTGTAGTTATAAGTGTTGACTGGTTGATGGTTGTGTTTCTCTTGGCAACCCCTGGATCTTTTAAATATTTGTGTATCATAAAGGGAGGTAGTATGGTGTAATGGGATCAACTGTAATCCTTGGCCAACCATCTTTGGTGTACTTTTTGGTAATAATTTCATGAGTGAATAAAGACATTGTACCCCTTTATCTAGTATTCAATATCATCTTTATTATTAATTCACATGTTTAATTTATCATATATAGCAGTAAACAAATAGAATGTTACACATCTCTACCATATTTGTGCTCTTATAAGAATCTTGCTTCTCCTTCATTACCCAATACAATAGACATTCTCAATTCCCATCAGCATGTAACTTTTGTTGCTTATCTAAGTTTGCATGCATTTCTTAATTTTCTGCTAGGTCAGTGCATAATAATGAGTCGTACCTTTTGGCTAAATAAGGACAATGAAATCAAAAATTTCCACTAGATCTTCACGTTTGAACACCTATAACATCTACACCAATAAGGAATCGAAGATGATGCAAACTAGTGATTTGTGAAATGTTGTGTGCAGATTCTTAATAAATATATTAAAAATAGAAATAAATTGTGAATCTTTTTACGTAACTTCAATAACTTTTTTTTTATGGTAAACAACATTTTTAAGAGCAACATTTATGTCATTCTGCATAAGTATTTTGTAAGAAGGATCAAATTCTAATTTTCAAAATATAGATTTCTCACACTAAAGTCAGTTTTTCTTAATTCTTTATTCCATATATTTTTCTATTTATTTTTTGAAAGTCATCAAGGGAATTATAATTTGGATAGAAGTGTATATTGTCTTGCATAACTTTTCTTGTATGCATTTGAATTAACTTCTTTTTTTGTTCAAACGAGGACATCCATACCTAGGTAACATAAATTTTCTAGATTTTTTTCCTATATTTTTCTGCATATGTGAAACAAAGACCTTAATGTTTAGTGAAATACTTATATTCACAATAAATTAAACATAAAAATAATAATCAATCAAATATATTCAAAATTATATTTTTTGGAAAGCTTATAATAAGGGCTACATACTAAAACAAAAAGTTTAAATGAACTCATTTTATCCCCTCAAAACATATAGCAAAAGTGGTTTTATGTCATAATTTTAATACGTGCAGAGGAGACTCTATTATAGGCATGATTTAAGACTAGAGGGGTTCTATCCAATGTGGCATGATCTAAGGTGGTTTGATCTAACCTTCTTCAATTAATATCCTTTGAATGAAATCTCTAAAGGCTTAAAACATTATATTTTTTTTAAAATACATGATTTCAGGCAAAAATCAGGTTGTCTTAGAAGTGGGAGACAGTATCGTGGGATTACCCTGCTATTTAACGTTTGAAGTATGAAAAATCATATGGTGATAACATTTAATCACAGCTCATATTAACTAAATATGTCAAGGAATCTAGTTTTCCAAAAAAATATTCTTTCCCAATTTAAGATTTTTAATATGTTCATTATCATGTTTTATCCCTTCATCTTTTCTATTCTTTCTTTGGAGATGGACGCAATCCTCAATGCTGTTTCCATTCTATTGATTTCATAGCATGGTAACTTAACCTTTTAATAAACTATTTCTAACGAGAAGTTAATTTTGTCTTTTTCTTGAGTTTAGTTTCTTTGTGCAAATGACAAAATTTGTTCAGTTTTTATGTGGTATAAAGTAATTTTCTTTGGTGTTGATTTGGGGGAAAAATGATACATGTCTGAAACCTGAAATATGAACAAATTGCGGCTAAATAAGCTACATGATGAAAGAAGCAATAATAGGTAGGAAGGGATGTGGCATGAAAGAAAAGAACACCAATACAGATCATAGAGGTGGAAAGCCAATTTAATATCTTCTTTTTTCCATTTTTTATGACAAGCCAAACTGAAGACAAGTTAATCACCATTTTGGGTTGTTTTAGGGTTTTTTGATTTCAATATTCTGAGATAAGCTACAAGCTTAAATATTAGTCACAATGTCAAAAAAACTATACAAACCTAGAGACCACAAGTTGTAAGAAATATTGAAGAAGCTGCATGTTAAGTATATAGTTATACAGATATCAATATAGAATAGCTTGTGAATGAAGAATACATACGACATATAAATATCCAGATGACAGGGCACGTTCCATAAGGCATGTCCCATTTAAGTATCTACTGATAAGTCACCACATTAAAAGCTGATCTTTTATAATTAATGGCTCAATTAAATAAATAGAAGAATAGACATAATACTTGCCATTTATAATATTATATATATAAGAAATGCAATATAAATAGCAATAGTAGTAAGTTAGAAACAATAAGGAGGATAGTCAAAAGAGAGCTCCATAACACAATTGTAGACTTGACAATAAACAGAAAAATTCAACTAATTGATGCATCAGTTGGATAACTGTCTAAAAATCACACAATGGTATCAACCATAACCAAGAAATAAAAAATGTTCACACGTCAATAACACAGGTCATCTGTCACACAGCTAGTAATCAACCAACATATACAGTTTATTTAGCCAATCCAAACTAATACAAAGAGGAACTACATTTTTATCATATACAATGTGTATGAACAAATCAAATAGAGCAATGCACAATGAACATACCAGGAAATCAACTTCCACATCATCTGCATTTGTGTACAAGCGAACTACCTGGTTGAATTTCAAATCAATTTATCAGGACTTTTCCTACTACCTTCCCTCAAATACTTATTAAAAAATGTAAAAAAACTGTGAGTACATGTACATGTGCATGTGTTTCCGTCAACTTGCTAAACATTCCCTCTTTAGGCAACAAGAAAATATGATGAATTGAAAGGAATTGAAACCTATTATGCAATGCAACTTCAAATATTATTTTCAAATTAAAAATAATATAGTGGCACCATGTTGTATTTATTTTGTTATAAAGGATGTACCATTTAAACATATCAATTAGTAGCCACGTCCAACAATTACAGGGACTATTGATTAAAAGCAAGCCGACTATTTTCTTTTTCCAAATTTAAAGTTAATTAATAATAAGGTACCATGTAATATGTTAGAATTGCTAGTGCTTGTAACTTAAGATTCCTTATAATCAAATAATCAAAATGTGGAGGGACTATGAATGTATAATTACTTTCACAAACTGAGTGAAGGCCATGGATAGAAAGTAAAATGGATTATTAGCATGCTCTACGTTTTGTTCAGACATTTAACTATCAATAAATTTCTCAATTTTCTTTGAAATTTCAGTAAATGACTTCCTTGGAATCTGTAATGTCCCCATTTTCTATAATAGGATTTAATAATAAATAATAAAAATAAATCACTTAAACGAATAAATTATAATATAACTTATTATAAATATAATTTATTATTAATATAATATTGATTCAATATTATATATCAATACATAACTTAATTAATTAATGATGAATTATAATATAATATAAATTAAGTAAGATAGAAAAAGTCAATATCCCTCAAAATATGACAGAAAATCTACAGCGATATTATCCATTAGCAATGATTATTTAGTCAAACGGAAACTATCTTTATCTATTAGCAATTTCATAATGATGAGGGAAGCAACATTTCTATCCAATATTGCTAGGAAAGAACATCAACAATGATTGGAATATGCTAAAACTGTGATTCACTATTAAACGTTTTTATTTAGAGAAGTCAGTGATTACATCCAGCAAGTATCGATACACATCTAAGGGAGATGACAATAATTATTGGTTATCACAAAATATTAACCATGATATTGATTACAATATCCCTAGCATGTCAAAATCATGGAGAAGCACGATAGTTATCAAGCCATCGATAATATGAACCAGAAATAATAAAAAATGCTGAGCGATTAAGGTTAGACACTTGGCAATCAGAAGCTGCAATAAAAGATTATAAGAACGATTGGTCTGAAGATAATTCATTACCTCAGGTTGGCTAAGGCATAAATGGAGGCGATTGATAGATAAGCATCTATTAATGACTTAAAGCGATTACGTAATTCTATTGTTGGCAACCATCAAGAATATCGATCTGACTAATTTAGGACAAGGAGCAGCGATTGTATTATCTTAGACGGCAAACAATACGACAACAGCGATAACTAGTTTAATTATACACCAGCTACTGAAGTGTCATTTAAAGATGCAATTAAGTGAATAAACAAATGGCAGCGATTGGTTCTGAAGAGGCATGTCCATAAGAGAAGAAACTTCCCAAGGGATGTCTCTCTTCATAGAGAAGGGGGAAGACTATGATGGGGACAGAGCAGGGGGAAATTAAGAAAATTAATTCAATTAACATCAAACCTCATAAGAGGATAGAACAATATTCAGCAATTGAATCTATAGATTGAACCAAACAATATAAGCACCTTGTTTATCGATTATATCAGACAGCGACATTTTCAGAGTTGCATAAGCATATCAGCATATTAGAGACAACACTTATTGCTATTAGCAATAAGTGGAATCAATTGTACAAACTGGGAGTGTCACGAGCCATAATTGATAAATGTGTAATATAAATATATTTTTAATTTATTTAAAATATATATTCTTTATCTAATAATATTAATAAACGATGTTAATTAAATATTATAAATAAAACATGTGAATAAATATTATTGATAATAAAATTAATCAATTGAATAAATAATAATAGTGAAAATGAAATATTAGTAAATAAATAATAATATAATATAAATTATAGTTATGATAGAAAAACATGATTTATGGCAAAATATATCGCACCGGCCATTACTATACTTTTAAGATATAATCAAAGTTGGTCATAATAACGAGGACCGATCCTTTGGCATTCACATTGAGAATCTTGTGATTGTTGGAGAAATCGAGACACTAAGTCGATTTGAAGGCAATAGCTATCTTGGATTTGAAAAGCTTACATTTGTTCCTATCCAAGGCCATATAGCTCTTGATCAAGCAATATTTCCTGAGAACACTCTTGGCTTCATAATTGACTAAGTTACTGATTCAGGTGCAGATCCAGATGCGGATGCGAGAATCAGGTGCGCGGATGCACGAATTTTTTTTGGGGGGGATGCAGATCCGTTTGGATGTGTTTATACACACACACACACACACACACACACAAACACAAAGAAATGAAAGAAATATACAAAATTAAAACATTTGATAGTATGATACTTCACCAGTACATATTCACATTGAAATTCAAATAAGTTATAACTAATAACTGAATAATAATAAAATGCCAATTGATAGTTGTCATCACCAAATCCATCGCCAACAATTCAATCATAAAACTATAAACTATTCAAGACTATATGAACCTAAACAAACAACAATTAAACTTGACAACATTAAGAAACTTTTGCGTAAAATGGTGTTTAGGTGCAATGAGTTTGGCATCTCACGGATCCTTATAGGTTGGCCAGCTAATTAACAAGCAGCATTCCTTGCCAAGATCTCAACTTCTAAACTTGACGCTACATGCAGATCAGAGACAGAATTTGCACAAACTTTCAAACTTGCATGTTGTTCCATAATGATTCTTGCCTTCACCCTATAAATTTCAAGCACTTCCAGCCAAAGAAATAATTGTAAAGAATTGAACCCTAATTTATGGCCTCAAAAAATAATTATATTGAGATTTCAAAATAATAGTAATCCATAACCTTATTTTATCTGGATGGCTGGGATGCGCTTCCGACAGGCACCCACAAGGCATCCGCATCCGCCTCTGGATCCGGGCTATACCAGAGTGCATCGGTATCTTAGGTATTTGATGTATTGGCACATTCTTCACTTGGGAAAATAGGATTGAACTACCACCATGGAGCAGGTCATGGAGTAGGAGCTTCACTAAACGTACACGAAGGAACTCAAGGTATTAGTTATCACTGTGAAAACATAACTGGTTTGCAAGGAGGCATTATGGGGATAAATCGAATATCACATATTTATCTATCTACCGCTGATAGCAGGAGTATTATGGGATTTAGCTGGGGGCAGATGAAAGACTGCGGAAGCAAATAAATTTGTATGTAATTCATTCTTCTATAACAACAAATTTATTCTGCTATCCGACGGTTTAGATAGACAACAAACAAAAGGGTCTCTTATGCATTATAAGTCTGACATTAACTTTGAATACTTATGCCCAATTAAATGATTGAGACGGGCAAACATGAAATGAAGTTGGGAGATGATAGTCCTCACCCATGTATTGCCATGATAGAAGCAATGTTCCCCATGAATTCCCAGCTCATACTATTCAATAAGGAACCACATATGCTGTTTGAGTTAGGAGCTATGAACATTTAAACACTATCAATTAAGAGAATAACTAAAGGATATAAGGATGTATGAAAGCCGGTGATAAGTAATACAAATTACTTGAGAAGAAACCAATCAAGGAAAGGCGCGACTAATCACTGTCAAAAGGGTGTCATCCATTCAATTTGGAAGATATATAATGAATGTCAAATCCATTCCTTGAAACATAAAAGGAAATAAATATATATATTTGGATCAGAAAAGACGAATAATTATGGAATGAAAAGATAAAATAATATTATAATATATAATGGATATCTTCAAAGGACTAAGAAATATATATTATATCAAGGAGGGAATACTAGATATAAGAAATGAACTAGAGAAACTTATATACTTCGATTAGTGATGAAATGATATGGAGGACATAAATTTATATACATAGATATTAATAATGATATGATTATATATGTTGTGTAATAAATATATTTAGAGTAAAGTATTATATATATATTGAATATGTTTAATTATTAATAATCAGAATTATATATATGATTTATATATGTTAATAAGAATGAAATTGGAATTATATATCAGTTGTTATATATATTTATTTACATTTTTGTAATATAAAATATTAACATATACTTGACCAATTCCTTAATAACTCATTAGTCACTATTAAGAGGATAGAGAGTGTGTGTAGGAAGAGGCAAGTAAATCAGTCACATGATGGAAAGATCCCGAGATAGGTAGAGCCTTGAGGGAATCCACTTGTAGACTGTGCAAGCGTCCTAGCACAGTAAATCTACCATCTTTCTTAAGGTCTGTGATTAGGAGTGAAGTGAGGAATTAAAGCTTAAGTATATATTGCAAATTAGAGATTGTTCTTAATATAATATGATTTAAATGCATAATGTTGTATGATAATTATTGGGAATTGGCATCCTCCTAGTATAAAACATTACAAATTGTCATTCCCAAGGGCAATCCAAACCCTAATTGAAAATTTCAGAGCAAATTAAGAAAGGTCCTAGTTGGGGACATTACAGGGAGATTGTATTAGAAACAACAGTTCAATCGCTATAAGTGATTAAATAACCATATTATAGCATATCTCCTATTCTCAAATTAGAGATAGCTATAAAGATCATCTTGTATATTCAATCCGACATCAGATATAGCAATGGTTATTGTACTAAGTGCAAGTATATAAGTCAACTCACTTGGCGTAGCTCTAATTATTCAATCTGAGATAGCAGTGCTATCAATAAAAACAATTGCTCTATAAGTGTTTAATATACATATATATTCTTGAAATAACCCAATCATAAGTTATAAGTAATATCATACTTGTAATTCATAGCTTGGAGAGAAAATTTAAAGTAATTGTCCCGGATTTCCTAGTTATCCTAAATGGGGACATTACAGTGTTATCAGAGCATAATCTAGCCATCATGTGAAGAGCAGTTGATGCAAACCTATCAGAGAAGAGCGAAAAAGACCACCATGAATGAAATGGCCCACGATTTGAAAACTTTTATGGAACAAACAAATCAGACCCTCATGAGTCAAAATGAAAGAACCTCAAGAACAACTCTACCAATGGGAAGGATATAAGTTCTAACCATTCAGATAAAAAATGAGTCATCAACCTCTAGAGTTCCCAAACCACCCTTCTTAACTAGGGAAGAAATACCAAGGGGAGAAGAAGAAATATCACAAGATGACAAGGACAAGAAGCCATTTCAGAAGAAGCCTCCAATGGATGAGGCCACTCGTCGGGAGCTCCGAAGGAGGAAGCTTTATTTCACTTGCATAGAACCTTGGGAATCGGGTCATCATTGTCTTGGTAAAGGGAAGATTCACTACATTGAGGTGGTACATAATGATAAGGGAGGAAGTAAAGCTCCCAAAGAGGAAGAGACTAATCATGTTGAGAGGATTGCCACGCTTGTACAAAGGGGATGTTCCATTGCTACACTTTCTACAACTTCTAGATGTAACGCATTTCAGGTCTGTGGCACACTTCAGGGGGAGCAAGTCTCAATCATGCTTGATAGTAGCGCCACACTCAATTTCATCAATTCATCACTTGTCCCTAAAAGGATCTTGCAAACGATGAAGTGTGAGGGATTTGAGGTCAAGGTGGCAAAAGGCACTTTACTACCCTGCACTCATGTGATTCCACATCTGAGCATTACCATGTGAAACTATACAGTGACAGATGATTTCTTTGTGATAGATCTGGATGACACAAATATCATTATAGGCATTCAATGGATGGAGACCCTCGACCAGTACACATAGAGTTTCAAGAAGATGGAGTTTTCATTTGAGGTGGACGACAAGAGGGTGTTTGCCCGTTGGGGTAAACTTAGTTTTGCATAGACAATACAGGAAATATAATAAACATAGAACATATCATAGAATAATATATACTTTCATTAATCATTCCAACGTATGAGTACATTCACATAATAATAATTGTCCTCCTTCATTCATAGGTAGTACATATTTATCTACCCGAATGGGGTGTGACCAAACGTCACCGCCCAACCCAACTACTCTTTGATAATAACTAATTACCGTCGGAACAACATAACTAATACACAACATATAATAAAGTAGTCTTTTTGGCTAACATCATCCCCCCCAAAAAGAAAGTCGTCTCCGGCGACTCACAACAAAAGGGACATGAAATACATGTCATACAATAAGAAAGTCACTAAGAAGGGGTGGAGGGGCGTCCCTAAAAAAACTGGAGTGCCGCCTTCCCCATCAATGCTGCTTCGAGTAGTTCTTTTTCCATCACATCACATTCCTCCCGTGCCTGCACCAAATTGGTCGCCCAAAAAACACGTTTCAGCTATAGCCTCTACTAACAGAATATTGTCTCCCTAGCCAATTTGACCTTGATAGCCACTTGTGCCACCTTCTCTGCTTCCAACTCCTACATACGCTGAGCCAAGTGTCGCTCTACTGCCTCCAACTAGGTGGTCAACTCCTCCCGAGCTCTCTATGCATCCACCAAGACAGCCTCACGTCCAACCAACACCTACTCTAAGTGCCTCAAAGCGTAGTACCCCTCTCGAAAGGCTTGCTCCAGTGCTCTCTCCACCTCCAGCATGCAGACAATCCATGCCTGCAACAACTCCGGGTCTCATCAACTGGTCACACTTCCCAAAGGCTGATAACTGACTAATTTCCTCTTGCCGTTTTCGATGCACCAACTCACAAAGAAAATGGGGGTCTAGGGAGCAACGCCCCCAGCAGGGTCGAGGGGCAGCGCCCCCGCGGGGTCCTGGGGCACACCATTTTTGTGATTTTCTTCCTCTTTCTGCCAACCGCTTATGTTTTCCTCACTACCTGCTTATGTCCTTCCCTTTGGTACCATACATTATTCACTATGAACTATTTTTATTATTCGTCGTTTTTTTTTTACAGAACCTTCCTCTCACTGCTGCCACTCCTTGTCGTCAATAACTGTCTTCTCTTCCTTTTAGCCGTACCGACTGTGCCTTCCTATCGTATGGTATTGTTCTACTTACTGTGTACTTCTCACTAGTTTTTGTTTCCACTGTCGTACAAAATGCATTCACGGTACCTTTGGTATTGTTTCTTCTCACTGTACGGTCTCTGAATGTTGTGGCCGTACACTGTACGATGCTGTAATAAATTGCGTGGTCACACGGTTTGAGATGACCTTCAACTATAGCTAGGTCGTACAGTGTTGTCCTTGCCTTATGTGTTGCCAGACTCAAATGTCGTACAAAAACAACCAAAACGGAGTGTCCCCTTGGTAAAATATGCGTTGAGTGTCATATGGTCATTCCTCCTTGCCGTACAGTGGGGTGTGCAGCCTCTTTATTTCCTTCCGTACGGACTCTTTATTTCTTGCTGTACGGCCTCTTTAGTTCCTTCGTGCGCGAACGTCTTCCATGGTTGTCATACGGTGGCCTCACACTTTGCTTCGTTTGTCGTACGGTAACTTGACTTCCATTTTGTTGTATGACGACTTGGCCGTACGGGCTATATACCATATGGTGTCTTTCCTTTTTGTCGTACGGCCATACGGTGTTCTCTGTTTTTTTTGTTTTTTTCTCATTATCTTTCCGATGCTTCTCGGGTCGCCTATATGAACGGCTCTTGGGTCACCTACCTAACCTCTCAAGTCCCTTTCCATCCTCTCGGGTGCTTTGTCCCTGCTCTTGGGTCCATCCTCTCCGGGTAAGGTTTCAATTTGGACCCGTTGATGGACTCATGCATCTCCAGTCCATTGAGAGTCCACAACTTGATAGCCCCGTCGTAGCTACTAACTTCCCGAAATTTTCTTTGCTTAATCTCATTGTGCAGCCATTCCCTCGAGCTTTCCCTGTCGTCGAGTCTATTTTCAATGGCGATCCAAAGGCTTGGAACCATAAATTCTACAAGGACCACGGTCTCTTGCCCGTACATAAGAAAGAGAATAAAGATTTTGAAGGCTAAGATCTTCCACACAGGATTCCAATTGTCGCGGACAGGAATGATTTTAGGTTCCTCTTCCTTGCCCAGATTCATTGGTTTGACAGACGACTCCTTATACCTCAGGGGGTTTCGCTCATCAAATTTATGCGTCGAGACTTCGCTTACTTTCGCATCCCCTTTGTTGAATTCACCGTACTCAGAGGGAAATGTTTTCGGCTCTTCCACAATACTTAGTTTATTGCACGTTGGTCGGAAGAGTTCGTAGTCCTCTATTTGCCAGTGGAATAGGCCGTCCATGGAGTCTGTATCATCCTCCAGTTTCAGTACCCCTTCCGCGTTGGGTTCCATACTTCCTTTCCCTTCGTCTATTCCGTCATCCAAGGAGGATGCCATTTCCTCTCCGACCATCTGCACTGTGAGGTCTATCACAAACTTCCTTCCCCCTTTCTCCAATGATAGAATGTTCCTTTTCCAGTTATGGTTGGCTCTGGCAGTCACGAGCCACCCCCTCCCTAGGATGGGGTCGTACCCCTTCTACTTCAAGGGAATTACTACAAAGTCCAAGAAGAACAGGTGGGTCCCGATGGTTACCTGTTGTGCCATCAAGGTTCCGAGGGGCTTGATGCCATGTTGATCGGCCCCTAGTAAGTTGAAGGTTGGTGATCACAATGTTGGTTTCCCCAGGCTCTTCCAAGTTTCCTCCAGTAGAATGTTCACCCCAGATCCACCGTCAACAATCGTGTTAGTGAGGATGGTACCCAAGATACCCATCTCCACCACTGCAGGGTTCCGCCCACTATTTATTGACAACATCATGGGGTCGGCTGCAAAGCCGACGAGAACCTCCGTCCATTCAAATGTCCTTGCTAGAATGTTTTGTCCTAGGAATAGGACAGTTTTTAGATGCAACATTGTTTCCAGTAGGTCCTTGAGTTTTACCGATATCTCCAGTTGCATCATCTGCCTTAAGATATTTTGCTCTGCCATGGCTTGGGTAGAATTGTCATTGTCTGTGGAGTCCCTTCGGTTCTGCAATCCCTTCTCGATCTCGGCCTTCGCCTCGAGCACCCTTTGTTTCTTTGTCCAAGGGTCAAGATACGTGGCCTTCTTGGTTTGCCCGCGTGTAATTGCCAAGATCTATACCAATTGTTATTCCTAACCGGTTACTGAGATGGGGGCTGAATCAGTAAATACTAGTTCTATTTCCAATTAAAACTTGTATAAAGATTCTTGCAAGATAAACAGAATATAAATAACCATTCACACACAGGAATAGAAATGCTCAGATCAACACATCATATGTACGTGGAAACCCTCGGTTAGAAGAAAAAAACCACGGTGAGACAGAGCTCACAACTCCACTACTGCAGTAATAAAGGTGCCCGGTTAAGAGCTTACAAAGCACTTGCAAGAGTGCTACCTAGTAAAGAGATTTGGTAGAAGACCGGTTAAGATCTTGGCTCTATTAGGAGCCGCCTTGTTAAAAGACTTTCAACATCAATCAAGATGCTACCCAGTTAAAGGATTTATACAAAGAACCTGGTAGGGTTCACCCTGATAGAGGGATTTGAATATGCTTTCACAGTAAAAAAGAAACGATCTCAATTGACACTATTTCTCTGATTAGATCATACCTGTTGATCTTCCTGTTCTGTCTGGCTGTTGATGCTTTCTGCCTTTCACCTCAATGACTATAGCTCTTCTCTCAAAAGATGTCTCTCTGTTGCTGTGTATAATCAACAACTATTTTCTTGTGTCCTATGACCTTTATTTATGAAAAATTCATCTCAATAAAATCCTAACTCATAGAACCGCCAGGCTGTAAACTCGTCCTTAAATCATGCAACAAAGAAAAAGCTTTGTGTTTTGATCTTGAGTTTACCTTGAAACATTCGCATAGAAATAAAACTAACTCCTATTAAAAAGCTAACTCCAGTTCTACAAGGTGGATGCTCCGCATATTCCGATTTTAACTTAAACAGCTCTACATCCACCGGTGCGTAGGTGCGGATTGACGTGCTATTGACCAGTATCAATCTTATACCCAGTTCATCCCCTGTATGCACTATAAGACCAGTACTATGTACTTTGTTTGGTCTACTGCTGCATCACCTTTATTTAGTCTGCCGGTGTATATACTCCGTTTTAGTCTACCGGTGCCTATAAAGTAAAGTGAGTGAACTACCGGTGTACCTTATACCAGTGGGAATGGTGTTTGCATCAATCTTCACTAATGACAACTTAAATTGGCTAACAGATTGCTTGCCCTCAAGCAATTATAAATTCGATCCTAGGAATCCAGCTAGGGGTGGATCATGAATCTTCCCTACGATCATCTTCTTCAGTTGTGAGTTAGGTACCAAGTAGATTTTGTATTTGACTATCTATCAATTGGTATGCAACGTTGTTCTTTGAGTACTCAAAAAACAAATGAGCACTCCAATCCTTTAAAATCTGAAACAATGGGCATATGGCAGACATCTCGAGTAAAGCATTGGCTGCCACATTCTTCCTCACACCTTCAGTGTTAAAGTTATATGCTGGAATCTTATCTTGTTTGCAAATTGCCTCTATCTTCTTCACTAAAATTTCCCTTGGGCCTCTTTCTAGACATCCCTTTTAGCACCACCCTCTGTTAGCCGGACAGACTACTTTATTATATGTTGTGTATTCGTTATGTTGTTCCGACGGTAATAAGTTATTACCTAAGGGTAATTGGGTTGGGCGGTGATGTTTGGTCACACCCCTTCGGGTAGATAAATATGTACCACCTACAGGTGAAGGAGGACAATTATTATTATGTGAATGTACTCATACGTTGGAATGATTAATGGAAGTATATATTATTCTCTAATATGTTCTATGTTTATTATATTTCCTGTACTATGTCTGTGCAAAACTAAGTTTACCCCAGCAGGCAAACATCTAGCGTTGTTGCCAAACGAATCTGGCAAGTGACGGAATGAGTGGACGGATGGGAATACCATTGGAGGAGAATATCAATGTGAGGATGAATGAGGACGGAATCACAAAAGTTTTTGAAGAGCATACTCTGGCAATTGATGATTGAATAGAATTTATGCCCAATCTTTTAAATAAAGATAGAAATAAAAAAGCATGAGATGATATCGGTGAGGCCGCACAGAGGGCTTTGATTTCCGCACAACAATGTGAACGCCGACATAGGCTGAGTCAACTTGCCCAGGACCAGCTTGCCGGAGGGTTGCCCGAAGGGGACCTTGGAAGTGGTACGGAAGGTGCACAGGCCGACAAGGAATAGTTCACTTCATCGGAGCATCAGAGAGTGCGTAGTAGGGAGGAACTACTTGCGGAAACATGGCTGAGGAAGGTTTTGCTTCAGCAAGAGAAAGATCGATTTGAGGGTCTGACCCGTACACCAAGTATGGAGAATTGAGCCCAAGGAGGGGACAGTATGGCCAAAGGTGCTATTAACACACAGGTGAACCCTCCGTTGGAGCCACCAACTCCACATAGTACGATCCCACCAGTTACGCAAGTGCCACAAGGGCAAGTCCCACGAGTTAACACTGCACACAATAACCAAGGAAGTGCACGTACAAGTGCTAGCACAAGTGGTGCCGGAGCATCGAATCCACCGCCGATACAACAAGTAACCATGGCCGCGAGTAAACAGAAATTGCCCAAGTTCACGGACCAAGCAAAGGAGGATCCTGTTTGACACTACCGAACTTGGTAAACTATATGGACCGCCTACGGGGTTACAGACCAGGATGAATGGATTAGACAATTCCCTACGACATTAAGGAAAGGAGCCATCGACTGGTATTTAGATGTAGATAAAGCAGGCTTGACGACATGGGACAACATGAAAAAGGCTTTCCAAACAGAATTTCAGTTGCTGAGGGACGACAATGAGATTCTGGCTGAAATTTATAACACAAAGCAAACGAAGAGTGAGTCGGTCCGCGCCTACGGGCGGCAACTGTAGGAACTCATTGGGAATATGGAATCAGCCCCGACGGACGAACTCAAAAAACGGTGGTTCGTTGAAGGACTAAAAACTTCCCTTCGGAAGAAAATGAAGATCGTACCACCCACGTTGTACAGCAATGCATACAACCGTGCGATGGACTTGGAGAGTGAATGCAAGACCTCCAAGAAAACTAAGTCTTCGGATGGTGAATCGGAGGCGGAAAGTAGTGAGGGAGAATCAAGTAAGAAAGTACTTGCTCTACAGAACGATCTTGAGAGAATGATGAAAGAACTTAAGGCCACCAAGGGAAGCTCAAGCAAAACTGAGGAAGATACTGTGTGGTGTACAGACTGCAAAGAAGCAGGACACACTAAAGGTTCTTGTCCCAAGAAAGCCTTTTGCGACATCTGCCAGATTGCAAGACATTTCACCAAAGAATGTCCATACAATCTGAGGGCCAAGAATCAACAAGTGCTCTTCACCCAAGAGCAACCCTCCACATCGGGAACCGGTGGCCAACAAAATGTTGCATCATCTGGCGGTTAGAGAAATAACCGACGGGGAGGCAGAGGAAATAATGAGAACAATAACAACTAGCCTCGGATCTAGTATGATGCATAGGGGAGACCTATGATACAGTGTAGAAACTGTAATCAATGGGGACATTTTGCCCGGGATTGCCAGAAAGAGGCTCCTGCTCCACATAAATTTTGTCGGTGGTGCAGTCCGGGGGACCATGAGGAAGCTAACTGCCCGAAGCCTGCCGCGTCCATGTGCCTTATCTGCGTTCACTTCTGTGCCCATAGCTAGAGGTGTGCCTTGCCCGCAGGTGTGACGTGTCCAAAGGTGTGCCTTGTTTGCATCTGGGGCTGTGTCGTGTCCACGTCCAAAAGTGTGCCATGTTTGCATATGGTGAAAGGAAGGTCGTACGATAAAGGGCCTGTGTTGGTCGTACAAGGGTGGTTTGTGTTGTCTGTGCGTGGTGGTCTTGACCATTCAGGGAAGTGTCATAGGCCGTATAGGACATTACAAAGGACTTCTGTAAAAACATTGTACAACCAATTAGGTATCAGTTTTTATGTACCAAGCCCTGGAGGCCTACTTGAGGCTGTAAAGAGTCTTGACAAGTCTGCATACCCAGTACTCTATGCTTGCAACTTTGAAACAAGGAGGCTGCAACATATACGCTTCTTCCTCCAAATCACTATTGAGGAAGGCACTCTTCATATCCATTTGATGGGTTGTCCAACCACACTATGTTGTAATGGCTAGAACAAGTCAAATAGTGTTCATCTTTGATGTAGTAGAAAAGAATTCCTCATAGTCAATGCCTTCATTCTACGAGAAGCCCTTAGCTACCAACCAAGCTTTGTACTTAACAAGAGTTCCATCAACTTTGTACTTCACTTCATAGACCCATTTGCAACCAATGGGTTTCTTCTTGGATGGAAGATCTAACACAATCCAAGTGTTGTTCTTCAAAAGATTGATAGCCAACGTCCATAGCCTTTTCCCATTCAGGGATGTAATGGTTGCCCTTGCTCTGAATTTTTGTTCTTTTAATTTATTTGACAATAATGTAAATAGATATTTGGAACCAACCAATATACTGAACCAATAACAACAATACTAATAGCAGCATATATAACTGAAACTAATCACTAATTTGCAACCATTAAATTGTAAACAACATTATGAGTAACCCACTCAAACTCTAAGTCTGATATTTATTTTCAACATTCAGAATTACAACGCAAATATAATATATTCCATGAATTTTAGTTCAAATTACATATATAATGCTTAATGCTCCTCAAACAAAGAAGACAAGGAACGCATACCATATAGGAGTCCCAAAATTCTATCCCAGACTTGATACGTTGCCTAAAACTTTGTTTCAGACTTGCTACAGCCAACATACTCTATATATAACCCATTAAAATGTACGGCCAGCTTATAGAAGATGATATGCAGCACTCAGCAGTTCAAACTCAACTCCTAGCAGCTCAAGCAATCACCTTGAATGGTCTAAACTTCATAGATGAAATGAACAGCTTCAATAATGTAATCAGATTTACCTTTAAGCTCAACCAAATCCACCTGTTTGTCTTTCAACAGCGAAGAGAATGATAGCGAAGAGGGTTTCCGTCCTCCAAGCCCAAGAATATATATCCTCTAGACAATTTTATAAATTTCATATATTTTCCAGCCTGCTGTAACAGAGCTCTTCAATCTCTTTTATAACACTTTCTAAGAGTCACCTTGTCAATGTGGGATAAACAAAATCACTTTTTTGCCCCTTCCTATTTTTTTGGAACATTTTCCCTTTGACTATATATTATCCTCCATCATCAACTAAAATTGTATCCATATGACCAAAATCAACAATGAACTTGAAATTCCAATCTTTTCAAAATGTGAAGTGTCTAGCTGCCCGTAAATCAAATAACTAGTAAGTAGTAACTTCTGTTAATGTTGTCTGAAACAGATGCCATGATTGAAAACTTGTCTTCTGAACCGTGCTCTTCCTCAGGAACAGTCACATTAGCTTTATCATGCTTCTATTGAATACACTGTATTGTCTTTCCATGCATTCCTTTTCAACATCTCCAAATTTGTTGTGATGAGAACATTTTTATTTTTCTTTGGGTGAGCATTGTGAAGAAAGTGTTGCCAGAATTTTTTTAAGTTTTTCCCATAATCTGAGCAACAAAAGCACTTTCTCTATGTTCAGATGTAGATTCACTTATCTGTTGTTATCTACCCTTTTTCTATATAATAAGTATATACTAACCTTACCAAAGTTAGCATCCAACTTTCAGCCAATATATTCAAAGGCTACACAGAAGTCTCATAGGAGGGTGACAAGCTATTGATGACAAATGCAACCGTATCCTTATCTGTCAATTTGCTGATGGTGACAAGTTGATCTTTAAGATCATCGATATTTAGGTGATGTTTAAAAAAAGGAACAACCCTCGTGCAATTTAGCAGAAAAAATTGAATTTTAAAAAACAAGACCTAACATTTTTCTGACATTCAATATTTGTTTTTTAAAATTATCCCACAATGTAAATGTAGTTGCAGCAAGCATTTTGGGGATCAAATCATAAGAAACAACTTTGGGGTACAATTTTGTAGAGGCGTCAATCTTATGAAGAAGGAATGTATAGTGCTTTCAATAGTTCTGATTCTTGACAGTGCTTTCCTTATTCTTATAATAGTCCTAATTCTTGACAGTGCTTTCCTTATTCTAATTATAATAATGCTGGTCCTTATTTTTTATAATGCTTTCCTTATTCTAATTAATAGACAGTGATAGAGAAAGTAAAGTGCTCAGTCCTTATAGGAAGTCATGTGAGCACAACTTAACATCTTCTACGCCTAGATGGTTTAGAGAGAGTGGATTCTCAAGCTCTCTATATACCTCTACTTCCCAATGCTCTTCACTATTACAATTTTCACATATGCAATATGTTATAGAGGCAGAAACTCATGCCCATAGTATGTGACTTAATTTCCTAAGACATATCACTATCAAACCACCACCTATGTTTCTATGGGTTCAACTATAAATACCACCTAAAATCCAGTTAGGCGTCCAATATTTTACAATCAAGAAAATTGATTACTTTGGCTACAAAAAGTTGTCATTTCAGTTGCTTGAACTTGTACATTCTTTAGCACTATACACAAAATAGATAGCAGTCTATGTAATCAAAATTCATGAGTATCGTATATCACAATACTGCAGCCAATATCAACCACCAGCATAGTATTTTGAAATGTATTGTAAAATAAAACCATTTAATATGAGAAAATAAACACACCAAATTAATTGTCTGTTCACCATGTTTATGATATCTTCAACAAATGTTCAAAGTACAATAAACAGTGGATGTTAAGCCTTTCCAGAAACAAACCTGAGAAACCCAAGGGGCAAACTGTTGATATACTTCGGTCACAATATCGCCTTGCATAACCGACTGGATAGCCTGTCCAATTTAAAAGTGGTTATAAGTAAAAATCAACCATAAGCATCACAAAAAGCACCCTTTTGGCAACAGCCTATAAGTTTCAAGGAATGTCTACATGATATAATAAAATGGGTGCATGGGCCAATTTTATGTCCAAATCATCTTTACTTAAATAAACAGCAAGATGAAAAATATATATATATATAGATAGATAGATAGATAGATAGATAGATAGATAGATAGAGCACTTAGATGGAGATAAAATCTAGATTTTCTTTTACTAGGACTAATAAAGACCGGATGGTTGTAGACCTGTTCACTTGTATTCCCAAGATGAAAGCAGCTTGAACTGTTAGGACGAAAAACATAAGCACCAGAAGCCTGTGGAACAAATGAAAATGTAATCTGTAAGGCTTGGATAAGCATTTGATTCAGAAGTTTTTTGAGAAATTCAATAAACAACATGGACAAATAAAGCTTACAAAAGTTTATTTGAAAATATCATATCACATTGTTACTCAAATTAAAAACATCGCAAGATTAAAGATTCCTAGATTTGAGTATAAAAGAAATTACTAAATATCATCATAAGATTACCAAGAATTTGTCATCAGGACCAATTTAGGACCATATATCAGTTTTTTTCTATTAGAAGAACATTTTAATGGTCAAAGATAAATGACCATATGTCAGTTTTTCTCTGTTCGAAGAACATTCAAATAGTCAAAGATAAATTTATTCTAGAATTTCACAACAAACCTGTAAGTTAGCATTAATTGTTCAATAGTCAGAAGCCATCAAGCTAACAATATACCTGCCATCAAGCTGGTGGGATGCCCTGCCTTGCTTTAGAGTTTTTGGTGTAAGGTGGGACATGGGGGCGATGTCCATATAAATATTAAGATGCTTGTTTAAAATTTTAGTAGCTCTTTTCATTCTTATATAGACATATAGAAGACTGATAGCTGGTCTAATTATAGTAATTCACTTAACAAGGTTTGCATTGTTGAGAACAGTATTACTGAGTGAGGAGGGGGCAGGGGGTGAGTCATTATAACATCAAACTTCCTTTTTCAACTTAAAAACAAAAGCACATAACTTAATCCCAAAGCATATTCATTCCATGTAAACATTCACATGAAATCTAACTATCATGTAACACAAGAACACAAAATATATGTGGAAATGCTTACATGAGACAAGCACAGAGGATTAATGCTTTTATATAAAAGTAATTTTACAAAGTTTGTAGGCACCAACCTACCAGAGGCACCAATTCCTCATTCAATTTGTGAGATCCTTTCCCACTAGAGGCAACAACCTCTCATTCTATTCGTGAGCACCAACTCACTAGAGGCACCAACCCCTCTCATTCTTTTAGAGGAATAACCGCTCATTCAAATTTCAATCTTTTAATGGATGATGGATGATCCTATTCTTCAAAATCGATGCTATAATTCTCTTCTTCAAATCTGCATTGATCTCTTCATAAAGCTTCATATATCCTTGCTACAAGATCTATGCATATATACCTTCTTCACAAATTTGATGTTATTAACTCCATATCATTTTCTTTTCAATATGCATTACATTGAGAGACACGTCCTTCACACAACTGCAATCGTTCCTTTTTCAATTCTGCTATGAATTGATCATAAGTCCCCAAAAATATGACCACAATTGTTTATTAGAAATCTGCTTTGCACCCCTTAGATTCTCTTATATAATCTCCATATAATTCTTCCTCTTCTTAAATTGGTGTATGTACTTGATATATATTTCACACACACCTCACACTACCTCAACCTTCTTTCAAATCTCTACATGTACCTTTTGAATAGATTCTTCATCAGAGAGTCATATTTTCTCATTTGTTAATTGAACCTCTTCACTTATAAACTAAATCGCACCATTTGAAAATCACAAATCACATCTCTATTATAATATGCCACTTGTCTTATGTAATGATCATTATCAAAATAATGCCTTGTGATTGCTGGCTCAATAAACATTAGTTAGAGGCAACTAAATGAATCTGCTCTTTTAATTGATCTTTATATAATATGATCTAAACAAATTGCACCATTTTACTCATTCATTAAACAAGCTTCTGGTTATTAATGTAAAAACCCCTATTGGGTTATACCTCTAAATTTTAATTTTGCTTGTTTGACATTTTGTCAAACAATTGGCATGTAATGTTCAAATTCTGATTTTAGCTGAATATATTATTTTGCAACTTGAATTTTTTTTACTTTTTGACAATATTTGAGAATGAGGAAATTAACTTCAACTTTAAATGCACAATCTCAATAACTAAAATCTTATTAGCAAATTTATTCAATTTTCCAAATATATACAAAGCTGGTAGATAATATGCAATTACAATTTCAATATCAACTATAAATAATGTGCACCTTATCATAGATAGAAATCACTGCTACTTGGAGGTTACAAAAAACGCAGCCTTTAATGCACATTCGTTGTAGTAGAAACACAGCCTTCCTGAAACAAATGGCAGTTTCTACATGTAAATCTCAGCTCCTTAAAAGATAACGCAACCTCCATGTTTATTATCGCAGCTTCCTTGTATGATGACTGCTCACAAAACTCTTTCAATCTGCAATTAAATGTCTTCAAATTGATCCCCAAATGATCAAATAAGACCCTTGTAAATGCACAAACCTCTGAAAGGCTGATGTAGAACAATGGCTAGCACAACCAGCAATCTCAGTGCAATCTTTCAGCACCTCAAAGCTGAGTAATAATGGCCTCCAAACTTGCAATGGCTCCTTGTAACCCTTATTAGAGAAACTCATAAAATTCACTAAGTATCAAAGCACAAAAATAATCAATTCCCATATATGAGAATGAGCTCTTAAGTACCTTTTTATTCTTTCTTGTGAGAGCTCAAACACATTCCTTACCAATGTGGGATAAACGATTACTTTTTTCCTTTTAATAGTTCATTTACTCCAATACTTTTATTAATACCTTGGCTTAATCTTGCATGAATTAATTGAATAAATGGCCCCTTCCAATGATGACTCAACCCTCAACTTAAGTGAAATTATAAAGTTAAATTATAACTTTATAATAAGTCATTCAATGATTTAATAATAATTTGGCTACTAAAATAATAATAACTCCCAAAATACTTATCCTTTAAATATGTCATCTGAAATAGGAGTCACACCTATTATTTCCCCACGTGACCAAATGCACTTTCCAAAAATAAAAAAGGTCCTTCTCAAACAACATCAGGCTTACTATAAATAGTAAACGTGGCAAAACTATAGCAAATTAAGTCCAAATGATGCCAAACCAAAGAATACTGAATCTTGAAGTAGATGCCCACTAAAAGAGACCCTCTGTCCATCCTCATTAGCTTATGAGGGACACATGATAGGCTAATCCATCCATAGTCATGGTCACACTAAAAAGGGGACATTACAATTAATAATCGCACCTTTGAGAACCATTACTAATTAAATCTACACTTCAATTTTTAATGTTGTTTGTGTTTAATACCACCAATACACTTCTTAAACAAATCACACTTCTTTCGTTGCTTAACCACTTACTAATGAATGTCAACCAAAATACAAAACGTTTCTTCTTTATTCTATTGTGCTTGCTCTTTTGACTTCAAAAACAAGGCACTGGTTCTAACTCAATGTGATCGCTATGAGAGATTAGTCGTTGTCGTACTAAGTCGACAATCTTTACGCTGTAGTCATCATAGTCTTTGTCGCTGTTCATACATTGCTAACTCTTATTCCTTAACACTGTGCAAGTGTAATTGCTGACTTTCCTTAATTATTTTCAAGTCGCTGTGATATCGGCTTGACAATTTACCTTACAAAACTTCCGCCACCTTTATATGTTATTCAAATGGTATCTTTTTTAGAAAGGGGAAGATTGTTAGCAATATGAGTTGTCATTAGTGTATTTCACAAACCCCATTCACACCGGTAAAGGCTCACTGGTCACTCACATTACTTAGAAGACACCGGTAGATGAAGAACAAAGTGTATGCACTGGTTGACTATTTCGACAGATACACCAGTAAACCGAACCAAGTACTCAGTACCGGTCTTATGAAGCATACAAGAACAAACCGAGTATGAGGGTATACCGATCTAACTGCAAGATAGATCCGATCCGGATTTTGTGGATCAGTTTGAGTTAAAAGCCTGATTATAGGGGACATCCACCGCTTAGAAGTGAAGTTAGCTTTTCTAACAGAAGTTAGCTTTAACTCTATGGATGATCTCAAGGTAAACTCTAGATCACAACGCACAGCTTTCATGCATTGCATAATTTATGGTTAAGTTTACTCCCTGACGGTTCTACGAGTCAAGAGGTTCACTCTTGTATAAATATAGGGCATAGAACGCAATATATGTTGTTGCTGTTGTTGATAGTTGGAGATTGCATAGAGCAGATAAGAGATATCTTCTGAGGAGTGCTACAAGCACAAAGGTGAAGTAAGAAAGAAAGATCAACAGCCAGGCCAACCAAGGAAGAGATCTACGGGTATGATCTAATCAAGCAATCACTCTCATAATAAATCACTGCTTTTATAAAGTGTTAAAAGCATATTGAAATCCCTCTATCAGGGTGAACCTAATTGGTTTGTTGTAAAAATCCCCTAACAAGGTGACATTTTCGTTGATGTTCAAAGTCTTGTAACCAGGCAACTCTTAACAAGGTTTAGATCTTAACCGATCTTTTGTAAAATCCCTTAATCAGGTAGCACCTTAACCAGTGTTTTGTAAGCTCCTAGCAGGGCGCCTTCATTTGGTACTAGTGAAGTTGTGAGCTCTGTCTCACCGTGGTTTTTTCCTTCTAACCGGGGGTTTCCACGTATAAATACCTGTGTTAATCTATGTGATTCTGTTTATGGTTGTGAATGACTGTTATATTCTGTTTATCCATAAGGACAAAAAAAAGTGGAGAATTACAATAAGGTAGGAGCATTTACTGATTCACCCCCCGCTCTCAGTAACCAGTAAGCAATAACAATTGGTATCAGAGCAACGGTTCTCTATAGTCTATACAACAAAGTCTAACAGCTTGAGAAAAAGATCATGGAGGGTTACCAGTATCAGAAACAGCTAGAGGAAGCCAACGACATCATTATCTCGCTGGAGAATAGACTGAGGAAATCACTTGCAAAAAGGAAGGAGTTGGCTCTGCAACTAAACGAGAGCAATGAAACAATCAATGAACTCTCTAGGCAAAGTGGATCTGATGAGGCTGAGGAGGCAGTCTCTGAGCTTATGGAAAAGAATCAGATCCTAACTAGTCAGATTGTTGATCTCAAAAGGGAGCAAAAGGTAAATGCTCTGAGGATGACTGAACTGATTGAGCAGAAACGAAAAACTGAAAGTGAAAGAAACACAACAGTCAAGTCATCAACAGCCTCGGAAAAAACTCACCACCAACCACCTCAATGTGCAATCAAACTGGGTCTAGGGCTGGTGTGGACCGTAAATGCTCCAACTCCACAGTCACCTCCTCTAACTGGATCTGCGACTCCTGAAGAGCCCACTGAGTGTCCTCAAAAACCTCAGCAGTCGTTGTGAGCTCCTGGGTAAGCTCACTCGCCTCCTCTCTGTCCATCAATGCCTCATAAGTTGTACTCCACCACTCAACTAGGTGATCTCAGTCGGCTACCATCTGTAAGTAGTTTTGTCTCAAAATCTTGACAGCCTCACGCAAGGAATGAATCTCTGTCAATGAAAGGTAACCAACACTAGGCTCATCTGTCATAGGAGCACCCCAACCATAAACAACCAACAACTGACGAGCGGCATCAAAATGCTCGAGAGTAGAAGTAATATCTCTCTCATCAACTCGCAACTGGCTAGTCACATGATGACTCTGCACAATGGGTCTCCTATGAACAACCTCAAACGCACTGTCTACACTATGAGAGGAAGCTGCATCCAACAAACTCCCCTCAAGATCACCGTCTCTCTGTGTACTTTCATCTGAGTACACATCTACAAACTGAGTACAGGCATCGGACCTGTCCTCATCTAACCTCGGGGAAGCTGCTGCTATATCCGACTCAACACAATCTCCAACTCCCTTGTCCTATGCGACCATCTGACAGTCCAAATCCTGGAATACATCCACATGAGTTACCAAAGAAGTAACCCCCTCTCTAGAAGTGGAAGCCCTGGCTGTAACAAACTCCTACCACTCATAAGCTTCCCGTCCTCATCTGTGAGTCCCTGTAACACAGAATCCTCGAACCCACCACCACCATATGACAACACTAAATCTACACCCAAAGTCAGATATAGAAAGCTAGAAATACTACAACACTCATCATCCTCGCTCTTAGCATTGGAGATATTTGCAATGCTAGTGTACACATCATCTAGCTGCATCTCCTCTACTAACTCTGGCTGCATACACAACTCAATGTCGTCATGTGAATCAACTAAACTGTGGCATGAAACTACATTACCCAAATCAACTGCAACACTCTCATCCTGAGTGTTATCACTAGAAAGCTTCATGCTCACATCCTCAACACAAGGAAAAACCACTGTCTCCTGTACTGAACCCACACTACGACTGCTATCATAAATCTCTGAGGTGTCAGAGCTCAAACGCTCCTCGCAGTTATCACCCAACAACTCACAGGGGGTGTCATCTCCAATGCAACTCACAGCATCCTCAAAAGTGTCATCAGATGTGTCTATACTATCAGCTCCCACATCTCCTGCTGAAATCTCAACTGCTGACACGTGACTCTGCACACATGACTCAACGTAAGGCTGTGAACCAATAATGCTAGAGCATGAATTGTCATCAAATGACCCCACTCTAATGCCCAGATCACCAACCTCACCATTGGGAGA
The DNA here is from genome assembly GCA_027943335.1 of Chamaecyparis obtusa. NCBI lineage: Eukaryota > Viridiplantae > Streptophyta > Pinopsida > Cupressales > Cupressaceae > Chamaecyparis > Chamaecyparis obtusa. The sequence continues at coordinate 195,935 of BSBK01002510.1, read as the reverse complement.
CTCCGTTCATGCCTCGGTCCCAACTGAGGAAGCAACTGCCCCCTAAACTGGAGCGGCACCACTACAGCTGACATAAACATCTCCGATAATAACTCCCTCGATGAAAGAGTCTGAACACTCAATGATAACTACAACATCAGCTACCTTTGTACAATCCGTAATGACTGCTCTGGGAGCCTCAACCTAGTGATGCTTAGCACTATTGTCGACCAATGGCACTGTAACATCCACTGGCTCCTATGCAATAAATCCATCACCACCACTGCGGATGGGAATAGCAGGTGCTGAACTAGATGTAAGAACATCAACATCATGGACTATTGTCGGAGAAAACTCCAGCCTTCTCCCCTGTAAATTCGATGTCGGCCTTCTAAAGGCAGAGACCATATATCTCCCTGCCCTATCTACTGTAACTGGATCCGACAAACTCTCTGCCAATCTTTCCTAATGCAGTCTAAGTCTCTCCATGATTTCTACTAAAGCATTTAATTCCTCTCTATTTCCCTTACTGCTACGACGATTTCCGGGACTGGGCCTCCCGTATTTATCCATAGCTAGAGCAAAAATAAGTGTTGATCACTTTTAAAAACTTCTGAAAAAAACAAAAACTCCAGACCCCACAGGATGGCAAGAAAAAGGCTCTGATACCACTGTGAGGGTCACCAAACCAAGCTAATCCCATAAGTCTAAAAACGGGAACATTACAGTTGCCTAATCAAAACTGTAGATTTGAAGCAAGGCCAGCAAGTGGGATGGTAGAATAATGTGCTGCACATTCGACCAACAAGTGCTAGTAATTGACACTGATAACGAAGACACAAGGGAAGAAACCCAGGAGGATTAATTGATAGAGGACTTGTTGCATGCGTGGGAAGTTTCAGTCGACTAGTACGTGTAGAGGGAAGTCCAAGACAGAGAGTGGTCCCTAAAGGGACGATACGTGACGAACTCACAATGCGACCGACTATCTATGATCTTCTCAAAAGTATTCCTAGATTGCTGGCCCGTAATCTGATTGAAGTGGAAGAACAGGGGGAGGAAAAAAAGAGGAACAACGTCCGCAACAAATACTGCAACGGTACGAGGAAAGGAATAGGAGGGACGAGGAAGAGTGTGACACAAACAGACATTGTACATCTAGCAATTTCACCAATTAATGCCCCTTCTACCAAACAAAAACATAAGATGTGTTGGCATTAAGGTATGGTAACCGGTAAGATTGCAACCGGTACATGGCTATAGAGGTATTGTCATTGATTGGCAAAAGGTGTGTTGACATTTGAATCTAAGGACACCAATCTTGAATCTATGAAGCAAGACAGATACAAATACAACAGACAACATCAAGTGTGTGGAGAGATTGGTTTGGCAACCGGTGACACCGTGCAAAGAACAAAAGACTACATTTGCTCATCGGAAGCAACCAGTAACCAGTGACAAAGATCGAGGAAAGGACGCAACCGGTGTAGACAGAGGAAGGAAAGGCGACAGCTCAAGGCTCTTACCTATGAACAACTTAAGGATCTTTACCGACCAAGTGAAGACTTCGTCATGATAAGATGAACTAGAGAAGTCATAGTCAACAATCAGTTATCTAACTCTTTGACCGGGATTTACTGCACTAAATCCGGTAGATTTTGAGTTATCAAAACGATCAGTACAAGGGGCGAATGAAGGTTTTAATGCCGGACTTTATGGCATTAAATCATGGAGTTATATCTTGTGAAGGAAAGTTTTTTGACATGCATCTACTGCTTTCTTTCATAAAGCAGATAAAGCTTAGCATGCATTGGATATTTACTCAGTGAACTAATACTGCACTAGGTGACGAATCCGAAGGTGATCTCTTTATAGGTCGTGCATGAGAAAAGCAATTAGGGCAAGAAGTCTATACATTCCTCTACTTGACAAGAATATAGTTTGCCCTCATTCTGCCAAACCAAAGAGTGAACCTGTACGTTGAAGAAGCTAAGGTGAAGAAAAAGGAGAAGAGAGAAGAGTGTGCAGAGAAGCACAACAGGAAAGGAGAACATACTTGCAGCGACTGGTGATGTTTCTCAGTCGAATATAATAGAGATCTTATCAAGCTAAGCAAAGCCATTGTTAAAAGGTCAAGTACTCTATTGTTCTCTAACAATTACAATAGCTAAATCCCAGTATTTTGAGTGGAGATTAACAGGCCCCTTGTACTAAATTCCTTAACCGGGTGACATCTATTAAGGTTTTCTAAGTCCTCTAACCAGGTAGGCTCTAACAGGCCCTGTTATATAAAATCCCTTAACTGGGTCGCATCTAACAATGCATTTGTAATCCTTTAACAGGGAAGGCCCCTAACAGGGCACACTTTAGAATAGTGCAGAATTTGTGAGGTTTCCTCACACCGTGGTTTTCACCCAATTTTGGGTTTCCACCTGATAAATCTGGTGTTGCTTATTGGTTGATTGCTTGATGCTACTTTCATACTAGAATCTGTTTTTGCTTACAATTGTAGTACACTACATCAGATTTGTTTTAAAGTTTTATAGGTGTTGATTCACCTCTCCCCTCTCGGCACTAGTTGGGACTATCAATTGGTATCAAGGCCAAGTTTCTTTTCTTTGCTGCTTAACCGCAAAAAGAAAAAGGTCAAGATGATGAGAAAGGAAGGACCAAAGTTCTCCAAGGAAAACTTTACTCTATGGCGCAGCAGAATGAAATTGTACATGGAGACCACCGGAGATCAATATTGGACTCATGTAACCACTGATTACATTGAACCCAATGGTACCCTAACTCCTGATGAATTGAAGAACAAGACAGAACATATAGCTGCAATGGATATGATAGCAAGCACACTACCTGACTATGTCTATGCAGACATTGAAAATCTAGATATTGCTCACAAGATGTGGGCCAAGTTGCAATTAGTGTATGGTGGTGACCCACATGTACAAAGAGCCAAGGTAGAAAGCCTCAGAGGAAAGTATGATGACATGAGGATGAATGAAGGAGAAGACATTGAGCAATACAGCAACAAAATCAAAGAAGTGATTAACTCCATCAAAAACGCTGGAGGAAAACTAAGTGAGGAGGAGGTGGTAAGCAAAATACTGAGAACGCTAAGGCCTCAATATGCCATCAAGATCTCAGCCAATCAAGAGCTCAGATCAGTGACCACAGATCAAGTCACTCTAGACTGACTAATCGCTAAGTTGACTGCATTTGAATTGAGCAATTTTGATGATAGCTTACCCATGCAGGAACCTGCTTTTAAGTCTTCTGTAAATACCTCTTCCACCAAGAAAGGAAGACAAACCAGTAATAGTTCTACCGGCAAGATTGGTAGTCTTATTGAGAATTTGCTCTTAGAAGAGATGGAGCAAGATGAGTTTGAAACACTCATCGCTAGGAGATTTCCCAACGGAAAAGGGAACTACAAAGGAAAGCTCCCACTAAAATGTTTCTCTTTAAATAAGATAAGACATATTGCTGCAAGATGTCCAGACAATGAAAATAAAGACAAGAGCAACCGATTCAAGAACAAAGTAAAGAAGGAATGCTACCTTGTAGAAGGAGTTACAGACAATGAATCTGAAGACTCTGAAGATCCAAAAATTGCATTTGTTGCAATATCAAAAGATAGCCCGGTGATAAGTGAAATGACACTGATATCAAAATCTTGTCAACATGATGACTGGATCATTTATAGTGGATGCACTCACCACATGACTGGAGATAAGAACAAGTTCATCAACACAAAGCTCAATAACTGTGGATCGGTAACCAGTTGTCTACACCAAGTACTCCTCAGCAAAATGCAATAGCAGAAAGAAGAAACAGGACGCTGATTGACTGTGTGAGAACCCTAATGATTTAGAAGGATCTCCCTCATCACTTCTGGAGAGAAGCTATCAACACCGCTGTTTACAAACTGAACCAAATTCAAGTCAAGAAAGGAACCAGTAAGACGCCCTATGAACTATGGTTCAGTCACACTCCTAGTGTAGGCTATTTCAGAATCTTTGGTAGCAACTGTTACATTAAAAGAAATATGTACTCTGGGAAGTTTGAGCCCAAGAGTGATAAAGGCATATTTTTTGGTTATTCTACCAAGAGTAAAGCCTACAGGTGTTTGAATAAGAGGACAGGAAAAATAATTGAAAGTAGCAATGTAAAAGTTGATGAATATTCAGAACCAAGAAAGAAGATCAGTCATAATGAAAATGACAGTCTGCAGGATCGTAATGCTGGAAATATTTTGGAATTCAATGAAATAACTATTGAAGATGAAAGAGAAGATCATGAAAACAGACCTCTGGAACAAGATGTTGTACCTAAAGTTAACAGACCAACTCAAGATGATGAACAAGAAGTTGTTCTTAACCATGCTGAAGAAATTACTCAACCGAAAGAACTTGACCGGGAACAAAGACCGGCTCTTCCAAGGTATGTCACATATCACTCAACTGATAATATTATTGGTGACAAACATGCAAATGTCTTGACTAGGAAAAAGCCTAGAGAAAATATCTATTTATTTTTCTGTATAGAGCCCAAAACCACCAGGGCGGCTCTGGAAGATGAAAATTGGGTCAAGGCCATGGAAGAAGAGATTGAGCAAATAAAGAACAATGACACATGGATTCTTGTGCCAAGACCACAGGACAAGAATGCCATTGGGACAAAGTGGGTCTAGAGAAATAAACTAAATGAAGAAGGAAAAGTGATAAGGAACAAAGCAAGACTAGTCTGCAAAGGATATGCTCAGGAGGCTGGATTGGATTATGGGGAAACCTTTGCACCTGTCACCAACTTGGAAGTAGTAAGAATTCTTCTTGCTTATGTTGCTCACAAGAAGTTCAAAGTATACCAGATGGATGTAAAGTTTGCATTTCTGAATGGAGTACAAGAGGAGGAAGTTTACATTGAACAACCAAAGGGCTTCACATCCCCACACAAAAGGGTGGTATGGTCTGTAAACTCAAGAAGGCTCTTTATGGACGAAAACAAGCCCCAAGAGTATGGTATGAAAGATTGCATTCATACCTTTTGACAATAGGATTCACAAGAACCAGGGACAATAGTAACATGTATCTCAAGACTGAAAAAGAAGGGAACCTGATTGCTGAAATCTTTGGATGAAATCATCTTTGGAGGAGATGACAGGATGAGCAAAGCCTTTGGTGAAGAGATGAAAGAATTTGAAATGTCTATGATAGGAACCATAAAATTCTTCATTGGACTACAGGTCCATCAGCTAAAGCAAGGTATCTTTATCTCTCAATCCAAGTACGTAAAAGAAATTCTTAAAACATTTGGGCTAGAAAAATCCAAACCGGTTGGTACACCTATGATAACTAACCTCAAGTTATCAAAGAAAGATGATGCAAAAGAAGTGAATGAGACACTGTATCGGTCTATGATCGGCAAATTACAGTATGCAGTACACAGTAGACCGGATATTGCACATGCAATAGGCATCGTAGCAAGATTCTCTGCAAATCCTAAAGAGACACCTAATAGCGGTGAAGAGAATTTTCAGATACCTGAAGGGGACTAAGGAGTATGGCTTATGGTTTCCTCACAGGGGAGGCTTCCAAGTAAAGGTTTTCGTTGATGCAGATTTGGCTCGGAATATTGATGATAGAAAGACCACAAGTGGTGGTGCATTCTTTCTTAGAGAGAGAATTGTGTCTTGGACAAGCAAGAAACATAACTGCATTTCACAGTCCACAATGGAAGCTGAATATGTTGTTCACACACAGGTAATCTAGATCAAATAGCTACTTGAAGGAATCCACGAACAGATACCTGAACCGATTGCAATTTACTGTGACAGTACAAGTGCAATAAACATATCCAAGAATCCTGTCATGCACTCCAAAACAAAGTATATTGCCATCAAGTATCACTACTTGAGAGAGCAGGTACAAAATAAAGAAGTAAGATTGGAGTATGTACCCACAAAAGAACAGATTGCTGACATCTTCACAAAGCCATTACCAAAGAGTACTTTTGAGTATCTCAGAGTGTAATGTCCCCATTTTTCAAACTTCGGGATTAGCTTGGTTTGGCAACCCTCACAAGCTAATCAGGTGATCAAGGGGGTAAGATGTAAGAGCCAGTGTTGGGATTCCATTCTGGAGGTTCAAATTATTAGGTCTGCTCTTCGTTCGAGTCAATTTGGTCGACTTACTATTTTTAGTAAGTGGTATTTCGAGTGTGGTCAGGATTAGTAAGGTGTCTGCACAGAGTGTTAGATGTCTCAGGATCGAGTTTCAAAGAATCTCCAGTTTGAGAGACTTTCTATTTATAGTAAATCTATTTTTAGCAGTTGGCTATTTTTGGCAGCAAGTCATTTCTGGCAAGGCAGTTGGCATTTGAGGCTCTAGTGTCGGAAATGAGTTTGTATAGTCAGCGAGATTCAGAGGCTTTTGGTTTTTAAAGTTATCGTTATTAAATTAAATTATTTTAATTTAATAACTTTAATACTTTATAACCTTAGTGTTATAAAATGAAGAGGTCATTTAAAAGCCTTTTTAATGAAAAAAGTGAAATCGTGTTTTTTTCCGAAAAACCTATATATTCTACTCGAAAAAGCACTTTCATTCATTCATTGTTGATTTGATAAAATTTATAAAGTTTCTTGGCTGTGAGAAACCAGCTAGGGTTTCGAGGACTGATTCCTCTTTTGGCAATTTGAGCCATCACAGATTGGTGGTGAATTTTGCAGCTGCTGATTCTGAATTAAATCCAGTGCTGATGTATACTGGGTTTATGAGAAGTTTGTTCTGCAAGCAAATCAATTTATTCATTTTGGGGTTTGATTTGTCTTCCTGCTGGAGTTCTGAAATTGTTTGGAGGATTTCTGTGTTTCTTCATTTGGTAATTGCATTTGAATTTGCTAAGGTTGTTTTTATTGAGAAATTTGTTGTTAATTAATTGCTAATACTGCAATTAATAAATTGGTGTTCGGATTTTTGGTGAAGTTATTTCTATAGGCGAATCATTTGTTCTTAAGGATTTTGAATTGTTTCATGGTTGAGGTTTAATAATTGATTGAGAAATTGGCAGAGATCTTCTTGCAAATGCTGAATTAATTATATTGAGATTGAATTCACAAAATCTGGAAACCCACATTAATTACATGGCTGTGTTTTTTAATTGGGAATTTAAGGAGCTTCATTGTTTGCTCACGTGACTGGAAAACAGGGTCAGATTAATATTTCTACTGAAACCATCAACACAACAAGCCAACCTCATGATATTACATCTTGCCGTGAATGTACAGGCTAGAGTTTAGGCGTTAGAGAATTGTGGTATGTTTTTATGAAAGACATTACAAAATTACAAGCATTTTCGGATTGCCTTTGAGTTTTTTATATTAACTGAAATGCTTATATATTCTGTTTGTAATGAGAAATGAGAATCAATTAAATTATTAAAGAATGTCATTTTGTCTTGGTTGGATTATTTTGTATTTTGGTGAAGATTGATTATTAAATTGCAATTAAAAGATTTATTGAGCAAGTGCTGCAAATATTTTAAATAAAATAAGTGGATTTGGAAGAAGCCAGTTTCAATTCTTCACACAAAGGTAAATTAGGGGTGATACCCCTTCTTGATATTCAGTAAACTTGAAAAGGCATTCATCAATTCATTATGCTTCAATGAAGGAATCCACCTCATCTTACCTGGATTGATGAATAGGACTACTGCTCAAAGGGGGAGCAGATTTCTTTAAGGTAGTCTTTCTTACTAGGCTTTAGCATTATTGTCAAAGGGGGAGATTATGACCGGACACTAGTATGTGTATACTGGTAGTGTCATTATTTGTTGTGGTTTTTGCCATCAATGCCAATGGGGGAGATTGTTGGCATTAAGGGATGGTAACCGATAAGATTGCAACCGGTATATGGCTATAGAGGTATTGTCATTGATTGGAAAAAGGAGTATTGACATCTGAATCTAAGGACACCAATCTTGGATCTATGAAGAAGGACAAATACAGATACAGCTGACAACATCAAGTGTGTGGAGAGACTGGTTTGGCAACCGGTGACACTGTGCAAAGAACAAGAAACTATATATGTTCATCAGAAGCAACCGGTCACCAAAGGAGAGGCAACCGGTAACCAGTGATAGAGACCGAGGAAAGGATGCAACTGGTGTAGACAAAGGAAGGAAAGGTGACAGGTCAAGGCTCTTACCTGTGCACAACTTAAGGATCTTTACCGACCAAGTGACGACTTCGTCATAATAAGATGAACCGGGGAAGTCATAGTCAACAATCACTTATCTAGCTCTTTGACCGGGATTTACTGCACTAAATCTGGTAGACTTTGAGTTATCAAGACGATTGGTACAAGGCATGAATGAAGGTTTTAACGCCGGAGTTTGTGGCATTAAATCATGGAGTTATCTCTTGTGATCGAAAGCTTTTTGACACGCATCTACTGCTTTCTTTCATAAAGCAGATAAAGCTTAGCATGCATCGGATGTTTCCTTAGTGAACTAATACTCCACTGGGTGATGGATCCGAAGGTGATCTCTATATAGGTCATGCATGAGAAAAGCAATTAGGGCAAGAAGTCTATATATGCCTCTGCCTGACAAGAATATAGTTTGCCCTCATTCTGCCAAAGCAAAGAGTGAACCTATACATTGAAGAAGCTAAGGTGAAGAAAAAGGAGAAGAGAGAAGAGTGTGAAGAGAAGCACAACAGGAAAGGAGAACATACCTGCAGTGATCGGTGATGTTTCTCAGTCGAATATAACAAAGATCTTATCAAGCTAAGCAAAGCCATTGTTAAAAGGTCAAGTACTCTATTGTTCTCTAACAATTACAATAGCGAAATCCCAGTATTTTGGGTGGACATTAATAGGTCCCTTATACTAAATCACTTAACCAGGTGACATCTATTTAGGTGTTCTATGTCCTCTAACCAAGCAGGCTCTAACAGGACTTATTATATCAAATCCTTTAACCGTGTCGCATCTAACAATGCGTTTGTAATCCTTTAACAGGGAAGGCTCCTAACAGGGCACACTTCAGAAGAGTGTAGAATTTGTGAGGTTTCCTCACACCGTGGTTTTCACCCGATTTTGGGTTTCCACGTGATAAATCTCGTGTTGCTTATTGGTTGATTGCTTGATGCTACTTTCATACTAGAATCTATTTTTGCTTACAATTGTAGTACACTACATCAGATTTGTTTTAAAGTTTTATAGGTGTTGATTCACCCCTCCCCTCTCAGCACCAGTTGGGACTGTCAAGATGCACTTGGAGAGAGAAGGAGAAGGATCAGTGAGAAGATCACTCCGAATCAAGGAGCGGAGTGAAAGGCAACGATGATTACAAAGAATCGTTGAGGAATCTCAAAGCCCACCACGAAGCAAAAGTCAAAGTGTCAGTCGAAGCTAGAGTAGAGAAAGGAGGGAGCCAACCAGCAAAGAAGATCGGACACAACGTACATGGCACGAGTGGAAGGAGATTAACAAAAACTTACCACTCCTTGATGAGGTAGGAGAGGATCTTACCATCCAGGCAAACAATCCATGCATATGAACAGTGACAAATGAGGAAGACTCAAAGTCTAACTCCATATAGAGTTACCCATCAATGCACTCCATAGGTGATGGAGACAACGAAGAGATAAATCTCTAGAGTTGGGTTTTGTTGGGCATCGAAAGCTTATATATATTAGAGGAGTCAAGGATAGGGGTGCAAGAACCAAGGACTCTGGGGAGGAGGGAATACAGGCACGAGGGAGGTAACCAAGATCTGGACGACACAGGTGAATGTGTAGAAAGCTTGCACATGGGCAAGAGTGCAAGTGTGGCACAGGAACGCCGAGAAAGAGACACTCCATTCGGGCCTGAGGTACTGACGAAGCAAGAAAGGTGGTGAACACTCCAGAGGTGCAACTATTGATGGATTAAATCATTTGCTAAATCATGGGGTTTAATTTTGAAATTATTATAAAGTTTGGCATATTCTTGTGGATCCCAATTGTATGTGGGAAAGGATTATATTTTATTCATAACTTAATTGAATTTGGCAATTAATATTTGCCATGAGTAAAAATATTGCCATGAGGAAATAATAATACCATGAGAAGTAATTCTGAAGTGCAGAATAAGTCATAGGATTGTGGGTTATAGCTATTACCACATCAAGATAATAGAAATATTTATCAGGCCTTCGGTATTAAAAGAGGAAGCTCATTGAAGCCAAAGACTAATAATGGGAGGGATTGAAATTTTTCATCCATTGGTTGCATATAATCACAAGGGCCGAACCTTTGAATTTGAACCTTAATATTTCATCTGAAAGTCATTGCCGCTGAAGCTATTAATTGCTGGGCGAATACATACATACATACATACATACATATATATATATATATATATATATATATATATATATTTTGTGGTTGTCGTGGATTGCCAGCCTTAAGATTCACGCAGAATGCTGAGAACTGTTGGGAGCAGCCCGGAATAACAGAACCTGGAAATTTGAACAGCAAGCAAAGTTGAATAAGTTGTGCCTTCATGAGGGGTTGCTGTTGAGACAACATACAGATTTTGTTGTAAAGACTAAGGCATCAGGATCTCTGTTGCCAGATCATCGCAAAGTGGATATTGAGGATAACCTTGGTAAAGATGGATGATTCGGTACATGCCTGAGAATTCCTTCTTGCTGAAGTTTGAGCACTGATAACTCCTTACTATTCTGTTCAGCCTGCCAGTTGAGACTCCTGCAACCAACCAGGTCTGTGATAATTGAATTTCAGTTTAGACTATGTTTAGTTGCTTGTTAAATTGATAAATTCAAATTAAGCCTGCTCTTTGTAATGATGTTGTTGTTGTTGACTTTCAACATTAATTGTGGTGCCATTGGAGAACTTAACCATTTCTGTCTGCAAGGATAATTGAAATTTGATCACTTCATTTATAGCCATCTGTTTTACAAGTAAATTTTTTTGAGGAAATCAGTGAGGGATGTTACAAATCTACTAAACAATCCATCACCATATCAGTGATTAAAAATAAGAGTTAGAAGTGAAGGATGAGAAGTTATAACTCTGGCACTTTCATCAAGTAAGCCCAAGTAACAAAATAAAGGAAAAGGCTGAAAACAGAAAATAAAATAAAAAACTTCAACATATCCTGCTATACCAAAAAACACTAATAGCAATAACAATTTTTCATATGCATACAAGAAGATGAATTCATACGAATATACCATATAAGAAAATTTATTATAATTTCAAAAAAAGGACCATAAATTCTTCATAGCATGAAACTATCTCATAATAAAATGTACCTGGATTCTTTTCTCACCAGTATTGCCATCACTTCCATTATACCAGCAAAATGACTGCTGCATAGGAATGGATACCTAGATAACACAGAATGGCAAAACATATTACAAAATTTTCAAGTCCCAGTATTGGCTATATCTATTAAAATTTTGAATCCATATCTAAGATACAAACAGCTACTTACCATACAAACCATCCCAATGCCATATGTCAGAAAATCAGCAATATTATTTATAACCCACATTGCATCCAGTTCATTTTTCAATTCCTATTCACAATTGTTTTCTAAAATTCCACTGTCTGGAATTCCCCAGAAAAATATCTCAAGTTGTTGATGGATATGATTACTCAAAATTTTCAGCATACAAGTAATATGTATCCATGAAATATTAATAGGAGGATTTCCAAACAACGGGGTATTGTTATGGATCTCAGAATGCACTTAAAATGAAAAATCAGAAGGGAAAAAAATCAAAACTTATGTACAAGCCTTCTTAGTTACCATGGCCCACAGAATACCCACACAAAAACAAAAACCATCAATTGTAATGTTATGGAATGAACCAATGCTTGGACAAGGCAGCTGGAGTAATAGACAAAGAAACATTAGGAATTTTCTATTCACGATACCAATGAAGTTATTGAGAAGATCAGCAGCCATATTTTGGAGGGTAGTGTGGAAAGTATTGAACTAAATGTTCTCTAAGCACAGGCATAATGATATTTCCAGCCAGATTTTCCTTCAGCTGAAATTCTGAGAACAAATCAGGTTTGTATTTATGACTTTCAGTTAACTGCAAAATGCATTGTAGCTATAATTTGAAACTATGGATATGTACGATAATGTGTGTGTGTAGGCACACACACAAACACATCCACATGTAAACACACACAAATATCAGTGTTCCACTCTGTGTTCCTAGGAGGACATTGAAGTAATTTCAAGGATGCAGTGAGGAATGTAGGGCGTTCCTCCATATCAAAATTATTTTTCTCATGTCCCTGGTACATTTCAGATTTTGTTTAGGTGTCTAGGGAACATTTTCTGTTTGGAGGTGAGATGAAATATCTGGGCATTCCTGAATGACAGCTTTATGTCTCAGAATACATCAGATCTAGCAACATAATCAAGAGAGGTGAAACATATATGCAATAACAGAATTTAATTATTAGAATCAAGGTTCCCCCCTTGTAGGGAAGTTAGAATGATGAGGACTACTTCCTAAAGTTGGCTGCCCCCTACTACAATGTGAAGTCCCCCTTTTCAACTCTAAAGAAATAATGTTACTTTAAGTCGGGTCTGTTGTGTATGTGATGTTGTTGTAGTTGTCATTAATGGTTGTCATTGATGTAAACATACCTGTGCTGATGAGGTTTTGTTTTGATGCTTTAGTGATCCAGATTGGCATGCTCCAGATGTTGTGCTGTAATGATCTATCTTTGGTCATGTTTATCTTGGTCCCATTCATATTGAAACATAATGAGATACACTCTTTTGGGCCTGGTCCGATCTTGAAATTGGTTACCGTGCTCCAAAAACATAGTATGCATGGTAACATGTAAATACTATTCTTTGGCTCCAGATATTATGGTAAATGGGTAGCATGTTATTTTGACCAAGGAGGTTCCGTGTGTTCCACATTTCATTCCTTTCCACTGCGGGAATGTTTTGTGGTGACCTAATTCAAATTGTGTTTGGCCAACTTAGAAGATTAGGAATGCACGGAATGGTATAATAAAAGATGATTATGTTCGATGTTGTATGTGTTGAAGGATGCAAAACTGAAAGGAAAAATCTAGATATTATTAAGTATGAGAAAGCGTGTGACCAAAGGCAGCAAACAGTAATGATCTTGCGGTGTTGCAGTTGGTGACAGTTATTTTAGTGGTGGATTCCCTTTCATTATTCTTCTTTTGGCAGTGAGCCTTTTTCTATTGGTTGTTATAGTCGGGCAATGAGCCCAGCTGCAATGAGCAACTTGGCAGTGAGCACCCTTTGTAAAAATCACCTTAACCGGTGTCACCTTAGCCGGTGTTTCATAATTGAGAATTAACATTCTTCGTGGTTTTTCCCATCTTGGGTTTTGCAAGTAGAATCTGGTGTTCATTGTGTATGTTCTTATGTGCTTTCATGTTCATATTTGTTTTATTTATCTGATTGAATTAAGGTTTCTTTGAATCAATTAAGATTAATAAAATTATTTTATGATAATTGATTCAGCCCTCCTCGTAGTTATCCGGACTGTTCAACAATTGGTATCAGAGCTTTGGTTTCTTGGAGAAGAGCTTAATTGCTTGAGGTTGATCCGATGGCGCATAAACTGACAATTCATGTGTTTGATGAATTCGACTACAGTTTTTGAAAAGTGTAGATGAGCGCTTACTTGATTTCCCTAAGCTACAATAATTGGAAAGTTGTTGAGACAAAATATGTTGTACCAGCAAATGGTCCTACTACTGCGAATGAGATTTCAACCTATAAAGAGAATGAAAAAGCAAGGTATGCAATCTAAAGTGTTTTATCAAAGACTGAGGCAAACTTTACAAGAAAATTGAAGAAAAGTACTGCCAAATACAAATGTATGTTACCTCTTAAATGTTTTAGCTGTGGAAAGATTGGTCATTTAGCAACCAAGTGTCTAGAAAAAGGAACAAGACAAAAGTTTCAAAGATTCAATAAGAAAGGCCTATTATGTTAATGAAAATGCCAGTATATCCGATGATGAATCAGATCAAGAAGATTGTTTATTTTTGGTAGAAAAACATGAAATTAGATTTGATATTTCTAGCATTTGTCCATAATCTAATGTTTGCATTACTACATTAAACTTTATATGAAGTAGAGATGAATGGTTGATTGATAGTGGATGTTCAAATCATATGACTGGTGATAAAAGTAAGTTTGTGAAACTTGAGAAATATGATAGTGGCTCTATTAAGTTTGAAGCTAAACAAACGACAAATTGTTGGAATCGGTTCTATTATGGTATTACCTTTGATGGAAAACATAACACTGACAATGTTTACTATGTGAAGGGTTTATATCATAAGCCCACATCTAACATTTATCATAAAAACAAGTTGATGGTATAGATTTGTGATCTAAAAGACAGATAAAAACTCCTAGCCAACCTATTAGAGATAATATGCATTACAGTCCTGCAAACTGATACAAGGAAAATCTAAATACTTACTTGATCTGCATGGTCTATAATCTGCTTCAGTAACCCTGTCGAATTCGAGAACACCATCTGTATCCTGGTTGAGTCTAGAATTATGTCCCCATTGAAATCTTGTGGCTTCATTGGCATAGTCCCTGAAAATAGTTTATCATGTTAAACATCCTCGGTGTGTGCCAAAGGAAACCTTCTACATCCAAATTCACAAGTATAGGCTCAAACGTTAATTCAGAAGCCTAGAAGTAATAAAGCATTAAAAAAACACAAGACTTGTCTTTATAAAAGGTTATTCATTTCTTACAGGATGCCTCAGTTTTTGTAGCTTTCATGGAATAGACAACATAACCAAGAGATGGAACTGAAACTTCAAAATACAGGTTGAACAATGATCCACCATGAACTGAGGCTTCTTGAAATGCTGTTGCATAATAATCATGTACTTTTCTCAATGCAGGGTCAATTGGGACAAATTGTGTTTGTATTTTCGTCCCGTTTGAATCCAGAATTTCAAAAGCAGAACTCGATACCTGTTCAAACAAGAAGCAGTTCAATTAGATCTTTCTAATGTCAAAAATCCCAATCTTTTGTTTAAAATTTTGCTCCAACAAGTAGAAGGCATCCCATCACATGAATGCTACAATTTAAAACTAGTTAAAAATGAATATCATACTGAAACAAATTTTTATGTTGAGTTTATTGCTATAAAGCTAACATCATAGTCATTGAAAATGTCTAGAGAGTAATGAACGTGATATTTTTAATTTCCATGAGAATTGAGCAGAAAGCTTCTGGGAAAATCTGGGTATGCTTTACCTGTATACACATTTCAGATCACAATCCTGATGTTGAATCACAGAGTGTGATATAAAATGTTGATAAAAATCAAATATACAGAGTTTTTCCAGAAGCTTACAACTCAATCTCTAGAGCGCTCAAATCTACTGAAATGTTGTTTCAGAATGATGTAAGTTAACCTTCCTCCCAAAATCTTTCCAAGTGCTTCTTCAACTAGAGTCTGCACATTGATTTCTGTTTTCCTTTTTAGCTACCATCTCCATTTGTATACCCAAAGAGAATAATAAATAATAGGAACAATACAAATCAAGTCAGAATGTGATGTCCCATTTTATTTCTGAAAGTGGAGCAAAAAAAATTTTAATTAATTATCAAATATTATTTATCAAAGTTACTTTAAATAAAGATTAATTAAAGTCACTAAATAATAACAGGAAAAGAAACTGAATGATATTATTATGAAAAGGACTTTGGGGATTGAGGATAATATGAATGGATGATTAATAATTTCTTTGACTGATTCGAGAGTTTTCTCAGTTTAATTTTTCTCAGGATTCGGAGCTTGGGAACAACATTTTCGTCATGCAAAATGTGACCTAAATGGATTTGAAAGAATCATTCAGATTCTTCAGCTGGGCCATAAATGGAGATTTCCAGTAATCAGGGAGACAGGGAATGATAGGTTTCTTTCAGAGATAGTGACAGAAAGGAGCTTTTCTGTTATTTTATAGTTTCTGCTCATTAATATTTCTTTGGTCTACTGTTGATACCTTTATTGCCAGTCAGAGTTGGTAAATGCTTGTATATCCATCCCTGGCATGACCAGTTGATTATGTATGTATGTATGTGCTTTACTGTGTAACGTGATCTTGTTAGTCACCCTGGAGTCAGCGTGTGAAAGGCATTCCTTTGTAAAACAGGAGCCTCCACAATTCATTGGCAAGCAATAAGAATATCAACTTAATTGACATCTATTAGATTCAATTCAGAAGTAGAAAGCCATGATCCTGTAAACAGTTCTTCTTCCAGCGAATTTATTTTTATGAGGATGCATAATGTTATAGACTGACTATTCTCTATCCGGGGAACTCAGGTTGACAAATATAAATGGAAGATTATCAAGCCTTTTAATAATCTTTCTCCATTTGGAAGTAATAAGTTAATAAAGTGATTCATTTAATACAGGTCTCCCTATTGAACAGAAAGTCGTGACTGTGACTATTATTTGGCTTCGACATTCATAGTATGCAAATAGCCATTGTCTATCCTTGACTAGAGAAGTGTAAGTATGGTGTTCTTCATTGTGTACTTGGAGTGATATCTTTCCTACTTGTTCCTGGCGAACGGGTTACATCTATTCACACATCTATGCTTGCTGTTGCATTGAAAAGAGGAGTCGGTACCTAATTATTATTTGTCGTATCCTTTTGGCAAATGAATATATCTACATTTTAGTTCTATGTACTGGGGATTAATTGTGAATATTCATTGATGTGGTAAAGCAGAGGAGTAACACTATGCATGGATATAATTTAATGAAAGAAAGTCTTGCAATATATCTATAGCCAGTATTCTTTGTAGGTACCGTAGTATACTGTCTGCATCAATTCATGGTCCGTGACCAACTGGTGATATCACTAAGAATTACAGAGCTAATATGCACAGGTGCATTCTCTCTACAGAGTGGAGTGGATTCTCATTGTTCTGAGCTAGTTTGATCCATTGACTTCTTGCCTGGGTTGCTTGCTGCTGAGAGTCATTACTGTTATCGACACTGAAGGCTATTTGGAGTTATTCTGGAATCTGGACTCATTCTTGAGTCAAAACACTTCTAGCCGTTTAAACCTCCAGCTAAATCAAGGACTCTTCTGTGGGAAAGGAGCGATGACAGATAAATGAATTGCAGGGAAACTGGTCAGAACTCATACATTATTGTAGTGCTATGAAATCACTCATATAAGAATATAATTCCACGCATATACTTCATTTCCGTTGTCAATTATAATTATTATGAAGTTGTCAAATCTTCTAAACATGTTGAGCATTCAATTCTGAAACAACTTAAATAGCTAGCAATTATACAGTCTGCAAACTGTTTCATTAAATGTGCATAGTTGAAGAGTTAGTGTGTAATATCCCCTGGTTGAAAACCCTAATTACATCATACCTGTTTTGAAAATGAGATCTAATAATAAATAATCATTATATAAACAAATAATACATAATAAAATAATCAAATAAATGATAAATTATAAACATAATAAATAAAATGATAATTAGACAAATAAATATTAAATAAATAATAAATTAAATAATGTTATATCAAATAATGCTTTTACAATATAATAAGATAATTATAAAATAAAATATATTAAAAATACTGATAATAATATTAAAACATGAAAATAAATAATCATTAGATATAATAATAAATAAATAATATCATAATATTTAAATAAATAATAAATAAAATTATAATCTATATTAACTAAAATAATAGTCAAACGTTATATAAATCTGGATCATGTCGACTGGATGGAAACGCGACATTAGAGTTGCCTCTTCTCACCTCCTGTGCACGTATAAGGGAGGAGTCGATTGTTCATCCGGGGCATCACGAAAAGAAAAATAATAAACCGGGCACGAGGAAATAAAGATATTGAACACCCAAAGAATTGAGAAATCTCACATAGTGGACAATCTCATGGACAAGAGATTAAGAATAGACTGCAATCACAAGATGAATTGTAGGAGTATGTAATCCATCGAACAAGCATTGCATAGAACAAAATGATCCAAACCTTGCTCCGCAAAGTTCCTATCAAGGCGTCTATAAGATTCCATCACACTGGCCAAGGATAAATGGATAGACGATAAGATTCGAGAGAGAGACAGGGAGTGTCCAATCAGAGATTTCGAACAGAGGGATAGAAGGCAGAGACAAGACAATGAAGGGAAGAGAGGACGGAGATTAATGTGCTAACTCACGGGCGGTCTTCACAGTGACAGTAATATCGTCTCCATTCGTGGGGTGAGGAAACCATGTAATCGAAGAAAATATCTTTATATACATTAGACGATAATGCAATCTGACAGAAGAGGGAAATCACGTAGAGTCGTGGTCTATAACCCCAGAGACGACATTCCTATTGTTGCACATAGAGACCCAATATTCCTATTCATAGTCACAAATCCATGTGGAGCACTGACATTAGAAAGAAACCTAGAGGACGGCAACCATATTGCAAGGAACATAGAATATACCTTATACAACATACTGTTAGTAGGTTCTAATTACAAAATTAGATTGCCTCAATTTCCATGGTCGACTAACAACCAGTATAGAGAAGACAGTCGGCATCAGAATCTATTTTTCTAGAGGGCATGGACTGACTAATATAATATAGAGACCTTGATATTGCAGAGGACATACAAACAATTGGTTATTAATTCCTACATCACACGAGGATCAGAACATTTCAATACTAAGTACAGAAGGATAGCGTTAAGGCATTCACTACATTGAAGTTTGGTAGTATCTTGGCAATACATATATCATTGTGAGGAATCGATGACTCTTCCATCACATCAATAGCTCTGAGGTTAACCGGTATATCAATTTCGATTGTTTGCAGCATATCTGAAGTCTGTGATCCATAGGGACATCAAAAAGTATCAAAGATATATACATTACAGATTATAGTTGTGAAGTAGATCTTAATGCAAGTTTACACCCTACATAAGTTGATATTGATAATATTCTAGTGATTTTTCTGTTGTAGTCATTCCTATGCCAGACGCTGAAGAGATCACCAAGGTTAGGGATTAGTCATTGATGACCCATCAAGATGAGTAATTGCTATAATCATTAACGTTGGCATATAGCTTTGTCTGAAGGTATAGAAGGTTATAGGAAGATGTGGAACATTAAGGGAACTGACTGTCTGAGTCATCAAATTTGATATAGTAGTATTATTGATAAACTATTCTGTAAATATATATAGGTATAGTTTTCTGGAAAACACCATCACACTTTGATTATAAGGGCATCAAGTAATGTGAATTATAATGAGAATTCAAGGTAGTCATTGGGTTCCCAATGTAATCATACAGGGGACATTACATAGTGATCGATAGAATTTCTAGGCATGTAGGGGAAACTAGATATGGGTCTTTAACAGAATCTCTTGTAAACAGTGTAACAAACTAGATCAGCATTGGGAAAGGCCTAAACTTTCCCAGTAATTGGCCTACATACAAAATATGCTTCATGAGCCCTATTTCCTCGAATATTTTAAAAGCACAAATCTAACAAAAACCTATTTTGCAAATGTTGATAGAGTATATTAGTATGTGCATAAAAATATCAAATACTCCACCTATGAAGTATAGCTGATTACAGAAACTTTAATTGGACTCCTAATTACAATGAATTGACTACAATCAACAAATAATCTAACCTTACGCATTAGTTCAACATCAAGTCTACAGTTACAAAGTCTTAAATCAAAATCAACACATAGCTCAACTTCTCAGATGTCACGATGCATTCTTGCTCTCTGAGCCAAGTTATTCCCATACAAAAATTCTCTATTATGTCAAGCTCATTGACAAAACACTTCATTTACCTACCCTTAATATGTTTCAAAACATTATCTGACGCATCATCTTGTCGGTTCCTTTTGCTAACCATCACATGATCATAAATACAGGCACTTGGAGAAATCAATGTGTCATTGCAAAAAAAAGCTGAAAGACACTTGTTAAGGCTTTTAATAACTATTAGGGTTTTGCTACTATAATTTCGGATTGTGTCTTTGCCTTTGTCCTCATAATCAGTTTTCCTTAAGGCCCTTGAGTAAGGCATTTTTTCTTCCTTCAAATTACGCTGACTCGACACATAGAGTTCCTAAGACCTGTGTCAAAGCATGACAAGGTTTTCAAACCTTATTGACCTCCTCGTCTAAAATTAGGTTTTCAAACCTCATCGACCTCTTGTAACTTTGTGCGTCAAGGTTTTAATTAGGTTCCAAAATTAGTGTCCAAAGCAGACTGAGTTTTTCTAAACTTACTGAATATAAAAGAAACATTTTTAAAAGGAGCATCCAACTTGGATAGGTTTCAAAAACTTTGCCAGCTGTTGAAAATGTTTTCATAACCTTGTCAAAGCTTGACAGGCTTTTTGCAACTTTTGGGAAAGCAAATGAAAGGTTGTCTAGTCTCTTCACTAGGAGATTCAGGTTGTTATAGAAGCACCTATTGTTCTTGAAAGTTGTTCTGGACCTGCCAAGTTTTGTCAACAGACAAGACCATAGGAAATGTTTCATAGCATAGGGGAGATTTTAGGTGGTTCTAGAACCCCCTTGAGGTTAACGAAAGGTATTCGATTGCCAACAAACGAAGATAAGGAGGTAATATTATCAAGTCGTCAAAGGTTTGGGTTGGTTTTATAGCCACTCCCAAATGATGACAACGTCTTGTTTCTTCATCGAAGTCTCAACATGCAAAGGGAAAAAGAAAAGACACAATGCATGTCGACACTAGTAGGTGATTCAAGATCCATGCCCAAGTGCTAACACATAAAGATATCAGCAAGAAGCTGTCCAAGAAAACTTTTGTACCTATTGAAGATTTGAATGTGGTTCATAACCTACCTTCAATACTGATACACTTATAGGATGTATGATGTAACAAGAATGTGTCGTGTTTTTAAATGCTTTTAAAGGGTTTTGAGTGTCCAATGTAATCACACTGGTTTAAATCGCCCATCTACCCACTACTAATGCAAAGAGCTCCCCCAACTACCTTGCCCACCATGCAAAATTGTCCTTCATCTAAGATGCCCATTTTGGGAAGGAGAGATTGTACACTGTAGTCAACCTACAATGCTATTGTTATGTTTAATAATATTTGTTATTCAACAATGTATTAATTGTTTGTATTAAATTGGTTGTCACTCTCCAGTAGTTATATGTGTCGGTTGGTTGACGGTTGTGTTCCTCTTGGCAACCGTCCGGTCCTTTAAATGTGTTTTGTACTGCCAAGGAAGGTAGGATGGTGTAGTCAGATGAATTGTAATCCTTGACCGACCATCTCTGGTCTTCATTCTCTGTAATGAATTCATGAGCGAATAAAGATATATTTTACTCCTGTATCCGGTACGCACTGTCATCTTTATTATTATTCCATGTATGTAATTTATCAAATATTGCAATAAACAATTGTCGTTGTTGCCTTTAAAGAAATCAGGTCAGAGTTGCATGATTCATGCCCTTAAATCCCAATAAAGGCGAGAAGAGGCCAAAAGGTGGTCAAGGCCAAGTAATCAGGGAATCTTCAATGATTGTAGAACAAAGAGAACGAAAGAGAAGATTACAAGAAACATTTGAGGAAAAACTAGTCGAGCGATTCCCAAGTCGGATCCCTTTCATACAGTCAACATCAAACGAGGAGTACGAAGAAGGAAATCTTGAACTGACAAACATTCCACAACCTTGAGAATCTATCCATCTTAAGAAAACCCAAAATTGGAGGATCTGAAATGAAGACCCCGGGATGTAGGGTGTGCAAGAACGAGTTAAAGCTTGAAAGTGACCAAGCTGTTGGGAACACTGAAGGTGGATGTGTAGACGACGCACACGGCCAAGAATGCATGAAAGCACCAGAATGTAGTGATCAGAACAATCCAACCAACACATAAAGGACCAAGCAGGAAAGATGGTGACTTCTTCGACAAGTCTGAATGTGGAACAATAGAAATGACCATAGTTCACAGGGGATGTGTCAAAAGATACAACGAAGCACTACAAGACGCGCGAGACTATCTGGGTAGCAAGTAATCAGGAGGATAAGGACTATTGGCTAAGAGCGTTCTGAACAACACTGTGGGCTACAAACATTGACCGGTTCATCGAATGGATGCTTAATACATAGTCTCCTAGGAAGCTTCGAAAATGGCGTTCGAGGCTGAGTTTAAACTATTGCATGACGACATTGAGATCGTCACTAGAATTCACAACACCAAACAAGGGAAAATGAGAACATACGAGCTTGCAATTGTAAACTCGAGGAATTGTTGGTAAAATTGGAGAACCGACTGGCAGATGGATTGAAGCATTGGTTTATTGATAGATTGATCCCCTTGTTGAGAAAGAAAATGAAGGTGGTACGTTCATCCTTGTATGTCGATGCCTATAATCAGGCGATGGACATGGACTATGAAAACAAGACATCCTCCTGACAGAAGAGTAAGACACGCGATAACAATAGCACCAAAGGTAGTGGCAATGATGAATCGACAACAATTCAGGCCCTACAATGGGACATGATGAGAATGATGAAGAAATTGAAGGCTGAGAAAGGAACCAACAAAGAAAGTAATAAACTATGGTGTACAAAGTGAAAAATTGAGGGGCACACATAAGGTAATATTCCTAAACTGTTGTGTGAGATTTGCCAGGTGATGGGTCATTCAATAAAGGAATGTTCATATAATTTGAAGACAAGAAGTAACAAGTTCTCTTCTCACAGGGAGAGTCCACTCCATCAAAACCACAAAATATATCGCCAGGTGGTTATGGAAATCAAC
Organism: Chamaecyparis obtusa; assembly: GCA_027943335.1. Taxonomy (NCBI): domain Eukaryota; kingdom Viridiplantae; phylum Streptophyta; class Pinopsida; order Cupressales; family Cupressaceae; genus Chamaecyparis; species Chamaecyparis obtusa. The sequence goes on along the minus strand of BSBK01002510.1, from coordinate 173,068 downwards.
ATGGAGTGTAGAATCAAAAACAATATGACTCTAGAGGACATCCTATCATATAGTGTCGACAATGTAGCAAATGGGGACACTTTGCAAGAGACTACCACAATAAGAAAGAAAATGTAAAATTATTGTGCAAATGGTGTGGACCAGGTGACCATGAAGACAAATGCCCAAAGCAAAAGGGTATTAATATGCTAGATGTGGAGGAATAATACGAGGTAGTTTTGACATCACGAGAGCACAAATGAAGTAGGTTGTTGACATAAGGTTAGTTGTCATTGGTAGAGTCATTGGCAAACATCAATCCCACCAGTACATCACATTGGTACTCATGATTGTAAACTGGTAGACTAAGCATGTAAGCAATGTACTTTAACCAGTTGCGCTTATACCAGTCCACGTTTTGTCCAATTGGTTTTGGCAAACACACAGGGAACAAATGACTAACCAGATACAAATCACACACCAATTAAGTGCATGATAATCCAAACCGGATTATACGGACTATTTTCAGTTAAACTGGAGTTACCTTTTTCAGTGGAACTGGTGGAACTGAAGTTAGCTTTGTATTTTCTGCGAGCGTTTCGAGGTAAACTAAGAGTTAGTTTGCAAGCTTTTTGATCAAGGGTTTTGCATGCGTGATTTATGGAAGAGTTTACAGCTTGGCGGAACTATGAGATGTATTTTTAATAAGATAATTTCTTATAAATACAGGTCGAAAGACATGAAAGTTGTGTTGTTGAATATTAAGAGCATATAGCGAAGGAGAGCAGAAGAGCAGAATCTTCTAAGAGGAATCACAGTCACAAAAGATGAAAGGGAGAGAAAGATTCAACAACCAAGCAGAGGAAAGGGTGAACAGGTATGATCTGAATCGACAGATATAGTGTCATCCTAACATCATTGCTTTAGTTGTAAAGCACATTTAAATCCCTCAATCAAGATGAACCATTACAGGTTCTTTTGTATAAATCCCTTTACCGGGTAACATCTTTATTGGTGTTTTAAGTCCTCTGATAAGGTGTCTCCTAACAGGGTCAAGATCCTAACAGGTCTTCCATCACATCTGGGGTCTCTTCCTACCAAGTCCGGCACTCAAACCCATTCAGCCCTTCAAATGCCACATTTTTCCATGTAATTTCTTCCTTTTGGTATTGCTGCGTCTGTGGCTGCACTCGTGGCCAAACTTTTTTCTTGCTGCTGTCCATACTTCCAGCCATTTAGACTCCCGACGGTAAAACACTCGTGCCCTGGTCTCTGGCAATGCTGCTACTTGCTAGTGTTGAAGCCTGTAGTTGTTTCTTCAAGTCTTTTTTCTATTGCTGAGACCCCATGCTCAAAAACCTCTTGCTGCCAATAACTACCTATATGTAGTTTTTTAATTCTTCCCACGTCCGCCAATGTTCCCCCTCTCTGTATAGTTCTCCCTTTTTGTTTCCCACTTTTCAATGTTCGTACAATAGTTTGTCTTTTCTCTCGACCATACGGATTTGACAGACTCTTCTCCGTTCTGACTTTATTTCTTGCTTGGAGCCGTACAGACGCAGGTTACCCAGGCTGTACGGGCTGCTTCAAACTTTTCTATCGTGCACACTCTACCCAGGCCATACAGTCTAATCTTCGTTTGGCTAGGCCGTACGGACATTTGCTCAAATGAAATTACCTTGGTGGGGTCGTACGGCCTTCCATGCGTGGGGTTTCTTTTTTTTTCTTATGCGGATTGTGTTGTATGACATCTTGACTGTACGGTTTTTAAATATCGTACGGCCAGATGTCGTATAGTCATGGTCATTTTTTTTTTTCCCCTTTATGCACCATACAACCATAAGGTGTCCTCTATTTTTTCTTTTTTTTTTAATTTTCACCTAAATGATTCTGTCTCTCCAAGTTTTCTCTCCATCCCTCTCGTGGTGAATTTTAGTTTCGAGCCATTGACGGGATCTGCTATCACTTTTTTGTCCAGCATCCATAGTTTAATCACTCTGTTAACCCCAACTTCATGCACCTTGTATGGCCCCAGCCATTTTATTTTAAATTTTCCAGGCTTAATTTCATTGCATCCATTGTTAGCAATTTAAGTTGTCATTAGTGTAAATCAAACGTAAACACCATTCCTACCAGTAAAGGTTCACCAGTAGTTCACTCACGTTACTTGAAAGGCACTGGTAGACTAGAAACAAAGTTTATGCACCAGTAGATTAAACAGAGGTAATACACCGGTAGACCAAACAGAGTACATTGTACCGGTCTTGTATTACATACAGGGATGGACCGAGTATAAGAGTATATCAATCAAAACTGCATAAAGATCCGCACCAGATTCTGCGGAGCAGTTTGAGTTAAAACCGGAATATGCGAAGCATCCACTGATCAGAACTAATGCTAGCTTTTTAACAGGAGTTAGCTTTATTTCTACCTGGATGTTTTCAAGGTAAACTCCAGATCAGAACGCAAAGCTTTACTGCTAGTTGCATGATTAAATGTTGAGTTTACAGCCTGGCGGTTCTATGAGTTAAGGGTCTCATTGAGACGAACTCTTGTATTAATACAGGTCATAGGAAGCAAGAAAAAAAAAAGAGAGTGGTTGAGAGTTGTTGAATAGAGAGAGCAGAGAAGAGAGAGATTACAGTCACCAAAGGTGAAAGGCAAAGAGGCAGAAAAGATTCAACAGCCAGGCAAACCAGGAAAGAGATCAACAGGTATGATCTAATCAGGCAATCAGTGTCATATAAGATCATTTCTTTTATAAGGTGTGAAAGCATATTGAAATCCCTTTATTAGGGTGAACCCTAATCGATTCTTTGTAAAAATCATTTAACAGGGTAACATCTTTGTTGATGTTGAATGTTCTCTAACCAGGCAACTCCTAATAGAGTTAAGATCATAACCGATCTTCTATCAAATCCCTTAACCAAGTAGCACCTTCACAAGTGCTTTGTAAGCTCCTAACAGGGCATCTTTATTATTTCTGCAGAAGTGAAGTTGTGCGCTCTATCTCACCTTGATTTTTGCCTTGTAGCCGAGGGTTTCCACGTATACATCATGTGTTGAACTGTGTATTTCTATTTATGCTTGTGAATGATTGTTTACATTCTGCTTATCTTGGAAGAATAATTAAACAAGTGTTGAATTATAATAGAAACACTATTTACTAATTCACCCCCTCCCCCTCTTAATAACCAGTTAGGAATAACAATTGGTATTAGAGCTTAGTTCTCTAATATATAAAGCTTAACTGCTTGAGAAAAAGATCATGGAGGGTTACAGGTATTAGAAACAGCTTGAGGAAGCCAACGACATCATTACCTCTCTAGAGAATAGGTTGAGAAGACCACTTGCTAAAAGGAAGGAGTTGGCTCTGCAGTTGAGTGAGAGCAATGAAACTATTGATGAACTCTCTGGGCAGTGGATCTAATGAAGCTGAGGAGGCAGTCTCTGAGCTCATGGAGAGGAACCAAATCCTAACCGATCAAATCTCCAACCTTAAGAGGGAACAAGAAGAAAATGCCCTAAGGATGACTGAACTAATTGAGAAAAAGAGGAAAGCTGAAGATGAAAGAAACACAACAGTCAAGTCATTAACAGCCTCTGAGAGAGCAAGGAACCTGGCAGAGGAAGCTGTAGGGGCAAATGATTTTGTCATTCTGCAACTTCAAGAAGACATGCAAATTGTCACTCAAGAAAATGCCAACCTGCAAAAGGGTTGGCATGATAGACATGAAACATGCAAAAGGCTGGCATTAGAGTTGTATCAACTGAAGGAACAGATGAAAGAACTTGAAGAAAGAAAGGAAACCCTAAGAAGATACAACGAGAGCTTGGTCAAGCTTGATGAGCAATTCAAAGCTCAAAGAAAGCACAAAGATCCCACCGGCCTTTGATTCACCAATAAAGACACCAAAGAGACTGGTGAGTCTTCCAGAGCTAAGACATGCAAGAAGCATAAGAAGAAGCTACTGGCACAAAAAAGTAAGAAGACTTTTAATACCTCTTGCAATCATTATGGGAAACCGGGTCTAGAATAAATGACTGCAAGAATGCACCAGTAAAGCCAAACAACAGTTACTGCAAAAACTGTTGCGAGTATGGCAACAAGACCAATGAATGTTGGTCGAGCCCCACAACTGTGTCCGGTGGAAGTAGGGGAAGCTTCAAGGGTTATTGCTATGCATGCAATAAGTTTGGACACAAAGTTGATAAATGCAGATCAAAGACAATGGCATTCAGATCCCCAAGACCGGTATTCACCAAGAGAAATAAGAACCGGAGCACAATTAACTGTGCAAACTGTGGAATGCACAGTCACAATGACTCCTGGTGCAAATCACCAAACAATAGAAGCGTGAATCCATGGAAGGCAACCGGGATAGTGTGTTACTCCTTCAACAAAGTAGGACACCTGGCGAAAGACTGCAAGAACCGGTCAATGAACAAAAGGAAAGAATCGGTCAAACCAATGGAAAAGACCTCATCCTCAAATGAGAAGATCAATAAGGAAGAGAAGACTAAGAAAACAGTCAGGCAGATTTGGTTCGAAAAGGAATCAGAGAGCTCCGTCGAGGAGAAGACAGAGGAAAGATCATCATTGACCGATGGTGATATCTCTTCAGCTACCTGAGCCTACAGGGCTTAGGGGGAACCGGTAGCTCATCTACCGTTCCCGGTAGGACTAATGAGAGTCAGACTCACTTAGTCTACAAGCTGAACCGGTCAGGTAAGCATTGATAAACATGGATAAGCACAACCGAAAAAGCCGGAACACCGGTTGGCGAAAACGGAAAGAAAGGTTAGGTAAGGCAATTAATGTCTAGCCATTTAACAATAGTTACCGTTTGGTAATTACCGTTATGCCCTAACTCTATAAAAGAAAGGAGAATTACTCATTTAGTTTTACTTTGCGATCTTTGTGGTTAACAAATTTTTATACTGAGTAATATTCTCACACTTTGATCATCGTGAGCTATTGTTTGTTAGACTGATCAAGCTTCTTTCTCTTAACTGATTCTTAGCAATGGCATCATCATCCTCTACTGCCAAGCTGATCAAGGGAAATCAAGCGGACCGACCTGCATATGATATTATGGTGGTTCAAAACAGAGAAATCGACATGGTTGGTGCGCTTTCGTCTGTACCAAATAGAGTCCTCATGACCGAAGACGTCATGGCGTTCATTCACGCTAAATAGGAAGAATTGGGCAAAACTTATATTCAAAGCGAGTACCTAGAGCTATGTCAAGAAGGGAGACTTCCTGATAAGTATGCGAAGCTGGTGTCATCTGGACTTATCAACGGAGTTTGTTACCCAACCATCTTCCAGGAAGACTGCATTCGACTGGTTCTAAGTCGTCTTCATGAACCGGGTTTCTAGCTCACTAAAGGTGTATGCAATCCAATCACTAAAGAAGATTTGCATAGAGTGACCGAATACAGTAACCGAGGGGAAGCACTAACTCTAACGACTATCTCCAATGCCATCTTCACTAAACTGACAAAGTCAAGATCTGATGGTCGACTTATGACCGTGAACGACATTGAGGATGATGGAGTCCGCTTTGCATCTGTTGTGATTGGCTACAAGGTTTACCAATCAAGCAATCTAAACAGCATACCGAGTGGAGCAATTCATGTTGTACAACAAATAATGCATGATAATGGTCAATACGACATCTGTTCGATGCTTCAAGGTCAAATCTTTGAAAACGTGAAGAAGCTCAGAGTTGTCAAGAAGAAATCCATGAAGTATGGAACCCTGCTGGTATGTCTGTACTACTATTTAAATTTCTTCCCGGGAATAGAAAAAGTAACTTGGGGAACCGATAGACCGGTCATGCATCAAATAAGTGAGATGGCCAACCAACTGGGAAACCAGTTAGGTAGAGTAATGACTGAGCACTTTGAAGCATTCCAATTGCGAATGCATGCAAGGGAGAGGATACCGTCAACCATTGTTGATACATACAAAGACAAGGTATACTTTCTGGTTACCACTGATAATTGCATAATTCAAGCCATGGAACCGAGAACTGTGTACGCTCCTGAATTGGGTTATGAGATCACCACCAACAATGTAAAGGCATATGTTGATGCCCTAACTGAAGCAAATCTAGATCTCTCTGCCCACTGGTTTGGTACATTCGAAGGGATTCAAGAGAATCTGAAGAAGAGGGCACTGATCAAAAATGTCTACACAAAAAGGACCCCTACACCAAAGAAGAAACCGGTGACAGAACAACCCAAGGCTCAAAGGAAGAGAGCTCAACTGGTACCCAGTACCCAAGAGGAAGAACAAGGGGAGACAGAGACCGAGGAAACAGTTCCTCTGGTCAGAAAGAGAAAATCTGGTAAACAGATAAAGGAAGATGCACCGAGAAAGAGAAAGCCCACAATTGATGAATTTGTGGCATCATTGAAAGAAACCAGTGAAATGAGTTCAATCAACACAAGATATCAGTTTGCAAATGAAGAAGACAGGAGAAAGATTGAAGAAACGGTAGTATACTGCATTCATAAGTATAATCTGCATCCTACCGAACTTCACAGGATTGTACCTGATGATCTCCTACAAATTCTTGAAGCTAGATGGAAAGCTTCAATGGACAGCTGACGATACGAGCTCTGCTAGAGGTTCAGAACCACCTCACTCTGGAAGAAGCCACTGAACAAGCTGAACTGCATCAGCAAGATTTCTTGACAAAGAAGAGGATTAGTCGGATGCTTATAGGTGAAGCTGACAAGGTTCATGAGGAAGGAGTAGCCATACGGACCAAACTTCTTCAGGCCCAGCAACAAGCAGAGGAAGCACGCCAAAGGACCACAATTCCACCGGTCCCTGACACCGATAAAGGAAAAGGAGTGCGTGGAGCGGATGCACCAGTCAAAGCAAGGAATCCTACAGAACCAATAATTGTAGACATCACTGATGACAAAGGCAGTGATCCAGCTCGTCCAACTGTTCTAACTTCTCCGGAGCCTTGAACTATGACTGTAGATGAAATAGTTGATGAGGTGATGGATTTTGGAATAATAGATAATGTCGCTAAATGGTATAGCGTGCTAGGAGAAGAGGATAAATAATTAGTTATAATAGCCATAGTGGAAACTTTTATGGACTACAATAGAACTCCAAGGGACTATAGGGCCAAGTTTCCCCCAGAATTAAATTATAGGCTACAGACCAAATGGAGAACTGGTCTAGGCACCAACAATAGAATCAATAAGGAGACACTATCTAAGGTTAGACCTAGTCTCAGTGAAGAGAGAATCAAGCTTCTACTAGAAGAAGCATCAATGAGCTTAGATACGAAGTGTAGAGTTGCCAAGATTCTAAATGGATTTGAAAACAAAGTCTATAAAGAGACTTTAGACTTATAGAAACAGTACAATTTCAGTGCACTAGAAAGAACAAGTCCACAGGATCGACCTGAACCTATACAAGCACCACTAGTTCAATTCACTACTCGTGAAGAACCTGCAACCGTTAAGGTAAATTTTCAAACAGAGGAGTTCACATCTGGTGAACAAGTAAATGTTGAACAAGACTTGGCAAATGATATACCCATCGGTGACTTGCATATAGTCGAAGAGCAGCACCAGGAAGAAGCCCCGCCGAAAGAGCAAATTCCACAAGACGAAGATGCTCAACTAGAAGTTGACGTACAACCTGAGGTGGACGTACAGAATGAGGAAGAAGTTCTAGCAGAAGAAAACCTACCAAAAATGGAAGTATTACCAAAACAAAGAGTTCAACCAGAAGGACATCAGATACCTATTGCAGAGCAACTGGTCCAGAAACCAATCCAAAATGTATAGGCAAACATACCTAGCTCCTCCTCATCTAAAAGAAAGTTATCATTTGCTGAGGACATAGAAGCCAAAAGAAGCAAGGCCACCGATACTGTGGTTGACATCAGTAAAATGTCAACAAGGCAGCTAAACGAGCTAACCAAGAGGAAACAGGACATGGTCCTGACCACAGTCAAGAATATTTTGTGCAACTTCGTACCTAATGCTGACATAGATGAAGATGAACCTGTTATAGATCAGCTAGAAGTATTGCCACAAGTAATCGATGATGACCTGACAGATCCAAAAACTGTAGCAATAGATCACTATGAAAAGAAGAGAATAGAGATTCTCCACAAACAAGTTGAAGATATAAAGGTAAATGTCTCAACCAACTTAAGAGTTCTTCAACAACAAATTCAAGTGGCAGGAAGTTTGATAACAAGAACTTCAAACTTTGAAATATTCTTGCAAGATCTGGCAGAGAAGTCAGCAAAAACTTCAGAAGAAATAAGAGCCTTGTCTTCTCAGTTTGACATCAAGAATAAGTCTGCAACAAACTACAGCAAAGAAATGACAAGTCTTGCTCTTATTCTAAGAAACACTGCTGAAGAGAAGACTAAGAGAATCCAAGACATCATTGGATTTCAATTGCTTCTGGCCCCCACATTTGATGCAATGCAAAAAATTGCATCATCGACAGTGCATCTGATCAAAGAACCGGACTACAAAACTGTGGAGGACATCGAGAACATTATTGTTTCTCTAAAAGCTACACAGAAGAACATTGAACATGTAACCGGTCATAGGGCACCGTTTCTTCATTCAGCAAGGAATATTTATAAAGAGATCTTCACACAGCTACAAATGTAAAACATTAAGTGAAGCTAAACCCTTTGTCCTATGGAGGTAAAGAGGGGAAGAAGAACAAAAAGAAATGGGAAGTAGAAAGGTCAGAAAACAAGGAACCTCAGAAAAGCAACTGGATAGAACAGCTACAAAATAGAATAGCTATAGCACGTGGACAGGGGAAGTGTGCTACAAAGGAAAGAGGAAGTCTACAAGACAAGGTATAAATTGTGACAAGTGAGTATGGTTTTGTGTATGGTTTCGCCACCAATGACAAAGGGGAAGATTGTTAGCAATTTAAGTTGTCATTAATGTAAATCAAATGCAAACACCATTCCTACCGGTAAAGGTTCACTGGTAGTTCACTCACGTTACTTTAAAGGCACCGATAGACTAGAAACAATGTATGCACCAGTAGATTAAACAGAGGTAATACACCGGTAGACCGAACAGATTACATTGTACCGGTCTTGTATTACATACAGGGATGGAATGGGTATAAGAGTATACCAGTCAAAACTGCATAAAGATCCGCACGGGATTATGAGGAGCAATTTGAGTTAAAACCGGAATATGCGGAGCATCCACCGATCAAAACTAATGTTAGCTTTTAAATAGGAGTTAGCTTTATTTTTACGCTGATGTTTTCAAGGTAAACTCCAAATCAGAATGCAAAGCTTTACTGCGAGTTGCCTGATTTAATGTTGAGTTTACAGCCTAGTGGTTTTATGAGTTAAGGGTCTCATTGAGATGAACTCTTGTATAAATACAGGTCATAGGACACAAGAAAAAAAAAAGAGTGGTTGAGAGTTGTTGAATAGAGAGAGCAAAGAAGAGAGAGATTACAGTCACCAAAGGTGAAAAGGTGAAAGACAAAGAGGCAGAAAAGATTCAACAGCCAAGCAAACTGAGAAAGAGATCAAAATGTATGATCTAATCAGGCAATCAGTGTCATATAAGATCATTGCTTTTATAAGGTGTGAAAGCATATTGAAATCCCTTTATCGGGGTGAACCCTAATCAATTCTTTGTAAAAATCCTTTAACAGGGTAACATCTTTGTTGATGTTGAAAGTCCTCTAACCAAGCAACTCCTAACAAAGTTAAGATCTTAACCGATCTTCTATCAAATCCCTTAACTGGGTAGCACCTTTGTTGGCATCAAGTGATGGTAACCAGTAAGCCTACTACCGGTACAAGTATTGTCATTGATTGGCAAAAGAGTATAGAGAATTGTCATCTCTACAAAGTCTAAAGATCCAAGGAGATCTATATGAAAGAAGGATGGTTTGGCCGATGGTGCCAATATTCAAGACAATTGTGACTTTACGCAAATACCACCGGTCACTATACAAAACCTTAGCCACCGGGGCAATATACACAGTTAAGGAAAAGAGGATTCCAGCATCAACCGAGGACCGGGCTACAACCGGTGTACATAAGAACAGATAAAGCAATAGCTAACTAGTGTCAACAACACAACCGAGGACGGTGCAACCGGTAAGTCAAGCAAAGTACAGCAAACCGAGGACCGTGCAACCGGTAAGCCAAGAAAGGGACAGTAATAGGTTAAAGACTCTTACCTGTTTGCAGCATGTAGAACTCAACCGGTATATTAATGACTCCAGTATAAACTGAGGAAGTCATAGTCAACTATCTGTTCCAACCAACTCTTTGACCAAGATTTTTTGCACTAAATCCGGAAGTCTTTGAGTGAAACTAGCGATCGGTTTGAGGCAAGTTTGGAGGATTTAAAAGCCGAAATCAGTGGCTTTAAAACAAAGCATTATCTCCTATGAAGGAAAGTTGCCTAACACGCAACTACTGCTTTCTTGATTAGACAGATAAAGCAAAGGCATGCATCGGATGCTTCCTTGAGTGAATTAGTACTCCATTAAGTAATGAATCCAATAAGGATCTGTAATTAGGTCATGCATAATGAGTACAAACAGAAGTTGCCTTCATTTTGCCGAGTAAAAGGGTGAACCTGTAAGCTGAAGAAGCCAGGGGTGAAAAGAAGAAAGAAGAAGTGAGAAAGAAAATTGTGCAGAGAAGCACAGTAGTAGAGGAGAAGACACCTGTAGCGACCAGTGAAGATTCTCAGTTCAGCACAAACAAAGATCTTATCAGGCTATGCATAGTCATTTGTAAAAGGTCAATCCTTCTATTGTTCTCTAGCAATTACAATAGTTAAATCCCAGTATTTGGGTGGACTCTAACAGGTCCCTTGTATCAAATCCCTTAACCGGGTGACATCTTTTAAGGTGTTCAAAGTCCTTTGCATCTAACAGTGCATTTTGATCCTTTAACAGGGAAGGCTCCTAACAGGGTGTACTCCAGAAGAGTACAAAATTTGTGTGGTCTCCCCACACCGTGGTTTTCACCCTAACCGGGTTTCCACGTGATAAATCTAGTGTCACTGTGTGATTGTTTACTTGTTGTTATTATATGCTTAAATTTGTTTGCCTTTCTATTGTAAGTTTACTTCACTGGATTTAAAGAGAAGTTTTTAGAAGTGTTGATTCACCCCTCCCCTCACAGCACCGGTTGGGACTGTCAACCTTCACAAGTGCTTTGTAAGTGCCTAACAAGGCGTCTTTATTTTTGCAGAAGTAAAGTTGTGAGCTCTGTCTCACTATGGTTTTTTCCTTCTAGCCGAGGGTTTCCACGTATACATCATGTGTTGATCTGTGTATTTCTATTTATGCTTGTGAAGGATTGTTTACATTCTGCTTATCTTGGAAGAATAATTAAACAAGTGTTGAATTGTAATAGAAACAATATTTACTGATTCACCCCCCCCTCTCAGTAATCGGTTAGGAATAACATCCGTTATACTTCAAAACTAGTTGCCTGGGTACAAATCTTGTTCTCTTCAGGTACTTATCATGCCACACATTTCGTCATTGTTGTGCTATCTCGGATGCCCACTGTGTCGTGAGACATCATTCATCCAATTTGTTGAGATTATATAGCCTCTCCCTCAGACTCTCCATATCTCCCAACTTATTCTCAATAGCAATCCTCAAACCTGGTACCTTGAATTTAGCTCGTACGACAGCCTTCTATACGTACATCAAATGAAAGGGTGTGTCCTGTGGTAACCTTGTAAGTGGTGCGATAAGCCTACAGCATGGATGGCAAGCATTCCTCCCAATCGTCCTTTTTGATCCCGCATGACTTGTATATTACCAACACTAGTATCTTGTTGGTGGATTCAGCCTGGCCATTAGCTCTCGGATAGTAGGGGCTTGAGAGAGAATGGAAAATCTTGAATTCTGCAGTGAGCATCTTTATCACATGGTTGACAAAACGGCCCCCTTGATCGCTCGTAATCTGGATGGGTATGTCGTAGCGTGTGATTATTTGTTCGTATATAAATATCGTCGTACTCAAGGCTGAGTTATCTGAGAGGGCGCGTGCCTCAACCCATTTTGTGAGGTATTCTATCGCTACAACAATGTACCTACACCGCCGTGCTCTGCTTTCTTTGAGTGGCCCCATGAAATCGAGTCCCCATCGTCCGAATAGTTCTTGGGAATTGGAGGGGTTCAAAGTCATGAAGTCTCTCTTGAGAGGCTTCCCTGCTCTCTGATAGGTATCACAGCTCACCACCCATTCCCTCACATCATTGTAAACTATTGGTCACCATAATCCTGCGAGTACAATTTTTTGTGTCGTCGTATCTGGTCCCATGTGTCCTCCAACAGGACCTTCATCTGCTTCTCAGAGTACACTCGGGACTTCCTCGTCCATAACGCACCGGTGAAGGGCTTGGTCAGCTCCTATCTTGTATAATAGTCCATTAATGAGTTGGAATATTTTACTTCTTAATACCAACTTCCTTCTACTCAGCTGCATCTCCTACAAAAACTACCCTATTGAGAGGTACTCTCCAACACTGCTATACCATGTTGGTAACACTGCAATTCTGAATAAGTGTGCATCTGGAAAGTCATCATTGACGCCTTTGGGAGGTTTTCCGGACTTGATTCTTGAGAGGTGATCTGCACAGACATGGCTCTTTTCGGGCCGCATTATAATGTTAAATGTGAACTCTTGCAATAAGAGTAACCATCTACTCACCCGCCCTTGAAATATTGGCTCGTTGACAAGGTACATCAGATCCTGGTAGTCAACATAAAAGACAAATGGAGTTGCTAGAAGATAATGTCGGGACTTTTGTACGGCATAGACCATCCCGAGTGCTTCCCTCTCCACAGTGTTATAGTTTTTTTCCGCTTTTGACAAGAGTCTTCTTACAAAAAAAATAGGATGGTCCAGCCTCTAGTCTCTTGTTTGTGCTAGAGTTGCCCCAATGGAAAAATAAGATGCATCCACATGAACATGGAATTCTTTGTCCCAATTAGGGTACGCAAGGATCAATGCGCCTACTAGTCTTAACTTTAGCTCGTCAAATGTCGTCTCCTACTCTGCTACCCACATGTAGGGTTCTCCTTTCCGAGTCAAGCCATCTAGTGGGTATGACACCTAGGCAAAATTCTTAATGAATCGTCTATAGTACCCAATGTGTCTCAAGAATGATTTTGCCCCAGTTACATCCGTTGTGGGTGACTGGGTTCCATTTCAAGAATTACCCATACCTTGTTTAGATTTGTCTTTAATCTCGCTTTACATACGATGTGTCCCAATAGTTTCCCCTTGGGACCATAAATCTGCATTTTTGGGGGTTGAGTGCCAAAAACTCATTGAATTTTTGGCAAAAACTCGCTGAGTACTTGTTGAGTTTTTGCTAAAAAAAACTCAGTTGTAGTTTTATAACAGCACTTAAAGGCAAAAAACGACCCAAATTAATTTCATTTCTCATTTCTTCACTTGTATTTTGCTGAGAGGGGGAAAATAGTCTTCCAAACACTTAAACTGATTTCTATCGATTTGAAGCGGATTTGAAGTGGATTTGAGGTGGATTTTGAAGAGGATGACATAAATGATTTGGAGAGGCAGGCTATGGAGGAGGGGGGTGGATTTGGTTTCACATTGGATGACATTGAGTTGAATGAGTAGTCATTGCTAGTGCTAGGAGAAGCTAGAGGCAGAGCTACATCCAGGATGGAGGACGAGCCATAGATTGGGTCAGACATACCGAGCAAGGAGGCATGGTCGTGCCAACTACAAACTTCTAGGACTATACCCTCTAGTTCTACCTCTCCCTTAGTTTTCACTAGAGCTGGGAAGAGGAAGATGTAATTGTAATGATGTATTTACTTTTAGTTTTACATAAATTATTTACTATTTTGCTTCCAGCAATCAACATTCCTCACGAGAATGCGATTTTGTATCCACTTTGTGTTTAAATATATCTAGACTAAGCTTGTTTCTTTTGTCTTCTCAATTATTGACTCATTGGATGCATCTTCTCATTGAATTTCGCAAAAAAAAATGCATTTCCAAGTAAATTTAAGCAAATTTTGAAGTTCCAGAGTTTTTTGCAGAGTTTTTGCCGAAAACTAGCCGAGTTTTTCCCAAAAAAAAATTACAAGCCTTGGCGAGTTTTTGGCTTTGGCAAGTTTTCCAACTATGGTGGGTTCCATTTCGAGAATTACCCATGCCTTGTTTAGATTTGTCTTTAATCTCACTTTACATATGATGTGTCCCAGTAGTTTCCCCTTGGGACCATAAATCTGCATTTTTGGGGGTTGAGTGCCAATTTGGCCTGTCGGCACCTCTCCATACATTCTCCGAGGGCTACAATGTGCGTGTTTTTGGCACTAAAAATGGACCAATCATTAAGGAAGGCTTTGAAGTTAACGACAGACATCTTGTCGAAAATGTGTAGGAAGATCCTTTGTGTCAAGGTTTTAGGATCATTGCAAATGTAATACCACTATGTGATTGTATGTGTTTTCCAAATGCAAGAATCTCTTGCATTTATATTGAGAATGAGCCAAGAAGAGACATGTCCATTCATGGGACATGTCTATTCATTATGTAATTAATATAATGAAAATTGTGATTATATTTATACATATATACACACACACACATATATATATAAATAATATCTCTTGAGTATTATATTAATTTCTCTAATATTTACATAATAATAATATTTGTATATATACATCTCATATATACTAAATATATATATACATATCTTTACTAGTATTGACTCATAGTGTTTATTCGACGGAAGCTACAAAACATCAACACTCCCTCTTAGCTAGGGAGGATAAATCAATCCAATGTCAACACTTATGATCCCTCACCATAGCTACACAAAACTGCTATAATCATTAACACTCCCTCTTAGCTAGGGAGGATAAAAATATTACCTCAAGGTAATATGTGAGTATAGATAATCATTTAAAGTTTATATCATTTTACTGATATTACGAGTAATGGCTCTTCAAGTATCAATTCCATGATACTTATCAAGTACTCAGAGCAATAGTCTCCAAATATCAACTCACAAGATATGCACCTAATTGCTCAAAATGATTATCATGACTAATGGTCTCCATGTATCAAATCCATGATACTCACCCAAGTACTCAGAGTAATGGTCTCCAAATATCAAGTTCATGATATTTACCAAGTACTCAATGTGAGTATAGATAATTATTTTATATTTATATCATTTTACTGATATTACGAGTAATGGCCCTCAAGTATCAAGTCCATGATACTTACCAAGTACTCAGAGCAATAGTCTCCAAATATCAACTCACAAGATATTCACCTAATTGCTCAAAATGATTATCACGAGGAATGGTCTCCAAGTATCAAATCCATGATACTCACCCAAGTACTCAGAGTAATGGTCTCCAAATACCAAGTCCATGATATTTACCAAGTACTCAATGTGAGTATAGATAATCATTTTATATTTATATCATTTTACTGATATTACGAGTAATGGCCCTCAAGTATCAAGTCCATGATACTTACCAAGTACTCAAAGCAATAGTCTCCAAATATCAACTCACTAGATATTCACCTAATTGCTCAAAATGCTTATCATGAGTAATGGTTTCCAAGTATCAAATCCATGATACTCACCCAAGTACTCAAAATATATAGTCTGGTATGTGCACTAGTATCACATGTGATACTTACCGTATAGATTGATCATGGCATGTCTACAGATATTACGTCACATAATATCCACCATGAAGATCTCTAAATCATCTATGGTTTATTTAATGATATCAACCTTATGATATCTACCATGATGTCTAAGAGATCCTAACCATCATGACATGTCCACAGATATCAAGTCACATGATATCCATCATGATGAAGATGTTGCAAAGTCGTCACCTCACAACATCAATCAAATACAAGTGTTCATTGTCGAAAAGTCGTCAGCTTTCTCCAATATTCATAGGAGGAACCATAAGTCCTGGAGTTATACACATGAAATCCACCTTGACTCATCTCAGAGGGTGGATCCATCATGGCTCATCCCAAAGGGGGAAACAAGGGCTTTCACCTTAGACTTCTCTATCAAAGAGAAGAATGCAATAACATACAAGATAATAGATCATAGATGTTGAAACTCCTTTTCATCTAAGGCTTCATTCTCCAACATACCAAGTTTATCTCGAAGGTACACAACCTTCCCTCTAGCAAGAAACTTGGTGAGAATATCAGCCATATGTTCTGTAGTGATAATGTACCTTGAATAGCATACTTATGCACTATATCTCTTATATAGTTTGTGTCACTCTAGGTGAACCCCAAGTTATGTAGGAGTTAGCATAAAGGCATTTCAGCCAGCACACATGAGAGTCAATCTCATGATCATAGTCCTTTGGATGCTTCCTTTAAGGTCTTGTAACAACCTCCTCACCTCCTCGTCCAAGGTTGTTTTAGATGAACTATCATACTCCCTCTAAATCTAATATCAACCTTCTACGAGCAAGTCATGTCTTTGTTCTTTCATATGCATTAAGCTCTTTTCTTGGAAGCCCAACCATCTATCTAGGAATATCATTACCTAGATATCTACATAAAAGCCTTCTAACTCACATACATGGAACTACATCATTTGGATCACAATTCTTTTTCCTTTTATAGTTTCTTGGTCACTAGAGAAACCATCTCGATATGGTTTACTCCCTCTGAATCAATGTGACCAAGATCCTTGGAAATCAAATAAGACAAATCCTCTAGATGTTGTATTGACTCTCTTTGAAGCTTTGAGTACTAACATCAACATCTAACCTTCTCGTTCAAGGTTGCCTCTGATGGTTCCTTAGACTTCTTCTGATGGTTCGTCCTGTTTCTTCTTTCTGCTACTCCATTTTGCTGAGAAGTCCTTGGTGCAGATAACTGCCTTTTTATTCCTTGTTTGTCACAGTAGTGAGTGAACTCTTGAGAGGTGTATTCACCTCCTTTGTCTGACCTTAGACACTTTAAGCTTTTGTCGATCTCCTTCTCCACTCGAGCCTTGTAGATCTTAAACATGTGAAAGGCTTCTAATTTTTCTCTAAGAAAGTGTCCACATCATTCTTGAAAAATCATCTACAAAAAGCATGAAGTACCTGTCTCCATAGTAGCTCTTTGTTCTCATAGGTCCACACAAGTCTGTGTGTACAAGATCCAGAACATTTTCGGCAGAAAAAGATTTACTACTGAAACTTGTTCCTGTCAGCTTTCCTAACTGAAAATCCTTACAAATACCTTTGTCGGGTTTTGTAATCTCAGGAAGTCCTTTTACAGATTTCTTCTTGCTCACTTTGACAATACTGTCAAAGTTTATGTGGCAGAGCCTCTTATGCCACAACCAACTATTGTCCACTTTGGTTGCAAGACAGATCTTGTTTGTTTCTCCTTTGACCGATGCTATGAGGCAGGCACCTTCCATTAAGTCCAGATAGAATAGATTCCCTTTACTCTGTCTACTGGTGGCAACATGAGCTCCTAATTGGTTCTTGACAGTACAAGAACCTTGCCTGAATTCCAACAGGAACCCCTTGTTGTTTAGTAGAGAAACACTCATTAAATTGTACTTTAAGTCCTACCCAGTACACATCTTCACATACAGCATCATTGCTAAGTGCAATAGAGCCTTTTCCTTTGATAGCACAAGGGGCATTGTTACCAAACGTTATCGATCCACCATCATTGAGCTTTAAGCTGATGAACTTGTTCTTATCACCAATCATGTGGTGAGTGCATCCATTGTCAATGATCCAGTCATCATATGGATGAGATATTGATATAAGTGCCATTTTTCTTATCACCGGACTTTCTTTTGTTATTGCAACAAATGCAATTTCTGGATCTTCAGAGTCTTCAGATTCATTGTCTGTGACTCCTTCTGCAAGGTAGCATCCCTTCTTTGCTTTGTTCTTGAATTGGTTGCTCCAGTCTTTATTATCATTGTCTAGACATCTTGCAGTAATATGTCCTATCTTATTACAAGAGAAACATTTTAGTAGTAGCTTTCCTTTATATTTCCCTTTTCCTCTAGGAAATCTCCTAGCGATGAGCGCTAAAAACTCATCTTTCTCCATCTCTTCTAAGAGAAGATTCTCAACAAGACTTCCAATCTTACCGGTAGAGCTATTACTGGTTTCTCTTCCTTTCTTGGTGGAAGCGGTTAATAGAAGACTTAAAAGCAGCCTCTTGCATGGGTAAGTTGTTATCAAAATTGCTCAATTCAAATGCAGTCAACTTACCAATTAGTGAGTCTAGAGTGACTTGATTTGTGGTCACTGATCTGAGCTCCTGAAAAGCTGAGATCTTGATGGCATACTAAGGCTTTAGCATTCTCAGTATTTTTCTTACCACCTCCTCCTCAGTTTTCCTCCAGCGCTTTTGATGGAGTTAATCACTTCTTTGATTCTGTTGTTGTATTGCTCAATGTCTTCTCCTTCATTCATCCTCATGTCATCATACTTTCCTCTGAGGCTTTCTACCTTGGCTCTTTATACATGTGTCATGTCCCCTTTCTAGAGACATGTTCATTCATGACGGGTTTGCCTATCATCAACTCTCATAGGCAAATAGTTTGGAGAGAGAGTCATTGTGCTGATCATTTGATTGCATATTGCTGACAGAGCCTACATTCGATATAGCCTACATCCAGTTTGAGGCCTACATGCAATTGTACTGGAGCCTACGTTCAGTTATGAGACTTTGGGGCCTACATTGTTATAATTTTAAGTTGAGATTGCACTTTTTTATATTATAAAGTTACTTTATTATAAAGTGCATTATAATAAGATTTTATAAAGGATGTTTCTAGAAGTTCTTAGCAACTTCTTCAAACAGTGAATAAATAGAGGGCTGGGCCTCTCATTTGAACATGCTTGGATTTGGGATTTCTTCTACTTCTTCATTGTGAAGCAATTTGTAGTCTTTTGGGTCTACAAATACTATTCGATCTTTGGGAACGATAACTCCCTTATATTGGCATAACTGAGGTAGTGAAATATCTACTGAAGGGTTGCAAGTTTGGAGTTGGTATTCAGCCATCTCATTGGTATTTCATTGAAAATTCGTTGTAAGGGTTTGTTTGTGGTTGGAATAAGGATTTGTATTCACCTATTGCATTGGTGAATCATTTGGTGAAGGATTGAAGACAATATTGCACATTTTTCAGACATCCAATATCAGGGCCTGGAATCACATTTTTGTTCATATCTCCTAGTCTACCTAGAGATTTATTTTATGCTTTGGAGAGGACCTTAGTACCTCATTGGCGGTCCCATTGATATCTATTTGGGGTGACAAAACCCTGCAAATTATTTTATGCAAGTGCCGTACATGTACGGCCTGGTACGGCTCAGGACTGTGCAGCATACAACAAGGATCAAGGACAGTTTGGGGATCGGTCTGGGTTTGATTAGTATCAGTCCTCATCAGCGTTGCAAATCAGATCATAAGGAGCATTAAATCAGGTTCCTTCTATGTGTTTTGAGTACTTTTTGAAAGTCAAGGAATTATGTAAAAAATTGCATGTGTTCAGACTTGTAATAACAGTCCAGATTTGACAATTGTTAGTCACTGTTCTTTGGTCATAATTACATGGTTATAGTTATTGTCACAGCAGTCTCTGTTATAACTGAATGGTCATAGAAGTAAGAAATGGTATTGCCATAAGTCTTGCTATATAACAGTCTTTATATATATTCAGGAAGCAGTCATTGTATTCAAACAGTGCTATTGATTTGGCATAGTAAAAGTGCATTGCTTTCTTGTCTCAGTTGTAAACAGTCCATTGACAGTGCCCATATGTGATAGATGTAACAGTCTTTATTCTGAAAAGTGCAATCAGAATTAGAGAAGTTTTGATATTTTGTAGTAAGTCTTTACCTTGCTTTGAGATTCATTGTTGCACATTGTATTACATTTTTTATATTGGTATTGTTATCTCAATTGCAACTCAATGCCCAAAACAATATACACCTTGAAACACATCATTGCAAACAAGACCATTCAACTGCATGCCAACTGTTTGATGAATTGATACGGATCAGATTTGGGGTTTTTAGTGATCCTATTGGTGAGGGTCATTACAACATGTGCGTCACCACCATACACTAATTGCAGCTTGGCCCACATCTTGTGAGTAGTATCTAGATTTTCAATCTCTGCATACACATAGTCAGGTAGTGTGCTTGCTATCATATCCATTGCAGTTGTATGTTCTGGCTTGATCTTCAATTCATCAGGAGTCAGGGTACCATTGGGTTCAATGTAATCATGGGTTACATGAGTCCAAAATCGATCTCCGGTGGTCTTCATGGACAGCTTCATTCTGCTGCATCACAGAGTAAAGTTTTCCTTGGAGAACTTTGCTTCGTCCTTTCTCATCATCTTGACTTTTTCTTTTTGCAGTTAAGTAGCAAAGAAAAGAAGCTTGGCTCTGATACCAATTGATAGTCCCAACCGGTACTAAGAGGGGAGGGGTGAATCAGTACCTATAAAAACTTTAAAACAAATCTGATGTAGTATACTACAACTGTAAGCAAAACAGATTCTAGCACAAAAATAGCATCAAGCAATCAATCAATAAGCAACACCAGATTTATCACGTGCAAACCCAAATCGGGAGAAAACCACGATATGAGGAAACCTCACAAATTTTGCACTCTTCTGAAGTGCGCCTTGTTAGGAACCTTCCTTGTTAAAGGATTACAAGCACACTGTTAGATGCAACCTGATTAAGGGATTTGATACAGTAAGGCCTGTTAGAGCGTGCCTGGTTAGAGGACTTAGAACACCTAAACAAATGCCACTCGGTTAAGGGATTTAGTTCAAGGGACCTGTTAATGTCCATCTAAAATACTGAGATTTTTCTATTGTAATTGTTAGAGAACAATAGAGAATTTGACCTTTTAGAAATCGCTTTGCTTAGCCTTATAAGATCTCTGTTATACTCAACTGAGAAACACCTCTGGTCACTAAAGGTATGTCCTCCTTTGTTGTTGTGCTTCTCTGCACACTCTTCTCTCTTCTCCTTTCTCTTCACCTTAGCTTCTTCAGCGTACAAGTTCACTCTTTTCTTCCACAGAATGAGGGCAAACTATATTCATGTCAGGCAGAGGAATATATAGACTTCTTGCCCTATTTGCTTTTCTCATGCACGATCTGTTTAAAGATCACCTTCAAATCCATCACCCAGTGGAGTATTAGTTCACTAAAGAAACATTTGATGCATGCTATGCTTTAGCTTTATGAAAGCAAACGACAGATGCGTATCAGAAGCTTTCCTTCGCAAGAGATATCTCAATGATTTAATGCCATAAACTCCGGCATTAAAACTTTCAATCGCGCCTCATACCTATCGTCTTGATAATTCAAAGACTACCGAATTTCATGCAGTAACGTCCGGTCAAAGAGTTAGATAACTATTTGTTGACTATGACTTTCCCCGGTTCATCTATCATGATGACATCTTCACTTGATCGGTAAAGATCCTTAAGTTGTGCACAGGTAAGAGCTTTGACCTATCACCTTCCCTTCCTCTGGCTATACCAGTTGCATCCTTACCTTGGTTTCTGTTGCCAGTTACCGGTTGCATCTCCCTTGGTGACCGGTTGCTTAGATGATCCGATATAGTCTCTTCTTTCTTGAGTAGTGTCACCAGTTGCCAAATCAGTCTCTCCTCGCACTTGTTGTTGACAGTTCTACCTGTCTTGCTTCACAAATCCAACACTAGTGTCCGTAGTTGCCAATCAATGACAATACCTCTTTTGTCATGTACCAACTACCATCCCTTAGTGCCAACACAGTCCATACACAACAAGTCCCCTTCGTCACTTCGGGTGCGGTTGCTCTTCATGGTCTTGAACTCTTTCATCATCTGCAGCATGACTTTTTGGAGGGTTTCTATTTTCTTGCTCGCTTCTTCACTTCTACTTTCTCCGTCAAAGTAGTCATCGTCATCTGATGATTATTCTTCGTTTTCTTTGCGGTTTTGTTTTCACCCGCAAGATCCATTGCTCGATTGTAAGTCTCGTTATATGATGTTGGAGGTACCATCTTCATTTTCCTCTTGAGTGCAGGCTTCAAGCCCTCGATGAACCATCTTTTCTTCAATCTGTCCGCTGGTGGGCTCTCCATTTTTCCCACCAGTTCTTTGAGTCGCAGTCTGTATCCACGGACTGCTTCCTCCTTTGCTTGTTTTGTATTGTAGATCTCCGCTACTATTTCATGGTCATCTCTACGTAGTCAAAATTTCACTTGAAACTCTTTATTTAGATTTGCCCATACGGCTTTGTTTGATTAGTATTAGAATACCAATCAATGGCTATGCCCCTCAGGGTCGCTGGGAATTGCCTTACCCAATCAACTTGATCTATGACCCCGTTGGCTGTCCAAATTGTCTCACAGGTTTTGCAGTGTCATACGAGATCTTCTTTCCCGTCACCCATGAATTTGGGTAGCTTTTTTTTTCCCTGGCGTGATGGCTAGCATAAGTGTTGGTTGTGTTGGTGGTACAATTGGTTGGTTTGGTACTACGGAGTGTGTTGACACTATAGGCTGTCGGTACCATCGATAGTGTCTCGTTACTCGAAATATTTTGTACTACTTCACTTGGTGTCTCTGAACCACTGAGAGTGTCTAAGCCTGGTAGGCTGCCTTGATCCTTGTGCCCCTCGGTCACTTCAATACTCGTGGTGGCACTGGTATCCTCTGCTTCTCTACCCTTGGCTTTTTCTCTCTCCCTCCTTCGGGCTTCCCTTGCCTCGGTACGTGGAGTTAAGGTTAGGTTTCCAAGCAAACTTCTAGTTTCGTCAACGGAATCCTCCCAATTCCCTTCTCCGATGGCCTCACCATCAGCCTCCTTTGATCATCCTTCGGCGATCCTCTGAAATCTTTGCCTTCCCTTGGCCTGTTGCTACAACAGCACATTTCTCCTAATAGCCTCTGTAATGTCCCCTTTCGTTAATAGAATCTAATAATAATAATAAAAGTTAAGAAACGAATAAATAATAATAAATATAATTTATTATTAAAATTAATTATATCATTAATATCATATATTAATTGATATAATATATTGCTATAAATGAAAATAATAATATTATAAGTTATTAGTAATATAATAATAATTAAATTCACTGATAATAATAAATATGTTATAAAATATGATATAATATAATGTCATATTAATTATCATAATAATATTAAAATATGAAAATATATCAAATAAATAATATATTATTAATTATTTATGTAATAATAAATTAATTAATTAATGAATAAATAATATAATATAATCTATTCTTGATATATTAATATATTATTAAAATAATAAATATAATTATAATATAATTAATAATATAACTATAATAATATAGTTATAAAATATTAAATAAAATAATAATATCATAAGATAAATCTTAATATAATAACATAATATATTATAATTATAATATAAATACTATATTATACAAATTGAAATATCAATATAAATTTATAAACTAAACAGTAATTTAAAGAAGAGTCGCGACCTAAGCTTGGTCGCAACCTCTCTTACCACCCGATCCTTCTTACTCCCTGACAGCAATAATCCAAGGAGATATAACAGCGAAGGGGGGAAAAAAAGACGGTCAGCCTTTCTGATATACTCAGCATCTAATGAGAAGACTCAACAAAATGCACGGTCAATCACCCAGTCAGCATATTTTTATCTACTCAGCCAGTGATACAGTCAGAGGCAACATACGGAGACAATAGTTGATTCAATATTGAGGACAACTCTAATATCAGTGAGAAACATTGATGGAAACCATGTTTCATACTTCCGTGAAGACATATTATGGAGGTTGTAGTTACACAATGCGTAATCTATTCCATTGCGACAGAGGGTAACGCGAGACAGATAAATAAGAGAATATATAAAGAAAAGAGAATAGGACGGAGATAGACCCGCTCAGGAGGACACATCACCAACAGATATATATATATCACTATTTGAATCAGAGAATATACTTGGCGTGGTTCATGGGCATCCCATTGATATCGCTAAACAAGATATCTTCCAAAGTACATACAATGCAATAAGGTTAACGTCACAGCCATAGCTCCCATTCACGAAACCAAAGACGTCTTTGGTTAATCTCCACGATTTCTGATATTCACAAGAAGAAGTTCAGAGGTAGATATGGATTAGGAAAAAGATAAGAGATCCCACATATCCAGGTAAAGTATGAGATAAATTGAGATATATGGTGAGTTTTAACACAATAAGATGCTATTCGATTTGAATAAAATATCATAAGAAGAACCAATATATACTTCAATAAAGAAGTGTAGAGATAAAGGATGAAATATCAATGATGAAGTATGGTATGGTATGAGAGATATGAAGATATAAATGAAGTCTATGGAATCTTGAGGATGAGCATAAATCAAATAAATACTAGAGAGATCTCCTCTATTCAACTGAATGCAATTCAATTAAGGGAAAATCACATACCAGTAGATAAGAAGTTCATGAACTGAGGTATATGGAATTAATTGAACAAACAAAGGATTATGCTGCCATTAGAAAGTCAGATTAGAACTCAGCCCTTGATAACTAATTATAGATATTCTCATTAGAGAATAAATTGGTTATATTTACTAGGAACTTTTGACTGAATTACTGATCTTAAGGAAAACTTAAGGCAATTCCCTAAGGGAGCATTACAGCCTCCCACTCTTCCACTTCCTTTTTCGTATTCCTATTCTTATTCAATTGAATTGTCATAAATAGTTTACTTATTTATCTACAAAGAAGTAACAACACATGATAGAGATCAAAGAACACATTTTTATTTATTTAGACTTTTTCCATACTACATGTCTTTAGGACATAGTCATAACAATGTGTTCTCTTTATTCAGTCTCCTTTCCAAGTTTATTTCATATTTCCCTTTCGACAAGATTCATCTCATTATTCCTCCTCTCTCCAGTGGTAATAATCGCTAAAAATTTGTTGTCGTCTAGTCTCACAGTGCACCTCCTCACGTCGGCTTTGAAGGGCCAAGAAGGTTTGTGCCAACAACTCAGGAAGATGAGACAAGTGGTTTACTGCACAATTCACGTGAAGAGCATCCCACACCGCACCCTCTGGTACGTCCTCTCATTCGGCTTCCTTTCGAACGTGCATGTCGATGGATGTCTACAATAGTGCAATGAAGTCATTGGTTAATGCACGTTCTTCTTCAAAGAGTTCCTCGTTTTGGTTCTCCTCTTCTTGGTTCCTCTCTATTGGCTAACCCATTGTTTCTCTTCCGCCATTCACGCTTCATTACTATTGCCCAAAATCCTTCAAGGCAACGGCACCAAATATTTGCTGCCTACGGCAAACTCAGTTTTACACGTGATGCTGAAGGAATTGCTAGTCATTAACAGATACAACAAGATTCAGAGAACTGCCATATGCTTTATTAATATATTCCAATACATCCAGTGTGAACATAGCATCATACAGTTTGTGTTGTGTCCTCTGAGAAGATACATAAACTCCCCGAAGAGGTACGACCGAAACGTCGTGACATAATTGTTTACCTCTCGGTCACTAACGATCGAGGCTAACAACTTTATTAACATAACAACCCGTACATACAAGTTTCCCGACAACATGATGCAGGCTCCAACCTTGTATTTCATGATAGGTCAAAGCATGTGCAGATCAAATATTGTAATTAGGTTTGTCTGTGCTTATTTTTTTTCCATTTTGTTTGATTCAACACCTATGCAGGTAGACCTTTGGGAACACCTTCTTGAATCTAAGTTGAGCTTGAAGCGTAGGAGAGAACTCACTCTCATAGAGTGGACCACTTTTAACCTTCCATGTTTTGTGGATGAATAGGTTTCATGTAATGTGCCCTCCTTAGGCAATTCAATCTGCAACAAAGGTTGGCCTATAATCAGGAGTTCCTGTAGGTCAGCAAAGTGGTTAGAGGACCCAACCATGGGTTGTGGAGCCTAGCAGGAGGCTTTACGAACCATTCTAGACATTATGAAGCAGTCTCCTATTTTTCAAGAAGATCCCTATTTTTTAAGAGACTAGGAGATGGTCAGTGATGCATTTTGAGACATTCCGGATGGTTTGAGACAATTTCCTAAATTTTAGGAATGGGTCCTAGTTTTTATGAGGGGACTAGCAGTGGCCCTACTATTTCAAGATGTCATCTTTGGACTGGTAGCAACAGTCATATTTCAGCTCAGAGTTCAGGTGATTATTTTCAGGAATAAAATGGAATATTAAAGTAATGGCTTTAATATTCTAATTAAATAATAAAAAATATGCAATTTAAATAAAGTTACTTTATACTATTTTAATAAAGTAACAAATAAAGAGGGACCACCATGTTACATGATACCTGGGAGACTCAACAAGTTGTTTTTAAAACTTAATGAATAAATTAAAAGGGGGCATGAAATTGGACGTCTAGCTTAGGGAAATAATAAAATTAAATTAAGTTGTAATTACAACTTTAAGGAATAAAAAGGGAAACCCTAAAAGTGGACACCTAGGGTTTGGAGTAAGTTAAAAATGCATAGTGAGCATTCTTTTGATTCGTTCTATGTTGTCAAATTTGCACAGCAGCAGCTGTTTGGAGAGGAAATTCTCAAATCTGTTGTGAAGAACGAAATCCCTTCATAATCAAGAGACTTGCAGAGGTGAAATACCCTCCAAGAGTCTTCATTTATTTCACAAGTTGTATTTTCAGGGTTTCAATGCACATTTATACAGAAGAATCAAGTTATTGGCATGGGGGCTTCACTTAATGAACCTGAATCATAGCACGTGCATTTGTGGCATACTTAAAAATCCACCTATTTTCAAGAACAATGCCCCAGACTCCTTTTTTGTCATCCCCGTCCAATACCCACCCAGTACCCCCCGCCTATTTAGGCAATATATTGCCCCCTTTTTTTGCCCATTTTAAAACCCCCAATATGAACGCACGCGGTATTGTATTGCCCCTTTAGTGAAGACCCCAATGTTTATTGGCAAAATCTAAAAGTCATATTTGCAGACCCAGTTGTTTAATGCATCAGTTGTACCACTTTGGGAGAAATTGGCAGCCAATAGCAGACCTTTATATCGCTGATCTGCACGTGGGGTTTTCTGTGACAGATTTGACGTGGTTTGTTGGGGTTCATCAGCCATAAAATAGGCCGCCCAGGTCGGCCATTAATTCCCAGTCGATTAGATCAATTGAGGACTGTATTTCCATGCACTATTATCATGTTGACTGGTATGTCAATTATAATTTTTTTATTTTTCTCTGACAAAGGTAGGACTTCAGTTAGCTGGAACTGTATTTGTGTTTCAGAATATCATTGTTATTAGCATTTCATTTAACATTAGCATTATCCTTACTTTTCCAAATATTGCAAAAACAAATAAAATAAAACCACAAAATACGAAAAAAACCAGAAAACTTTTAAACTCGGGAAAAAAAATCAGAATTTGCAAATTGTCAAATTTGCGATCGGTCATTACATTTCACCTTCATGATGACAACCATGGCCTTGAAAGTGACCTCTTGTTCTAGGAGATGGAGTAGCAATTTTGGGACCCAACAACATCCAAAGAAAGATGGTGTGGCTTAAGGAGTTCAAGAATGCATTGTGACAAGGTAGTGTCTTGATGCATTGAGATCCTAAAACACATGCATAACAAGAGATGAAAGTTTGCAAAATATTCAAAATCCAATATATTACAAAAAGGAAAGAAAGACACACAAAGAATTAACATGTGTTTTGAGGAGTCCAAAGATGCATTAGTGACAAGGTAGGTTATTGGTGTGTTGAGATCTTTGAACATGTACATTAACAAGATATGAAAGTTTTCAAGATTTTCCTAGGCCAATGCATTGCTTTGATATACATTAAAACAAAGGATAAGGCAAGGCAATTCATAGACATGTGAAAGGAACAATAAGCACACCAAAGTAAAGAAAGATAAAGTTTTCGCAATGTAATGATGCGCACCTCATAAAAAGATAGTCTTCAAAGACTTAAATCATCAAACAATTGAAACATCAACAAAAGCTGACACAAATGAAAGAGATTTTTTCATGCATTGGCACATGCGTACAATTAGAGGCACACCATTTCCAAGGATGCTTCAAGGTGCATAAAGGAGTTTAGAAGCTTTCATAAGGACTTAGGCAAACCTTCATAAGGGCTTAATGTTAGCTTAAAAAAACAAATCAAGCGATGGAGCGCACCTAGCAGTGTTGACATAAACCAATACACAATAAAGCTTTTGCAAATTAGTTTGCAAATACAAGGGGTGCATCTGGTCAAAGGGATTCGTGATTAAGTTCTTTTTGCAATGTAATGATGTGCACCTAGCAACTGACATGCTCCAAGAAACAAATGTGTGATGATGTAAAGAAGACTTTAAAGTTAAAATTACCCATCTATTGTATAGGTGCACACTTGAAAAATGGGTCGTGCCTATACAAAGCAAGTTATTTTTGTCAACCCGCATTCAAGAGCGCCTAATAGCAACGGGATATGCCTATACAAAGGAGGGATGTATGACTAGATTTTCAAGGTTTTACAAAGGGTTGGTCATGATCAAAGGAAAACTTACAAAATCATCTAGGCCCACCTATCAGAAGTCTGTTTTTAGTTGTCACCATTTTCAAAGAAAACATATTATGGGATTCAATATTTTTAGCAATCTCTAAGTTTAGCACAAGGAGCCAATTATATTTTTGGCATTCATTATTTATAGTTTGAGTCAATTGTCTTTATATCACCTATTTTTAGATCTCTCCCCATGCAAGAGGTGTGTGTAATAACTCCAACAGGTTATCCAACCTTCAACTTGCAAATGTTTGTGTTTTTGAATGATTTGGTTTTCATTTTCAATTTTAATATAAAAATAAACTTTTTGCTACGCAAAATTTAACAATGGAATTTGTAAATATTTAAACTACTGGCAAAGTAATGGCTGCAATATCATTTAATGATCAATACATTGACATGTAAGTGTCCAAAAAATGATGATCATACCCAGAAGTTAATGTAAAGGAATTTTAGCAATTCTAGAAATAATCATTAAGTCTGGAATTTTATTTTAGAAAAAAAATCAATTTCCTTATTTTCAGTCAATGGATCAATATGAAAAATTGTACCAGGCATGGAAGCACAATTTGATTAATTTGAAAAGTTTGAAACATCATAATTCTGATTTGCTTCCAAATTACATTGCAGATTGCTACCTAGGGCTGATGTCAGTTGAAAAGGAAGTGGTATGACCCTTGGTATTGCTGGAAACAATCTGATATCCCTCTGAATTGCTACTGAGAATGCTGATCTGCCTAGTTAAAACTAAACTTATGCTGTCCTGCTCCAAATCCAACCCTAAAAACAATGCAAACACTTCCTCTAATGGCATCTATTATTATTTACCATTGTACGGCCTGCAATGTGAATAAATCTACCCTCAAGCAAGCTGCAAACTACAGCTACAGGTCGGCCATGAAATATTTCTGCATTAACCCTTTGATTTGGCTTTCAACCCCATCAAAACTTCACAATTATGCACAGATATGGCTCCTAAATGAAGCCAACTCTGATTACAAACTTAAATGGATCTTTCACCACCTCAGAATGCTAGAACAATGAAGAAATGCACATTCTTCAAGGCCTAGTTTGCTGAAACCCTTGCACAAATCCCAAGACATCAATTTGCGAAGTCAAATGGTCATGAATAATAAGTCTATTTTCTTTTTGTGACCTTTTTATAACTTCTCCAAGTAGGTCGACATCATAGGGAGCATTTAATAAACTTTTGAGATCCACTTCAGGTTTTTAATGAATACTTTATAATATTAAGTGTACTTCATTATTCACTTATATCTCCCCTTTAAAATAACCCTTCTTACAAAGTATACATTTAAAAGCATTTAAATACCCCTTTTAATTAAAGTCCACTTAATTAATTTATGCACTTAATAATTAATTATTATTAAAGTATAAATTTATTATTAATTATAATATAATAACTCCATCATTAATCATTGTAAATCAATTCTGACTTCACCAAGAGGTAGTCCACTGCATTCACTGCTAATCACGGTGCCTTACTATAGATAGTAAGGTTGGCCTCTATCAACACATTGACTTACTATAAATAGTAAGTATATTAAAATGGAGCCAGAATGCCCTAAATAACATTGCCTCAAAATATGCCAAGGATTTGGAGATGAAAACATTGCCAATTGCCAATTGAGATACCATGTCTCCAAAATGCAGCCCTCTAAACATCATTATTAGCCTACGAGGACCCATTGATAGGGTAAACCACTAAAAATTGATGCTCGCGAAAATGGAGATATTACAGTTTGCCCTCTTGAGACTACTTATCCCCAAGCAATCACGACTGCAAAGGAACTCCACTACACTGGAAGTCCAAAGGAAGACTATGAAATGTTCTACACTGAAACACAACTGCATAGAAATGAACAACCCAATTGTCCAATCTCTGTGCACTGAAACTCTGCATATGAAACAAATCATGTACATGAGGATCGAAAGTGCAACTGCACGTAATCCACACCATGAACACTCGCAATACTCCCAATGGACCCAGATCAGAACCTCGATGCACGAAAGATCCCATGGCACACTAAAAAATGTCCAACAAAATATACCTAGATCCCAAGTCCTGAATAGAAGCCTGCCATGAAAGCCACTCTTAGACTCCTACTGCACTAATCTGATCATAATGTCACCATGCTAGAAATGGTGAAGCAATCCACTAGGACCCATACAGCCTACAGTGCTAACCTTGTCACCACCTGGATCCCAGAATAAACGAAACTCACATTCATCCATCATAAGGAGGTAAGAAGATCTAGAAGCATCTACTACACCAAATCTCACTCTACACTTTGTCAATCCCCCATGGATGTGAAATCCAACCGTATTGTGGAAAAAAAACTCCCGAAGGTGTCTATATCACAACCACTATCTCCATCCTCTACTAAACTATCATGGATTTGCTGACTCTGCATGTAGTCCCCCACCAACTTGCAGCTACTAATTCCATCTACTAAAGATGGTGAATATCCTTCCCACAAAGGATGGTATAATCCTAGAGCCAATCCACACCAACACTTCATCAAGTACTCCACATGTGGATCAAAAGAAAAATGATGAGCACTCCTCACTGTATAGTTATTGTAGAAAGCTCCAACCTCTATCAATGGCTCACCACTGACACTTGTAGAATCAAGAGATGGCTCCAATCTCTAACCCCGAACAGCTGATTGGGTAGGGGTTCTCGTAACCCTCCCTACAAACCCAACCACAAAATATCTATGAGGAAGCATTGTAGTCAGAGTATCTACAATTTCTCCCACCAAACATTGAATGCTCCATGAACCTCGGATGAGAGTATCCTCAGTGACTCTAAACGATCCCTCTTGGAACTCCGGACTCTCAAGCAGGTACTCAATAAACAAATCCGTGTAGTAAAAACAATGAGGCAAAATCAACCTTTTCTTCTACAACACTCAATTGATATAACCCTCTCTACAAACCCACCCACAAAATCTCTATGAGGAAGCATTGTAGTCAGAGTATCTACAATTTATCCCAACAAACATTGAATGCCCCATGAACCTCGGATGAGAGTATCCTCAGTGACTCCAAACAATCCCTCTTGAAACTCTAGACTCTCAAGCAGGTACTCAATAAACAAATCCATGTAGTAAAAACAATATGAGGCAGAACCAACCTTTTCTTCTACAACCCTCAATTGATCACTCTAACGCTGCGACAAACAGGCTGGTGTCCAAAATCAGTTGCATGGGATGAAGTAAGAAATTTGCTTCCAAGAGAGGGAAACAAATCTACATGAGAACCATACTTCCAATCAGATGACACTCTACAAGTACCTTGTGGAGATGGAGTAACGTCATGAACTAACACACAGCTCTGGAGAATCTACCACTACCACAGAAGAGTTATCAACAATCTGAACTGCATCATCTATCATAGTACTAACCTCAGGAGAACCTAATGCAATAAGTGATTCTCTACTACTCTCAACCAAAATACTCATCCCATCTAAGACTACTGCACCTGTATTTGTGATGGATATAGCCACATCCTCAACCCTCTCATAGCTATAACCTATGGATATAAGATCATCACCAACTGCCACTGTAGAAGATTGTATTGTATTTGTAGTTGATGAAGACTATGCCAAACTCAACTCCACGGTAACCTCCTCCAATTGTGATTGCGACTCCTAAAGGGCCTACTGGGCACTCTTCAATGAATCCATAGTCACCTCTAGCTCATGGGTGAGCTCATCTACCTCCTCCTCCTTTCCCTTAAAGGCATCATAGCAAGTGCAATCCCACTCGAGAAGATAGTCTCTATCAGCCAATAACAGTAAATAGTTACGTTTCATTATTCTAATGGCTTCTCGAAGTGCATGAAACATTGTCACGAAAAGGCCACTATCACCATACTCATCCATCATAGGAGTACTCCAATCAAATGTAGCCAACATCTAACGAGCAACATCAAAATGCTCTATGGTTGTGGCAATCATGCTGTCATTAACCTTAAGTTGCCCAACCAAATGATGAGGACTCTAAAACTCATAACTCCCATGCAAGTGCTATAACCCAAAATCTGCACTATGATATGAGGTTGTATCCACCTCACTCACAATCCTAGGATTTGATGCCACTAATTGAGTTTTCTAACTTGTTTCCTAAGGTCTATTTGAGAAATAAGACTCATCAAGACATGAATCCTTAACATACAACACATCATTAGTACCCAATTCTTGGGCACTTTCATGTGACAAATCAATAGTAGCATCTTGCACCTACGGAGTCATTGTTATATCATGTTGATGCAAAGTTTCATTGCTGCTTTGTGTCATGTTTTCAACATCTCCAATTGTCTGACCCTCTTTTCGTGCAAATAGATCAAGAGCTCTCATATGATATTGTCTCTTTAGCAAATCAGTCTTGTAGTATTGCCTTGGATGCAAGTCCATGAAATCAACGAAAGATAAATCTTTCTTAACATATGGAGGGATTGTATTATATTCCTCAAACATGCTAAGTATTTCTTCCCTTCTATCACCCTTTGTATCCTATAGTGTAACCTCCCTTTGGCTTCCCTGTTTAATTGCTTTCCTGGATTTTCCCATGACTGAAACAGCTACAAGAGTGTTGGTCACTCAAAAATCAACAATGTGAGCTCCATGAATTTTTGTTTCAAACCCCAATAGGGTGGCAGGAAACCGCTTTGATACCACTGTAATAAACCCAACGGGTTATCTAACCTCCAACTTGCAAATGTTTGTGTTTTTGAATGATTTGGTTTTGATTTGCAATTTTAATATAAAAATAAACCTTTTGCCAAACAAGATTTAACAACGGAGTTTGTAAATATTTAAACTACTGGCAAAGTAATGGGTGCAATATCATTTAATGATCAATACATTAACATGTAAGTGTGCAAATCCTCTATGCCTATGAAAACAAACATGCAAGAGTGCAGACAACAATGATCATACTTGGAAGCTAATGTAAAAAACTTTTAGCAATTCTGGAAATACTCATTAAGTCTGGAATTTTATTTCTGAAACAAAATCAACTTCCTTATTTTCAATCAATGGATCAATATGCAAAATTGTACCAAGTAAGGAAGCACAATTTGATTAATTTAAGAAGTCTGAAACATCATAATTCTTATTTGCTTCCAAATTACATTGCAGATTGCTACCTAGGGCTGACGTCAGCTATAAAGGTAGTGGTACGTCCCTTGGTATTGCTCGAAACAATCTCATATCCCCCTGAATTGCTACTGAGAATGTTGATCTGCCTGGTGAAGACTAAACTTATGCTGTCCTGCTCCAAATCCAACCCTAAAAACAATGCAAACACTTCCTCTAATGGCGTCTACTGCTGTTTAGCATTGTATGGCCTGCAATGTGAATAAGTCTACCCTCAAACAAGCTGCAAACTACAGCTACAGGTCGGCCATGAAATATTTCTGCATTAACCCTTTGATTTGGCTTTCAACCCCATCAAAACTTCATAATTATGTATACATATGGCTCCTGAATGAAGCCAGCTCTGATTGAAAACTTAAATGGATCTTTCACCACCTCAGAATGTTGGAACAATGAAGAAATGCACGTTCCTCAAGGCCTGGTTTGCTGAAACCCTTGCACAAATCCCAAGACATCAATTTGCAAAGTCAAATGCTCATGAATAATGAATCTATTTGCTTTGTGTGACCTTTTTATAACTTCTACAAGTACATCGACCTCATAGGGAGCATTTAATAAACTTTTGAGATCCACTTCATGTTTTTAATGAATACTTTATAATATAAAGTGTACTTCATTATGCACTTAAATCTCCCCTTTAAAATAACACTATAACGTTTATAACAAAGTATACTTTTAAAAGCATTTAAATCCCCCTTTTAAATAAAGTCCACTTAATTCATTAATGACATGCACTTAATAGTTATTTATTATTAAAGTATAACTTTAATAATAATTATAATATTATAACTCCATCATTAATCATCATTAATCAATTTTGACTTCACCAGGAGGTAGCCCACTGCATTCACTGCTAACCAGGGTGCCTTACTATAAATCAAAAGGTTGGCCTCTATCAACACACTGACTTACTATAAATAGTAAGTATATTAAAATGGAGCCAGAACACCCTAAATAACATTGCCTCAAAATAAGCCAAGGATCTGGAGATGAAAACATTGCCAGCTGCCAACTGAGATACCAGATATCTCCAAAACAAGGCCCTCTAAACATCATTATTAGCCTATGAGGACCTAGTGATAGGCTAAACCACTGAAAACTGATGCTCATGAAAATGGGGGCATTACAGTGTGAGTAATAAATAATTCATAGCTTGTAATAAATTCAATCTCGCAAGCGACCATCACACTACAGGGACCAAATAAAATCATAAGATTCTAGAATATGCAAGAACTTGACCGACATATCCACTAGCTTTGATACAAGCACCACTTGCTCCACAAGAGTCACAAGTAGTATGCTAGTTTGGAATTACGTAAAACAATTCATAAACAGATTTGGGCTTCTCCATACCCTCGCACCTCTTTAAATTTTAAAAGATCCACATAACAAATGAGGTCCATCTATAAGTCTAGAAGAATTCATCAACAAGCGCCCCATCTAAAGGATCACAAATGTTTAGGAAAAGGATAAATAATTCAAGCAGAACACGAAGCTAAATAATCTGTAACAAGCTAGCAAAGGTAATAATAATATGATAAGATATCAGTGAAAGACATAGGGAAAATGGCAGAAGTGGATTCCTATACACACCTAATATATTCAACTATAACAGTGCTAGAGAATCAGGAAGATATACACTTCATAATCAGAAGAATAATATAAGAAATTGATATCCATTGCGTGTGCTTGATTTTGAGAATAAAGTAAAAGAACAACAAAAAATTTCTTTTCAACAGAGCATAAAAGTTTCCTTGGAAAAACCCATCCACCACTAGCTTAAACACCATTTCACATGCTTGTGAATTGATAAAGAAAATAATGTTCGGTTGTGATACAAAGACTCAAGCAAAATGTTACATGTACTGCACTCGTGGAAAATTCCAAAGCTAACAAAAAATCTATATTAGACTATAAGTTTATCTCTGATATGATTCAACATTAACTTTGCCAGATTTGTCTACTATACAGTTTCTCGAGAAAGAAAATTACCGGAATTTTAATGACTTCATTTCGTGTCCATCCCAAAGGGTTATATATAACAATTGCCTGAAATACATACATTATAGTTAGAACAAAAACTTAGCATAAACTGTAAAATATACATAAAAAGGCAGCTCAAGATAAGTGTAAAAACCAGATTCGTCCCAGCTTCCATCTTAGATTCAGTCTTGGGGCAGTAGCTGATATTTAAGAGAGGGCACTGGTCAAACAGGACATTAAGTGATTGACTTTAGTATTTGTGTCAGAACCACTGGAAAAGAAACAGAAATACAGATTAAAGCCATAATAATCTCTGTTTAGAGTTATTGTGCTCCTAGCAAAAAGTAAAGAATTTTACCTTTATTTGTCACCTTCAAATGGATAATCTAAAGCAGACAAAGCAAATTATTGGGAAACTTTTGAACTGTATATACCTGTTCAAGCACTAGTCTTCCTGCTTCATACTTGGATGTGCTAGAAGAGACTATCTCTTGCAATGAATGTCCCTCTTGTGGCTTCAAATGAGTCCTTAGCATAGAGGAGCTATTGTCTGCACAATTCAGCTTGCCACTCATAAGACATACTAATGCTGACTTCATTACATCCTCCGCCTGCAAATAAAAGAGAATAAATGCCCACAGATTACAAATACATCTTAGTAATGCCATTTAAAATTTTAAACATTCTATTTGTTTTTGGACCACAAAATGCTTTTCAAGGAACACAATATTCATTTCTTGCAGACCTGAACTTAAACTCTGTTAAAATTTATTTTTTGCTATCTTTATTCAATATACAATAAAACTATAATAAAAGATAGATAAATCACAAGACATGTCAATGAAGAGAATATGGTCTAATTTCAAACAAAACAAGCAATGAGAATTGCATTTACATACAAGGCCACCAGGTCCAAACCTCTATAGAAGCACGTGAAAGGCGTAACGCATAGTCATTGGCAACATGTTGTTTCTCAGTACCACTTACTCCATCATGGTGCTGCAAAACAGCCATTGCTTCTTCCAAAGAATCGGTGTTAGGAATTCCCTTATTTCTGCCTACAATAAATTCGAGCTGCCTTGCTGCCTGGAAATGTCCATTCACAAAGATAGTTACAAGGCCTCTACAAGGTATTATATGCATAAACATGGAAGAATTTATAAAATAAAGGAGAACTGGAAATCAATCTCAATGTTTTTAAGCTAATACAGACCTGGAGAAGCCCAGAGAGTTTTCTCACATAACCTTTTAGAGCAGGCCGGCTGGTAAAATATCCAGTCCAGTAACAATGTTCACAATCTGCGTAACTGTTCCAACAATAAAATACTTTGAAGTTGTTATTTAGGTACTATTTTGTCCGGCCAAAATTCATGCTTTTTGCACTAATAAATGATTATTTATTTTTAGTTTCTACAAGACATCATAATAGCATGTCTTAATAGCTTTTTTCCTCTCCGTGAAATCAAGGGATGGACTTATAAACAACTTATGATATTCTGGATTCTGTTTTTCTCATCTGTATATCAAATATTTGTTTAGATCTGAACTGAAATAATAAAACCTCCCTTTGCATCAACACTGCTCATGTCAGGGGAGGCAAATACATAGTGAGACTAATAGCACTACTGTGTGAATCAGTCAAACCAACAAATTAAAAGTTTTCATTAATTCAGTAGCCTTCCCCCTAGCCCCCTCTTTTTATGTTGGTTGGGTCTGCCATTCATTCATTTTCACTCTTTCACGCAATCTTTCATCCTGATGGTGGATCGTAGAGTATAATCCGAAATGTTGATGCAAAAACTACTACACAATCAAAGCCAGAAACAATGTCCATCTAAAGAAAGCAAGCCAAAGTGAGCACTTTCAGAACCATGATACATAAGAGCTAAATCCAAGAACAAATATTAGTGTTACAAACACACTTCTGTACCTAGGAGAAATAAAGAAATACATTACAAGGTAAACACAAACATATGAAACCAACTAAAAAAAATATTTCCAATATATGGTCATCCATGTCTGATCCTACAATCCACAACAAGTCATCTTCTAACTATAGAAAGAAAATCATTGATATTCATCTACTAGTGTGATTTGGTGTGATTTGGAGCATGAATGGAGATTGATGGCGATCTCTGTAGGATATAAAAACATCTGAAGTCTAAAGGTTGCATTTTTTACATCGTAATTGTACACATCATTGTTGCCATCTTCCCATGGATGCGATTATCTAAAAAAAGTGCAAGGCACATCAGCTCCCCTTATCTAATTAAATTCATCAGGGAACAGTTTCTTCATTTCATGAAGGCTAAGGGATTAGGATTGGGAAATGATTAATAATAACATTCTAAATTCGGCCCAATAAATTTATTTTATAAAGACAATTTAAATATTATTATATTTTAATAATGTAATCATATAAATAAGGCATCAAAAGGCCTCATGTAATATTTAATTTTAAAACTATTGTTAAACACTTATGGAGAGAATTTCTGGAGGCAAAAAGAAAATTAAGCTTAAATGGAACCGAAAAGAATTTATAAAAAGAGAGCAAAAGAATCGAATGGATCAAACATTGTTATAACAATAAAATCATTTTCGGAGCTTGAGCACTTGTGTTCATGCTCTCATCTAAGTTGCCAAATCGGGTGTGGGTACATGGATATGGTACACGTGTACAGAAGAAATCTTTTTGGGGACTGGGTACATTTGGGTACATCTCTACAAAAACATATATAGAAACCATATATATATACATATTTGCAATCAAAATACAAGAATTAAAAAATATTGCAATTATCATATAAATTATTTCATATACAATTTAATAAATTAATATTATACAAGAAATAATAAACATAAATTACAACTATAAATTATATAATGTTATTATTAATATATTTATATATATAACAATTTGAATTAAAAAATAAACAAATTGATAAATACAACATCAATAATTAATTGCTAAACTATAATCTATTGACAACATATAGCATAATATATATAGATAAATACAACATTAATAATTAATTACTAAAATATTATCTTTTGACAACATATAAAATAATTATATAGCAATATATTATTAATCATTTGGATTTATTAATTGTAAATAAATAAATATTGAACTATTAATATATACATATTAAATATTGTTTAAACATTATAAATTAAATTATGTATATTGTTTTAATTCTATTAATAAAATAAATAGTATATTATATTAATAATATTGAGACCTAAAACTATTACAAATAAAACATAACATTGTAATGACCCTTACCAATAGGCCACTAAAAACCCCTCAAAAATGTAACTCAAAATGTAGATAGAAAATTATTTTTGCAATATATGAGTTCGCTGTCCCAAAATTTCAGAATAATAGATAGCAACCAAATACCATCTAAAACACTATCAATGATGTAAGAAATTGCTCAAAACCATATGCCATTCATATATCAACAATTTGCAACAATGCCATACATATTTCAGCCAATAATATGATCATCAAACCCTAGGTTTGCAATATAGATAGACTAAAAATTACAATGCCCTTTCTCTTGCAAAATCTTAGCCTTCCTTTGATACCAATAATGTCAGATGGCAAACAAAGACAAGTACAATGTAAAATAGTAAAGTGCTGAAACTATATTTTGTACTCAGCTGAAAACATACATTTCTCAGAAAATATGCCAAATGCCAAATGAGAAGTGAGGAACCTGATTGTAGATGGCTGCAATAATTTTTACCAGTGCTGAAGATGCCAACACCCAAGCCAAAGTCACCCCAAATCTGAAAATGTACTTTCTTGCAGATTTTTGAAAATGTCTAGGAATTTTGAAAATTCCTTAAAAATAAATCATGGCATTTTGGGACTCCAAAATGCACCTATCTTTATCTCCTCGACGATAGAAATCCGATGCAAAAAATACCCAGAATCATATGCTGAGTAATGAGGAAGATATGAGCAAAAATGTGGTTCCAAAACCCTATCCTGAAAATCTGAAAACTGAATTAGACTTGTAGCAAAGACTTTTTCGGATTTCCTTTTCACTCTGCTTTTTCGGATCTGCTTTTTCCCTTTGCTTTTTCGGGTCTGCTTTTTCGCTTTGCTTTTTCGGATCTGCTTTTTCGGACTGCTTTTTTCGGATCTGCTTTTTTTTCCTCTTGCAATCAAAAACTCAAACCCTCAGGTAAGTCTGAGGACTCCAAATAAACTCAACTTGAAATGGCTAAATACCACTTCTAAAGTACAACCCTTCAAAAGATATTTCACCTCCTCAGTTATGCAAATCCTTAAGAAACTCCGTTCCTAAAGATCAAATGACAATCTGCAGACCAAGATGGCGCCACAAATGCTCAAAGAGAAAAGTAGTGTAAACTCAAGTCATGGGATGTCCAAATGAGAGGCCAAGCACTCTATTTATTCACTTTTCTAAGAAGCCACTAGAACTTCTAGAAGTATCCATAAAATATTCTTATAAAATCCCTTTATAATGCACTTTTATATAAAAAGTAATTTTATAAAATAAAAAGTGCAACTCAACTCAAAATTATAACATTTTGGCCCCCACATAACACATTATAATAAAAATATGATAAACACCATCTCTCCAAGAGCAAATAAGACCATCCAATCCCCAAATAATCATCAGAATGACTCTCTCACCAAAACCATCTGCCTACAAGAGTCCATGATAGGCAAATCCACTGAAAAATGACATGTCACTAAAGAGGGGACATGACAAACATTGCACGGACCAAGGATTCGCATAGGCGGGATTTGTATTGGTAGATTGGGTTGAATTATCTCAGGTTTGGGCAAAAAGGGAGTTCTAAGATGAAGGGGCATAATTATATTTGATTCTTGACGATGAAGATCTCTCTCAAAAAAGATTTCGGCAGTTGTCAAACAATGATGATTTGGTCCAGATATAGGAAACTCAATCTCGTTCCCAATTTGGATGAATATTGTGAAAACAAAATGCTCTTTGGAACAACAAATTAGGGTTTTGCTCATTCAAACATATAAAAATAAAAGCCTAGGAAAATTGTTCATGAATCACATCGGGATCTGTTTGAAAAATTGTTTTCTCCCCAAAACTACAAATCCTAACCAATTCGACAAGGATTCTGAGAACTACCCAATTCTCGGGCATATCGTACCCAAAATCAAGAGTTAAACTGGATGATTTGGCATCTTAGGTTCTCATTCAAGGATGAAAATAGTCGGTGTGCAAACAATTGATGTACAAAAACCCTTTTGGTTTCCAACAAGGAATGAATAATGAAAACACTTTTATCCAAGTGAGATAAATCCATCTAAGAATCATATTATGTTGAACATTGCAAGTTTACTTCCAGATTTGGGCAATTAAAAAGAATTTTGAAGGATTTCAATCATATTGGAAGTTGCTGACTAAATGTAAATCTGATTGCAAGAAAAATTTGTCAAATTAAAAGGAAATTATTGTTGTTCAGCTATTGGACTGCAATCAAAACAAGCCCTAGCTGCTACTGCATCCACACCTTCCTACTCCACCATATAGCCAAAGCCATACAGCTGCAGCAATCATATAACCACCATAACAACTCCCATGCCCAACCATTCTATTGTCTTCTGCCCTAGTTGTAATCCTTTGATCAGATTTATAGTCCATCCAGTCTGAAATTCACTTCTGACCACATCCATATAGTCTAATTTAATCTCAAAAACCGCTATGGCACCTGCGAGTGGAAATTAAATTATTGTGATTTTATAAAATTATTTGTAGATTTAAATATTCACAAAAACTAACAATAATTTCTTTCTAGTTCAACATTTCAACATTTTTGTAATTTTACTAATGGTTATAATCTAAGTAGCGGGATCCAAGTTCAGTTTACACCAAATCTAGGTACCAGTCCATCTCTTATGTGGTTTCGAGCAAGGCGCGCTTTTTTGGAGTAAAGAATTTTTTATAGTTTACTCATGCCTAAGTTTACTTAGGCATCATTATTAATTTTCCATGCATTTTAGTTTTCTAGTAGTTTCATTGTCTGGCTCTCCCTTCTTGCCTTTATAAGCAAGGCTCTGTACTTCATATCAAGCATCTCAATTCCATTTTTCATCTGCTGGTAAAATCTCTCTCTCTGTGAGGGTTATCTTGCAGGTTGTGCTAGTGAGACGTTGATTCCTCCAACATGGTATCAGAGCAGTCTTCCTGCATCTCATTCCACATCTAAAATTTGCTCACCAATGATTGTTTGAGATCTCATTAGTTTGTCAACAGAAGAATATTCGATGTTATGTTTTGTTCATGTCATTTCATTTGATGCACAAAGCTTTGCATATCTCTCATATCTGGTTTTTTTGAGATTCTCAAGTTTTGTTGGCTCTATCGGCCTTTTCCATTTGACAATTTTATTGTCGCAACTTTCCATCCATTGGCTTTACCAACTTTCCATCCATTGGCTTTTCATTTTGTGCCTTTGTTTGGAGCATTATAGTTTTTATTGGTTGCTAGTAATCAATCCTTACATCGATCTTTGTCTAGCAGTGGCGAGGCTTCTTCTTGGCTACGTAGGCCAGTTTTTTTGCATTTTGGGCCCAGTCACGAGCTCATCCTCATTTACATTAACCGTGGCCTAGAGTGTGGTCAAGCATACGTCGTCTCATTCTCTAGGCCTCTTTTTTTGCGATCTAGTATCTCTTCTTGGCCACAAGTGTTTGGAGGGTCATTGTTAGTTTACAATATTTGCTTGGGTGTTTGTTTGGGAGTCATTATGCTTGATAAAAACCACTTGGCTCTATTTTATTTGGTGCATGCAATAGATTGTGGGGCCTATGTGCTTGACTGGTTGAGATTCATTACATCGGCTGTGTTGAGACATCGGTTGTGTTGAGCTAAGCATTTCTCCATTGTCAAGGGCCTTTCTTTTACATATGCCATGCATGAGCCCTAGTGCAAGTGTACATTAGGACTTCTGCACTCAAGGTTTCTAAGCATTCTTTGCTTTGTCGTAGACACTCGCATTGCAAACACCAAGCATTAGCCTCTAAGTCATCCATCAAAGCACCAAGTACCTAGGCTTACACCATTTTGCCTTTGGGGTGGTTGCATTCTCTTCTGCAATTGATTTATCTTGTCTTATGTAGCGCATTCGTGAATGACCAAGCTCACTATGGATCTACCCATCAAATCCTTTGCGCAGTTTGTTCTTTCTTATTGGCCAATATAACATTTATTTGAAGCAATTAATAAAGTCTTTTATCAAAATATTTAGTGAAATATTTCATTCGGCTTTGTTGTGCCTAAAGTTATCACCATGGTGGGCCCAAGCAATTTGGTCTTTGGGCATTTATTCCCATATCTATGATTTGTTTTTCATAAACTTTAACGACGTGCTTTTCTATGGTGTCGAGTTTTAGTTGCAACCTCTTTTCCTTTTTATGTTTCCAACTACAAATCTTACACTTGCATTGACAGTCCCAACCGGTGCTGAGAGGGGAGGGGTGAATCAGCACCTATAAAACTTCTTCTAAATAGATCTGATGAAGTATACTTATAACTGTAAGCTAAACAGATTCAAGCATAAAATAACATCAAGCAATCAATCACACAATGACACCAGATTTATCACGTGGAAACCCAATTTGGGTGAAAACCACGGTGTGAGGAGACCTCACAAATTCTGCACTCTTCTGAAGTGCGCCCTGTTAGGAGCCTTCCCTGTTAAAGGATTACAATGCACTATTAGATGCGACCTGGTTAAGGGATTTGTTACAGTAAGGTCGGTTAGTGCCTGCCATGTTAGAGGACTTAGAACACATTACAAGATGTCACCCGGTTAAGGGATTTGATACAAGGGACCTGTTAAAGTCCACCCAAATACTGGGATTTAACTATTGTAATTGTTAGAAAACAATAGAAGGATTGACCTTTTACAAATGGCTTTGCATAGCCTGATAAGATCTTTGTCATGCTCAACTAAGAAACATCACCGGTCACCGCAGGTGTGTTCTCCTTTACTGTTGTGCTTCTCTGCACACTCTTCTCTCTCTTCTTCTATTTTCTATTCACCCTACCTTCTTCAGCATACAACTTCACTCTTTTCTCTTGGCAGAATGAGGGCAAACTATATTCTCAACAAGCAGCATATATAGAGTTCTTTCCCTAATTGCGCCTCTCATGCATGACCTAATTTCAGATCCCTTTCGGATACATCACTCAGTGGAGTATTAGTTCACTAAGGAAACATTCGATGCATGCTCTTGCTTTATCTACTTTATGAAGAAAACAATAGATGCATGTCAAGCACCTTTCTTTCACAAGAGATAATTCTTTGTTTTAAAGCCACAGACTTTGGCTTTAAAACCTTTAAACGCGCCTCGAACTGATCACCATGTTAACTCGTAGTCTTCCGGATTTAGTGCAGTAAATCCCGGTCAAAGAGTTGGTTTAAACAAATAGTTGACTATGACTTCCCCAGTTCTTCGTAACATACCGAAGTCTTCACTTGATTGGTTGAGATCCTCATGTTGTGAACAGGTAAGAACTTTGACCTGTCACATTTCCTTCC
The DNA here is from genome assembly GCA_027943335.1 of Chamaecyparis obtusa. Lineage (NCBI taxonomy): Eukaryota > Viridiplantae > Streptophyta > Pinopsida > Cupressales > Cupressaceae > Chamaecyparis > Chamaecyparis obtusa. Next base: position 128,689 of record BSBK01002510.1, on the reverse strand, counting down.
TTTGCTTACCGGTTGCCAAACCAGTCTCTTTACATACTGATCCACCACTGGTGCTCCTTAGATCTTTAGACCTTAGATTGAGATAACAAAACATCTCTTTTCTCTTTCCTCTTTTGCCAATCAATGACAATACTTAATTGCCATGTAGTGGTAGTAGGCTTACCGGTTACCATCTCTTAATGCCAACATGCATTCTATTGGAGGCTCACATTTCTTCAAATTCTCCATTGACTCAATGAATGGACACTAACACCCAATCAATTTGAAAATTCCTCGACATATCCCACTCCCAACCCATTTTCTTGGATTTTCTTTTCCCCTTCCCTACATCATCATCATCAACAGCATTGTCTTTGTCACCCAAGTTGATTATCTCATTCACACTACCCTGGGTATCGACTAGAAAATCTTCTTCAAGTTCATCGTCATCTGAGATATTAGGTTCGCCAACTTCTTTAGTATTTAGTGCAGGTTGTGAACCTTGTGGTTGTGATGATGCACCTTCATCATTTTGACCACAAGCATTGCCAAAGTACGAAGTTAAAGTTATGGTTCTGCATTTTGCTGGCCTCTCTTGGCCTTCGCCACATTCAACAGCCTTCCCTTCTTCCTATTTGACATCTCCAACGAAATAAAGGCTACAAAAAACTATCTACTTGATTAAGAAGCTATAATAGACTAAATGATTCTTTGGCCATAAGGCCTACAATCTAGATGTCTAAGGTCTCCCCACTCAATAAGAATGAACTAAAAATTACAAACATATTAAGATGAATAATATTATAACACTTAAGAAAAATGATCACTTACCTTTAGATTCTTAGTGAGTAGTACGAGCAGTCGACAATACACCAGCACTTGTTCCTAGTCTAAAACTTGGGTATTGATTGAAATCGAGAACTCAGAACCGACCAAATTGTGTAAAAATAAAATTGATCTTTGATTGATTTATACCAATCCATATTTGGAGAATTCAGTGGGAATTTTAAATGGCTTTTCTATTTGGTGAATCTCACTTAAATCTAACACATCTTATGTAAATATAGGGCGAATCAAACCTCCACAAAAAAATATATGCTGTAATTTCCTAGGCGATTTATGGACCGTCCCTTGGGATGAACTTATAATAGAGTCGGCGAGTATTGCGGTGTATTAAGACACACTTCTGGAAAATACCAGGTGAATTGGGTCTTCATGCAAATAGATCTTTTTATGGCTTTTGGTGAATTATGGCTATCAATTACGACACGTTTTCGAAATTGCAGGTGAAAATATTAAATAGACCACTTGGAAAATGTAGATCTTATTGGCGAAATCTTTATATCGATAGCGTTAAATAATTAAAAAATTGGTTGAATGCAAGTGCATTTGACCAGAAATTTAAAAATATGGTGCAAACTGGCCAGCTTGTTTGGTCCCGAATTATTCGCCATTTTCAAAATGCTAACATGAAATAATTGCCAATTGGCGAATAGTTGCCACTAAAGTTCTCTCTGCTCCACAAGTGGTAGGAATATCTAACGATGGACCAATTCCACCCTTGGGTCAAACATTCCACAAGTGGCAGGAATATCCAACGATGGACCAATTCCCCCCTTGGGTCAAACATTCAACAAGCGGCAGGGATATCCAAATATGGACCAATCCCCCCCATGGGTCAAACATTCCACAAGCAGTAGGAATATCCAACAATGGACCGATTCCCCCTTGGTCAAACATTGCACTTGCGGTAGGAATATCCAACGATGGACCAATTCCCCCCTTGAGTCAAACATTCCACATGATCAATAAATGTATGGATATAAAATATAAATTAATATTGCATATGATGATTGAAGGTATTATAATAACTTATCTGCTATAGAGGATATTGTCATTTGATGGTTATCTTTGTTGTTTGTCGTATTGATGTCTCATTGTCTACTACTTGGTTCACTTACTATCTTCAACCTATTCCTTCTTTGAATGCTAGCCTTTGATCCTTATACCTCTACCTTGTAGCCGAAGAGACATGTCCTCTCCAAGGTGGTATCTCTTCAAATCCAATGCATCCCTTCATCGATGGAAATCACATCTTTCCCCTAAATTGCACCTCTTTTGTAAAGATAATTATTAAACTTATAGCTTCTTATTACTAATATGTATATTTCTTTAATAAATTGGTCATCTTCTTTGCAAGAATGTTGTCCTTTCACATTATCTCTGTTACCTCTTAACTAATTGTTGTTTGATGAATAAGGAGTTTGCTGCCCTAGTTTCTATGCTTGCATCCTTTAATATATGCTGCTACTTATAGCCCACTGCCTTAAAGATTTAATTCTTGATAAGTAGGAGATATTTTCCACAGCAAGTCAAATTGTGATATTGCTATCAGGATTTAACTGTGTAGTTTTTTTGAGTCAAACTCATTGACCCATGATTCATGAGTAGTGGTTCACTGAACCCATCTCTCATGAGAATGAAATTGAACACTTAGCACTCATTGGATCTAGGTGATGCTCACAGAGGTGAAGCACCGGGACTTCCCGGGAGGTCACCCATCCCAGTACTACTCCAGCTCGAGCGCGCTTAACTACGGAGTTTCCTCCATGGTTAAACCCACTCTACTTGCATCCTCATTTGCAAAACCTTCACCAAGTGTTGTGCCTTATGAACCATTCATTAGAAAGCCCCTTAAGCTCATCAATTTCTAATGAATGGTTCATAAGGCACAACACTTGGTGAAGGTTTTGCAAATGGGGATGCAAGTAGAGTGGGTTTAACCATGGAGGAAACTCCGTAGTTAAGCGCGCTCAAGCTGGAGTAGTACTGGGATGGGTGACCTCCCAGGAAGTCCCGGTGCTTCACCTCTGTGAGCATCACCTAGATCCAATGAGTGTTAAGTGTTCCATTTCATTCTCATGAGAGATGGGTTCGGTGAACCACTACTCATGAATCATGGGTCAATGAGTTTGACTCAAAAACAGTTAAATCCTGATAGCAATATCACGATTTAATTCTTCTTATGTCAGCTCTTACAACTCAGAATGATTTTTTCAATGGATGGATTTAGGTTACTTGCCTTCCTCTTTTATTTGATTAATCCTTTTCCTAACTCTGCTAGAATACTTTATTCCATTTTCTGCCTGCTGATCAATAACAAATTCTGATTTGTCTTGTTTGCAATCACTTGATCACGGAATCCATGTTCTGACTTGCACATATCCTTAACAAATATTTTTTTTCATAAGGAATCTGCTGCTAAAAAGTCTTCTCTGCTGCTTTCAATCTGAATATATTCCTTTTTTCCCTTTTTCTATCTTCCCCTTATGTTTGTTTCTACATCTTATCAAATGCCCAAGAAATGTGTCCCTATGAAGAGAGACGACTACACTAAAAGAGGTTTCTGGTCGGCCCTTGTTATTAGTTTATTTTTATTTATTTATTTATTTATTTTATTTTATTATTATTATTATTAATCTCAGTCAGCCTTAAATTGCTAATATATATACTCTAATATAAATTGCTGTTTCAAAACTAATTATATAATTGTTTTACTAATCCAGTTGCTGCTGTTAGTATCTTGGTCGTTAGGGCTTTTTTGGTTGGTACACAGAGGGGGACATGACACAAAAATGGAAAGGTTTCATCCAAATGATAGCCAAGAGCCAAGTACCAAATTGGCTATGTTTATCCTGCGCTGTTTATCACTTATGCATATTTGCCTATCCCTAATTTTGTGAAGAAAAACATATTCTACAAAATTTAGTTTTAGAATGAATATTCATAGATGGCTAGTTTTCAACAACCTTCTCGGTCAATATTTAGTTGATAGTTATCACATATCTATTCCTAATTAAGGGATTGAAATTTGTGCACAAAAAAAAGTAAGCGTGTTTTGTGCACAAGAAAGCTATTCATAGTGTAGAAGTTCTATTTAGTTTTTAAAATTATTTTGCATGCAAAACTTTGTAAATTCTTGTAAAAAGATGTTATTGGCCATTGAATTTTCACAGGAATTTGATATGTCTATTTTGCTGCTATAGTTGTTCTTCAAAAGCCTTATGAGAGATCTTATGTATGTGTGTTTAAGTAAATAAAAATTGTTTTCTTGAAATTTGTAATGTCCCTTCCTTTGACAGCCTAGTTGTCAGTAGGGTTTGACCAGCTATCACAGTTCATGTAGGTCAGCAAAGCAGATAGGGGACCCAACCAGGGGTTGTGTAACTTAGCAAGGAGCTTTACGAGCTGTTTTGGACAGTTTGTGACAGTCTCCTATTTTTTAGGAGGGATTCCTATTTTTTAGGGTTTGATTGGGAGTTGACCGAAATGCATCAAGAGACCTTAGAATCATTCTAGAGGCTTTGGTTGCAGTTCCTACTATTTAGGGAGGATCCCTATTTTTTTAAGAGAGGACTGTCAGTTCCCCTGCTATATTTAGACATCATCCTTGGACAAGTGGCAACACTCAGTTTTCAGTTTGGAGTTCAAATGATGGATCTAGGAATAAATTTGAGATAATTAAGTTATTCCCTAATGTTTTACTTTAAATAAAAATAAAGTGATTTAATTAAATGATTTTATAATATAATAAAGTGTTATTCATTGGCCCCCCATGGCACACATCCCTAGGAGTTATAAGGGTCAAGTTGTTTTAAAAATGTGGACATTTTATGAATGATGAATAAGACCCTCTAGTAAGGGGTAGAACTCTCTAGGAGGGAATATTTAATCAAAAATTAGAAAATAAACATTATTAAACATAACAAGTGCAACCCTAAAATCAAACTAGAGTTTGAGACCATAAAAGAACATTAAGGGCAGACATTTGATCATTCAATCATTCATTTTTGTTGATGTTTGTAGCATCAGAAAGATAAATAATACTGACTATATGATTATTATGAGAAATGATTTATTATATATATACATATATATCAATATATATAATAATTGATATTACTATATATATATATATATATATATAAAGTTAGATTATAATTATTCTCATAATAACTAAATAGTTAAACTGATAAAATAAATTAATGAATAGACATCTCCCATGTCTCTTCTTGTCCATGTCATGTATAAATACAAAGAGATCGATGCATTTGGAAAACACATACAATCAGATAGTGCTATTACATTTGCAACGATCCTAACATTTTAACATGGTATCAGAGCCAAGTTGCAAATGTAAGAGAGTAGTTTGTTGATGGTGAATGTGTGACTGTCTCAAAAAATACAGTCTCAGTATGAGGACCATATCTCACAAATGCACCATTGGATTTTGTTGAATTTTGCATATGTTGGTGATAAACAAATTTAGAAGAATCTCACTGGAGCGATTGAAGAGAAAATGTCAAGTTCAAAAGTTATGACCGACTATATACAGGTCTATGCAAAATTGGTAAAAAAGCAAGGTTCCTTCTTTAAAAGCCTAGCCACTTGAAGGGTGATCCGATCATATTGAAGGTTGTCATAGTGTATAGAACTTTTGGATATTCAAGACTGGTCATGTGAAGAATTATGGTAATGTTCAAGAACGGCAACATCATTTTGTGAATTTGCATGATATTTTCTATATGGGCTCACCTTACAGAATGAAACACTTGAAATTAATAAAAGATAAGTATTTCATGTTTTATTAATGCACATAATTTTTGAGTTTGTAATTCGTGCTATACTATTGTTTAGTAAAATCTTGTATGCTTCTTATCATTGGTATTTCCAGTCAAGATAGTTTAGTGAGCTATTTGTAATCTCTCTCTGACATACCTTCGGGACAGAAGCACAAGATAATTGCATTCAAGGGAGAAAGAACTTGATGCTTGCAAATGAATTATGATTGAGACTAGATGCAAAGGGAGTCTGACATTTCAAAAGAGGTCAAGAAGTTGATAAACTTGAGCTCTAGAGGGAGCAGATGGTTCAGTCAACTTGTGACAATCTTGATCATATTGATTCAGAGGGAGTTCACTATTGAAGGTGAAACACTTATGAGGTAAACTTGATATAATTGATTATTATACTAATAAATCATGAATATTTTTAATGGGCCTTCCCCTTGTGTAAATCATGAGGAAGTGATGACTTCCAAATGATTATCACTTGCATTTGCAAAAGTTATTGAAAGGTGACAATCTTACAATAACTTGATATTCTATTGTGATAGACATCTTGTGATGGCTGAAATAGATCATGATAGATGGCATCTTCTATTGTGATATACATCTTGTGATGGCTGAAACAAATCATAATAGATGGCAACTTCTATTGTGATAGACATCTTGTGATGGCTGAAACAGATCATAATAGCTGATGTGAATGTTCTTATGGTAAGTGCACATTACCTATGAACATTTGTTGAGTACTTGGTGGATATCATGAGACTTGATATCCTGCAGGCCATTACTCTGAGCACTTGGTGAATATCATAAGACTTGATATTTTGCAAGCCAATGCTCGCGATATCCTGAGATGATATCTTTATGAACTCTTGAGTACTTGGTGGACATCATGAGAATTGATGTTGGTAGGCCAATACTCTAAGCACTTGGTCAATATCTTGAGAGTTGATATTCCGCAAGCCAATGCTCTTGATATCATGAGATGATATCTTTACAAACTCTTGAGTACTTGGATGAATTTCATGTGTTGACATTCTGATAGGCCAATACTCAAGATATCAAATGGATAGAATCGCCGATGGAGGTAATCCACCTGAGGACTTGTGGATAGAATCGCCAATGGAGCCAATCCACACATTGACACTATGTTTCTATTGATTACATCATGAGGATGATGCCTTTATTGCTTACATCATACAATTGATGTTGTCAAGTATCTTAAGTGTTGACATTGGAATGATTTATCCTCCCTAGCTAAGAGGGAGTGTTGATGTTTGTAGGATCGGTCAGATAAATAATACTGACTATATGATTATTATGAGAAATGATTTATTATATATATACATATATATCAATGTATATAATAATTGTTATTACTATATATATTGATATATATATATATAAAGTTAGATTATAATTATTCTCATAATAACTAAATAGTTAAATTGATAAAATAAATTAATGAATAGACATGTCCCATGAAGGGACATGTCTCTTCTTGTCCTTGTCATATATAAATACAAAGAGATCGATGCATTTGGAAAACACATATTGCTAGCAAATTTAAGTTGTCCCTGGTGAAGACAGATGCAAACACCATTCCCACTAGTATAGGTACACCGGTAGATCACTCATTATTTTATAGGCACCGATAGCCTAAACAGAGGATATGCACCGGTACACCTAACAGAGTACATAGTACCGGTCTTATAGTGCATATAGGGGTTGAACCGGGTATAAGACCAATACCGGTCAAGAGCATAATAATCTGCACCGGATTATGCAAAACTGCCTGGTTTAAAACCGGATTATACGGAGCATCCACCGTCTAGAACTGGAGTTAGCTTTTTAACAGAAGTTAGTTTTATTTCTACGCGGATGTTTCAAGGTAAACTCAAAATCATCTCGCAAAGTTTTTTGCTGTATTATTTTTGGGTGAGTTTACAGCCTAGTGGTTCTATGAGTTAGGTTTTAATAAGATTAATTTCTTATAAATATAGGATATAGGACACAAAAAAGTTGTTGAGTATACAAAGCAGGAGAGAGATATCTTCTGAGAGAAGCTACGGTCACAGAGGTGAAAGGTAGAAAGGATCAACAGCCAGGCAGAACAGGAAGGTCAACAGGGATGATCTAATTAGACAGAGAGTGTCAATTAAGATCATTGCTTTCATACTGTTAAAGCATATTCAAATCCCTCTATCAGGGTGAACCCTAATAAGTTCTTTGTATAAATCCTTTAACCGGGTAGCATCTTAGTTGATGTTGAAAGTCCTTTAACAAGGCGGCTCCTGAAAGAGTCAAGATCTTAACCGATCTTCTACCAAATCCCTTTACCAGGTAGCACTCTTGCAAGTGCTTTGTAAGCTCTTAATCGGGCGTCTTTATTACTGCAGTAGTGAAGTTGTGAGCTCTGTCTCACCGTGGTTTTTTTCTTCTAACCGAGGGTTTCCACGTATATATGATGTGTTGATCTGAGTATTTCTATTTCTATTTGTAAATGGTTATTTACATTCTGTTTATCTTGCAAAAATATTTATACAAGTTTTAATTGGAGATAGAAATAGTATTTACTGATTCACCCCCCCTCTTAGTAACTGGTTAGGAATAACAATTGGTATCAGAGCCAAGTTCTCTTAGATATAAAGCTTAACCACTTGAGAAAAAGATCATGGAGGGTTACAGGTATCAGAAGCAGCTTGAGGAAGCCAATGACATCATTGCCTCTCTTGAGAATAGGCTGAGAAGATCCCTTGCTAAAAGAAAGGAGTTGGCTCTGCAGTTGAGTGAGAGCAATGAAACAATTGATGAACTCTCTGGGCAAAGTGGATCAAATAAAGTTGAGGAGGCAGTCTCTGAGCTCATGGAGAGAAACAAGATCCTAACCGATCAGATCTCCAACCTAAAAAGGGAGCAGAAAGATAATGCCCTAAGAATGACTGAACTGATTGAGAAAAAGAGGAAAGCTGAAGATGAAAGAAACACTGTAGTTAAATCACTAACAGCCTCTGAGAGAGCGAGAAATCTGGTAGAGGAAGTTGTAAGGGAAAGTGATCTTGTTGTTCTTCAACTTCAAGAAGACATGCAAATAGTCACTAAAGAAAATGCCAACATGCAAAAGATTTGGCATGATAAAGATGATGCATGAAAGAGGCTAGCAATTGAGTTGTATCAGTTGAAGGAATAGATGAAAGAACTTGAAGAAAGAAATGAAACCCTCAGAAGATACAACGAAAGCTCAGTAAAGTTTGATAAGCAACTAAAAACGCAAAGAAAGCACAAAGATCCCATAGGACTTGCGTTCACCGGACAAGACACCAAGGAAATCGTTGAGTCATCTAGAGAGAACAAAGGCAAGAAGGAAAAGAAGAAACCGGAAGAAACAAAAGGTAAAAAGACCTTCAACACTTCTTGCAATCACTGTGGAAAACCGGACCATAAAACAAGTAATTGCAGAAATGCACCAGTAAAGCCAACCAACAGTTACTGTAAAAACTGTTGCAAGTATGGCCACAAGACCACTGAATGATGGTCTTGCCCCACAAATATGTCCAGTGGAAGTAGGGGAAGCTTCAAGGGCTATTGCTATGCATGCAACAAGTTTGGACACAAAGTTGATCAATGCAGATCCAAAACAATGGAATTCAGATCCCCACCGAGACCGATATTCTCTAAAAGAAACAAGAATCGGAGCACAACCAACTGTGCTAACTGTGGCATGCATAGTCATAATCACTCCTGATGTAATTCACCTAACAAAATAAGGGTAAATCCATGGAAGGCAACTAGGATAGTCTGTTACACCTGCAACAAAGTTGGACACCTGGCCAAAGATTGTAGGAACCGGTCAGTAAACAAAAGAAAAGGATCGGTCAAACCGGTGATCAAGACCTCGTCTTCCAATAAGAAGAACAACAGAGGAAAAGAAACCGAAAAAGAAGTCAAGAAGATTTGGTTCAAGAAGGAAACAAAGAGCTCTGTTGAGGAGGAGACAGAGGGAAGATCATTCTGTTGATGGTGATATCTCTTCAGCAAATTAAGCCTAAAAGGCTTAAAGGGAACCGGTAGCCTGTCTACTGTTCCTGGTAGGACTGGTGAGCATCTAACTCACTAAGTCAGTAACTTAAACCGGGCAGGTAAGCATTGATCAACCAGGGTTTGTTCAAACAAAAAGGAAGCCTGAATACAGGTTGGCGAAAAAGGAAAGAAAGGTTAGGTAAGGTAATTAATGCTATACCGTTAAGAAATAGTTACCGTTTGGTAATTATCGTTATGCACTAAATCTATATAAAGAAAGGAGGATTACTCATTTTCTTTTACTTTGCGATTTGTGATTAACAATTTCTTATGCTTGAGTAATATTCTCGTGCTTTAATCATCGATAAGATACCTTCTGTAAGACCGATCAAGCTACTTTCTGAGTAAACCAGTTGATAAAAATGGCATCATCATCATCTGTCTCCAAGTTGATTAAAGCAAACCAAATTGACCGACCTGTCTACGACATTATTGTGTCCAGAACAGGGAAAATGACATGTCTGGTGCACTGTAATCCGTGCCTAATGGTGTTCTCATGATGGAAGATGTGACCGCTTTCATTCATGCCAAACTAGAAGAACTGGGTGAGACCTTCATCCAAAGCGAGTACCTCTCGCTTTGCACAAACGGAAAGCTTCCAGACAAATACGCGAAGCTGGTGTCGTCTGGGCTAATCAACCAAGTCTACTACCCAGCCATCTTTCGACCAAACTGGATTCGATTGGTTCTTAGTCGTGTACATGAACCTGGATTCTGGCTTGCAAAAGGAGCATGCAATCAAATCACCAAGGAAAACCTGCATAGAGTGACCGAGTACAGCGACAAAGGGGAACCTCTCACCCTAAGAACCATCTCCAACGTCGTGGTCGCCAAGTTGACAAAATTGAAGTATGATAGTCGGCTAATGACTGTCAACGACATCGAAGATGAAGGAGTTCGGTTCACATCTGCAGTGATAGGTTACAAAATCTATCAATCTAGTAACATGAATAGCATACCAAGAGCAGCCATTCATGTCGCTGACCGGATAATGCACAACAATGCCGAATACAATATTTGCACAATGCTTCGTGGACAAATTTTTGAGAATCTGAAGAAGCTCGGTATCGTCAAGAAGAAATCCCTAAAGTATGGCACCCTACTAGTATGCCTTTACTTTTACTATTCTAACTTCTTTTCGGGAAGAGGAAAGGTGACTTGGGGAACTAATCGACCTATCATGATCCACATTAGTGATATGGCCAATCAACTGGGAAACCAGTTCGGAAAAGTCATGACTGAATACTTTGAGGCATTCCAGCTAAGAATGCACACCAGGGAGAGGGTGTCGTCAACTATTGTTGACTCCTACAAAGACGATGTATGTTTTCTAGACTCCACCGATCACTACATCATTCAAGCAGTTGAACCACAAACCGGGTATGCTCCTAAACTAGGGTATGAGATCTCTACAAAAACAGCCAAGGCATATGCAGATGCCTCACAAGAAGCTGACCTAGATCTCTCTACTTGCCAGTTTGGGACCTTTGAAGAAATTCAAGAAAATTTGAAGAAAAGGGCACCAATTACGAATGTTCATGTCAAGAGGACCCCTACACCGAATAAGAAACCGATAGCAGAACAACTGAAAGTCCAAAGGAAAAGAGCACAACAAGCGACCAGAACTCAAGAAGAAGAAACAGAAGGAACAAAAACCGAGGACCCAACTCCTCTGGTCTGCAAGAAGAAATCTGCTAAACCGGTGAAGGAAGATGCACCGAGAGCAAGAAAGCCCACAATTGATTAATACGTGGCAGCATTAAAGACTTCAGGCAGTATGGCCTCAGTAGGAAGGAGGTATGATCTAGCGAATGAAGAAGACAGGAGGAAAATAAAGGAAGCGGTAGTCTACTGCATTCATAAATTCAGCCTTACTCCTACCGAACTTGATAAAGTCATCCCTGACGATCTCCAAGAAATTCTTGAAGCAAGATGGAAAGCTTCAATGGAAAGAGAAAAAGAGATGAGGATTAGGGCGATGCTTGAGGTTCAGAATCATCTCACTCTGGACGAGCCCACCCATCAAGCAAAATTGCACAAGCAAAACTTCCTGATAAGGAGAATAAGTCAAATGCTCGTTCGTGAAGCTGAAAAGGTTCACGAGGAAGGTGTGGCAGATGAATCAAGCCAAAGCACCACTGAGCCACCAGTCATTGGTATCGAAAAAGGAAAAGGAGTACTGGGAGCAAAAGTACTAGTTAAAGAGAAGATTCCTACCAAACCGGTCATCGTCAACATCACCGATGATAAAGGTAGTGATCAGGCTCCACCAACCATTCTTGTTTCTCCAAAAAAAGGTAAGGCTCGCACTATGATTGTTAATGATATAGTAAATGAAGTAATGGATTTTGGAGAAGTAGCCAATGCGACTAAATGGTATAGCTGTTAGCAATATAAGTTGTCATTAGTGTATTTCACAAACACCATGCACCGGTAAAAGCTCACTGGTCACTCACGTTACTTAGAAGACGCCGGTAGACTAGAAACATAGTGTATGCACTGGTAGATGAAGCAAACGGGACACACCGATAGACCGATCTAAGTACACAGTACCGGTCTCATAGTGTATACAAGGGGTGAACTGAGTATAAGATATACCAGTCTAAACTGCCTAAAGATCCGCACCTGATTCTGCAGAGCAGTTTGAATTAAACCAAATTATACGGGACATCCACCGCTCAGAAGTGGAGTTAGCTTTTTAATAGGAGTTAGTTTTATTTCTACGGATGTTTTGCAAGGTAAACTCCAAATCATAACGCATAGCTACTTGCTACTTGCATGATTTATCATTGAGTTTACAGCCTAGCAGTTCTATAAGTTAAAGGTATCATTACAGTGAACTCTTGTATAAATACAGGATATAGGACACAAGAAGTAAGGTTGTTGAGAATTGTTGAGTAAACAGAGCAGTGAAGAGATATTTGTGTAGCAATCATAGTCACCAGAGGTGAAAGGCAAAGAGGCAGAATAGAGATCAACGGCCAGGCAAACCGGGAAAAATCAACAAGTATGATCTAATCAGACAATCAGTGTCATAATAGATCATTGTTTTTATAATAGATCATTGCCTTGTGTCCACAATTTATTGCAGACTTCCAAAACAATAACATTCAACTCAAAATTGTAGTAGATCGATTTGCAGCAAGGTATTAATACTCCATCAGTATTATATCTTCAGAATTTGCAGAAAACTTACACTCTTAACAGGGTTAAGATCTTAACTGATCTTTTGTAAAATCCCTTAACCGGGTAGCACCTTAACCAGTGCTTTGTAAGCTCCTACCCGAGCGCCTTCATTCTGCAATAGTGAAGTTGTCAGCTCTGTCTCACCGTGGTTTTTTCCTTCTAACCGAGGGTTTCCACGTATATATCTTGTGTTGATCTGTGTACTTCTTTTACAATTATGAATGTTTGTTTTTGCTTTGCTTAGATTACAAGAAGTACTAAACAAGATTGGAATTATAGTAGGAAATAGTTTTTACTGATTCAACCCCCCCCCCCCACTCAGTAACCGGTTGGTAATAACAATTGGTATCAGAGCCTAGTTCTCTATACTTAAAAGTCTAACAACTTGAGAGAAAGATCATGGAGGGTTACCAGTATCAGAAATAGCTAGAGGAAGCCAACAACATTATTACCTCTCTAGAGAATAGACTGAGGAGATCACTTGCAAAGAGAAAGGAGTTAGCTCTACAGTTGAATGAGAGCAATGAAACCATTGATGAACTCTCTGGGCAGAGTGGATCTAATGAAGCTGAGGAGGCAGTATCTGAACTCATGGAAAATAATCAAATCCTGACCGATCAGATCTCCAACCTTAGGAGGGAACAAGAGGATAATGCCCTGAGGATGACTGAACTGATTGAGAAAAAGAGAAAAGATGAAGATGAAAGGAATTCAGCAGTCAAGTTGCTAACAACCTCTGAAAAAGGAAGGAACCGGGCAAAGGAAGCGGTAGGAGCAAATGAGCTTATCATTCTGCAACTTCAAGAAGACATGCAAATTGTCACTCAAGAAAACGCCAACATGCAGAAAGGCTGGCATGATAGGGACGAGGCATGCAAAAGATTGGCACTCGAATTGTATCAATTGAAGGAACAAATGAAAGAACTTGAAGAAAGAAATGAAACCTTGAGAAGATACAACAAGAGCTCGGTCAAGCTTGATGAGCAACTTAAAGCTCAAAGAAAGCATAAAGATCAAAGCGGTCTTGGATTCACCATTGAAGTCACCAAAGAAACTGGTGAGTTTTCTGGAGCTAAGACAAGCAAGAAAGAAAAGAAGAAGCTGCTAGCACAAAAAGGTAAGAAGACTAACACATCTTGCAATCATTGTGGGAAACCAAGTCATAGAACAACTAACTACAGGAATGAACCGGTAAAGCCAAACAACAGCTACTGCAAGAACTGTTGCAAGTTTGGCCACAAGACCAATGAATGTTGGTCCAGCCCCACATCGATGTCTAGTGGAAGTAGGGGAAGTTTCAAGGGCTACTGCTATGCATGCAATAAATTTGGAGACAAGGCTGAAGAATGCAGATCGAAGACTATGGCATTCAGATCCCCAAGACCGGTATTCACCAAGAGAAACAAGAACTTGAGCACAACCAACTGTGCAAATTGTGGAACACACAGCCACAATGACTCATGGTGCAAATCACCCAATACAAGAAGGGTGAACCCATGGAAGGCAACTGGGATAGTCAGCTATCACTACAACAAAGTTGGACACCTAGCAAAAGATTGCAGGAATCAATCATCCAATAAGAAGAAAGAATTGGTCAAACCGGTAGAGAAGATCAACAAGGAAGAGAAGACTGAGAAAACAGTCAGACAGATTTGGTTCAAAAAGGAGTCAAAGAGCTCCGCTGAGGACAAGAGAGAGGAAAGATCATCATCTATAGATGGTGAAATCTCTTCAGCAAATTGAGTTGTAAAGGCCTAGAGGGAACCGGTAGACAATCTACCGTTCCTGGTAAGACTGATGAGAATTGGACTCACTCAGTCTACAAGGATAACCGGTCAGGTAAGCAAAAATCAACCGAAGACTTCCAAACCGAAAAGGCTGGATCACTGGTTGGGAAAAACGGAAAGAAAAGTTAGGTAAGGCATTTAATACTGTAGTCATTTAACGAATAGTTACCGTTTGGTAATTACCGTTATGACCTAACCCTATAAAATAAAGGAGAATTACTCACAAGTTTTTACTTTGCTTACTTTGTGATTTACGAATTCTTGTGCTAAGTATCATTCTCGCGCTTTGACCACTGAGAATTACTGTCTGTAATACCGATCTAAGCTACTTTCTGCAAGTTACCAGTTAACAAGAAATGGCCTCATCATCCGCTACCGTGAAATTGATCAAGGGAAATCAAGTGGATCGACCTGCATACAATATTGCGCCAGTTCAGAACAGAGAGAACAACATGGCTGGAGCACTCTCGTCTGTACCAGGAGTCTTCTTAACCAAAGACGTCACAGCGTTCATCCACGCCAAGCAGGAAGAACTTGGCGAAACATACATTCAGGGTGAGTATGTCTCCCTGTGTGAGAACGGAAGATTGCAAGATCGTTACGCAACGTTGGTGTCGTCCGGTCTTATCAATGGAGTCACCTATCCGACCATCTTCCGACCAGACTGGATTCGACTGGTCCTCAGTTGAGTACATGATCCAAGGTTCTGGCTACAAAAGGGAGCAGTTACAGAGATAACCAAGGATGGCATACATCAAGTCACTGGTTATAGTCAAGTAGGGGAAGCCCTGACGCTGCGAACCATCGCAAATGCAATCGTCACCAAGCTGACAAAATCCAAATCCAATGGTCGTCTCATGACAGTGAACGACATCGAAGACAATGGGGTTCAGTTTGCTTCCGCGGTGATAAGCTATAAGGTCTATCAGTCTAGCAACCTGAACAGCATACCGAGAGGAGCCATACGTGCAGCTCACCGGATTATGCACGACAACGCCCAATATGATATCTGCGGAATGCTTCGAGGGCAGATATTCGAGAACATGAAGAAGCTCGATGTAGTCAGGAAGAAATCGATGAAGTACGGGACCCTGTTAGTGTGTCTTTACTTCTATTACCAGAACTACTTCTCGAGCATTGACAAGGTGACAGGGAAGACCGATAGACCGGTCATGCACCAAATAGCTGATTTGGCCAACCAATTGGGAAACCAGTTAAGCAATGTAATGAATGAATATTTTGAAGCCTTTCAATTAAGGATGCACGCGAGGGAGCGGATACCATCATCAATCATTGAAGAATACAAGGATGATGTGTGTTTTCTGGTTTCCACCGATCACTGCATAATACAAGCAGTGGAACCAAGAACAGAGTATGCTCCTGAGCTTGGATATGAGATCACTTCCAAGATTGCTAAGGCATATGTTGATGCCCTAAATGAAGCAAGATTGGATCTCTCTGCAAACCAGGTCGGCATGTTCGCAGAGATTTTAGTGAATCTGAAAAAGAGGGCACCGATCAAGAATGTTTACAAGAGGACCCCCACACCAAAGAAGAAACTGGCCAATGAGCAACCCAAGGCTCAAAAGAAGAAGGCGAAATCGGGATCTGCTACTCAAGAAGTCGAACAAGAGGAGTTAGACTCAGAAGATACAGTTCCTTTAGTCAAAAGGAAGAAGGGATCAAGCAAACCGATAAAGGAGGATCCACCGAGAAAAGCCAAACTCTCAACTGATGAATATGTGGCTTTACTGAAAGAAACTGGGGGAGTGAGTTCAGTAGTATCAAAATAGAAGCTTGCTAATGAAGAAGATAGGAGAAAGATTGAAGAAGGGGTTGTGCACTGCCTTCACAAATTTAATCTGCATCCTACCGAACTTACCAGAGTTGTACCGGCGGATCTCCTACAAATTCTTGAAGCCAGATGGGAAGCTTCAATGGAAAGAGAGAAGGAGCTGAGGATTCGAGCTCTTCTAGAGGTTCAAAATCACCTCACATTGGAAGAAGCCACAAAACAAGTTGAACTCCATAAGCAAACCTTCTTAACAAAAAGGAGGATCGGTCTCATGTTGGTCGGTCAAGCTAAAAAAGTGCATGATGGAGTAGAAATGCGGACCAAACTTCTTCAAACCCAGCAAAAAGCAGAGGAAGCTCGACAAAGAGCAACAGTTTCACCAATTGCTAACACCAGTAAAGGGAAAGGAGTGCTTGGAGCTGAAGCACCAATAATAGTGGACATCACCGATGACAAAAGCAACGAGCCTGCACAACCAGCCATTCTCATCTCTCCGAGCAAAGGTAACACTAAACCTACGACAGTCAATGATATAGTTGGTGAAGTAATGGACTTTGGGATAGTAGACAATGCTGCCAAGTGGTATAGTGTGTTAGAAGTAGAGGATAAAGAGGCAATCATTATAGCAATAGTGGAAACATTTCTAGACTATCATAGAACTCCAAGAGACTACAGGTAAAAGTTTCCACCGGAATTGAATTCTAGGCTTCAAACCAAATGGAGAGTCGGTCTAGGAATAAATACAAGAATAAGTAGAGAAACCTTAACTCAAGTAAGACCAGGCCTAAGTGAAGACCACATAAAGCTTCTATTAGAAGAGGCATCAATAAATTTGCAACCCGGAATCTGAGTTTCCAAAATTATAAATGGACTTGATCAAGAGGTCTATGAAGAGACCCTGGATTTCTGGAAAAAGTATGACTTCAATACCCTGGAAAATTTAGGTCCTCAAGATCAAGCTGAACAATTAAAAGTACCACGGGTCAAATTCACCACTGGTGAAGAATCTGCCACCGGAATTGAAAAAGGTCAAACAGAAGAGTTCACAGCTAGTGAACAAATAAATGTTGAACAAGAGATAGAGATTAAAGTACCGATGGGTGAACTTCATACAGCTGCAAAGCAACCAAATGCACTACATCAACAGGAACAGAATATAGAGGTTGAAGAGCTACCAAAAATCGATGCTAAGGCCAAGGAAGAACCACCTGCCAAATAAAACCAAAAAATATATCTCAACAAGGAGCTAAAGAGAATAAGGGACATGAGGAAGAAATCCTAGTCCACATTGAGCAAGCTCAATCGGAGTAAGAGCAAAGGCAACAAGAACAAGCAAACATACCAAGCTCATCATCTAAGAGGAAGTTGTCATTTGCCGAAGTGAAGGAAGCTAAGAAGAGTAAGGTCACCGATACAGTGGTAGACATCAGCAAGTTATCAACAAGGCAGCTAAAAGAGCTGACCAAAAGGAAACAGGGCATGGTCCTGACTACAGTAAAGAACATTCTGAGCAATTTTGTACCAAACGCTGACCTAGATGAAGATGAACCGGTCATCGATCAGCTAGAAGTTCTAGCACAGGCAATCGGTGAGGATCTCACTGATCCAAAAACAGTGGCAATTGACCACTATGAAAAGAAAAAAGTGGAGATTCTCCACAAACAAGTTGAAGAAATCAAGGTTAATGTGACTACCAACCTAAGAGTGTTGCAACAACAACTACAAGTGGCAGGAAGTTTGATGTCCAGGACTTCAAACTTTGATTTATTCTTGCAAAATCTAACAGAAAAGTCTGCCAAGACCACAGAGGACATTACAGCTTTATCTTCCCAGTTTGACATAAAGAATAAATCTGCAACACATTTTAGCAGAGAAATGACAAGTCTGGCTCTTGTCAAAAGGAAGACTGCAGAAGAGGAAAACAAAAGAATCCAGGACATTGTTGGATTTCAGCTATTTTTAGCCCCAGCATTTGACTCCATGCAACACATTGCCACAACAACAGAAGCTCTGATAAATGAACCGGATTACAAAACTGTTGAAGATATGGAAAATATCACTGTTTCCCTTACAGCAGCCCTCAAGAATATTGAACATGCAACCGGTCAATGGGCACCATTCCTTCACTCTGCCAAAACAATTTATAAGGATATCTTCACCAAACTTCAAATGTGAAGAGAAGCATAACCCTTTGTCATATGGAGGCAAAAAGGGGAAGAAGAAGCAGTAGAAAGCAGAGGAAATAGCAAGGGAAATGGGAAGCAGAGCAGATCAAACCAGGAACATGACAAAATAGCTTCACTCACTCAACCACCGAAGCACTTAGACAGGGGAAGTCTAGAACATAGGGGAAGTGTGCTACAGAGGAAAGAACAATCTACAAGATAAATTGTCACAAGTAAGTGAGTATGGTTTTGTGTATGGTTTTCCTACCAATGACAAAGGGGAAGATTGTTAGCAATATAAGTTGTCATTAGTGTATTTCAAAAACACTATGCACCGGTAAAAGCTCACCGGTCACTCGCGTTACTTAGAAGACACTGGTAGACTAGAAACATAGTGTATGCACCAGTAGATGAAGCAATGGGGATACACCGGTAGACCGATCTAAGTACACAGTACTGGTCTCATAGTGTATACAAGGGGTGAAACAGGTATAAGATATACCGGTCTAAACTGCCTAAAGATCCGCACCGGATTCTGCAGAGCAGTTTGAGTTAAAACCGAATTATACGGAACATCCACCTCTCAGAAGTGGACTTAGCTTTTTAACAGGAGTTAGTTTTATTTCTACGAATGTTTTGCAAGGTAAACTCCAGATCATAGCACATTGCTGTTTGCTACTTGCATGATTTATCGTTGAGTTTACCGCCTGGCGGTTCTATAAGTTAAGGGTATCATTACGGTGAACTCTTGTATAAATACAGGATATAGGACGCAAGAAGTAAGGTTGTTGAGAATTGTTGAGTAAACAGAGCAGTGAAGAGATATCTGTGTAGCAATCAGAGTCACCAGAGGTCAAAGGCAAAGTGACAAAATATAAATCAACAGTCAGGCAAACCAAGAAAGATCAACAGGTATGATCTAATCAGACAATCAATGTCATAATATATCATTGCTTTTATAAGGTGTGAAAGCAAATTGAAATCCCTCTATCAGGGTGGACCTAAAAACTCTACTATTAAGAAATCAAAATTGTTTGGTCAAAGGAAGGGATACCTATATGAACTACGTTCGAAAACTATTCAAGCCTTAGTTCATGAAGCTGCAAATATAAACGAAGTATGGCATAGAAGGTTAGGGCACCTAAACTTCAAAGCCTTATCAACTATGGAGAAGATGGTTACATGTTTACCTAAGTTGAACAAAGATCATTCAAGCATATGCAAAGGATGTGCACTAGGTAAAAACACCATAAGTCCATTTCAAAATACCACTAGAAAAACTAACAATGTTTTAGAATTAGTCCACTCAGATTTATGTGGACCTATGTCTATTCCTTCTCTCGGAGGATTTTTGTACTATGTACTCTTTATGGATGACTTCTCTAGGAAGACATGGATTTACTTCTTGAAATGTAAAGAATCAGAAGAAATCCTTAAAAGATTTAAAGAATTCAAATCCTTAACTGAAAATCTATCAGGACACAAAATTAAAACTCTTAGGACTGATAATGGACGGGAATATACTTCAGATTTGTTTAAGGATTTTTGTAAAGAAGCAAGGATTAAGAGGGAGTGTACTGTTCCTTACAATCCTCAACAAAATGGGATAGCAGAAAGAAAGAATAGGACAATTGTGGAAGCTACAAGAGCTATGCTACTTGACCAAAATTTAGGATTCTATCTTTGCGCAGAAGCCACATGTACTACTGTCTATATTCAAAACAGATGCTTTCACTCCCACCTCGGAGATAAAACTCCTGAGGAAGTCTTCTCTAATTCTAAACCAAATATCAGTCATCTTAGAATATTTGGGTGTCATGTTTACATTCATATTCCTAAAGAGAAAATAACTAAACTTGAACCTTCGGGCAGAAGAGGTATTTTTGTTGGATACAGTGAAACATCCAAAGCGTATAGAGTTTACATACGTAGTCAGAAAAACATTGAACTTAGTAGGGATGTAATATTTGAAGAAGATTTAGCATTCAAAAAAGCCCTAAGTTCTGAAGATCCTTCACATATACCTAGTTCTGAAGAAAATCATGAACCTGAGTTTCAGAGGGAGAACATTGAAAAAATTGAAGGTGAAATTCAAAATCTTAATCTTGAGGAAACTCAAAATCCTAAGAAAAGACCACTTTGGGCCTCTAAGACTATAGAAGAAGCACAAGACTTCTCTGCACCAGAAGGAACCTTCAAAGAAAGCAAAAGACCCAAAAGATTCTCTAGCTATGCTGCAAACATAAGTGATTTATCTAAATCAGAACCAACCAATGTTTCAGATGCTATGACTGAAGAATACCAATCCATTATTAAGAATAATGTTTGGGAAATTGTTCCAAGGCCTGAGGGAAAACCTATTGTTTCTTCTAAGTGGATATTTAAAATCAAGCATGCTGCTGACGGTAGCATTGAAAAATATAAGGCCAAATTCGTAGCCACAGGATTCTCTCAGAAGGAGGGAATTGATTATAAAGAAACCTTTGCTCCAGTTGCCAGATACACCTCTGCAAGAGTAGTCCTAGCTATTGCAGCATCGAAGGAATGGAAAGTACATCAGATGGATGTGAAAACAGCATTTCTGAATGGAAAGATTACTGAAGAGGTATATTTGGAACAACCTGAAGGATTTGAAACTCATAACCCTAAAGTCTTTGTTTGCAGGCTCAAGAAAACTCTCTATGGGCTTAAACAGGGTCCAAGGGCATGGTATGAAAGAATTGATAAGTATCTCACCAGTTTAGGATTCTCCAAGAATGAAGCTGATCCAAATCTCTATTATAAAAAGGATAAAGATGATATGATAATTTTGATACTATATGTTGATGATTTACTAATAACAGGTGATGATCATCTTATAGATCAATGCAAGAAAGATCTAATCAAAGAATTTGATATGAAAGATTTAGGACTCCTTCACTACTTCCTAGGATTGGAAGTATGGCAAAACTCTAACAGCATCATACTTAATCAAGGAAAGTACACATTAGACATCTTGAAGAGATTTGGAATGTGGAACTGCAAACCTATGTCTTCTCCAATGGAGACTAACCTACACAAACTTAAGGAAGCAGCAACAGAATCACCCTCCATAGATTCTACTCTTTATAACCAGATGATTGGGTCTCTCATGTACTTGGTAAATACAAGACCTGATATTTGCTATGCAGTTAATGCCTTAAGTCAGTTTATGTGTGAACCAAAGGAGATTCACCTGGTTGCAGTCAAACACATTATGAGATACTTACAAGGCACTCTTAACCTTGGGCTCAAGTATGAGAAAGTTGACTTGGACTTACATGTATTCACAAACTCAAATTGGGCTAGAAGTGTTACTGATAGGAAAAGCACTTCAAGATGTTGTTTCAATTTAGGATCAGCGATGATATCATGGATATGCAGAAAGCACACATCAGTAGCACAGAGTTCCACAGAAGCTGAATACATTGCAGCTACAATGGCTTCTCGAGAAACAGTTTGGCTTAGAAAGATACTTGTGGGATTATTTGGTCAACCCATGAATCCCACTATCACTCATTGTGATAATCAGAGTTGCATCAAGCTTTCTGTGAATCCAGTTTTTCATGACAGATCCAAGCATATTGAAATTCCTTATCATTATGTAAGAGATATGGTAGACAGGAATACTGTCAAGTTAAGATACATTTGTACTACAGATCAGACAACAGATATTCTTACCAAACCTCTCTCTCGAGTGAAGATAGATCACTCCAGAAAAAAACTTGGTATGGTTGAATTATAACTCATATGTATTCTTTGATTATTAATAAAATAATTGTGTTAAATTATTATTGTCAGGCTATTGACTATTAAGGGCTTCACCATTTGTGTTTATTATCTAAAGAGGTGACGATCTCTGTGATAATGAATAGACATTATATGAGATGACGATCTCTGAGATAATGTTCTAAAACAGTAGGGAACTACTGGCAGGTCTAGATGAATTAAAGATCATATTGTGATATAGACATTTCTATGCCTATGAGTCACATTTGGATAAAGGAAGAATTTAATCATTCTTCAGATTTTATCATGTGTACTAGCAGATCTTAATTTAGGATCATATTGCGATATTGGCTTGTCAGTGCCTATGAGTCACAATTTGGATAAGGAAGAATTTAATCATTCTCCGGATTTTATCCTGTGTATTGCATCACATGTAATACTGTTATCACAAATATTAGTGATAATTGATATTACAGGTTTAGTAATATGAAAAGTATCATGTGTACCATGATACTACATGCTTGGAAGAATCAGATAGATATAGAGTACAAATCTATACTTAGTCATCGTAACGATGTTGCTAGATATGTTTCTCTCATTTATATTATCAAGTTAAGAGGGAGTGTTAAATCCTGCTAACTTGATCATATTAATGTTCTGATTCTTCAAATTAGACAGATCTAAAATGCATGTAATTTCCTTTATATATGGCCTCATGATAAATACATCTCCCTAGAACAAATCGGCGATTTGCTAGGCATATTTATATGTCTTGTATTTCACTATTGTAGTTAATTGATAATTAACTATTAGTTAATGGACAAGGGCACCGATTTTTAGAGGAATAGGTCGTTTCATGGAGGGCCGACCTACAAGGGGTGTGTCTTATGAAAAGACAAGACCCTTGGTTAATATCTAAGTAGGAGCAAGATTGTGGATAGAGGACACACAATACAATCTTAAGTCTGCTCTTCTAGCAATCTGCTCCTTGGCAATTTAGTGCAGAAATAAAATATAATTTCCAGAATTTATTGTAGACTTCCAGAACAATAACATTCAGCCCAAAATTGTAGTAGATCGATTTGCAGCAAGGTATTAATACTCCATCAGTATTATATCTTCAGAATTTGCAAAAAACTTACACTCTTAACAGGGTTAAGATCTTAACTGATCTTTTGTAAAATCCCTTAACCGGGTAGCACCTTAACCAGTGCTTTGTAAGCTCCTAATAGGGCGCCTTCATTCTGTAGTAGTGAAGTTGTCAGTTCTGTCTCACCGTGGTTTTTTTCTTCTAACCGAGGGTTTCCACGTATATATCTTGTGTTGATTGATCTATGTACTTCTTTTACAGTTATGAATGTTTGTTTTTGCTTTGCTTAGATTACAAGAAGTACTAAACAAGATTGGAATTATAATAGGAAATAGTTCTTACTGATTCACCCCCCCCCCCCCCCCACCCGCCCTTCAGTAACCGGTTGATAATAACAATGGTATAGCCTGTTAGGAGAGGAAGATAAACAAGCCATAATAGTGGCTCTGCTGGAAACCTTCTTGGATTACAATAGAATTCCAAGAGACTACAGGTCTAACTTTCCCCCTGAACTAAATACAAGACTAATGACAAAAGGGAGAACTGGTCTAGGCTCCAACACTAGAATTGCTAAGGAGATGTTGTCACTAGTCAGACCTGGTCTTAGTGAAGATACTATCAAACTTCTGATAGAGGAAACATCAATGAATTTGGATACTAGAAATAGGGTTGCCAAGATAATAAATGGTTATGAGAATGAAGTCTATAAAGAAACTAGATTTCTGGCAACAATATGATTTCAGTGCTCTTGAGGCAACAGGTCCACAGGATCAACCTAAAATAGCACAAGAAGCACCGGTTCAATTCACTGCTCATGAAGAACCTACAACCAATGAACAAGAAGTTCCTAAGGAACAGTTCACATCAAGTGAACAAGTACCAAGACAGTCATCGGTCAAGATGACTACTAACTACACCACATCTAGTAAAGAAGACATTGCTATAGGTGAGCTTCATACAGTTGAGGAGCAGCACTCAGATCCACCACCGGACCAAGAAGCCCCACTAGAAGAGCAATTGCAACAACAAGAAGATGCTCAACCAGAAGTAGAAGTACAACTGGAAGGAGAAGCACAAAAAGATGAAGAAAGACCAAAAGAGGTAAGAATACCAAAAAAGATGGTAAAACCGGGGGATGAAGAAAAACAAGAACAACAAAATGAACAAGAACAAGAGTTACCTGTAAGTGTTTAGCAAGAACAACCAGTACAGGAGTCAAGACAAAAGAAACAAGTAGATGTTCCAAGCTCATCCTCATCCAAGAGGAAATTATCCTTTGCAGTAGACACAGAAGCCAAGAAGAGCAAGGCTAGCGAGACTGTGGTTGACATAAGCAAAATGTCAACAAGGCAACTAAAGGAGTTGACAAAGAGGAAACAGGACATGGTCCTCACAAGTGTAAAGAACATCCTCTACAACTTTGTAACAAATGCAGACATAAATGAAGATGAACCTGTAATTGATCAATTGGAGATTTTGGCAGAAGCAATAGGAGAAGATGTCACCAATCCGTGTTAGCATCAAATGATGGTAACCGGTAAACTCTCTACCGGTCCAAGTATTGTCATTGATTAGCAAAAGAGATAGAGATTTGTCATCTCTATACAGGCTGAAGCTCTAAGAAAATCTACATCAAGAGAGGCTGGTTTGGCAAGAAAAGAACAACTGTAATCCATTGTAACCGGTCGCTACACTAAGCATCAGTAACCGGGTAATGCACTCAATTAGGGAAGAGAGTATTCCAGTATCAACCAAGGACCGAACTGCAACCGGTATAGACAAATACAGCTAAAAGCAATATCCAACTAGTGTCTATAACACAACCGAGGACGTGCAACCGGTAAGCCAAGAAAGAGACAGCAGCAGGTCAAAGACTCTTATCTGTTTATAACATGAAGAACTCAACCGATATATTATAAGACTCCGGTATGAACTGAGGAAGTCATAGTCAACTGTTTGTTTCAACCAACTCTTTCTACCAGGATTTATTGCAATAAATCCGGGTGATCTTGAGTTGTCTTGGTGATCAGTTTGAGGTGTAGGTAAAGGATTTGAAGCCAGAATCAATGGTTTCTTGAGGCGCGACTGAAGGATTTAAAGCTGGATTCAATGGCTTTAAATCAAGGTATTATCTCCTATGAAGGAAGGTTGCCTGACACGCAACTGTTGTTTTCTTCATGAAGCGGATAAAGCTAGAGCATGCATCGAATGTTTGCTTAGTGAACCAATACTCCACTGAGTGATGTATTCGTAAGAACTCAGGATTAGGTCATGCATTTGAGGAGCAGTTAGGGCAACAAATCTGTATATATTCCTATGCCTGTTGCGAAGAAAAGTTGCCTTCATTCTGCCAAGAAAAAAGAGTGAACCTATATGCTACAAAAGCAGGGGTAAAAGAAAGTAGAGAAAGAGAGATAATAGATTGTGCAAAACAGCACAACAGTATATGAGAATACACCTGCGGTGACCGGTGTTGATTCTCAGTTGAGCGTAAATAGAGATCTTATCAGGCTAAGCAAAGCCATCTGTAAAGATCACACTTCTATTGTTTTCTAGCAAACTTCAATAGACAAATCCCAATATTTGGGTGGATTCTAACAAGTCCCTTGTATCAAAATCGCTTAACTGGGTGACATCTCTCAAGGTGTTTAAAAGTCTTTTAACTAGGCAGGTCCTAGCAGACCTTATTGTAACAAATCCTTTGACCAAGTCGCATCTAGCAAGTGCGCTTTTATCTTTTAAACGGGAAAGCTCTTAACAAGGCGTACTCCAGGAGAGTACAAAATTTGTGAGGTCTCCTCAAACCGTGGTTTTTACCCTAATCGGGTTTCCATGAGATAAATCTGGTGTCACTTTGTGATTGTTTACTTACTGTTATTATTTGCTTAAAATCTGTTTGCCTTGTGTGTTGTAAGTTTACAAGTGTTGATTCACCCCTCCCCTCTCAGCACCGGTTGGGACTGTCAATCCGGAGACAATCGCCATTGATCACTATGAAAAGAAGAGGATAGAAATTCTCCACAAACAGGTTGAAGAAATAAAGGTAAAAATTTCTACCAACTTAAGGGTACTTCAACAACAGATTCAAGTTGCAGGAAGTCTAATGACAAGGACTTCAAATTTTGATACTTTTATACAAGATCTCACAGAGAAGTCAACGAAGTTTTTTGAAGACATAAGAGTTTTGTCTTCCCAGTTTGATATAAAGAACAAATCTGCAACAGATTTCAGCAGAGAAATGACAACCCTAACTCTCATTCTAAGAAAGGCATCTGAAGAGAAAACCAACAGAATCCAAGATATTATTGGATTTCAATTATTTCTGGCCCCAACATTTGATTTAATGCAACAGACTGCAACAGATGCTGAGAATCTGATCAGTGAACCGGACTACAAGACTATAGAAGACATGGAGAACATTATTGTCTCTCTAAAAGCAACACAAAAAAATATAGAACATGTAACCGGTCAATGGAACCCTTTTCTTCATACAGTGAAGAAAGTGTACAAGGACATCTTCACAAAGTTAGAGATGTAAACCAATCAGTACCACATAACCCTTTGACCTATGGAGGCAAAAAGGGGAAGAAGACATCAGAAGAAAGGAAGAAAATCAGAAAGGGGAGAAGATCAGAAAGGAAGAAGCTCAAAAGTGATATAGAGTAGATTCAGCTACAGAGCAGAAGGCAGCACAAGAACAAGGGAAGTCTACAGACAGTAGAGTTGAAGCACTTACACAGGTGAAGGTGAAGTCTACAAGACAAGGAATTAACTGTGATAAGTGAGTAATGGTTTTGCCACCAATGCCAAAGGGGAAGATTGTTAGCAAATTTAAGTTGTCATTGGTGAAGATAGATACAAACACCATTCCCACCGGTATAGGTACACCGGTAGATCACTCATATTATTTTATAGGCACCGGTAGACTAAATAGAGGATATGCACCGGTACACCTAACAGAGTACATAGTACTGGTCTTATAGTGCATACCGGGGCTGAACCGGGTATAAGATTAATACTGGTCAAGAGCATAATAATCCGCACCGGATTATGCGGAACTATCTGATTTAAAACCAGATTATACGGAGCATCCACCGTCTAAAACTGGAGTTAGCTTTTTAACAGGAGTTAGTCTTATTTCTACGCGGATGTTTCAAGGTAAACTCAAGATCATCTCGCAAAGCTTTTTGCTACATGATTTTTGGGTGAGTTTACAACCTGGCGGTTCTATGAGTTAGGTTTTAATAAGATTAATTTCTTATAAATACAAGATATAGGACACAAAAAGGATGTTGTTGACTATACAGAGCAGGAGAGATATCTTTTGAGAGAAGCTACAGTCACAGAGGTGAAAGGCAGAAAGGATCAATAGCCAGGCGGAATAGGAAGGTCAATAGGTATGATCTAATCAGACAGAGTGTCAATTAAGATCATTGTTTTCATACTGTTAAAGCATATTCAAATCCCTCTATCAAGGTGAACCCTAATAGGTTCTTTGTATAAATCCTTTAACCGGATAGCATCTTAGTTGATGTTGAAAGTCTTTTAACAAGGTGGCTCCTAACAGAGTCAAGATCTTAACCGATCTTCTACCAAATCCCTTTACCGGGTAGCACTCTTGCAAGTGTTTTTTAAGCTCTTAACAGGGCGTCTTTATTACTGCAGTAGTGAAGTTGTGAGCTCTGTCTCACCGTGGTTTTTTCCTTCTAACCGAGGGTTTCCACATATATATGATGTGTTGATCTAAGTATTTCTATTTTTGTTTGTGAATGGTTATTTACATTGTGTTTATCTTGCAAGAATCTTTATACAAGTTTTAATTGGAGATAGAAATAGTATTTACTGATTCACCCCCCCTCTCAGTAACCGGTTAGGAATAACACATACAATCAAAGTGCTACTACATTTGCAACAATCCTAAAACTTAAACAATTTTTACAACCGAGAATTAAGTTTGAGCTCTAAGGAAGAGTTTGAGAAGCAGATTGAAGCTTCCGAGAATGAAAACTCCCTAAAGATCAAAAGGTTGGACAAGACCTCAGTTTTCCTTGAGAAGTGAATTCATCTAGAATTCATCATTGGGCAGATAGACAGAAATAACAGCAGTATCGATTGAGTTTGCAGAAGATTAGAAGGATCAGATTGCAGATCTTGGCATTTTAAGCATTGTTTATCTATAATTGTTCACACCATTCAACAGCCGTACCTCCCTTTCAGCAATTGTGACAATGTCAAGCTGGGACGAAGGGTTTGCAATCAGAATTGCTTGGGTCTGATATCTCAGATCAGACGTTGGGAAGAGTGTTTATAGCTGCACACAGAGTCTAGAAGCAATTACCAAACGCAGATCTCAAGTTCTCGGTTTGCTCTAGCAAATCAGAATTTGGAAGATGCCCAAATCAATCTTATATTATGCAAAATGATCTGTCTCGGTAATAATCTGTACCTAACTGTACGGGTATGTTGTATTGTTTAGAACAATAAAAAATTTACATATTTTTCTTGCTGCATCAATAGTTTGTACTTTTGCATTTTCAATCATATATTTTGGTATACCAATTTTTTATTGCAAACCAACAAGATAAACAATGAAAAAAGCCATAAAATCGCAAAATACCAAAAAAACCAAAAACTCAGAAAAATTCAAAAAACAAAATCACAAAAATCAGAGCAGATCTTGAAGAGGATCTTTCAAAATTGAGGTTTTGTATTGCAGATTTTTGTAAGTTGGCGATTGTAGCTTTTTATAGATTGTTGCTACTAAATTGTGCATCCTTAGTTCAAAGCAATTCAAACCTTCTAGCATTCTCACTTTTTTCTCTCTACTTAGCCAAAAAGACTGATTGCTGATTAACTGATATAAGTTGTTTTCTTTTAAGCTAAGATACTTGATTCCTACCCCCTGTCCCGACATCCGGATGTGGATGCAGATGCATTTGTAGTCAAATGCGGGGGTGATGTGCAATCAAACGCATCTGTGCACATCCACAGTGTGTGGATGTGCAGCCTGGGCACATCCAAGCAGCATCTAGGTGCCAGTGTCAAAAAAAGTGATTTTTGACTTGAAATAAAAGCATTTTCAAACACTATTTTGCTTTTGCTTTTTTCCACAAAACCCTAAAACGGCCCTTTATGAGGCCATTCATTGTTAAAACATATCATTTTGTTTTCTATTTTACTCTCTTCTCATTTGGTCTCCATTTTGGCATTTTGAAGGGTAGGCGATTATTTTCGAAGGGGACTGCTCATGGTGTGACAGATAGCTTCCACAAAGGAGATCTAAGCTTTTAAGGTAAGCATTTGACCCTATCATTGAGTCTTCTAATGAATTGTTTTTAGATTTTAATGAATTTTTGAAGTCTTTTTCCATTGTTTATTAAGAGATAAAGAAACAAGTTTAGCTCTTTGTTATAATGTTTTTGTATCTTTATTTTGCACTTGCATACTTGTATTTCTTAGTTTATTTCTAATTTAAATTTATGTAATTTCTTATAATAGCAAGAAATCAGATTGCAAGAATGGCCAATAATGAAAGTTCAGTGGGTGGGGAAATAATAAATTCAAAATTAATATAGGATCTCCTTTACAAAGACATACCACAAAAATATCACAGGTTCTAGGAGGTGAGGGATATGTTTGGAGGTGTAATTATTGTAATTTACCAAAAAATAGCTCATATTCTGGAGTGAAACTTCACTTTATGGGCCCTATTGGTAAAGGGATAGGAATGTGTAAAGGCCCAGATAAGAAGGGTTGTCTCCCGCACAAATAGCAAGATTTGTAAAAGAACAAGAAGAGGCTGATAAATTGGTTCTAAAATCAAAACAAATTGCTTATATTGGTTGAGTGGGAAAGAAAAAATATGAATTTACCCACTGATATAGTTGCAGCCTCCAAACATCCCTTCTTGCCTATACCGGAAGATGAAGATGAAGTACAAAATTACCACCTACAAAAGAGGTCCATTGGACAAAGCATTTAAAATGGAGGGAAGAGACATTGCTGAACAAAAAATTGCACATTGCCTCTATGTCAATGGTCTTCCTTTCAACTTGGTGAGATCACCATATTGGTGAAAAATAGTGTCGTAAATAAATAGTACACCTGTCGGTTTCACAAGTCCTAGGTATGAAAAGGTGTGTACCACCTTGTTGCAAAGAGAGAGGAATACTATAGAGACCTCCCTTTAACCAATTAGAGATTCTTCGATTGATGCAGGTGTTGCTATTATTTTTGATGGATGGAAAGATAACAAAAACCATCCATTGATTAATGTTATTGCAGTGTCTCCCAAAGAGGCAATGTTTTAGAGGGTAGTTGATTGTGAAGGGGAAGTGAAAGATGCACAGTTCATTTTCGGAATTCTCATTGTCTCCATAGAGATGGTGGGCAATGAGAATGTGGTCCAAGTAATTACGAACAACACAAAAAACTGTAGGGGTGCAGGTGCTTTGGTTGAGGCAAGATATGAGCGCATTTTTTGGACACCTTGCACCATACACTCCCTCAACTTGGTGATGCAACAAATTGGCACTCAAATAGAGTGGGTGAAACAAATATACAAAGAGGGCGAGGAGATCTAGATGTTTGTGACGAACCACCATATGTCACAATCAATATTCAGATCCTCTTGAGATTAGAGTTGAAGGCAACTACTAAATTTAATTTATTTATTTAATTCTATTTATGTATGTTCATTTATCAATTTGTATATAAATTTGCTTAATATTTATTATTTTTTAATATGTTATTTATACATTGATATTGTTATTAACTTAGGTTGTTGAGACCCGATTTGCATCTCATACTATTGTTATGAGACGAATTTTGAAGGTGCGAGAGGCATTAGATCAAATGGTTATTTGCAACCAATGGGGTGTATGGAAGACTTCACATTCAAAGAGGACCCAAAAGATCAAGCCATTGGTCTTGGATGACAATTGGTGGGCTCGTGTGAAATATATGTTGGAATTCACCAAGCCTATCATGACTATGCTCCGATTTAATGGTACAGATGCACATTATATGGGGGATGTCTATGATGGCATGGACACAATAGTAGAGAAAGTAAAAATTGGCAATACAAAAACATGAGGATGACCCCGTAGAATGTGAAACCTTATGCAATAAAGTGAATCAATCATTCATCATTGTTGGGAAAAGATGACCACCCCATTGCACCTCCTTGCATATGCCCTATCTCTGAGGTACTATAGCAAGAAAGTACTTTCTATACCAGAGAGATTAGCACCATATAGAGATGAAGAAGTTGCTAATGGGTACAAGCGGGCATTTACTAGACTCTTCCAAGATAAAGAAGTGAAGAAAGAAGTTAGGAAAGAATTTGGCATGTTTGCCTCAAGAAGAAGTCATACTCTAACAGCTATTAATGACCAATACGACATGGAAGCTATCACATGGTGGTACGTCCATGGTCAAAATTGTGGGCACCTCCAACCTCTTGCAATCAAGAACCTCTCACAAGAAAAACAATTTGTTTTTTTTAGCACTTGTATTCTACAATTTAGTACTTTAACATTCATTAATTTACTTAGCATTTTTATTTATTATTTTGTGAAAACTATCCAGGTTGCAAGTTCTAGTGCTGAACGGAATTGGAGTACATACTCCTTTATCCACTCAATGAAGCTTAACTGGTTGGGTTCAAAAAAAGTTGAAGAATTGGTTTATATTCATTCCAACTTGAGTCTTTTGTCACATAATTAGGAACACTACAAGGATAGGGCGGCAAAGCTTCAAGATGTTGCCCTTGAGTGTGCCAACTTGCATGCAACCATTGAGGATCTTACTAGACTCACTACGGCTTATGATGATGATGATGACATCCCTACACATGGTGCACCAAGTGCGAGAGGAACCACTTTGGGTTCAAATGATCCTGAACTTGTAGCAGCTGAAGATGAAAATCCAATAGATGATGATTCTTTTGATAATCCTCTTGATGATTGACGAATAATGAACCACATTTTGTAATTGTAATGATTTTCTGATTTTCAATGGAATCATGAACATCAACATGTATGATACGGCTTATTTGAATATTTGTGAACTATAATTGGCATGTAATATTTATCTTTGGCATTTGGCATTTGATCAATGATGAAGTATCATTACTTTCAAAATATTTAATGTTGTATATTTCTTTAATTCTTT
This sequence comes from Chamaecyparis obtusa, assembly GCA_027943335.1. NCBI lineage: Eukaryota > Viridiplantae > Streptophyta > Pinopsida > Cupressales > Cupressaceae > Chamaecyparis > Chamaecyparis obtusa. The sequence goes on along the minus strand of BSBK01002510.1, from coordinate 96,059 downwards.
TTGTGTGTATATATATATATATATATATATATATATATATATATATATATATTAAAACACACAAATGCACGCATCCAAAACCCCAAGAAAAAATTCACATACCTGCATATCGGGTTCTTGTTCGCGCATCCAGATCTGGAGTCGAACCGGTAACCTAGCTGTTAAGTGAAATGAAATAAAAACCTCTCAAGTAGAAGTGCTCATAAGATTTGTGCCTTTTCCTGAGGATGAAAAGGTAGGCAGTTAATTTGTTTTTGAAATTTATGTTCAAAGCACTGAGAGTTAAATTGTTAGATTTTTGCCTTTCTGGATTAAACTGTGTGTGATTTTTCATCATTGACGTTTTGGATCATGCTACATGATCCATCATCAAGATGAAGCATTAGATAGAGAGAAATAAGATAAAACAGTTGCAGACTTAAGAGTATAAATAGAGGTAGGAGGGCGAACCAAGTCTAGGGGGGAAGAGAAGAGTGAAGGACAAGAATAAAAAATGCAAAAACATACAAAAAACTAAAGCTAAGAATAGTAAGAAGAAAGAAAAAAGAAAAAACTATAAACAAATATATATATATATTATTAGAAAAAAATAAAAAGCTAGAGGTTGTGTTCTTAGGTTTCGGGTTTTTGTCTTAACTCTTTTATAAGGAGCTTCTCCTTCCAATTTGAAGAGAGCTTTATCCTCGTACATTTTTCCATTTTGTGCTGCACCAAAGAGTGCAAATTAAAGCGCTGACACTATGTAGCTATATTTGGGTAACTTTTGTAGATGGTGTGTCCCACAATTGTCATCTTTGAAGCCCTTCATACATTCCTAAATGTCTGTTTACATACCAGTCAGTCTTCACATGGATTTATATTTGCCTATTATGATCTTTTTGAGAGATATAAGGGAAAAATGAAAAACATCAGGCTATGTGCAATAAGCTTCATTCTTGCACGACTTCTATGAACAAATGCTTTAAGAAATCCAGTCTTTGAATTTGTTCATCATTTCACTAGATTTTGGCTTCCACATATAAGCCCAATTCTGACCAGGCCGTTCTTCCATGAATTTCGATCAATCTTCTCAGTTTCTTTTTTTTTTTGCTATCAATCTTCTATTAAAATTGTGTGTGAAAACAATAATGTATTAGTGTTAATTTGAGTGTCTCCACACACAATGCAATCTTCTTTTGACCTTAATCACATTGAATCCTCCTAACAAAATATCTTCATGGCCAGAATTATTAGCATCTCTGTGTGAGCACCCATATTAATTTTTTTCAATACTTGAGCAGCACAGGCATCTCTATCAAATAGAATTGCTACTGTTTATAGACTACACGTACCACATTCGTAAATTAGTTTAAATATAATTAATTCCAAGAAAAAAGCAAATTTGCATACATTAGTATACTTATAAAAATTCCAAAAGTTGCCCATGCTCAAACCCAAGAAAATTCTTACGGAAAAAAGTCATCTGTCTTCAGTGGCCAGCTTTCATTGGCTGTGTGCTTTTGAAAAGTGTAGATTGTTGGAGTGGAGTAGAAAACATTCACACGGCCATCCTGATCAAAGATCAAAACATGAGGAGAATATTAAATGTTGATCAAGAAGAAAGGACCTTCAATATTTCCGATGAAATAATTTAAAGCTGATTTTGTCTTTAACATCACTCCCAACCAAAACAACAATGCATAAATCTGTGTATAAGCCAAGAAAGTTATAATATTATGCCTAATCACATACCAATCCAAAAAATGCAGTCCCATAAGAAAATACTTTCTATGTCATGCCAAAATTCAATATACAACATTAAAATGGAATCATAGTAATCTTCTTACACCTCCTAAAAAGCTTTAACTTATGGATCTATAGCTTTCCTACATATGAAGCATCCTACTGATAAAAAACGAAATAACACTGATTCTTGAGAAGCCAACAGTAAGACATCTAGCTGAAATGCAAAAAAAGAAGAAGAATAATCTTTAAGATGTAATTGAAAAGTTTCCTCCAACCCTTAAACAATTAAAACTCAGACATATTATTTGCAACAATAGGACTATAATTATGATAAGAGGACTGAATTTGCAATGCATACACTATCAAGAGAAAACACACACAACTTCTTGAAACAACCACAAGAGGAACTCCAAACACAACATTCATTTTAAGTATTATCTGCTGACATAAAGTTATAAGTAGAAGTTTGTTTATATTAATATTCCAAATAACTAGAAGTACCATTACAGCTTAATTTAACTCCATGCAGAGTGCATGTAGTCTTATAAGCTACATTACTTAATATGGTGCACTATAAACATTTTGGATCTCAAAAAAAGAATGACAAAATCAGACAATGCCAGTTGATGATTATTTTAAGGACTGACTAAACAAAAACATCTAACATTCACAAAAAGTGCATGAAAAGGTGGGATTAAAACAACCTGTTCAGACAAAACAAGGATTTTAACATAGCATTGGCATTTCCTTGACTTCCATCAACTAATTGTACAATTCACCTCTCGTTGGGGTTGGTGCCTCTAGAGAGAATGCATGGCATAAAAATTAAATGTCACTTTCTAAGAAGTACAAAATTATTTTCTATATGGCTAAAGGGCCCATTCATTATTGTGATTATACCCTCCTCAATCAAACATAGTAATCCTTAGCTCAGAGCTTACTGTTTCAAATATTATCTTGTAGCTGGATATAGAGGCCCAAAACCTCCACCATTTTCACAAGCCACGTTAACACAGGTACAAGTTCCTGGTTTTGAACCTGGATCATTTGTCAGTATTCAATAATTGCCCTACCTTACAACTACACCACAGCCTAGTGGTCAAATATTTATTGTAAGCCTTAGAGCAGAACTTGAAGAGTACATGAAAGTGGTCTTGTGTAGGTTATATGATTACATTGTTTATGTACACATGACCATAAGCTCAACTCCTAATATCAGTCCCTCCATGGCTACTCAAAGTGCTTGAAAACTTGCAAAACAGATGACTTACTTAAGGAACTCCTCACTCACCACCACTTGCCTCTACAATATTGGGCCACTGGAAAGATGTTTAGCTAGACCATGAACTTGATCATAATAGCATTCTTGGTTACAATAAATTGAACATTTCAATCATCTTGTGTCTTTCATATCCTCTACCTACATAGCATATGTAGCTGTTTTTTCTGAATAAAACATGAGAAATTTTGTAAATGGGTTAATAAATTACATGTGAAGAACCGTAGTTGGTTCTTTTGTATATTTTAAACAATTTTTGAAATAGTTTCAAAGATATCTCAAAACAGTCAAACAAGAGTGTAAGATAATTATATTTATTTATTCTCAAACTGAAATATTGAATTGTAATTAAATCGTTCTTCCTTGATATACCAAACTATAAACTTTCTTCACTAGCAAATTATATAACATCTCAATTTTCAACAAGAATTCAAGTAAGCACCTGAACCGTTATGTTTCTTTCAACACAAAATATGCTATGTGGTTGAAGACACCACCTTGAGTGCAAAGCTCGCCACCATAATCAGACCAGACGTGGCATATAAGATGAATGCCACCCAGAAATTGAAGCAGCCACCCGCAAATTCAATGTCCCTGCTGGACGCCACGCCCAGATTATTGACTCGGCCACCACTGTTATCACCTCACGGGAATCCTGTCCCTAACGCGGGTCTTGCAATGGTGAAACGGTTCTATGGTCAAGCACGTGACTAGTACAGGAATTCACACAGTAGTTTAGCCAATCTGAATCGAATGCTATGACCCTCGATTTTGGTTGGAGTCGCAGCACAAAAACAACCAAATCATTATACAAACTGGTCGGATTTTAATTGCATCAGACTTTCAAACTCAGTAAATATTTATCCAGCCGCCCAGAATAATTAAATCAGATCTTTGAATTGATTACTTTCTTCTCCACACAAATTATCAACATTCAACTTCCAGAATTGAGACTTCAATCAATTCAATATACATCAGCATTGAATTGAAATGGCAAATTAATCAGAAGTAAAATTCACCACCAACAGAAGATGGCTCAAATTACGAAATGAGGAATCCGTCCTCGAAACCCTAGCCAGAGTTGTATTCTTCACGAACTTCAATAAAATATTGATTGCATAAAAGATCCTGAAAAGTGCTTTTTCGAGATGGTTATATAGCTTTTTTCAAAAAAGCACTTTTTTAATATTTTCACTTAAATGGCTTTAAAAAAATAACCCCACTTTATAACATAAAGTTATAAAGTTATAAGTTATTAAATTAAATCAAAATAATTTAATTTAATAACACATTTAAAATAATAGCCATTGAACCATCTGACTGCAATCAACAAATTTCTGACAAAGCACCCAGACCAACTGCCCAACCAGGAATAGGCACTGCCCTGCCAAAAATAGCCACAGCTAAAAATAGACTTACCCAAAATAGTAAGTCCGTCCCAGAAAATCCCAAAGACCCTCAAAACACACTGTCAGCTCACGAGGGTCGCAGTGATGAACTGACTATGCTCAACTGCAGAGACCTGCTAAATTGGGGACATTACAGTCCTCCCTCCCCAAGATTGCTTGTCCCCAAGCAATCGCAATCCTAAGTGCTGCAGAATATCCTCAAGCTCCCAAGTGGCATCCTCATCAAGAAGTCCGTGCCACTTCACCAAAAACTCCCTAACAACTCTACGCCGCAGATTCCTCTCCCTGGTCTCCAAAATAGCCTCAGGAACCAACTCCAATCTGCCCTCATCATCCCAAGGAGGTAACATAGAAGATGGTACAACATACTGACCCAATGCCTTCTTAAGGCGTGAGACATGGAAAACATTATGAACCCTGCTGTCAGGAGGTAAATCCAGCTCATACGCAACCTCTCCCACCCGGTGAGCAACACGGAAAGGCCCATAGTAACAAAGCTTGAGTTTCTCAGCTCCACTCTTCTTGATAGAAGACTGCCTGTAGGGCTATAACATCAAATAAACCATATCATCCACCTGAAAAGAACGAGCAGTCCTCTTCTGATCAGCATACTGCTTCTGCTGATTCTGAACCCTCTGAATATTGTCTTGTAATGTCCTCATGATGTCCTGACCATCCTGTAACATATCCCCAGCACTGGGCACTTGACTGTCATTGCATAATAAATCCATGAAACTAGGTGGATCATACCCATACAAAGCCCGGAACAATGACATCAGAATAGTCATGTGATGAGTGGAATTATAACAAAACTCACACAAATGTATCCACTTCACCCAAGCCCGCTGCTGAGAAGAAACATAATTTCGCAGATAGCCCTCCACCCATTTATTGACTATCTCAGTCTGACCATCAGTCTGAGGGTGGTAGCTAGTGTTGGGGGTCAATTCCGTTCCACATAACCGGAAAAGCTCTTGCCAAAAATGACTCATAAAGCGACTATCACGATCGCTCACAATAGTCCGAGGCAAACCATGTAATCTGAATACCTCCCGGAAAAATAACTCAGCTAACTAGACAGCTGAGAAAGTGGTGGTAATCGGAAAGAAATGGGCGTACTTGGTAAGACGATCTACCACCATGAAAATATAGTCTTTACCTAGGGCTTTCGGCAAACCCACAATGAAATCCATAGATAAACAAGCCCACTTCCGCTCAGGAATGGGAAGTGGCTGCAACAACCCGGCCGGATAAGTATGCTCATGTTTGTTCTGCTGACAAACAAAGCACTCACGGACATACTGCTGAACATCTGTCTTCAACCCCTTCCAAGTGAACCTCTCACGAATCTGCCTATAGGTCTTAAAGAAACCCGGATGTCCCGCCAAGGGTGAATCGTGGAAAGCCCAAAAAATGATCTGTTTGACACTAGACCCCGGTACTAAATATATACTTTCCTTGTAAATGATCAGCTCATTCACAAGGGTATAATCGCTGTCATGAACACTGCCATCAACAATACCTGAGGCCCACTGATTCCGAGCATGCTCTACAACAATCAGATGTCTCCAATCCTCAGTTATTTCTGAAATCAAACACAAGTGGGGTCTCCGTGAAAGGGCATTAGCTACCACATTCTGAGTACCTTTGATATAAGAAATATCGAAGTCATAGGACTGCAACTTGCTAACCCACTTCTGCTGCCTCTCATTAAGATCACGCTATCCAAGGAAATGCTTCAGGCTGTTATGATCAATTTTAATACAAAATTTTCTCCCCACCAGGTACTATCTGAATTTGGCCAAGGCATGCATAATAGCCAACATTTCCTTGTCATAAATACTAAACAACCTCTTAGGTCCCCTGAGCTTACGACTCTCAAAAACAATAGGGTGGGGATCCTGAGATAGTACCGCTCCAACACCTTCCCCTAAGGCATCACAATGCAACTCAAAGGGTCTCGTAAAATCCGGTAGTGCTAAAACCGGGCATGTGGTCATGATGACCTTGAACTTCTCAAAGCACTCCTGTGCCTGGTCAGTCCAAATAAAAGCACCCTTACGAGTCAAATCAGTCAGCGGTGCTGCATGTCTAGAAAAACCTGACACAAATCTCCGATAGAAAGCACATAAACCAATGAATCCCCTCAACTGTGTCAAATTTCTTGGTGTCGGACACTCCAGTATAGCCCGAACCTTGTCCGGATCCATGCGAACTCCCTCTGCGCTGATGATATGTCCCAAATACAGTAACTCTGTCATGCCCAAAGCACACTTGGACTCATTGGCAAACAAGGAGGCCTCATCAAGAATGCCGAGTATTGTATCCAAATGTGCCACATGCTCATCCCAAGTCTTACTATAGACTAATATGTCATCAAAGAAAACAAGAACAAATCTCCGCAACTGACCATGGAAGACTCCGTTCATAGTAGACTGAAATGTAGCGGGAGCATTAGTCAAACCAAAAGGCATGACAAGAAACTCAAAATGGCCACAATGACACCTGAATGTCGTCTTCTCCACATCTTGCTCTCTAACTCTAATCTGGTGGTATCCGGATCTCAAGTCAATCTTGGAGAAGTATTTGGCCCCATGCAACTCATCAATGAGCTCATCAATACGAGGAATCGGGTACCGGTTTTTAATAGTTTTCTTGTTCAGCATCCAGTAGTCTATACACATTCTGAGTGTCCCATCCTTTTTCTTCACCAAAACAACTAATGAAGCAAAAGCAGACTTACTCGGCCTAATATGTCCCATAGCGAGCAGCTCTTGAATAGTCTTTTCAATTTCATCCTTCAATCGCTTAGGGTGCCGGTAAGGAGTAATCATGATGGGCTTAGTGCCCTCCTCTAACTCAATAATGTGCTCAATTCCTCTATCAAGTGGTCTGCCATAGGGTAAATCATTAAACACCTTGGAGTGTTTAATTCTGAGCTGCTAAATATCCGGATGATAAGCTGGCCCATCTGTGTTCTCTGATGTAGACAACACCCTACACTCTACTGCCCAATCAATAACATCATCATGCCTCACCAAATAATGCATACGGTTGTAGGAAATAGTCCTCAAATCACCCCCCTGAATGGCCTTAAGAATGTGTGTCTTACCATCCTTAATGAACCTCAATTCCATCCTTTCCGTATTCATGTAGATATCTTTGAGTGAATGCAACTAGCTCATGCCGAGAACTATATCTGTACTGCCCATGTCAACCACATAAAAATCTGTCTTAAAGGAGTAATTATTCAGCTTTACAAAAAGCTCAGAAATCTTTTTATTACACTTGAGCGAGTAACCATCAACTACCTGTACTCTAAGTCCTTCAAAATCTTCAGATTCAAATCCCCTCTTGGCCACCAAACGAGAGTCAATAAAATTATGAGTAGCTCCTGTATCAAAGAGAGCAATGATTCGCTGCCCTGCCAAGAGACCATGCATCCTAAAGGAGTCTTCATTTTTCATGCTCGTGAGGTACACAACCTTGAAATCAAAATGTCCCACCTGTTCATCATCATTTACTGGAACCTCATGTGAATCATGCTCATCATCAACTCACTATCCCAAAAATTCAGAATCATCTTCATCATCATAAAACCATTCCATCATCTTATTCTTTCCCTTGGGTTTCAAGGGACAATCATGATTCAAATCATAGGGCCCTCTACAATGAAAACATAATTTCCTTCTCCTTAGATCATTTAATGTTTCTTGATCCAAGGGACCTATTGTAGGACGACTAGAATCGGCTCTATCATCCCTTTTAGGTGCTGTCCTGTCATAAGAAGTATTGGAAGGTCTCGCAGCAAATCGGTTCCGTGGAGTTGATGCTTCCAAATTCCTTGCTTTTTTCATGGCTTCTTGCAAGGTAGGTGGGTCAAAGGACTTAACCCATCCTCTGGTAGGCTTCGTCAGTCCCTCCACAAAGAGCATAACTCTCCTCCTCTCTGAAATGTCATAGACCATAACAGACAATCGCTGAAACTCACTGATAAAGGTCTCCAGGTTACCTATCTGTCTCAATTGAGCCAACTCTCTGAAATATGTTTCAAGGTCCTTGTCAAACCTTTCAATCAATCTATCCACAAACTCCTGATAATAAAAGATCTGATCGTGTCGAAGTGACACCAACCCATGGTACCACCAGTCATGGGCTATACCATCCAGATGTAGCACAGCAAAGCGAATGGCGTCCTCCTCAGACATAGGACGTAAAGACAAATAAGTGTCCAACTTGTGAACCCAAGCTTGTGCTGTCACCTTACCACTGTCATCATAATGATCCAGAATCATCTTGTTGGTAGCCTGGCGTAAATCTGAATCCCTAGGCCTTTGTCTGTCAGGTACCAGTCTACCCCTAGTATGCTCACGTTTTTGTGAAAGAAACCTGTCAAAATTCAAATTTTGTTTTATTGCATGTGGTAGGGCATCCCACTCAGCATAATGTGCAACAATATCACCTACAAACGGAGCGGCCTTAGATTCAGTGCTAACCGCATCCACCTCAGGGCTCAAAAAAACAGGACGCTGTGGTCTATCATGAACACCAGCAGGCCCTGCTTTGTCATGTTTGTCCTCCTGCCTAGGACGATCCTCAGTTCTCATCCTGTCATGCACACGTGACCTGTCATCCGCTCTAGATCGATGAGAACTAGCTGAAGCACTCCAACCACCTCTGTCTCGGCCACGATCAACAGGGATTGTCATCCGCTGTAATGTATCAGATAACTGTTGTAGTACAGTAGCAACATGATGTTGACTGTCTACAATACCCCGGAAAGTATCACGGACTTCTCTATCTATTTCTGAAGCAGTAGCAGCACACCTATATTCTGAATTACCTGAACCACCTGCATTACCTAAACCACCTGCATTACCTGGACCTTCTGCACCCCTGTCTTCCATACTACCAAACTGTATCTCAGGTTCTCCCTCACCAGGAGGAGAATTAGGACCTCTGCGGGAGTAGAACATACTAGGTCTAAACCTCTGTGCCATGCTGAACCCAATTAACCCTGCAAGCTGGCAAGAATTTGGCTCTGATACCACTGTGAAGAACCATAGTTGGTTCTTTTGTATATTTTAAACAATTTTTGAAATAGTTTCAAAGATATCTCAAAACGGTCAAACAAGAGCGTAACATAATTATATTTATTTATTCTCAAACTGAAATATTGAATTGTAATTAAATCATTCTTCCTTGATATACCAAACTATAAACTTTCTTCACTAGCAAATCATATAACATCTCAATTTTCAACAAGAATTCAAGTACGCACCTGAACCGTTATGTTTCTCTCACCACAAAATATGCTATGTGGTTGAAGACACCACCTTGAGTGCAAAGCTCGCCACCATAATCAGACCAGACGTGGCATATAAGATGAATGCCACCAAGAAATTGAAGCAGCCACCCGCAAATTCAATGTCCCTGCTGGACGCCGCGCCCAGATTATTGACTCGGCCACCACTGTTATCACCTCACGAGAATCCTGTCCCTAACGCGGGTCTGGCAATGGTGAAAAGGTTCTATGGTCAAGCACGTGACCAGTACAGGAATTCACGCGGGAGTTTAGCCAATCTGAATCGAATGCTATGACCATCGATTTTGGTTGGAGTCGCAGCACAAAAACAACCAAATCATTATACAAATTGGTCGGATTTTAATTGCATCAGACTTTCAAACTCAGTAAATATTTATCCAGTCGCCCAGAATAATTAAATCAGATCTTTGAATTGATTACTTTCTTCTCCACACAAATTATCAGCATTCAACTTCCGGAATTGAGACTTCAATCAATTCAATATACATCAGCATTGAATTGAAATGGCAAATTAATCAGAAGTAAAATTCACCACTAACAGAAAATGGCTCAAATTACAAAATGAGGAATCCGTCCTCGAAACCCTAGCCAGAGCTATATTCTTTACGAACTTCAATAAAATATTGATTGCATAAAAGATCCTGAAAAGTGCTTTTTCGAGTTGGTTATATAGCTTTTTTCAAAAAAGCACTTTTTTAATATTTTCACTTAAATGGCTTTAAAAAAATAACCCCACTTTATAACATAAAGTTATAAAGTTATAAGTTATTAAATTAAATCAAAATAATTTAATTTAATAACACATTTAAAATAATAGCCACTGAACCATCTGACTGCAATCAACAAATTTCTGACAAAGCACCCAGACCAACTGCCCAACCAGGAATAGGCACTGCCCTGCCAGAAATAGCCACAACTAAAAATAGACTTACCCAAAATAGTAAGTCCATCCCAGAAACTCCCAAAGACCCTCAAAACACACTGTCAGCTCACGAGGGTCGCAGTGATGAACTGACTATGCTCAACTGCAAAGACCTGCTAAATCGGGGACATTACATTACAAAACTCTCAACCAAATTATGTGGATTATATTGGAGTATATTCATAACCTTGGAAAGGTTGGAGAGGGGAATGGAAATTTTAGTAAACTATCAAACCAATACAAAGAAGGAATATTAAAGTTAAAGTGTTAAACCACATGATACATAATTATAAGCCAGTCACTTAGAAAACATAGCTTAGGTGGTAGCATGAGATCTATTATATCTTCCAAGATTTCTCCTGATATGGGATAAGTGCAGTTTGCCATTGTGAAAACCTGCTTCCGGTCTTCCTTCTACATGCCAAGTTCATCACATGGATGTTCCCTCCTTTTGTCTGCATTGGAAAGCATTCTAGCAGTTGGCTAGAACTGTAAGGTTATTCAAACCAGAATTCTCAGTGCTTAAGGTTCTTTAAGAACCGCATTTTGCAGATATTGTTTGACAGCCATCAGCAAGTCTCTTCTCACCCTTTCATTGTTTAGGATCACCTCAATTTCTTCAACCACATTCAAGATACTTAATAACAATCCCAAAGTATAACAATGCCTTCTTTATCGAAACAGCTGATGATTGCCTTTTTATTTTCTTCTATCCCTCAGATTGTTTGACCAGAAGGTTGAAATACTTCTTTGAATTGTTTTGTTTCATGTTTTTGACCTTCATATCATTGATGAGGCTGTGAAGGAAGTTGTGAATGTAAGAGTCGATTGGGTTAGCTAGACAAATAAAAAAAACTTCAATAAACGCACAAAGAGACCAAAATAAGAATGATTCTATTGTATCGATGGACACAAATATACAATGATAATTACATTACATTACAATGAGAAACCCTTGTGTATATAGGCAAGGGCGAGACATAAGACAACATTAGATTATGAAATGTGTCTTAATTTATGACTTTAGAAACAAAAAGTATATTTCCTCAGTAATCAAAACTATCAAGTTTGAGAAGGACCCAATAGGGAAACTAGATAGGTAGAAAATATCATTCGCATCAACATCTCCCCTTAAATGCAACTTAGGAGAATGAGCAAATGCAAACATGCAAAGATGGGTCCCAACAGTAAGGCTCGACAAGGTACCCATGTACAAAAATCTCTCACAACTAGAGAGAAAGAGAAAAACCTGTAGGAGAAAACATCTCTCCAAAAAAGAGAAAAAAACAAAAAGAGTAAAATGAAGGAAGGGGGACTCAAGATGAGCACCCAAGGACAACTTCCACCAAGGTACAAAAGGTATTCTTTGAAATATGAGAAGGATAAAACCTCATTCGAAGACAAAGTCCCCTTCATGAGAGAGAAGAAGAGACACCATGCAGCCCACCTTAATGTAGAATCTCCTACACTAAAGGTAGATGTTCAACATTAAATGGTAAAAATGATCCAAAACCGTCGAACAAGATTTCTCCCTAGCCCCAAATCCCTACTCTAATTTTACAAAGCAAAAACATGAAAATACTTTTTGGCCATGTTGGAAGGAAGAATGATGAAGAGGAATATTGATCGATGTGTAAGGGCTTGAAGTCAAATTGAATAATGATGGAGAGGAATTGATAGTGGCTAATTTATTCGAGTTGACCCAATCATAGAAGCTAATTCGATAATTTAAATTTTCAATTTAATTAGCCAAAGGCATGTCGGCCTCAACTAAAAGACACAAGCTTTTCACACTAAGGCGCCTATATAAAGGGGAGGTTCATTTTGTTTTACATCATATCAATTCTCTCTCACCACAAGCAGATCAAACTTACCATAGAGGGCAGTGGTTTTATTAATTAGAAGGACAATTTTGAAAGGATCTTGAGAACGAAATTCTCTGATTTACAAGAAATCAGAATCAAAGTATGCTAAAAAGAACAAATCTGGGTAGAAACGAGAAAAAATCAGAACCTAGAAAGTTAGAATTGGGAGAAAATTCACATTGAAATCAAAAACTAAGCACCCAGATTTTAAAACATCAACCAGCAAGGTAACTCTCTCATGTGATTTGCTGATGAAATCTGGCCTTGAACCAAAGAAAATTCATGATCAAAGTGCATTTTGCATCCTTATTTTGATGAGAATTCTTGATCAAGTTGAAGAAAAAGTTGATTTAAAGCAAATCTAGATGCAATTTCATATCATGTAAGCTTTCAAATTTCCTTAATATCGTTTTGTGAGCTTAAAAGAATTTCCTTTGTTTTGCAAGGTAAATTTTGGAAGAGAAAGGCAAAGATGCTCGAGAACAAGGTGGAAATGCAAAAAACTTGATAGCAACATGAAGATGGAATCAAAGTCTACAAGTAAAAAAAAATTATTAAAACTTGAATTTCCTTTGGAAATCCATGTTCACTTTGAAAGATCCAAGTGCATAAAGGATTCATCACTTCAAGAAGATCAAAATTCAAGTCCATGGAGTACCATCACAAATTCAAAATCATGGCAATGAGAAGATGTTCTAAAGATGAAAAAAAATTGAGAAAATGAAGCAATTTGGGAATATTGCCATCACAATTGAAGGCTTGGTAATGTTGAGTATCAAGAGATATTTTCTCATCACCAAAGAATTGATCAAGTCTATGAGATAAGGACATTGAGGTGGCGCCCACTCATCTTCAACCAAACAAAAGGCTCTAGTTACATGTATCCAAGCACAGCCAATCATATTATGCCAAGTGTACATGTGGAATCCACATGTCTCTTCCTAATCTATTTTCTCATTGGTTCTCAAAAGCATTGGAATTTTCTCATTGGCCCACAAGGTAGTGCCTTCATGTAATTGGATGAGCATTCAATGCTTGTAGCTATAAGTTGAATTAGGGCAGTGTCGGCATAATCCTGGCCCTTGATCTCAAATTGATCTTGGCCCTTCATTGTAATTGAACAACTATAAAAGGCCAAGGCCTTCTCATTTGTAACTCATTAGTTTAGATTAGCAAAGCGAGAGACTTGTTGAAATTGTTGCCTTAATGCTATCAAAGTAATTGTTGATTCACTATTGGTCTTCATGGTGGATTACTTGGCTTGCTTTGAAGTATTGCACGGTTTCTACATTTCCTCACAGTGGATTTTATTTCATGTTGTTTAGAAGTAGTGTTTAGTTGATTGGAAGATATTTTGGATGCATCTTTGGTGAACTCGCTTAGACCAAACCACTAGCTGCCTGCTCACTGTAAGTTTGCCTTGCGTGATCGAATGGTATATTTATGAACTTAACTTCGATTATTGCTTGCACATTGATATGCATTGATGTATGGTGTTAATGCAATGGTGGTAGTTTGAACATCTTACATTTATCTTAGGAGATCACACTAGCTCGGTTGATGTCGATGGCTAAACTAAGTCTAGTAGAGTCACATAGAAATCCAAAGTTTCTTACATTCTAGGAGTAGAATAGCTTTCTAAACGCTTCTCTTTGCAAGTTGTTTGGTTGGAAGTGATTGAAGAAGTTAAAGTCAAGTTGATATCCAATGAATGAACAGCATAAGTCCCTTTGTGATAACTAGCATATCACATCATAAAACTGAGTGAAAGTCCACATTTAGTAGGAACCTTGAGGTTGTCTCATTTGATCACACAATTCATCTACATCGTTTAGCATATGAACATCATTATTCAAGAGAGTTGGAGATTTGGTGTTTCATCCTAGAATACTACATATTTAGTTATGCATGTTGTAGCGGAATAAAACTCACATCAATAGTAGCCACTCTGAAAGAAGCAATGATAAGAAAATACAGCAAGCATGAAAGATGAGGACAGCCATGAGGGGGAGGCAATAGAACTATCATCCTCTGACAATAAGAGTAGAGAGGAGTTTCATATGATACGGCATGAAGGGAATGGCGAAGACGTGCAAGAGACACCCGACGATGGTGAAGGGGAAACCAGAGAAGAGGAAGTGACAATCACAAAGAGAACTATACCAACACTCGTCGAATGTGGGGAGCAAAGAGATCTGCAGTACCGCTGAAGGTTGTATTCGCACCATCGCAACTGTCCCCTACAACCCATTTGGTCACACCGCACTGGACATAACAACTTCACTAAGCACACATGGTGACGCCTACTACATTGCGTATATCTACAACACGTAGGATTTATCCAGAGCTCTGAGGAGCCGAGGTTACTTACTTTGACATTTGCACAATTCTCCAATATTGTAGATCTCCTACCAAAATGATCACCACTAAAGTCGTCAAGGCTCTGAAAGCTATCAATGATCAAATGTAATATCTTCATCATGGTGTTGTCATCATACGGGGCTCTAGGAGCCAAGATTCTCAAGATCTAACTGAGACATGTTCAAGCTGCCAACTTCATTTCCTTGTCATTGTGTCTCAATAGCTTGGGTTAACTTAAGGAATCCTTAATCGAAGAGAGGATCCTTTGTATAAATCTTGAAGGTAATTGGTCCACCTTACACAAACATACTTCCAATATATCTAATGGAAGATCAATGCCCTCGCTAAGCTCTTCGTCAATCTTTTGTAGTGCCTTCAACCATCACTGTCCATCACTGTTGGGCACCATAGTGTGATTGAGTGGTACAGGGCCCTCAAGACCTAATCCAGGATGTTCCTCATGTTTTTAGTTTGTTTTGTTTTGTAATAAAGGGAATGGATCTTAGGGATCATTCCTTCATGTTTTGAATCCTATTGTATGGTCAAGGATCCCATAGGCATGTCTATAACCCTTGGGATGCCTTAGTCCATTTGGATCCTAGGTTGCTTAGGGATAGGAGCCTTAGTGGTTTTGAGTCTTTGAGACTTGTTTTTGATGTTTTCTTGTGTTTTGGGGCATTTAACGGATTTATATCTTGGGTCATCCTTTGTGATCACTTTGTAAGACTTTTGGTGGCACTTTGTGCATTTTTGTCGAAGTTGCAACAAAAGTTGCAAAAGTTCCACAAAACTTGCTCGAGCAACTTTTCAAAGTTGCTCGAATAGTTGAAATATTAGTTACCAACGGTCACAGCTGTGTGGAGACCGGTTGTAAACCATTTTTTATCATATTTAAACTTTGTAAGACCTCTGCAAGAGGTTAGAACCGAAAAGCAAGAAGTTTGTATGCAAACTGAATAAAATCTACTATTTTCCTGTGTAAACTGGTTGTGTACGGACGTGTACAGAAGAACTTGTGATAAAAGTCTACATGATTGGAAAGTTTCTCAAATCCATGTTTTAATGCAATTGGTTTGATCTTAATTGATATTGTGTAGGCAAAGATATCCACCGATTTGTGGAGACAATCCGGGAAGAGGGTTTCACCAGGCCTATCTCACAAATGGGGGTCTAACTTGCATTTCCTCTTGTGGAAAACCCTAATTCTTTGGGGAATGCAAGTTAGATGTATAATGTGTACAATTCCAAAAGCAATTGACGGGAACTGGTCGGCAAGGAGGTTTAGCACCGAGCCCTAGACTGAACATCTCTATGTGTTCAGTCAGGATTGTTGAAGAAAGGGTGTGCAGTCCGAAGTGTTGGATGAAGTGAATCGTTGGAGTGAGTATTTGGAGTAAATAAATGATATTGGAAGTTCCTAGAACCCTGCAGTCATCTTATGTTCCCATCCATAGTCATTACTAGAGTAAACCAGGGCTAATCTGGCCAATTTGGCCTGTGTACCTAGTGGTGGTTAGGTGGTGCCGGAGTAAGACCAGGGCTTGCGGTCCTAGGGAACTTTGTAAAATCGAAATGGGTATCCAAATCTGGTGTTAGTTTGTCTAGACACCTTGGGAGTCGAAATTTGTACACCTGGAAGTAGTTTGGAAGACCTACAAGGGTTTGTAGGTGAAGTTAGCATTAGAGAGTTGTTGGAGTTGGGGAAGCAATCAGGTAGTTGATTCTCTGTATTTTGTTGCTAAGTAAGGTGTTCCAATCATCAGATTGGACAAGCAACTCCACTGGTGAAGAGTTCCGTTATTTGGTCTCAAATAGGGAAGGAGTCCCTAAGACCATAACTTGGTGAGGTTAGGAATTGTTGTTAACAGTTGGGAGTAAACTTGGATAAGGGTTAGACATCTTAAATTGACAGACATCCATCCCAATCTAAGATTGGATGATTGGATCATTACCTAAGGATAGGTTGTGAAGAGTTGTGGGTATAAAGGCATTGTTACTTCCTATCGGTGTGTGCTCTACATCAAGTGGTATCAGAGCCACTAAGACTCTGATTGGAGAAGATAAGAAGACAAGATGTCTAAAGGAGAAGATATCCCTATGAGGATAACCAACGTTGAGTTGGCTAAGATAGTGAAAGAGCAGATGGCTGAGAGTAGGGCAGTCAGAGAGGAGAATAGGATCATGAAGAGGGAATTGGAGAAGTTGAAGGGACAAGTAAGAAGAGGTGAAAATGAGGAGTCAGAGGAAGGAGTGGAAGAGGAGGATAGTTGTTCTAGGCAAGATAGCCTACCAAAAGATCAAAGGGCCATGCTTGCAGCCCTAGAAAGGTCAGGGAAGAAGGATAGGATTGATCTACCCATGTTTCATGGTAAGTACCAAAGGAGTGTATGGACTAGTTGGAAGCCCTTGAGAACCACTTTGAGTGTGAGGAGGTGCCTAAAAACCAAAAAGTGAAGATAGCCAAGTCCAAGTTGAAAGGAATGGCCCTCAATTGGTGGAATTCCCTCCAAAATGAGAGGGTAGAGGAAGGCAAAAGTATCATTTCCATGTGGACAAGGATGAAAGCAGAAGTAAAGAGACAATTTGTACCAGAAGACTATGAAGTGACCCTCCACAAGAAATTGCAAAATCTAAAACAAAGAGATCTTGATGTGAGTTCCTACACTCAAGAATTCCATACCTTGACCCTTAAGGATAAGCTATATGAGATTGAAAAACAAAAAATAGCGAGGTACATGAATGGTCTCAAATACAATATCCAAGATGAATTGACCTTGGTTACCTTGGAGACAGTCCAAAAATGTTTTCAACTAGCCCTCAAGATTGAGGAGAAGCAAAAAAGGAAAGGGGAACAGAGTAGAGGAAGAGGAAATGCATTCAGAGGAAGAGGCAGATTCAGTGGTAGGGGAACTTTCCCTAAAAGCCAAGGAGAGTCTAGTAATCAAGGAGCAGAGAGTGATACCAATGGCAGAGGTTCCTTTAGAGGTAGAGGACCAAACAATGGCAGAGGCAGATCAAGGGGAAGAGGCCCTAATGTGTTTACTGGCAGGTGCTTCTCTTGTAATCAAATGGGACACTAGTCATTCAGATGTCCAGAGAAGAATGGTATTGGTAGTCAGGGAGACAGGAGGGTATAGTTAACACATGAAGATGAAGATTGTCAGAGTACTACCTACTATCACACCACATCTTCTAAAAATGTGAACCTGGAGAAAGGAGAATGTCTGATGTTCAATAGGACACTTTTGATACCAGTCAACAAGGAGCCTGCCCAAAGGAAGTCAATCTTCCGAACCACATGTAAGGTCAAAGGTAAGGTATGTAAAGTAATTGTAGACTCTGGCTCTACTGAAAATTTGGCTTCATTAGAAATGGTCACTAAACTTGGTTTAAAGAGAATCCCTCACCCTAGCCCCTATAAGGTGTCTTGGATAAGTAAGGAGCAGCAAACCATCATAAATGAACAGTGTTTGGTTGATTTCCAAATAGGTGAGTATAGTGACAAAGTCATGTGTGAGGTTGTAGATATGGATGCATGCCATCTCCTTTCAGGGAGGCCTTGGCAACATGATACCAATGCCCAACATGACGGGAAGACCAATGTATTTACCATAACCAAGGATGGGGAAAGTATCACCATGACTCCTTTGCCGGATAACCCCAATGATAAAGCCATGTCTAGTAGTGTCATGTAGGTCAAAGAGAAAGAATTCTTACAAGCCCTTAAAGAAGATAATGTGCCATGCTTTGCAGTTGTAGTTAGACCCAAGGAGGCTAACCATGAGAGTAAGGGGTTGAGTCTAGGAGCCAAGAAAAGTATTGGACCTAAGGAGGTTGCAGAGTTACTTGACAAGTACAATGGTATAGTTGCAGACAATACAAATGAATCCCTTCCACCTAAGAGAGAGATAAGTCACTGTATTGACTTAATACCAGGGGCTACCTTACCAAACAAGGCTGCCTATAAACTCACACTAGAGAACAATGCAAAAGTGGCTAGGCAAATCCAAGAATTGTTGAAGGGGTTTATTAGGAAGAGTATTAGCCCATGTGTTGTACCTGCAGTCCTTGCCCCTAAAATGGAAGGCACTTGGAGATTGTACACTGATTCTAGAGCCATCAATAGAATCACTATTAGATACCGGTTCCCAATGCCTAGAATGGAGGACCTCAAGGATTGCCTAGGAGGAGCTAAGTTTTATCCCAAGATAACCTCAAAAGTGGCTACCACCAAATAAGAATCAGAGAGGGGGATGAGTGGAAGTCAGCATTCAAGACTAATGAGGGCATGTTTGAGTGGGTAGTTATGCCTTTTGGCTTGTCCAATGCCCCAAGCACATTCATGCACCTAATGAATGAAGTTTTAAAGCCTTTTTTTCAAAAATTTGTTGTGGTTTACTTGGACGACATATTAATCTTCAGCAGCAGCAAAGAGGAACATCTTCATCACATTGATTTGGTCCTTAGAAGACTCCATGAGGAAGGATTGAACGTAAATCTTGAAAAATGTTCATTCTTGCAGGGGGAGCTTGTCTTTTGGAGGTTTGTGATCTCTAAAGGCAGTTTGAAGATGGATCCAACCAAGGTTGAGGCTATCCTCAATTGGCCACCACCTACTTCAGCTACTGAGGTAAAAAGCTTTCATGGATTTTGTAGTTTTCATAGGAAGTTTATAAGAAATTTTAGTGGCATTTGCACTCCTATAATAAACACAATTAAAGGTGGTAGAAAGTGTGTTTTTGAATGGACCAAGGAGGCTAATGAGTCCTTTGAAGTGTGAAAGAAAAAGATCTCAGAGCAGCCAGTCCTTGTGTTGCCTGATTTTCATAAGGTCTTTGTGGTAGAATGTGATGCTAGCAATAAGGCAATTGGAGGATTCCTTAGTCAAGAAGGGAGGCCAGTAGCCTTCTTTAGTGAAAAACTAAATGAGGGTAAACAAAAGTATTCTACTCATGACCTTGAGCTTTATGCCATGGTCCAATCCTTGAGGAAATGGTGGCATTACCTATTGCCTAAAGAGTTTATTGTTTTCACAAATAACCATGCACTTAGTTTCATTAATAGACAAGAGAAACTCAATCATAGGCATGTTAAATGGATGGATTTTTTCAAGCTTATACTTTTACTATTAAACATAAAAAAGGTATTGTGAACAAGATTGCAGATGCTCTAAGCAGGAGAAACCTTACCATTCAAGCCATGCAGTTAGAAAGTGCAGGTATAGAAGCCATGAAAGATATGTATGCAAGGGATGAAGATTTCAAAGACATCTATCAAGTTTGTGTGGACATGACTGCAAGATATCACACTGAGTTTCCTGAATTTCTGATCCAAGATGGTCTCTTGTTCAAAGGGGGTTTACTTTGTGTGCCCAAGGGTTCTATGAGAGAGAACATTATTAAAGAAAAGTACTGTGGTAATTTGGCAGGACATTTTGGAGTGGACAAGACCTTGGAATCAGTTAGAAGGTTCTATTTCTGGCCCCGGTTGCAGACTGATGTAAGGAAGTTTGTGGAGACTTGTTTAGTTTGTCAAAGATCCAAAGGTCATACATCAAATGCAGGACTCTACACTCCTTTACCTATTCCATCTAAGCCATGGGACTCCATTAGCATGGATTTTGTCCTTGGATTACCCAAAACAAAGACTGGCTATGACAGCATATTTGTAATTGTGGATAGGTTCTCTAAAATGGCTCATTTTGTTCCATGTAAGACCACTCATGATGCCTCTCATGTTGTAGGGTTATTCTTTAAGGAAGTGGTTCAGTTGCATGTTCTACCAATGCCCATTGTTTCAGACAGAAACCCAAAGTTCTTAGGTCACTTTTGGAGGACCTTGTGGAAAAAACTAGGTACAAATGTGTGTCTATCTTCAGCCTATCACCCCCAATCTGATGAGCAAACTGAGGTTATAAATAGATCTCTTGGCAACTTACTGAGATGTCTCACCCAAGAGCATGGATCAAGTTGGGATTCAATTTTGGCACAAGCAGAGTTCTCTTATAATAACTCAGTCAACCGGAGTACAGGGAAGACTCCCTTCCAAATTGCATATGGTGTTCATCCTCAGAGTATATTGGAGTTAAGGGATATCAGTGAGTTGGAGAAGCCTAGTGCCTTGGCAGATGATTTTGTGACTGTCATGAAAGACATACAAGAACAGGTCAAGTCCAAACTACAACACACCAATGCTAAATACAAAGAACATGCAGACAAGAGAAGGAAAGATTTGCACTTCCAAGTTGGTGACTTGGTCATGGTTCACTTGAAGAAAGAAAGGATGCCCAAGGAGAGGTACACCAAGTTGATGGTGAAGAAGATTGGACCCTATAGGGTCCTCAAGAAGTGTGGTTCAAATGCCTATCATATTGATCTTCCTCCTCACATCCATTTATCTTAAATTTTTAATATTGCAGATTTGTATGCTTATAAGGGTGTTGTAGATGTTGATGTTCTTGCAGGTAAATCAAGTTCACAACAGGAGGAGTTGCTGAAGGATCTTCCCAAGTCATCTCCTTTGGAGATTGAATGTATCTTGGAGAGAAGACTGCCCAAAAAGACTCGAAAGCACACCTATTATGAGTACTTGGTCAAGTGGAAGTCTACACCATTAGAGGATGCTACATGGTTAACTCCTGCAGCCATTGAGATCACTGGTTTTCCTCTCTCAGACTTGCCAACTCAAGGGACATGAGTTCTTTTGTCCTGAGGAGCATGGTGCAGGGCACCCCAGACCTATATCTAGGATGTTCCTCATGTTTTTGGTTTGTTTTGTTTTGTAATAAAGCGAATGGATCTTAGGGATCATTCCTTCATCTTCTGAATCCTATTGTATGGTCAAGGATCCCATAGGCATGTCTATAAGCCTTGGGATGCCTTAGTCCATTTGGATCCTAGGTTGCTTAGGGATAGGAGCCTTAGTGGTTTTGAGTCTTTGAGACTTCTTTTTTATGTTTTTTTGTGTTTTGGTGCATTTAAGGGATTTATATCTTGGATCATCCTTTGTGATCACTTTGTAAGACTTTTGGTGGCACTTTGTGCATTTTTGTCAAAGTTGCAACAAAACTTGTAAAACTTGCACAAAACTTGCTCAAGCAACTTTTCAAAGTTGCTCGAGAAGTTGAAATATTGGTTACCAACGGTCACAACTGTGTGGAAACCGGTTAGCAACCATTTTTTATCATATTATAACTTTGTAAGACCTCTGCAAGAGGTTAGAACCGAAAAGCAAGAAGTTTGTATGCAAAACTGAATAAAATCTACTATTTTCCTGTGTAAACTGGTTGTGTACGGACGTGTACGGAAGAACTTGTGATAATAGTCTACATGTTTGGAAAGTTTCTCAAATCCACGTTTTAATGCAATTGGTTTGATCTTAATTGGTATTGTGTAGGCAAAGATATCCACTGATTTGTGGAGACAATCAGGGAAGAGGATTTCACCAGGCTTGTCTCACAAATGGGGGTCTAACTTGCATTTCCTCCGATGGAAAACCCTAATTCTTTGGGGAATGCAAGTTAGATGTATAATGTGTACAATTCAAAAAGCAATCGACAAGAACTGGTCGGCAAGGAGGTTTAGCACCGAGCCCTAGACTGAACATCTCTATGTGTTCAGTCAGGATTGTTGAAGAAAGGGTGTGTAGTCCGAAGTGTTGGATGAAGTGAATAGTTGGAGCGAGTATTTGGAGTAAATAAATGATATTGGAAGTTCCTAGAACCCTGCAGTCATCTTATGTTCCCATCCATAGTCATTACTAGAGTAAGCCAGGGCTAATCTGGCCAATTAGGCCTGTGTACCTAGTGGTGGTTAGGTGGTGCCGGAGTAAGACCAGGGCTTGCGGTCTTAGGGAACTTTGTAAAATCGAAAAGGGTATCCAAATCTGGTGTTAGTTTGTCCAGACACCTTGGGAGTCAAAATTTGTACACCTGGAAGTAGTTTGGTAGACCGACAAGGATTTGTAGGTGAAGTTGGGATTAGAGAGTTGTGGGAGTTGGGGAAGCAATCAGGTGGTTGATTCTCTGTATTTTGTCGCTAATGTTAGCAATATGAGTTTTCATTAGTGTATTTCACAAACCCCATTCACACCAATAAAAAGTCACCGGTCACTCACATTACTTAGAAGACACCGGCAGATGAAGAACAGAGTGTATGCACCGGTTGACTATTTCGATAGATGCACCGGTAGACCGAACCAAGTACTCAGTACCGGTCTTATGAAGCATACAAGGACAAACCAGGTATAAGGGTATACCGATCTAACTGCAAGATAGATCCGATCCGGATTTTGTGGATCAGTTTGAGTTAAAGCCCTGATTATACGGGACATCCACCGCTCAGAAGTGGAGTTAGTTTTTTAATAGAAGTTAGCTTTAACTCTACGGATGATCTCAAGGTAAACTCTAGATCACAATGCACAGCTTTCATGCGTTGCATAATTTATGGTTAAGTTTACTCCCTGGCGGTTCTATGAGTCAAGAGGTTCACTCTTGTATAAATATAGAGCATAGAACACAAGATATGTTGTTGCTATTGTTGATAGTTGGAGATTGCATAGAGCAAAGAAGAGATGTCTTCTGAGGAGTGCTATAGGCACAGAGATGAAGTAAGAAAGAAAGATCAACAGCCAAGCAAACCGGGGAAGAGATCTACAGGTATGATCTAATCAGACAATCAGTGTCATAATAGATCACTGCTTTTACAAAGTGTTAAAAGCATATTGAAATCCCTCTATCAGAGTGAACCTAATCGGTTCGTTGTAAAAATCCCCTAACAGGGTGACATCTTTGTTGATGTTCTAAGTCTTGTAACCAGGCAGCTCTTAACAGGGTTTAGATCTTAACCGATCTTTTGTAAAATCCCTTAATGGGGTAGCACCTTAACCAGTGCTTTGTAAGCTCCTAATAGGGCACCTTCATTTGGTACTAGTGAAGTTGTGAGCTCTGTCTCACCGTGGTTTTTTCCTTCTAACCGAGGGTTTCCACGTATAAATACCTGTGTTAATCTGTGTGATTTTGTTTATGCTTGTGAATGACTGTTATATTCTGTTTATCCATAAGGACAGCAAAAAGTTGAGAATTACACTAATGTAGGAGCATTTACTGATTCACCCCCCCTCTCAGTAATCGTTAAGTAATAACAGCTAAGTAAGGTGTTCCAATCATCAGATTGGACAAGCAACTCCACTGGTGAAGAGTTCCATTATTTAGTCTCAAATAGGGAAGAGTCCCTAAGACCATAATTTGGTGAAGTTAGGAATTCCTGTTAAGAGTTGGGAGTAACCTTGGAAAAGGGTTAGACATCTTAAATTGACAGACATCCATCCCAATCTAAGATTGGATGAGTGGTTCAATACCTAAGGATAGGTTGTGAAGATTTGTGGGTATAAAGGCATTGTTACTTCCTACCGCTATGTGCTCTGCATCATTCAGAACCCAAAATCTCTCTATCATCCCAACAAGCTAGCAAGATCACCAGCTCTGATACCACTGTAATGTCCCTTTACTGAAGATCTCAACCGTACCAAAAATTTGTAGTCCGCACAACCAAATTTGCAATCCACACAATAGTGTTGTTAATGGTCATATGGTAGAGTTGCAGTCGTACAGTGACTGTGACCATAGGGTATAATGGTAGTTTGTACGGTGAAATGGTTTTGACCGTAGAGTAGTGTGGTAACCCGCACAGTGGAGATGAACTGGACTGTGCGGCAAATTGATGGAGGTCGTACGGTGAAAGTGGTTGTCATACGGTGGGGAAAGAGAAGTCCTCAGATGGTTCTAGGCCTTTGTTACCTAATTATAGTATTCGCCTGATAGCTGGATAAATAATTTCACATGCGCTGAGTAAATAAACAATTACCAAAGTTGAATGCCAAAGACCAACGATGCTAAAAGTAATTATTGATTCAAACAATAATAGTGCCACAGATTTGCCAGATCCGAAACCAAATGAACAGAGCAGAATAGGGTGAGGAGTTACTCCCACCAAAACTGCAACAAACCAAATAGGGAGGATCTTCCACCTCTGAAATGGCGAAAACATAACTCCGACAAGAATTTGCAATACAATAAAATAACAAGTCACATACCAAAAAACATCCAACCCATAGGTCATAAATACCCTGTCGAAGGAAAACTTCGAAGGTGCACAACAAGTGCCAACACGGTAACAAACACCTACGACCAAAATAAAAGATGGGCGTGAGATATACATAAATCAATCGGAACCCCAAATACAAATATTTTTATTTTATTAATTTGGGCCCCCATATTTAAAGGTCCTTTTATTATATAATTTAAAATCTGGGACCAATTAATTAATTAATTTAAATTAATTATAACAATTAAAAATTGAGGACACTACATACCTACACCCCCAAACGGAGAAAGAAAGGGTACAGGAAGGAAAGGCAAACATCGAACAAGAGATGATCGTGGAAAAAAGAAGAGATACCCACGAGATGACAAGTACTTCATCTCATATGTGTACAAAAGCTGAATAGAACATTATGAGGTAAGTCCTACAAATGAAGGTGCGAGTTTAAATTAAAGACCTTCTAGAAACAATGTCGCAATTGAGGGAAGCCATACTAAGCACCATATCGATACCAACCTGTATGGCAGAGTGCACAGAAGTTTCGATCGGCCCCTCGGCAAACTTGATGCTACTAGTCGTGAACAACCGTTAACACCCTGCGATCGTGGAGATGGGCATCCTCAGAACCATCCTCATCGACACTATTGTTGTTGGAGGATTAGGGGTAAATGTGTTACCGGAGGAAACATGGAAGAAACTTGGGAAACCAACACAGTGGCCGTCGACCTTCAATCTAGTGGGTGTCGACCAACACGACATCAAGCCGATTGGTACTCTGATGGCGCAGCAAGTATCAATTAGTACCCAGTCCTTCATTCTAGACTTTGTGGTGATGCCCCTGAAGAAGAAAGGGTATGATGCTATTTTGGGAAGAGGGTGGCTCATCACGGCAAAGATGAACCACAACTAGAACCAGAACACCCTGTCAATGGAAACTGGAGGAAGTAAATTTGTCATCGACCTTAGAACTCCTATGGTGAGTGAGGAACTTGCATCTTCTTCTGAGTTGGGGTCCGAAGAAGAGTTGAGTGGAGTAGACGAAGGGAAGCAAAGGATGAAGCTGAATGACGAAGGCATCCTCGAACTTGAAGGATGCTCCGAAGATGATACGGATTCCATGAACGGACTCTTCCACTTGCAAATGGAAGATTACAAATTATTCGGGTGTGTAAAGTTCCCGACCCCTCCCAAAAAGAAAGACAGTCGTACGGAACAATGAAGGTCGTATAGTGTATCTGGGTGCCGGTAGGAGGGCTGTACGGGATCAACAGTGAGGACCGTAGGGTGTTTCTTAGTGGCTGTTTGGTGATAGCTTGGTGGTCGTACGGTGATGGTCGGGTGGTCACATGCAACAAGTTTGGACACAAAGCTGATGAATGCAGATCCAAAACAATGACATTCAGATCCCCACCGAGACTGATATTCCCTAAAAAGAATAAGACCCGAGCACAACCAACTGTGTTAACTGTGGCATACATAGTCATAATGACTCCTGGTGTAATTCACCTAACAAAAGAAGGATAAATCCATGGAAGGCAACTGGGATAGTCTGTTACACTTGCAACAAAGTTGGACGCCTGGCCAAAGATTGTAGGAACCGGCAAGTGAACAAAAGAAGAGGATCGGTCAAGTCGGTGATGAAGACATTGTCTCCAAATGAAAAGAACAAGGGAAAAGAGACTAAGAAAGAAGTCACGAAGATTTGGTTCAAGAAGTAATCAAAGAACTCCGCTGAGGAGAAGACACAGGGAAGATCATCGTTTGTTGATGGTGATATCTCTTCAGCAAACTGAGCCTAAAAGGCTTAGAGGGAACCGGTTGCCCGTCTACTATTCCCGATAGGATTGGTGAGCAACAAACTCACTAAGTCAGTAAGTAAATTCGGAGAGGTAAGCGTTGATCAACTGGGGTTTGTTCAATAGGAAAAATCCTGAATACCGGTTGGCTAAAAAGGAAAGAAAGGTCAGGTAAGGTAATTAATGCTATAACCATTAACAAATAGTTACTATTTGGTAATTACTGTTATGACCTAAATCTATATAAACAAAGGAGGATTACTCTTTTTCTTTTACTTTACGATTTGTGATTAACGATTTCTTATGCCTGAGTAATATTCTCGTGCTTTGATCATCGATAAGATATTTTCTGTAAGACCGATCAAGCTACTTTCCGTGTAAACCGGTTGATAACAATGGCACCATCATCATCTGGCGCCAAGTTGATTCAAGGAAATCAACTCAGCCGACCTGTCTACGACATCATGGTAGTCCAGAACAGGGAAAATGACATGTTTGGTGCACTGTCATCTGTGCCTGAAGGAGTTCTCATGACGGAAGATGTCACCGCTTTCATTCATGTGAAACAAGAATTGGGTGAAACCTTCATCCAAAGCAAGTACCTCTTGTTGTGCACAAACGGAAAGCTTCAAGACAAATATGTGAAGCTGGTGTCCTCAGGTCTGATTAACGGAGTTTGTTACCCAACCATTTTCCGACCGGACTGGATACGACTGGTTCTCAGTCGTGTGCATGAACCTGGTTTCTAGCTTGCAAAAGGAGCTTGCACACAAATCACCAAGGAGGACCTGCACAGAGTGATCGGGTACAGCGACAAAGGGGAACCTCTCACCCTAAGAACCATTTCCAATGTCGTCGCCAAATTGACGAAATCAAAATCTGACAGACGGCTAATGATCGTCAACGACATTGAAGATGAAGGAGTTCGGTTCGCATCTGCAGTGATAGGTTACAAAATCTATCAATCAAGTAACCTGAATAGCATACCGGGAGGAGCCATTCATGCCGCTCACCAGATCATGCACGATAACGCCCAGTACGATATTTGCACAATGCTTCAAGGACAAATTTTTGAGAATCTGAAGAAGCTTGGTATCGTCAAGAAGAAATCCCTAAATTATGGAACCCTGCTGGTATGCCTTTACTTTTACTATTCTAACTTCTTTTCGGGAATAGGTAAGGTGACTTGGGGAACCGATCAACCAATCATGATCCAGATCAGTGATATGGCCAATCAACTGGGAAACCAGTTCGAAAAAGTCATGACTGAATACTTTGAGGCATTCCAACTAAAAATGTACGCCAGGGAAAGGATTCCATCAACTATTGTTGACTCCTACAAAGATGATGTGTGTTTTCTAGTCTCCATCGATCACTACATCATTCAGGCAGTGGAACCACGAACCGGGTATGCTCTAGAACTGGGGTATGAAATCTCTACAAAAACAGCATAGGCATATGCAGATGCCCTGCAAGATTGTGATCTGGACTTGTCCGCTTACCAGTTTGGGACCTTTGAAGAGATTCAGGAGAATCTGAAGAAAAGCGCACTAATTAAGAATGTTTATGTCAAGAGGACCCCTACACCGAAAAAGAAACCGGTAGCAGATCAACCGAAAGTCCAAAGGAAAAGAGCACAACAAGCGACCAGCGCTCAAGGAGAAGAAATAGAACGAACAGAAACCGAGGACCCAACTCCTCTGGTTCGCAAGAGGAAATCTGCTAAACCGGTGAAGGAAGATGCACCAAGAGTAAGAAAGCCCATAATTGATGAATACGTGCCAGCATTAAAGAATTCAGGTGGGATGGCATCAGTAAGGAGGTATGATTTGGCAAATGAAGAAGATCGGAGGAAAATAGAAGAAGCAGTAGTCTATTGCATTCACAAGTTCAATCTTACTCCTACCGAACTTCGTAAGGTCATCCCTGATGATCTCCAAGAAATTCTTGAAGCAAGATGGAAAGCTTCAATGGAAAGAAAAAAGGAGCTAAGGATTAGAACTCTGCTTGAGGTTCGGAATTAGCTCACTCTGGACGAGGCCACTCAACAAGCAGAATTGCACAAGCAAAACTTTTTGTTAAGAAAAAGCGTCAGTCAGATGCTTGTCGAAGAAGTTGACAAGGTTCATGAGGAAGGTTGGTAACATGGACTAAGCTTCTTCAAACCCAACAACAGGCAGAAGAAGCATGCCAAAGGACCACTGAGCCACTCGTAAAGGAAAGCGAATTATGGAAGCTGAGGCTCAGGTCAAAGCAACGGTATCGGCTAAACCGGTCATCATCGATATCACTGAGGACAAAGGTGGTGATTCAACTCCTCCAACCATTCTTATTTCTCCAGAAAAAGGTAAGGGTCGCACTAAGACTATTAATGATATAGTAGATGAAGTAATGGATTTTGGAGAAGTATCCAATACGGCTAAATGGTATAGTGTGTTAGGAGAGGAAGATAAACAAGCAATAATAGTGGCTCTGTTGGAAACCTTCTTGGATTACAATATAACTCCAAGAGACTACAGGTCTAACTTTCCCCTTGAACTAAATACAAGACTAATGACAAAATGGAGAACCAGTCTAGGCTCCAACATGAGAATTGCTAAGGAGAAATTCTCATAGGTCAAACCTAGTCTTAGTGAAGAAACTATCAAACTTCTGATAGAGGAAGCATCAATGAATTTGGATACTAGAAATAGGGTTGCCAAGATAATAAATGGCTATGAGAACGAAGTCTATAAAGAGACACTAGATTTCTGGCAACAATATGATTTCAGTGCTCACAGGAAACAGGTCCACGGGATAAACCTAGGACTGAACAGGAACCACCGGTTCAATTCACTGCTCATGAAGAACCTACAACCGGTGAACAAGAAGTTCCTAAGGAATAGTTCACATCAAGTGAACAAGTAACAGGAGAGTCATTGGTCAAGATGACTACTGACAACACCACATCTGGTGAAGAAGACATTGCTATAGGTGAGCTACATACAGCTGAGGAGCAACACTCAGATCCACCACCGGAACAAGAAGCCTCACTAGAAGAGCAATTGCAACAGGAGGAAGATGCACAACCAGAAGTAGAAGTACAACAGGAAGGGGAAGTACAGAAAGAGGAAGAAAGACCTGAAGAGGTAAGAATACCGGAAGAGATGATAAAACCGGGGAATGAAGAAAAACAAGAACAGAATGAACAAGAACAAGAGCTACCTGTACGCATTGACCAAGAACAACCGGTACAGGAGCCAAGGCAAAAGGAATAGGTAGATGTTCCAAGCTCGTCCTCATCCAAGAGGAAGTTATCCTTTGCAACAGACACAGAAGCCAAGAAGAGCAAGGCTAGTGAGACTGTGGTTGACATAAGCAAAATATCAACTAGGCAACTAAAGGAGCTAACAAAGAGCAAACAGGACATGGTCCTCACAAGTGTAAAGAACATCCTGTACAACTTTGTACTGGATGCAGACATAGATGAAGATGAACCTGTAATTGATCAATTAAAGATTTTGGCAGAAGCCATAGGAGAAGTCACCAATTCGGAGACAATTGCTATTGATCACTATGAGTAGAAGATAATAGAAATTCTCCACAAACAGGTTGAAGAGATAAAGGTAACAGTATCAACCAACATAAGCGTACTTCAACAACAGTTGCAATTTGCAGGAAGTCTGATGACAAGGACTTCAAATTTTGATACTTTTGTGCAAGATATCACAGAGAAGTCATCTAAGACTTTTGAAGACATAAGAGCTCTATCTTCCCAGTTTAACATAAAGAATACATCTGCAACCGATTTCAGTAGAGAAATGACAAGCCTAGCTCTCATTCTAAGAAAGGCATCTGAAGAGCAAACCAAGAGAATCGAAGATCTTATTGGATTTCAATTATTTATGGCCCCAACATTTGATTTAATGCAAAGGACTACAATAGAAGCTAATAATCTAATCAGTGAACCAGCCTACAAGACTATAGAGGACATGGAGAACATAATTGTCTCTCTAAAAGAAGCACAGAAAAATATAAAACATGTCACCGGTCAATGGAACCCTTTTCTTCATACAGCGAAGAAAGTGTACAAGGACATCTTCACAAAATTACAGATGTAAACCAATGAGTAACGCATAACCCTTTGTCCTATCGCGGCAAAAAAGGGAAGAAGACATCAAGGAAAGGAAGAAGATCAAAAAGGGGAGAAGATAGGAAAGGAAGAAGTTCAGAAAGGATACAAAGTTGATTCAGCTACAGAGCAGAAGTTAGCACAAGAACAGGGAAAGTCTACAGATAGAAGAGCTGAAGCACACACACAGGTGAAGTCTACAAGACAGGGAATTAACTGTGATGAGAGAGTGATGTTTTGCCACCAATGCCAAAGGGGAAGATTATTGGCAAATTTGAGTTGTCATTGGTGAAGTTAGATGCAAACATCATTCCCACCGGTATAAGTGCACCGGTAGACCACTCTTACTTCTCAGTATGTACCAATAGACCAAACAAAGTACATTGTACTGGTCTTAAAGTGCATATAAGGGATGAACCGGGTATAAGATTGGTGTCAGTCGACTGCATAATAATCCGCACCGGATTATGCGAAGCTGTCTAATTTAAAACCGAATTATACGGAGCATCCACCACTTAGAACTCGAGTTAGCTTTTTAACAAGAGTTAGTTTTATTTCTACACGGATGTTTCAAGGTAAACTCAAGATCATCTCACAAAGCTTTTTACTGCATGATTTTTGGGTGAGTTTACAGCTTGGCGGTTCTATGACTTAGGTTTTAATAAGATTAATTTCTTATAAATACATGTCATAGGACACAGAAGTGTTGTTGAATATACAGAGCAGGAGAGAGATATCTTCTGAGAGAAGCTACAGTCACAAAGGTGAAAGGCAGAAAGGATCAACAGCCAAGCAGAACCAAAAGGTCAACAAGTATGATCTAATTAGATAGAGAGTGTCAATTAAGGTCATTGATTTTATATTGTTAAAGCATATTCAAATCCCTCTATCAAGGTGAACCCTAATAGGTTCTTTGTATAAATCCTTTAACCGGGTAGCATCTTAATTGATGTTGAAAGTCCTTTAACAAGGTGGCTCCTAACAGAGTCAAGATCTTAACCGATCTTCTACCAAATCCCTTTCCCAGGTAGCACTCTTACAAGTGCTTTGTAAGCTCCTAACAAGGCGCCTTTATTACTGCAGTAGTGAAGTTGTGAGCTCTGTCTCACCATGGTTTTTTTTCCTTCTAACCAAGGGTTTCCACGTATACATGATGTCTTGATCTGAGTATTTCTAATTCTGTTTGTGAATGGTTATTTAAATTCTGTTTATTCTGCAAGAATCTTTATACAAGGTTTAATTGAAGATAGAAATAGTATTTACTGATTCACCCCCCCTCTCAGTAACCGGTTAGGGATAACAATGTTTGCCTTGATTGTAAGAAATCCTAGTTGTTGGCTTTGTGGAAGGTTGTGACAAAGATTGGAGATCTGCATTTTGGAATCATCATTGTAAAGTGAGGATATAAATTGCTGGTTCCTATTCTTCAAGAGCTACAGATCAATATTCAACAAAATTACTTTGCAAATTAAGGTGCAAGTGTTTTTTTTTTAACATTTGTAATGTTTTGAAAATAATAAGTTTCATTATTGATAATTAATGAGCATACAAGGCAAATTGGATTACTCTTATTAAATGATTGTAATGAGAAATTCAGTCATTTTCTATCAATGATTTTAATTGGCAATTTGGAAAAATAGATTATAAGTTTTGGAACTTAGGAAAATTGCAATTGAAATTGAGATAAGAGCATAAATGCAATAGAGAGCCAGTTGGGCTCATTACGAAGAGACCCTACCAGATGAATAAAAATTATGCCGCAAAGGTAAAAGAATAATTAGAGCGAATGCTAGAGGCGGGCATTATCTTTCAAGTCTAGACTAGCGAATGGGTATCCCCCATCGTCGTATCACTGAAGGAGGCAAACCAGATCCACATGTTTGGGGACTTCAGGTGCCTGAACACCGTCACCATCAAAGACCTGTTTCCCATACCATTTACGAATAACATTCTTGAGGAAGTCGCAGTACATGAAATACGAAAGCATTCCTCGACGACTAGTCCATCTACAGTGGACAAGACACGCACTTGGTAGCCCTACCGGAGTGCATGGAAAGATGTCGGAGGGCCAAATTGGAGCTAAACCCGAAGAAGTGCAGGTTCATGGTGCCCACAGGGGAAGCTACTGGGTCACATTTTCTGCAAGGTTGGATTGAAGATGGACTCAGACAAGGTCAAGGTGATTGCGGAGGAGGAGCCCCCCACAAATGTCACTACAGTAAAGTCCTTCCTTGGCCACATCGGGTACTACAAGAGGTTCATTAAGAACTTCATGCAAGTCTCATACCCCTTAGACAAACTGACGCAGAAGGACGAATCGTACACTTGGGGGGCAGCAAAGGGTAGCGTTTGAAGAATTGAAGACAAGGTTGGTGGGTGCGCCAATCCTGGCATAGCCTAATTGGGAAAAGGAGTTCCACATCCATGTGGACGCTACAAACTTTGCAATAGGTGCTATGTTGGCTCGGGTGGGCAACCATGGGCTAGACCATCCAATATACTTTGGCAGTAGATTGTTGTCCAAGGCAGAGAAGAACTACAGCACGACTGAGGGGGAGGCTCTCGGGATGGTCTATGCCGTACAAAAGTTTCGGCATTACTTATTGGCGACTCCGTTCACATTTTATATGAATCACCAGGCCCTCATGTACCTAGTGAACAAGCCTATCATTCAGGTAAGGGTCAGTAGGTGGCTTCTTCTGTTGCAGTAGTTCACTTTCACCATCATTGTGCAACCAGGAAAGAGTCACGTGATTGCTGACCAGTTGTCATGTATCAAGTTCAGGGAACCGCCAGTGGGAGTGAACAATGATTTCCCAAATGCTCACCTATTTTAGATTGTGGTGCTTCTGTCCCGGTATACAAGTATTGGAGAATACCTCTCAACCTCATCATTTCTAAGAGACATGCTGCCAGGAGAATGGAGGAAGCTCATCTTCAGAAGCAGGATATTTCAATTGATCAATGGCTTATTGTATAAAATGGGCCCAGACCAGGTGATGAGGAGATGCGTCATGGAAGAAGTTCCAAGTGTTCTCAGAGAGGCGCACGAGTGTCTAGTGAGAGGCCACATTGGACCGCACACCACAGCTCGGAAGGTCTTACAAGTCGGCTTGTGGTGGCCTATGTTGTATAATGATGTCTGAGAGTGGGTAGTAGGGTTTGATACATGTCAGAGGGTTGGGAAGCCACTAAAGAGGGACTTCATGCCCCGTAACCCCTCACACACCCAAGAATTGTTCGAACATTGGGAGTTGGATTTTATTGGACCACTGAAGGTCAGCCGTGCTCGAAGGTGCCGATATATTGTGGTGGCGACTAAATATTTAACCAAGTGGGTAGAAGCAAGGGCTTTGCCTGACAAGTCTGCATTGAGCACAGCAAAGTTCATCTATTAACAAATCATTACCCGGTACGGCATTCCCATCCAGTTGACAAGTGATCGAGGAGGATACTTCGTGAATCATGTCGTCAAGTTGTTGACGACGAAGTTTAAAAATTTTCACTCCCTATCAAGCCCCTACTATCCAAGAGCCAACAGTCAGGCCGAGGCTACCAATAAGATTTTGTTGTCTGTGATCTATAAGTCGTGTGGAGTTGAACAGGAAGATTGGGAGGATAAGTTGCCTTCGGTGTTGTGGGCCTATCGCACGACCTACAAGGTGACCACCAGACAAACATTTTGGCTAAAATTTGTAAGCCGCTAAGACTGCACCTTACAAAATTGTAACTTTAGGCAACGTCATGAGATTTCTCTCTCCTCTCTCCCTTCTTACCATAGGTAGCTTCAACGGTAACTAAAATTACAGAAAGGGCGGTTCTCTTAATCAATTCCTCTTTTTTCAGGAATGATTTGCATACAACTACTACTTTCTAAATTTAAAAAAAGTGTCTTATTGCTACGACAATACTGGTGGCCCTGGAGTTGACATAAGAACAATACCACGGGCAGCAGCTTTCTTTATATATTTTGTGAAACAAAAACAAGAACCCAAAGTCGCATGCATTTGTCTCGTGAGGATTCAAGCAGAATAACCAATAAGGCACAAAATCTCTTACTGAATACTCTCAAATTTAATAAAAACACTTACAACTAAAGCCCAAAGTCTTCAGCTCTAAGTAATTGCAGCCACTACTATTTATCACAATTTGTCCTTCTGCAGCACAAAGTCTTCAAAAGTTCAAATTGGTTCTGAATGCAATAGGCAGCTCAAAGTCTGCACAATTGAATTCAAATCCCTCTTGAGCAAAACTCCAAAACTCCCAATCTATATCCAGAAAATGTCGTCACATAACACCTTGAATCAACACAAAGTTTGAAAGCAAGTTGCCCCTTTTATTGAAAGCAATTCAAATTTACATCTAAGCTCAAAGTCTTAGAGTGTAAATACAAACTGGCAGAATTTTCTTACCTTGCCAAAAGATGATTATTTACAATGAGCTGCCTCCTTTATATAGGAAAAGAGTGGAGAGAAAGGTGGAGAAAGAAGGGGAGAACCCTTAACCACCTTGACTTATTCCCTAACTAACTAACTCATTTTGACTTATTCAAAGTTGCATGCCTAATCCACTTGCAACTTGATTACATGTTACAACTTTGCACGTGATACTATCACGTGCAATTACATCTTGTTTTCACATTACATGTAATCTGTCAAATACAAATTACAAATACATGATGAAAATTTTTAGAGTGTCTGACAAGACACTTCTTTTACATCATCCTTTATGGGTCCTCATGCTGCTACAGGATGCCCAATGTATGATATGATCTAGTTTGGTGAAAGCATCTTGATCTGGAACAGGAATATGTATCCTTGATTGTTGTGTTGAGTGTTCATTAACCATTTTTGTCTTGAAAGCATTCTATACTTGTAATCTTTCGAACCTTTCTAGGGAGAAGGATCCAATCTTCTTATCTAGGTTTTGTTCTAATTTTAATTCACTTGATTCCCTCGAAGTTGAATTTCTCTTAAGGGTGACCTTTGAGCTCACCTATGGGCTTCCCTTTCTCTTTCCTCATGTTCCAATCTTTCTCTAAGCCACCTTTCAATTCTTTGTCTTTCTCTTTCAAATTCAATACCAACTTCCTCCTCTTCCTCCAAGATGGCTCGAGCAATTGTATAGTGTGCGTCGTCTTCTCTTTGATTCCAAATGAAAGCCCCCAAGTCTAACATGATATCTTCCTGCCTTACGTTTACATCCAAACCTAGTTGCACAACTGGATAGTTAGCATAGGAAGGCAACACCATCTTAGATCATTCTTTTCAGTTTTGCCTCTCACGTTTCAAACTTTCTTGATTCTCCCTTTCAATCCTTCAGGCCTTTTTTTCTTCTTTTTCTGGTGTTGGCTAGAGATTCTCCTGACATAGCAATATGATATGCCTGAGTAACTGTGATATGAAGATTCCACAAGGTAAGAATATCTTCAAGTGATGGATCCATTGCACTTTTTGGATGCACAAGAAATGAGCTTGGGGTATTGTATGTGGAATACTTGTGAACAGCAGAAGAACAAACAGATTTGGATTAGATTGGCTCGTGTTGTGAGAAAAACCAAAAACAGGTTTTCAGAGGGCAT
Organism: Chamaecyparis obtusa; assembly: GCA_027943335.1. Classification (NCBI taxonomy): domain Eukaryota; kingdom Viridiplantae; phylum Streptophyta; class Pinopsida; order Cupressales; family Cupressaceae; genus Chamaecyparis; species Chamaecyparis obtusa. Next base: position 59,584 of record BSBK01002510.1, on the reverse strand, counting down.
TACATATGAATGGACAACAAGTATTAGGTGAGAAAATAAAGCATGGATGGGTCTATTGCATGCTTTTTGATGTACAAGTATGGATCTTGGAATAGTGTGAACAAGAGGAATGGTTGTAAAATATTGGGACAGCAAAAAGGTGGATGAGTTTGGCTCAAAATGGTCACTCATAAGGTGAGAAAAACCAAAAAAACGGGTTTTTCAAAGGGGATTGCATATAGAGGATGGCTGGAAACTCGTGGGACAGCAAATGGATGCAAATGAATTTTTTTAAAGGATAATGCATGCATACACAAGCATGGACTTGTTCCTTTTTTCATCATAGAATGGGGTTTTTAATTCCGACTACATTTGCAAGCAAATAGAGATTCTTGCATATGCAACTTAAAAATGAAAGACAGAAGTAGAAGGATCATGAATTCAAACACATGTAAATCTAAAAATGAAAGTTTACATGTAAACAAGATACCTTGGGAAGAATTTAGGAAAAAGACTCAAGGAAGAAATTACCTGAATCCTGAAGAAGAAATTTTTCCAAATCTTGGGCAAAATTTGAAATGAATCCAATGGATTTTCGGATTTAGGAAAGATGGGATTTAAAAACTATATGTAAATCTCTTTCCTAGTCTTTTTCCTTCAATTTTGGAGAGTCAACATGCATTCACAGCCAAGTGGAAAGAAAAGAGAGATTAAATGCAAGAAAATAGCAACCATTTTGACATTTTCCATGCATATGCAATGTGGAAGAAAAATGGCATCTAGCACATAAATTCCAATCAAAATGACGAAATAAAACAATGAAAGAACGAAATAACTCACCAAAACCAATTCTTGAGCTGAGAAATTGATTAGAAACACTCAAATCCTCCTTCCATGAAACATTTTTGAAGAAAAATGACCAAGGGCGAACTGTTTTTATCAAAATGCATATGTTTTGTATTTCAAACAGCATATGCAATGCTTACAAAAATCGACGACCTAGAATGGAAGAGCAGCCAAGAGAAAAAAAAAAAACGCACTTTGAAGATGCAAAGACACATGCAAAGAAGCATGTAATCTACCCCAAATTCGACGCCCCAAAGCTTTAAGGCTGAGTACGCATTATTTGAATGCAAACACACATAAAATAAATGTGTAAATGTCTTGAGAAATGACGTCAAGGAGAGCACTTTAAAAACGTTACTTGGGAAAGCCTTTGCACATTGTTTTTAATATATAATCCCCTTAAAATTCGACACCTTGAGGAAACGCAGACAACAAAGAAGTGAAAACGCACTCTTGAAATGTGTATACATGAGCTTCAAAACATATGCAATGCTCTTAAAAAACGACGCCCAAAAGGAAAGATTAAAAACATTGTTTGGATAATGTCTTTGCACATTGTTTTTAACATATGCAATGCTTTTCAAAATCGACACCCTAGAATGGATATTAAATACGCTGTTTTTAAGAAGAGTTTGCACATGTTAAAATACATAAAAGATATGTATTTAAGTTTAAAAACAACATCTTTAGTGGTTTTCCATTTAAAACGCACTTTTTGAGTGCATTTACATATCTTTTAGAACATGTCTTTCATGAGGAAAAAGCCCCCTGGAGAGTTTTTAAATACGTTATTTTTAATATGCAATCGCATATAAAAACAACACTCATAAAAGGATTAAATACATTCTTTTGAGGTTCAATTGCACATCTTTATGGGTGAACCCACAACAGTGGGTTACACTTTTTTGCCTGAGCGGACACTAAACTCTACATTTTGAAAAAAACTTTCAGATTCGAATGCATATTCTCGTTAAACCATTTAGAATCGGAAGATGAAGTAAATTATAGTCTTTTAGGATTTTTTGTCTATATTCTAAATATATTTTTTATTTTTTAATTTGAATTGAGTTGATTAGTTTTTTCTTTCTCCCACGAAAACTGGTATATTGCTAAAAACGTCATTTTCAAAGAGTTATATTGTTTTCATAGAGCATAACTTTTTTTCTAAAATAGATATCAATGTGATTATTTCGAATTTAGTTTTTTAACGTCCATATGGAGGGCATGCAATTGTTTGGATGACATTATCATGATTATTTTATATTTTATTAACATTTGAAGTTGACTAAACCATAATTTTGACATACCTTGACTACATAACTTATAACTTGTTGTGTATTTGTCCAATTTCATTTTTATTTTTTTTGATAGAAAGAGAACTTCAATACATAGGGCATAAATATTTTTTAGAAAATTTTTTCTCTCATTTACCATTTTTCCATAAGCGTCAAACATAGAGGTAGACATACGGTGAAATATCTATGTTTTGTAAAACTAAAAATACAAAGTCATAATAAACTTAATATATATTAACATTATAATCATTGGAAAGATTTTTCTTAGTAGTACATTACTACGTAGATAATTGTTTTAAATGGATTCATTTGATCTACCAAAAGATAAAGTCAAAGTGAATTATTTTCAGCATTTTAATAGGTGCGAAGGAGACTCCGTTTTAGGTATGAATGAGGAGTATAGATGCTATATCAATTTTTTTTTATCTAAGAGGCTTTGAGCTAATCATTTGTAATTAATTTCTTCAACTAGAACCTCTCAAGGCTTAAATAATCACATTTTATTAAAAATTTGTTAGTTCAGCAAAAATCAGCATGTCTAAAAAAGTGTAACCCACTATTGTGGGGTCACCAATAAAACATGTTCTTGGCCTAGAAAAAGCCACTTCAACATATTATATATATGCAGTTACATATAAAAACAACGTATTTAATGTGTAAAAGACTTAATTTCAAGAAGTGGGTTTTAAAAAGTGTTTTGCATGTTGATGATATGCAATGAACAATAAAAACCACACCTTTTCGAACTTAAGTATTTAATTTTGAATTAATTTAATAGATAGCTATAGTGTTTTAATAAAGTAACATGAAATTAGATTATTTAAAGCTAATTTCACAAAATCATTAAAAACTATAGTCAAATCAACTTGAAATGAGTTGAAATTTGAAAATGAACTTTTAAATCCATTTAATATATTAAATATAATTTGAACTTGTGTAATTGACTATGAAAAACCCACCTTTTAAGGATTTTTAAAAAATATGCAGTCAGCTTAAAAAACCCCACCTTTACATCATAACTTGAGTTGTACAACTCTGTTTGATGTCTAAGATAGCTCAAAACGAGCGTATTTCAAAGGGCTATTGACTCAAGGGAAAATCAAGATTGAAAATTGCTAACAAGAAAGAGAAAAACAAAGAAAAAGACTTGAAGAACGCATTGAAATGTGTGTTACAAAGAACATTTCAGAAATGATGAATTGTCTTTATAACGCATTATCCAAAACATTCAAATCATAAAGGATACACCTACGAATTTACAAGAAAATTGCATAGGGTTGCCACATTTTTGTGATCTCAAAATTGAGGACAACAAAACACCATTCTAGTCGATGTACGGCCAGCAAGCTATCGTCTCAGCGGAGTTTATGGTACCAAGCCTTCGGATAGCCATTGAAAACAAACTTGGCGACATGGCGAGTCTGAGAGAGCGACTATATGCCTTGAACAAACTGGATGAATGGCGGATGATGGCATAGTGGGCCACAGAGGCAGCCCAGCAACACAGGAAGTTGTGGCACAATAAGCACTTGAGCCGTATGCAATTCACTCCTGGTCAATTGGTTTTGAAGTATAATGGACGAAATGAGATAAAGCCAAGAAAGTTTAAATTAAAATGGTTGGGTCCGTATAAGGTTCATGAAGTGGCAAAAAACGGAGCAATAAAGTTGTGTGCGATGGATGGGCGGGAGGTTCTGGATGCGGTGAATGGGTCAAAATTGAAGTTGTACCATGAACGACAACGAAGGAATGACCCAATACACCCCGGCAGGCCCAGCTAGAGGTAAATTGCATTCTTATATTAAAAAAAAATTAAAAAGCAAGGAACTCACCGTGCGGTATGGATGTTGTATGGCGGGCCTCCATATGAGTGGCTTGTAATCTCCCTTCTTATTCTCCCACTATAGTTTCCTGCAAAATCGACATTCGTACAAAATAATATGTAACATTTATATGACTCATCCTCTACTCTATGTTAGTAAGGGGGGATTTGATTCTTGAGGCTACCTCTAGGTCGGGCTTCACAGAATTCCTGATTCTCGGCTTGAGGGATATAAGATCCGCTCTAAGCAACCAGGCTATCGACACGTCATCCCATAGAGCATTGCCATAAGAATCTCTTGGAAGCACTAAATGCATCAATTATAGACTTTGGCAACAGGACTATACCAATCTCGAATTGCCATCAATTATAGATTGACAACGGGGCTATACCAACCTCGAATTGTCATTAATCACAAATAGGCAACAGGGCTATACCAACCTCGAATTGTTGTCCATCTCAAATAGGCAATGGGGCTATACCAACCTCGAATTGCCTTCTTTTGATCTCTAGGTAGCGGAGGACGAATCTATTCGTATGTCCGACTACTAGAACTATGGGTATGAAATATATTATCAACAATTGTAAGTATAATACAAATTTATTATCTATATAGATAATACCAATTTAGTATATCCATAGATAAAAGATATTTATATAATTTAGTTGAATTTACTTCTTATATATATATATATATATATATAATCATGAATAGTTTTATTTAATTTTATATTCCTGATATTAATATTACAATTCTATAATTGTAAATAGTTTTATGTAGTTTTACATTCTTGATATTAATATTACAATTTCATAACTGCAAATTTATATATATATATATATATATTTATACTTCTTAATTCATTTATGTACATATATAATTTAATTGAAATTAATTCTTTTATGTTAATTGAATATATGTTTATCTTAATTTATATAAGATATATATATTAACATAATGAAAATATATATATATATATATAATAAAAAGAATTTAGAATCAATACCTTTGATACTGCTGGTGCCGATTACCAGTCTCTGTTTTGTATTTCCTTATTTTTCTCCCCTAACTTCCTTCTTTCCTTCCCCTCACGATATCCTATATATAAAAATCAGTGCTGGCAGACTTTGACTGCTGTTATAGAAAAATTCTTTTTTGGGTGACTGCCGTATCTAATCAGTCCTTTTGATTCCTTAATATACCTCCATCTATATCGCAGGATTACATAGGAAGAGACATGTCTTTATAGAGACGTGTCTTATGTCTTAAAAGTTCACACCCTTTGCAATGAATCTAATCAATATATTAGTTATCAATTTATTCATGCCTTAGCCACGTCATTTGGGAATGTTCCTTTTGACAGCAATTAATATTTGTTAATGTATTATTATTATTAATTATTGTTAATAATAATTAATAGTAATAATATTTACTAATATATATATTATTATTAATAACATTTATTGATATATTATTATTAATAAATTATGAATAATTAATGATGATGTTATTAATAAATTATTAATAATTAATGATGATGTTTATTAATATATTAAAATAATGATGTTTATTAATATATTAAAAATAATGGTGTTTATTAATATATTATTATTAATGTTTTAATTTATCAAAATGACATTTAATATATATATTACTATATTAAAATATATCGTTATATAATAATATTCAATTTATGGAAATGGTACATTGCTTAACTATTTAACACGAATTATTGAACATAAGGATTTAAAAATTCTAGGGATATTACAGTGACTTGGTGAATGTTGTCTTGTCCTAGGCCGCAACGGCCCTGGTAAGATAGCCTCCTCATGGGCCCCTCGTGAACCTTCTCTTGCACCTTGGCCCCTTTCCCTTTCAAGGTGGGTACTAGACAGTATGCATAACTATTGTCTATTGCCATCTTGTGGAGTTGGGTGAAGGTCGTAAGTGGGTTCTTCAGCTCACCAACATAAGGGCCCTCTAGTCCATATTCTAGGACAGCCTACTTACGTAGCCTTGGAAACTCCCTTTTCTTACACCTCAAGCCCTTCCTATTATTGTGGTAAAATAATGAATGTGTTATTAAACAATGATCATGAATGATCTATATATACAAGATACAAGAGAATGTTTCTATAACGAACAGGAGAGAGGAAATAGAAACATTCTTGTAGAGTGAAAGAAAAAGTTTCCATAACGAACAAAAGGAGTTTATGGAAACATTACAAAAAGAGTGACCATTAGAAATAGACGAAAAAGAGATAAAAATAGAAACTATCTATTATCGTAATACCCTCCCTTAATGGTCAATCAATCTTCAAAAAAAACAGAAATTTGCATGTCCTCAAAAAGCGTAAAAGGCAGCCTCGGGTTGCTCAGAGAGGTCTCTTCTTTTATCTGATGTCTCATGGAGATCCTTCAATACTGTCTAGATCCCTGCAACTGTCTTGCCAGACGGAATTTGAGGCAACTGATCATTTGTAACTGAAAGCTTAATGAGCATAACCGCTTCACGATTACGTTCATCAAACTTGTCTTGAGTCACATCGGCTATGGTAGGATGAGTCTCAATACCTTGAACAAGCGCCTCAAGGTGACAGTACTCGTAAATCGTCAACATGCGTTGCTTCCAGGTGTTGTAGTTCTTTCCGCTGAAACGTTGACTGCCTTCCAGCATAAGACTAGTGAGAGATGCCATAGCACATTTTTCAAAGAAAAAACGTGAAAAATAAAAAAGGGCACAAACTTCAAGGCAGATTAACGAAAGACCCAAAAAATTTGAAGAGACACCCAGTGAAGAACTCAAAAAACCCAGATAGAATCTACTGTCAGATTCTAAATCCATTGGCACAAAAATTGAGGCACGGAAAATGATGCACCCAAAAAAAGAGAAAATGACCCAATTGAGATTTGCAAAAACCCACCACGAACATGCTGGCAGATTTTGGATCCGTTGGCTCAAAAATCGAGGCACCCAGAAAAAATAGATGACAACCCAGTTGAGCTCTTGAAAAACCCACAAGGAATTTGCAATCAAAAAAAAAAATCCAACTTGAACTGAAAGGTCAAAACCCTAGTCGAAAATGCAGAAACCCTAGATGGGTGGGTAAGGAAAAAAATGTAAATTTTGAACACACTCGGGGCAAAAAAGCTTCAAAAATCTTGAACTAAAAATTTCAAAAAAGAAATTAAAAATTTTCGAAGAGGCCAAGAATTTGCTCTAATACCATATTTTGGTAAAATAATGAATGTGTTATTAAACAATGATCATGAATTATCTATATATACAAGATACAATAGAATGTTTCTATAACAAACAGGAGAGGGGAAATAGAAACATTCTTGTAGAGTGAAAGAGAAAGTTTCCATAATGAACAGAAAGAGTTTATGGAAACATTACAAAAAGAGTGACCATTAGAAATAGACGAAAGAGAGATAAAAATAGAAACTATCTATTATCGTAATATCTACGAGATGAATTGCAGACAATCAAGCACATCCTATATTTTGCTATGAGCATTCATCTAAGCATCGTCCATTATTCATATGCACATAGATATAATTATACCACAATTACTTGTAAGGACTGATGCTAAAGATGGCCAATCTGATATAATATCAGCCTACCAATCTAAAGATAATTTCTTGGATGTTAATGCTGATCAATCTCTAAGAATTGATCTTAGTCCTTTTTTGCAGTCTTCATGCTGATTGCTTAGATAATCCTTGATAATTATATTTCCTGATGAAAGGGACTGCTGAATATATTAGTTGTTGGATGATCTTCTCATGCCTTATACTCTGGTCTGCCCTTTAATAAGTACTGATTGTTGATTGAGGATTGATTATTTATCCCTTGATTCACAGGAAACAATGTATCCCTTACGATGCTTGGAATGAATCCTCCTTTATATTTTATTGGTGGAAGGGTCACCACCTTTCCAAAGAATTGAGTCACCACTTTTCAGTGTTGCCTTTGAGAAAAACAGATTATTCCCCAAACTGATCTGTTGAAAGATCCCCAATCAAATCTGATCTGATTTTTCTGGTTTGTTTGGTTGCTGATTGGAGATGTTTTGTGTTGTTTGCAAGGAGTTTTGATTTCAAGTTTCAGTACCAATGGTAGTAGTATGCAAATAAATATGATTTTTTGAACTTGAAATGCAAAAATATAAAGGACTCATAAGAAATATCAGAATTCTGATTTATTACAAACAGCGATGCATCTATTCAAAATGAGATCACTAAATCACCACAACAGGAGTAGGCATACCAAGAAGTCCAGCGCTCACTCCAAGAATGGGGTTTTTATTGATAAAACACAATAAGATTGGCTTCCACCTAACTAAGTGGTGCCAATACGTTTTATTTGCAATGTTGATAATTACTAAAAACAAATATTAAAAAAAATACCTAACTCCTACACTTGGCCTACAGGCAAGATCAACCTGCCATTTCATAATTCTCAAAGTGCATCAATCTGATCCATCATAAATCACTGTTGTCTAAATGAATCTCACAACTGATCTGCTGATAATTCTGATCTGGAAATGGTTGTATGAAGTCCAAGGCCTGATTTAGGTTGTACGGCTACAAGAGAATGAATATGGCCCTAGAGATAGTATGACTACTATAGAGGGATGTATGGCTGGTGAATGTGCTTCCATCCTTCTCAGATCTGCCCAGAAACATCCTCCAACTACTGCAAGTTGAATTAGTGAATCCTGGGTGAGTTCACTACTCAAAGAAAGGTGGGGTTTCGTCCAATCTTTAGATCTTTAGGGAGTTCTCGTTCCCAGAAGCTCAATCTACTTCTCAAACCCTTCTTGGAGCTCAAACTTCAAATCTCGGATGTGAAAAAAATGAATGAATGCATGATCAAATGGCTGCCTCCAATGTTCATTTATTGTATCAAACCCTAATTCGATTTTAGGGTTGCACTTTCTTATTTTAATTATGCTTATTTATCACAATTCTATTAAAATAATGTCTTCTCAAGATGGCCAATGGAAATTGGGCTCACAATGCATTTAATAATTCATTTCTTATTCATGTATTAATACCCCTCAATGGCCCTCTTTTAAAACAACCTTATCTCACTAGGACATGGGGTCCTTTTATTACTTTATTAATTTATTATAAGACATTATTAATCATTTTATTTTATTATATTAAATATTAAAGTCAACACTTTAATACTTATCTTTTATTCAAACCACATCACCTAGCCACCCCAAATTGAAACATGATGATGCACATGCCATTCTGGTGATGTCTAAATATAGCAAGCGAATTGACAGTCCCCTCCTAAAAATTAGGGATCCTCCCTAAAAAATAGGAACTACAAACAAAGCTTCTAGAATGATCCCTAAGGTCTCTTGATGCATCTCGATCAACTCTCAGAGAATCCCTAAAAAATAGGAATCCCTCATAAAAATTAGGAGACTCTCAAACTGTCCAAACTAGCTTGTAAATCTCCCTGCTAAGCTCCAAAATCCCTGGTTGGGTCCCCTAACCATTCTGCTGACCTATAGGAACCCCTAATTATAGACCAAGCTCTGCTATAGTCTGAACTGTCTTAGAAAAGGACATTACATCTCCCTTGGATATCTTCCTCAAATGAACCCTCATTTGCTTTATATCTTCCAACAAGGGGGAGAGTCACACCTCTTCATCATGTCAGCCCCTTTGCAATGGTCACAACCTTTAACAATTACCACCCTTCGAAAGATTCACAACCCTTCAACATTTCTACCCTTTGAAAGAGTCACAACCCTGCATAATTGTCCTTCTTTGGAAGAGTCACAACCATTCATTATTACAACCCTTTCAAAGAGTCACAACCCTTCATAATTACACCTTGTGAAAGAGTTACAACCCTTCATCATTGCTTCCTTTTGAAAGAGTCACTTCCTTATTTTCTTCACATTCCTTTCTTCTTACATTAATCCCTCTTTAATTCCTATGCTCTCCTCGTTCTTCCTTCCTCCCTATCCCCTTTCAAATGGACTATCCTCCCTTTTATATCTTATATTGAGGGAGTTACAACTCTTCATTATGTATCTCTTGACCTTTCATTAACTTAATTAACTTGTATTTATATTATATTATATTATTATTTATCTAGTTATTTATTTTTATATTTTAATTTTATTATTATTATTTATTATTAAAAACTATTTCAAAAAGAGGACATTACAATCCCCAAAGTTCCCAAAATCCACAAACAACATAGAAGAAATGTATCTCTAATAGCTGCAGCAAGAATAGGCATTCTTGTGGCTAAAGAAAAAATCCTCGTAAGAGAAATAAGTTGCACAAGTCCAGGAAATAAGCAGTTCTAATCCACGATAGTGTGGCGAAGAGGTCTCCTTCGGACTCACGCAGAAACTTATATATCGAACATCCAAAATAATTGAATAAAGTTGTTGTCACTAAAATATTTTGCCTTAATGCCCGAGTATTATGAAAAATCAATTGCCCAATATGACTATAATAAGAAGCATAATATTTGGAAATATTTCCGTTGTGAAAAAATTACATCCCACAACTATTAATATAATCACCAATCTTAGCTTTAGAAATATTAAACTTATCCACCCAACTTAAACTGCGGATATTTCCATGCGTAAATCCATTTCCACACCTATTCACAGTTTCATCCACAATATTTCTCGAAGCAATAATCACTCACATCAAACATTATATTGATATTTTACAATTATATTTTAAACATGGGCCCCGCTATGTAAATAGAAGATTATTCATCAAAAAAATGCTTTCTCTATCCAACTTAATTCTCCATAAATTAAATTATTTTCCTACCTGAATGCTTAATTTGAAAGTTACCATTATTCAACCTTTATTCTGGAAATGATAAAATAATATTGTTATACCTTATTTTGAGATAATAAATACCTTTGCAAATTTGTCTCCTTGTAAGCACACTCTGAAATGCCTGAATGGCACTTCCAACTGGAAATCAAGTTTGCATCCAATCTCCAAAGTCTTGAGGTTTTTTGTCCTCAAACTTCCTTAAAAGCCATTGGTCTCCAATATTCTTTGATAAAATATTTCCCAAATAATTTGTTTGTTCCAAGGCTTGCTCTTTATAATTTATTCTCGACAACACCTTTTGGGAACTACTTGATTAAAATAATAAACTTTAGTCATTAAGTGATTTATTATTTATATTTTACTTTCAACCAAAAACCACTTTCATTAAATAATTATTAATTAATAAATCAATTAATTATTTAATTTTCGTAGCTAACAAAATGAGACATTGCACTGAAGAGATTGTATATTCACTTGTGGGGTTGTGTCCCTGAGCTAGGGAGGAGTCAAACATTGAGGCAGTTGATAAAGGACAACCCAAGCCAATTCTATTTAACTAAGACTGTTGCACCTCCCCACATGGATTGATCATTCCCGAGAGGGAATCCAACACTACCCTATCTTCCAAGGATGAGTAGTAAGCTAACAATAGTCAGCACTTCAGATTCATCCTATTTCATGCATAGCATCCAAGGTAGAGTTTTTAATTCTGGGAACTAAGTTATGATAGGTGGATGCCCATCGCAAGTATCAATCCAAAAGTTGGTGCTCTAAACCATAGTTAAAAAACTCACAAAGTACTTGCAAAACTCTGTGATGCCCCCTTTCCGAAATAGAATTTAATAATAAATAATAATAATAATATTTAAATTAATTAATTAATTAATTAATTATGAATTATACTATAATAGAAACTAAGATTGAAAAGTCAATATTCCCCAAACTATGATGGAGAAAATAAACAGCGAGTAATGGACATGATTAATTAGAGGCTGAAATACATGGGACTAAGGAATTGTAATATGGAGACCTTGCATTATCATCAATACCTAAGTTACCGGATACTTGCATTTAGCCCCAAATCCTAATTCTGGGGCAATTCTAATTCTAATTCCTTCCGAATTCCAGATGGTCATCTGGATTCCCGTCTAGAATTCAAAAGGAATCCACGGGCATCCAAGGCTATGGGTGCCCAAAAACGAGCCCCACGTGCCATTTTTTTATTTTTTTAAATCTAAAAAGCATCTAAACCTAATTTTGACCAATAAAGCATGCATTTGGTCATTTGTTGATCATTCATCATCTCTCAAGCATTTTTCAGCATTTTTACTTTTTCTAGAGCTGTAGCATTTTTCTTCGACGATCAATTTGGATATTAAATATGAAATATAGCTTGTAATTTAAATTTTCATTGTGTAATGACATTTTCAGACTTTTGCAAAGTATGAATATAATATATGAGGTATTTTATTTATAATTTTATTGGTAATTATGGATTTATGAGTATCACGCTTCTAACTTATTATTATTATAAGTTTGAAGTTTTGAACCAATGATGAATGAACATTGAACATGTTACATGTATGAATCTATGAATATACATACATACATATATATATATATATATATATATATATATATATGAAAATATCTAAATATATACCCACAGTACCGGAACCCGCCCAAAAAAAAAAATTGTCGAATCCAGGAATCCAAACCCGAACCCAAATCTGAATTAGAACCAAGATCGGCAACTTAGATCAATACTATAGATGCAAATATGTATATGTGACTTCAATTAACGATTGGAGGAATAGCTATCGGTGATTAAGTGAAGACAATGGATTTGAATGGATTTGAGAATGTAAATGATATAAAATAGAATTGATTGCTCGTATATCGACAATAGCTTATACATTGAACCGACTCCTAGAAACTAATAATATAGAGTCGATCGATATAAAACAACTAAGAATTCTATAAAAGTGAGGAGGAAGACGGAGATCGAATTTGTTTCAATGGTATTGATGACCATTCAAACAGAAGCGATAAAGGACAAAATAGTATTTCCCTCGATATTCTGGTCAAACAGAGGAAAACAACGCAAGCTGCCATTAATGGAGATTTATTATTAGTGGTAGAAAATATTCCATTTGCCGGTTCATCAAAGGATACTTTGCCATGTCAATCCATAATATTGCAAGAAGACCATTGCATTTAGAGTGTGGTCAGAGTTACAGCAAGAGTTGAAGCTATTGTTGAAAACTTGAAGTCAAAGTCGCAATAACAAATAAAGATCAATGCGTTAAAGACAATGATTTATTATACTGTAAAATGCAGTGGTTATCATTAAAATGTTTATATTATTTATAACCATACAATGCTAAGGAATCTCATCAAAAGGTTTGTTAATGATTAATCAACTAAAGCTGTGATTTCCTATTCCCAAGAGGTTCAATTTACGAGAAGTGGTGATAGACAGCAATTACTATTGTTTTATTAATAAACAAGGCTGCAACTAAGAAGTAATAAGACAGCAATTAATATATATAAGTCAATGATAAAGATTACTAAAAGATAAACATATAATTGCAAGAGTAAGAGAAAATCGACTAATGTTGTTAGTTTGTAATTAATCTTGAAGGGCAGCAATTTATGAGAAACATTGTGTTTCATGAGAAACAAGATATATAATATAAAAAGGTGTAAGCAAGTTTGGGCGGTAGGGAGAAAAATGGAATATGATTAAGGAGAGCAGAATTATTAAGCAGACCTAATAAATGGCAACAGATCACAGTGAAGAAGAATAGAGATGTAAAGCAGAGTCTAGGAGGAGCAATTCATTCATTCAGATTGAAAAAGAAAGGGAATACAGCAGTTAAGGCATCATTGATCATCCATCAAACACATAGCACTCATCTCAAATCGAACAAAAAAAGGAGAATACAGCACATTCGATTTCACAGTCATCAAGAGGAAGAAGACGACCAGCAGCATCAAACAAGGACAGCAAATACCTTTTGGCATACACAGTAAGAACTTCGATAGGAAGATATGTTCTGGTAGCAGCGAATAAGAAGGGATAGAGTGAGGAGATAGAGTACCAATAAAAGAGAAGTCCCATAGCAAAGATCAGTCACCAAACAAGAACACACAGCAGTACAAGTAGAGAAAGAACAAGCACCATCAAATAAGACAGAATCTTCAGCAACCAACAAATTACATCTTCAAATCAGTAAGGAGGAAGATCCGTTTCATTATTAGAGAAGCAATAGAAGATTAGGAAAGGACTTGATTCTTCTTCCTGATTGGAGAATAATAGCAAGCCATATATATCAGATCAGACCGAGCTTAGTTCTAGACAACTAAGTGGAGGTATTTTAATTTTGGATAATAGTTGTTTATGTTTACAAATTGAGAACAAGATCCAAGTCATGCTTGGTGGAGGACATTATTGGTGAATGTCGAGATTCCAAAATGGAATCCAGAGAGAGATCTCAATATCTCTTAGAGACAGTATATATAGAGCCCCTGGAGGTCCTCCCCAGAGAGCTAGGAAACCCGATTATGAACTCTCCCTAAGGATTAAGTGGGAATCAGCATGGAATTTAGATATATTATCTTTCATTTATGTTTATATACATGTATATTTGTATGGAATCTACTAACATGTGCAGGTTTATTCATCAAAGATCAAAGCAATATTCAACCCCGCAAGAGGGGACATTACAAACTCTCGAGTACTCATGAGTCAAAAGTCCTAGCAAGTTACTAACTAGAGATTTTTTTTTAAACTTGTGACGATCTTTTACAAAAACTTGCCAAAAACTCATTTTCATAAAAAACTTGCCTAAAAAAGAGAATAACTTCATTTTTTTCACTTAATGTTAAAATTTTATATGATTTTTAAAGCATTTTTATAAACAAAAAAGCACCAAACACCTTGTTTCACTCTAAGTAGAAAACTGTGAAAATGGCATGTGCCATGAAGGTTTGTGCAATTTCAAAGGCATTACCTCTCAACCCCACTGGAGTCTATAATATGTATTAAACTCTAATTTTGAAAATTTATATATTTTAAAATGTTTGGTAAAATTGCCAAGTTTTTCCTGAGACCCAAGTTTTTAAAATTTTTGGGCTTACCAAATAATTGTCGAGTCAGAGTTTTACAACTATGCTCTAACCATTTTGGATATGCCATGATAAAAACTCTCACAAAGATATGCCGTGACATTTCTACTATCACACAGCTAGCAGAGAACGTGAACAAATATCAAATGTCAAATGATTTTTGGGGGTTGTAATTTGCATGGCATTCTTGTTCTTACTGCTTTATCTAACAGTCCTGTCTTCTCTTTGAGTTATATCTGTCATTTAATGTAAAAAGAATCTCTCAAGATGGAAGATTTTAAAATTTAATACTTATTTTTATGTGTTAAGGTACATAGATGGGAACTTCAGCAGATGGTCATCAGTCTATAAGATTTGTACCAATTTCATTATAAATGGAAACAATATTATTTCTTTTGATAACAAAAGCAAATCTCATCTGACACACTAAACAGAAGCCACTGAGAAGTCAGATCTTCATCTAACCAATCTATGTTTTCTAAGCAGTCCATTTATATTATAACTAAGATTCTATAATCAGCCACCTAAGATTAACATTGAGCTTCTCAGCAACAACAAATTTGAGTCTGACTGAATAGAAATCCTAATCATACAATGTACAGTTATACAAGTTCCTGCCCTGTCTGTACTCATATACTCTCATACTACTATCCATTTCTATTCTTCAAAAATTCTGGTCATCCTTTTCATCAAGCAGGATAAAAGCAAATAATTCATACAACATAAAGGAATGAATGATATGAAATGAATCACCACAGCAAAAATTACTTCAGATTCATGTCAAACAGATAATCGCCAACCTTATTCACGTAATGTATGAGTTTATCCATCTGCTTGAACCATGTATTTGCATTCTCATAAGCAAAGTCTTCTCCCATAGTCCACATTATATGATTTGTACGAAATTGTTTGGCCTGTTAAATTTGCATACATATATCACTCGTTATAAGAAATTTGGTTATCTATTGAAACCAGGTATAAAAGATTTTGAAATGATATTTTAGTAGCACTTGAAATCACACAACCCTTGAAAAATACAGATTTTGATCCACACCTGCTCCTCAGCAAGCTGGACAAAAAGATTGACCCGTTCCTCAACATTATAATCATAAAGAAAAGGATCGTCCTGCATCAGAAACAAATTTTTATATTGATTTGATGTATCTCTCAAAGAAAATGAGAAATCATATATGGGAGAAAAAAATGACTACCTGGATAGTTGTTTCTGTTGTTTTAATATCGTAGCGAAATTCAGGAGGGGGATCATAATGATGTGAAAGAATTCCAGTGAAAACCTGATTAAAAAACAGTTTAGGATATAAAAAGGTGTTGGAAATCTTATGGTAGTCTTGATCCTTTATTTATCAATCACCAAGCAAGAGAATGAATTAGAAGTTGAAAAAATGGTAGTCTTGATCCTTTTGGGGTCAACCACTACACAAACTAAAGTAAGAGGAACAAAATGTAAATCCAAAAAAGAATGTCTTCATTTGAATAAGTTCCTGTGATTGCATTTATGAAACTTGTCAATGGCAACTAAAATAGAAAAATCAGCTATACAGTTACTCAAAATACCAAAATGTATGCTAGCCAGAAAAATACTTCCACCATATTCAAATCTTCATAGTATTAAACAGTTTTTACCTGTGCAGTAGATCCAAGTGACTTAGAAGCACGCCATATCATCTCCATACTGCGGTCTTCTCTTCGTTTGGCAATGTCTTGATAGTCGGCTCTTGCAAAGAACAATGCATCAAAACCAACCTGTAAAGATAATCCCTTATAAGGTGATAACAAAAAAAAAAATCTTCCTAATGACAGTTGCATCAATGTATGCTTGAAATGTGAAGCTCATAATAACCCTAGCAAACAAATTTCAATCAAGTTCAAATTCTCATTACATCCTCTTTTTCCTAAGTAGCATTGGTTTCCTTGCAAAATGTCCCTTTACTTTTAAGAATCAAGTCCTTTTTATCAATGCATCTGGTGTACCCAACGGTTCAATTGTTTCTAAATTAGAGACATTGAAAATCTGAGACCTCATGTTCTCATGTTTTGGGTGATTTTCATTAACTTTGTTCTTGAGGTACTGGTCTTTCTAAGTTTCTCTTGTTATTGCATGTGTTGATGAATTTTGATAATCTCTGACCACAAGAACCTAAGATCATGGCAAGTGTCTGTAGTCAGTATAAGATGATTATCATTACGTTTTGATAATATGGTGAAGAGCACACGGTTATGCTCAGGCAAGGGGTGGGAGGGAGGGGGAGGGGTGGGAGTCAACTCCATTACTAAGTAAACAATCAGAAGAAGAATGAGACAAAGAAGTTGTCTTCCTCAGGGAAAGAAAAGCTGAGAAATCCCTGATTTGAAGTCCACACAGGAGGCAGGTTTGGGAGAGGCAGAGATTTCAATGATCATCCACCAGGCAGTTGATCAAAAAGCCCAACAATTAAAGATTTTGGGAATGGTGTTGCTTGAAGACCTCAAAGTTTAAGTGAAATACTCCAACAAAAGGGGAGGAGAGAGATCTCGGAAAGAGGTTAAAGATGGGAAAACTGTCATTATTACAATGGAAGAAAATATTCTTGATGAGTCCAGAGCTGCAAGGAAGCAGAGCGCGGTGATCAAATCCATGAGCAAGTATGCTTCGAAACCCTGAAGATAAGAGTCCAAGGAACAATAAATCTGACACAGCAACTTCAGAAGGTGCAGACTCAGCTTGATGAATCACAGAAACAAACTTTCCAAATGTCAGAGTCCAACATATATGGTGTGGGACAAAGCCTAAGGTTGATATTCTCAACTCTTCTACTCCTAGAAGGCCACGTTGAAAAAGTAAACAACATAAAATCTCAATTGAACACTAACCTTTGAACTTTTCTTCATTTACAAAGAAAGATTAATATCTCTGGTAAAGACCTCTGCCTCCTATCCAGATCATCTCCTATCTGATGTAGAAATTTAAGTGGTAAGGCTGACTACTAGGGCAGGAAAGTAAAGAAATGTGATAGATGAAGGCCAACAGAATCTTCTCTAAGATGAAATTCATAGGACTGGAAAGATAGAGTGCATTTAGTTCCTAATATAGAATCCAATTATTTGGCTGCATCTTTCTTAATTTTGTTTTTTATAGAAATGCAAGATAATCAGGTTAAAGCACCTAATTCAGTCCAGAATCCCATTTTTGCTACTGTACAGAGGACGGTAAGAATTCAGGTATATGCTGATCTAGACACTAAAGAACTGCAGACAGTATCAAAGGACTTCTGAACCATGGAAACAAACCTTAGGAGACACTCAATGATCGACCCAGCTTAGATTTACCTTGACTTCAGGACATACAGGCAGCGGTCTCCTTAAGATTTTGTTAGGATTAATAAGTGTCAGACGAAAGGGCAGTTGTTGTAACCAATTTCCCAACAACTATTCAACTATTTTCTTCACCCATATCAAAGCTTGGAAATTATGGCAGTAACAAATGAGTTTTACTTTTGACACTTTATTTTTCAGCAGCTTTCAAATTCGATTGTTGAATAGCGTGTGGACTATTTTCAAAACAAAGTTGTCTATTTGTGAGATGGATTATGAACGTATGTTAATCTCAGCAAAGCTATTTTAATTTTATGTTTATTGATCTTGCAAATATCTTTAGTTTGGTCTGAGTTCAGTGATCTTAGGTGCTAAATTCAGATTAGATCTTAGGAAAATCTTAAGTCTGTTGGCACCATTTTTTATAGTTCTCAGCAAAGTGATTGCTGTTTTAAACATGTTGCTTCTATGAGATGCATTGTTAGCTTCAATTCAAGATACCTTTGATTTCAATTAATTTTGGAAGAATGTTGTTTCTCCCAAATCCTCTACCTATTTGTTTTTAGTTTTGCATGGAATGTACTGAAAAAATTTAAAGTGTCAGTAATCATTGCTTTTAGTATTTTGTGTTTTAGTTAGCTTTGTGTGTGTGAAACTTAAGAGTGAAAAATTCAAGCCCTATGTGGGGGGCATGCAACTTGTGCATTGGTCTTTCCCAAAATCCCTCAAAAGCGAGAAGTGTGATTTCCTTCTTGGAGAAAATTCTTACCATTTTGACCTAACTTACCTAACAACAGATTGTTATAACTAAATAGTAAAGTTACAAATATGATTAGTAGTGTTCGCTAAAAATTTTGTAAGCCGCTAAGACTACACCTTACAAAATTGTAACTTTAGGCAACGGTATAGTGAGATAAATCTCTCCTCTCAGCAATAGGGGAGGCTCCCTTCTTACCGCAAGTGGCTTCAGTAGGACTTCAACTGAAATTAAATAAAGGGGTGATTCTTCCAATCTATTCCTCTTTTTTCAAGAAAGATTCACAAGTAACAACTTTCTAACTCTACAGATATCTACTGCTACGATAATACTGGTGACTCGGTAGTTGATATAAGAACAACTCCTAAGGCAACAGTTATAAATATATTTGGTAGATTAAGAACAAGAGCCCAAAGTCTCTTGTGATTAATCATATTTGAAGAATAACTAGAACAATAGTGAGGCTCAAAGTCTCTCACTAATAATCTTGAAATTAAAATAAAACACTCAAAGCCTTCAACTCCTAGTATTTGCAGCCACTAACAACTATAACAATTTGTCCTGCTGCAGCACAAAGTCTTCAAAAGTTCAAATTGGCTCTAAATGCAATAGGCAGCTTAAAGTCTGCACAATTGAATTCAAATCCCTCTTGAGTAAAACTCTGAAACTCAATCAATATCCATAAAAAATTGTCACATAACACCTTGAATCAACACAAAGTTTGAAAGCAAGTTGCCCCTTTTTATTGAAAGCAACTCAAATTTACATCTAAGCTCAAAGTCTTAGAGTGTAGATACAAACTGGCAAAATTTTCATGTCTTGTTAAAAGATGATTATTTACAATGAGCTCCCTCCTTTATATAGGAAAAAATGAGAGAAAAAGGTGGAGAGGAAAGGGGAAACCCTTTAACCACCTTGACTTATTCTCGAACTAACTAGCTTTGACTTATTCAATGCTACAAGGCCTAAAGCACTTGCAACCTGATTACATGTTACAGCTTTGCACGTGATACTATCACATGCAATTACATCTTGTTGTTACATTACATGTAATATGTCAAATACAAATTACAAATGCATGATGAAAATATTCTAAGTGCCTAACAAGACACGACCCCTATTACATCATCCATTGTTGGTCTTCATGCTGCTACAGGATGTTTGATGGTTGATAAGCTCTGGTTTGGTGAAAGCATCTTGATCTAGAATCCTTGGTTGTCTTGTATCATAATGGTTGTTTCATTAGAAAGTGACTCTATCTTGAAAGCATTCGATGCCCGCATCATTCCAGTCTTCAACTCTTTGCACTGGCATGGGAAGATTTCTCTCTTGTAAATGGGGTTTTTAAATCCCATTACATGTCATTTTGGAGAGCACTTGTCACCCACAAACAAAGTTTAGAGGCCCATTTGCAGCTTTTCGAAAAGCGAGAAAATTGTATGTAAACACTTGGAGGTGGGCTTTTAGATTGCATTTACATGATGGGGAGGAACCTTCTTCTTCCTGGGTAGAACTTGCATTGTTTCTGAAAACAATATAATCACAAACTTTTGAAGCCAAAAATCCTTCTTTGAATCTCCAACCATGTAGCATGTGACATGAAAATTCCACAAGGTGAGAACATCTTCATGAGATGGATCCATTGCATACTTTTTGATGCAAAGGAATGAGTCTGGGGTATTGTGAGCATATGGAGATAGCTGGAAATTTGTGGGACAGCGAATGGATGCAAATGTTTGAGCTCAAAAACATGCATTTGTATGGTGAAAAACCCAAAAATGGGTTTTTGGAACGTGAAAGCATATGCAGACAGCAAGGAAATTATGTGGAAAATGCATGGAATTGAATGGAAAGACATCCAATTATAATGAGATATTGTGTTTTCATTATAAGTAAATGCGCAAGAATATGCAAGCAACCACCATCATGAGTTTTTTAAATCACGTGGCAGCGGTAAGTGGGTTTTTGGAAGGAAATTGCATATATGCATTATCATGAACTTTCTCTTCTTTTCATCATGGAACGGGGTTTTTAGTCCCGGCTGCATATACAAGCAAGTGGAGACTCTTGCATATGCAACTTGAGAATTGAAGGTAGAAGTAAAAGGATCATCAAAACAAACATAACATGTAAATCTGAAATAGATATGAAAACTTACATGTTAATCAAGAACCAAAACATGAACTTGAAGAACTTGGGGAAAAACTAAGAAACCTCACCTCAACTTACAAGAAGTCTTGCCAAATCTTTGAGCAAAATATGAAATAAATCTAAAAGGATTTTCGGATTTAGAAAAGATGAGCTCAAAAGATTATATATAGACTTCAATCATAGTCTTAATCCTCTTATTTTGGAGAGTTAATATGCAATGATTGCCAAGTGGGAAGAAAAGAGAAACAAAATGCAAGAGAATAGCAACAAAATTGACCATTTCAAATGCACATGTAATGGCAACCAAAAACAGCACCTAGGGCATAAAAAATAGCTTAGAAAGGATGATAAACAAGCTACAAATGAAATGTAATGCCCAAGAACTCATCTTAGAAGCAAAACATTTGGATTTGGTGGAAGAAAATGACCAAAAATGGGTCATTTTTGGGCAAAAACGTGTCCTGAACGGGCTGTTTTGAGAGTAAAACCCTTCAATCTGCAAGTTTGATGACCCAAGATTGATCCTCGATGGATTTAATGCAAAAACGACCCTATAGGGAGCAAAAATGATTTAGTTTTAACAATGAATCTCGTGATTTTTTGCTTCAAAATCCCGTTTTTCTCAAAAACCCCCAAAACAAGTGAGTTTTTGGAAGTCAAAAACACATTTTTCCTCTCAAAAATTGCCACTTCTTGCTTTTTAATACCAAAGGCAAGTTAAAACAAGTCAAAATGCACTTTTTGAAGAAAAAAACATGTATTTTAGCTTCAATGGTTTAAAAACATTTTTTTATATATGCATATGCATATAAAAACAACACTCTACAACTTAAGTGATTAAATACGCACTTTTTGAGTGCAAACATATTATAAAAGACATGCATATGCTCCCAAACTCAACGTCCTTCGCATTTACATATAAAAACAACACTCTACAACTTAAGTGATTAAATACGCACTTTTTGAGTGCAAATACATATTATAAAGGATATGTATTCGGCTTGGAAAAAGCCACTTTTCCACTTAAGTTATAAAACGAGATTTTTACTATCAATTGCACATGCAATTGAGCTTGAAAAAACCACCTTCTCACTTAGGTTATAAAACATAATATGTAAATGTATTAAACAACTACATTTACACATGTTTTATACTTAAATACAAGGATGGCATACTCGCCGAGTTTTCCAACTCGGCGAGTTTTTCAGCCATAAACTCGCAAGCCGAAACTCGCCGAGTTTGAGGTAAAAACTCGCCGAAAAATCGATGAGTTTTTACCACAATCATCGAGTTTGAGGTAAAAACTCACCGAAAAATCAGCAAGTTTTTACCTCAAACTCGGTGAGTTTCACTAAAAAACTCGCCCACGTTAGCATATACAGCCACAGCAAAAAAAAACACAACTTTCATATTGCGTTTCGGATTTGCTACTTCTTGGGCGACTAGGGGAGGAGAGGAGTGGCTTTCCAAGCCATTCTAAGGTGGATTCAAGTCAATTCAAGGCGGATTTCAACCGTTTTTTGAAAAAAAAAACACATTTCCAAGTAGGGTTGCTGAGATTGTTTTTATTTATTTTTTTAACATTCTATTTTGTTTTTGTTGAATCTAAATGAATACAAAATAATTTCTAAATAATTAGAAATGATTTTGAATCATTAGAACAAGATTCAACACTGTTTTGGACAAGTTTTTAAGAAAATGATGAATCTATCAAATTTTTGTTTTGAAGAATATCTAGTTTTTTTTAAATATCAAACCCTACCAGTTTGTTTAGTTTTTTTTTTCCAACTTCAAATGATGTCTAACAAGATTGTAACTAATTTAGATAGTTTCTAACTTTGTTTAATTTATTTTCTAAAATATTTATTTTATGTTTTGAATTTCCCTGTGTAGGGCAGCAGTTAACCATTAAATCAGCATGGCAAATTCAGAGGAAGTGTGGCCACTAACACCATGCCCCTCTGGATTTATAGGCACCCGGCCTAAAAATGCTAGAGATAAAACATGGAGGTATGCCTATGAAGTACCCAATGAGCCTGGGAAAGTGATTTGCATAAACTATGAGAAAATAGTTTCTGGAGGCATTAACTGCCTCAAATACCATCTTGTAGGCATTAGGAAGCATGATACAAATCCATGTGAAAAAAATACAGAAGAGATAAGAAGATTTGTTGATGCCTTACTTGCAGCCGAGGAAGACAAAAAATTGCAAAAGGAGAGGGAAAGATTAGTTGTGAGGGCAGCCATAGCGGAAACTCAAGGTGCTCCTATTGACATTCAAGAAGAAGAAGAAGCACTTGAGAGCATAGTGGGCTCTCTTCGTGGCCCACGCATCCGCAAACAAAGTGCCTCTTTTACCACTTCTGCTTCCTCTAGTAGAGTGCCTAGTTCTTCACCACCATCAGCATCAGGGATAGGCAATTTTTTTGTGCCCAGGAATACACTTGGTGCATAACCATCATTAGAGGCCACTAGATGGAACAAGGAGGCACATGAGAAAACTGATATTGCATGTGCTGATTTTTGGTATTTCAACAATCTTACATTGAGTGTGATTGAGAGCCCCTATTGGCTCAATTTGGTGACCGCAATGACAATTTTGGGAAAAGGGTACAAGGCCCCTTCTCGCAAGGATTTGAGTGGGAGGTAAGTAAATAATCGGGATCCACTTGGTTTCATTTTGAAATTTTAGTTGTTATTTCTTGTTTATTACATCAAAATTGAGTACTAAGACTTGATTTGACTTTGATTTTGTAGGTTGCTTGTAAATGTTGTTGATAGGGCAAAACAAGTGGTGGAGGAGCAAAAAAAAGAGTGGAGTAAATATGGCTGCACCATTCTTTCTGATGGGTGGACAGATGGAAAAAACCGAACCATTAATAATTTTTTGGTTGCTTGCAAGGATGATGTGGTATTTTGGAAATCGGTTGATGCCTCCAACAAAATGAAAAATGCACAAACTTTGGCATTAATGTTGGAGAATGTTGTCATGGGGGGTGGGAGTAGAGAATGTGGTGCAAATCATCATAGATAATGCAGTAGCATATGTGGCAACAGGTAATTTTAAATTTTAATATTTATGTTGCACATGATTATCATTAAAATTTAAATATTAATAAGTGATATTTAATTTAGTTTTTAGGTAAAATATGGAGATTGGAAACTAATTATTGAATTTTTACTAATATGCCAGGTAGAATCCTCCAAGACAAGCAACCCACTCTTTTTTGGACACCTTGCGCAGCACATGTCCTTGACCTTCTTTTGGAGGACATAGGAAAACTTGATTGGGTGACTCCAATTGTGGAAGATGCAAGATGGGTACCAAAGTATATCTACAATCACCCTTGGGTTCTAAATTTGATGAGACAATTCACTAAAGGGAAAGATTTGGTGAGACCCGCAGCCACAAGATTTGCAACGGTTTTCTTGATGTTGCAAAAGTATTATTTATGGCTTGAATCCTTTGAAACAAATGTTTGTAAGTCCACCATGGCTTGAATCAGCTTATTCAAAGAAGCCTGAAGGAGAATTTGTTGCGCGCATTGTCTTTGATCAACATTTTTGGGACAAGGCTCATGAGATTGTGAAGGTAACTTCAACAATCAAAACTTTAATTTTTAATTATTCTTGATTCAAGTCTCTCATTATTAATTTGTAACTTACTGTTACTAACTTCATTAATTAATCTTGTTGTAAACTAATTTGTATTTTTTAAATTTCAATTGCAGATATCTGAGCCCTTGGTGAGAGTTTTGCGCTTGGTTGATGGGGATCAAACCCTAATGGGGTGTCTGTATGAGGCCATGGATAGGGCCAAAGAGTCTATCAAAAATTACTACAAGGGGGATAGACTCAAATATGACCCCATTTGGGAGATTGTTGATAGGAGGTGGAACAATCAGCTCCACCAACCCATTCATGCAGCAAGATACTTCCTCAACCCTCGTTTCAGGTACAGTGATTCTTATTTAGATTTTACTTTGTTTTTGTAGGTTGTGTACTATGACTTGGTTTCACTTTGTTTTTGTTTTAGATATGATGATTCCTTTTCAGATCCTAATGGCGAGGTCATGGAGGGCCTCTCTATATGCATTCAGAGGATGCTACCTAATGTTGTTGAAAGAGACCTTGTTGTGACCAAACAACAAATCTATGTGGAATCAAAGGGTAAATTATTCTCTTCAGAGTTGGCAAAGAGAGCAAGAGGCACTCAAACCCCAGGTAAAGTAGAACATTTTCAATTTTGCCATTTGATAAATTATGTTTCGCTTGTCTCTTTTCTTTCTAACTTCTCAATATTTTAATTTGCAGAGGCTTGGTGGCAAAGTTGGGGTGGAAATACCCCACTAAAGAAATTCACTCTCAGAATCTTATGCCAGCCTTGTAGCTCATCCTATTGTGAGTGCAGTTGGAGCTTATTTGAGTCCATCCACACAAAGAAGAGAAACAAGTTAGCTCAAAAATGCCTCAATGACCTTGTTTATGTGCAATACAATCTTAAGTTGTGCTTGAGAAGGGCAAAGGAAGCACCAGCTAGTCCAATTGATTTGGACGATATAGATCCTTACTCTGATTGGACGGCACAAGAGCAGCCTCCATTGTTTACAGAGGATGACATCGCCGATTTGGAGAGGCAAGCTATGGAGGAGGAGGGGGGTGGATTTGGTTTCACATTGGATGACATTGGGGAGGATGATGAGGATTCAGACAAGGAGTCATTAGCAGTGCCAGTGCCAGAAGATACATCCAAGATGGAGAGCGAGCCACACACATCAGGAGCTGGAGGGATACCAAGAAAGGAGGCACAGTCATGCTCAATGCAGGCTTCTACTTCTAGGACTAGGGCCTCTACTTCTAGTTCCTCTCCCTTATTTGCTAATAGATTTGGGAAGAGGAAGATGTAATTGTAATTTGTAATGATGTGTTTCCTTCTAGTTTTCTAGAACTAGAAACTGTTTAACTTTACTATTTTGCTTCTAGTCATCAGCATTCCACATGAGAATGCGATTTTGTACCCACTTTGCATTTATATTTATATCTAAACTTAGCTTGTTTCTTTTGTTTTCTCATTAATTAACTCATTGGATGCATCTTCTCATAGAATTTTGCAAAAAAAATGCATTTTTAATTAAATTTTATGCTATTTTTAAGTTCCCAAGTTTTTTGCCGAGTTTTTACAAAAACTGGCCAATTTTTTCCCAAGTATTCTTTTTTAGGGCTTGGCGAGTTTTTGCCGAGTGAGAGTTTTCCATCCTTGCTTAAACATATGCAATTGCATATAAAAAGTCCACCCATATGCATTTTAAGACTTATATTTATTGGTAGTGGGTTTTTAATAAGTGTTTTGCATATTGATATATGCTATGAATGATAAAAACCCCACCTTTATGCATATTAAAAGTCTCATATAATTAAATTTAATAAATAAATATAATTTTAATAAAGTAACATGAAAATAGACTTAAAAAAAATAATTTACATAAAACATTAAAAACTATGGTTAAATCAACTCAGAATGAGCTGAAAATTTAAAATGGATGTCAAAATCTATTTTAAATATTAAAAATAATTTTATTTCGTGCAATTGCCAATAAAAAGTCCACTTTTGGAGGATTTTTAATAAAATGTGCAATCGCCCTGAAAAACCCCACCTTTTCCTTCATAACTTGAGTTAGACAACTCCGTTTGAAGCCTAAGATAGCTCGAAACGAGCAGAATTCTAAGGGCTATTAACCTAATTGAAAAACAAGATTAAAAACTACTTACAAAAAAGATAAAATGAAGAATAAACTTGAAAATTGTCAGAAATCAAGTGCTTGCAGTCAAAGAAGAAAAACTCATTCTGATAAGCATTTACGGGGATTAACTTGACGAAAACCTTCAAAAACAACGCATAAATAACACTACATAAAGTACAATTCAAGGATGACAAACTGCCTTCATGACACCTTATAAATGCATTGAAACATAAAGGATGCATCTACAAATCCATAAGAAAATTGCAGAGGCTTGCCACAATTTTGTGATGTCAAAATTGAGGACAACAAGTAGTCACATCTTTTTAAAATTTTCACATTACATACATCTTGAAGCATTTTTAGCTATGTAAAAAAGGTTATCTAATAAGTCAGCTCACCTGTAGTAGGAACTGTTGATATTTTTAGCGACCAACCATCACTTTATCCCCATGGGAGTCAATACCACGATTGATATAGATATATTTGGCCCATATCAAACAATGACAAAATTTTTCAAGATTTGTATGGAATCTATTTAAATCATTCACTACTATATACATCATCATATTGTAGCAACTCTAACCTGGATTAATGAATATAATTATCTATTAATATTTTAAATAGTATTTTAGAGTTACAATTGCCTTCCACAAAAATGGTCATTTAGAAGAACAGTTGATCATTACTATAAATTGAATATGGGCTCTATTCTACTAGAAATGTAAAACATAGCCATATCATATTGCTTATTGCAGTTCCGCCCAACTCCTACTTTCCACATGATGATATATCTTCCAAGAGATGAATGAAATGAGAAGATGAATCATGACAGACAAGAGAAAGTCTGACAAACCTCAGCACTGAGAAGATAAGCTTGAACAGCAGAGTGCCCAAAAGGATCAATCTGCCACCCTATGCGAGGAACCTTTCCAAACTCTTTCTTGATAAATCGATGCCCAAGTGTTGTTTGATCTATCATGTCAACATAATAAGTAGATGCTTCATCATGCATGCACCAGCCACCATTTCTGAAAAATGGTAGAACTAAATCACCTCAGAGATTCAATTATTGACATTCTCAAAACATATGCAACTTGGTAGCAAATCCAAAACCAAATTAAAAAATGAGGTGAATTTTGATAATTGATAAGCATTACTAGATTGAAATCAGAAGTTAAATAGTAGGAAAATTAAATATTCCAGTTACATAAATTCAAGCTGGCCAGACTCAACAAGCTTTCGAACAATTTCCCTTTTCTCTTTACTCTGTTCCCTCCACCACCTTTTGAAGAAAGCCTGGAAAAAAAGGCAAATGTGTGATTTAAATATAAAACTATATTGAGACACTCAGAAAAAGTCTATGCATAACCCTTGCAATTACTCTTCTCACCACTTCAACATAAATAAACTTGCGGTTTGGATCATTCTGTAGAGCATCAATAAAAGAATCCAAGATGTATTGCACTCCTGCCACCTAACATTGAGTTAACAAAATCTGTATATCAGTTCTCTCTTCAAAGCTCAATATTCAGTTCGATATAGACATTTGGCAGAAACAACAAAATGGATTATCAATTTTATAAAACTACTACACAAAAATAAATTTAAGGTATAATACAATTTTGTCTTCAAAATTTAGATGCTATATATTAAAAAATGCTTACAGCTCTAACTGATTTAATGAATACATGAATTAACCATAGAGATGACAATGTATACCAGATACAAAAGTAAATATATATTTATTTGCACAAGAAATTATTACAGAAGAAGACCCAAGAAGGTCAGCCAAGGATTAGAGTTGATCTGACTAGATCATACTCCTTTCCTTGATGATACACAATACTGCTTTCCTTCATCATACACAATCTATTTAAAAGACTCAACAGTTGCCAAGAAAAACACAACCGTCAACGAACCAATGCCTATAAGTTATAACTACCCAAAGCTGACAACCAATTAATACATAGTTGAATAACCGATGTTATCGAAACATAATAATAGACATTGTACGTTGACTACAAAAATTGTGATGGAGCTGATTAAGAGCATTTAAGACATTGTACACTAAGTACAAAAATTGTGATGGAGCTGATTAAGAGCATTTAAGTATCAACTTCACCGTGATCAACATCACAATAAATCTCATAACTAAGATTCTCTTTAAAGATAAGGTTCTACAAAAAAAAAAATTAGCACCCATTTTTGTAAATCACTACATGGATCATGGGTTGACATTTTTGAGTCCTATGATGATGCATCGCCAAAAAAATGCTATTATGGTAGACCCAATAAGCAAGCACTTGCTAACAAGGACGCAACTATACAAAGAAGGATGTATGAGTATATTTTCAAGGTTTTCTAAGGATTGGCCATTATCAAAGTAAAAGTTACAAAATCATCAAAGTCATCTAAAGCTGTCTATCCAAAAGTCTATTTTTGGCCATTCATCATTCTAAAAGAGAAGAGCATATTTTGGGATTTAATATGTTTTAGCTAGATATATTTATCTGATGTGTTATTTTTAATCTCTTTAGGGCAAGGGACCCATGTTAGTTTAACATTCTACTGTTTTTAGTAATGACTATTTAAAGCCCGAAGTTAGCTATTTTAAGATCTTTTGTCTTGCAATAAATCTGAGTAGTTGATCGAACACCAATCTAGGAGCAATTGGGTGGCATTTGCATAGCCAATGATGGAAAATATAAAAAATATAAATTTTCAGTATTTTAATGATTTAGCAATTTGCATTTTCGGAGAACTTTGGAGTGGAATTTGGCCTGGAGACTTCCATCATTTTCTTGGGATGGTTTATATAGGCTGTATTCCAAGAAACTTAAACTAGATTTCTTCGAGACCTTCTAACATTCTAGGAAGTTCGATTTTTTTCCAACGGGCTAGAAGTTACGACCCTGCCAAGTTGAGTTACCAGAATAAACAAGTGGTTTGAAAAGTTCAGTTAGTTGTTTGATCCCCATCCAACAGTCCATTTTGACTGTTGGGGATGTGGTGACCTTTGTACTCCATGAAAATGTACAAATCTTGTTTTCGAAGTGAATAAGATAAGTTTTGCAGGCATACATCTCTTGATGAGTTTGCCGTATTGTTCAGCTTTATATTTTCATAATACTGCTGGTACCTCACCAAGTATTGTTAACTAGATTCCTAACAGGATTCGGATCAGTATTAGTCATAGTCTGTAATAAATTCAGTCTAGAGCTTAACTGAAAGCTGCATGATTTTAGTATTTGTATTAGAGGATAGGATTTTGTAATAAAAATTGTACTTCATGCAATTAATTACTCTTAAAGAAGTAGCAGTTAGCTTTTATTTATTTTCATGCAATTGTTTTGTAAAAAATATAATGTGTCTTTTTGCACTAGGTTTTATAAATGGTAATTCTCACGCCTTCATTTTGTTGGATTGTTCTTCATCAAGTATTCGGTATTATTGTTTAAACTTTATATTATGTCTATGTTGCTTATAAATATTTATTGAGATGTCTCATTATAGGTAACTACCTTATACAACTTTGTGTGTACTTACACTATTCAGTCTCTATTTTTAACTGAATAGCATAAGCATGTGGCAATAGAAATTGTTTTAGCAAAAACCATTCTGCCTAATATTGAAAGAGCATATTAGCTTTTTGCCATGGGTGAAACCAAAAATACACATATTTACATTTTTTTCGGCTTGAACATAAACCATTCCAGAAGTTATTGTAAAGATTGTAAATTTCAAGTACTTTAAGTTAGCTTTTAATTTACAAGAGGCTTCCCCTTCTCATTTAAAAAACAGTTTCACCACATCTATTATGATTTGAATTTTGCACTAAAAGGTGTGACTTAAAATGCTAACAATAAACATCACAAATAATGTAAAAGGGATCATGAAACACTCTTCAAAAATAGGTTCAAGGAGTGGGTAGCAAGCTTAAAAGGCCACATCAGTAACAGATAGACTAAATAGCATGATGTGGCCCCGTCCATAGCCACATAATATCAATGTTAGATAGGATATAATAGAGATATAAAAAATGAGAGAGGAGGATGTTACATTGTTTATACAGTAATCAATGGTAGGAGCTTCAGCTGGAACCATAGAACGCTCAAAACAAAATAAACCAGACAGAAAAGGAGAGGAAGTACTATCAACAACCACAGTGTATTGATGCTAAAAAGCACACAAAAGAGAGAACGAGGAAGAATACTTAACATTAATTGCAGTAACAAAAATTGAATGCCTACATTCATGTATTCCTAATTGCTCTAACAGCTATTTTTTAGTGGCAAACTAGTTACCAATACCCTGCTGAAATCTTTCATCTACTTTTGTTATAAAAATAATCACAGCTATGATATGTCCACAATTTGTCTCCATTTCTACAATTTTTTTGTTCCAACCATTTTCTGATATATAAACGGGCATTGAATGGTAAATTAGGATCTTAATCTCGGATTCTCAAGACACATACAAGTATGGTTGACTGTCAATATTTTTGCACAATATCTGTATGTAGCATGGGATGGATCTTTGCCTCGGTAGAATTTCTAGAAGACTTGGTTAGCCTCAGACTTATGACTTTATTACTATTTTTAACTTTTAAAGCTTTTTCTACAAATTGGAGATAGAAGAATGATCATAATTCAGTTTAGTTTTGGCATGTCACTTACGCCTTATATTGTGGTTATATAATGAATATGGTGAACGTCTGATCATTTGAAATTTCCGATGTTTTAAAATTTCCCCTTTTTAATCTCCAAAGAAATGGCCTCCCAAAAACACATCCCCAACTCAGCCCCCAACCCCGCAACACCAGCCCCCTACCATTCCCTTCCCAGTCCCATTGCAGAACACTCGGTAGAATATAGGTCTAAGTAAGTGCAACTATCCTCCAGTCACAGTTTACTATCCAATGGATGTGATTGAATACCAAACTATAAGTCAGTTGATTGTTGTAAAGAGATTAAGCGGCAAAAGATTAATCTACCTACCCAAGGAGGTATATGCATGCTATGTTGCAAGAAACAGCACAGGACTCCTGCATTTCATGCCACCTAGCATTTCATTTCTTGTTGCCTCACCTTTTCAGTGAAACGGGACCTGATTACAAATCAAATGCCAAAAAGATGTAGGATTACAGAGGCTTTGTCGATGAAGATAATGATGAGTTGCTTCTTGAGGCCCTCAAGGATGATACTGAGGCCCTCTTAATGTAGAACACACACAGATGAACGTTGTAGGCATAGCCCTAGAATTACTGAAAGTTCTATACAAGGATCTTGTTATACAGAAAGGCACTCATTTAGATAAGTATTTGCTAAAAGTGCTAGCACCCCTTTTCTGTGATGCAACATCAAGTTTCAATCATGTCGTTACTAGTGTAATCCATATGGTTCTACTAATTCTCAGATCTGTACCCTTTCGGACCTTAACTTCCATTGTCCAATGACAGTTGGATTTGATTCTTGATGGATACAAAATGTTAAGATGTTCATAACTTGTTTCTATGGTTTAAGTTCATGACTGTGAAATAATAATGAAAAAAATTGATGCAAAAGTAAGCCACTATTCAATTGTTTATAATTCTATATGTAAATTTAAGAAACAATGATATTTTTGTGTTCCATACACATGCATGTATCGATTGTGTATACATGTAGATAGAGGTGACTGTTTACATTTCAGCCTGGCCAACATGCCTCTTGTGTGTACAAGACATCCCTTGCAAAAACAAAGGGACCTCGACACTTTTTATTGCATGTTTTTTCTCAACTTATCATCCATCAGTGTCAACCTTGTGATCAAGCCCGACCAAACTGAGATTTTCTAGTTCGCCTACTCTATGAGTAAGAATATATGTGCAAATATGTGTGTATAGCAGCTTGAATATAAGTGGACAGGCAAAGTTCAAATTCCTCCCAAGCTTGGTCATAAGATTGAAATCCAGGGATATAAAGTTCAAACAATACATATATTATATGGAAAGGAATCTTTACGAGGAGCATTATTCACCAAATTGGCAGTCTGGCTCGGCCATGACACTTACATATATAAATATTATAGATACAAAACATATATTTATTATTTCTTGTGCTTTCTAGGTTGCTTACATCATAACCGATATGGAACTCAATAGTAGAGCTACGCTTCAAAGCATTCACAAAGTATAAAATTGCCGATGACATCACTCTCCTGGTTCCGTAATTGACAAACCGAAAACCAACAGTCCAATGCATTCATCACTCGTGCATTTCCAAAACAGAATTGCCACAGTAAAAACTAAAAGAGCAACCTGTAAACTGGGAGGACTGCATAGCTCATGTCTAATATCCATAAAAACATGTAATTCCACAAAACCCTGCTTGACGTGGAAAAATAACAAAAGGGATATCAAATAGTGCAAACAGCAAACTAAAAGAGCTTCAAGTAAAAGGTAAAGTGTATAAAACCTATAATTATTACAGTCTACCCATTAAAACATGATTATATCATGCTAAAGCCACCTAACTGAAAAGATTACACAGCTAATGCACAACTGACTTAGACAAAATTATCAGTAAAGATCCTAGCAATAGGAATACCACAAAAAACGTTGAAAGGAACCATATAAAACGAAAAAGGGCATATACATTATAAGTCATGTCTGAAAAAGAAAACAGATCAAGACATGACAACGTAAAAAGGCAAATGCCCTTGCGATGGGTATACAGCGTGTGGTCTGTTGATTTAAACAAATTTATTAACAGAGATCTTAATAACAAATATCTAGTAAACTAAGATTCAAGACTTGACAGATTCAGAAATAAGGTTCTATGCCCTATGATCCCAACTAAAATAATTATCTATTGACCTGGATAGAACTGTTGGAGCCAGTATAGTACTGATCGACTGTTTTGAGCCACCCAACATCGTCATGAGTATGAGGAACTAAGTGAACATTAAGTTTGCCTTCCACAGGCCCTCCTTCAGTGTTGTATTCGATTGGGAAACAACAGCAAAAGCATAAGAGAGCACTGATTAGTAACCATTGAAACCATGCTTGATACATACTTACTTCTGCTTCTATTTTTTCGTGTCAAAATAATTTCTAGTCATCACAAGTTATATAGGGTGAAAGAGAAGAACGAGGAAGTATTAGGTGCTGAAGATATGGGTCGCAGATGTGATGTGATGTGACATTATGACAAATGTGGGGGCGTATAGATTGCGTTTTAAGCCGGACAAAATTTTGGTGTTAATCTATCCGGCTGTTGATCAGTTTTGAAGCAATCTTTCCATTTTTATTATTTTATTAAACGTAAAAGAGGGGGGAAATATATATATTTGTTTCCAAGTATCATGTAAGGAGTTGTTATGTGTAAGAATCTGTTTTGTTTTGTTTCCTTGGATATATAATTTTTAATTTATATTATTACTAGCAATTGTACTTTGATGTGCAATAGGTTTGCCGAAGATATATTGAAGATCAATTATGAAAAAAATATATAAAGAGGAGAGGGGTAAATAGAGAACAATGAAATTAGTCTTTGTGAATAACTCTATCTACCTTTCTATCTTTCTATCTCTTTCTATCACTCTATATCTCTCTCCATCTCTCTATATCTCTATCTATTTATGACATTCCCTCCCTCCTCTCTCCTACTATATTTCTCTCTCTAATTCTCCTATCTCTCCTCTCTCCATATATCTCTATCTTTATCACTCCCTCTCTCATTCACTCCATCTCCTCTACTATTCTGTATATGTATCTATATTTCTCTGTGTATCTCTCTTGCACTCTTCTCTATATTTCCATTTATCCATATCTTTCTCTATATCTATCTCTCTATATTTATATCTCTTTATATTAATTTCATTCATTTGACTACAAATATAACTTTCTATGTATGCCTTTCTAACCTTGAAATTATTAGTTATAGCTGTCTAATTTGAATTTAAAATTATTTAACTAAAATATTTGTCATAATTGTTAAATTATTTAATAAATAAGAGAAATATATAATAAAATTTCTATATGTCTCATTATGTCTCTTTTTATGAAACATGTAATATTTGTATCTATTTAATATCTAACTTTCAAACAAATTGTTCAATTTTTTAAATATTAATTTAAACAACTTTTATATAATATTGATATTTAATAATTTATAGTTAAGATTTTTATAATAAATATGAAAATAATACAATATTGTTTACAAATACAACCAAACAACAAAAAAATAAATATATAATTATATTATTTTGTAATGAAAACATATTTGATATTTACAATGTATAAAATATAAAAATTAATTATAATTTACTTAAATTAACCAAATGATTTAAAAATAGAAAATAAAAATATACTATTGTGAAAAAGAATTAACAAACCCTCTAAAAAAATATTAATCATTATTCCATATTAAATAACAAGTATTAATAAATATATAAAACATATTGTTTATCTTTTATGTTTTGATCACTAAAATATTATAACTCGCTTGATTTTGTGTAGGTCTCATCAAACAATTAATACTTATAAATTGATCTTGAACGTCTTTAACGACTGCAAAATACGAGAAGTGTAGAACCCATCCCTTGACTATGAATGGATAACACATGTTTTTGGAGGGACCATAGAAGAGGACGGAGTCCCCCCACCCATCAAGTCAATATTTTGCAGCAAATCCAAGCACGGCCCAACATCCCTTTCACCAGTGCGAGGTGGTGGGAGGGTAGAGAGAACATGTCGACTCGTTCACTGTCTTACACAAAACATCATCGTCATAGCCTCTTAGGTTGGAGTCCACCATAAATATCTCCAATTCAAGATGTTCAAACTCCCCTTCTCTGTATTTCATTTTCTCCTATTCCTTTGTTGCTTCAGTTTAGCAGCCCCCATTAAAAATGGTAAGCAATCTAATACACCCATTTCTTCTTCTCTTGAAAATCTATTGTAATTTTTTGATTTGCATTTATAGACATTATTGTCACTGATAAATGTTGTACTTTGGACAGGGTTGATGATGAATGAAAACTTTGAGTATGCTCTGAAGCCATCACCTCTGAAGCAAACGGAGCTCATCAATTTGAATTTATTGCCCTTCTAGAAGATCAAAGGGTTTATAGAATACATCCCATCTGGGTATAAGCAAGGAGACATGTTGCTCATTGTTCCTTAAGGGGCACATGCTACAAGGCTGGCGAACGAGGTGCATCTGAGCCAGACAGTGGAAGTGAAGAAGGGTTCTCTCTATTCACTCACATTTAGCGTATTTTGAACCTCCATCCAAGTGGAGACCTTGAATGTCTTTGTTCCGTCGGAGGTAGGGGAACTGCCAATGCAGACATTGTATAGCAGCAATGGGTGGGATTCCTAGATTTTTTGTTTGAGAAGATGGAAAGGCTGATGATGGTTTGTAAAGATGGGGTTGCTTTCTTTAAGAGGAACTATTGCATTCTACGCAACTGTAAATATGTTCATCTGTTATTGGAAACTATAATTGAAACAATTGTTATATTGTCATTGATGTCAAACTTAACTAGTGAGATAGTTGCTATCTAGTAGAGTACCATGTCTTCTGATTGATGAAGAGGATTTGAAAAGAGGAGATAACAAGAGGACCTAGTGAAAGGTTGAGTTATGTGATACTACAATGGGTACTTGATTAGTTGGCACATTGGCAAGATAATGTGTTGTTTATTAGTAACACTAAGTGAAGAAGTCAATATATTTGAAGCATAGGCTTAACCAAGCAAAAGAGAAGAAATTCAGTTTAAGTCGAGTGATGCTAGTGTCGACCAAGTGCTAGTATAAGCCGATTAAATTTTAGTGTTGACTGAGCATCAGTAATTGTCAATTATCAGAGAATTAACCAAGTGAAGATAGTGTTTGCTGAGTAGAACAGTTTATTGATGACCAAGTTATTCAGTAATGACCGAGTAGATGAACACAATATTGCCCGAGTGTTAGTAATTTACAGTTTGTGAAGGAATTGAGAATCCCAGTCGACATAGTTGAATTCTTGGGATATGTAAAATGTGTTAACATTTATAATGAATGATCTAAAGCATTTAATGCATGGTAAATCATTTTCTTATGGATTCAAGGAGAAGTTTTGAGAAGTATCTAGAAGGATAAGGAGGATGGAAGGATTCAATGAATTTGACCTAAACCTAAGATCTACAAAAGAGATTAAGCGATAAAAGATTAATCTACTTAATCAAGGAGGTGTAAGGATGACCTAATTGTGGTTATGTAGAGAGGTGGAAAGAGGTTGATATTATTGACTAGTGAACCTAAGTAGAAGGCTAAGAAGAGTTGTGAAGAGCTGAAAAGAGTTGAGGTGATTGCTTGAAGGAATTTTTGAGTAGATTAGAGATGGAGATGGTAATCCAGTCAGTTAGTAAATCAACATATGAGCGTATTGGATCTGTATTTACAAAGTGAGTTGTATATTTCAGATTAGAACCTATTGTTACTTTTTAACTAGTGTATCAATTAAAATCCTTTAATCAAGGTTGACCTAACAGTCATATTGTGAACCCTTTAATCAAGGTGACATTCTAATAGAATGTTCTTAAGCCCTCTAACTAGGCCACTCTTAACAGTGTGATTAAATCCTTTAACAAGGTCACACCTAACAGTGTGTATTGTAAACCTTTAACTGGGTTGGCTTCTCACAGAGCTCACTTTAGAAGAGTGAAAATGTGGTAGCATGTTATTGGTAGTTTTTCCCATATTGGGTTCCACGTTAAATCCTAGTGTCATACTTGTGTAAATGTTATTTGATGTGTCACTAGTACATTTGGGCCTTTTTTTCAACACTCACTTCCGACAGAGGGGCACATTTTTTAAAAATTGTTCTTTTTTTGCAATGCTACCCAATAGCGTCACAATTTCAATGGTTTCAAGCACATAGTAAAAAAGAAGAAGACACGGCCCTATTTCATTTTCATTTTTTCATGCGATAGTAGTGAGTCTGAAGCTGCAAAGGGATATCAATGAGCTGGAAGTCATGAAGATAGTAGTGGATATCAGTCTCTATCAGATTATTTTTACATAATTTTCAAAAATGGGTTGGTTAGTACAATTCCCCTCTTT
Organism: Chamaecyparis obtusa; assembly: GCA_027943335.1. NCBI lineage: Eukaryota > Viridiplantae > Streptophyta > Pinopsida > Cupressales > Cupressaceae > Chamaecyparis > Chamaecyparis obtusa. Next base: position 21,623 of record BSBK01002510.1, on the reverse strand, counting down.
AACATAATTTTTAGTCGGCTCTGAGTTATAAATATTTTATGAATCTAGCATTTAGAAAATGAAAAGAATAAAATAGTTCTGCAATCATTTTTCGGTCGAGTTCATCCGAACAGGGAGATTGTAGGTTTTTCCCTTCAATATTTTGTGTATGAACGCTATAATAAAGGTGCCTAAGGTTTGTTCGGTCATGGAGATTATAATTTTTTACATTAAACAAAAACATATAAATCAATTTCAACATTGTTGGTATGCTTTCAGCACCCCAATTTTAAAATTTGAAATCAGGTCCCATAGTGAGATTCCCTAAGTTGTCCTAATATATATATATATATATTGTATTAGTTTTGCTAACCATGTTTTATGAGGGTCATGTTTCATGAAGAAGAAGCATCAAGAGGAGAGAAAGATATTGAGCTTGAACCTAGAACTGCAGTTCAAAGTTCAAGGTTCAAAGTCTGAAAGCTTGGTGCAGGATTTTAATGGTTCAAAACTCAGAGGTTCAGAGTTCAGAGTGCAACCTTCCACAGTTCAACAATGCAAGTGGGAAATCAAAGTTCAACTTCAAAGATACAATTCAATATCATAGTTTCAAGGATTCTAGCAAATTCAAAAATTAATGGCTTGTTGGATGCAGATGTCCATTGGGGATTGTGTTCGATGGCATAACTTCAAGACACAAGCAGGATGCTACAAATGATGATTGTCATACAAGGAGGCCCAAAATTCAAAACTCTATCAGATTGTTGTTAATGAGTCCTATTCAAGAGTTTCCTCTGGTCCATTTACATGTCCATCAATATAAGACATTGAACACATGAGATATCAGAGTAGGGTGACCATGTGCAGTTGACCGCAGATACATGTGAACCATTTGACAAAATGTCCAAGGCCACATTGAACATGATATTCCCAAAATCAGTTTGGAAATAATGTAAAAACTCATAGAACACACAACATCAAATATGGGCATGGTTGCACTTATGGTTGGAGCTAAATCCCAATAAGGAGTTCCCCAAATAACATATCTCTAATAAATAAAAACCCATGATATCAAAAGACTCATGTCGTTATGCATGAAGTTAAAATATGATTCTATTGTCTGATTTGGATTCAAACCCGATGAAGAAGATGTTGAATAATAAAAGTAGCTCGCATCCTATCTAAATGTCAGTTAGTAGAACTCAAGCTCAAATGGGTAACCCTGAATCAATATTAATCACAACTTTTAGAAAAGGAAGCTTCAAACCTGATGAATGGTTATGCCAAGAGTGACAGCAGAGAAAAATCCACAATTTATATCAGACATCATGGCATGGCTAGAGATTCCACATGGAGGCAGGTATATCCTCAGGTCATATGGGTTTGGAGAGTACTTGCAACTTATTTGGCGACATACTCTTCTCATAGGGGGATCTCTGTTTTGCATAATAATCCTTGGCAGATGATTGATCATGGAGAATACATTGGGACTCCCAATGACTCAACCGATGTTGAGATTGTGTTAAATGTACTTAGAAGAATAAAGATGGATATGGAATCCCTATCCATGAGCTTGGTGTTTTGATCTCGGAAGGGTAGTAATGATAAATCCTCAAATATGGAAACTTAAGGGGAGCTCAATATCGAGTTTGATGGTGGAAGACATGACACCCTATTTCCATGTCACAATTTACCAATCTAGTTCGATGTCAAGATACACACGAGATGCTCATCTTCATTTAATCATTCATTTTACTCATGATTGGACACTTTACTTAGATGCAGAGAATCATGCATTGTCTAGGCAAAACAGTCTTTCAAAAAATCAATTGTGAGTTTTTTCTCATACAAAGCATTCGTTCATGTGTGGTAACCTGATGGTGCCACGTGTGCTTCCCTACCTACGTAGTCAACCAATGAAGACCCCCCACAATGATCACACATCTTCCATGTATCTCTTAGCATGATCACACTTTGCTACACAAATGGTGAGCCAAGTCGCCCATTCTCTGTTTACCTATTCTCTATTTGCTCATTCTCTGTTTAGGGGAGAAACTAACCCTTTCTACCGAATCAAAAGCAAGAATTCAAATGTTTTAGATCAGTGAAAATGTGTATGGCACCATAAGTGGAATGTCCTATATAGACATGAAAAGTTCAAGTTTTCAAGAAGGTCAAAAGGATTGTAAAGAAGTCGTTAGTGAATTCCTAAATCTCACTCAATTCCATGCGGTGACCCCAAACCAGTCGAGCCTCTGCAAGAAGCCACATCACCGACAACTGAAAGTCTCTCGATGATACTAGAATGGGACCATATATAGCTCAATGGTCATATTTGGAATTGACACCAAACAATCATATAAAATTAGAAGTTAGAGTTATACATTGTCTATCCAATGTTCACATGTTCCCAATCAGACAAGGTAGTTAGTTATTCATTAGTGATCCAGATGGCAACAACTCATTCCAGAATTCTCTTCAAAACAACATAAGGAAGGCTTAATATGCTAGATGTCAACGTGTGTGAAGAAAAAATATTGGGCTATGATGCGGATAATGTCATAAGAAGATGAGACTAGAAAATATGATTATTTTTTTTTTTCAAGATTCAGTTATCAATAATTGAATTTCGTTTTCTATTTATCAAAAAACTTTCTGCATTAACGGGGTTCGACTTCTTCTTTTTGAAAGTTTGGAGGTTGCGGGAAGGGGAAATATATTTAATGTTTTTATTATAACAGAGAAGGAGGAAAATAGAAGCTAGGTTTGTTTTTGTAGGCCATTTTCTATGTAGGGATGGATAAAATCTTTAGGTTTTCTTTATTATACATTTGAGATCAAGAAATTGTTGCTTTCATATCTTTCGGTGTGAATGATGATTGAAGACAATCTGTTGGTTAATTCAATCATAGTTTGAGTGTTTATTTCTATAGAAATGGCATTTATGTATTTTGTGAACTCTTTTGGGTTTGTTTATCTACGTACTTAAGCAAAATATCTTCTTCTTTGAACTTCTCTGTGTTTGAAAGAATAGATGAACTATCTTTTGGTTGTCCATTCTTTTCTTTTTTCAGTTTCTAAGTCTAATAGCCACATCTATCTCATGTTGATGAATGGATGTTAGAAAACCTTTTTGCCTTCTAGTCAAAGGCATAACCAGTCATCTAATTCATTGTAAATCTTTTTAAGAGGGATTTGTACCTCTCAATTAAGAGGAGAGTTATCAATCAATGATAACTCATCCAACTGTTAGTACATTTTGTTCTTCTTTTCGAGCATGTTGAGTCATTATTTATATTTCTTTTCGAAGGACAAATCTATTTACTAACAAACATCATCATCAACCTCAATGCAGATGTTAGAAATATAAATTTACTATTCTTGATCTTGTCAAGTTTGTCCGGTCAGGGAGATTCTAGGTTTTTCCCTTCAATCTTTTGTGTATGAATGCTATAACAGAGGTTCCTAAGGGATATAGAAAAGAGAGCACAAAAGGGAGATTCTAGGTTTTTCCCTTCAAGCTTCTGGGTATGAACACTATAACAGAGGCACCTAAAATTAGGTTTTTACAAATCTTCCAAGGTTGTTCAGGTTAGAGACCAATTTTGGAATGAAATCCTCATTTTCATGGAGTTTTCAATGAGAAATTACAATTTTATTCCAAGTATGATACCCTCAAAAAATAAGGGTTTGAAGAAGAATTAGATCTTTTTGGCACTTTTCACCATTGGAATTCTTTATAAAAATGGTTTTTTGAGTCATTATTGAATGTATAATAATATTTTAGAATTTTTATAACTAAACAACAGTGATGGAACGTGTTATGTTAATGCCCTATCTTGTGGACTCGAGAATTTTTTACAGGTAAATGTTGACAGTTTTGAGGAATTGATAAATCTATGTTGAATCCAAGTGATTGGGAACATAAAAACAACAAAAATGTTCATTTCGTGTTGAATTCCATCTAGTGGGATAGTTGATTATGGTTTTGCGTCAGTTTATAAGGTGGTTTATTTGTAAAAATAGGTTAATTAGCCCCCATGAACAAAATTACCAATCATTATTTGGTGTGTGTGTGTGTGTTCCAAAATAGTCATACCTTGTTTTCACATTTGTTGTGTAACTCCAAAAAGGGTATCTATATAAATCTGATTACTTAGGGAAGAACTTTGTCCAATCCAAGAGATATGACAACTTTTGTCCCTGATTAGGGCTACTAGCCATTAGCACTATTTGTGTGGACAGTGTAATAGTTTGGGTGACTAGTGCTTTTGGGGATTTTATAAGATGTTTATGAGTTGTAAATGATTGTTCTAAAAATTTCCTATGGATAGGGCAGTCTTGTGAATTAGTGATCCAAATTTTTGGTGTTTGTATCCTTCAAGCCATGGAATTGTTATGAAGTATTGAAGGATGAGTTTGGTGAAAGTCCAATGTGTCATGATTCCATTTAGTCTTACTATTATGATGTATCAAAGAATCATTCTTGCAATATTGTCTTGTCATGTGTAGCCACCTGGGTTGGATCATATTGAATAGGTGAGTTGGGAGAAAGATCTCCCTCATCGAACCAAGTCATTTGTTCATTCCTTGGGATTGTGCTAGTCTTCCATTTCCATCACCTCTTCAGGCGTCTCTTTTATAGCGTTGATACATCAAAGATTGGAGAGATATCCAAATCTTTCCCATATGTTGGTCGAAGGATTATGAGGGCACTCAAAATCACTGAGATGTGGCCATAACATTTGAAGAATACTGAGACCAAACATTGGAATTTTTCAATCTTATAGTCCTGATTAGGGTAACCCCACATTGTTTCTCATTTCCATTTTGCACTTTTCATGGATTTTTTAATGATAAATTACATTTTTATTACAATAGGTATCACACCCTCAAAAAATAAGGGTTTGAAGAAGAATAGGATCTTTTTGGCACTTTGTACCATTGGAATTCTTTATAAAAATGGTTTTTTGAGTTATTATTGAGTGTATAATAATATTTTAGAATTTTTATAACTAAACAACAATGATGGAACATGTTATGTTGATGCCCTATCTCGCGGACTCAAGAATTTTTGATAGGTAAATGTTGACAGTTTTGAGGAATTGATAAATCTATGTTGAATCCAACTGATTGTGAACATAAAAATAAAAAAAATGTTCATTTGGTGTTGAATTCCATCTAGTGGGATAGTTGATTATGGTTTTGTGTTAGTTTTATGGTATTGTGTCAGTTTATAAGGTGGTTTCTTTGTAAAAATAGGCTAATTGGCCCTCATGAACAAACTTACCAGTCATTATTTGGTGTGTGTATGTGTGTGTGTGTGTTCCAAAATAGTCATACCTTGTTTTCAAATTTGTTGTGCAACTCCAAAAAGGGTATCTATACAAATCTGATTACTTAGGGAAGAACTCAATTTCGATCCAGGAGATATGACAACTTTTTTCCCTAATTAGGGCTACTAGACATTAGGACTATTTGTGTGGATGGTGTAATAGTTTGGGTGACTAGTACTTTTGGGGATTTTCTAAGATGTTTATGAGTTGTAAATGATTGTTCTAAAATTTTCCTAGGGGTAGGGGAGTCTTCTGAATCAGTGATCCAATTTTTTTGTGTTTGTATCCTTCAAGCCATGGAACCATTATGAAGTATTGAAGGATGAGTTTGGTGACAGTCCAATGTGTCATGATTCCATTTATTCTTACTATTATGATGTATCAAAGAATCATTCTTGCAATATTGTCTTGTCATGTGTAGCCACCTAGGTTGGATCATATTGAATAGGTGAGTTGGGAGAAAGATCTTCCTCATTGAACCAAGTTATTTGTTCATTCCTTGGGATTGTGTTAGTCTTCCATTTCCATCACCTCTTTAGGTGCCTCTTTTATAGAGTTGATACACCAAAGATTGGAAAGATATCCAAATCTTTCCCATATGTTGGTTGAAGGATTATGAGGGCACTCAAAATCACTGAGATGTGGCCATAACATTTGAATAATACTGAGACTAATCATTGGAATTTGTCATTCTTACAATCTTGATTAGGGTAACCCCACATTGTTTCTCATTTACATTTTGCACTTTTCATGGAGTTTTTAATGAGAAATCACATTTTTATTACAACAAGTATGATACCCTCAAAAAATAAGGGTTTGAAGAAGAATTGGATCTTTTTCGCACATTGCACCATTGGAATTCTTTATAAAAATGGCTATTGCAATTTTTTTTCTAATCGCTGGTCATATGTATAAAACCAATTGGGTTATTGGTCATAACCTCAAGGAAATTTTGGAAGCTCATAAAGGTCCATTTACAGGGGAAGGACATAGAGATCTTTACGAGATCTTAACTACTTCATGGCATGCTCAATTAGCTCTTAACCTTGGTTTTTTGAGTTATTATTGAGTGTATAATAATATTTTAGAATTTTTATAAGTAAACAATAGTGATGGAACATGTTATGTTGATGCCCTATCTTGTGGACTCAAGAATTTTAGACAGGTAAATATTGACAGTTTTGAGGAATTGATAAATCTATGTTGAATCCAAGTGATTGGGAACATAAAAACAACAAAAATGTTCATTTGGTGTTGAATTCCATCTAGTGGGATAGTTGATTGTGGTGTTGTGTCAGTTTATAAGGTGGTTTCTTTGTAAAAATAGGCTAATTAGCCCTCATGAACAAAATTACCAGTCATTATTTGGTGTGTGTGTGTGTGTGTTCCAAAATAATCATACCTTATTTTCAAATTTGTTGTGTACCTCCAAAAAGGGTATCCATGATTATGAGGGCACTCAAAGTCACTAAGATGTGGCCATAACATTTGAAGAATGCTAAGACCAATCATAGGAATTTTTCATTCTTACAGTCATGATTAGGGTAACCCCACATTGTTTCTCATTTCCATTTTGAACTTTTCATTTTAATCGTCCTCATCCTGCCACTATGAGCTAGGATTTGGACTTAAAAATTGAAGCTTTCCTATGCATGCCATGGGGTTTTGCTTCATATTCATGAAGATTACTTTCAAGAAGTGAGTCCTCTTCTTTATCTGGTAAGCCTTTGGTTATCACAATCTTTCCTTAAACAAAATGATGAAAATATTTTATCTTTCATACATTAGATATGCTCTATGCTTTGATGTTGGTTTATATGAAAGACATTAATGAATTACTTTCATTTTCCTCTGCTCTGCAATTTGTGGATATTATAGGTTTTCGTGAGGGTTTTATTCCTTTTTTTCTCAGTAAAAAAAGATTCATCAGCTTTTCCTTTCTATTTTCTCATAAATTTAATCATTTGGAAGATGAGAAACATCATTTTGTTTCATGAATTATGTATCACTTCTCCTAGCAATTTATGAATATGGGTTTTTTCTCTCTTGACTTGGGTGTAGGATATAATGGTTTTTTTCTGGAAATCCTCATTCTTTGTAGCTTTAAAGTCTAAGACTTCGTATATTGTTATTGGAGGCTAAGGTCACAAAATAAAACCCCTTGTATATTCTCTAAAGCACTGTGACTCTCGATAGCTTCAAGCTGCCCTTTATTAAAAGAATAATGAAACTACCTTATTTTCTATTCGGAATTTATTATTTCAAGATATCTTTGTTCTCATGGATTTGCAACCATTCCCCTCACCATATATTTTTGTATCCTCAATTAAATATGATATTATTGTAACTGTATTTTCCATTTGTATTCTCAGTTATGAACCATGGCTACTATGTTGCTACTATGTTTTATTATCTTGTGCCAATGCATTATGATGTAACTCTTCCCATGCTACCTTGTATGGTCTGGATCATAAAGAAACTCACCTCAAGTAATAAACAAAACCCTTGAACAATGATTAAAGGTATTTCTATGTAGGGACATGACCCTACGTGGCATAAGCCACATACCATCATGTCTCTACGTAGACATAACCTTTCAATATATTACTTGCATATATATTATCGTATGCTTGCTATGGGAAATCATCAATAACAGTGTATATGTAATTACCACAACAAGCATATGATTTCAATAATCTCTGTAATTATAATAATTGATGATCTTTGTAAATGTTATAGTAAATATCAGTCTGAGATAAATTTTGTAAACAACAAATTAAAGACTGTAAATGTTAATGCCTCTACATTGACTATCACACACTCAACTAAATCATAGTGAAATCAGAAATAAAGGTACCCCCTATATTTAAGGACTATATTTACTATAACCATGTTACAAGACTGTATTTACTATCAGGTGACCTGACACTTATCCACGATGCGTAACAAATAACATTGATATCGTTAATGATCAATATCCACCAATAGTTGTCATGAACAATGATTAATGATATTGTTAAATATCGGTATCACTGATAGTTAATCATGAACAATGATTAAAGGTATGTCTACGTAGGGATGTGACCCTACGTGGCTTAAGCCACATACGATCATGTCTCTACGTAGACATAACCTTTCAATATATTACTTACAGATATATCATCATATGCTTGCTATGAAAAATCATCAATAACAATGTATATATAATTACCACAGAAACCATATATGATTTCAATAATCTCTGTAATTATAATAATTGACAATCTCTGTAAATGTTATACTAAATATCAATCTGAGATCAATTTTGTAAACAAAAAATTAAAGTTTGTAAATGTTAATGCCTATGCATTGACTATCACATACTCAACTAGATCATGGTGAAATCATTTTTATAGTTACCCCTATATTTAAGGAATGTATTTACTATCGGGTGACCTGAAACTTATCCACAATGCATAAAAAATAACATTGATATTGTTAATGATCAATATCACTGATAGTTGGCATGAACAATGATTAATGACATTGTTAAATATCACCGTCACCGATAGTTAATCATGAACAATGATTAAAGGTGACATGAACTAGATCATGGTGAAATCAGAAATATAGGTAACATCCTCCACCACCATTTTTACTTGGGAATTCCTACTAGTGGTGAACAAATAATTTTTCTTCTTCAAATTGCCAATGTCATTCTCTTCCACAAAATTATGACTTATATGTTTTTGTTTGTATTTATTGAAGTATTATTTATTTTCAAGCATGCAAAAAATTTATACTTCGTTCCCTTCAGAGTTACTGGTGC